>HG992192.1:1413443-2677931 GCA_905220545.2 Melitaea athalia | reverse complement strand
AGAAACTCACCAAGCAGTGTAGTTATGTTGCTCGTAGTAGCCGTCGCCGGCCTCCCCGAACGAGACGAACATGTCCTGAACCAGCAGGTCGGTGTCCAGTCTGGAGTAGAACAGCTTCAGTGTACTGTGTCTAGGTAAGTACGTCCTGGAAATAGAGATTGTTTGGTTCTTGTTACTTGAAGGTTCTCCTCTATACTAATATTATAAAGAGGTAAAGTTTCTAACTTTGTTTGTTTGTAGGGGGTAATCTTTGCAAATACTGATCCGATCGTGACACTATTCAAGAGTGATATAAGGGCATTTTTTTTTTAAGTGTACCCGCCGATTTGAGGCTGTCCCAAATATTCAAAATTTTATTTCAAGTTTAATAAGTGCCATATTTTCTAATTTTTGGAATATAAAGGTAAATCGTTACATTAATTTTACGAATTCATCTGCGATCCTGGTAAAATATGTTCAACTTATTAAATGACGAATATTTAAAAATCAAGAGTCACTGTTTATGAGCATGTCCCACCCCTTACGTACATGGAATTAACCGAAATTTAAATAGTACCACGAATACATATTGTACAAGTAATTTTGGTACGACTATAAATACATCATTATCGTCACATAGATTAAATTTGTGCAATTTAACTCTAATGAGACAAGCTCAAAATACATTTTCAAAAAATGTTCCTATTTGATGCCGGTCGGACATGTCAGTTTAGTGACGGTCCCTATTGTTCAAAAATATTAATAAATAATATCATGGCACCGAAAATGGTGACATTTTGTAAAGAAGATCACTTCCGCCATTTTAAATTATCAGAATTGCCATAGCGTCTCGAGTAAAAGGGGGTTTTTGTTGGTGCCAGTAGCTGTCCCAACTTTATTTGTCAGGTATGTGATGTTATTTCTCTTTCCATATAGGACTTTTTACATCTTCCAGCTGTTTCAAACGAATCTGATATATTTAGAAATAGTTTCACATACTTTTCTAGTGCAAAATGTTTAACTGTAATTAAAAAACATTTTTCCAATAAACTTGCCCGTAAATGTGACGTCAGTTCAGTGACATTTTTATTCCGTCACTTATAAGAGCCTGTCCAGAAAGCGCGATTTACGCGCGTGTCCATTCGCGCGTAGGCACTCGCGCGTTCTCGAGTTACTAGAGCTACATACATTCCGTCCAGATGCTCTCGCGCGTTACCTTACACGCGCGTAAAACGCTTGCAATGAGCGGGACTCTCGACTCGCTCGTTTTATGCCGGCCACACACGCTACGGTCTACCGGAGAGGAAAACTGTACAGGTTCACCTGCGCAGGTACACCGGAACGTGTGTGGGAATAGACCTGTGCAGTTTTTTTAACCTGCGCAGGCGACCGGAGCAAATTCGAAAATCAATTTTTTCAAGGTACACCTTACGGTGTACCTGTACGTGTGTGCGTGTACTCCGGTCGCCTGCGCAGGTCGCGTCAGTTGTTTTTAGTTTTTCATTCGAATGGTTGTCTCGTCGCTTGTCACCAATACGTAATTCAGCAATTAAAAATGGCGAATTCAAGAAAAAAAATCCTTCAAGATTTTTATAAAAGTAATCCATGTCTCTGGCAAATTAAAAACAAAGATTACCATAATCGAGATAAAAAATTATATATTAATCGAGATAAAAAATTATATATTTTATATATAATTTTTTATCTCGATTATGGTATTAAAAGTATATATATTTTATCTTTTAAATTAACGCAAGGCCTAGCAATGCCAGCGCGTCATCATCCTCCTTCGATGCCATCGCAAAAAGAACTGAAGACCGCTCCGGTACACCGGAACGTCCCCATACACGATACCGGTGTTCGGTGGACCTGCGCAGGTGAACCTGTACAGTTTTCCTCTCCGGTAGACCGTAGCGTGTGTGGCTGGCATTACGCGCGTACGCCGCGCGAGTCGAGATACTCCGGCGCCATTGCAGCGTCCAGTACTACGCGCGTGTCCGTGGCGAGTGGACGTATTTGGTTAAAAATGGAGCGTGAAAACTTTCACACGGAACTTTTTATTGACGAAATTGAGAAAAGGGTAGCTATATGGGATATGGAATCATCAGATCATGAAACTCGATTGTGCTAGGTAATAGAGTTAGCAGGGCCACAATCAATGACCGTCGCACCCGTCTTAAAACACACAAAGTGGCTCAGCTCACTTATTTAAATGTGAATCTGGATCCAAACCGATTCATCATGTAAATAAAATTATTTTGTATAAATGTGTATATATTAGATCTCGAAAAATAACCAACCTAACCTCACCAAATCCGTCTCATCACATGCGCGCGTGAAAACGCCGCATCTGGACGTAATAAAAATCAAAACGCGCGAGTTCACTCGCGCGTTTTGATTTTTATTACGCGCTATTATATATTATAGCTATATATATTATTTTATTTTTAAATCGCGCTTTCTGGACAGGCTCTAAGACTGACTACAAATGTCACTAAACTGACACGTAAGGCTGGGATCACATCGACAATGAGGAATATCATTTTTTTTTAAACGCCACTAGTCAAAAGGCAATCTGAAAATCTATTAATCTAAACTAAAAGATCGAAAAGCTTAGCAACGTTTATAAAAGAACTATAGAAGGCTGAATTACTTTTAATTTTAATTGCGCAGCTATTTCTTAATGGAGGATGTTCCTTTAGTATACTGATTAATATTCAAATTACATTATTTCATAGTCGCTAGATAACTTTAATAAAACCATATGTTTTATAAACATTAAAAAGAATAATTACCAATGCTGTTTTCTTTGTACCATGTAACCTCAGCCTAAGGATTTTCGATGTGTCAGTTCAGTGACTGTCCCAATTTGCAGGTGGACAAAATATTTTTTTACATATTTATTTTTAGTTTTTTTACTAAGTAACTGTTTGGATATTGTTTTAACTAGTAACTACATTAAACACTAAAAATATTAACGAAGACTAACCACATTATCAAATGAATATATAAAGAAAAGCGATCTTGGTAGCGTCACTTGTCACAAAACCGTAGATAAAATCTAATTTTAGAAGAATTAGATTTTAATTGATGGTTATTGTAATTTATTTTCGATGGATTGCAATATTCTCTATTAATAGAAACGAAAAATTAAGTCGTATTACGTAAAATATTAAAACAGGATGATTTTTATATTGTCACCAAACTGACCACTATTTTCTACAATGTCCATTTATTTTGCATTTTTAATAAGGAAAATATATTAATTATTCAAAATAAAATACTCTTCCCTGTCCGTCAACCTATGATGTACAAACTAGGACCTTTAAACATCTTAAGAACACAGTTTAATAAAATATTCGTATTTTTTATCAAGGTACACTTAAAAGTAAAAATGCCCATAAGCTGTATTTTATTGTTATTGAACAAAAAATTTAGTGAAAAATGGTAGTATAATTATGTAAATCAAGTCGGAGAAATGCGAGCGAGATGGAAACTTTACTATATATACTTGTATCACAATAATAAATAATTAACGCCCAACGAAGTGGGCACAGGTCGGCTAGTCTGTTATATTGTGGCGTATGTCTTTTAAAATTACTGCGGGTGTCTAAATAATATTTTCTTTTTTGTTATAATATAAATCCGGATCCGGAAGATAAAGAGAAACAATATTGTCCCTTCCTACCCGATCAGTTAAATGCATATTTATGATATGATAATTGAGAAAACGTTAAGATACTTTTGTTGTTTATACACAAAAAATCATAATTAGCCTAAAAACTTGTTTATAGTATAAGGTTTACATTTTAAAGATATTTGCCCCAAGTGCCTATCGTTTTATGTTACAAATATTTCCTTAATTATGAACAGGGTTGTCTGAAGAATTCACCATCAGAAATCTATTCAGTTTATATTTTTCTTTCATGAGTATTAAATAAATAATGGTATCTCAACAAACGCAGCGGGACGCCCTCTGGCCAGCTGGACCGACGATCTACGTAAGATTGCCGATGGTTGCTGGATGAGGATTGCGGAAAACCGGGATGTCTGGCACGAACTTGGGGAGGCCTATGTCCAGCAGTGGACAGCGATAGACTAAAGTGAAGTGGAGTGAATGATATCTCGGCAGTTATTTTATATCCTGCCCAACTCATTTACATACATATACGCACTCACCTGTTGAAGGCAGACACTCGAGCGATGGTCGAGCTGGCAACACCGCGCGTGCTCTGTAGGTAGGCGACGGGGCGGAACTGAAGGTAGCCCCCCTCGCCCTCCTCGAACAACGAAGGGCTCTTGATCTCTATTATCTGGTGACCGAACGAGATTTAGATTAATGGCCATTTCCTATATTAAAAAAAAAAAAAACGGTTCGCTTTGCTTACCATAAAGGGCAGTTATTAAATTAATTCTTGGATTAATTTTGAAGAGACGAATTTATTAAATAATTATGTTTTATGCGAGTCCGAAATATAACAGCCTCCAAATCGGCAACATGTTTCTCGTTTCATTTCTTTAAATCTATACTAATATATAAAGCTGAAGAGTTTGTTTGTTTGGTTGTTTATTTGTTTGTTTGTTTGTTTGAACGCGGTAATCTCTGGAACTACTGGGCCGATTTGAAAAATTCTTTCAGTGTTAGATAGCCCATTTATCGAGGAAGGCTATAGGCTATGTATCATCACGCTAAGACCAATAGGAGCGGAGTCCACGCCGACGAAGTCGCGCGCAGAAGCTAGTTTAAATATAAAATAGTTTTTAAAAACCATTCTGTCCAAAGAGAAAGTTTGACTAGCTTGTTATTAGTTTTTAGGTTTGCTATTTAGTATTTGATATTGTTTAGTTATTAATTACCCAAATATATAACACAAAAAACTCACCTCAAAAACTCCAGGCGTATGCTCATCATCCAAGCTTTTCCTCATGGTGTAGTGCATGGTATCAGTCTCAGGGTCGGTGCTGACCAGGAGCAAGTGTATCGCATAACGAGACGCGTTGTACTCTTTACTGGTGGTCAAGTTGACTAGGCTGATATCGAACAGCGTTGAGTTGGCTGTGTGGATGAGATGGGGGAGATCCACCGCGTAGTCTTTGAACGGGATTAGGTCCAGCTGAAAGTAATTAAGTGCTATTGCTGAATATTGTTGAGATAAAAAAATCTATTTTAGTTTGTTTTTAATGGCAACACTGCCAGGGTGATTTTTGGCGCGGAATTTGACGTATAGTAAAGAAGATTAAATAAGGAGGTTATGTTTAAAAGTGTTCCTACATAATGTAAATTTTTTGAGCATTTTTTTTAATGCTAATGTGAAATCAAAATTATTTAATTCCTTTCAAACCAAGTCTAACATTATGTAAACTCTGTTTTAAGGATAGCCTATTAAAAACGAGTTTATATACTTTCAAATTATGTCTTAAAAAAGTGGATTTGACTACTTTTGTAAAATAAATATTTAAAAAAAATTAAATTAAAAATTGATGACGCGTGAGCGCAACTGCCACAGTCCTGGGCGTCCTGGCTTATGGCTGATGCGCTGGCGGTTGCGGGTCGATCCCCGCACATGGCAAACCTACATTTGTATTGGCCATATAGATATTTGCCATGGTCTGGGCAGGAGTAATCCTAGTTGGGGCCGTTGTGTGACGCGTGTGAAAAAAAATTAAAATTGTTTTTAACAATCTATTGGTCTGTAATGCACCTCGTGTACAGATAAATAAATGTAAGAATTATATTATTGGTAGATCAGAGTTAGGCATAAGTAGATGGGAAACCACCCTGAGTAAGAAGAAGAAGAAAGAAATTAGTATGAAGTATGAAAGTACGAGAGGCATGATTGATAGAACTAGAATGAAAGAGTTCTAGAAAACACAGACTCAGAACAGCATCTGGGGTTTAGTATTAAAAAAAGATACCTCATGTACGGTATTAGTCGGTAAATATACCTTCCTAACTACCCTCCTACTTACATACCTACCTACCTTTTGATACATTCAGTAGTATATACCTATCTATTGTCTATATGAGTTATGCAAATAGGGGTATATAGAATAACTAGCTTCTGCGCGCGACTTCGTCGGCGTGGACTCCGCTTCTATTGGTCTTAGCGTGATGATACATAGCCTATAGCCTTCCTCGATAAATGGGCTATCTAACACTGAAAGAATTTTTCAAATCGGCCCAGTACAACCAGAGATTACCGCGTTCAAACAAACAAACAAACAAACAAACAATCAAACAAACTCTTCAGCTTTATATATTAGTATAGATTAAAACAATAACGAATATTCCACATTAATCTCGAATAAGGTTTATTGTTAAGAATATAGAACACAATTTAATAAAACTGACTAATTAATACTATATCATAATTTTTATTCTCAAACAATAAGTCTGATTGCTTGAAAATGAAAAGAAAAAACAGAAAATTGTACATTGACATTGACATAATATAATTATAAAACAACATAGATAAAAAATAGTCAAGTAAACACGCATTATTAAAGATAACTCAAAAATAGTAAAATTTAAATGTGTCCACATGAAAAGCCGCCGCGTTGGCGCAACGGTCACAGCACTGGTTTGTGGCTGTCGCTCTGGTGGTTGCAGGTTCGTAGCCCGCACACGACAACGTTTGTATTGGCCATACAGATGTTTTCCGTGTCTGGGTATTTGTGCAGTTCTTGTGGGTCTCCCCACAGTGCCTCGGAGAGCACGTAAAACCGTCGGTCCCGGTTGTTATCATGTACACCTGATAGCGATCGTTACTCATAGTAGGGAATATATCAGCCTGTATTTATGTATGTCAGTTTAGTTTCATCTAGTATTTATGATTCAAGTCTAATAAAACGTATAGGAGGAGTAATTTATTTTTAAACGATTTCAAAAAAGGAGTTAGTCAATTCGATTGCTGTTTTTATGTGTGGGTACCTCATAACTTTTTGTTTTTAAGCGAAAGCTGGTGCTTTTCAATATTAATTATGCTTTTCAATACAATCTATACTATCTATATCTATACTAATATATAAAGCTGAAGAGTTTGTTTGTTTGGTTGTTTGTTTGTTTGTTTGAACGCGGTAATCTCCGGAACTACTGGGCCGATTTGAAAAATTCTTTCACTGTTAGATAGCCCATTTATCGAGGAAGGCTATAGGCTATGTATCATCACGCTAAGACCAATAGGAGCGGAGTCCACGCCGACGAAGTCGCGCGCAGAAGTTAATATCTATACTTAATATATAAAGCTGAAGAGTTTGTTTGATTGTTTGTTTGTTTGTTTGTTTGAACGCGCTAATCTCAGGATCTACTGGTCCGATTTGAAAAATTCTTTCAGTGTTAGATAGCCCATTTATCGAGGAAGGCTATAGGCTATATATCATCACGCTAAGACCAATAGGAGCGTAGCACCAATGTAGAATGTTTCAAAATCGGGGTTTTTTTCCTTTTATTCCACGGGGACGAAGTCGCGCGCAGAAGCTAGTAATATTATAAAGCTGAAGAGTTTGTTTGTTTGAACGCGCTAATCTCAGGATCTACTGGTCCGATTTGAAAAATTCTTTCAGTGCTAGATAGCCCATTTATCGAGGAAGGCTATAGGCTATATATCATCACGCTAAGACCAATAGGAGCGTAGCACCAATGAAGAATGTTTCAAAATCGGGGTTTTTTCCGTTTGAGAGCTTCCGCTGTCGTAAAAAGTTACGTATAAATAATGTATGACAGAATTGATCCTATTCCACGCGGACGAAGTCGCGCGCAGAAGCTAGTAAAATTGAGTACAAAACTTTTATATTGGACTGATTTATTATCTCAATACGAGTATACATAACGGCGAATTAAAATTGTAATTAGTTGAGCATTACTAATAAGTATTATATAAACAATTTGAACTGCTGTATGTAGTTAATTAAGCTTTCACTTTTGATCCGAGTTGGTTGTTTCCTACTTCCTATTTAAAATCATGTTTTTGTATCATATATTATCAAAATATTTGTGTAAGCATAAATATATTATCGCCCTATATAAGAACACAGAGCAAACTTTTGTTTTTTGTCTATTGTACATTTTTTTTTTCATTAACATAATTGAGAAGTTGAAGAAATTTCGCAGAAAAACTATAAAAAAAAAACTGGATGACACCGCCAGTAAACTGAAACATACACACACCAAACAGACTCGAACAGTGCGGTGTGTGTGTGTGTGTGTGTGCGCGTGGGTATGTGACATACAGAAAAACACGCATGTCCACGTACCCGCTCACACAAAAACACTAGAATATTGATCACACAAATACAATATTTAGATATAACCAACGTTACAAACCTTTATGTGAATCATTTCCTTACGCCCGTCTCTGTCATTCAACGTACCATACACGTGCACCATGGCTTCTTTATCGGTCAGGAGACTCTCATTGAGATTCCATACGATTCTGTCGAGGGTGTACGGCTTCTGGGGGAACTTTGGGTCGATGTGACCGTTGTCGTCTAAGTCATCGTATTCATAGACCTGCAACAAAATATTTATAACTATATTATAAAACTAGATGTGTCCCGCGGTTTCAACCGCTTTAACTTGACGAAAAAACGTACAAAAATATTATATAGCCTTTAGCCTTGCTCGGTAAATGGACTACCCAATACAACAACAATTTTTCAATTAGAACCAGTAATTCATTCAAACAAACAAAATTTTCAGCTTTGTATAATAATTAATATTATATTAGTATCTATAGATAAACATGATTAAAATACACACACGGTCGACTGTTCCTATGGTAAACAACTTAATTCCCATGTTTTAGGTACTTAACAGAGGACTGATATAGTTAACTTATATAATTGCACTCTTTAAAAAGTATGTTCAAAAAAAAGTTAACTTAATAGAGTGTGAACTTGCAAAGGCTCAGTAGATGATAGAGTTAAATTCTTACTAATTATAGTTATTTCTAATATACAACACCAAAACATTGGTCAGTTAATCATTTAATAGTGGCTGTAAAAGTAAAATCCAAAAAAAAGAAAAAAAAATTTACAGTAGACATCATGTAGACATGAAGAAATTAGGGATCTTATATTGTTCATGATTTGGTTTTAATATTTTGTAAGAAAGTATAAACCTAATAAATAAATTCATTTTAATTATTAAATATGCTATCACTTAACGATAACGCCATTTTAATGATTATTATGTTTTTAATATTTATTATGTAAAAGTTAAATGTAAGTAAATAACATTAAAATAATGTTAATTTGTAATTACAATATTAACAACGAGATAATGATCATTACACGTGTAATGTGTATGCAACTTCATAGTTAAAGGTCATGAATACAATCTCTATATTATCTCTATATACTTAAGTCTATATTTAAAAAAATCTAATTATATACATATATCAATGCCTTGTATGCGTAAAATCGGAGCCTAGTATTTCTAATCAATATTAGTATAGTCAATAAAATAATGACACATAATTATGTTTGCTCGCAAACGAAAAACAAACCGACTTAAATTACCTACATCGACAAAAATGGAAGTTCTCAATTTATTTATTTTTTTTATGTACGTCACCTCAGAACTTTTTCTCGGTGGATCGATTTCGATGATTCATTTTTTAATTGAAAGGTGGTGCTTGTCATGTGGTCCCACCGTCCCATTTAAATTTAATTGAGTTCTGACAAGTACTTTTCGAGTTATATCTGACTAGCAGCTCGCCCCGGCTTCGCTCGATAAATTTAACACAAACACCCATTTATTAAATTTTAAAATATTAAAACGCTTTTTTTAGCTAAGCCGTTATAGATAGATATAAGTACATTATACACCCTCGCGAACTTTTATATAGATCTTTTTTAGTCCTATAATTCAGTCGTACGTCATTTTGTCTTATCTTTAAACATTCACTGGCGGATCCAGGGGGGGGGGGTCCCCCTGAACTGTGTCCAGGACCTAGGTGGACCACTAATTAAAATTGTTAAATAAGATTTTTGTCACAATATAGGTATTTTTAAGTACATTACCTACATAGATTAATAAAATACCTACTTTTTACCTGTATCTATCATTATAAAATTTAAATTATAACTTTTTTTTACTTGACCACGACTTTGTGACCCCCCCCCCTGCCGCCTTGACCATGACTGTGACCCCCCCCCCTTGCGCCAAAACTGGATCCGCCCTTGTAACCATTTAAGTAGCGCACGCGAAAGAAAGAAATATTTGAGACGATTTTTTACACCTTGGTGAACATAACCCGTTTTTTTTTTCCACATGAAGTTTTTAAGAAATAAAATATAGCCTACTTCCTAATAATGTAGCTTTCTATTAGTGAAAAAATTATTAAAATCAGTCCAGTACTTTTGGAGCCTATTCAATACAAACAAACAAACAAACGAAAAAATCTTTCCTCTCTATAATATTAAGTGTAGATAATGCGTCTGAAAGCCATTACATCGATCAATTAATCTAATACGGCGTTTTGATTTAACTATTTTTTTTGTCGACCTACGTTGTACCTATTACATCGCATACCTTTTCACTGGGTATACCGATTTTGATAATTCTTGTTTAAATCGAAAGATAATGCTTGTCTTGAAAACCCATTTTTTGATCGAAATCTGATGACTACTTGTTGAGTAATCTTTGATAACGCGTATTTAGTTGACTATTTTTTTGTCTCCTTACGTTTTATTTTATTAACTGCACCTAACAGTTTTTATCCGCATAATTTCCGATCACATGGAAACATGGAGATGGAAAGCAGCCTGTCTGTTTTTCTGGATCTCTATACCAAGTTTCATTACAAAACTTCACTAATTTTACTCGAAAGAGTAACAAACATCCCATCCGTCCATCCTTTTATAACTAACATACTTTCACATTTTTATATTATTAATAATATTTTAAAAATAAGTGATTTTTGATAAGAGAAACTATTCTTTAATAGAGTTAAACTTTAAAATAGTTTTCAAAGGTAAATGAACTTTAATCTTCTGTTTAACCATCACAGGCTTAATATGACAGTAGTTTCATGATATGGACATTACTATGCCTGCTAGTCATCTATTTGACATTATTATTATATACATTTAAGTATATAAGCACTTATTTCTTTAGCATTGATTTATTATGCTTAGATTTAAATAAACTGACGTCAATCGTAAATAACTGCTAGCACAGTTGCCAATTAACCTATTTTCTACTTCAGTCAAGTTTAAACATTATTATTTATTACACATACATGTATACAAGCTGACCTGGCGAACTTCGTACCGCCTTATTTTTTTTCTAAAATATAATAAATAGATATATCAAAATAAAATATAGCCTATCTTTGAATTTGGATCAAACTACACACGGTGTGTAAATTTGATTAAAGTCGGTTAAGCAGTTTAGGAGTCCATCGCAGACAAACAACGTGATGCCTAATCTAAATATAATATTAAGATAGATATATTTAACGACGCATTAGCACAGCGGTTACAGCACTGACTTGTGGCTGGTGCGCTAGCTGTTGCATGTTCGATCCCCGCACATGGCATACATTTGTATTGACCATACAGATTCTTGCCATGGTCTGGGCGTTTGTGCTTCTGTATTGTGTGTGTTTTCGCATCCCCACACAGGAGTAAATCCAGGTGGGGCCGTTGAGTGTGTGGCGTTATTTATTTATTTTATATTATACTAGCATACCACCCCGGCTTCGCACGGGCAACAAAAAAAATCCTAATTTTTTGAAAATTTAATATAGCTTACCTATGTCACTTGCGGATAGTGTAGCTTTCCAAAAGCGAAAGAATTTTTCAAATCGGTTCAGTAGTTTCGGAGCATTTTCAATACAAACAAACAATTAAATCTTTCCTTTTATAATATTAAGTATAGATTTATATAAGAATTCTAACTTTGTATATTAGTCAGCTCATAATTAAAACAAAGGCTTTAAGTTGACTGTGTATCTATGTCAAACACAAAACCAAGTTTAATTATATCAAGTGTGGTAACGAAAACATAACACAAGTAGCTAGTGATTTCATACATGAAACTTTCACTTTAAAAAATGATTATCCAGTTTTCTGTTTTGTATATTAAGGTTTTACTTCTAAGTGCAATAAAAAACAAAAAGAAATATTTATTTATCCTTAAAAATACTTAACTTAAAGTAGGTAGTTAAGTATTTTTAAGGATCCTTCTCCTACATGGGGAAGAGGCCTATGCCCATTAGTGGGATATTACAGGCTGAATCGAAGTATTAAGGTAACAAGATACAATTCCATACTAATTTTTAATTAAACCCAGATAAGTACGTACAACTACCTAATTTTAATTTAAACAGAATTATAATCATTATGAAATCATTCATCACTCTTCCATGAATGCATAATACCATTTGTTCTATGAATATGCGTAATGAGAGATCAGTTTATGTTTAGTGAACAATCTGGGGCAGATATGTGAGTCATAATAATATGGATATAATATGTAGTACTTCCTGCTTTTCAAATAAACTTCTTTATTTTAATTTCATAGAAAAATTCTCAATGTTACATAATTATACTTACAGGAATTTTTTTATCATGTTGTAAGTTTTGTTTTATAAAATAATTATCACAATCACGATCACGATTCAGCCTGTAATATCCCACTGTTGGGCATAGGCCTCTTTCCCAAGTAGGAGAAGGATCGGAGCTTAATCCACCACGCTGCTCCAATGCGGGTTGGCGGATATATGTATTATGAGTAACGATCGCTATCAGGTGTACATGATAACAACCGGGACCGACGGCTTAACGTGCTCTCCGAGGCACGGTGGGGAGACCCACAAGGACTACACAAACACCCAGACCACGGCAAACATCTGTATGGCCAATACAAATACTGTCCTGTGCGGGAATCGAACTCGTAACCGCCCGCAACACAACAGCCAATCGCAATCCAGTGCTGTGACCGCTGCGCCAACGCGGCGTCACAGCATAATTATGATGCCCAAAATAATTATGTGTAGATTAAATATGTATTAAGTATTAGGAATTTCAAATTATCTCTATTGAAAATAAAATTTATATTTTTATTTATACTTATGGTTGCCCAGTGGTCGAAATTCGACCATAATTAATTTAAATTATAAGTTGAACACTTTTTAGGTTCTGTTGTCAAAGACTATACTACTTTAATATTAAACAATAAAGTATACATAACTTTTTTTTTTAAATTGATTAAATGTATTATTATGCATAATTTAAAAAAAGTTAGCATTCTACACTCTTTTTCTAAAAAAAAGGTACACAAAGTTTTTGCTTCACGTATTAATATATAGATAACTTTTTTTGAGGTATAAGGAAGAATGAACAGTTAAATATTCTAATTTTAATTACTATGTGTGCAAATAAGGAAATCATCATTCAAATATGTTGAGAAGGAAATAAATTTTAGAATTTTTTCTATCATTACATTTGTTTGATGATTGCTCTGGATTGAGGACCTAGCAACAATGCTCGTTCACATGACAATGACATGACAATTGTATAAGACTATAAGTCATACATTATCATCGTTCATCATTGCCATTTATGCTTGTACTAGAAACCTCTAAAATTTTATCAGTATTCCTCTACTATATTATGCATGTACAGTACCCGCGAAATAACTTGGCACGTCTGAACATAGGCTCTGCGAACTTTTGCGCATGTACACTCACGAAAAAAAACTGTCATTACCAATTTTTATTTTTATTATAAATCAATGTACGAATAAAATTTCCCTAATACAGTGACCAATAAAATAAACATCATAGCACTTTAAGATGCTGCAAAAATAACTTTTATATTAAAAATTCAATTTCAATACCTTACCTTTCGATAGTGGCAGCTAGATTTTTATCACAAACAACACAATAAATAATATTTACACTTAATACTTTTTATATACATTACCACTTATTATTATTTAACACATATTTACGCTTATTATTAATTATTATTTAATCACTGTCGCTGAGGGGGAAAATCCCAAAATCAAAACACACTTAATACTAACACTAAATAAAACAAAATTAATACTAACACTAGATAAAACAATAAATTAAAGCTAAATAAAACAAACTGAATACTATAACACTAATTACTAATACTAATAATAAAAATTAACAACATTAGAAACGAAAACTTTTGTAGCCGATAGTGCTCAAGACAGAGATAGTGGCACGAATACTAACGTGTGACTGAGACAGATTACCGTATCCGAGCATTTCCGAAAAAACACGAAGCTGTATGAAGTAAGCAAAAAGGGATGTGCAATAAGGTGTTGTTTAATCGATTTTTATTGAAATAGATTAAAATTAAGTCATAAAAATATATTTATTTTTAATTTTAAAAGGAGGTTTTAAATTTTCTCAAATAGTGTAGTCGTTAATAGATAACTGATATTCAAGTAAATCGTGTCTTTCAACTGAGAAAATTTGATTTTTGTAGTTTTTTTTTTTTAAATTAATGTCGAAATCTCGTTTATTAACGACAAAATTAACTATATTCGTAAATCTAATACGTTTAATATCTTATATAAACAAAAATCAATAAATCCTAAATAAAACTAATCGATTGCGCAATTCGGTTGATTAAACGGTCGATTGTGTTTACATATGGTCAATCCCTAGCCTCCCCGCATGCGTCTCATGCCAAAATTGCCTTCCCCCCGGTCCCTTAAAAAATGTTACTGCGCAGCCTTCTGCGCGAACTTCAGTCGTGCCACGTTATAACGCGCGAGGTATATTATACATATAAACTTTCCTTTTGAATCACTCCATCTATTAAAAAAAAACTGCATCAAAATCCGATGCGTAGTTTTAAAGATCTAAACAAATATAGGGACAGACAGCGGGAATTGACTTTGTTTTATAATATGTATTGATTTGTATGTGCTTCTATACTCTAGAGACAAAAACCTAGTGGGTCCCGTTGAGTGTGAGGTATTCATTTATAAAAGAAGTTTATTAACATAATTTGTCCAAATTCGCAAAATATTTAATAAATTCAGTCCTTACCTTGTCAATAGCCGTAGCAAAACTGTACGATGGTTCCTCTGACAAAATTAAGTCTTTCGGTGCATTATCTGTCCATGTAACATTTAATGTTGAGTTAACGCCCGCTACTGCAAATATCACAGTGGGCATATGTCGAGTAAAGTCCCATATCTGGTGTATCGTGTCCGAGACCCCCTCACACTTGACATATACTAACGTTACGTCTGGTGAAAGTGTATTGTATCCTGGATTTAGTTTTGCTGTTATCTAAAAAAGGGATAAAATATACTGAGTATAGTGGGTTGATACAACTTTGCTCCATGAACATTACATTTATTACAGTACATTTCAAATCAACTTTAGAAAAATTACCATTTCAACACTGTTATTCAAATTATTTCTACGTAAAACAATACGAAATTAGCAATATGCATATTCAAATCAAATAAAAACAAGAAAATCAAATCGCAAATAAATTTACGTAAAAGAAAGAAATAACTACATCGATTGGTACCGTTTGTTTTCACACCGAACAAAGACATTGACAAAATTAGGGGGTGTTATCAAACACTATTTACAAACACTCACCTTCCTATCTTGTCCATATGCAAACGAGAGTCCAATAAAAATTAATACTGTCTGGATATTCATATTTATCGCAATAGGATATTTAATAAAATTAATAAAAAAACACTTCGATTATAGGGGTCGAGTTCACGCGACAATAAACATTACAAATTACACGATAAACACTACAGCACGTGCGAACGCATCGAGTGAATATACATGCAGTCATGCATACGTGATCATTACGTGATACGATAACGCCTACCACAAAATACATATATCTATTATAATTTACAATTAGTTCGTCTTTTGCGTATTATTCAAATATACAAACTCAGTAGACATTGCTCATTAATGTAATCTTCCTGTCTGCGTGACATTTTTGACAATTGCGTGCGTCATGAAAAATGAAGTAGGTAAGCTGAAGATTTAAGGGCCCCATATACGGTACGATTCGTCTATACGATCGATCTGATGAAAATCGCGACGATTGATCGCATCAAAAATGTCGCTCATACACGAAACGACTGGTCGTAACGATTGATCATTTACTTGGTTGAAGGATAAAGACGTGTTCAAAGAATACGTGCCCCATAAAATAGAAAATGAACTTCTTTTCCATACCTATGCGGGGGTAGCGTTGATTCGGATTCAAAAGAAAAAAAGAAAGCCTAGAAGAATGTGGGTTAAGAAATGGCTAATAAAGCGAAATCAGTATTCGCATGTAAATCTTTTAAAGGAATTAAGGTTCCATCCAGAAGATTGGCACAATTATATGAGAAGGACGGAACCCACGTACCTAAAATTATTGAATAATACATACACTGTCGATTTATCGTTACGATATTCATGGTTGCATGGGTTTTTGTTGCGATTGCCGACATCGTCTTCGATTAAGTACCTAAATCGTTAACGATCTTGACATACACCATCGAGTCATCGTTTCGATCGGTTTGACGCGACGGATCGTACAGATAAATCTTACCGCGTATGGGGCCCTGTTTTACCAGGTAAAAGTATCGAATGCAAAGTATCGAGTACAAAAGTATCGGTATCGAAAGGAAATGTACTCGATACCACAAAGTATCGATACTTTTTTCGTGTCCCTACTGTGAACTGTCAAGTGTCAATTTAAAGTCAACGTCATTGAAAATAAGCTAGGTAGACGAGACGCCGGTTATTACGAAACTTTGCTCTTTATTTTACAGTAAGAGTTCGTGTGTTTGTTTAATACTTCATTTAGTGTTTGGGCCATCATATATATAAAAGGTATGTCTCAGTTATTAATTAATATTAATATTTTTTTGATAAATTAGAAAGACATGAGAAATCTGTTGTTTTTGGGGTGAATGGGGAAGTCTCAGGTATGAATAACAACGAAAGCGGGGTTAAACGGTATGAAACTGAGATCAATAGGGACGACTTATGCATGATAGGTACAGCTTTGTAGGGTTGTCACTGAGCAATAAAACGATTATTTTTATGTATCTAGGTAATAATTTGATTTATTAAATTATGTTTTTGTTTATATAATTTCATATACATCCAAGTATTATAAGCTAGATATGGTTCTACACTATGGGTTAAATAGATTGATTATGTTTATTGTTGATGTAATATTGAGTGGAAATATTTATATAAACAGTTATGCATTTTATTTCTTTTTTTTCAGATATGCCTCGCGTGTATATATCAAAAAGCTCAAAACCTTATAAGAGGTATGATCCCTTAATATTAAAAACTGCAATAGAAGCCTATGAAACAGAGAATAAATCTATAGTTGAAATAGCTAAACAATTTAAGATAGCTAAATCTGTTTTGCATCGACATGTAACAAGAACAATGAAAAGTCAAGGTGGACAAAAAGCCCTAAGTGAAGAAACAGAAAAATATATAATAAAATACATTAATGTTTGTTCTGAGTGGGGATATCCACTTGATACTTTTGACTTACGAAAGATAATAAAGGGATATCTAGATATAGTTGGAATAGAAATTAAAAAATTTAATAATAACTTACCTGGTGTTGATTATATAGAAGGTTTCCTAAAGCGTCACAAGAAAGAAATTTCAGCAAGAATAAGCCAAAATATCAAAAGATCTAGCGCTGCAGTATCTCCACAAATTATAGAGGACTATTTTAGGGAACTTCAAAACTCCTTAGAGGATGTACCTTTATCTAACATCGTGAACTACGATGAATTTAATTTAGCTGACGACCCTGGAAAAAAGAAGGTTTTGACTAAAAGAGGCGTCAAATACCCTGAAAGGGTTATGAACCACACAAAATCGTCTACATCTCTGATGATGGCTGCATCCGCCGATGGTACACTGTTGCCCTGCTACGTAGTCTATAAAGCCGACAAACTTTACAAAACCTGGACTACAAATGGACCCACTAACTGTAGATATAATCGCACTAGCTCAGGCTGGTTTGACAGCAGTACTTTTGAAGACTGGGTGGAAACCGTGGCTCTTTCATACTTCAGCAATAAACCTGGAAAAAAAATATTGATAGGAGACTACCTTTCTTCGCACCTGTCTTTAGAGGTAATTAAAAAATGTCAAGAACATAACATAAATTTTGTATTTCTGCCACCGAATTCAACCCACCTGACACAGCCACTCTATGTAGCCTTTTTTGGGCCTATGAAAATTGCGTGGCATAACATCCTTTCCACATGGAAAAAATGTGAAGGCCGGGCACTGCCCACAATACCGAAGAATGTATTTCCGAAATTACTCAAGAAGTTACTAGAAACAATGGAACCAAGTACAAAACAAAATATTTTAGCCGGATTTATGAAAGCAGGAATAAGTCCTCTAAATAAAGACGAAGTACTCAATAGATTGCCTGAAAATAACATAAGACAGGAAGAAAAAGAAGCTATTGATGAAATAATTTATGTCATTACAGTGGAACCCCGGTAATCCGGCACCCCTGTAATCTGGCACCCCCTGTAATCCGACATGGTGTGTTTGAATATTTTGCTAATGCACAATTGAACGAGTTATAACTTGTACGCACTAGTACTATGGGCATGACGAAAGATTTTGAAAACCTCTTCCATAATGTGGGTACACATTTACTATTTACGAAAATACCTATATTTCGGTAATAAACTTAAGTTTAAGGAAGTTTAAAACTATTTTTCTAATATGTTTTCAATGAGAGCGGTAAAACGGCTGCAGGTGTCATGGCGTCGGCTCTGACGTTACAAAATAATGTGGGCCTTACTTTTTACGTTACTCTTTGGAGCGCGCCTGACGTATTATGATATTTTGTGATGTCAAACGCTGTAATTTGTGTTTCAATCAAAATGGCCGATTGCAGTATTTTACTGTTTTATTTTATTGAAAATCACAATAATCTTATTATATTACATAAAACTAAACCAGTATTTTGAATTTTTTTAATATGAGTATTCCCCTGAAATCATTAAATTGACGATTTTTTGATACTGTCGTCATGCCCATTGTGCTCGACGCATAGGGTACCTATTCATTTGTTTGTACACAATTATTTCCTAATGTAAAGTTATTGCATATTTTTTGTAAGTTCTATAGCATTAATGACGTTAATCTATACTAATATATAAAGCTGAAGAGTTTGTTTGTTTGTTTGAACGCGGTAATCTCTGGAACTACGGGGCCGATTTGAAAAATTCTTTCTCTGTTAGATAGCCCATTTATCGAGGAAGGCTATAGGCTGTGTATCATCACGCTAAGACCAATAGGAGCGGAGTCCACGCCGCCGAAGTCGCGCGCAGAAGCTAGTTTTATAATAAAACGTAAGCTCTCTATTGAGTTGTTTAATTTACTAAATTAGACATACATAATGAAGTATGATTTGTACTTCTTAGTATAACATATTATATAATCCTATCATTGAACTTGTAATTTGTCGGATTACAAGGTACTCTTTTGAAAAAAATTCCGGACTATAGGGGGTCTTAGGCATTACTCTATAATCCGACAAATTCGGTAATCCGACACTGCCCTGCAAAACGTTTGTCGGATTACTGGGGGTCCACTGTATTATAAAATAAATGCGATATTGATCGCATAATACCAGAACTATTAATAAGTCGAAAAAAATAAATATTATACCTGGAAAAAGTGTAGAAGATAGTGGATATATAGATAGCAATATTGCAAACTCAAATGGACTCTCTGATGTTGATTTAAAAATTGCGAGTAGGTACGTCTAAAAACTGTACAAGACGCAACGAGACAGACAGACGCATAACGAACAGACGAGTCAAACAAATAATAAAAATAAAAACCCAACACTTACAGCAAAAGAAAATCTAATATCACAAGTACCATTAAGACTAAAAAATGAAGGAAATCTAAACCACAAAATTATAACAATAAATTAAAGAAAGACTCAGAAGTATTGCAAGAAAAGCAAATTTTAAAAGAACAAAAAAGTTTGAATATTGATCTTGGGCCAGTAAATAAAGCATTTAACCTCGCACTAAATTTCCGATCCAATTTTAATTTTTTTTAGGTTAAGGGTCACTTACTGACCATAAAAACACAAAATGCTGACAGATCCAGGTGGAGCTTCGATCGCAATCTTAAAGAAAAGTTTTTGGCTGATATCTCGGAAACTATCCACTTTAGGGCAAAAGTTATTCAGACCTTTTTTGTAGAGAATAAAATTTCGCATCTTTTATTTCCTGTAAACTTTTTTGTAAAACTTACATGGAATTTCTTCGAGATCTGATGGATTCTGATGTTGTTTAATTGTTTTTTTTTTTAATATTTGATTTTTTTTTTTAAGAATTTTATAATGTTTTTCTTAGGCAAACCTGTGTGATCTCTTATCTAGTATATGTATAAGCATAAGATTTTGATTTTGAGTAAGATTTTATACCTTTAAGTAACATTCCAGTGTTTGATCTCGTTAACGTTTTTAGGGTTCCGTACCCAAAGGGTAAAAACGGGACCCTATTACTAAGACTTCGCTGTCCGTCCGTCCGTCCGTCTGTCACCAGGCTGTATCTCAAGATCGGCGATAGCTAGACAGTTGAAATTTTTACAAATTATGTGTTTCTGTTGCCGCTATAACAACAATATACAAAAAAAAAAAAAAAAAATTTACCTTTACTTTACCTTATTTTATTTTTAAGGGGCTCCCATACAACAAACGCGATTTATTGCCTATTTTTGCTTGATATCATAAATGGTAACAGGTAGGCACTTGAAATATTCACAAAATTCAATTTTTTTTTATTTTATTATTTTAACTCATGTTACATCAAAAGTTACAATAAATGCACTCCAAAAATCGCAGTGATTTGTCCAGAGTGTTGTTTGAATACAGTTAATTTAGTCATTTAACTAACAAAAACAGTAAAAAGTTAACAAAAAATTAGTGGGTAATTCTACAAACTTAAGTAAGTAAAAAAAGAAACAAAATTTTTTATATTTACTTCAATAATAAATAATAAAATGAAAATAAAAAAAAGAAAGCTAAAAGTTATAAAACTATAATGCTATCCCGCTCTAGCCTCGCTGTGTACGTTTAGCATTTGAGACGTTATATAATATGACATGCTTAGGTACTCTTGGAAAGACGGAACACGAATAAGGCTGAGGCCCGAATGCGCGATTTTAAAAACGCAGTGCGCGCGGGATCATTCAATTTCATACGCTGCATTTTATTTTCGCGATAATCGCGTCGCGTCCTACTAACTCATACGTTGCATTTCTGCGATTAAATAATAGCGCGATTTAATTGCGCTATTATTTAATCGCAGATTTCATCGCTCATCGCAACATCGCGCATCAATCGCAGGTTTTTTACTTTTAATTTATTTAAATAATAATTTGGTTGCTGTGAGAGTTGTACTATAGTATACTGCAATAATTGTAAATATAATAATTCTCATGTTTCGTACATTCGTCGTGCTATTGACGACGCGTTGGCGCAGCGGTCACAGCACTGGATTGATTGATTGATTGATTTTTAAATATCTTTATTAAATCATACAAGTACACAAAATGTTTAACAAAAGCATCACTTATTGTTAACATCATATTTATTAATACATTTTTTGGCTAACTCACCTTTACAAACATATACGTTGAAACACGAAAAAGTAATTATAACATGTTTACACAAAAACACTTCACAGGTATGAGTAGTACAATTAGTACCTAATTTTAGGTATGTGCCGTTTGTAAAACGTTGCACATTTTTAAAATTTACACTTAATACTTATTACACTTAGAAAATGAGTGTAAAAATAAAAAAGTAAAGAATAGATTTACAAAAGTATACTTATTAGTTTACAATTTTATAATAGAAATAAAAATAAATCAATGTGGGTATGTAGAAATATTTACTGAGCTTTGGATCGACATACGCAACGTAAGCCGGTCGCTTGTTGATTCATTTGGTTATGATTCATCAAGAAAGTAGTGATGTGGTAACCTGTACCTATTGTATGTATCGATATATGGTAATGTTCGAAATTTGCTACGACAAATCGATGAGACCAGAATATTAGGGTGACCTGGGATTTTATTTTTATAAAAATTGCGAGATATTTTAAGTATATAATTTTTTAAACTTGGATAATTAATATGTTTATGTAATCTTTTGAGATTAGTCCGAAATGGGGTATTATAGGCAATTTTAATAGCTTTGTTTTGAATGGTTTGTAATTTATTGTATTTTGACTCTGGTATACTACACCAAACAGGAGCAGCGTATGTTAAGCATGGTCTTACCAACATTGAGTACATTTTCATCTTAGTGGACGAGCTAATTTTTGTCTTTCTGTTAAATATGGGCCGTAGTGCATTTATAGCCTTGACACCCTTAAGAACCAGATTATCGGTGTTTTTACTCCAGTTAACTTTGTCGTCAATTATTGTACCAAGATATTTGACTTGACGACTCCAAGGGATGACATGATCATTTATTTTAATTTTCTTAGATGGTACTGAACGTCGTCTAGAGAACATTATACATTCAGTTTTATTGGAGTTTAACTTTAGCTTCCACTTGGTAAAGAAGTCACTGAGTAGATCAATGGAAAGTTGTAGCCGACCGATTACCAAATCACAATCCTCAGATGTTGTATATGATGCTGTGTCATCAGCATAAATAGCGAGTTGTGTATGTGGCTGTTTGGGGATATCGTTTATATACAGTGAAAAGAGGTATGGACCCAAAATTGAGCCCTGTGGTACACCAGCTGGTATATGTTTAAGAGAAGATCTATGATCGCCAATGGCTACCGAAAAGGAACGGTTGACCAGATATGACTGAACCAGTTTTACAAGTCCTGTTGGAACATTGTTAATTAATAGCTTATGCAATAGTCCTTCATGCCACACCGTATCAAAAGCCTTCTCAATATCTAATAAGACCATACCAGTACACTTCTTTTGATTCAAACCATGAGTTATTTGTTCACTTACTCTAGCTAATTGTTGCGTGGTCGAATGATTACGACGAAAACCAAACTGTTCCGATATAAGTAAATGATCCGTGAATTTTCGAAGGTGCATTAGGATTACTGATTCTAATAATTTGCCAAGGCTAGGTAGTAAACTAATAGGTCGATAACTTTTAGGACAGGAATCGCTTTTCGCCGGTTTTTTAATTGGTATCATTTTTGCGATTTTCCAAGAAGATGGATAATAACCCAATATTAAACATCCATTAAATATTTTAGTTAGTAAGACAAGACCTTTTTGTGATATATTTTTTAGCAGATAGTTTGTCAAATCGGGGGGCACGGCAGTGCCCCCGCCAAGTCGAGCGCGAAGCAAACACTGCCGTACCATCCTTTACCCGAACCATTTCGCCGCATTTTCAGGCCCCTATTTGAGAACCTCTGGATAAGACCAGAACGCTGAAATTTTCGTCATCGAGTAAGCTATAATCACATACTTAAAATCCAAAATTTTAAGTCTGTAGGTCATTTAGTTCAGAAGTTAAGCGAAAGCAAAGTTTCGCATTTACGACACTCACTCACTCATGATCATCAAAATAGAACTAGTACTTCCCATAAACTCAGAGAGCTGAAATTTGGTACAGAGTTAGGGTTTAATGGCTACATAAAGGGAAAACTATAAAAACTAGGATAATCGAAGATCTGGAGTACCTGGTGACCCTGATTAAAAAACACAAGAGCCCAATCAAACTATTAGAAGAGATCGATATACCACCTTTACATAAAATATAATGCGAAAAACAGGGTGTAAGGGGTTGAAAGGTGGGAATGAAAATTCGTATGGAAGTTCGATATGTATATAATGTTCGTGTTTCGTAACTGTCAAACATTTAATGTTTATCTCGTCGATATGGTAAACTCTACCCTTAAATTAAAGAACGTATTTAAATAAAGGTTTCGAATCGGCAACATATATCCACAATATACGGATATTGGCGGATTTTAGATTTTAAAAATTAATAATAATGTCAGTAATGAAAACGGATTGACATTATACATATTGGTTGTCAAATATTTATTTATGCGAGCGTTCAGAAATTTACTTAGTGTAAACTAAGGAAAATATATCAAGCTACTTAAATATACAATAAATAATAAATGTAAAAAAGAAATAAAATACAAAAAAAATAAGTTCAATTGATTGGTCTCCTTGAAAAATTCCAGATTATTCTGTCAATCCAGTCAAAGTCAGTATATCATATAAATATTTTCGTCGCGGAAGTCTAAAAGATATGTGTTATATATCTAATCTATACTTATATCCACCACCACCACCACCACTACAGCCTATCACAGTCCACTGTTGGACATAGGCCTCCACAAGTTCGCGCCCGACATTATGACGCGAACTCATGTGTTTTGCCCATAGTCACCACGCTGGGCAGGCGGGTTGGTGACCGCAGGGCTGGCTCTGTCGCACCGAAGACGCTGCTGCCCGTCTTTGGCCTGTGTATTTCAAAGCCAGCATGGATGGTTATCCCGCCATCCGTCGGCTTTTTAAGTTCCAAGGTGGTAGTGGAACTGTGTTATCCCTTAGTCGCCTCTTACGACACCCACGGGAAGAGAGGGGGTGGCTACATTCTTTAGTGCCGTAACCACACAGCACTTATATATCTATATATAATATTATAAACCTGAAAGTTGAATTGTTTGTTTGTTTGTTTAAACGCGCTAATCTCAAGAACTATTGATTCGAATTGAAAAATTCCTCTGAGGTGGATAGCCTATTTAAAGAGAAAGGTTATGCTTTAAGAAGAAGGAAGGCTATTTTTTTCCTCAAATCACAGTGGGTGAAACCGCGAGGCCTAGCTAGTTGGTACATAAAAAAATCGACTATCATTGCAAAAATCAGATCACATCTTCTAATTTAATCTAGCCTATAGCGTCCCACAGCTGGGCGAATGCCTCCACTTCTGCTTTTAATACGCATATAAATAAAATTATAGGAAAACTCTGGATAACACTAGACTGGCTTTTATACTTATACTTACAAGTTTACAAGAAAAATAGGCGAAAGATTAACTTAATTCTACTCGAATATTACACAAATTACACTAAAATATTAATTTCGCTCAAAATTTGCTCAAAATATAATGCATTGGACTAAGAGTGGTGGTGATACCAACACGTTAAGTACCTACAAGAATCAGAACCGGAAGAAAGGAAAAGAAAGATTTGTATTGTAATAATAAAAAAACTGTTACTAAAAAGAAAAAAAAATGTGTCAAATAAGAAATTCTAAAAAATAAATCAATATGCCTGAATATGCCCACGTTTCTACTTTCTACAAAAAGCAGTGAAATCCCACCAAAAACATTCTGTAAAAAAACTAGCCAAGTCTCGATGGAGCTGCTTGTTTATCTCTAAAAAGTAATGAAATCTAGACAAAGTCGTACCAAGTCTAAGGTTCATTACTGCGATTTTTTTATTATTATAGTTGATGTTGTATGACTTGGCCGTTGAAGGGTACACAAGGGTACAAAACCAGGTGCTACATGACACCATTGCACCAATCTGTCGCCAGAACCGCTACCCATTGACGATGGAAAATTGCCACTTGGAAAACGTTGATTGAATAACCAGTCAATTGTAGGCTTGATAAAGCTGCGTATTTCAATAATATTTTTGTCTAGGCAAGCCTGAAACAAACTGTATAAAAAATTATTTCCAGTACCAGCGGACTTCTAATCATTGATAGAAGTCCGTCTGTACGTCTATTTTATGTTAGATCGGTGGTCGATTTGACGCTCCAAAAATAAGAGAACAGAAGTCAGCATTGTCAATGCTGAATGCATGTGTTATCAACAACCGCCTAAAATGAGACACTAGTGTCCAATTACCAATACCAGTATGGGATATTATTCTTAGTTTTGTACCCTTGTGTACCCTTCAACGGCCAAGTCACACAACATCAACTATAATAATAAAAAAATCGCAGTAATGAACCTTAGACTTGGTACGACTTTGTCTAGATTTCATTACTTTTTAGAGATAAACAAGCAGCTCCATCGAGACTTGGCTAGTTTTTTTACAGAATGTTTTTGGTGGGATCATCTATACCAGGGGCCTTACGAGATTTGAGTTTGCTAAGTAATCTCTTTATTTGTGATGGCGTAACTAGTTTCTCAGGTTTAAAGTTATGGATAGATTCGAGACCCTTGACGGACTCAGCAACTCTGTGTTCAGTTTCGGAGTCACTGTACCAAGACTTTGTAAGGTTCATGTTTTCCAGGAATACATCTGCCAGCGCTTCGCACTGTTCTTGTGTGGTGGAAGTAGTGTGACTATTGCTTATTTTCAATGGAGGTATGACATTTGGTCTAGGGTTAATTGATTTGACAAATCTCCAAAGATCGGATGAGGGATTATCTACACTTGCTAATTTCCTGTCCCAGAGGCCATCATTAAACTCCTTTATTTTCTTGTCGATTATATATTGCAAGTTATTAAATTTAGATAAGAGATATCGTCTTATTACATTGTTGTCTGCTTTGAGAGAAGCTCTACGGCAAGCATTCTTGAATTTAATTAGTTTTCGTATATAACGAGGAAGCGAGATTTTACTGTGGGCTTTAGTTACAGGAATACTAAAATTACGGGCATTGATAAGAGTGTTAGACAAATGTTCTATGTTGTAATCTATTTCAGACACAGATTTGAATGGTGAATTATCAAGAGTGATATTTTGATTGATATAATTTCTATAATTATTCCAATTAGCCTTAGTATAGTTAAATGCGAGGTGAGATTTGCGAGTGTAGTTGCTATTAATCATAAAGAAGACAGGAAGATGGTTCGATGATAAGGAGGTGTAATAGGCTTTTACTTCAGATATATCTTGAACGCCTTTAACCACAATTACGTCTGGTGTTGATTGGCTGTATGAAGCATTATAATGAACTAAAGTTGGAGTGTTAGGTGCAAAGATGTCATATTCATTATTAATCATATGATTAAATAAAATATCGCCATGCAAATTCGCCGTAGAACAGCTCCAGTAAGGATGCTTTGTATTTAAATCACCCATTAGAACCACTGAAGTATAAGAATTCATTATAGCATCCAGGTCACTACACAACAACGGGAGGTTCGGAGACTGATAAGCAGCAATAAAGGTCACCTGGCCACAAGAAAGCTGTAACTGTAGTCCTATGCACTCTAGATTGTTTATTTGGGGGATTTCTATTGGAGTGTGAGGAATATCGGTCTTTATTAAAATGGCCACCCCCCTGCCCCCTCCCTTCGTCTGTCTTGTCCTGTCGGTAACAATGAAACCCAGGTGTTTTAAGATTAACATTGGGTGATATTCTGGTCTCGCATAAGGCAATAATGTCTATTTTAAGAGTACTTACCAAATCCCAGAGCTTAGTAATCTTTCTACGAATGCCATCAGCATTCCAAACTAGTAGGCGTAATGTATTCGCACTAAACATATTGGCCTAGATGGGTTAGGATAAGAATAACCTTATCCATCATGTTCGTACATGCGACAAATTCATTTTTAATTGATTTAATTGCCTTAAAAATTATTAGCATATCTAAGGTTGCTTGATCATCTTTATTGGAGAATTGACTACAAGTGGGATGTTTTTGGTTGTTTAAGGCTGCTACTTCATTCCAGGGGCGACCATCAACTTGTCCACCTATCAATGGTTTAGGTAAAATTTTGGTAGCTTGAGATTTTAAATTTTTCTCCTGGATAGATCGAAGGTAATTCATTCGTACACTGCACTGTCGATAATTTGCAGGGTGACTTTCTCCACAATTACAACACTGAGCTGGTTGTGTGCGATCCTTTTTTGGGCAGTCATTAGTAAGATGTTGTTCCTTACATTTGACACACCGGGGAGTAAGATTGCAGTTCTTCGATGAGTGTCCAAATCCCTGGCAACGAAAACATTGAGTTCCGTAGAGGTTTTTAGATTGGTATTTACGTATTTGAATTACACAATTACTAATGTATTTTATTTGCTTGAAGCGCTTAATATCACTACCAGGAGGGAGTTGAACAAAATAAGGTGGACATGTGGTATTACTTCCATTCGGTGTTTTCATTTTGCGAACAATGACATCAGCAAAACCAAGAGAGTTGAGCTCTTCCTGTAAGTACGGCTCAACGTAAGCTGGTAGTCCAAAAATCACTGCTTTAGAAGTTCTCTCATCTTTGCGTGAGAAAGTGTGCACAGCACTGGATTGCGATTGGCTGTTGCGCGGGCGGTTGCGAGTTCGATCCCCGCACTCGACAACATTTGTATTGACCATACAGATGTTGCCGTGGTCTGGGTGTTTGTGCAGTCCTTGCGGGTCTCCCCACCGTGCCTCGGAGAGGACGTGAAGCAGTCGGCCCGGTTGTAGGGAATATATCCGCTAACCCGCATTGCAAAGAGCATCCGCATTGGAGCAGAGTGGGGGATTAAGCTCCGATCCTTCTCCTACATGGGGAAGAGGCCTGTGCCCAACAGTGGGATATTACAGGCTGAATCCTCGTGCTATTGTAAATATTTATTTCACGATTCAGCCTGTAATATCCCGCTGTTGGGCATAGGCATCATCTCCATCATCCATTGTAAATATTGTGTGTTCGTATCTCAGTAATCTGTGGAATGTTTGAATTTTCATTCCATAATAATAGCCAAAGAATTTTTTGGGATACATCCGAAGTTCATGGTGTTTCTGATAAAAGAAACCTTTGATAATTCTATCCGCTGTTAAAAACATGAATCCAATATTGGTGAATTTTATTGTTTCTTTCTTCTGATCCTCCGAAGTAGTAAATAAAGACAAGCGACTTGTACGAAGTCCATGGTGCAACTGAGCAAAGATCGCGATTTTTTAAATCGCAGTGCGCGCACCGTGTGTTGCGATTTTTTATAGCGCGATTTTAAAATCGTGTCACAAAATTAAAAATAGTGGTGCGCGCCTGCACTTAGTGTTTCCATGTTCAACTTGATATAATTATGGAGGTATAATAGGAAAGTACCTGGGTGACCGAGCCTAGCTCGGTCCGTCTTTTCATTTTTTTTTTTTTTTTTTTTTCGGTATTTTTATATTTTAATTTTATTTAAATAATAAATCACGAGTGAAACTAAAAAAAAAGAAAAAAAATTAATCTGGAGACTGAGATTCGAACCCGGGTCAACACGATTTGACACCCGCCGATTTCCTAATTACGCTATTACTGCTATGTTGCGAGAAGTGAAATCGAAAGTAATTACATGGTCAGCAATTATAAAATTTGGCGAGCCACCCAAAAGCAGCATTTAAATAATTTGGTCAGCATACAAAGATTTTGTTTGCAATAAAGAAAATCAGGCAGCAATTCTTGTTCCGCAACTAATTTTGATAATGGTCAAAAATTAAATCATACATAGGCAGCCAACAATAACATGAGTCTGCATAATAAACATTCAGTCCGCAAAATAACTACTTGAGCGTCAAGATTTCATGATTGAGCGGCAGAAAAACATGTCTATAAGCAGTATATTTGATTGGTATGCATATTTAAAACATGGTGAGTAAAATAACTACTTGGATTGCGTTTTTGTTGAAAAAGCGGCAATGTACGTTAAAAGTATGTGGTTCCTCCACTTGAAGCTAAAAATATTCCCATAGGGGAAAAAAGAAAACGTGGCCGTCCGTCAAAAGCTAAACGGGCATTGATAATACAATAAAATTATTAAGCTAATAATAATAATATGCTGATTTCAAGAACGTTCCTAATCGTTTGATAACTTTTTGATTTGATCTCATTTATAATTATAAGAATGAAACATTTTGTTTATATTTATTTTAACACATTGTATAAGAAGTTGCATTGTATAAGAAGTTACAATTATATTTTATAATAATAAAAAAAATCTTTTATTAATTTACACTTCTATAAATAATAAATACCCAAAAAAAAAACACATCCACTCAGAGAGTAAATAAATTAAATAATCTTTGTAAGGAATGCGCCCATTTTGCGCATGACAAGTAGGTAAAGTATTTTTGCTACTTTTATATGCAGCACAAAATGCATTTTTTTGCTTACACTCTGAGTGCTTACCAAAATTTTATTAAACATGAGCAGCTGATTGCAGCTTATATAATTAATATGCTGTACAAAAATAATTACAGCCATCCAGAATGACATAAATTGCTGATTGATTTTGAAATGTTTGCTGACCATGAGTTGCTGACCAATTAGCTATTTCTGGTCACCGATTATATTTTTCTGCTCACAGAAATAACAATACTATGCTAACCATTTAATTGACACCCAAGTGAAATTAAGCTTCGTATTCTAATGATATTTTTTCATTGCCTAAAAACAGGGATAAAACGACATTTTTTTAAAATGAATCCTAGCTAGATCAATTTTTTGCCCCCGAAATCCCCTGTATACTGAATTTCACGAAAATCGTTGGAGCCGATTCCGAGATTCAAATTCTATATATATATACAAGAATTGCTCGTTTAATAGTATAAGATGTTATTTCGTTTAGAAATTTCATGTTTTGAAGGCTCAAAAATAATTTCTTATATATTAATTTTAACATTAATTTAATATCAATCAATATCAAGTATCTTTTGAAGACTTTGAGCTTAGAACTATTATATAATCATTTTGTAATACGGTGAAGTTAATTCAGGATAGAGATTACTCCTTTCTCTCTTGTTTATATAAATAACCTTTATCAATGCACCTAGAGTAAAAAAGTAAACAAACAAAGAATTTTATATTTTATTAGTCAAATAGTCAAACATTTAATATATAATTATACATATATGTATACATATATAATATTTATAATTATTATATTTAAACAGACGTATCAAGATCTTCGGAATTCGATTTCTTTCTAGGTTCTTTGTCGTCGGGCGAGTGACCTCGTTTGTCATTGCGTTTCTCTTTACTGTGTTTATTTTGATTTCTAATCGCTTTTGATATTTTTTCTTCGCCGACACTGAAAACAGGGATAAAGATAAATTCATTAATTATTTATATGTTCGTTAATAAAACTTTTTTTAAAATATAATAATAAAAAGTTATATAAATCAATACAATTTTACACATTATTTTGTCAGCACATAAAAATAAACACATCGTTTTCCCTTCTAAAAATTTTATATGGGAACTTAACATTACTTTGAAACAAAGATAAGGACTTAACTAAAATAAGTTTTACTAATCATTTTAACAGTAAAGCTAAGCATAGTAATATGACTATAGCAGTATGTGTCTATCATACTTGACAGCGGCGCGTGAGCCGGGTCCCCAGTGGGGCGCGGGGTTGAACTGGAAGCGAAGGCGGCCGTCGCGGCGACTGACGGGGTTCGCGTCCGGCCGCGGACTTAGGTCCACTGCGCTAGACACTGGCTGCTTCAGGATGTATGCGGCTACTGGGTCAGACTGTAACCTGATAAGGAACACTTATTCATTCAAATGAAAAATACATATGTCGGAGACAGTCATTATAGTTGTCACAAAATAAGAGGCCCGTTTGGACGTTTAACAAATACCCTAGAACGTAACTTGGTACGAAACTGTAATAAACAATAAAGGAATTATTAATAACATAAAGTGTTTTTAAAACATACGTAAATTTTTTGGCGCCTTAAATAATATGATAGAATATATTGGAAGTGTTCTTTTCGCGCTTACTTTATAGTAGCATGCAATTTCTAATTATTACGAAACGTCTCAAAAACAGTTACGTTCTAAGTATTTTTGTTTTTAAATACTAGTGTTGTAACTAGTTAATTACTGAATTTCACCAGCATCATTCGATTTTAATAGTAAATCGATATTGTGTAGTGATCTCTACTGAAAATAATTTTATTGTATTTGCTCGCAAACGAAAAAAAACGACTTCAATTACATCGACAAGTAACACAACGTAGATAGACGAAAAAATAATCAACTAAATACGCGTTATCAAAGATTAAAGTCGTTACAGGTACCATGGTCACGGGAGAACAATGTCCTTGTAAAGAGAACCTAATAAAACGCGATAAAACCTGACAAAGTTGTTTCATTATAATGAGAGAAATTGGCTTAAACATTAGAAAACAATAAAAAAAAAAATAGATTAAAGACAAATTGATCTTTTGTACCATTGTATTATTTCAATTTACCTACAATATTAAAGCTTAAGTTAAATTTTCTAATCACAAATTTAATTCAATATACTTTACACTAGATAATTAAATCGATCAAATAGTCATACAAACTTAAATCGATTTATCGTGAGTATCGAATACCGAGTCGTATGGTTACTTCCCTATTTACGTCTCGATGACATATGTCCAAACGGGCCTATTATTTTGCGATGACTATAATTCATGGAAATGGAAGTTTGCACGGTGTCCTGAGGTTGGCAGCACTGTCGCGCAAAGCGGTCAAGATGACAAGAAATTTGTGAAAATCATTAAAAATGAAGATTATGACATTTACAACGTAGCTTCTTTGCTTGATTACCCCACTGTTCGCCCACATGAAGAATAACGATAGTTAGAATAACAGTCTTCAATATAAAGGGGCCATCCATAAATTACGTCACACGTGAAGAGGGGGGTAGGGGGTCGACGAAGTGTGACATTGTGTGACAAGGGGTAGGGAGGGGTCTAAAATTTTGTGACGTCACATTTTCAAATATAATAATATCAAAACGTAAGTACAAAAACATGATATTTCAACGATCTATCATTTAACTAACTTAAAAAATTAAAGTTTCATTTGTTTTGTTGGCGGATTGACTTTTATTAAAATGAAAATAAAAATAATGTCGAAACTGTCATTAGTTTGCTAATGAAAAATTGCAAATTATGTTACGTCATACTAGGTAGGGGGGGGTCTCATAAATGTGACCATCTGTGACAAGGACGAGGGAGGGGTCGAAAAATCGAGACATTCGTGTGACGTAATTTATGGATGACCCCAAACATATCCTTTTTTTACGGAATATAATTTATATTTTCTCATATACAGGCTGGGATAAACAAGAGGTATTAAATAAAATGACATCACATAATTATAGTGCCATTTTTATGATATGTATTTATGTACAAATCAGTAAAATAGAAGCAATAGTTTAAGTTCAGTTGTGTAGCTATTTTGTGTCTAAGCTACTGCTATCTATCTGATAATCTTTTTCTGCATCTATTTGATTAAATTTTTTTTAAATCGTAAACTGCACAAAAAACATCTGTTATACAAACAATAAAAAATGTTATACAGGGTGTCCCGCGATAAAGTGCAACCCCGAAAGGGGGTGAAACTAGACCATAAATTATCGACAAAAAACATAGAAAAAACTTTTAAAAAAATATATTTTATTTCTTATTGACGAATTAAGATTTTTATATCTTACGTAGACTCTATGTACAAAAAATGATGATTTCTTCCAAAGTAGTGGGTCGATTACTTTAAAATAAAATAAAATATTACGCCACGTACTTGGCGGTAAGGATAAAATAAAAATTAGCTCGCAAAAAAGTGGCATTATGTCTTTAACTATGCTTCTTGTGAAAAAAAAATCCATTTTTATGACTGTTTTTTTCAATGATCTCTAATTTTCTCAGAATTATGCCTTTATGCCCCCAATACCAAGAAATTTTATGATTTATTATTATTTCTTACCATATTGCCATTCAAATAAAAAAATTTTTACGCCTGTATCCCTAAAAACACGTACAAAAATGATCATTTTTTGTACAAAGAGGCTACGTAAGCTATATAAAAATCTTAATTCGTCAATAAAAAAAATAATTATTTTTTTTTAAATTTTTAAATTTTTTTCTGTTTTTTGTCGATAATTTATGGTCTAGTTTCACCCTCTTTCGGGGTTGCACTTTATCGCGGGACACCCTGTATATTATATATCTTGTTACTCTCAAAATGCATAAAAGCTAAAATCTAAGATACATATATTAATGAAGTGTCTAATTTGTCTTGATTACCAAGCTTCTGATTATTTCATGTAGGTATGCCCAAAGTTCTGTCTGGCGTTTTTATCGACAAAAATAAAAAAAGAGAAATCATAGACAAATAAAAGATTAAAAAACAGCATAAACACATTTTTCAGGCCGCAATTTTTTTTCCATTTCGCAGAAAATAGAAGAAAAAAAAAACCTACAGATAACAAAAACAGTCCAGTTCATGAACGTACTTGTCCGGTCACAAAAAAAAGCAAAGACAATAAGCTCACCACACCGACTTCATCCTAAGTCGAGATGCGGTCTCGCTACGAGGTACCCTTAGGACGAACGGACATCCCGAGCCTTCCTAAAAGGCTTTTTTTTTCAAGGCTGAGTTTCAGTACCCGCCCACCCCACCTGGTTACGCTGTCAAGGCCCATAGGGCCAACAGCACTAGAGACTCCGAAAAAGAATTATGAAACCACGGTAAAAGTGAAACTTTTTTCACATTATAGACATTTAACTAAAAAATTTTAGAATAATATTCCATTACGGGTATAAAAATCGCTTTATCAATTTTACCGCGCGGCCGACCGTCATGCGACATGCAACACACAGACTAAAAAGTTTGAGACGATGTAATAAAAGTTTCACTTTAAAAAAAAAAGTATAATCTCACTTGTCCGGGCGGGCGGGGCGCGCGGCGTGCCAGACGCGCACCACGTCCCACACGGCGCGCGCCGGCGCGCTCGTCTTCAGCGACAGGCGCGCCGCGTGCGAGTACGACACGCGCTCCCCCGCGTTCAGCAGCGCCGACCTGGGGGCGATAGATCTACAAACTATAATCTCACTTGTCCGGGCGGGCGGGGCGCGCGGCGTGCCAGACGCGCACCACGTCCCACACGGCGCGCGCCGGCGCGCTCGTCTTCAGCGACAGGCGCGCCGCGTGCGAGTACGACACGCGCTCCCCCGCGTTCAGCAGCGCCGACCTGGGGGCGATAGATCTACAAACTATAATCTCACTTGTCCGGGCGGGCGGGGCGCGCGGCGTGCCAGACGCGCACCACGTCCCACACGGCGCGCGCCGGCGCGCTCGTCTTCAGCGACAGGCGCGCCGCGTGCGAGTACGACACGCGCTCCCCCGCGTTCAGCAGCGCCGACCTGGGGGCGATAGATCTACAAACTATAATCTCACTTGTCCGGGCGGGCGGGGCGCGCGGCGTGCCAGACGCGCACCACGTCCCACACGGCGCGCGCCGGCGCGCTCGTCTTCAGCGACAGGCGCGCCGCGTGCGAGTACGACACGCGCTCCCCCGCGTTCAGCAGCGCCGACCTGGGGGCGATAGATCTACAAACTATAATCTCACTTGTCCGGGCGGGCGGGGCGCGCGGCGTGCCAGACGCGCACCACGTCCCACACGGCGCGCGCCGGCGCGCTCGTCTTCAGCGACAGGCGCGCCGCGTGCGAGTACGACACGCGCTCCCCCGCGTTCAGCAGCGCCGACCTGGGGGCGATAGATCTACAAACTATAATCTCACTTGTCCGGGCGGGCGGGGCGCGCGGCGTGCCAGACGCGCACCACGTCCCACACGGCGCGCGCCGGCGCGCTCGTCTTCAGCGACAGGCGCGCCGCGTGCGAGTACGACACGCGCTCCCCCGCGTTCAGCAGCGCCGACCTGGGGGCGATAGATCTACAAACTATAATCTCACTTGTCCGGGCGGGCGGGGCGCGCGGCGTGCCAGACGCGCACCACGTCCCACACGGCGCGCGCCGGCGCGCTCGTCTTCAGCGACAGGCGCGCCGCGTGCGAGTACGACACGCGCTCCCCCGCGTTCAGCAGCGCCGACCTGGGGGCGATAGATCTACAAACTATAATCTCACTTGTCCGGGCGGGCGGGGCGCGCGGCGTGCCAGACGCGCACCACGTCCCACACGGCGCGCGCCGGCGCGCTCGTCTTCAGCGACAGGCGCGCCGCGTGCGAGTACGACACGCGCTCCCCCGCGTTCAGCAGCGCCGACCTGGGGGCGATAGATCTACAAACTATAATCTCACTTGTCCGGGCGGGCGGGGCGCGCGGCGTGCCAGACGCGCACCACGTCCCACACGGCGCGCGCCGGCGCGCTCGTCTTCAGCGACAGGCGCGCCGCGTGCGAGTACGACACGCGCTCCCCCGCGTTCAGCAGCGCCGACCTGGGGGCGATAGATCTACAAACTATAATCTCACTTGTCCGGGCGGGCGGGACGCGCGGCGTGCCAGACGCGCACCACGTCCCACACGGCGCGCGCCGGCGCGCTCGTCTTCAGCGACAGGCGCGCCGCGTGCGAGTACGACACGCGCTCCCCCGCGTTCAGCAGCGCCGACCTGGGGGCGATAGATCTACAAACTATAATCTCACTTGTCCGGGCGGGCGGGGCGCGCGGCGTGCCAGACGCGCACCACGTCCCACACGGCGCGCGCCGGCGCGCTCGTCTTCAGCGACAGGCGCGCCGCGTGCGAGTACGACACGCGCTCCCCCGCGTTCAGCAGCGCCGACCTGGGGGCGATAGATCTACAAACTATAATCTCACTTGTCCGGGCGGGCGGGGCGCGCGGCGTGCCAGACGCGCACCACGTCCCACACGGCGCGCGCCGGCGCGCTCGTCTTCAGCGACAGGCGCGCCGCGTGCGAGTACGACACGCGCTCCCCCGCGTTCAGCAGCGCCGACCTGGGGGCGATAGATCTACAAACTATAATCTCACTTGTCCGGGCGGGCGGGGCGCGCGGCGTGCCAGACGCGCACCACGTCCCACACGGCGCGCGCCGGCGCGCTCGTCTTCAGCGACAGGCGCGCCGCGTGCGAGTACGACACGCGCTCCCCCGCGTTCAGCAGCGCCGACCTGGGGGCGATAGATCTACAAACTATAATCTCACTTGTCCGGGCGGGCGGGGCGCGCGGCGTGCCAGACGCGCACCACGTCCCACACGGCGCGCGCCGGCGCGCTCGTCTTCAGCGACAGGCGCGCCGCGTGCGAGTACGACACGCGCTCCCCCGCGTTCAGCAGCGCCGACCTGGGGGCGATAGATCTACAAACTATAATCTCACTTGTCCGGGCGGGCGGGGCGCGCGGCGTGCCAGACGCGCACCACGTCCCACACGGCGCGCGCCGGCGCGCTCGTCTTCAGCGACAGGCGCGCCGCGTGCGAGTACGACACGCGCTCCCCCGCGTTCAGCAGCGCCGACCTGGGGGCGATAGATCTACAAACTATAATCTCACTTGTCCGGGCGGGCGGGGCGCGCGGCGTGCCAGACGCGCACCACGTCCCACACGGCGCGCGCCGGCGCGCTCGTCTTCAGCGACAGGCGCGCCGCGTGCGAGTACGACACGCGCTCCCCCGCGTTCAGCAGCGCCGACCTGGGGGCGATAGATCTACAAACTATAATCTCACTTGTCCGGGCGGGCGGGGCGCGCGGCGTGCCAGACGCGCACCACGTCCCACACGGCGCGCGCCGGCGCGCTCGTCTTCAGCGACAGGCGCGCCGCGTGCGAGTACGACACGCGCTCCCCCGCGTTCAGCAGCGCCGACCTGGGGGCGATAGATCTACAAACTATAATCTCACTTGTCCGGGCGGGCGGGGCGCGCGGCGTGCCAGACGCGCACCACGTCCCACACGGCGCGCGCCGGCGCGCTCGTCTTCAGCGACAGGCGCGCCGCGTGCGAGTACGACACGCGCTCCCCCGCGTTCAGCAGCGCCGACCTGGGGGCGATAGATCTACAAACTATAATCTCACTTGTCCGGGCGGGCGGGGCGCGCGGCGTGCCAGACGCGCACCACGTCCCACACGGCGCGCGCCGGCGCGCTCGTCTTCAGCGACAGGCGCGCCGCGTGCGAGTACGACACGCGCTCCCCCGCGTTCAGCAGCGCCGACCTGGGGGCGATAGATCTACAAACTATAATCTCACTTGTCCGGGCGGGCGGGACGCGCGGCGTGCCAGACGCGCACCACGTCCCACACGGCGCGCGCCGGCGCGCTCGTCTTCAGCGACAGGCGCGCCGCGTGCGAGTACGACACGCGCTCCCCCGCGTTCAGCAGCGCCGACCTGGGGGCGATAGATCTACAAACTATAATCTCACTTGTCCGGGCGGGCGGGGCGCGCGGCGTGCCAGACGCGCACCACGTCCCACACGGCGCGCGCCGGCGCGCTCGTCTTCAGCGACAGGCGCGCCGCGTGCGAGTACGACACGCGCTCCCCCGCGTTCAGCAGCGCCGACCTGGGGGCGATAGATCTACAAACTATAATCTCACTTGTCCGGGCGGGCGGGGCGCGCGGCGTGCCAGACGCGCACCACGTCCCACACGGCGCGCGCCGGCGCGCTCGTCTTCAGCGACAGGCGCGCCGCGTGCGAGTACGACACGCGCTCCCCCGCGTTCAGCAGCGCCGACCTGGGGGCGATAGATCTACAAACTATAATCTCACTTGTCCGGGCGGGCGGGGCGCGCGGCGTGCCAGACGCGCACCACGTCCCACACGGCGCGCGCCGGCGCGCTCGTCTTCAGCGACAGGCGCGCCGCGTGCGAGTACGACACGCGCTCCCCCGCGTTCAGCAGCGCCGACCTGGGGGCGATAGATCTACAAACTATAATCTCACTTGTCCGGGCGGGCGGGACGCGCGGCGTGCCAGACGCGCACCACGTCCCACACGGCGCGCGCCGGCGCGCTCGTCTTCAGCGACAGGCGCGCCGCGTGCGAGTACGACACGCGCTCCCCCGCGTTCAGCAGCGCCGACCTGGGGGCGATAGATCTACAAACTATAATCTCACTTGTCCGGGCGGGCGGGGCGCGCGGCGTGCCAGACGCGCACCACGTCCCACACGGCGCGCGCCGGCGCGCTCGTCTTCAGCGACAGGCGCGCCGCGTGCGAGTACGACACGCGCTCCCCCGCGTTCAGCAGCGCCGACCTGGGGGCGATAGATCTACAAACTATAATCTCACTTGTCCGGGCGGGCGGGGCGCGCGGCGTGCCAGACGCGCACCACGTCCCACACGGCGCGCGCCGGCGCGCTCGTCTTCAGCGACAGGCGCGCCGCGTGCGAGTACGACACGCGCTCCCCCGCGTTCAGCAGCGCCGACCTGGGGGCGATAGATCTACAAACTATAATCTCACTTGTCCGGGCGGGCGGGGCGCGCGGCGTGCCAGACGCGCACCACGTCCCACACGGCGCGCGCCGGCGCGCTCGTCTTCAGCGACAGGCGCGCCGCGTGCGAGTACGACACGCGCTCCCCCGCGTTCAGCAGCGCCGACCTGGGGGCGATAGATCTACAAACTATAATCTCACTTGTCCGGGCGGGCGGGGCGCGCGGCGTGCCAGACGCGCACCACGTCCCACACGGCGCGCGCCGGCGCGCTCGTCTTCAGCGACAGGCGCGCCGCGTGCGAGTACGACACGCGCTCCCCCGCGTTCAGCAGCGCCGACCTGGGGGCGATAGATCTACAAACTATAATCTCACTTGTCCGGGCGGGCGGGGCGCGCGGCGTGCCAGACGCGCACCACGTCCCACACGGCGCGCGCCGGCGCGCTCGTCTTCAGCGACAGGCGCGCCGCGTGCGAGTACGACACGCGCTCCCCCGCGTTCAGCAGCGCCGACCTGGGGGCGATAGATCTACAAACTATAATCTCACTTGTCCGGGCGGGCGGGACGCGCGGCGTGCCAGACGCGCACCACGTCCCACACGGCGCGCGCCGGCGCGCTCGTCTTCAGCGACAGGCGCGCCGCGTGCGAGTACGACACGCGCTCCCCCGCGTTCAGCAGCGCCGACCTGGGGGCGATAGATCTACAAACTATAATCTCACTTGTCCGGGCGGGCGGGGCGCGCGGCGTGCCAGACGCGCACCACGTCCCACACGGCGCGCGCCGGCGCGCTCGTCTTCAGCGACAGGCGCGCCGCGTGCGAGTACGACACGCGCTCCCCCGCGTTCAGCAGCGCCGACCTGGGGGCGATAGATCTACAAACTATAATCTCACTTGTCCGGGCGGGCGGGGCGCGCGGCGTGCCAGACGCGCACCACGTCCCACACGGCGCGCGCCGGCGCGCTCGTCTTCAGCGACAGGCGCGCCGCGTGCGAGTACGACACGCGCTCCCCCGCGTTCAGCAGCGCCGACCTGGGGGAAGGACACCACGGTTTTTTATTTCACTAGATTGGCAAACAAGCGTACAGTTCACCTGATGGTAAGCGATTACCGTAGCTTATAGACGCCTGCAACACCAGAAGCGTCGCAAGCGCGTTGCCGACCCTATCCCCAATCCCGCCAGGAGCTCTGGTCACCTTACTCACCAAGAACACAATACTGCTTTAAAACAGTATTATTTAGCTGTGATCTTCTGTAAGGTCGAGGTACTACCTCAATCGGGCTGCTCCATATTTTGAACAGGATATATACTGGCTACTACTATGCCCTACCTCAATAATTAGTAAGTTAATCTTACTATCAGTAAATACCATTTATTCTAATTAAAACAATATTTACTAAAACAAATAGAACACAATCCTTCCTCTATAGAAAAGAGATTATTCCCTATCAAGGTGATATGTACAGAATGTTTCAGATTAGTGCAGTTTAGAAACAATGGTCATTCATTTTGTGTCATTGATAATATCCTAGAACAATGTTCTCTTTAAATTTGGAATGCTTTGTTTATATCTATAACGGCAACACATTTTTATTGATAACAATGTGTGTCACAGATAACCAAAATAAACTTAATTGCATACAGAAGAGTTTGCACAAATTATTAGATTAATTATATTGAAATTTAACTGATATTTCATTTACGAACACAAATACATTGTTAATGTACCCCATTATAACATTGTCAATATATTTTGGTTCTTATTTATTTTTTTCGACTAGGTCAACAAGTGTACAGCAAACTTGATAGCAAGTTTTTACCCTAGCCTATAGACGCCTGCAACCTGCTACTGGCTCCTGGAGCCGAGGGACCCCCTCGACCCTCCCGAGGAGCTCTGGCCATCTTGCTTGCCACAGGACCAAAACACTAGAGTAATATCATTGAGCATCATCAGCATCTTCTGTAAGGTCGAGGTACTTCCCCAGTCGAACTGCTCTAGATTTCGACCAGGATATATCCTGCTGTGCATTACCTCATAAAAGTGTCCTACTGTGATGGTATAAGGAGAGGCATATTAAATAAATCAGTATCATGTCAACTCTTGTGTTTGATTGACGTCCCACTCATTCCCCCCTTAGGGAAACCTCGTCCGACACCACACTACACTGTGTTATGTACTGGTGTGTACATACACATATGTTTATAATTTATCTTTTAGTTTTGCTATTGTTACGAAATCTGTGCACGTGACCGATTCGACCATTGTTTGTTACTTGCGTCCATAACTCAATCTCATTGTCACGTTAAGTATTGAACCTATTGAACTAGCCAACACACTTTACGCACTCGCATGTTTATTATATTCAACTCATTGTCTTATTAGTTTTGTTATTGTGACCGACACAACCATTTTTTGTTACTTAATCTTAACTTGCGTCCATAATTTAATCACACTGTCACAGTTTGAAGTATCGAGTATTGTCTTTTGAACTTGTCGCACATGCTTAAATTTATAGATCATAAACAATACTCCAATGAACGTTTCCCATGGTCATTTTTTGTCATTACCTCATAAATCGTAATCGTTCTGGGAACGAAACGAATGCAAAGGAACCGAAAGTAGTGGGAGTTGTGTAACTCAATAATAAATACCGAACACCCATCGGTAAGCGACAGACTAGATTCAGTATCCATCCGATACAGACTGAACATATCAGTCCTTAATATCAAACGCCTCTGTCACCTATAGTGTAACGCTCTCTTCAATGTTAATTGTAACGTGAACATATTTGAATAAACAGTAAATTCAAACAATGTTACTTTCATTATCCTGACAAGAAGTCCATCAAGAGAAATCAATATACCAGCATCCGCCGGTATATAACAACTGTATAAGCTACTACAAACCTCATGACCAGCATAGGCATAGTCTCCAAGTGCACTCTTCCGAACAATTTATCCAGTGTATAGTACAAAGGAACATCCTGAAGTTCCTCCCTGACCATGGAGAGAACGCCCTGTATTCTCTTAGCGGTCCCAAATAACTGTGGGTTATCTTCAACATGAGTGAGGACTCGGGTTACGAATGCTTCATCGTGGATCGGTGCTGACCAGATTGGACCTCCTAACTAGAAACAATAAAAGTATTAGTTTTATTTATATCATGGACCTAGATTAATTTTAGTTGCATTAGTGCATGGTGGTTAGAGGTTACCATAGTCTGCGGACGCCTGCAAAAATAGAACCCTACCCCCGCTTTCAAACTACCTCCTCACGAGTTCTGCCTTCCTTAATGTATTAATCTTATGTTTGAAAGTGTCAACTTCCTTAGTCGGGCTGCTATAGATTTCGCTCTAAACATTCTATTCTCTCCTTTCAATAGATCTATTTTTAATTGTTATTTTTACTTAATAAACTATTATGGCAAAAGAACATCTGAATACATGATATTCAATCATATAAAAACACTAAAATTATTTCATAGATAAAAAATAATGATTCCTGGCAAAAATATAGCAGACTATTTCTATTAGACTACAATAAAAACTATTTTCTTACATGATGCCGTTGGTTACAATGTTCACAATACTCCCCAACAGGAGGCCCCACCGGTAGGACAGCTTTCATTTGTTCTGGATGTTTCTCAGTGGGGTTCGGTTTGAATCCTCCGAGTTGCTGTAAGACTATATTGTCGCATCCCACACAATGGTACACCATAGACAGTTTGCTGGAGATTAAAGGTTTAAGTATAAGAAATTCGTAATATACAGGATAATATTTTAAATTATCGAGCTATTAATTGAGGGTACTCAGTAGTTGATTTTGAAAAACATAATAAAATCGAGTCATAATTTTTTTTTTTTAAATTAGGCCGAGAAACAACTGATGGTAACCTTAATATAATTAAATACTGCTAAAGGGTGAGTGTAACAGATTTAACACATTTATTTACTCAAAAACTTTTTCCTGAAAAGTCTCATAATACCACTACTTTAATCTTTACTTGTATTGTGACCAGGAACTTAGAGAATGTAGAGACTTCCCAAACCCAATCTAGAAATGAGGACATCTACCCAGTAATTGCCTTAGGCTATTATAGCTAAAAATTTAATATGAAGACCCTTCTTACCTAGTAGTTTTCTTGCAATGTATAGCCCCTGAGTAAATTTTGACAAACACGCGGATGTAGAAGTCTGCTGATATACTCAGCAGCGGTACTATGTAGCGGCTGTATCGGTTTGCGTGGGACTCTATACACTGGAGTAGTATCCTTAATGCCTGTAAAAAAGTTAAGAAAACTTTATGAAAAATCATTTTTAATTGGGCATTTTTTTAGTAGAATAAAAATTTTAATTTCTTTTTAGCCCAGTCGAATTAGTATTTTAGATTTACGAAAATTGGAAGCAGCAATTTTCCCTCGTCATTCGTTGGGTCACTGTAGTCTAAATTCAAAAAGTAGGGGTACCAGATTTCTTGCTGCATCCGCCATCTTGATTTAAAGGGTTATTTTTTGTCACTTGAATAACTCGTTTATTTTGAATTTTACACGAAAAAATAGTTATTACAAAAGTTGTTTAAAATTAAATTTCCTACAATTTTGGTTCTTATCAATTTTCGTAGGATCGATATTTTTCGATTTATACATGAGAAGAGAAAAACCTGTTTTACTAAAAGTATATTCACATGTTTTACGCGGTCGTTTTAGGAATCATGAATCATTGTGAGTCTCATCCTTGCGCGCGGGGAGTGGAGGGGAGGCGATTGAATAATAATAATTGTTTTATGTTCTGCTGCATAAATCATTATTATTGCATAAGTTGATAAAAAATTCTATGCAATAGAAGCTTTACCACGGCAGTCTCCGAGTGCCACAAGTACTTTTTTTATTTTATTTATAACATCCATAGACTCTAAAGTGCCCATGCTTTTTGTTAAACATCATGCATTATAATTAGGCTTATCCTACAGGCGATTTGTTAATAAACTACAGATCGAACCTAGTATAACATATTAATTAGTAGCTTTTTGAGTCAGGATGGGGCAAATGCCCCACCTTGTCTCACCGTGAGTATGCCCATGAGTCAGGGTGGGGCAAATGCCCCAGCTTGCCTGACCATGGGTACGCCCATATGTATAACTATTTTTTTTAATATGCATAACAATATATCATACCATTTCATGACAACATTTCGTTTTAAGACTAATAGCACCATATTTGCTATAACATGTCTCAGGCGAGTTTCCCGCTAAAACGGCCATATCTGTTGCTGTTACTAATAAAAGACCACCATCTTGAACACTTTGTACAGCAGAGTCAAGGAATATAGACGGACAGCCATATGGATCTAAATCGATGGCTGCAAACCTTTTTGTTGGATGTTTGTGTTTGTACATGAGCATGCTGAAAAATTAATTGAAAATTATTAATTATAAGAATAAGTATTTTGTTAAGCAATTAATTTGTAATTAGTCGTTGCAAAAATTAACTATCTCCAATACTACCCATTTTGACTTTTGTTCGATGTCATTTTTTTTTTAATATCTCAAATTTTATTTATTGGCCTACTACGTTAGTTATGTTTATAGTGTATCAAATAATATCACAATTACATACTCTTAAGTGAGACACATGCCGTTAAAATATATTTTTTTTTGTTTGTTGGTGTTGCTTACTTATGGTCCAAAAATAACAAACAAAAGTAAATAAATTACTTAATGAATAAACTAAAAAAAATTCTAAATATTACACATGAATATTATATTAAATTTAGTTTATAATCTACATTAATTGTTTTCAATTTAACTTTTACAAATTTTCTTAAAATAACATTAAACATACCATGCGTCATCATGGCTAGTATCTATCAAAGATTCCACACCGTTGTGTACCACATTTGCCTTTATTGTCTGCACGGCCTGCTCTGACAGATCATTAGCTACAATTTTAGTAACATTAGGGATTTCCTTTGCATAGCGTATACTTCTTAGTCCTGTCGCTGATAAGGCTTCTAGGATTGTAACTGGCACCTATAAAACAAAAAAAAAATAAAAATACTTTTTTAGATTATGTATTAAGAAATATTTTTTTTTTAAATAGAAAACATTTCTTCTCATCTTACATAAATATTTATTTAACATTTTAACTAAGGGCGGATCCACCATTGTGAACACCTTCAGTCAAAACATTTTCTCATTATTTTTCAAAAAAAGGGTCAGCTGAAATTTTCATATAAAATTTCATTCCATTTTCCCTTATTTCATGGGGCGGTAAATCAAAACTGCCTGGGTCTGCCCACAACCCTAAATCAGGTCCAACTTCCTCCAATGGTTATTTTAATACCTAAGATGAGCGGTAAAATGGAAATTATCACATTCAATAGTCGGATGGCTGTCCCCACAACCTTTTTTGAGGGTTGGATCTAGACAAGAAATATTTGTACATATTAGTAGATACGTATTCGGAAAAAAAACAAATTAAGAGATTTACTTTTATAATATTAAGTAGAGTAATTAAAAAATGTACAAAACAAACCTCTAAATTATCTCCAGTTTTAGCTGAGTTCTCAGTAATCTCTTCGTTTAATTTTTTAGTTGTTTTCTGTAACCTGGTAATCTTTTCAGCCTTATAATCTTGAGTGAACACACTCAGTACCGCTATACTCAAATCTCTGTTAAACTCTTGAACGGGGTTATAGAAAACCTTTTCCGTTGTCAGACGTATTTCAGCTTGTCCTTCTTTTATGCTTTTTGTACTCACATCCACTGTTGAAGCTTCCATTTTCATAATTTTCTAACAATAAGAAAGGTTATATTATAGGCATTAAAATTACTTTAGTAAACTTAAAACAGTACGTCAAGGTTTATTTATATATACCAAAAAGTATCTTCTGAATATGGGCAAATACTTCATAAATAATAAGAGACTTATTTTATTTTATTATTTTACATACATAAATGTTAAGAAATACTCATCGTTTAATTATAAATCTTCAAAAGTTCAAACTTTGACAGCTTTGAAGTTCAAAACTGTCAATGTCAAATGTCAAAGACTCAAAGACAATAAAGGTTTTACAATTTATCCCTAATAGGAAAAGGCAAAGAACTTTAATAGTCCATACAGCCTAGTCTGAATTTATAATTTTCAATCCGATGTAATAAACGGCTGAAGCCACGTCTTGCCACGTCTGAAGTCCTCTCCGGTCCGGGCTCAAAGACAATCAAGTTTTCTTAATTGATGTGAAAGAAAAGTAACTAAATAAAATATCTTTACTTAGGACATAGCGAATAGCATACTTTTAAGCATTTATATATGTAGAGTACATAGAAAATCTTTTTTATTTCAGTTTGAAAATACTGTTTCAAAAATTTCTAAATCGATATTCAAAAGGTAATAAACGAAGCGATAGTTATCAGAAAATTGTCAAAAAAATGCCAAAATTGACAGCAAGATTGTACTTTTGAAGAATCTGGAAAAATAACCTTTGATTAAGTTTGATTTTGATAAATAAAAAGCTGTAGCCTAAGTTTATGGAAACTGCTTTATGTGGAATATTTAAAAAGACTAAAAGTGAAAAATGCACACAGCGAGTGCTTTAGTGAGGAACACAGTCCTCTATAACCCGGCTTTAAGACCGACTTCTCAAATAGCTCGGAATGTTACAAAAATTGCATCACATTTGCACCGCAGGCCGGTAGAAAAGACTATAAGTAACAATATTAGGTCCTATGCAACAACAAATGCTCGAATATGCAGTTACAATAATGGTTTTGTGATTACTAAATCAGTTAGTATTAACATATTATCGTAAAACAATTTCTATGTCATTTCTTCTTCTAAAGATATCTTTAAAAGAGTATTTTATATGAAACACTGTTTTTTCTTTATAATAAACCTTAACTCATAAACTTTTTCATACATACATTTATATCATTCTGTACACAAAACAGTTTTTAAAATGTTAAAAGAAATAATTTCATGTTATTCCTATGACTCCAGGTTAACAGCCGGAGACAATATTCAACCGGTAATAAAAATGACGCAGAGGAAGAGGAGCCGATAGTTGATGCGAAAGAAGAGACTCCTCTGTTCTCCAGTCAACTGCCAGCCACTGTGGCAGTTCCAGAAGTGTGGCCACAAGTGCCAGTGATAGCTATAAATAGGAATCCTGTCTTCCCAAGGTTTATTAAGTTGATAGAGGTGAGTGTCCTCTGATATATCTTATATATAAAATTGTTGTGTCACAATGTTATTTACCATACTCATCCGAAACAGTTGGACCGATTTTTATGAAATTTTGTGTGCATATCGGGTAGGTCTGAGAATCGGGCAACATCTATTTGTCATACCCCAAAGTTACAGGGAGGGATTAAGGGGGTTATAATAATATATATGGCAAAACAACATTTGCTGGGTCAGCTAGTATGTGTGAGTGTATATACGTGTGTATAAGGCATAGTATTAAATTTTTTGTATTATTTATGAAAAATTAGGGTCAAAAGTACTAATTGTTAGATAAGTTGCTAAAACACTAGCTTTATTCAGTCTAAGAATTACGAAAGGGTATTAAACAGTACAAAGTAAGCTAAAACTGAGGCAGAGCGAAAGTCTCAGCTAAAAGTGAGAAACTTAGATTCTCATTTTTCTAGACTTATTTAGCAGTAGAATCTTCCCACCTGAAGGTAAATTGGTAGTCAGGAATGATCTTCCACATATTAGGAATTAGTAGTGTTCAGTGAAACTCAAATTTTATTGAAAGGAATGAAGTTTGTAGAGATATCAAGGAATATTTGGGTGGTTTGTTCATTTTCTGTATTATTATTATTTAAGAAACTGGCGAGAATTTTTCTGGTGAGTCAATTTCTTCTCCTGGTTCTTTATAACTACAGTTTAGTGATACAGAAACTATAGCAGAAGGTTTATAGCAAATGTGGAGAGAAAAAAGTAGGCATATTTCAAATGTTTTACTTTCATTATTCATTAATAACAGAATTTGAAAGAAGGTAAATCTCCAGGATACGACTTAGTCGATGCTACAATCCTGAAGAGACTTCCCAGAAGGGCTTTAGTGCTGATTTTAGCGATATTTAATTCATGCATTAGGCTCTCGTTCTTTCCTAGCCAGTGGAAGATTGCACAAGTAGTGATGATCCCCAAGCCTGGAAAGCCTCAACACGAGGTTGCTTCATATAGGCCTATTAGTCTGCTTCCGGTGTTAGGAAAGCTTTTTGAGAAGATCCTTTCAAACAGAATAAAGCCCTATCTGAAAGACTGCTTACCACTGCACCAATTTGGATTTCGCGAAAGCCACAGAACAATAGAACAGGTTCACAGACTAACGGACACAATCAGTAGGACATTGGAAAATAAAGAATACTGTTCGGCAGTGTTCCTGGATATTGGACAAGCCCTTGACAGGGTATGGCATGCTGGTTTACTATTTAAAATAAAGGAGATCTTACCCCATTCCTTCTATCTCATCCTACAATCATACCTCACCAAGAGATGCTTTGAAATTAAATTCAACAGTGAATTCTCAGAACTGTTCGAAATAAAGTCAGGAGTTCCACAGGGAAGCATACTGGGCCCTATTTTATACCTAATAATTACATCGGACCTGCCAGTCAACAGCTGTACCACAACAGCAACATATGCAGACGATACTGCCTTGATGTCAGTCCATGTTAACCCTGTGACGGCCTCAGAAAACCTGCAAAAACATCTAAACGACATAGAAGACTGGCTAAAATGTTGGAGAATTAGGGCGAACCAAAGCAAATCTACACATGTCACATTTACGTTGAGAAAGGAAACATGTCCCCCTGTGTCGCTGAACAATGAAGAAATACCACAGGCCGACCATGCAAAGTACCTAGGAATGCATTTGGACAGACACTTCACCTGGCAAAAGCACATATGGGCCAAAAGGAAGCAATTGGACACAAAAGTCAGGAACATGACGTGGCTAATTGGTAAGAAATCACCACTGCCAGATCACTGCAAAATGATGGTATATAAATCCATTCTAAAGCCGATATGGACATATGATATACAATTGTGGGGTACAGCCAGCAACGGAAACATCAATATACTGGAACGATTTCAAAGTAAAATGCTCAGAATGATGTTCAACATTCCACGACACATCAGCAATAAATACATGTATCAGGACCTAAAAATTAATACAGTGAAACAAGAAATCATGGCCTTTGGCACTAAATATCAGAGCAGGTTGGCACAGCATTCAAACGAATTAGCGTCAAAACTTCAAGGAGAAGGGAGCCTCCAGTTTAGAAGACTGAAAAGGCATAGTGTAACAGGCCTAAATAAAAGATTTGCCTAGACAGCATAATGAGGGACTTGTCAATGGATAGGCCCTCTGTTCCTCTCAAGTCTCCAAGAATATCATTTGGACATACTAGCGGCTCATTGTTCAACCACGAACAGATTGCCATGTAGCAGGATACAGAAAAAAAAAAACTCATTATTCATTTTTAATGACTACGCATCGTAGGCAACGTCTAGTGCTTACCATCAGGTAAAAAAAAAATATAACTTTTACAATAAATCTCATTTACTTTTACAGATCTCAAACCCAGCTCTAATAGATTTAATACGACGGAAAGTGAAACTAAACCAGCCGTACGTCGGTATATTTTTACGGAAAAAGGAAGATGACAAATCGGACGTTGTTTCAAATTTGGACGATTTGCATCAAGTTGGAGTGTTTGCACAAATACATGAAATGCAAGACATGGATTATAAGTTACGTCTCGTCGTCATGGCTCACAGGAGGATAAAGATCACGGGGCAGTTCATTGAAGAGGAAATTGAGACTGGTCCAGCGGGTAAGGAATTTTGATATAGTACAGTAGTTTGCCACAAAAAATTCCAAAGAATTTTTTTTAGGGGTGGTCCATTAAACCTTTTTTTTTTCTTTCTTTTTTCTGATTTATAATCAGTCGCCAGTCTATAAGTAAATTATATAGAGACTATGATAGAAAATATATATAAAAAAGTCATATGATTTAATTTCTAAGATTTTTTTTAAAAGATTTATTTATGAAATATAAGTAGCATATTGATACTTAAATTAGGTTTGAATTGTAATTATGTTTCATACTTTGTAGTCCAGCTCTGAATTATATTTTAAAATCATTAAATTAAAAATTAAATTAATTGTATGTCCAATTATCACAAAAACTAATCTAAAAAAATTTAGAAATTATTTCTGCTCAAATTTTTGGCATTTAACCAAATTGATATTGGTATTTGGTATTTAATAAATTTTTGGTCACTTGCAAAGAATCTGACAACATTGCAAATACTTAAATTCATGCTTCTTAGCTTGTACTAAATAAAACTTGCAGCTTCAATTCTGAAATATATAAAATTTCAGAAATGAAGCTCAAGTTTCCTGTATTTAACGTCGAATTTAACGTTACCCGTGAAGAATCAGACGCCGAGAGACGGAGGAGGAAACATCGCAATACTAGACGACAACAACAACGTAACGACTCCGATTCAGAAACTGAAAAGGAAACGAAGAAACTCACTCCCGATCAAGTCATGATGGTGAAAGTTGAAAATGTCATGCACGAGAAGTTTCAACACAATGAGGAGGTCAAGGCTTTGACGCAAGAAGTTATCAAAACTATACGGGATATCATCAATATGAATCCTTTGTACAGGTAATAATAAATTTTATTCACTAACAAAAAAAAAAAACCGTCTTTAATTTACATTGACAAGTAACGAAATGAGGAGTCAAATACGTACTATTAAAGATGACTCAAAAACAACTTGTTACATCTTGATCAAATTTAAACATGCACAGTTTACGATTAAAAAAGGAATCATTAATTGTGAAATATTGTTACGCCCAAAACTCAAAAACGGCTCTTTACGGATAACGGACGGATAAACGGATTCTTACGGAATAAAACAGAAACCATTATAATGGTTAATTATCTGAACTTCATAAGTTTGCCAGTTTGCAAGACAGAACAATGGTCATCAATCAATCAATTTAACTCTAGCTATGCCCGTGATTTCATAATTTCAAGAAACAATCTACTAAAATATTATGTGACCTATATACTTATAGCAGTTATAGCCTTTCTTGGTAATTGGACTATCTAACACAAAAAAAAACTTTTCAATTTGTACCAGTAGTTCCTGACTTCACATTTTCAAACAAAGAAACTTTATAACATTAGTATACTCATGTTCTTAATACCTAATGTTTTTATCAGGGAGTCCCTTCATCACATGTTGGCCCAAGGGCAGCGTGTGGTGGACAACCCGGTGTATCTGAGCGATCTGGGAGCTGCCCTGACCGGAGCCGAGCCCCAGGAGTTGCAGGCTGTTCTTGAGGAAATGGATGTGAGTATTAGAGCCAACGGTTGCTGGGAAGTACATTCAAGTCTGGTTGCTATATTACGAAATGATTGGTTTTGCTTATGAAACGTTTAGAACAAAACATGTCTTTAATATTATTATAGATGTCACTTTTTAAATATAGATACCAAAACGCCTGATGATGTCGCTGTCCCTCCTGAAGAAAGAATACGAGCTGTCGAAACTGCAACAGAAGATCGGTAAGGAAGTCGAAGAGAAGGTGAAGCAGCAACACAGGAAGTACATCCTTCATGAGCAGCTTAAGGTAAGCTAATTGATCTTGACATAATTTTTATTGAAGTATTTAAAAAAAAAAAAAAACACGTAACAGCAAAAAGCTATTTACATTAAAATATATCTTGAAATAGTTTTGAAAGAACAACAAAGAAAACGTAATATGAAAGGTATTGAAGATTTTGTTAATGGTGAAGTATATTTTACTAAACTATGTCTTGAAGCTATCCCTTATATTGACATAATATATTGACATCTGTATCATTAAAAAATACATACATACCGAAAAAAGTCATATCCATCCAATTAAAAGATATGTTATTTATCAATTATTTTAAGCTATTAGGCAAAGACAATAAAAAAAAAGTAGAAAATCAAGAAAAAATCTGGAATCCCATTCTCAAATAAAATAATTTCCTGCAGGTGATAAAAAAAGAGCTAGGTCTAGAGAAAGACGATAAAGACGCGATAGGAGATAAATTTCGAGAAAGACTCGCGGATAAGCAAGTGCCGCAGGCCGTGCAGACTGTCATAGATGAGGAACTGAACAAGTTGAACTTCCTGGAGAGTCACAGCTCGGAGTTCAAGTGAGTATAGGACTTTCTGGAATTGTAGATTATAGGTCAAGTGTTATGGAGGTAGGGCACAGCAGGAGATATCCTGCTCAAAATGTAGAGCAGCCTGACTGGAACAGTACTTCGACCTTACAGAAGATCACAGATAAATAATACTGCTTTCAAGCAGTGCTGTATTCCTGTGGTGAGTAAGGTGAGCAGAGATTCTGGAGGGGGGAATTGGGGATAGGGTCGGCAACGCGCTTACAATGCTTCTGGTGTTGCAGGCGTCTATGAGCTACGGTAATCGCTTACCATCAGGTGAGTCGTACGCTTGTTTGTCGACCTAGTTATATATATATATATATATATATATAAAAATTAAATTATTATAATAATAACTGCAAGTCAATCTTTCTCACTAGACATTTTCTAATTCTATATACCTCTATATAAAGTATAGTAATGTGTTAAACAAATACATAAAATTTGTTCTTAATAACAGTGTAACACGGTGCTACCTGGACTGGCTAACCTCACTACCCTGGGGTATCACTTCCGAAGAGAACCTCAAACTCGAAGATGCCCAAGTTATATTGGACGAAGACCACTACGGTATGGAAGATATCAAGAAGCGGATATTGGAGTTCATAGCTGTATCTCAGCTGAAGGGCAGCACGCAGGGCAAGATTCTCTGCTTCCATGGACCTCCTGGGGTTGGAAAAACTAGTATAGGTAAGAGAAAAAACGACTGTGCTTTAGACAACACGACTGAAGTAAAACTTCTGCACAATAGACCTGCACTGAGTCTTAGATGTACGAAACGTAACTGGTAATGAAAGAGAAAAAGAAAATATGCACTCGCACATTACACGTTTCGTAACGCTCTCGTCACGCATTCACCATTTTACTCCCCAAGTCATGCGTGCGTAAAGAAGTTTTACTTCAAAAGAAATTTTCATATTAAGTATAGGAATCCTAACGGATATTGAATGCTCGGTGAAAGTAGGGATCACTGTGATAAGTTTTGTTCAGTGTAAATTTAAAAATAAATAACATATAGTATTTAGTAGATTATTCTCAAGTTCACTTTTCCACAATTCCTCCCAAAGTTTGTTACTTACAAAACTCGATTGTAATTGGTTACTTTTTGTTTTTTAAAAGACAAATTTAAAATAATATTTTCTGAATTTAAATTATGTTAGGTTTGGTTTTAAGTAAATTGTTTCCAATTTTTAGTAGAAAAAAAAACACTGGTAAATTTTGTTCCAAATGTTTAAAGTTGGAGATGATCATTTTTAAAAATGATCTCCAAAATTATGATTATTCATACTGTTAATTGAAAATATCAAACGATACAATTCTTAAATAAACAAATTATATAAATAACTAGATGCTGTGCCCGCGACTTCGTCCGCGTGGAATTTAACAAAAAAGTTATTTTTCAGTTCGCAGTTATAAAAAAAATCTAAAATAAAAGTAGCCTAAGTTACACCTTGTTACATCAGCTATCTGCCAGTAAAAGTCCCGTCAAAATCGGTCCAGCCGTTTCAGAGATTAGCCGGAACAAACAGACAGAAAGACAAAAATTGTAAAAAATGTTATTTTGGTATAGGTACCGTGTATACATCCATATGCATTTAGCAAAAAGCATTTATTTTAATATTAAAAACAGACACTCCAATTTTATTTATTAGTATAGAATAGATAAAAATTGTCTTAAAGTTAAGCATTTTTTTATCTTTCCATATTATTTCTGCTTAATAATCCAAATTTTAAACTACAAATTTTTGATTATTTATTTCAGCCCGTTCAATTGCAAGAGCCCTCAATAGACAGTACTTTAGATTCTCAGTGGGTGGGATGACAGACGTCGCTGAGATAAAGGGCCACAGACGGACATACGTAGGGGCTATGCCTGGGAAATTAGTGCAGTGCTTGAAGAAAACTGGCACTGAGAACCCTCTGGTACTTATCGATGAGGTGGACAAGATTGGCAAGTAAGTTGGACAAGGTGGGACCAAATTTTTTGACAAAAAGACCAATTTATCTTCCTTTTTGTACAAACAAAAAAAGGGGAGGGTCTTTCTCGATTCAACTGAAAAAGAAGAACAGAACGCCAACTTTCTGGACCATTATCTAAATCAAATATTATTATTACATTGAGATTTTCCACTATAAATAATCAACTTCTTAGTAGCTTCTTCTCTGGATTTTAAATATCCTTAAATTGCATACACTAACAGTATACCCAATTACACGTTGTAAATATGCTCTCAACTAATAAAAACTGTTAATCATCAGAGGTGTCCATGGTGATCCATCATCAGCTCTGCTAGAACTCCTGGATCCAGAACAAAACGCTAATTTCCTGGACCATTATCTCGATGTACCAGTGGATTTATCTCGAGTGCTCTTCATCTGTACTGCAAATGTTGTGGACATGATCCCTGAACCATTGAGAGACAGAATGGAGCTTATTGATATGTCCGGTAAGTTGATTATTTTCAATAATGGAATTTGGGCTTTGGTTTGGGGGAGTTAATAATTTGTTACCTAATGGGGCTGATTTTGGCAATACTCGTGGAGGAGAAGAGATAGTTAAGTGAATAATTTTTTAACTAATTGGGCTGATTTGGGCATTTTTCATGGGGGACAAGAAATTTTGAGTTAATAAGTTGTTGACTAATGGGCAGATTTGGGCATGTCATAACTTAATAATAAAGCATAACTAAATAAGTCATAACTTGTACCCTAATAGGGCACAAAAATTTCCTTGATTAAAATCTTGATCTATTGGTCGATTTAAAAAAAAATCAGCATGTTTCTTTTGCACCCGGTTAATCTTATAAGTATGACAGAGACAGATTCATTTTATCTAATGTAATTTGGGCTTTAGTCATGGGGTTGAAGATAATTCTTGACGATTCAGCCTGTAATATCCCACTGTTGGGCATAGGCCTCTTCCCCATGTAGGAGAAGGATCGGAGCTTAATCCACCACGCTGCTCCAATGCGGATTGGCGGATATATTTCCTACTATGAGTAACGATCGCTATCAGGTGTACATGATAACAACCGGGACCGACGGCTTAACGTGCTCTCCGAGGCACGGTGGGGAGACCCACAAGGACTGCACAAACACCCAGACCACGGAGAACATCTGTATAGCCAATACAAATGCTGTCGTGTGCGGGGATCGAAGCCGCAACCGCCCGCGCAACAGCCAATCGCAATCCAGTGCTGTGACCGCCTTGACAAATCTTGACAAATATCTTGAATTATTGGTCGATTTATACGGCGATTAATTTTTATTTATCTAGATTATTATTTAAAGCATAATTAATTTAACAGGAATTTGTCCAAATCGTTGGTTTTCAACTAATTTAGTTATCCGGTTGTCATTTTCAAGTTTTTATTAGTCATTATTTATTGTGTTAATGCAGTGTTGCTTGTAATTATACCAGCAGTTACTCGTGAAACAAATGTACGTACATATGTTATTGGATAATTTTTATTTTATGCTATTTTTTCCAGGTTACGTAGCAGAAGAGAAGCTAGCGATAGCCCAACAGTACTTAGTACCCACGGCTCGTAAGAATTGTGGACTATCAGAGGAACAGTTGGAATTGACTCCGGAGTCTCTTCACGCGCTTATCAAGTCTTACTGCAGAGAAAGCGGAGTCAGGAATCTGCAAAAGCACATAGAAAAGGTAATTTTGTTATAGTTTTCAATCAAGTCACGGAGTCAGTACTTGGATGGATGACCGCCTGGGAACATCGCGTGACGTTGGCTTTTTGTTTGTTTTTCAATTAGTTTTTTTTTTTTGTATTTTAAATGCGTTTTTTTGAATAAGTTTTTTTTTTTTAATTAGTTTGCCAAAGAAGTTTCACTTCTGATATGTGTACTTTGTACGCACGCAATTTTTTTAGAGCAAACACAATTATACGAAGAATTTTCTTAATTTTTATTAATTGGTTCGAATTTGTCCACTCGTTGTTGCTTTAAGCGATTATCAAGACATTTAACAATTAATTTTTATTTATATATATATAAATGTATTGCAGGTAGCCCGCAAAGTAGCTTACAAGATAGTAAAACAAGAAGCGGACAAGATGGTGGTGACTGACGACAACCTGTCGGAACTTGTTGGGAAGCCCACGTTCAAACACGACCGCATGTATGATGACGTCACTCCCAATGGAGTCATCATGGGTCTCGCCTGGACTGCCATGGGTAAGATACTTTATTAAGGTAAGGTATAGCAGGAAATAGCTTGCTTAAAATCTGGAGCAGCCTGACTGGGGAAGTACCTCGACCTTACAGAAGATCACAGATAAATAATACTACTCTCAAGTAGTGTTGTATATCCGCTTATCATGTAACGACTGTACGCCACCTTTATAATATACTGGCTGTGCCCCGCGGTTTCACACGCGTGAATTTGAATAAAATATAGCCTATAGCCTTCCTCGATAAATGAGCTATTTAACACTGAAAGAATTTTTCAAATCGGACCAGTATTTTCTGATATTAGCGCGTTTAAACAAACAAACAAACAAACAAAATCTTCAGCTTTATAATATTAGTATAGAAAAAAAGTTTAGTGATTTCTAAATTACGTTAGAGAGACCCACAAGAAAAAACGAGTGTGCTTTAGACCACACGACTGAAGTAAAACTTCTTTAGCTACATGTAACTTATATCTCTCTCTCAACTTCCGTTCGCCTTGCCTGATCACACTTTTCTTAACGCTCTTGTCACGCATCACTTAAAAAGTTTTACTTCAAAAATGCAAAGACCTGAAACTAATAGTATGCATATAATATAAAATCGGAATCTGATCGGGAATCACATGTACCACCGACACGTTTGTTGATAACTTGATAGACTTGTGGATAATTAGCAATTCCTGCTAGACAACCTAAAGTTTTAATCAATTTTAGTACAGGAAAAATACTAAAACAAATAATTCGTTACAGGTGGCAGCACGCTCTACATCGAGACAGCGGTAAGGAATCCCATGAAGGAAGACAAGCCATCAGTTGGTTCCCTGGAGCTGACGGGCCACCTCGGAGATGTCATGAAGGAGTCCGCTCGCATAGCCCTCACAGTGGCCAGGAACTACCTCGCTGAACATTACCCCGACAATAACTTCTTGAACACAAGGTGAATGACTCTCTAACTTGATGACGGCTCTGGTGTAATGGTGCGTGTGCCGTGTCGGTGGTGCTTAAACACCTACGGTCGCGGGTTCGATTCTCGCTAGGAGTGGATATTTGTGTTTATATAAATATTTATTTCCGGTCTCGTTATTGGTCCTTGTGGGTCTCCCCACCGTGCCTCAGAAAGCACGTCAAGCCGTCGGTCCCGGTTGTTATCATGTACACCTGATAGCGATCGTTACTCATAGTATATATATATCCACCAACCCGCCATGCCCAGCTGTGGGATATTACAGGCTGGATTTTTATGTCTATGTTTCATAAATCCCCACAGCCACCTCCACCTCCACGTCCCCGAGGGCGCCACCCCCAAGGACGGCCCCTCGGCCGGAGTCACCGTCGCCAGCGCGCTGCTGTCTCTAGCCTTACAGAGACCAGCTCGCGCCCGCCTCGCCATGACGGGGGAACTGTCTCTCACGGGACGAGTGCTGCCTGTCGGCGGCATCAAGGAGAAGATTATTGCGGTAAGATACCACTTCCTCTTAGTCTTACCATCTTGTTGTCATACTAACTCATTCTCATTCCCACTCTCGCTCTGTTTTACTCTTAAACTGCCTCTCTCTCTTTCTCAAATAATTTAATTCTCAGACTTAACCTCACTCTCAGACAAATCCTACTCTTAGATTTCAACCAGCCTCAGATTTCCCACCACTCAAACTTCACTCATTACTCTCATTCAAAGATCGCACTCAATTTCAATCTATTTCTCAGTTTCACCATCACTCTCAGACCCGTACTTTCTAGCTCTCCGTCTCACTCTTAAACTCCTATCTCAGTCTCCGACATTCTCTTACTCTTAAAGTTCCTCAATCTCAGTCTCCCCTCACTCTCAAACTTACCCTAACTCTCAGGCTCCATCTCACTCTCAATAGCCATAATTGGTTAAGTTTTTAAATTTTTCATTTTATCCTCTTACTTTTATAGGCCAAAAGAGTGGGTGTGACATGCGTGATATTACCAGAAGAGAATCGTCGAGATTTTGATGATCTACCCTCATTTATCAAAAGCGATATTGACGTACACTTTGTCAGCGAATATGAAGATGTTTTCAAGATAACCTTCGAGGATCAAAAGGTCTAGACTTGTAATTAACAAAACCTAGATGTAGTCAGGCATTTATGATTTTTTTTTGTGTATGAAATTTTGATTGTAATGATATTGTATGTAGAGTTGTTTGTTGTTTAGCATTTATTTAGATATGGTAATATTGTTTAATTAATGTAATTAGTAATATATATGTATATAAATATGAATGGCTAAATATGTAGCTAAGCTCAAAGCTCGATGGCGAGAACAATATTAGTTTTTTTTTTTGAAGTACTAAACTATTACTCCCATGTTAAAAAAAAAAACGAGCACTTAAAAAAATAATCACTCCACGAAGAATAATTTGTTTGCTGATTTTTTCACCGATTTTAATCAAATTTGCACATCGTGTGCAGTTTGATCCAACTTGAAAGACAGGCTCTATTTTATTTTGATATAATATGTAATTATTATATTTAAGAAAAAAAAAATAGGGCGATACCAAGTTCGCCAGATCAGATAGTAGTTTATACCGGGTGTATTTGGAACGCTTGAAAAAACGAAACGGTATGTTGGTTCATAACTTCATACGCGCCATCAGCTGACCGGCGCGAGGTCAACGTACTCCCGCACGCACTGTCACGCGTCTCGCGGTCAACGAGAGTTCGCAAAATCTATACTAATATAATAAAGCTGAAGAGTTTGTTTGTTTGATTGTTTGTTTGTTTGTTTGAACGCGCTAATCTCACGATCTACTGGTCCGATTTGAAAAATTCTTTCAGTGTTAGATAGCCCATTTATCGAGGAAGGCTATAGGCTATATATCATCACGCTAAGACCAATAGGAGCGGAGTCCACGCCGACGAAGTCGCGCGCAGAAGCTAGTATAATATAAGTCCTAAAATGTTCTTAAAAAAACGTTTCTGAGATAAATGGTTATATGCGTTCCAAATACACCCCGTATAGGTAGTGTAAATACAATGACATACTGCCTTTGTAAGTTAAAGGATTATATTTCCTTATCTTACTTTTAGATGTAAACTATTAATTGAAATGTAGTTAGTATTATATGTAGGTTTGTTAGTTGTCTGAATTTTCTGTACTAAAGGTATACATATTTTATACTTTACGTTTATTTAATCTGTATTTTTTTTCATCACATATACTTTATTTTGTTTTAAAAACAAATTTTATAAGACTAAAAATATGTAAAAAATTCAACCTCAGAATTAATTACTTACAGTTAATTGTTCATGAAATGTCATCATGGTCATCATAATTATGTTGGCTCTCAAAGGAAAAAAACACTTAAATTACATCGACAAGTAATATAACGTACCTACGTTGATGATGAAAAAGTAGTCAAGTAAATACGCGTGATTACATATAATTATCTCGAAAATTACTAGTCAAAAAATAAAATTTAAATGGGACCACATGACAACCACTAACCTTTTGTTTAAAAAAAGAATTATAAATCGGTTCAGCCACTAAAAAGTTCTGAGGTAACATACATAAAAGAAAATACAGTCGAATTTAGAACCTCCTCCTTTATTGTAAGTTGGTTAAAAATTTAAATATTAATTATTTTAAAACTTGATGCACGATGTTGAGCGATGCACTTAATTATGTTCTCGACATTCTGTTAATTATAAATAAGCATGTGAAAACATTGTTATAATTGGATTAAACGAAAAAATTGTTTTAATTTTATTTATTTTCTTTTAAGTTTTAACACCCATAAATATTCTTCATTATTGTTGAGTTTTCATTTTACAAGATTTTACGCGCATGCGTTCCAAGTTTCAACTTGAACATTCACTCTTGTAGAATGTTTTAAAACATTAATACATACGTTAAATTTTTAATCTAAAGTCAAAAATAAAGTAATATTTCTATAATTCATTTGGATAAATGGCTTCCAATGGTGCCAAAATAGTACCGGACAATTTCGCTAAGTATACATGTACATACTCGAAGAGTTCATACTTCTAATTTCAGAATTGACAGAATTCCTATATAACAATTAATTTCCAATCCACCCCCATCAGGAGCAATTTTAATGACACCGATGAATATATTATCAACAGAGCTTAAACATAAATTGATCTGCTTCTAGCTTGAAAAGTGACAGTAGAAATAAGAGATTATCTCACAATAATTTAGCATATATTTCAAGTCCGTTTGAAGTTTAAAAATTTTTAAAGTACTTTTCGACTTAAAAACGAGTGTGCTTTAGACCACACGACTGAAGTAAAACTTCTTTAGCGATAGCACAATAGGCAAGAACAATCGTTTTTACATTTCTATTAACATGAGTAATGTAGTAACACTTATTAAAATATGTTTAATGTTGTAGGAGAGAATTGGTGGATTGCAGTAAACAAATTTTATTTCAAGACTGAAGACCACCTCGTCAGTGGCGCTCCAATAGGAAGACTCAAGTTTTGTTTCAATAATTTTATTTTAATAATAAATATCTATGTTAATATCTGTCTTTAATTCTAAAATACAATTTACAATATTATAAGAAACACAATATATTAATAACAATATTATTACGATATTACAATATTTACTAAATAATATAAATTACTAATAATATGTGAATAATCATTTCTTCAAAAGTTTTCTGCCATCTTCAAGAAGTTGCAATAACACAGGGTAAACTTCGTCATATGTAGCTATTTGATTCTGTCGAATATGATTCTGGTATCTTTGCAAGGAACCAGCAACAAACTCTAGTCTGTCTCTCTCGTTTTTATGGGAATTGAGCCACTGAATCAATTTCTGTATATTCCAACCAGCGCATGTATGCGGAGCTAACAATTGTTGACCACCGTGAGCGAATAGAAACATCATTACCAAAGAATGCGGCAGGGCAGCTCCCTCATGCTGACTTTTTGCAATTTCTTGAGGAGTCTTTTCTAAAAGCAGATATAACGCCTTTAATTGGCGATAGTGATCGCCCAACTCTGAAATGTCGTTCACCAAAGGTGATAAAGAAGTCTCCAAGTGTTTGCAGTCAACCTGAAGTTTTGCTCGGCCATACTTGCTCAAAGGTCTGACGTTACACACATGTTGGATAAATCTCTCAATGCAGGATTTGGAAATATCTATACAACATTGGTTAAGAGCTAATTTGTCATGAAACATGGAGAGATATATCTCTTTACATCTAGACACAAAGTGTTGCAACTCTTTCATATAAGGAGAGCATGACATCATGTTCTTGGTATTTGGTTCATCTGCTCTTATTAAATCAGGTTCATCATGCATCGTCACGAGAATCAAATAGAGAGAGTTCTTGATGGATTCAGCGAAAGCATTAAGAACTGGTAAACTTGAAATATCTTTTAAACTGTTCTGGACTATTTGGACACTCTCTTGTGGTAGCATTGAATTCATATTTGCAAGAACCCGTTTTATTTGTGACGAAAAGTAATGCAGTGCATTGCAAAGATCGGCATTCTTTTGTTGTGAGCTTGTTGGTGCCTCTATTATTTGAGCAACATCATTTTCCATTGAGAGCCTCTGTTCCGCCTCAACGTTCATTTGTTTAATGCTCTTAGCTACACTGTTAGCTAAACTTATACTCAGCTGCTTATCTCCAAGTGAAATACTTAGAGCTTCGGTTATGATTCTAATTGCATTATCAATTTGATCCATAGTGGGCACTTGGTTCAAATGCCACATACTTCTGACTGGTTCTAGAAGCTTACCTAAGGACTTGGACAAGAAGGAATTCTCCCACTTTGTCAAACAGGTGCGATTCATCTCCAAATTTTTACATTTTAATCTTGAGAGCAGATCGTTGAAACACTTAAGAAGTTTAGGAAAATCAATTTCAACAGACTGGTTTACTGTCGATGAACTTTTCTCCAATTCATTGCTAAAAATGATTGACAGCTCATTCCAGAAGTTTCTAGCAATATTCTTGAAGTTGCCGATAGCATGAAGTTCATTCACGACATTTTGTAACATAATAACTTTCATGCAACTGTTATAAATATCATTTTTGAAAAGTTTGTCAATGTTGTCCCAAAGTTTAATTTTGAAATCTTGTGCATTCATTATGTTTGCTTTGCCGGGTGCTGCACGGCCAGAGCTTGACTTTTTAATTTCTATAGACACCATCTGTACATTTAGAGCATTAGCTATCCCTTTCCTCAAATCTTTTAGTATTAAATTTACTGTATTCTTTATTCGTTCCTCGGTGCATTGTAAGTTGTGGAATACCTTAAAACATTGGAGAAGTTTTGTTTTATCACCAACTAACAGACTGGATTGTAATAGTTCTGTGGAGTTCTTTAATAATTCTTTTCTCTGATGATCAACTTGTGTTAGCACGTCTTCAAGTACTGTTATTCCTTCAAAATCGTAATCTCCTATCAATTCATTGAGTTCAAATAAAATCATAGCTTCCTTTGCCGGATTATCTTTGACTGAACTAAGTTTATTCCATAGATTAAGTATTTTAGCTGCGTGTCTAAGTAAATTACATGTGATTTGAACCCGTTCAAGCATCACTGTTTGATTTTCTAACTCGTAAAAAGGAGCGTGGACACGTTCTTTGATTTTATCAGCCCTCTGTAGTAAAACTTGAACTTGGGACCGTACCGATGCTAACATAGTTTCAAGATCGGAGATATTACTTGCCTGAGTCAAGAGATCATTGTGTTTGGCAAGAACTTGCGTTTCCAAGCTTTTCGTTAACTTGTCGATTCCTTGTGTAAGCTTGGCGACTTGTTCAGTGACTGATAAGTTTTCGCCAACAAGCGGTTTGACTGAATCCACTAGGAACTTGCTATAAAAGTCATCATTCTCTATTTCTATACAGACGTCCTTAGCGTCCATTGTGGAGAACAACGATTTCTTTGTTTATATGTTTAATACTTTAATTTCAAACTATAATTTAATTAAATTTCTAGCGGCGAAGTATAAAAACATTGAAGACATCACTTGACACTTCTGCAATGCGTATTGCGTAACGTCATCTTTCAATCTTGACAGATGACAATTTACAACTGACACATGGAACTGCATTTTCTTTTATCCCCAATAGGGAAATGGAACTGCATTCTGTAAAATTGACTATATCTAACAGTTTTATAATCACAATATTTATGATGAAATGGAAAATTCGTATGATTGCATAGAAAAAAAGTAAAAAATAACACTCGTACTTCGTACAATTAAAGAATACTCAATATGCACGAAGACGATAGTACCTTTTAAAATATAGGTAGGTACTATAAAAGAAAAAAATCTGTTTACTGTTATTTAAACAGGATTTTTTGATTTCTACTGAATCGAAATGAATTAACTGTACACGTTCCAATTCTGTGTAAACACCTCACTTCAAAAAATAAAAAGGATTTAAGTTTAATTCACCACGCTCCTCAACTGTGTGATGTATGAACAGCGATCGCTATCCTGTGCGTGTGATAACAACAGGAATAAAGGCTTTATGTGCTCTCCAAAGCATGATGAGAAGAGCCATAAGGACACACTCATTCCATCAGAAACACACATTTGTTCAAATTCAAATAGCCTGCTAGCAGGAATTGAACTCGCGCCCGCTGGCGCTTTTGCACTTATTCTTCAGAACTGTAGTTGTTAAAACAACTATTGAGATAATTATTTAACAATTATAATGTTATGGTTTGATGAGGACTAATTATTTATTAGGACTTTGAAAGATTAAAAAAAAAATATTAAACTCCATTGGGATCATTAGCATTTTATATGGTTCCCAAGATTCTGTGCAGTGAAAACAACACGTTCTTAACTTTTTATATACATACAACTATAAGTTGTAATTAGTACCTTAAAAAAATTATAATACAATGATACTTAAATATTAAGGAAAAAAAAACAACATTTCTTTGCCAATTTTATTTATGTCGATTAGCACAGACGACTGTTGTGCTGCTTTCACAGATATTTAATTAAAATTACCTACTATTTCAAACAATTGTGCAGTAGCATCAGACATGGTATAAATTGGAATAGTTGATATATGAAAAATAATATTAATATTTAATTGTACATATTTCGTAAAATTCATCGTAACAAAACTATAAAAATAATCACTTAATTCATTTTTCAATGGCATTTAATTATCAGGCTGACTTCCCATTGGCAGCTTCTAAATGATCCAGTGTAACACATCACTAAACTAAGGTACGCGATATTTATTACAACTTAAACCTATAAAAAAAAAACTGACAAACCGTAAAAATAAATGTTTGTAGAAAAATTCGTTTGTTTTCATTGTACCTATTTTCTATGTGATTATACGTATTTGTATGGCGACCAAGTCGACCGAGATGTAATTAGATTAATAGGAGTTTACTCCTTAAGAAACTATATAAACTCCCGAGGTATGACATGAAAAAACATAAGGAGTGAAATCTTGTAAAACAAGACTTGTCCTGAGACTTGAGAGTGACGTTTTACCGCGCAACGTGATCTTTCTTAAGGAGTAAACTCCAGTCGCGTGTCAGAGTTGACACACACACACACTTTATTCTAATACAATTAAATTTGATTTAAAAAAATTGTCATTAATTTAAAAAAAAATTATCTAACCATATTTTCATGGCATGTACATTGCTTTTTTATTAAAATATTAACAAATTTTATATTTTGTTGGCAAGGAGCCGTTAACAAAACATTAATAGAGTACAAGATAGTCATATATATGGGGCTGTGCGCTTTTTTTTATATAATTTTGATAGCTATGTTTTCTATTATTATTTTTTAAACTGTTACCTATTATGACATTAATATCTAAATAAAGTCATAGTTTGAAACTATGTAAAACGGAAGAACATATTTTAAACTCATTCAGTTTCATACACTCACCTTCAAACAGACCTCTAGTTCAGAAAATACATGATTTTGGTTAAATAAAACCTTCATAGTTTGACGTAACTTTGCAAATATTAGAAGTATAGTATAATGTAAGTCATCAAATTATATTATGGTCAAACAATCAATAGAACGCGCGAAAAAAAATACACATTTTTATACTTGTCCTATAGAACAAGCAAAGCCTGTACCTACGTGTAGCTGTTATATTAAGCATAAATTAATGATTAAGTTTGATATTTAAAAAAACAAATAAAAAAATAAAATTGCGTGCGTACAAAGTACACATGTCAGAAGTGAAATTTTTTTGGCAAACTAATAAAAAAAACGAATTTAAAATACAAAAAAACTAGTTGAAAAAAAAAAACAAAGAGACAAACACACGCCGTGTTCCCAGGCGGTCACCTATCCGAGCACTGAACGTCATGACGCTGCCGGTCGCTCAAATTTTACCCCTCATGCGCCTAAAGAAGTTTCACTTCAAAAATTAAAAACAGTTTTAGGTATTTCTATTTTTTTTTATAATTTTAACTCATATGATACAAAACTGTATAGCTCGATTAAAACAGTATTATTTGATATTTTCAGATTACATAAAACCATACATTCTTTGACTATATTTATAGAGTAATATGATTCGCTCTAATTAACAAATTGTTTTTATTTTACATTTTTATTAAGACCGGCGCCAGACATAACAGAAGTAATTGAAACAAAGCAACCGCGTATTTTTGCGAATACTTATTTTATGTAAGTAAAGGCAGTTCGACGAATATCTGAAACCAGATTAAGAATTAATCAACTAATAATAGAAAAAAAAAACAACTGAAAGTTTAATGTATATTTGACGCTTCTTATAAAATGTAATATGAACTTTTATCTCATGGGAATTATCGGAATACATCTTTACTACGAAATCGACTTTAAATATTACATAAAAATGGCAACACAGTGGTTTATATGTTTATAAAATATTTGCATGCCATTGAAGTTTCGCGCCGTCTGCCCTAGAGGGCAGCCGACATTTTAGATTCGTGTTTCGTCGTGAATCAATATTTTTGGATCACTTTAGGGCAGAAACCATGTGGTTTGCTGCTCAATAAAGTGAAAGAAGAAAAAGAAGAAAGAAGTTGAAATTTATAAAATCAGACCTGACTGTATGGACTTAATGTCTCTTGCCTTTCCCTATTGGTGATAAATTGTAACAAACAAATGTATGCCATTTATATAAATATACAAAAAAAAAAAAATGTTAAAACCTCTGACTGCAACTTAGCAAAACGGACGCTTGAGGCAGAATTGTCCGTAGTTTTGTATTCAAGAATAGAACTAAATAAATTAATTTATGAATTTTTTGCGTTCAGTATTTTCTACGTTATAAGTAATCGTACCATTTATCTATATTTGTTTTATTATATACTGTCGACATGTAGTACTACCAATGTTGTCTCTTTTCGTCATCTTTAATACCTGTGTATTCTTCATGTACCTACCTATGTTTAATGAAAATTCAATAAAATTTTAATCTGTGATCGTACTAAACATACATATACTATTAACTGCATAAATACTGTTTAAATGAACTATTTGAAACTAACATAATTATCGAAAAATAGACATAGGCAGTAAGTTGGTTTTGGTTGTATGATAATAGCCCCGAAGCTACCTTAAGTTTACGAAATAACAGAAAACTAGAATTATTTTATGTAGAAGATCGCGCACAACCATCTCTTAAGCACCTACCTCTTTTAAATACAATGATATGAACTTACGGTCAGTTAAAAACATAAATATGCACCCCTAGTGCAAATATTACAAAGAATTACATTTGCATTACCATATCCATAAAAACACAGCACTGTTGAGAATTTAAGTTCGTTTTTGTATTAATTTTTCTGAAGTAAATGTAATAATTTGTATTAAATCGATTTTTAGTATTTAATCAATTTTGTAAAATTAGGGTTAGAAATAGCGTATTTTAAATTTAAATTGCTCACATATTAAAATACAAGTATTTTTTTATAAATAGTATTAACATTTCACAATTTGCTAAATTATAATTATTTTTAGTAACCAGTGGCAATGTGGCATTGTAAGCCTGTAAGTTTTCAGAAAAAAAAAACAATATAAAACCATAATATCATAATTTTGACCATAGATAAATAATTTAGAATAGATGAAGATAAAAAAGCATTTAACTCTATTCACTTACCTATTATTACTCACCTAATAACAGCTGTATTCAGCGCTTAACATTACTAAATTGATATAGCACTATCTAGTAACATATGAAATGAATAGCAGAAGCTTATATCTATTTAAAGTGTCCCCATCTTATAAAATTCAATTCGTATAAAAATACACGAAAAAAAAATCTGTTAATCATAGGTAACAATACGGTCCATTTCAATATTATTTGTGCAAAATATAAATAAACTAATACAAGTAGGGAGTTTAATCAAAATATACAATAATAAAATTATTTAAATTTATTAAAACAATATATTACCATTAAATAAAAGACTTATCAATTAGATAAGATTGCTTATGAGAGTCAAAATAGACTGCAATATTTTACGTACAAAAATATGGTTAAAATATTATTTTGTACATTTTCCACTAATGCTCAACACTGACCTACTTATAGCAACAAAAACAATGTTATTACATTTAACCTTAAACTCACGTCTTCCATTCAATTTTGTAAGTTAATTAATTTATAACTGAATAATGTAACAATTTCTTTGTTTTAATTTCGTATGTTAAGTTTTATTGAAACGGACCGTACGTTATAATTTCTTGAAAGTTTTTATCATTGTAGTGTTTATATTTGAATTTACTATACAATATTTATAATTGTTATATTTCCTATTAACGATGGATAACTTTGTTAGATCAAATAAAATTACGTTATTTATATACAAATAGGTGTCATTTAGTTACTGCATTTGTCATAAAAAGTGTTAAATAAAATTTAATTGCATAAAAAAAAAATTGTTTTGCTATTACTGTGTTATGAAAAATTAAAATCTTTCTTATCGATAAATGGCACTGGTGTTTACAAGGAAATCAAATGCAGATCTAAACAAGACCATTCTGTATACAATTTTTTTTTTTAAATTATCAACATTTGATAAGGGAGCTATGAAAAGGTAAGCTCCAAAGTCTCGAAGTTAAATTAGAAATATCCATAAAACTTATCTTATATTTAAATAAGTGTACATTTAAAGGGACGCCGGGTGCCTAGTTTGTTCCCTCTCCTATACTTCTTGCCGCGGCTTTCCTTGTCTTTGCGGATTTCTCGAACTAGCGTATAGAAGGCATCGTCTACCCCCATACGGGTTTTCGCTGACGTTTCTACGAACGGTACTCCGTAACTCCTCGCCACCTGAAATTTAAAGGATTCTTTCTTTAAATAGTTACAAAGACATTTTTTTTTTTGTATTCTAGACATGTTTCGCAGTTAGCAGTTTAATTTCGGACTGTTTGTGTGATTCATAGTTATAATACATCCTACTATTACAATGTACTCTGTGAATACATCGAACAAAATTGTAACCGACGACGCCTGTAAATTATATGCACCTTTATTAAGAGTAGATCTTGGAGATCTAACTGAAATTATATTACAGGTTTCTGTACAGAATTGTATTGAAATCATAAAACAAATTTATATAAATATAAATAGAAAAATTTTTCGGTTAAAAGTTAGTATTACATTATAATGTTTTATAAGAAAAGCCTTTGTACACCAGATGTCTTAAATTGAATCTCAAAACGTTCGTTTAACAAAAAAACCTACAGTTAAGAAGGCAATTTTAAATCCAACAAATTAAAAATAATTGTGATTGCTAGCAAACGAAAAAAAAACCGACTTCAATTGCATCGATTAATAAATTAACAAAGGGGCCGTTCAAGTGTTACGTAACGCTATTAGGGGGGGAGGGGGTCTTGTAAAACGTTACGATGCGTTACAAGGGGGGGGGGTCTCGAACAACGCGTTACGTAACGTTGTTTTTTATTGAAATAAAAAAAAACTAGTGTACTAAAATCTTCCAAATTGGCAACCCTTTTCGTTTATATCCCTTTTTATATATATATATATTTATACTTACCGCAAACGCGATTTTTTTAAGCGACTTTTCGGCAGTTTTCGCAACAAAGTTGTGACATTTGGGTAAAAATGGTCAGTTGGGGTGTTACGTAACGTTTATGGGCTTTACAAGAAAACGTTACGGAGCGTTACATGGGGGGAGGGGGGGGTCAAAAATCTTCAAAATTTGCGTTACGTAATACTTGAACGACCCCAAACGCACTAGTCGTCACTACGATTTTCGAGGGTTTCCCTCGATTTCACTGGGATCCCATCATCAGATCCTGGTTTCCTTATCATGGTAACTAAGTTGGGATATCCCCTTTCCAACAAAAAAAGAATTATCAAAATTGGTTCATAAACGACGAAGTTATCGCCGAAAATACATTAAAAAAAAAAAACGTAATTATACGGTCGAATTGAGTAACCTCCTCTTTTTTGAAGTCGGTTAAAAATGCCTTTACTCTAAACTTCCTAGTCATACACCGATGACACATAGAAACAAAGTAATTAATGTTGTAATTATTACAATTTGTGTTCAAACAATTGTTGCATTGCAAATAAAAAATTTATTGTCTACAGCTGATGCATCTTTAACACTCAACTGATTGTGAGTCATTCTCACTATTACATATAATATTGTGTCATTTCCTATATATTTCTAACTCTATTCTAATTCTATTTATATAATATGACATATGTTTATGTTATGTTATATACTCGTATTAATAATATAAAGCTAAGGAGGTGATTTATTGATTTATTTATGAATTAAACTAAGAATGACTCAATATGAAAAAAATTTACATAAGAAATGTCTGTTACAAAATACCCCATAAAAAATATAATTAATTATTATCAAAGCCAAAACTTTTGTCAACCCTAGTAAGCTGTCATGTCAGGGAACCAGATTATTTAACGGAAAGGCCTACGTACCTACTTTACCTACCTAATAATTGTATAGTTTTTCTATTTTTCGTTCATAAATGTTTGCTACCTCAATACATGGATGTCATTATACTCAAGTAGGTACTGGCTTCAAAAAATGTCAAGTTGGAAAAAAAATATGTTGTCAATTTCAAATCTTGTAATCGATATCCTACAACTGTTTCGAGTTTTTTTTCTAAATTTTTTTTTTACAAAATAATGATGCTTTCTAACTCGCAATAATACGATATGATGAGCGAGGTGCGGATCCATAGCTCAATTGGCAGAGCGCTGACATGGAATGTTGGAGGCGCGGGTTCAAACCCCGCTGGATCGAATTTTTTTTATATGATTTAAAATGTTTATAATTTCCTCATGTGTGGTTAACACAAAAAATAAAAATAATACGAACATGTGTGATGTTACAATGGAGTGGTGTAGTCCTTATGGATTAAAACTCTTTAAATAAAGAAAAAAAAATGTGTGTCAGCTCCAATGTACGACTGGAGTTTACTCCTTCAGATCGACTGCCTAAAAAGGCACAACAAAGGTTTACTAGTCTAAGTAAAAGATTAATACTATATCAAATGGTAAATAAACGAATCAAATAACGACAACTTTATAGGGTTCCGATAGATGGCGTTACGGGAAACGTTACGAGGTCATTCGTTCAGTAGATTTTACTCCTTGTATTATTTTCATAACGGGGGCCTTATATAAAAATCGATTTTAGAGTAAACTCCCATAAACTCTAATAAATCAAACCCAATTGAAAGTGAAATGGCAACATACATTTATTTGAGACAAATACAATAATAACCATCAGTTAGTTTGGAAGAGTTATTGCTACTAAAATTAAGGTCATTGTTACCTAGCCTTAGTTTATCTCAGTATCTTTAAGTTATTTTAATTAAAATTAATTAATTGAAATACTTTTAAATCTAAGTTTAGTCATAAATTTTTTTCTAAATGTAACATGCTCATTTATAACATCCTAAATAATAACAAAACCATTATATTATGTACTAGCCGACCCGTGCCCACTTCGTTGGGCGTTATAATCCATTTCACATAAGAAGGGTACGGTGAAATTTGATATCTTCCAATACACTCTCACTATTTTCAGCAAATCAGATAAATTTAAATGTTTTAAAATCACCAATTAATTTCTAAGGCAAATAATAATGCTTGATTAGATTGAATTGTTGACACGGCACGTCAGAGGGCGCAGGTTCAAATCCTGCTGATTTAAAATCTTTATATATTTTTATCTTTTTCCTTTTACCTTGTCACTCCTGAATAGTGTAGCCTTCTGTTAGTGAAAGAATTTTCATGATCGGATCAGTATTTGCGAAGATTACCCCGTATATACAAACAAAGTTATAAACTTTACCTCTTTATAATATTAAGTATAGATTAGTATAGACTAGCTTTAAGTTCGTAGTTTTTGTTTCGCACTTGCATTTATTACACAAAAAATAATCATCAAAATCGGCACACCCAGTAAAGCTATGGGGTAGGATACATAAAAAATACAATGGCATTAAGAAGTTCCTCCGTTTTTAAAGTTGACAAAAATACCTTGAAATTACTAGAGCAACTAAGAGACAGAGCTATTTACAGTTGTGATGGGTTCATATTCGAAATTATTATCATCCACTTTGGTGTAGTGGTGCAGGTGCCGTGTAGGCATCTAAACATAGGCGGTTTATGGGTTCGATTACCGCTTGAGATGGATGTTTGTATTTGTAAAAGTATTTGCTTCTGGTTTGGATGTCTGTTATTGTGGGTTTCCCACCGTGCCTCGGAGAGCAGGTTAAGCTGTTGGTCCCGGTTGTTACCATATACACCCGATAGCGATTGTCACTTATAGTATGAAAAGTGAAGTGAGTGGTGGAGTAAAGTAACCAGCAACAAGTAGATTAAGCTTCAAACTTTCTCCTACATTGAGAAAGAGGCCTATACCCAGCAGTGGAGTGTTACAGGCTGAATCGTATGTTACAAATTACTATTTTATCTCTATCATATTATGTAAAGTTTGTTTTACAAATCACTGATAAGAAATGGTTGAAAATTAAATAAACCTTTCAAGGACAAGTCTTAGATAAATTAATTTACATACTATACCTATCTTTTGTATGTATGTCTTTTGTGTGTGTATGAATGTCAATGATTTCTTCGTAAACACTGGACCAACTTTGGTTGTTTTTATTTTATTTGTTAATGTTAGTTTTTTACTGATCTCTTGTTGATATAAATTTACAATTAGATGTGATAGTATTACAAATAGATTCTAGATTTTTTTGAGGTTGATCGGTTTTTTCCACCAGTACCTATTTTTTTTAAATTTCTAAAGTGATAATTTAATTGTAGAAGTTTTGCTTTCTATTCTTATATTTATTTACAACTAGCTACTAGTCCTTCGTTCTGTCTGTTATTTTTTTTTTAAGTTTAAAAACCTTCTGTGGGATATAAGGAACATTAAAAAAAAATAGCCGAATTGGTCGAGCCATTCTCCAGTTATGCGCTTAGCAACATTCATTTTTATTATATAGATTTATGATAAAGTTCTCATAGTTCTAATTAATGATAGATTTATGATAAAGTTCTCATAGTAATAATTATGTAATTATATATTTGAATGAAGTTCCTTATTTTATATAAACAGTTTTATTCCTAAGCCATCACTAATCTTATACTATTAAACGAGCAGTTCTTGTATACTTATATATATATATTTTCTGAATCTCGGTATCGGCTCCAACGATTTTCGTGAAATTTAGTATGCAGGGGATTTCGGGGGCGAAAATTGATCTAGCTAGGATTCATTTTAAAAAAAATGTCGTTTTATCCCTGTTTTTAGGCAAAAAAATGGCTAAAATATCGTTAGAATAGGAAGGTTAATTTTGCAGTTGTCATTAAAGTTCTAATAGCTCAGGTGGGAAATCGGACGGTCGAGATTGACCGAGAAAACCATGGTTCAAATCCCAGTCTCAGCTTCATTCTTTTTTCTTTTTTTTTTAAATTTCCCTCGTGATAGTTTATTTAATTAAAAATAAAAGATAAAAATACAGAGAAAAAAACAAAATAAAAAAATAATAAAAATAAAAATAGCGAGCGAGGCTCGGTCACCCAGGTACTAATTTTAATAAGACGATAAATAGCAGTGGATTTAATTATTGAAAGACTAATTTTATTGTTTTTAATAAAATAGTTTTTATGTGAGCAAAGAAATTTCGATACGAATAAATATAAACAAATGTATGTCCATTCTTTTGTCTTTATAAAAGTGACTTAATTAGTCTAGCTATTAATTTATACCAATTAATTACAATGTTGACCTGTTGTACTGTTCAATATTTGTAAGTAGAATATTGTCTCAAGTTTACAGTCTATAAAGTTCAGCAACTACCCAAGTTTATGAACATAAGAAGATAATATAATAAGGTCAAAATTTTTATATAAATTTTGCCTTTTCTTAAAATATGGAATGGTTAGAAATAAACCTATCAACACAAGGTCTCTATTAAAATCTTTTAAAAGAAATATATGCTTGTAATAAAGCCTATTATTGTACATATTTGATAAATATTAAATCTAATATCAATTATACCAGTGTTTGCTATAAAGCTCCTCTAAAACGGCTTGACTCATTTGATTTTTAATACATTTTTTTTCTATATTTTGTAGGTCTAAGAATAGGTCATAGGCTAATTTTTAACCTCTAGGTGATAATGGTGTCCCTATCCATATGGAAGAACAATGTTTGCCATATCAGCTATGTATATGACAAATTGATGTGTTAAAGTCCAATTTTTTTAAACAATGTAAACAAAAAGCTCCTAACAAAACATACACAAAAGAAACAAGGGGTAGAGATGTCTTTTACTGAATAGGAGTTTTAGGTAAATGTAGTTGTAAGTTATATCTTCTAGTTCTGGCTAGCATTATAAATAATAATAATCATATTTTAAAAGATCTATTCACTTACTTTTTATAGATAACTTTAACTTTTTAATTTTTACTATAGATTTACATAGAACTATAAATAAGTGTGAAGATAAATATATAAATATAAAAGAATATTTCTAATAACATATATTTCAGTAACATATTATTTATATAAAATACCTAGGTAAGGCTGCTTTAATTGCTAGTTTGAGGATGATTTGTGTGACATATGCTTTGAGATAGATATCAATCATAAATTAGGTATATATTTAATATTAGTAAACAATCGTACCTCGCGCGCCTGCGTCATGTCGACGGCCCATGCCTGAAGGTCGCACTTATTACCCACTAACACCATTGGCACTTCCTCCGCGTCTTTAACTCGCTTGATCTGCTCCCTGTACGAGCCAATGTCCTCGAAACTCTTTGCACTGTTCACCGCGAACACCAACAAGAATCCCTCCCCTGTTCGCATGTACTGATCTCTCATCGCGGAGTACTCCTCTTGACCCGCCGTGTCCAATATATCCAGGAGGCACGTCTCTCCATCTATCACCACCTGTTTCCTATACGAATCCTCAATTGTAGGGTCGTATTCGTCGACGAAATGATTCTGAATCAGCTGTATAGTTAATGCGGATTTACCGACGCCACCAGCCCCTACCACCACTAGCTTGTATTCGGTCATCTTGCGTCTTGATAGTAGGAATATTTTTCGTAACACCAAACGTCACTGTTACATTAAGAAACAACGCCCCAGACCGACGAGCCACACCTTTGATATTACTCACATCGGCATGGCTGTCACGACCTGTTATGTATGTTATTGCACTCACTGTACCCGTAAAACGGCTAATTAATGTATTATTAGAGTCAAATGCAATAAATAACAATGAGGCAGTTCACTCACCCTTTTACCACAGACTAAGTAGACTATATTTACACGTGACATGACAGAACAAGAAGATAATTTTATTGCGTGAGTTTTCATTTTTAAACTAAACTAATTTTAAACAGTTATTATCCAGTTAAAGTGTAAAATTGTATGAAATTATTACCCAGTAAAATTGATTACATATTAAATAAGTAATAGTTTTGTTGAGATACTGTAATCAGTTCTTAGTTCGTAATAGTTCACAATTGAAGTTGTAGATGGCGCTAAATTATTACAAAGAATATTCCAAATTCAAAAAAATAAGCTGAAATAAAGCATTGAAATTCCAAGTCAGTTTTTATAAACTTAAGGCATTCGGCATTTTTATATACTTTAAGGTTTTAAAAATTGTGTGATTTATTCATCTATATAAGGATTTTATTGGAACTTGGATATTATCTGCGTAATATGTCATCAGATGAAGCAAAGAATGAGGGGGATCCCGAAACTTTGGAGGAAGCGGGTATACTTGAAGCCGATGTTGGTGCGAAATTGTTAGTATTTTAAAAAAATAACGTGATTTAAGCGGTTTTTAAATATATTTATATTTCTTTTTTAAATTCCGGCCTTACCAGAATTTTTCAAATAAAAAATCTTATTATAAACTATCTGTTAATTGCAAACTATTAAAAATAAACAACTTAAGAAATAACAAAAGCTTTCGCTGTTTCTTTCGTCAGATTTTGATTTCATATAGGTACCTAATTCTAGATGCTGAGCAGCGGGTTACGGGCTTTTGTGGTTGTGTTGTCTACATCCTACTGGCATGGCAGTGGCGTAGTGAGGGGGAGGGAGCACGATGTGCCCCGGGCGCGAATTAAGCTCACTACGTCACTGCCTACTGGGGCTTAATTCTAAGCAGTTTAACTTATATAAAATACTAACTTCTGCGCGCGACTTCGTCGGCGTGGACTCCGCTCCTATTGGTCTTAGCGTGATAGTACTGTAATGTCCCCCTGCTGGTCATAGGCCTCTTTCCCCATGTAGGAGAAGGATTCGAGCTTAATCAACCACGCCATCCAATGCGGGTTGATGGATATATTCCCTACTATGAGTAACGATCGCTATCAGGTGTACATGATAACAGCCGGGACCGACGGCTTAACGTAGGTTACGTAGGTACTCTCCGAATACATAAGAATATATAATTATGTATATTTATACTTGTCTCAGTGACCAACAGCTCGCCGGTATAGACCCCAAGTTGCAGATCAACATGGACCCGCAGGCGCACCACCAACTGAGGCCTGAGATGATGTTCATACGCGAAGAGTTGCGGCAGGCGAAACAGCAGACTTTAGCTGTGAGATTATTAGACTTGTATTGTATTAAAAAAAAGTGTGTGTGTCAGCTCCGATGCACGACTGGAGTTTACTTCTTCAGATCGACTGTCTAAATAGGCACAAAAAGGCTTACTAGTCTAAGAAAAAGATCAATACCATATCAAATGGTAAATAAAATAATCAAATGGCGCCATCTATCGATCGATCGATGCCGCTATTAGAAAACTATTATTAGTCTATCGACGACGTTTTCGTGGTTTCCGATAGATGGCGTTGAAAAGGCAAAAAAAAAACGTAACGAGGTCATTCGTTCAACAGATTTTACACCTCATATTTTTTTCATACCGGGGGCCTTATATGAAAATCTATTCTTGAGGAGTAAACTCCAAAAAAAAAACACTTAATTTTATATTATAAGAGTGGGAAATAAACGTATGGTCCACCTAATGGTAGACGGGCACCGAAACCTACAGTACCAGGAGCATCGTAACCGCGATGCCAACCTTAACTTCATAATCCAATTACTACTTTGTGAGAAATGGGTCTTGGAGTATGTTCTACAGAAGCACTTTGTAACGTGGTGGTGGTCCAAACTGGCCGTTCCCCCGTTTTAAGATAACTTTATATATAGCTCCTTAGCTACGAGTGTAACTCGGTTTTGATTCCTCTGTACAAAATGAGTTTTTATGGTTATAAAATCGTCATCAACAGAAGTCTTTTTTTTAGATCAATCAATTCTGTAAACGATCCTTTACTTTTTGAAGTGAAACTTCTTTAGGCGCATGAGGGTAAAATTTGAGAGAAAGGCAAAGCGGCAACATGTGACGCGTCAGTACTTGGATGGGTGACCACCTGGTTTATAGCACGTTGAATACACCGGTTCTCGTCCGATCACCGAAGTTAAGCAATTTCGGGCGCAGTCAGTACTTGGCTGGGTAACCCCCTGGGGATGGGGAACACCGCCTGACGTTGGCTTTTAGTTTTTTTTCAATTCGTCGTTTTTTTTAAATTAGTTTTTTGAATTATTTTGCTAACGATGTTTTACCTCTGACATGTGTACTTTGTACGCACGCAATTTTTTTATTATTAATATTTTCTTAGGTACGTCGGACGGCGCTTAAGAAACTCCTTATGAAGGACTTTTTGGAGGAAGACTGTGAGCTCAGGAATTTAGGGTTATGCTATGCGCCTCCTGACCCTTGAACTTAGAATAGATTGTGATTTTGTAATAGTGTTTTTTTAATTATTAATTTTGTTTTTATTGTAATGAAAAAGGAGATTCGACTACACGTTCCTACTCATTTAATTATTCAAAATTAAAAAAAAACATGATTATTATAAATAGTAGACATATTATTAATAAACTAGCTGCTAAATGTAAAGTTTTATTTGTTAAATATTTATTCCGGAAATTCTTATTAAATAATTAAACAGAAATAAATTACTATTTATTTAACAGTTAATACCTACCTACAGACCATACACGAACTCCAGTAAAACATTTTGTATATCATATTGAAGGAAGCTGATAGGAGGATTCGGTTGGGCTGGGCGGCGTTTGGCAGGCTTCGTCGAGTCTTCACTTCGAAGATTCCGCAATGCTTGAAGACAAAAGTCTACGAGCAATGCGTCCTGCCTGTGTTGACATATGGAGCCGAGACGTGGACACTGACGAAGGGACTGGTCCACAAGTTTAAAGTCGCTCAACGTGCAATGGAACGGGCTATGCTTGGGGTTTCTCTCAAGGATAGAATAAGAAATGAGACTATCCGTGAGAGAACGAAAGTAACCGACATAGCCCACAGAATCAGCAAGTTGAAGTGGCAGTGGGCTGGTCACTTGTGTCGCAGGACCGATGGCCGTTGGAGCAGACGTGTCCTGGAGTGGAGACCGCGTCTTGGCAAACGCAGTGTAGGACGCCCTCCGGCCCGCTGCGCTGGACCGACGATCTACGTAAGATTGCCGGTGTGGGCTGGATGAGGATTGCGGAAAACCGGGATGTCTGGCGCGAGCTTGGGGAGGCCTATGTCCAGAAGTGGACTGCAATAGGCTGATATGATGTTATGATGATGATGATGATCGTATTGTAAATGATGTTAACTAAAGTTTTCGTCGTTAGAAATTTTAAATCTTATTTATTGAGGTAGGGCACTGCAGGAAATATTCTGCTGAAAATTTGGAGCAGCAGACTGGGGAAATACCCCAAACTTATAGAAGAGCACAACTTATTAGAGTAAATAAAAAGTAGCTTTATTCAAATAGGCTTCAAAAGCACTTTTATTTTTTCGAATTTCGAATTCTTTTTTATTTTTTCAAAATTCGAATTCTTTTTATTATTTCGAATTCACAAATTAAAAATTGTAGGTAATTATGGTCTAAGATCCGAGATAGCTAAATATTCTCTCATCTGTTAATTAGATGAAAGAATTTTTTATAGGCTGATTTCAATATTGTGAATTAATAAAAACATCCTCTGCCACCATAAGCCTGCGGCAATTTTTTTTCTTTTCCCTCTCATGTTAATTACATGTAATAAGCTAAAACCGTTAATATTTTACGTTATATACCTGACCGTAGTAGGCACCCATCTCTATGATTGCTACACTTACCTGCAGCCAGGTCAGTAACCTCAGTCAGCCTCAGCAGTAACGTAAGTTTTGAAGATCTAAGCATATATAGGGAGAGACAGACAGCGGGAAGCGACTTTGTTTTATACTATGTAGTGATGATTATATGACTTTATAAGTACACTAGCTTCTGCGCGCGACTTCGTCGGCGTGGACTCCGCTCCTATTGGTCTTAGCGTGATGATACATAGCCTATAGCCTTCCTCGATAAATGGGCTATCTAACACTGAAAGAATTTTTCAAATCGGCCCAGTAGTTCCAGAGATTACCGCGTTCAAACAAACAAACAAACAAAGAAACAAACAAACAAACAATCAAACAAACAAACTCTTCAGCTTTATATATTAGTATAGATAGTAAAAGTTTTGAAGTAAAAATTTATTTTTTTCGTTTTATTGCATTCAAATAAAAGCTTGATTTTTAAAAATGGTTATTTACTTTTAATTTGTTTACTATCTATACTAATATTATAGAGAGATAAAGTTTCTAACTTTGTTTGTTTGTAGGGGGTAATCTTCGCAAATACTGATCCCATCATGAAAATTCTTTCACTAACAGAAAGCTACACTATTCTGGAGTGATATAGGCTATATTTTATTGTCATTGAACAAAAAAACAGTGAAAAATAATAGTATATGTAAATTAAGTCGGAGATGTGCGAGCGAGATGAAAACTCTACTATATATTTGCATCACAAAAATAATTAACGCCCAACGAAGTGGGCACGGGTCGGATAGTATGCTATAAACATAGACAAATATTTATTTTAACAATTAATCATGATGTACTTTGTGATAAATAACGCTCTAAGAAGTTTCTTGAAGCAAGCTTGCGATAGAGTTCGCCTTATTGAAAGCGGATGAGAGTTTTGCAGACAGCGTTCTTTACTTCTTTGTATATAATTTCCGGCTTCTAGTTTAAATAAACTGCATCGAAGCTATTAAGGATGGAATTGAAGCAATAATGAAGAATCTTTATTTAATTTATCAAGTCGGTAGAGCTAAGAAAAAGACTGGAAGTAACATTAAAATTCGCTGATACAAATAATTATTATTTCAGTATCTCTAGATGAAAGTTGGAGCTTGCTGCTCCACTGGAAGTTTCGAATGATTTCCTTTCACGACGAACCAGTGGCTGATTTTAAGATTCAGCGCCTCGGGCCAAAAAAAGTTACTCGCAAACGAAAAAAAAACCAACGTCAATTACATCGAAAAGTAATAATATACAACGTACTCGTAAATATACAACAACGTAAGGAGACGAAAAAATCAAGTAAATACGCGTTATCAAAGATTACGCAAAAGGTAGTAATCATTTATCAACAAAATAACAAGAATACAAGAAATATTGAAATCGTATATTCAGCGAAAGGTCATGCGGTATAAAAACCGGTCAAGTGCGAGTCGGAAGTCGGTGCCCACGAAGGTTTCCGTACCATTGGCTAGGTAAAATATTTAGACACAATTTTTTGTCGAAATATTTTAATATTTTAATTTTATTATTTATTATTAAAGTAAATACATATACAATTAAGTATTTTGTGAATATTTCAAGAGCCTACCTGTTACCATTTATTGATATCGAGCAAAAATAGGCAAAAATGGCGTTTTATTTTATTTTGTTTTTGTATTTGTTGTTGTCGGCAACAAAAATTCATAATTCCCATTTTTACCCTTGGCCCCCGGCAATGCCCCTTTTGGTCCTGGGGTAAATACGCTCATGCGACTATAGGTCACTATCAGGTAGCTGATATCAATGACGACAACCGGGAACCACAGCCTTATTCTTTGCTAAACAAACTTTGTTTTATACTAAAAGGGTGGTCTAGACATCTGAACTGAACTGTACTTGTATAATGTAAACTGATAGTTATTGGGTAAAGCTCTCTCTTTATATGGGATTGTGGATAATTTTTCCATCGCCCGTGTGGTAGGCACCTACCCATAGTGAGGAGTAATTATCGCTATCGATTCGATGTTATGATAACCGCGATTAATCGATAGTACCCGGATGACCGAGCTTAAGCTCTTTTTATTTTTGGTAAATCGTGTTTATTTATTATTATTTTATAATATACGAATTACAGATTATACAATAATAATATTTTTCGATCTTAACGACACAATAATAAAAAAATATGAACTGGTTATTTAAATAAAAATCACGAGTGCAATTTGAAAAAAAAAAACGGGAAAAAAATAATCGATCTGGAGAGGTGTCGATAGGGAATGCAATCCCGCGGATCCGCAATCCCGCAAATGCGGGATCCCGCATAAAATTAGCGGGATTACAAATGCGGGATTACACCTGCGGGATCCGCAAGATTTGCAAGATTTTATTTTTTCCAGCCTGAATTCGCATAACAATGTGTACGGCACGAACAGTGTTGGATTTCGTAGTATAATTATGCTATTTGTACTATACTACTTACGATACTACGCGCGAAAATACCATAATTATACCTTCAGGTCGATTGACTTCATTTATTGGTCGAATCATTTTGTTTTTATTGTTTACCCTTCAATATAAAGAAATTATTTATCAGGCAAAAACCAAACAGTCGTCAAGAAGCTTCGGTGAATCTCTATGTAATGAATTTTACCAAGTAATTTGTATACTGGTGTACGTAGTATACAAATTACTTGGTTTTTTTACTATCTATCGGTCGTTTGACAAAGTAGGATGGATGTATTTTATGTATGAGTGTGAGTGAAACAATGATATGATAGGGCACAGCAGGAAATTGACTGCTCAAATATGGAGCAGCCCGACTAGTATCTCGACCTTACAGAAGATCACAGCTAAATAATACTGCTTTCAAACAGTTTTGTGTTCGTGTTGGTGAGTAAGGCGACCAGAGCTCCTGGAGGGAATTGGGTATAAGGTCGACGACGCGCTTGTGATGCTTCTGTTGTTGCAGACGTCTATAAGCTACGGTAATTGCTTACCATCAGGTGAGCAGTACGCTTGTTTGTCTACCTAGTTATATATTTTAAAAAAAGTACCTACAAATCAATCAATTTTAGATTAGCGCAAGTCGGCAGTCGGTACTCGAAAGGACAGTTTTTGCTTTTTTTATCAAAAAATCGACGAAAAACGAAACGTAGTATAAATTTTTTTTCATACTTTAATTCACATAAAATAATTTAGTTTTTGTCATTATTTCTGATCAAAATATAATTATACTATTTGTTTCTTCTAAGTAAATTATATTGATTCATTTAATGACTTCGAAAATAATTTTGTGGACTAATAATTCTAAAATATTGTACAATCCTGCAAATCTTGCGGATCCGCGGGATTAATGGTCTCAATCTTGCGGATTTGCGGATTGTCATTTGGGTGCTGGATTGCATTCCCTAGGTGTCGATTTAAACCGTGGTCATAGGTGTACTTTTAACCGGGTCTTCTCGATTCGGGACTGCCCGATTTCCTGCCTGAGCTATTCTAATCTTATACATGGTGGTGAAATTTACTTTTGTATTTTAATGATAGTGTAGCAGTTTTTCATTTCCTGAAAACACGGACAAAACGACATTTTCTTACAATGAATCCTAGCTAGATCGATTTATCGCCCCTAAATCCTCTGCATACCTACTACATTTCAGGAAAGTCGTTGGAGCCCTTTCCGAGATTCAGATTATATATACAAGAATTGTTCGATATAAAGGTTTAAAGTATTAGATAATAAGTTACTTGTATCTCAACTGTGGGGAGCACACTAGGCTCCAAAGAACCATTTGTGGAAAGTAAATGTCTTAGATGTTGATGATGTTCATTCGCGAGTGGGAAATGGAACAAGTTGCCGCCGGCGTAAATGAAATTTTCGCACTCGTGGTATAATAATAATAATAATAAACGTCTCTGCGTCACTCTACTCACTAGGATTCAAAATAAAAACAATTTTATTCAAATAGGCCCAAGAGCACCTTCGAAACGTCATTTTACAAATTAAAATTTTAAAGTGATTATTTTTGTAAAAGTAAAGCTACCACCGATTCGGAATGTAGATTCTGCAGAGTTTTACAAACAAAATTTTTGAGATGAGCAAGATCGAACCCCCGTCCATCAGCCCAATAGGAAGTGCTCGAACCGCTGCGTTAATGTGTCGTCGAGCAATGTAATAGTGATGGAACGGTCTGTTTATGATAGAATGGTTGTCATTTTTGTATTTGCACATATTTTTTTCCTTTAAGTACTTAGCTGTGTGGCTACGGCACTAAAGAATGTAGCCACCCCCTCTCTTCCCGTGGGTGTCGTAAGAGGCGACTAAGGGATAACACAGTTCCACTACCACCTTGGAACTTAAAAAGCCGACGGATGGCGGGATAACCATCCATGCTGGCTTTGAAATACACAGGCCAAAGACGGGCAGCAGCGTCTTCGGTGCGACAAAGCCAGCCCTGCGGTCACCAACCCGCCTGCCCAGCGTGGTGACTATGGGCAAAACACATGAGTTCGCGTCATAATGTCGGGCGCGAACTTGTGGAGGCCTATGTCCAACAGTGGACTGTGATAGGCTGTAGTGTATGATAGAATGGTTGTCATTTTTGTATTTGCACATATTTTTTTTACTTAGCCGTAATCAAGCTAGGTCAATAGTTTTTGTCGAATAAAATGATCTCAATCACGAAATACATTATTTTGTGTTACGGTAATTCAAACTCTAACAAACTCTTTAAAAACAAACAAGGGCGGATCCAGCTTTGGCGCCAGGGGGGGGGGGGGTCACAGTCATGGTCAAGGTGCCAGGGGGGGGGGGGTCACAAAGTCGTGGTCAAGTAAAAAGAAGTTATAATTTAAATGTTATAATGATAGATACAGGTAAAAAGTAGGTATTTTATTAATCTATGTAGGTAATGTACTTAAAAATACCTATATTGTGACAAAAATCTTGTTTAACAATTTTAATTAGTGCTCCACCTAGGTCCTGGACACAGCCCAGGGGGGGGGGGTCATGACCCCGTGACCCCCCCCCTGGATCCGCCAGTGAAAACAAATAATGTGCCTGGCAAAGCATAAAGCCCACGGTATACCTTAGAAAGGTAATGACTATCGAGACACTAGAGATTAGCTTACTTCATTAAATTTTGCAATTACTTACTGTAATTAAGCTTGTTGGACAACATTGGGTCTGTATATTACCTGAATTTGTAATGTAAGTGTTACCCAGTGTTAAAATTTTAATATTATGCAATTTTGGAATTACATGTAGACTTTGCTACCATGATTTATCGCCAAAAATTTAAAAATTTAGATGTCCTTGACGTTCCATTACAAATTAATTTGATTAGTTATGAAGTACCTACTTAATAAAAGTTTTCAAATCATATTAATCACGCACACGCACAATTATCTTATAAATAGGTAATATGATATCATATCACAATTAAAATTTCCTATTTGAAATGTGAAATCATGCTTTACATGCATGCATTTACTAGCTTGTAACGTAGGTATATTGTGTTATTTTAATTAAATGAATATATATGTCTAAGCTTTGGTCACCGACACAGATTTTTTTTGTCAAACACGATTTTCCACAATATATTAAAAAATTTTTCGTTATTTTAGCAATATTGCAAGCGTTTTGGTCGCGGGTCCACAACAAAACGACCTAAAACGAACAAAATTAAAATATAAAAAAATCTATTTATTCAAGTAAGCTTCAAAAGCGGTATTGGTTCGTTATTTGTAATTGTATTAATCTTAAAAAAATGGTAAATAAAATACGTTAAATATTCCGTTTTTCGTATAATTCGTAAGGCTTATGTATAATATATTTTTTTAAATTACAACTTATTTTCATGCTAAAGCAATTCGATTCTATTAAAATTTATCAAGTACCTACCTACTATTAACATTAAAAACGGTTTAATCATATATTACCGCTTATTAAAGCTAATTTATTCGTTATAGCAAATAAGTAACCAAATAAGTTTGTATAGTTGAGCGGAAACCTGTAGGTTTCATACATTACGCTACACGCAAAGTAACAAATTACTTTCATGTTATTTTTAGGTGACATTTTCTATATTTCCTTTATTTATTTATTTATTTCAGCTATTATGTTCGTATCGACTGCATAACACCCACCCTCGGTAATTGTGAAGGTAATTAAGTATAATTTTATTAGCTTAAATAACAATGTTTTTTTTATTTTACAAGAAAAGTAAATAGTTTCAGTTCGCACGCAATCAGTTAATTAGCAATCGTAAATTTCAAATAAGTTTGCACAGTTAAGTTATATTTGACAATTGTCCCAATTTGTCAATTTTATCCTTTTTTTATAATTTTTTATTTTACTTTTCATTCAACGTGTGATTATAATTTAATTATAACGATATTTGAAAGAAGCTTGTCTGAAAAATCATGTGAAAACCATTCACAGGTTGATTTCACTGATTGTTTTAATCAGTGGGTTGCATCACGCTGTGTGTCTACGGCAGTAAAGAATATAGCCACATATATACTAACTAGATTAACTAACTTAACTAGATTTATTTTATCTCTAAGATTATAGAATGTTAATATTAATCAAATCTTGCGTTTAGTCATTTTATTTCGCCCATTATCTCGTGCGTTAACACTTTTAAAGTTAATCAGTGTTGCTTCGACTTCTTCGTGCAACGCGTGTTTCTTTGTTTGTTGTGTTATACGTACCTAATTAGTATACGAATTAGTTGATTGTTGCTTACAATTGTAGTAGTTTATTTTTTCTTATTTTCTAAGTTGATTGTTGCTTACAATTGTGGTAGTTTATTTTTTTTTCTTATTTTCTCTTTTTTTAAAATTAATGAGTATATTTATGTAAGTATTAAAATAATTTTTTGGTAAAAAATATTTCTTTTGATTTTTTTTATGTTGTTACAAGTTTTTAGGATATCTAAAGGAACTGAAAGGGATCGCTTTTTGTACGGTTCGACGACGCGTTAGCGCAGCGGTCGCGGTCGCGGGATCGATTCCCGCTCACGACAGACATTTGTATTGGTCACATCACGGTCATATATGTAGATGTTTGTCGTGGCCTAGGCGTTTATGCTTGTGTATTGTATGGGTTTTCGGACCTCCAACACAGGAGAAAATCCTACTGAGGGTCGTTGAGTGTGAAGTGTTTATTTATTTAGGTACTAGCTGCTGCCCGCGACGTCGTCTGTGATAACGCTATACAGCAAATAAAGGTTCACTGCTCGTTCCCCGTAGGTGATAGTGTTATAATATGTAGCCTATATGTTGATCCAACTTCCAAATTTGAAGTAAATCCATGCAGTATTTTATGAGTTTATCCCGGACATACATACAGACAAACAGAGAAACAGACAAAAATTCTAAAAACTAGGTACATTTTTAGCTTCGGTATCGATTGTAGATCACACCCCAAGTATTCTTTAAAAAATATATTCAATGTACAGTTTTGACTTTCCTACCATTTGATTATATATATGATATAGATTTGTATATCTTATCTGTGCTGTGATAATTCTAGTTTTCACCGATTGTGTATATAACGCTATTTGACCGTTGACGCGGTGTCCATGACTAAGGGCGCCTTCAAATTTGCCGCAAAGTGCCGCGCGGCGGCAGCGCGTCTGCCACGCTGCTGTCGCTAGGTTTGAGAATCGTAGTGTTGTACATAGTTTCACGATGGACTTTGACAAAGAAACACTACTATTAGTGTTACTATTCGATAAGTCAGCAGTCACTAGTCGATCGATGAACTCTCGCGTGGCCGCAGCGCGGGTGTCGCGCAGCAACCGCGCGTTGTTTATTTACATAGAATTACAAAGTAGCGCGGCTGCTGCAGCGCTGCAGACGCGCTACCGCCGCGCGGCATATTTGAAGGCACCCTAAGATAAAAATATTTTGGTATATTGTTCTTTTTAACCGACTTCCGAAAAAAAGGAGGAGGTTCTCAATTCAACACGTGTTTTTTTTTTTTTTTTTTTTTTTTTTTTTATGTATGTTAGCTCAGAACTTTTGACTGGGTGGACCGATTTCGATCAATTTTGTTTTAATTGAAAGGTGTTGCGTGTCATGTGGTCCCATTTTAATTTAATTGAGATCTGACAAGTACTTTTAGAGTTATATCTAATAATGCGTATTTACGTGACTACTTTTTCGTCGACCTACGTTATATTATACTGCATAACTTTTTACTCGGTGTACCGATTTCGATGATTCTTCCTTTAATCGAAAGCTAATACTTGTCTTGTAGTCTTGTTTAAATTAGATCGAGATCTGATAACAACTTTTTGAGTAATGTTTGATAGCGCGTATTTACTTGACTATTTTTTCGTCTTATTACGTTGTATTACTTGTCGATGTAATTGAAGTCGGTTTTTTTTTCGTTTGCGAGCAAACACAATTATTTACCATCGATTTCCACAATATTTACGAGATATTTCTATTCGCATTATTTCGCAAAAACGAATCTAAAAGTTACAGTTTATTGATTGTGGAGAAACAGGTCGTAATGGGTTGCTTTATCTACGCTTACCGCCGCCTACACCTTACGCCAGTGTTCCGCAAACTTTTTGTGTTCAAGGTACACCTAGGAGAAGGAAAATATTTTGGAGGTACACCACAAATAAAAAATCATTTTTTAAGTAACATTAACCAACATTTATTTATTAATCATTGAAACAATATTTCTTATTAATCAATAAACGTAAAGTTTATTTTTCCGAGGCACACCAATTAACGACCACGGCACACCAGTGTGCCGCGGTACACCCTTTGCGGAACACTGCCTTACGCTATGCTTTATAGGCCTCTATCCCCATGTAGGAAGCATGGAGGTCGGCTTTTTAAGTTCATCAGATCCATCACTGTAGGACAGCCGAGGACGATGTGATATTGTAACCATTCAATTTGCTCAGTCACAAAAAAATAAATAGCATTTTTGCATTTCAGATATTCTCTGAACGACATAATTGTTGTGATCCGTGTGTACGTGAAATAGAGCTCAAAATGCTGTGGCAGATAGCGTTAGCCATTTTAGTCTGCGTGATATTATGGAAATTATTTAACACAGAGCATAATGACCTGGAAAATATTCCCGGTCCGCCAAGGTATCCCATAATAGGAAGTGCACTTATTGTTCTTGGTTTGCCTCCTAGTAAGTACATATCAATTATTATTTTATATCCTTCAAATTTTCACTTAGTGAGGCCGCACACCGCCGCCACACGCTACACTCAACATACATTTACGGCGCCACAATTACCGCGATACAATTTAAGCGGCCACAAATGTGTCGTGTGTGCGCACATTCGAAGCACAATTGTAGCGTAGCACTAACAACAGAAGTCAGAATGTCGACATCATCGTCTGACGATGACGATTTTTTGATGTGGCGATTAATGAGAAAAAAAGACGTTATTGGGTTCACCCGTTTAATCAAAATTGTACAGTTTACGGAAATTTCAAAATTGCGCAAGAATTACGATCTGACGAAGAAAAGTTCCGTTTATATTATAGAATGTCTGAAAACACATATCAATTATTATTAAATTTAGTTCAATCAAATCAAATTGTTCAATAAATTATAAATTTTTCAATTAATCAGTTCAATAAATTTATTCAAACAGGATTTTTTGCAATCTGCAATAAATTAAACATAAAATTCAACATTCTTTCATTTTGGCGCGTTTTTATTCTATGTTCGCGCCACATAAAACGAACGTGTTCGATCTTGAATTCGTGTGGCGTGGCAGACATCTTGCCACAAACCGCACCTACTACAAATGTGTCCTTGATGTGCGGATTTACATACAAATATAGGGGGTCGATAAATGTATCGCGTTTCAATTGTGGCGCTACAATTATCGTAATACAAATGTAGCTGTGGTGTGCGGCCTCACTTAGCTTTCCTAGTATACTTATGTCCCCCTGCTGGGAAAAGGCCTCCTCCTATAGAAGAAAAGTTTCACGTACCCTTCATTCTTTTCGTTTATTACTTACATATATACATATCCCGTACACCGTACCATACATTACTAAATTAAATTAATTGTTTTCTACCCAATTATGATAGGTTGATGCATGGAGCTTGGATAGCTCTCTAAGCTCCACGGGTTAATGCCAAAAATATTTAAATTAAATAAATAATTTATTTATTCAAGATAAGGTGTTCGAGATGCTCCTTGAATGGCCGAAGAAGTACGGAAAGCGAGTAGTCATCACAGCTCTGTATCGTTACATTCTTCATGTTTACGATGTTAAAGATATTGAGGTAATTTATATTTTTTAATGAAAAATAGGATATTTACCATGTTACCATTACGGGTGCAGCGCTGACAATGGAGTTTTTTTTATTATTCGGCTAGGTCAGCAAACAAGCGTACGGCCCACCTAATGGTAAGTGGTTATCTTAGCCTATAGACGCCTGCAACACCAGAAGCAACGCAAGCGCGTTGCCTACCTCTGGGCCCTGACTCTCCCCAGAAGCGCTGGCCTTTAAAGGAACACAACACTACTTGAAAGCAGTATTATTTAGCTGTGATCTTCTGTAATGTTGAAACACTTCCCAGGTCGGGCTGATCAAGATTCTGAGCATGATATACCTTGCCGTATGATGTATCCTACTTCAAAAACCTTGCGCTAGTGCCGAAATATCAGAGTGTTAGTGTCGATGACAGTTTAAAAGCTTATACTACGTCGATGTTGGCATTTTGGTATATTTATTTATATATATACCTACCTAGTTTGTATATTTCATTCAAGATATTCAGTCAGTTCAGCCTATTGCAGCCTATTGATATTACTAATTGTATACTAAAACACTTGGTATGACGGGGGTGCGGGTTCGAATCCCGCTGGATCGAAATTTTGATATGATAATAAATAAATTTTTATAATTTCCTCATGTATGGGAAACACAAAAATAAAAATAATACGAATTACTAAAACACAATTCATATATTATTTTTAAAAGAGAAAATTCCGAATCAGTGATAGCTTCATTATAAACCGCAAAATTGGTCCAGTCTGTTTATCATATTCTGTCTGTCAGTGATTCTGCTTCAAGTTATGCAGTTACTAAAGGGCAAACTAAAAGCCATTAAGCAAGGAACTGAACTACTAAAGGGCAATATTTTATTTTGTATTTGTTTTGACATAATTCTATAAATTACCCATTTCTTGCAGATTGTTCTGTCACAGTCTCGGAACATAAAGAAGAACAAGCCATATATCTTCCTTGAACCCTGGCTTGGAACTGGTTTATTAGTCAGTACAGGTAATAAGCGTTAATTTTAACTTTCAATTAAGGCCTGCCGGGCTAGCATGCGTACAACGAGATAATCTCTTGACGAGAGAGATAGATAATGTCTACATCGAGTATTTTCTCGATTACCTTAGCATGCGCAATACGAGAGACATAATTCTCTTCCGAAGACAAAACGGAACGGAAACGCCATGGTATACAAAAGATATTACAATAATATTTATAATTTTAATATATTTCGTTTATCGTAGTCTTTCTAATATTGACAAATGACAACGAGTAGTTTATCTTCTTAAAACGTCAAAATCACGTCAAAATTCGAGAAAACTACGATAACTAAAATTTCTTGTTATCTCTTCAATTGTCGTGGCGAGAAGAGTATCACGTGCACGCATGCTAGCTACTGTAGACATAAAGAGATAGTACGAGAAAAGGGTAGACAAACTTTTGTCGTGGCGCGCATGCTAGCCCGGCTGGTTACTATATTCATCTGTTGTGTTTGTTCTCAAAAAAAAAAAAAAACGACACTTATTTTCGACTTAGTTTTATTTCGTTTTTGAAAGAAATCGTCAATAATTAGATAAAAATTTCACGTGCGTCAAATATAAAATTGTTGGGCATGTAAAATTTCCATCATATTGTTTACTCTGGATACGCTACGCCCAACGATTTTGTGTTTGTCTCATCAATCTGGGGTATTGATAAGATTGGTGCGATCTGGTAGCTATTAGGGCTTACCAAATTATTTTTTAGCTTTTAGTACATAGCCTCACTACATCATTTTTATTATAATAAAACCGTTTAACATAAAAAAGTTATGTCCATTTTAGATTTTTCATAATGATCTCTATTCTACCAATCAAGCCCTTTCATTTGATACCCATATTGAGGTTGTTGTGATATGATTCGCCATTTTGTATCGGCGGCCATCTTGGATTTACAATCATAAGGAATATATTATCTTGTATTGTCATCAAGATTAAGAGTGTACCAAATATAACATTAATCTCTCATCAGGAAGGGGGTAAAATTATAATTACTAAAGACCCAAATACATAAATAAACTGGTCAAGCTAAATAAAACCGTTTAGAAATAAGAATATATTACACCCCAGGGAATCAATCTCATAACACCAGAGTAGAAACCAGGGTGGCAGGGTCACTGCACTCCCAATATAGGCTATACAGTATTTACATAAGTTTTCTAAATTCTAGGATCAAAATGGCATCGACGAAGAAAAATCCTGACCCCAACATTCCATTTTGATATTCTAAAGAATTTTATGAATGTTTTCGAGGAGAAGACTAAGAACCTCGTAGGGGACCTGAGGCAGAAGGTCAGCGAAGGTTCTGGTGTGCTCGAAGTTATGCCCTTCATCAGTGACTTTACGCTTTATACCATTTGTGGTGAGTTCTTATTACGGAAGTATATTCATGAGGTCGCTTAACTCTTTGTAATCTTAATATGTAAAGTAATATAATATAATTAATTTCATTAAATTTAAAAATGAAATTTTTGTGTTAATAAATTATAATATTACTGAAATAATTATTTAATAACTTAGGTAAATCATTATTTACCTTGGAGTAGCAGTGCTAAATTTTTCTTTCTCAGTCCTCCCGTCACCATGGTTGCTGTAAAGTATCCGAAACGTCGGCTATCTACAAAACAATAAACTGCAATAAAATCCGAAAAAGTTACGAAAATTATTCGAAAACGGGATATTTACCATGTTTATTAATTTTTCTTCGCGGAGCTCGATATTTCGACATTATCTGCGAATGACTCGTGAACAAGACATTCGCAGTTAATGTCGAAATATCGAGCTCCGCGAAGAAAAATTAATAAACATGGTAAATATCCCGTTTTCGAATAATTTTCGTAACAGAAGTAACCATGTTAATCTAAAATCTTATATCCGAAAAAGTTGTTTCATTATAATATTATACTGTTTTATATCCGTGAATATTAAAAAAAAAAAAGATTGTTTCAGTATGCACATAAAATGTGCTACTTAGTTTCCTTTGAATAATGTAATTAACATACAGTTTACATTAACAGAAGCTATAACAATAATCTTTATTTTAGAAACCGCAATGGGTATTCGCCTAGATTCAGACAAATCTGAAGAAAAATTGAAGTACAAGCAAGCAATCATTGACATTGGGCCGCTTGTTATAAAGCGGTTAACGACAATTTGGCTTCACAACGACTTCATATACAGTTTACATCCAGATGGAAAAAAGTTTGCCAAATGCTTGGACAGTGTGCAATCCTTTGCAGACAATGTTATCATGGAAAGGAAGAAAACTTATGAAAATGACAAAAAGGAAGTTACAAGCGGTGATAGGAGACAACGTTTGGCCCTCTTAGATTTGCTTCTAGAAGCTGAGAGAAAAGGGGAGATTGATTTAGAGGGTATAAGAGAAGAAGTCAATACCTTTATGTTTGAGGTAAGTACTAGTTCTAAAAACAACAGAATATAACAGTAAAACTAATAGTCTCCGGTTACCCTTCTCCTGGTACCATTGGTTTTTTTGGAAATATCTTGGCTTATTTTGGATTGTAAATGCCGTCGTTTGGGTATTTACATGTTCAATGTGATTCTTTATTTTGGCAAAACTTTTTTATTTATGAACCTGAACTTCCGTTCGCCTCGCTCGATCACACTTTTCTTAACGCTCTCTTCAGGCATTCACCAGCTTACTCCCCAAGTCAAGGGTGCGTAAAGAAATTTTACTTCAAAAATTAACCCTCGTATTATTGCCTCCACTTTTGACAAGAGGGCTGGTGAATTTTTTGCCTAGAGAATCGGCATAGCGATTTAGCCACCAGCATTCTTGACACCATTCCACTCGGACATGATTTCATCATTTCAGCCTATCGCAGTCCACTGCTGGACATAGTCCTCCACAAGTTCGCGCCAATAATGGCGTGAACTCATGTGTTTTACCCATAGTCACCACGCTGGTCAGGCGGGTTGGTGACCGCAGGGCTGGCTTTGTCGCACCGAAAACGCTGCTGCCCGTCTTCGGCCTGTGTACTTCAAAGCCAGCAGTTGGATGGTTATCCCGCCATCGGTCGGCTTTTTAAGTTCCAAGGTGGTAGTGAAACTATGTTATCCCTTAGTCGCCTCTTACGACACCCACGGGAAGAGAGGGGGAGGCTAAATTCTATGCCGTAGCCACACAGCAGGACATGATTTATGCAGCAATTATCTGTAAATAATATGAAGTTTAATTAAGTTTTAAATTGTTAGTTTCTATAGTATTGTAGAATTTGGAATAAATTTTTAATTTTTGAAGTGAAACTTCTTTAGGCGCATGAGGAGTAAAATTTGAGCGACCGGTAACGCGGCAGCGTCAGGAACGGTCAGTACTTGGATGGGTGACCGCCTGAGAATACCGCGTGACGTTGGCTTTTTGTTTTTTTTTTCAATTAGTTTTTTGAATTAGTTTTTTGCCAAAGAAGTTTCACTTCTGATATGTGTACTTTATACGTACGCAATTTTTTTAATTAAATAGTTATATTAAACTTCATTTAATATTGACAGGGTCACGATACAACTGCAACGGCACTAACATTTGGACTGATGCTGTTAGCTGATCATGAGGACGTGCAGGTGAGAGCAATTATTTTATTCGCAGTTAAAAGAAACAAATACACATCTATATATTTGAAGTGAAACTTCTTGCGCATGAGTGGTAAAATTTGAGCGACCGGTAACGTGGCAGCGTACGTTCAGTACTTGGATGGATAACCGCCTGGGAACACCGCATGACGTTGGCTTTTTGTTTTTTTTTTCAATTAGTTTTTGGAGTTTACTCCTTAAGAATCGATTTTCATATAAGGCCCCTGGTATGAAAAAAATATGAGGTGTAAAATCTGTTGAACGAATGACCTCGTTACGTTTTTTGTTGCCTTTTCAACGCCATCTATGGCAAATAAAAACGAACGTCGGAAACCACGAAAACGTCGTCGATAGACTAATAATAGTTTTCTAATAGCGGCATTGGTCGATCGATAGATGGCGCTATTTGATTATTTTATTTACTATTTGATATGGTATTAATCTTTTTCTTAGACTAGTAAGCCTTTTTGTGCCTATTTAGACAGTCGATCTGAATAAGAAGTATTTTTTTAAACTATGCAGCGTTAGCTAGAGCTAGAGCTTAATAAAATAAATAATAACTAGTTCCCTTGATTAAATTTTTCTAATATAAATTTCAACAACCTAAAATCTTAAAACTTTTATTGTATTAACGCCATCTATCGGATATCGGAGATCGCGTTATGACGTTTTCTAATAATGCCATAGAATGCCGTTGAAATGTAATAAAAAGCACCGATAGATGGCGTTACTTTATTCGTTTATTTACCATTTGATATGGTATTAATATTTTTCTTAGACTAGTAAGCCTTTTTTGTGCCTGTTTAGACAGTCGAGCTGAAGGAGTTAACTCCAGTCGTGCGTCGGAGCTGGCATACACTTTTTTTATTTAATTTAGTAGTTAGTGTAGTAGATTTGTCGTGTTGTCGAATAAGATATCCAGAAAGATATTCCAAAACTATTTGTTTTAGCTTCTATAGCTCTCACAAAGATTCCACTGATTTTTGTCTTATAGAAGAGAGATATTTCCCTCGTGTAAAAACTCGTAATTATTTTGACCCCGTTAACAAATTTAATTAATAATCGAATAATGTTTATATTAGGAGCGTATTCTAGAAGAGGTAACAAGCGTATTAGGCGACTCAGAGCAGCCTCCAAACACGTCTGAACTGGGCGAGATGAAGTACCTGGAGGCGGTGATAAAGGAAATACTGCGTGTCTACCCGAGCGTGCCGTTCATTGGCAGAGAGATCACTGAAGACTTTATGTTGGGTGAGGCCGATTTGAATATTGCAGCAATTACAATTTAAATACTCTTTAATATATTTTAATCCAAGTGAAATAGAGATGTGAGCTAAAATTTTACACCATTTTTTATGTCAAGGGGGTAGCAAAGTGTCGTACGGTAAGCCAAATGATAAGCGCTTTGACCTTTTGGAAGGTTGAGGAACTTCCCGAAATGGGCTGCTCCAGATGTTGAGCAGGATACACAGATCATCCCCCAAGATATAACTTAATAAATATCTATTATTCTTTCACAAAAGTCTACTATTTATGAGTAGCAAGACGAATTCGAAAACTTTCTTACTTAGGTTATTTTATTCACTACAGTCAGTTTTATCTAAAGTTACGAATCTCTAGCTATTAGTGTACAATATGATTCGATAAACACCTAATAATTCTTTATTCGACGTTGTTTGTTTCGCTTTACCGTCGGTCATCAATCAAATTTATCGGCACCGACACATATTGATCGCCCATGACTTGTAAAGCTTAATATCGTCCAACATGTAATAATTTATAGGTATGCTATTATACATACTTATTTAAATAAAAAAATAATTATCTTTAATGTGTTCGTTTGGATCTTATGCGCGTACATACATTAATTTTAGCGTGTAAGTTTTATTTGTATAGATGTAATACGCTTAGCACTGCTGTTATAAGGTGTATAAATCAAGGAGGTTTTCATTCCAGGTGACATCAACGTAAAGAAAGGCACCGAAGTTATCGTCCATATTTACGAAATGCACAGGAACGAGGACTTGTACCCTGAACCGGAAGTGTTCCGTCCAGAAAGGTTTCTTGATGGAGAGTCGAGACATCCCTACGCCTACGTGCCCTTCAGCGCTGGTCCTAGGAACTGTATAGGTGAGTGCTTCCTACAACACGTTCTCTGTCTATTTTTTATTTAATGCGATTCATAATATGTATAATTGTTGCGTCAAGGCTTATTTCTCTACGAGTAACGATTGCTATTAGGTAGGTACCCATCATAGCAACCTAGAATGGTAGAGATCTTAATGTACAAAAACCCAGACGAAGAACAAATATTTGTACAAATATTTGTAGTATTGGATTTGTGGCTGGTATAAGTAATTTGAGAAACACATAAACCTAAGCGTAATATGTGTTGATGTTTTTTTTAGAAGTGAGCTTATATTATGACTTCATTTGTTTCAGGTCAACGATTCGCAAAATTGGAAATGAAGATTGCGCTCTGTGAGATTATCCGGCACTTCAGACTTTTGCCGGTCAAGAAGGACGCACGACCCGCCCTCAAAGTGGACCTAATATTGAGGTCCAATGAATCAATATTTGTTAAATTTGTACAACGATAATGAAGATGGTACATGCTACATTTGGCATGTGATGTCGTTAGTCTTATTTAAAACTCTTTAGAGTTCATAGCTATTAACAATTAATTATTTTTTGTTAAAAATGTATAATAAATGTTGATATGTTGTGGTTTCTATTATCATTTTTCATTTCAATAGGTTATTTGACTGATCTGAAACAGAGAGGATAAGTGTCAAAGCAAAGCAATCGACAATTCGATTGTAAAAGTCATGTATTTTTGATACTTTTGATGAATAGTATCCGATTTATGCTTATTTTTCATCAGTAAATGAGATGGACATTGACTGCACTGATTTTTATTAAAGTAGGTCAGAGCACGATTTCGCGTACTTTCTTAAAAACTAAAACAAATCGACTGGGTAAAAAATTGAAAACCATGCATTCTACAATAATTAAGCAACTTGACTAGCCCGTTGGCGCAGTTTGTAGTGACCCTGCTTTCTGCTCCGGGGGTTTTGGGTTCGATTCCCACCCCAAAACTGGGTGTAATATATATTTATTTATATATGTAGTATTTATATGTATGTTTATCGAAAAACATAAATAATATGTAGGTATACCAGTCGGCTGTTACCTATAACACAAGCATTTTAAGTTGCTTACTTTAGGAACAGATGACGGTGTGTGTGTGTTGTAGATATTTATTCATAACTTGTTTCTAAAAACAAATAGACAAAGTCGATACGCCGAGAGTGTATGCTGCGCACTAAAGAATTATAGAAAAGCGTTTTAGTTCGTTTTGAAAATCCCTGTGTGTTCCGCTTGATAAAACCAAGATTTTGTGCAGCTCGATGTTATCAAATGCATTACAAAACTCAAACGCCTGTCTATAGTACTTTCTCTCCTGACTTGAGTGATGACACAGCGATAACCACTCCAAGTGTCTCAGATATTTCAAGCGTCACGGTGTGCCCGAAGATAGATTAAAAGGCTACTTAAACTAGATGCTTCTAAATCAGCTGGACCTGATAAAATACTTACATGTTTTTAAAAAAAAATGTGAAGTATCTCTTGTATTCCCTGTTTACCTACTATTTTAACGTTCCCTCAAAGAGTGTTGTGCCAAATGTATGGAAGTCTGCCTATATGTCACCTGTTCATAAAAGAGGCAGTAAACAAAAAATAATAAACTATACACGCCTGTCTCAAAACTCTGCAATTTAGCGAAATTATTTGAGAACATTGTTTATGATCAGATTTGTGCAGGGCTTCAAGGGTATTTTAGTCTCAATCAACACGGCTTCTTGAAGGGTCGCTCAACTGTTTCGAACTTAATTCTTTTTAATGACTTTTTGTTGGCTGCTATAGGTAATGGGCTGATGGCGCTCAGGTAGATGTAATCTACATATACTGACTACAGTAAAGCATTCGATCGGATATACCACACACTCCTCCTAAACAAGTTAGATCAGGCCGGTATCACAGGTGACCTGCATAGTGACTGACATATAACCCCCCCTCATCAATACAGCTGTCGACTATTTTTAAAAATATGTGATTGAAACAATAATATAATACATTTTTGCTCAGTATAAAATTCATTGGAGCAGATTTTTTCCAATGACTGACAATGACCAATGATAATTGACGCTCACTTTACCGATTTCTGACCATTAAACAACTGTTTGAAATAAAATTTATTCGATATAAAATTTCTAAGAAAATGCTACGCTACCTCTCGTACTATACAATATATACAGATTCCTCGTCGAATCTAAAGTCTGATTTACACCAAGGCAACAACGTGCGGCATTGTGGCATGCGGCATTGACGCATGAAAAATGTCGCACGTTGTGGCAAGAACCTTGCGGCACGGCAACACCTTGCGTCATGTGGCAGAGTGTCGCAGCTTGTATCCGATCACGATGGATTCCGTGCGACAATTTTTGATGCGTCAAGCCAGTTTCTAGGTTATGTTTTGATTATACTTATTTATTTTATTTACAAAATGAGATAAATCGGACATGGAGTGGTGTAATGATAATTATATTTGTTAGCAAACGAAAAAAACCGACTTAGATCACATCGACAAGTAATACAATGTACCTACGTAGACGAAAAAAATTAACAAACTCACTAATCGTCTGGTATCTCTAGAAATTGTACCCTTACTACAGAAAATCTAAAAAAGAAATATATAAAATCTACTTTTTTGTGTTTTTGTCAGAAGAAATTCTAACCTATCTCTATCAATCAAGTAGGCAGACTAAAATTTGACAGCATGACGCTTAAAAACTGTTGCCTTGGCATAAAATACGCTGTCGCATGCCACATATGCCGCAATTTGTCGCATGCCACAAGATGGCGCACGCCACAATATGTCGCATGCGACAATGCCGCACGTTGTTGCCTTGGTGTAAACCGTGTAAATACATTATAACGTGGATCTGTATTATAGCGCTCAAGGACAACTTAAAGGCCTTGGTAAGGCAGTTTTACAGTACCTATACTACGGAAGCACTGTACTGTACTTCAAAACTTTTTTACTACCTACGAAAAGTAAAATTATAAGTTATAAATAGGAATGATAAATTTTCAAGGGCTTTTTATGTTTCGAATTAATTAGATTGACATTTATTTTATCTTTATCACTATAGAATGTTAATGTTAATCAAATCTCACACGTCTCTGAGTGAGGTCGTTAGTCATTTTATTTCGCCCATTATCTCGTGCGTTAACACTTTTAAAGTTAATCAGTGTTGTTTCGACTTCTTCGTGCGACGCATGTTTCTTTGTTTTTTGTGTTATGCAAAGGTGTTATGCGTAATTAGTATACGAAAAATAAGTTGATTGTTGTTTACAATTGTGGTAGTTTATTTTTTTACTTATTTTATCTCTATTTTAAATTAATGAGTATATTTATGTAAGTATTAAAATTATTTTTGGTTAAGTAATGTTGTTATTTAAGTTTTTAGGATATCGTGTACATTAACAAAAGGTTATCTGAAAGGGATTGCTTTTTGTACGGTTCGACCATGGAGTTACTATTACTAGCGTAAGTAATAATAGTTCAATGGGTTCGACGACGCGTTAGCGCAGCGTTCACAGCACTGACTGTTGCGCTGGCAGTCGCGGGTTCGATCGCCGCTCACGACATTTATATTGATCATATGATGTTTGTCGTGGTCTTGGCGTTTGTGCTTGTGTATTGTGTGTGTTTCCGGGCCCCCGACACAGGAGAAAATCCTATTGGGGGCCGTTGAGTGTAAAGTGTTTATTTATTTGTACATCTTGTCTGTGATAATTCTAGTTAGGGTCGGTTTCACCGATTGTGTATAACGCTATTTGATTGTTGACGGTGTCCAAGACTATGATAAAAGTTTTTTGGTAAGTATATTGTTCTTTTTTACCATCGATGTACACAATATTTACGAGATATATTTCTATTCGCAAAAACGAATCTAAAAGTTACAGTTTATTGATTGTGGAGAAACAGGTCTTAATGGGCTGCTCTATCTTCTGTTCAGAGCATTATAAATTTATAATTATGGGTTAAAAAATAGTAATTTTAATTAGAATTAATATTATTATACATCGTGATAATTTAATTGAAATATTTATTGTTAAGGTCATATTGTCACACTCCTATAGGTAATTGAGTAATATTAACTGTAGTAATCTTACATATCTTGATATAAGCGTGATAGAGTGAGGCGTGTGCCCTAGATATGTTAGAGACTATATCTAATAATTAAAATGTTCCGAATTTTTTTTGTTGAAAAACGTCTTATAGGAAATATTTGTAATTTTTTATTGAGACTATCATCATCATCTCCCTGCCCTTATCCTGTTTATATAGGGTCGGCACAACATGTTCTCCTCTTCCTCAGACTCATGTTGTAAGCATTGAAGTAATATGTACTATACGTTAGTAATAATAGCTCAATGGTTGTAAGTGATTTGGCATGTTATTTTTTACGACCGGCCGCCTGCCTGAAATCAACCCTCCTTGGGAATCCACAGTATAATACAGAAAATCAATAATGAGATATTTTAATAACATTATTATGATAATTCGTCAAGTTGCAATGTGTTTCCCATTTCATATTGATTATCTTCATTTTCTAGTAAATTTTTATTTTCATCAGGATATTTTTATATTTAGATTTTTCTAAGCTCAGTGACAATATGTTTGCATTCCTGACTTCTGTTCAATTGCTTTATGGTTCTTTCTTTTGTGTTTACTAATCGCTTCTGGTTCAATTGAACGTGTCTCATTTTTTCTTATAGTGTTTATTTGGTAATAAAACTGTTGCTGAATTTGTTCCAATGTCCAGTAAATTTTCAAATCTGCCATTGTCATTAATAATAACATAATATACCAACACGTTAACACAATAGCGAACTAAACTAGCTTGGATCGGAAGTCGAAAAGAAAAGACAGTCTTCATTAAGTTTTATGCAGCTCCAGAAATAAGAAGGCGTATAATACCAGTCATAAGCTGAGTTCGTGACTTCTTTATTATTTTTAGTTAAAGAAACTGAAGTAATTTTGATTCATTTGACAAGATGTTGGCTTGAAAGCATCTGGAAGGTGCAAATTATCGGATTAAAACCTATAACACATTTTTTTAACTTTCACTTTTTTATTATTTATTTACATTTTATTTTTATTTTACAATTTTTATTGGGTTACATTAAGTCCAATTTTTATTTAATTTTGTTTTATAATATATTATCGTATTTTACATTTTAATTTTGACATTGACAATTATTAAAAAGCAAATAATGATAATAATTTTTATTGAGACTATATACTTCATAAACTCATATACGGGGTGCGGGTGTCCGGTCCCGAGCTAGCGATAATTTAAGGTTACAAAATATAGGTACCTACCTAATTTCATCGTCAAACATACCCATATATGGGGGTCTAGCCCCCCTCCTGTCGGAATGGCCGCCATTTTAATTTTTTAAAATTCTTGTAGTCTATACCTCTGCCAAAAGATGCAGATTTCTCTGGCCCGAAAAGTCCTACAGATATAAAAAAAAAATGTTATTTATAAGGTAAAAATAGCATCTATCAAATAAAAATAAACTACTATTCCTGTATTATATACTTATATTTAATTTTTATTGTTCGGTATTTATGCATGTATTATGTATCTAAGGTAGGCCACAGCAGGAAATATCCTGCTTAAATAGAAACCTGTATATACATATGTATGTACTCAGTGTCGTATCTACAGGTGGTCTTAAAACAAATAAATTTTGTTTCTACTGGTGACCCACCCGAAACCATGGCGCCTGGCTGAGATATCGGGAGTAACGCCCGGTTTCCCAAAGGCTGATCAACGCAAAAATTAACTAATCATTTGTCAAAAAGTCCGGGTTCCCTAGTACATTTTTTTCACTTGATTACTATCAAGCTAATTTTCCGGGAGTAGCTTTATTTTGATGATACGAACAAAAATTTCCTCTACGAAAACTCTCGATTGTGGTAGCTAACAGAGGTAGCAGGGGATAGAGCAGCAGTGAGCGTAGGAACGACGACGACAAGGCGAGGCGACGAGTCGTAAGGTCATCAAAAATTGATTTTTTTTCTGATTTTATTTTCTTTTAGTTCACGATACAGCCTGTAATATCCCACTGTTGGGCATAGGCCTCTTCTCCATGTAGAAGAAGGGTCGGAGCTTAATCCACCACGCTGCTCCAATGCGGGTTGGCGGATATATTTCCTACTCTGAGTAACGATCGCTATCAGGTGTACATGATAACAACCGGGACCGACGGCTTAACGTGCTCTCCGAGGCACGGTGGGGTAACCCACAAGGACTGCACAAACACCCAGACCATGGCAAACATCTGTATGGCCAATACAAATGTTGTCGTGTGCGGGAATCGAACCCGCAGCCGCCCACGCAACAGCCAATCGCAATCCAGTGCTATAACCGCTGCGCCAACGCGGCGTCATTCTCTTTTAGTTAGTTCATTTTCTTTTAGTTAGTTAATATTTATATAATTTAATAGTAATATTGTCCTACAAATTGCGTGGTACGTTATCCCGGTCCTACGCTCACTGCTCCTCTATCAGTCTCTCTCTGTTAGCTACCACAATCGAGAGTTTTCGTAGAGGAAATTTTTGTTCGTCTCATGAAAATGAAGCTACTGCCGGAAAATTAGCTTGATAGTAATCAAGTGAAAAAATGTACTAAGGAGCCCGGATTATTTGCCAGATGATTAGTTAATTTTTGCATTGATCAGCCTTTGGGAAACCGGGCGTTAGGGAATGCAATCCAGCACCCAAAAGACAATCCGCAAATCCGCAAGATTGATAACATCAGTCCCGCGGATCCGCAAGATTTGCAGGATTGTACAATATTTTAGAATTATTAGTCCACAAAATTATTTTCGAAGTCAGTAAATGAATCAATATAATTTACTTAGAAGAAACAAATAGTATAAATTATATTTTGATCAGAAATAATGACAAAATTAAAAATTATTTCATGTGAAATGTCTAAAAAAAAAAAAATACAAAATTATACTACGTTTTGTTTTTCGTCGATTTATTGATGAAAAAAATCGAAAACTGTCCTTTCGAGTACCGACTGCCGACTTGCGGTAATCTAAAATTGATGGATTTGTAGGTACATTTTTTAAAAATATATTGGGTAGACAAACAAGCGTACTGCTCACCTAATGGTAAACGATTAGCGTAGCTTATAGACGTCTGCAACTACAGAAGCATCACAAGTGCGTCGCTGACCCTATCCCCAATTCCCCCCAGAAGCTCTGGTCACCTTACTCACCAACAGGAACACAACACTGTTTGAAAGTAGTATTATTTAGCTGTGATCCTCTGTAAGGTCGAGGTATCAGTCGGGCTGCTCCATATTTGAGCAGTAAATTTCCTGCTGTGCCCTATCCTATCATTGTTTCACTCACACTCGTACATAAAATACATCCATCCTACTTTGTCAAACGACCGATAGGTAGTAAAAAACCAAGGAATTTGTATACTACGTTAGTACACGCGTATACAAATTACTTGGTAAAACATTACATAGAGAATCACCGAAGCTTCTTGACGACTGTTTGGTTTTTGCCTGATAAATAATTTCTTTATATTGAAGGGTAAACAATAAAAACAAAATGATTCGATCAATAAATGAAGTCAATCGACATGGAGGTAAAATTATGGTATTTTCGCGTAGTCGCGTAGTATCCTTGCTTTACGATACTAAATACTATACAAGTCGTGAAATAATGGTACAAATAGTGTAATTATACTACGAAATCCAACACTGTTCGTGCCGTACACAATGTTATGCGAATTCAGGCTGGAAAAAATAAAATCTTGCAAATCTTGCGGATCCCGCAGGTGTAATCCCGCATTTGTAATCCCGCTAATTTTATACGGGATCCCGCATTTGCGGGATTGCGGATCCGCGGGATTGCATTCCCTACCGGGCGTAAGTCTCATAGAATCAAAATAATCATTTATTGAATGATATCGTAGAACATACGCATAAAAAGTCTCTTTGATTAAATAATTTTTCCACACATTTACATAAACACGAGGACACTTTGTATTGTAATAAATTATATCAAGCATGTGACAGACTGACAGATTTTAATTCTCAGATATTCGTTACTGTTATAACATAGAAATTATATTGGAATTATCCCCGGTATTATCATTCCATCTATATCTATACAAATAAATAAAATTGGAGTGTCTGTTTTTAATATTAAAATAACCACTTTTTACTATATATATGCATATGGATGTATAGATTACACGGTACCTAAACCAAAATAACATTTTTTACAATTTTTCTCTGTCTGTCTGTCTGTTTGTTCCGGCTAATCTCTGAAAAGGCTGGAACGATTTTGACGAGATTTTACTGGCAGATAGCTGATGTAATAAGAAGTAAGTTGGGCTACTTTTATTCGAGAATTTTTATTATTATTTTATAACTACGAAATGAAAAATAACTTTTCTGTTATATTCCACGCGAACAAAGTCGCGGGCACAGTTAGTTTGATATAAATTATAAAATCGTGTGTTTAAAAAATAGAAAGAAATTTGGACATAAGATAAATTCAACAATAATCATCATTAAATCTCTGAAATATGTAATTTATTTTAAAATTTATTTTTCTTCTCTTTTTATTTTACTTCTCCTACATGGGGAAGAGGCCTATGCCCAACAGTGGGATATTACAGGCTGAATTGTGATCGTGAAAATTTATTTCAAAAACGTTACTAAATTGTGTTTGTAAATAATAGATAAATCAAATGATGATAGGAGTATAATGATGCATAGACGAGAAAAATTTTGACGTCAGTCAGTCAGTTCAGCCCATTGCAGTCCACTTCTGGACATAGGCCTCCCCAAGCTTGTGCCAGACATCCCGATTTTCCGCAATCCTCCATCCAGCCTACACCTGCAATTTGAAAATTTGAAATGAAAATTAACGCCAAAACAATTATTTTTGTATTTTTATCTGTGTGCGTTAAAATGCTTTCATGAAATTGGATGAGGTTTTCACTTTTGTGATCATGACCGTCTAATTTAAGAATAACGAACATTTTATATACCTAAATATGCTTTGTAGAAATGGAGTTATTACTCTTTATACAATTGCAGCATAATGTTAGCAACATTTACATGCTTAGGACCTACAACAGAAGGAACACATTTCACATTCACTGTGTAAAAGTGTTAAATGGTACTAAATACGTGTTCTGGTATTATAAGAGATCATAGATCCTAATTCGCATAGGTATTATGAATTGATTGCAAACATATTTTTGTATGTTTTAGTCATTTTCAATTTTTAACTAAACCAAGCCAATGTCCCACTGCTGGGCAATTTGGTCGCAGTTAAATATTTCAAGTAATTCCAGTGTATTCGCTGACAAATTCTCTATTTAAAAAAAAATGATAATTATCTATACTAATATTATAAAGGTAAAAAGTTTGTTTGTTTTATAGTTTCAATCAAAGACATTAATAATGTCTTTGATTACAATAATCGCGCAAATTTCAGAAAAAATAATCATTAGATATCATAGCAACTTAGATACAATGGAAAGAACAAAACGTCGGCTAATTATGTCACAGCAATATTCATAATTCGGTGTCTGTTCAAAGTCCAAAGGACAAGTCTGGTCTGGAAAATTAGCATTACCTCAGATAACCAGTTTCTCGATTGACGGAGAGTAAAAAATAATACAGTCTGTAATAATATTAACAAAAACATGTCGATAGCTTGCGTTTTACTCGCCATTTTTTAAATAATTTTTTTAAACCGACAAGTAATAAAATGAGAACATCGCTTAATACGCATTATTAAGGATTACTCAAAAATCACTCGTCAAATCTCTATCAAATTAACAGTCGTTTGGAAGTACGCAACGTTTTTTAGTTAAGGCTCAAGTACTTATCTAAGAAATAAAACTCCAAAGATTTAAATGAAATCTATCCAATAGTTTTTCCGTGATGCCACGGTACATAATTATCTATCATTATATAATTAAGTACAGATGTAGATAAGAGCATTGTTTACTTTAATATTAATCAACGATTACAGTAATTACATCACAATAGTCGCGGTTATATAGCGAGGTTATTTCTACATCAGCGCTTTGTGAATTTGTCTCACTTGGACCTTGGTCGTGTCACTCGTGTCGGTGTTTTCCGGTCTGTAGCGTACATGCGTTAATTTTGTATCTGAACGAAACAGTAATAAAAATAGAATTTACTATACGTTGACCAAAAACACGTCGATTTTTACTGGCCTACTAATTCAATTGTCGATTGGCAAATCAAACAACAAACAAATCGATTGGTTCAGTATCTAATACATATACATATACTTATATATGTAGTGCTGTGTTATCTTTATACTTATCATAGTAGTTTGCGCCGCACATGTTCTCGAGGACGTAGGTGTTTGTGCGTCGCGCGTGTGTGGTGTCACTTTGGTTTATTATTCCGAGTTATTTAATTTTAAGAAAAAAGTGCAAATAAAAAAAAAAGATAATAAGAATATGCTAAGTTAATTTATCAAATCGTGTTTCCAACGGGTTTGTGAACTAGAGTATACCCTCAACAATATCAATTAAATTTATTACATTACAAATTCACTGTTTACTATTTCAAAAATGAATGACTAGAAACGTGGTTTGCACGAATACCTGAGTTACACGCCCTTAAGGACGTATTCACAAAATTAATAGGTATAGAATCGACCGTTTACACGAGTCACACACACAAGCGACGCAGTACGCACGGTTAGGTGTAAGAATAGTAGTGGATTGAACTACTTTGATACTTTACAATTTTTTATTTATTTATATTTTTTATTTTATTACAATTTATATTTCTTTGTGATACGCAGGTACCTACGAAAATATATTTTATTGGTGTTTGTGTTTTAAGTAAATAATAACTATTTATAAATATACCAATACCCACTTCAGTCACTTTTTGATACTATTTGTTTCACTTTGTTAGTTTTTCCTTATGAGGTGTGAGTCATATACATATAATTGTGTGGTATGAGACGGTTGAGATTATGAAGTAGAGTGGAGAGGGTGAGGGCTGCGATTTGATACAAGTGACACTCTTTCCTCCTCCAAGAGGAGTGGGAGCCCGGCGGACAGCTTGTTTTTAAAGTATTTTTACTCATTTTACGATTTTTTTGACGAATTCTAAACGTAAAAATTGTGTTTGGCTCGTAAACGAAAAAAAACCAACTTCAATTACATAGACAAGTAATACAACGTAATAAAACAAAAAAAAGGTGTGTGTGCGATTCACACACGATAGAAGTGAAACTTCCGCTACAATGAGCGTAACGCTACAATGAGCGTAACGCTACAATGAGCGTAACGCTACAAATAGCGTAATGCTACAATGAGCGTAACGCTACAATTAGCGTAACGCTACAAATAGCGTACCGCTACAAATAGCGTAACGCTACAATGAGTGTAACGCTAGAATGAGCATAACGCTACAATGAGTGTAAAGCTACAATGAGCGTAACGCTACAATGCGCGTAACGCTACAATTAGCGTAACGCTACAATTAGCGTAACGCTACAAATAGCGTAATGCTACAATGACCGTAACGCTACAAATAGCGTAACGCTACAAACGCGTAACGCTACAAATTTTGTAACGCTACAATAAGCGTAACGCTACAATGTGTCATCCTTTTTCGTGTTAGTAGCACGGCACGCTCTTCCCTGTCGTTTTTCCGTTGCATCCGGTTTGAAATCACAATGATTCTAAAGAATTTTCACTTCAAAAATAGTCAAGTAAAAACGCGCTATTAAAGATTACTCAAAAAGTTCAATAATCAGATCTCGATCTAATTTAAACAAGACTACATGACAAGTATTAGCTTTCGATTAAAGTAAGAATCATCAAAATCGATACACCGAGTAAAAAGTTATGCGGTATAATACAACGTAGCACGACGAAAAAGTAGTCAAGTAAATAGGCATTATTAGATAAGTACTCGTCAGATCACGCAACACCTACAAAAACAAAATTGATCGAAAGCGGTCCACCCAGTCAAAAGTTCTGATCTAACGTACATAAAAAAATACAGTCGAATTGAGAACCTCCTTCTTTTTTTGGAAGTCGGTTAAAAACAGTACAATACAGTGATTTTCCTACTCACAAACTTTAAAAAATTCAGTACTAGCTCAATTTTAACTTCTATTTTATGTTTTATATACCATTCTTTTCGTCTTATTTTGCTCTTTAATTTGATGTACTCTTTTTGAAAATCGCGACATAAACTATAGTAATACAACAGTGTTTTACTCGCGAAGTGCAAAATTTTTAATTTCAAGTGCGTGCGGCGTCGAAATTAAATCGTCGACCCCCCATTGTTTTTCATATTTAAATAGTGCTCAAGGTCCTCTATGATCATGCGAAAATAGTGCCTGTTTTCGAACTTTCAAATTTTTTTTCCCACGCTCAATTTCCGGCTATTTTCCACAATAAGCGTGATACACCCATCTTCGGTACACCACAGGATTCGCTTTGCCTCAGGTAACACTCGTAAACAAAAAAAGGTGTGTGTGCGATTCACACACGATAGAAGTGAAACTTCTATGGCAAACTAATTAAAAAAAAAACTAATTTAAAATTAGCGGCTTGCAGCGCGGCCCGGCCGTACTAAGCAGCATACAGCATACTGCATTTGTTATGATCATAGTAGTGATAAATAATACTTTCGTAAATAAATGAAATAAGTAAAGGATTTCAGGGTTATTTATTATAAAGACTGTTTGACATAAATATAATAAAGGCTATATAACATAAAACAAATTAGGTACATATTAAATCTATACAAATAAATAAAATTGAAATGTCTGTTTGTAATATTAAAATAACCGCTTTTAACTAAATTCAAATGTATGTATGTATACATGGTACATATACCAAAATAATTTTTTTTTTAAATTTGTCTGTCTGTCTGTCTGTCTGTTCCGGCTAATCTCTGAAATGGCTGGATCGTTTTTGACGGGAATTTCACTGGCAGATAGCCTGATGTAATAAGGAGTAACTTAGGCTACTTTTATTTTAGAATTTTTATTATTATTTTATAACTGCGAACTGAACAATAATTATTTTGTTAAATTCCACGCGGACGAAGTCGCGGGCACAGGTAGTTTAAAATAATAATTATTCATTAAAATGTATCTCAATAAAGTAGCTTCATATTTTATCAATAATCTAATTCTTATTTTAATATTAATTAAATATAATATATAACAAAGAAAAAAACGGCAATGGTACGCGGTGTTCCCAAGTGGTCACCCATCCAAGTACTGACGCTGCCGCGTTACCGATCGATCAAATTTTACCCCTCATGCACCTTTAGAAGTTTCACTTCAAAAAAACTAGTTGAAAAAAAAAGCGGTCACCCATCCAAGTACCAACCATACAAGCATCCAACTTATATCTCCCTCTCAACTTCCGTTCGCCTCGACCGATCACACTTTTCGTAACGCCCTCGTCTCGCACCTGCTTACTCCCCAAGTTAAGCGCGCCTAAAGAAGTTACACTTCAAAAATACTAGTAGAAAAAAAGCGGTCACCCATCCAAGTACTGACCGTCGTGAGGCTGCCGCATTTCCGGTCGATCAAATTTTATCTTAACTAACTTATATCTCCCTCTCAACTTCTCAACTCAAAACGAGACCAAACTCGGCATACCTAGTGCTACACGTCAAGGAGTTCCGTAGCAGTCACAGAAGTACACCTTCAGGTCACTCCATCAAGTCAAGAGGTAAGGTCTTATCATAACTATCAAAACGAGCTCAAACTCGGCACACCTAGTCCTACACTTCAAGGAGTTCCAGTAACAGCCACTCAAGTATGCCTTCAGGTCACTCCATCAAGTCAAGAGGTAAGGTCTTATCATAACTATCAAAACGATACCAAACTCGGCACGCCTAGCTCTATACCTCTAGGAGTTCCAGTACAAGTACCTATACCTTCAGGTCACTCCATCCAGTCAAGAGGTAAGGTCTTATCATAACTATCAAAACGAGCTCAAGCTCGGCACACCTAGTCCTACACTTCAAGGAGTTCCAGTAACAGCCACTCAAGTATACCTTCAGGTCACTCCATCAAGTCAAGAGGTAAGGTCTTATCATAACTATCAAAACGATACCAAACTCGGCACGCCTAGCTCTATACCTCTAGGAGTTCCAGTACAAGTACCTATACCTTCAGGTCACTCCATCCAGTCAAGAGGTAAGGTCTTATCATAACTGTCAAAACGAGACCAAACTCGGCATACCTAGTCCTACATACACGTCAAGGAGTTCCGTAGCAGTCACAGAAGTACACCTTCAGGTTCACTCAAGTCTAAGAGAATATATAGAAACTACTTAGCTATGTACTTTTAGCGAAATAAAATAATGCAATAAAAATGTGTGATTATAAAATGATCTTACTTTGTCAAGTATCAAATTTGGTTTATCGAAAAATAATACGTAAATTTATAAAATAATAATTGTTTTGCTACGTCACCGGTTGCTAACAAAGCGACATAGCGTCCACTCACCACAGCGCCCGAGCGCGGACTAACTTCTCATTCGAAAAATTGAATTATGTTTTAAAACAAAAACCAACAATAAAATAAACCTTACTGCAATGGAATAAGAATCATCTTTAATAGCAAAATGTGTATAAAAATTAGCTCCAGTTTTTATTTTTTTTAAGACTATTGGTGGCATTTTTGTATTATTTTCAACCTTCCATTTAAAATTGAACATATCCTCCTGCTCATACTATTTTTAGAAAACTTAATATATGTGTACAATAGAACAAACATCACCCGAAAGTCTACCCGTTTTGTTCATTTTCTTGAAAATGGTAATGGAAAAACGTTTAATACGATATATATATAAGAACTAGATTTAAAAAAAGTCCTTCTGTTTGAAGATGAAGACCCAATCTCTATGAAATAATTATTCGTTATATATTATTTTGTTTAGTTTTGTCACAAAATGACCTGAAAAAGAGCATGATTTTGCCCGATTCGTATAGGCGCCCACCGACCGAATAACCTTCCAAAAAAGTAGAAGGTTCTCAATTCGATTGTATTTTTTATGCACAGAACTTTTGACTGGGTGGACCGATTTGCTGATTTTTTAATCGAAAGGTGGTGCGTGTCGTGTGGTCCCATTTAAATTTAATTGAGATAATTATATATAAAAGAGATTTCCACCCATTGACTCATCACGATATCTCTGGAACCATAAGGCGTAGAGACTTGAAATTTGGTAGGAATATTCCTTTCGCCAAGTAGAGGTCAGCTAAGAACGGATTTTACGAAATTCCACCCACAAGAGGGGGTTGCGGGGGTTAATAACGTATATGGCAAAACAACGTTTGCGGGGACAGCTTGTTGAGATTATATATGTATAATAATGCGTATTTACTTGACAATTTTTTCGTTGGCCTACGTTGTATATACCTGAATATACGTACGGATTTTAATAATTCTTGTTTTAATCGAAAGCTGATCTTTGTCTCCTAGTCCCATTTGTCGAGATCCAAAATCCAATTTGATTGAGATCTGATAATTACTTTTTGAATTATCTTTTAAAACGCATATATTTACTTGACTAGTTTTTCGCTTACTTACGTTGTACCTACCTATTACTTGTCGATGTAAGTGAAGTCGGTTTTTTGTTGTTTGCGAGCAAACATAATTATTGTTTAGTATAGTGTTGCGTTGTGAAAATACGTTAGTAGCCTTAAGGCTTAATGCAACCGTCTCGTCGCTAAGAAAAAAGTTTTAAATAAAGTAAAATTATCGTCATAAAGTAAATCTTATCGTGCTCTCCGAGACACGGCGGACAAAAACATTTAGAAAAACTTTTCTAGAAATACAAATACCAGATTTAGGGTGCGTTTCCACCAGAGATGTGAGAGGATGCGTAGCGAGGGATCAGTTTTTGAAGAACCAATAGAATTGCTTCATTTACCTAGCCTCGCTTAGCACAGCTCTGGTGGAAATGGCTTAGCGGAGCGAGGTTTTTTACGAACAAAACCAGCGAGAGAGTGTGCGAGAAATGTTTTACGAGTTATGTGTTGCGAGGAATGTGGTGCGAGGAATGTGTTGTGAGAACTGCGTTGCGAGGTTTGAGTCACTGTCAGCCTGTCCATAAACGGTGTTTGTTACCACTACACCGCTGACCGCACCCCCGGCTCGACACATTACACAGTTTCGCAACGCGTCCTCGCACGGTTCGCACCGCACATTAATGGGCATTTTCACAGCTCCGCTACACATCCTCGTACGACACATTTTCCTCGCACAGCTTTGGTGGAAACGCCCACGCATTGCCACAGCATAGCTAGACATCCTCGCACGACACATTTCCCTCGCAAATATCTGGTGGAAAGGCACCCTTATACGAGAATCGAAATCTCAACTTGTATAATGGAGCCTTCATCGGATCCACCACTATAGGACAGCCGAGGACGATGTTATATTGTAATAATTCAAATTGCTCAGTCACAGAAAATTAATAGCGTTTTTTGCATTTCAGATATTCTCTGAACGACATATTGATGTGATCCGTGTGCACGTGAAATAGAGCTCAAAATGCTGTGGCAGATAGCGTTAGCCATTTTAGTCTGCGTGATATTATATAAATTATTTAAAACAGAGCATAATGACCTAGACAATGTTCCCGGTCCGAAAAAGTTTCCCATAATAGGAAGTGCCGTTGTATTTTTTGGTTTGCCTCCTAGTAAGTAAATATCAATAATTATTGTATATCCTCCAAATTATCATTTAGGTCGACTAAAATTCAGTTTCTATTATACTGAGGTAGGGCACAGCATAAAATTTCCTGCTCAAAATATGGAGCAGCCCGACTGGGCTAGTACCTCGACCTTATAGAAGACCACAGCTAAATAATACTGTTTTCAAGCAGTATTGTGTTCCTATTGGTGAGTACCTTTACTCAAGTACCTGTACCTGTAAGGTGACCAGAGCTCCTGGGGGGATTGGGAATAGGGTCGGCAACGCGCTTGCGATGCTTCTGGTGTTGCAGGCGTCTATAAGCTATGGTAATCGCTTACCGTCATGTGAGCCGTACCTACGCTTGTTTGCCGACCTAGCTATATAAAAAAACTTATATCCCACTGCTGGGAAAACTAGGAAAAGGCCTCCCCTTATAGAAATCCCCTTGTTTTCTACCCAATTGTGACATGTTAATGACAAAAAATATTGAAATAAAATATTGATTTTTTCAAGATAAGGTGTTCGAGGAGCTGATTGAGTTGCCGAAGAAGTACGGAAAGCGACTGGTCATCACCGCTCTGTATCGTTACATTCTCCATGTTTACGATGTTAAAGATATTGAGGTAATATTTTTTATGAAAATCGGGATATTTTGCGTGCTATCATTACAGATGCAGTGGCTGCGGTTACAGTGGAGCTTTTTTTTTTTATTCGACTAGGTCGGTAAACAAGTGTACGACCCGGCCAACCTAATGGTAATAGGTTCTCTTCTTAGCCTATAGACACTAAAAGCAATGCAAACGCGTTGTTTAGTTGACCTCCGACCCTCCCGAGAAGCACTGCCCTTTAAAGGAACACAGCACTACTTAAAAGCAGTATAATTTAGATGTGATCTCCTGGTAAGGTTCTTCTCCTGTAGGCTGTAACTTCCCAAGTCGAGTTGCTCCAGATTCTGAGCACAGTATATCCTGTTTTCGTTTTTTTTAATCCACTAAACTTGTCCAATGTATACCAAACCTTTATTATTATTATTATTATTATTATTTGTTTTACAAAATTGGTCCAGTCTGTGATTCTGTATCAAGTGATGCAGTTACTAAAGGACAATATTTTATTTTGTATTCTTTTTGACATCATTCTATAGATTACTCATTTCTTGCAGATTGTTCTGTCACACTCTCGGAACATAAAGAAGAGCAGGCCATACGTCTTCATTGAACCCTGGCTTGGAACTGGTTTATTAGTCAGTACAGGTAATGAGCGTAAGGACATTGCCGCGAGTTTTGCGGGCAGACGGCGGCAGCGGCGCGGCGGCGGCGCGGGTGCGGCCGGATCTTATGCGTACAATCAAATGGACCGACCCTCGAAAACAGCGGCGTGGCAGCGGCGCGGTGACGGGCAACGATCGGTGACCACCCGCGCGTCAGCATTGCAGTGTTGTTGTGTGAGCGCAACACCAATATGTTTATACGCGAGCGACAAAGACAAAAGATGAGGGGCCGGTGTGTGCGAAATTCTTCGTCCTTACTATAGCTAGCTACGCGATCTGCCGCTGGTTTCGAGAACAGTCGGCGTTGCCCGCGCCGCTCCCGCCCCGCTGCTGCTGCCGCCCCGCCCGCAACATTTCCAGGCATCGGCCTTAATTTTAATTTTCAATTATGGAACCGGGGCAGGAACCGGGGTTACTATATTCATCTATTGTGTTTGTTCTCAAACAAAAAAAAAAAAAAAACTACATCAAATTACGAGTTAGTTTTATTGCGTTTTTGAAAGAAACCGTCAATTAAATAATTATGCATTATTACAGATAACTAATACACGTTAGATCTCGCTTTTTGAATAATTATCCAAATTTTTGAAATCTTTAAAATGAAAAAACAAAGCAAATTCAATTTAATATAAAATTAAATTTTGAACAAACCAATTATCTTTTATCATGTCCAATGTGATCTTTCTATTAATTTGAATGTCTGCATACTGATTATGTTTATTATATACTAAACTAATTACGAATTTTGTATTGGTAAGGGAATTAATCTTAGTAGGTAGTATTACTCGTATAAATTCGAAAGTTTGAAAGGATGGATGGACTTTTTAACTCTTTCACCCAAAAACTACTGAAATGATAGTAACGAAACTTGGTACACTGGCTGGAGTACCAGAATAAGATATCGACCATCTTTTCAGATGTTCTTTTACGAGGTCGTTTTATTTTACGTGTTCTGAAATTACACGGGCGAAACCGCGCGGCGTAGCTAGTATATTATACATATACAAAGACATGCATATCTTTAATATACTCACACAGTCGTCTGTTCCGAAAATAAGCAACTTAATGCTTATGTTATGTTTAAGTAACAGCCGACTGTTATAGCTACATTTTTTTTTCAATAAATATACCTGCATATAAAATATTAGAATATATTATCCCCATGAAATCGAACCATAATACCGAAGTGAAAACCAGGGTCACTGCACTCCCAATAGGCTAGACCAGGGATGGCGAACCAATGGCACGCGTGCCACAAGTGGCACGTTTGAAAATTATGATGGCACGCACAAAAACGTCGTAACGAAATGGACTGTCCCTGTGCAGGTGTTTAATTTTTACGTCCCCCCTCGGAAACGGTGGTAGGAGCGAACTCCATGTAGGTCCTAGATACTTACGTATAGTTTCGCCACGCCAGTGTGTCCAGATTCAGTGTAATTACAGTAGATGTACTGAGTATTTTCTGAATACGTACAGTGTTAAAGAAACGACTGTATTTATTTATTTATTTATTTATTTATACTTTATTGTACATCACAACTACAAATATCATTTACAGACTGTGAAGTACAATGGGCGGACTGTAATTTTTCCGTGATCAAATACTGATATAGTATTGGTCCGCGAAAAAAAAAAACAAAAAAAAAGAAAAAGGTCATCCGCATTGTGGCACGTTACCTATTAAAAAAAGAATTTTCAAAAGTTTGTGGCACGGACATCGAAAAAGGTTCGCCATCCCTGGGCTAGACAGTATTGACATAAGTTTTCTAAATTTTAGGATCAAAATGGCATAGACGAAGAAAAATTCTGATTCTTCGTGTTCTGAAATTACACGGGCGAAACCGCGCGGCGTAGCTAGTATATTATACATATACAAAGACATGCATATCTTTAATATACTCACACGGTCGTCTGTTCCGAAAATAAGCAACTTAATGCTTATGTTATGTTTAAGTAATAGCCGACTGTTATAGCTACATTTTTTTTTCAATAAATATACCTGCATATAAAAAATTAGAATATATTATCCCCATGAAATCTAACCATAATACCGAAGTGAAAACCAGGGTCACTGCACTCCCAATAGGCTAGACAGTATTGACATAAGTTTTCTAAATTTTAGGATCAAAATGGCATAGACGAAGAAAAATTCTGACTCCAACATTCCATTTTGATATTTTAAAGAATTTCATGACTGTTTTCGAGGAGAAGACTAAGAACCTCGTAGTGGACCTGAGGAAGAAGGTCAGCGAAGGTTCTGGTGTGATTGAAGTTATGCCCTTCATCAGTGATTTTACGCTTTATACCATCTGTGGTGAGTTCCTATTACGGATGTAGGTATATTAATGAGGTCTCCTAACTCTTTGGATTCTTAGTATGTAAAGTAATTGGATAGTGTTCAGTTGTTGATTTCACATACAGTTTAAAGTAACAGAAGCTATAAAAATAATCTTTATTTTAGAAACCGCAATGGGAATTCGCCTAGATTCAGATAAGTCTGAAGCAAAATTGAAGTACAAGCAAGCGATCACTGACATTGGCCAACTTGTTATGAAACGGTTAACGACAATATGGCTTCACAACGACTTTATATTCAGTTTACATCCAATTGGAAAAAAGTTTGCCAAATGTTTGGACAGTGTGCACTCCTTTGCAGACACTGTTATCATGGAAAGGAAGAAATCTTATGAAAACGACAAAAAGGAAGTTACTAGCGGTGATAGGAAACAACGTTTGGCCCTCTTAGATTTGCTTCTTGAAGCTGAGAGAAAAGGGGAGATTGATTTAGAGGGTATAAGAGAAGAAGTCAATACATTTATGTTTGAGGTAAGTACTAGTTCCAGAAAACAACAGAACATCACAGTAAAGCCAATAGTGTTCTGTTACCCTTCTTCTGTTACGATTGTGTTCAGTTTTAATACTTATAAGACTGGTTGACAATTTTTGTCCTTGCACCCGTTTAATTTATCATATCGTAAGGTTTTATAGCATATTATTATACTGATATTGAGAAATTGGACTGCTTAAAGCAATAAGATTTTATAAAATCGGTTCAGATTCTGATATTTGGGCGTTCTAATGATCAAACAGATGAAATCTGAAAAAATTAATCCTATATTATAATACGCTAAAGAGTACATTTTAGAAATATATTTTCTCAAAACTAGGGAAAGACAGGTTAGAAAACACTTAGGTGCTCAGATTTTTTTCTGAAATATGCAGTTTTCTTGATAATTTATTTCTTAATATAATATTTAGTAAGACACGCATTTTGCATAAGTCTTTAGCACATAACTGTCAGTTAGATAATTTAAAAAAACATTACTTCGAACTCTTTGTGAAACACCATAACTTCCAAATCGTAAATATGTTCGTTCGTTTCTTATTATTAAATAGGCACTTAAAGATAATTTTCCGAGTAAAATTCTTAAATAAGAATCATAAAAAAATCTTCCTCCTTCAAAAGTTTCATTTTGGCTATGTCTCGAAAATTATTTGAATCTCTTGATATAGGTAGTTCGATCGTTATTTCAGATATGTTATGATATATCGTTTTGGTTATAGAGCACAATAGCCTCCTTTCATTGACTAAGTAAATTTTACTTAACAACAAAACAAAGTCCATTTTCTAGAAAGTTCAATTTAAAGCTACAGTTTACTGTTTTCGTTCACAGTAACAAATATTATTGTACAGACCGGATATTTCTTGGATCTTTGTATTTGTGTTAGGAATGTTCCACACAGATTATTTATTTTACACTTTTTTATAAAAAAAAATCGTAAAAAAACGAGTGTGCTTTAGATCACACGACTGAATCAAAACTTTTTTAGCTTCATCTAACTTATATCTCCCTCTCAACTTCCATTCGCCTCGCCCGATCACACTTTTCGCAACGCTCTCGTCACGTATTCGCCTGCTTACGCCCAAGTGAAGCGTACGTATAGAAGTTTTACTTAAAAAATTAATCCATGTATTATTGCCACCACTGCAGGTCTGCAGCACTGGTGACAAGAGGGCATTTTTTTGTCCAGAGCGGTTTGAGGAAGTTTTTGCGGCATAGCGATTCAGCCGCCAGCATTCTTGACACCATTCCACGCGGACATGATTTATACCGCAATTATCTATTTAATCTCTATAACTAATTAATTTTTAAGTTTAAGTTGTAAATTATAAATTTGTATAGTATTGTAGAATTTGGAAATAAATTTGTAAGTTTTTTTATTAAAATTTATACTAAACTTTATTTAATATTGACAGGGTCACGATACAACTGCAACGGCATTAACATTTGGACTGATGCTGTTAGCTGATCATGAGGACGTGCAGGTGAGAGTATATTTAACATTGACAGGGTCACGATACAACTGCAACGGCATTAACATTTGGACTGATGCTGTTAGCTGATCATGAGGACGTGCAGGTGAGAGTATATTTAACATTGACAGGGTCACGATACAACTGCAACGGCATTAACATTTGGACTGATGCTGTTAGCTGATCATGAGGACGTGCAGGTGAGAGTATATTTAACATTGACAGGGTCACGATACAACTGCAACGGCATTAACATTTGGACTGATGCTGTTAGCTGATCATGAGGACGTGCAGGTGAGAGTATATTTAACATTGACAGGGTCACGATACAACTGCAACGGCATTAACATTTGGACTGATGCTGTTAGCTGATCATGAGGACGTGCAGGTGAGAGTATATTTAACATTGACAGGGTCACGATACAACTGCAACGGCATTAACATTTGGACTGATGCTGTTAGCTGATCATGAGGACGTGCAGGTGAGAGTATATTTAACATTGACAGGGTCACGATACAACTGCAACGGCATTAACATTTGGACTGATGCTGTTAGCTGATCATGAGGACGTGCAGGTGAGAGTATATTTAACATTGACAGGGTCACGATACAACTGCAACGGCACTAACGTTTGGACTGATGCTGTTAGCTGATCATGAGGACGTGCAGGTGAGAGTATATTTAACATTGACAGGGTCACGATACAACTGCAACGGCACTAACGTCTGGACTGATGCTGTTAGCTGATCATGAGGACGTGCAGGTGAGAGTATATTTAACATTGACAGGGTCACGATACAACTGCAACGGCACTAACGTCTGGACTGATGCTGTTAGCTGATCATGAGGACGTGCAGGTGAGAGTATATTTAACATTGACAGGGTCACGATACAACTGCAACGGCACTAACGTTTGGACTGATGCTGTTAGCTGATCATGAGGACGTGCAGGTAAGGCATGCAGAACCGAGTACGGTTCCAATTTTCTGAAACCCGGTTCCAAATCGAGCCCAGAACCGGGTAACCCGGTTCTACCCGGTTCTTTTATAATACCACGGAAAAAATACGAAATAAAACAAAAATAACTGTAAACGTACCTGATGTGTCTTTTATTTTACGTGCCTGTGTTTTTGTATTGTTTTGTGTGCAGAAAATGGTTATAAATTAATAAATAAATAAAATTTTAATCATAATACTTCTTTATTTATCATTTATCAATCTTATAAAATCAACATTATATACACAAATAATTTGAAATAAACTCCCAAAAAAAAAATTATAGGCCCATTTCCAAATTATGTATATTTGCCAAATTATTTGAGCGTATTGTTTACAGTCAAGTATATAGATTTTTTTCAAACTTCTTCATTAATGAGCAACATGGATTTCTAAAGCATCGGTCAACTGCATATAATTTATTGACGTTCGTTGATAACGTATCTGAAGGTATGGATTCGGGAGGACAAGTGGACGCTGTATTTACCGATTACAGCAAAGCCTTTGACCGCATAGATCATTCTTTGCTTCTCGGAAAGCTCTATTTGGCGGGGATCCATGGCAGTCTCTTCAGGTGGTTTTCTTCTTATATCGAAAATAGATCTCAGGCTGTAGTTCCTAATGGCTTCTCTTCTGCATGGTGTCATGTACCATCAGGCGTGCCCCAAGGGTCGTTGTTGGGACCCCTTCTCTTTAACATTATAAATGACATAAGCTCATGTTTTCTGCATTCACAATTTCTTTTGTATGCTGACACATGAAGGTATTTAGGACTATAAAAGATTTGACTGACTGTAACTTACTACAGGAAGACCTGGACAGACTCGCAGAGTATTGCCATAATAATAGGCTAGACCTTAACGTATCTAAATGTTCTTCCATAACTTTCAGCCGCTCTGCTAAAGCAATACAGTTTTCGTATAAATTGAAAGCACAAGTACTAACAAAGGTGACAGAAGTTCGTGATCTCGGTGTCATTCACGATACAAAGCTTACGTACAACAAGCATTTGGACTATATTATCAATAAGGCTAATAGATCGTTAGGATTTATCCGTAGAGTCAGTTCAGAATTCACGGATATTAAAACCATAAAAATTCTCTACTGCTCCTATGTTCGTAGCTACCTGGAGTATTATTCTCAGGTTTGGAATCCGCAATACCATATTTATATTAATAGGCTAAAGTCAATCCAAAAAAGATTCATTAGATATATACAATTTAAATGCAAGACATACGATCCTAGTTATGAATCTAGCTAGGAGATTCCATCTTCTCCTCTCTTTGAAAGACGTCGTATAGCTGATATTGTTAGTTTATTAAAAATTGATCAAAACAAAATAGACTCTCCCGTTCTATTATCTAAAATATATTTGAAAGTCCCTTCAAGGTCGTCAAGAATTCCATCTCTCTTGTATACTCCATTTAGTAGCACTAATTACCGGAAAAAATATTTCTTAATTAGAACCTCTAAAGAAATTAACACATTGAATGACATTCCAGAACTTGATTTCGATTTATTCAATACGTCAGTCGATGTTCTAAAAAGAATTATGACAAGGCACTGGTTTGATGCGATTACTTATAGCTGTTGTGTGTATGAATTATTTTTATGTTAGTAATAACCTTCGCTCAAGCTTTATTCTTTATTACCCGACTGCCAAGGAAGGGTTATTTAGCAAATGTATAAACTTGTAAATCTTTTTATTAATAGCTTCTTATTTCCATTTCAATTCAGTCATTAATTACTGTACAAGCCTTAAAGCTTTTTATGTAGCAACCACATGTGAAAACTTTTAATTATTGTATTTTTATTATATTTTTATGTAATTAGCTTTAAACTATGTCAAAAATTACACTGTTTTCCAAAATATAATAAAATAAAAATTAAATAAACTCAGCTCAGTAACTACCTTGTTATCGTATCACATATAAACACATTTATATTTCTTTTAAACAAAATAAGTACTTTCTTTTGCCTACATTGTTATTATTTTCACTTCAAATTATAAACATAAGCGAATAGGCGCGAAAATTCGCGTTGCACGCGAGTACGACCTTGCCAGATAGAATAAATTTGTTAAAATAACACAGCAAAATATAAACAATACTTTACATTTTAATATTTTGGTCGGAACCGGGAGAACCGGGTTTCATATTATTCAGAACCGGTTCTCAAGAACAACAAAAAACCCGGGTTTTCCCGGGTTTTTGAGAACCGGGTAAACCCGGGTGCATGCTCTAGCAGGTGAGAGTATATTTAACATTGACAGGGTCACGATACAACTGCAACGGCACTAACGTTTGGACTGATGCTGTTAGCTGATCATGAGGACGTGCAGGTGAGAGTATATTTAACATTGACAGGGTCACGATACAACTGCAACGGCATTAACATTTGGACTGATGCTGTTAGCTGATCATGAGGACGTGCAGGTGAGAGTATATTTAACATTGACAGGGTCACGATACAACTGCAACGGCATTAACATTTGGACTGATGCTGTTAGCTGATCATGAGGACGTGCAGGTGAGAGCAATTATTTTATTCGCAGTTACAAGGAAAAAAATACACAGCCGTTTTTTTTTAAAGAAGAAAGCACTTGCAGTAAATTGTAAACAATAAATAAATACATATCTTATTACATAGTTACATACACACACGGTCGTCTGTTCCTACGGTAAACATAATTATGTATTAATGCTTGTGAAACAGCCAACTGCTGTAACTAAATATATTTATTTTTTTGATAAATATACATAGAAATTATAAATGTAGACAAAATAAAATTACTTTTTACCAACACAATATTTTTATATTAATTAAGAACATTTTAAGGAAAATAATGAACAAATATTTTTAAAATACATCTTAATTGAACGTATCACGTTTAAACTTCAAATTAAATATTATTTTACTGAACAAGAGTCCGTGGGAAATATTATTATAAATTAGCTATAATCCCGCGACTTTGTCTGTACTTATTATTATTTGTGTATAAAACTTAGGAACGATTTCACTTTAACTTTTTATAGATTAATAACTTTACTTCTAAACGGTGCGGTGCGGTGTATCGAGATGACATCTGTTCTAGATTGAAGTTAGACCTCTAGGATTAAAAATATGACCGCATCAATCTCTGAGATGCTGTTTAGGCCTAGTTCTGATGTTAGTACGCAAAGAATATGCACACAGTTTTGTATTTATTTTTTGTGTTGGGCACACTAAATGTATTCACCGTTTTTGTTTAATAAAGTTTTTAGTTTTTTTATTTAATTTAGATAGAAAGATATTCTAAAGCTATTTGTTTTAGTTTCTATAGCTCTCACAAAGATTCCATTGATTTTTTTTTTCTTGTAGGAGAGGGATGTTTCCCTCGTGTACCTACCTACAGACAATGGCCGTTATCAATTTTTTATGCATATTGGTAGTGAAGATAAATAAAACACATTTTTAATTCTTTTTTCGTTCAGTATTATATTGTTAACATCATGTCTGTTTTCTCGTTCGAAAATAATAAAGAATATTAAGATTACGTAGATGATATTATTTGCATTAAAAACGAGACCAATCATTTACTCGGTCCAAAGGACACAACCAAAAGATAGGTACATCGAAATGACACAAAATATAAAATCAATAATCTAATAATGTTTATATTAGGAGCGTATTCTAGAAGAGGTAACAAGCGTATTAGGCGATTCAGAGCAGCCTCCAAACACGTCTGAACTGGGCGAGATGAAGTACCTGGAGGCGGTGATCAAGGAAATACTGCGCGTCTACCCGAGCGTGCCGTTCATTGGCAGAGAGATCACTGAAGACTTTATGTTGGGTGAGCGTGAGCCCGATTTAAATATTGCAGCAATTACAATTTAAATATTACAAGTAAAATACAGATGCGAGCTAAAATGTTGTACCGTTTTGAAGTGAAACTTCTTTAGGCGAATGAGGGGTAAAATTTGAGCGACCGCTAAAGTGGTAACGCGTCGCGCTGTCAGTACTTGGATGGGTGACCGCAGCCTGGGAACACCGCGTGACGTTGGCTTTTTGTTTTTTTTCAATTAGTTTTATTTTTTGTATTTTAAATTCGTTTTATTTATTAGTTTTTTTTTTAATTAGATTTTTTTTAATAGTTCTTTTTTGAATTAGTTTGTCAAAGAAGTTTCACTTCTGACATGTTTACTTTGTACGCACGCATTTTTTTATATAAAGTGGGTAGCGAATTTGCGTACGGTACGCCAGATGATAAGCACTTCCTGTCTATAAGGAATCAGAATTCAGAAGCATCACAAGTGCGTTGGTGACCCTACCGCTGACCTCCGGTGGAGATCCAGCTACTTTACTCACCACAGGAACACAACACTACATAACTAAGAGTTTTGGCTTTAATATTTTGCAAGGAACTTGGGTTTAAAGAATATTTATTTCTCATTGAAAACACAAGTCACTTACATGAGAAATGATAAACATAATATGTGAGTTCTTAATCTATACTAATATATAAAGCTGAAGAGTTTGTTTGTTTGGTTGTTTGTTTGTTTGTTTGAACGCGGTAATCTCTGGAACTACTGGGCCGATTTGAAAAATTCTTTCAGTGTTAGATAGCCCATTTATCGAGGAAGGCTATAAGGCTATGTATCATCACGCCAAGACCAATAGGAGGGGAGTCCACGCCGACGAAGTCGCGCGCAGAAGCTAGTATGATTATAAAAGTTGTAGTTTAATAAATAATTGAGGAGAAACGGGTCCTAATGGCGTATTCTACTTCCGCGGGCAAAGGCGATTCGTAATTTATTTGCAGGAAAATCTTTATCTACAACCAGTCAAACCGGTTCGAGTTTATTTTGAAATAGGTACTTAGTTAGTCTAAATTTTATTAGGTTGTAATCTTTTTTGAATTAAAATTTTATTTCTTCCGATCACTTTTTAGACACAATTTTTTTTTTTAATTTTTTTTTTTTATTTTTTTTTTATAATATGGGTAAGCAATTAATATTGTTTATTACAATTAAAGTAAGGAATGAAATTTATAATTACTTGAGTCCAAGGGGACTCAAGTAATTATAAAAGGTATTTTCAGTATCATATTAATCATTGAAACTTGTTCCAGATTATTCTAAAAGCCTCTTCCTATAATAAGTTTTGTAAACGAACCGTCGCGCGTCGTTTTAATTTTATCGTACCTACATTTTAAAAATCTACTCCATGTCGGATTATTACTTCTGTGTTATATTTTCTTTTAACTAAAACGTAAATATGTAAATATGTACTTAACGTAAACATTTATAATGTAAATAGGTTAATATCAAATGAAGAGATATTCATTAAATTCAGCTGCCTCAGCTTATTTAAATCCATACTAATATTAAAAACGTATAAAGTATGTATGTGAGTTTGTTTGAAAGTTTATCCTTAGAGGTTGATTTACATCAGACGAGCGAATGCTCATTCTATCCCCACTACATCAAATTCTTATCAAATTATTTTAGTGTAAACAGGCGAAGAGCATTCTTTCGTTGTTATTTATATGAATACGAGTGTTCGAAGATCAAGAAAGAATGCTCTTGTTCTAGCTCTAGCTCTTTGTTCGTTTGGTCTAAATCCACCCTTAGAGGTTGATTTTTTAACTATGTACTGAACAGATTTTAAATATTCTTTTTTCGTTAAAAGGAAAGTTCGTAATTTTCATAGATTATATTTTATTTTCGTAATAAGTACCTACTAAAGAAATAAATAGACTTGTAAAACTTTCGTTGACATAATGAAAGATAAGTAGGTACCTACTATAAAAATTAAAAAAAAAAGTTTGCCGCCCAGAGAAGCTGGCAGGTCAGTTGGTATATGATATTTATTACATACTAACTTTCCGCTCGCGGCTTTGCCCGTGTGTATTACGCAATATAAGCCGTTAGAATCCTATAGTTTCCATTAAAAGGTAGCCTTTTTTGTATAATTAGGCCGGTAAACAAGAGTACAGCAGCTAATCTGATGTTAAGCGATTACCATAGGTTATAGACGCCTGCAACACCAGAAGTATCGCAAGCGTGTTGCCGATCCTACCCCCAATGGGAGGGCCCAGGGGCTCCGGTCACCTTACTCATCACAGGAACACAATACTGCTTGAAAGGAGTGCTATTTAGCTGTGATCTTCTGCAAGGTCGAGGTACCTCACTAGTCTTTGTCGATCAATGTAAACGAAGTAGGTATTCTCAAGGGGTAATAAAATGACGCCGCGTTGGCGCAGCGGTCACAGCACTGGATTGCGATTGGCTGTTGCGCGAGCGGTTGCGGGTTCGATCCCCGCACACGTCAGCATTTGTATTGGCCATAGAGATGTTTGCCGTGGTCTGGGTGTTTGTGCAGTCCTTGTGGGTCTCCCCACCGTGCCTCGGAGAGCACGTTAAGCCGTCGGTACCGGTTGTTATCATGTACACCTGATAGCGATCGTTACTCATAGTAGGGAATATATCCGCCAACCCGCATTGGAGCAGCGTGGTGGATTAAGCTCCGATCCTTCTCTTACATGGGGAAGAGGCCTATGCCCAACAGTGGGATATTACAGGCTGAATCGTTAAATAAAAATGAATCACTCGCTTCACCCTATCACAGTTCACTGCTGGAGTATTCCTGCTAATTTAATGCAGTCGTTGGGAACTTATGCGCGTTCATACATTTGAGCGTGTAAGCTTTATTTGCAATAGGTTTAGCACTGCCGTCATAAGGTGTATAAAACATGGAGATAGCGTTATTTTGAACTTGTTACCATCATCAGGTCCTATTTTTCTGCTTTAATTCCAGATGACATCAACGTAAAGAAAGGCAGCGAAGTTGTCGTCCACATTTACGATATGCAGAGGAACGAGGACTTGTACCCTGAACCGGAAGTGTTCCGTCCAGAAAGGTTTCTTGATGGAGAGTCGAGACATCCCTACGCCTACGTGCCCTTCAGCGCTGGTCCTAGGAACTGTATAGGTGAGTGCTTCCTACAACACGTTCTCTGTCTCCCCCCGTCGTTTCGAGACCATGGTTGCTGTAAAGTATCCGAAACTCGGGAATTTAAAAAACTTAATAGGCCGCCATAAAATACAAAAAAGTTGTTTCATTTCAATGAATAAAATTCGCGTAAACATTAGAAAACAATACGTAATATAACTGTTGCGTAAAGGCTTCTTTCTCTAAGAGTTACGATTGCTATTAGGTGCCCATTATAGCAACCTAAGCGGATATATATATCCGCTAACCCGTATTGGAGAAGCGTGGTGGATTTAGATCTGATACTTCTCCTACATGGGGAAGAGGAATATGCCCAGCAGTAGGATATTACAGGCTGAAGCGCATAGCAACCTAGCATGTTGGGGACACCTTAATGTATCATAACTCAGACCAGGAACAAATATTTGTTCAGACACAAATGTCTGCTCCGAGCAGAAATTGACTTCGCGACTATCCGCTACACTGCACCAAAAAGGTGTCTGGTATAAGTACAGATTACTAAGAAATACATAAACCTATGAATGTCTTGATGTTTTGATCTTCTTTTGTTTCAGGTCAACGATTTGCAAAATTGGAAATGAAGATTGCACTCTGTGAAATTATCCGGCACTTCAGACTTTTGCCAGTCAAGAAGGACGCACGACCCGCCCTCAAAGTGGACCTAATATTGAGGTCCAATGAATCAATATTTATTAAATTTGTACAACGATAATGAAGAAGGTACATGCTATATTTGGCATGTGATGTCGTTAGTCTTATTTAGAATTTAATTTTTTTTAGTTTATAACTATATGAAGTATAATTTTTTGTTGTCAAAAATATATAATAAATATTGATAGGTTGTGGTTTTTATTACAATTTTTTATTTTAATAAGATATTTAACAGATCTGAAACAGAGAGGATAAGTGTCAAAGCGAAGCAATCGTCAACTCGATTGTTTAATTTTTTTTGGTAGTTTTGATGAACAGTATCTGATTTATGCTCATTTTCATCAGTAAATGAGATGGAAATTGACTGCACTGATTTTTATTGAAGTAGGTCACAGCACGAAATATCATTATCTTAAAAACTAAGCTCGACTGGAAAAAATATTTAAAACCATGCATTCTACAACATATTGTTGAGATTTGTGCGTTCAGAGGCCAAGTCAGCGTAGCTTGACGATCTGTTTCCTACGCCACGCTGGTCTCCAATAAGATAAACGCCGCAAATAGACGCTGTGTTGGCGCAACGGTCACCACTGGTTTGTGGCTGTTGCGCTGGTGGTTTCGGGTCGATCCCCGCACATGACAAACATTTGTAGTGGCCGTACAGATGTTAGCCGTAGTCTGGGTGTTTGTGCAGTGCTTGTGGGTCTCCTCACCGTGCCTCGGACAGCACACTAAGCCGTCGTTCCCGGTTGTTATCATGTACCTCTGATAGCGATCATTACTCAAAGTAGGGAATATATCCGCCTACCCGCATTGGAGCAGTGTGGTAGATTAAGCTCTGATCCTTCTCCTAAATCGGGAACGATCTGACGGCATTACCTGTTTTTCTAAGATAATAAATAAGACTAGCACGTTACAATAAACAAAAACAAAAAAAAATGTGAATTTATTTATATACATATGTACAAAGAATTTTAAAAAAATTTTGATGACGCGTTGACGCAACGGTCACAGCACTGGTTTGTGGCTGTTGCGCTGGCGGTTGCGGGTTCGATCCCCGCACATGATAAACATTTGTATTTTTACGCATTGGATCAACGTGGTGGATTAAGCTCTGATCGTTCTCTTACATGGGGAAAGAGGCCTATGCCCAGCAGTGGGATATTACAGACTGAAGCGAGCGAGCGAGCGATTCTACAATAATTAAGTATCTTGTTTCTAAAAACATAGAGACAGAGTCATAGATGTCAGTGAAAGGAATCGATTTATTAATTTTATAATATTTGTTACACAGCTTGTATGCATTGTGACACTTTACGCATGGAATGTGAAATATCTTGTAAGCATGGACATATTTGGGGAAGTTCAAACAGCTTTGGAAGTATTTGAAAGTGAATGTGCTGATCCCACAAAATTGCTCGAGTCCCTGACATTTTTATTGCGATCGATTTGTAACAGAGTATTTAGTATTTACTCTCACACAAATATAAATGTACTAACTATGACAGTTCAAGAAAATCACCTAAACCGCTACGCTACGCTTGGATATGCTTCTAAAATTAGTGCTCGAAAACTTAATTTGAATAAAGATGTCACAAATATAGTCAAACAAAAGTCAACGCACCTTGCGTTGACTTTACAGTCAAGATGATAAGGGATAGGAACTGTAAAGTAGGCTTCCTCCAAATATTGAAATACTGACAAAGTTTTGCGAAAGACACATAGATTTGACAAAAGAGTTAGGGGTTGACGACGTACAAAAATTGGAAAAAATTGATTTACAGTGTAAATAACACAATAACAAAAAAAAACACAATATAAATCTTGTTAAATGGCAAAACATTAATAGCACGCATAGATCTAGCTACATGGGCGTACCCAGGTTCTGGGCCAGGGGGGGGCAAATAAAATTTTATAAGCACCTAGTCAAATAAATAAGCATATTAAATTAAGATAGGTAATGTTTTATTTAAATACTTTAATTATTTCTCACTCTAATAGTCTAATAATTAAAGAAAGATAATGATAGGAAAAATAAATTACGGGCGATCTGAGGTTGGGAAGTGGTAGGGAGTAGAGATTGCAACCCGGTATGTTTTTCAACGCGGCCGGGCCCGGTTGCATTCGGCGCCAACCCGGCCGGGCCCACCGGGCCCGGCCGGGTTATGTGTTAGCGATGAAACCTAAGTATTTTATGAAAATTTTCTCTATATGAATGAAAAAACACAATGATTCAAGGTTAATATTTATTTCAAACTGGCTTATGAACAATTATCACAATAATCAGCCTCACTCAAGTCTCAAAATCGCACTTAATACAGAATTTATTACTTTTACTTATGGACGGAAAAGTAACATTAGTATTAGTTAGTAATTATTCATTTTAATAAGTTTAAATAAGCAGGTTTTTCTCTTTACTCCTTAAATAGTGTCTAATTGAAAACATAGTAGGTATTTAAATAATTGTGTGTGCTCGCAAACAAAAAAAAACCGACTTAAATTACATCGACAAGTAATACAACGTAATAAGACGAAAAAATAGTCAAATAAATACGCGCTAACAAAGATTACTCAAAAAGTAGTAATCAGATCTCGATGAAATTTAAACAAGGCTACATGACAAGTATTAGCCTTCGATTAAAGTAAGAATCATGAAAATAGATAAACCCAGTGAAAATTTATGCGGTTTAATACGAGATACGATATAACGATACGATATACGGTCGACGAAAAAGTAGTCAAGTAAATACGCATTATTAGATAACTCTAAGTACTTGTCAGATTTTATTTAAATTTAAATGGGACCACATGACACGCAACACCTTTCAGGTAAAATAAAGTTCATCGAAATCGGTCCACCAAGTCAAAAGTTCTGATCTAACATACATTTAAAAAAATTCAATCAAATTGAGAACCTCCTCCTTTTTGGACGTCGGTTAATAATAAACTAATAACGCAGCTTAAGGTACTAAACGTGTCATAAAGACTTAGATTAGATAGATAGATAAACTTTGGTAGCTTTGTTAATTGTTATAAAAAAAAACAAATTCTTGTTTGCTAAAAGTAAAGTATGTTTTTTCTTAAACTTTGGCTATTAAGAGTTTAGATTAGTGAGTGTTACTATTACTAATTAACTAAATAGCGAAATCTTATATGATAGGTGTACTGTAACTGTAAAAAACCAGTCGCGGTTTACGTACCGGGCCCGGTGACCGGGCTCAGTAAAAATGGCCGGGCCCGGTGGGTGTCTAAAAGGGCACCGGGCCCGGGCGGGCCCGGCCCGGCCGGGCCCGGTTTGCAATCTCTAGTAGGGAGGGGGTATTTAAGTACCCTTAAAACGGTTTATCTCGATTTCCGGCTAAACGACAAGTTCATTGGCAAAGTTGTAGGTACTAAAAAGATCCACAACTTTTGTATTTATATTTTTTTTCACATAACCTCAAAATTCATGTGAAAAATAAAAAAAAAACAAGTTTTTGGTCTAAATCTCCTACAAAATTCTTTTTTTGTTTTACAAAATTTGGTGATAACTTACCTTTTTATGTTCCAAACACACTGTAATTTTATTGATGTAAAATATTTATTTTTTCACCTTATTTTGACCTCAATATCGAAAAAGCACCCTCACTTTCAATCGAAAATTCTCACGTCAAAATATCATAGGTAGGGATCCCTAGTACATTTTTTTCACCTGATTAGTATCAAGCTAATTTTTTGCGAGTAGCTTCATTTTGATGAGGCGAACAAAAAATTCCTCTTCGAAAACTCTCGATTGTGGTAGCTAATAGATATAGCAGGGGGTAGAGCAGCAGTGAGCGTAGGACCGGGATAACGTGCCACGCAATTTGTAGGACAATGTTACTATTAAATTATATAAATAGTATAATAGCTGGTTAGTAATAATTTTTGATGACCTTACGAGGTCATCAACTTGATGACCTCGTAAGGTCATCAAAAATTGATATTTTTTTTCTGATTTTTTTTTTCTTTTATTTAGTTAATATTTATATAATTTAATAGTAACATTGTCCTACAAATTGCGTGGAACGTTATCACGGTCCTACGCTCACTGCTGCTCTATCTCCTGCTAACTCTATTATCTACCACAATCGAGAGTTTTCGAAGAGGAACTTTTTGTTCGTCTCATCAAAATGAAGCTACTCACGAAAAATTAGCTTGATACTGATCAGGTTAAAAAAATGTACTAGGGATCCCTACCTATCAGGTTTTTAAAAAAAATTGGGTGGCGTTTTTGTTCGTTGAAATCTCTACTTTCTCATGGTGTAAAAAATATACATTACTATTGTAAATGTTTTCAGAAAATGCAAAGAAATGCTCAGAAAATGAAAAGAATATTTAATAAGACATCTAATATATTTTGACAAAGTTATAGAATCTTCTTTAAATTATATACGTAGATTTATTGATATTTTAAGATAACTTATGTACCTGAGTGACCTGCGGAAAATTTGTGACCATCAAAAGCTATTTCATAGAGAAGTGGAAAAGGGGCTAGGAGGGTCTGGGCCTTACTATCTGTTATTTCTTTGCATTTTCTGAAAACCTTCAGAAAATAGAGACTTCACCGAACAAAAAGCTTACCAACTTTTTAAAAAAAAACTGATATTTTGACGTGAACATTTTCCATTGAAAATGAGGGTACTTTTTCGATATTGTGGTCAAAATAAGGTGAAAAAATAAATATTTTAAATCAAAAAATTACAGTGTATTTGGGACGTAAAAAGGCAAGTTTTCACCAAATTTCGTAAAAAAATTCTCTAAAAGATACAAAAGTAGTAGATCTTTTTATTTGCTACAACTTTGCCATTGAACTTTTTTCCATAGGATTGTAGTTTAGCCGGAAATCGAGATAAACCGTTTTTTATCCTTTTTGTAATTTAGGAGCTATAATTTTAATTAATTATCTGAGCAAGGGGCAACAATGAAATAGTAAACGCTGGTGAATGGTCTTTGCCGAACCTCGCCTCTAATGAAGATGATAACGAATCTAAATAGGGCACGTATAACGAGCGACGAAAATATTCGCTAAGGGAAGCAGCTGGTTGATTTGCCCTATGTTGTTGACGGCTTGCTGTTCTAGGTAAACGCTGCTCAAGGTTCAAAGCCGTAGCAATTTCTTCAGCTGATTTTATTAAATCTCCACTCCCTTCTTCCGCAGAATGCCTGTGTTCTGCAACTGCAGTGGTTTGTATATTATGTTCTGCACATCTTATTACGTCCAGCATTTTAGACTGTAATATGTTTGCGACTGGTGGTCGGTGGTGGAATTCACGTATTATAGGTACTGGATTGAAAATAAGAACTTTTATCGACAACAGTAGATAGTTAGTAGGGAGGTTAACGAAATCCAGGGGGGGGCAGCTGCCCCTCCCTGCCCCCCCCTGCGTACGCCCATGTCTAGCTAGATCTACATAATGATAGCACGCTAGAGTTTTGGGCTCAAATCAATCAATAAATGTTAGCGACTTTTAATTTTGTCCGAAGCTAGCGACATCTAGCGACTATTCAAGTGTACATTAACGATTTTTTGACATGTAGAGTGGGCAGCACTGAAGCCCTGGTACGCGTGTCCTAAAGGTCTAGATACCAGGCCATAAACTCCAAAAAAAAAAAAATGGTACAACTGCTAGGATGAAGGATACTGTGGATACGCTACGCAATTATTACTACCGTGTGTGAACGAAACCACAACATACGAAAACTGTAAGGGGTGAAAAGGACACAAACAACATTTTTTGTCTTTGTCAGAGTTTCTGTTGGTCACAACTGAACTTGCGACCAACAAATCAGTTGAGACCGATATTTACTTCGTGAATTTATGTGATTTAAGTGATTTACAGTAATTTAAGTTGTGAAACTAAGACGTAGTTGAGTGTTGTATAAGAGTTATCATGGTTATATGTTATATAATCGGCTGTAAAAGCCGTACGGAGACGAAATCACAAGACATAACCTTTCATACGTAAGTACAATTTTTTTGATAAAAATATGACTTGTTAGGCAAAAATATTAACAGAATGAGAGTCCTAGTATATTAACAAGTTATTATAAACAGAAATAATTTATGAAAACGGTATTTATCATCATAATAATAAATATAGGTATATTAACCGACAAAATTAAGTGGTAAGGTTAATTTGTCATCCTCGAAACAAACGTTAGGCTGGTCCGCCATTTTTAAGTACTTTATAATTTGCTCAGGTTATAGATTTTTTAGGGATACCAGCCGAGGTAACTGATAAATTACCCTAAAAGTGCGGTATTTTTTATTCAATCTTAAATTTCATATTACTTAATGAAACTGATGTTACAGATTTCCAAAGGACTCTGCAATTCGCCAATTATGGATTCGTGCCACTGGGCGACCAAACTGGCAACCAACCAAATATACTCGGATATGCTCTAGACATTTTGAACAAAGTTGTTTTAGAAAAACTGCTCGAAATGTGACATATTTAAAACCATTCTCGATCCCTACACTTCATATCGTCGAACAGGTTAGTTACTTTTATTAGGCTAAAATTTACATCCTGGACCGTCGATATAGATGTTCATATTTTTTCTGTATATAGTAATAGTACTCATATATAGAAAGCTTTTTGTGAATTCTCAGGCTTAGGAAAATTATAATAATAATAATTATTTTTTTTTTTACTTATTTACTGTCACATTATAATTTTTGAAGTTAGATAGGTTAGAGTAATTTTTTTTAACGAAATTATGCCGATAACCTGTCTAATTTTGAAAAAAAAATACCCTAACCTATCTAAGGTTAGGGTATTTTATTTTGTAACGAAATGATGCCGATAAACAGTCTAATTATGAAGTTAGATAGGTTATTTATTTATTTTTTTGTAAAGAAATTATGCCGATAAACGGTCGACGGTCCAGGATCTAAATTTTAACCATGTCTACTGAAATGTGTTAATATTACTTTATCTTTTATAGAAAATTGTACTGATTAAATAAATACATATATACAAAATTAATTGTATGTTGTCCATCTACTGTTTACTTCATCCTGGTTCATTAATAATATAAATTTTTTAAATTTAATATACAGGTACCGATGGAAATCTTGTCCACATCTATCGATCAGTGGTTTTCAGTGGTTTTAATAAAAAGATGCATACATAATTTCCACAAAACCGAAAAAGAAATACTGACCATAAACAAATTACTAGCGAAACTCAAACGGGATATTTTTCAAGGTGGTCTAACGAGCTTAAGGACAATAATTAAAAACCTGGGTTTCAAGTGGCGAAAGACCGAAACCAATAGAATGGTTCTTATAGAGAAGACTGACATTCGCCTGAAAATTGTTCATATCCAATCTATATTTAAATGGATTTGATATGTGTAACAAATTCTAAGCCGCCATCAGATATATCACTCGCCATCAGATACGTCGATCCATGGTGTAGGCCTACTGGGGATCCCGCCATGTAAAATAATGGGAACGCATCGACGACACAGTACCTCCGTGGTGATGTGGAAAGCTGTGTTATTTATTATTTTAACTCATGTAAGTCGATAAGACCCTGAGTAGTTAAGTGTGTGTTAATTTCGTAATATATTTTTTTTTTATGTTACTAAGTCGACAAACAAGCGTACGGCTCACCTGATGGTAAGTGACTACCGTAGCCTATAGACGCCTGCAACACCAGAAGCGTCGCAAGCGCGTTGCCGACCCTATCCCCAATCCCCCCCAGGAGCTCTGGTCACCTTACTCACCAACAGGAACACAATACTGCTTGAAAACAGTATTATTTAGCTGTGGTCTTCTGTAAGGTTGAGGTACTACCCCAGTCGGGCTGCTCCATATTTTGAGCAGGAAATTTCCTGCTGTGCCCTACCTCAGTTGAGATCGAGATTGTTGAATATCCATCTATACTAATATTATAAAGAGGTAAAGTTTATAGCTTTGTTTCTATGTAGGGGGTAATCTTCGCAAATACTGATCCGATTATGAAAATTCTTTCTCTAATAGAAAGCTTAATATTCAAGAGTGACTATGCTATATTTTATTGTAATTGAACAAAAAATTCAATAAATAAGAAAAAGACAAATAAAAATAAAAATTGGTAATGACAGTTTTCTTCGTGAGTGTACATGCGCAAAAGTTCGCAGAGCCTATGTTCAGTTTTCTTTATCTTGGTACGTAATTGTTCTAGAGGTCTTACATTTTTACTTTTCGTTTAATTTTGGTATGTTAAATTGTTTTCAAAGTAGATTCGTTTTTGTAAATTGTATTCTTTAGGGTAGAAATAAATTTGTTTTAAAAAAAATAACTTCTGTTCTTATTTGTAAGAATATATAAAGTATATTAATAAAAACTTAAATTTGGAGTAACTTGTTTCATTTTTTTTTTTCATGAAATCATGCTAAATATGTTCCGTTCAACTCCCAGGTTCGATTAAGAGTTAAAAAACAGAACATTTTTTCAGACCACATCTTACGAGATATTACTGTCGTATTTCATGCAACTATCAAAACTCAAAAGCAGAATAAAATAAATTCATTAAAAAATCGAAAAAACAAAATACAACATAGACTGAAAAACACATTACCCTCCTTTGCATTGCGCAGTCGGGTAAAAAAAAAAAATCGGGAAATTTAAAATAAAATAAAAATTTAAAATAAAATAAAATACGGGGAAATTTTGGTAGGGCTGGCAACCCTGACATCTTATATACTTTTATGTTTGTCCCTTTCGGGTGTGGCACGCTTGTCACATCTATAGTATCCTTCATCTATGTACAACTGAGATCTATAATCTATTAAATCAATCAATGTCAATTGTCAAATGTCAATCACAAATCAATCAATGCTCCTATGCTCCATGCAATCAACAATCAATTAATAACAAGTTTTAGAAAATAAAAGTTTCAAAAAAATGTACCGTTGAAGTAAAATAAAAGGAAAAAAAGTATTTACAAAAAAAAATTGTAGACGCAAGTGTAATATTAACGGATATAAAAGTGAGTAAATAGAATATTATAATAACTTATTATTAAGAATTCTTGTTTTTCCTTAAAATCGATATAACTAAACTATTTTTAGAGTTATCTTGTAACTAAATTTAATATTCGTTGAGCGGAGTACACAACAATAAACGATATTTTCTGCAAAACTAACATGTTAATTTTATAACTTCATAATTATCATATTAAAACTTCTAATATCGATTCGAAATAGGGAGAAATAGGAGGTTCCATATTGGTATAAATAATTTGAATATCTTGAATGACCATTCATAATTGATCATGACCTTGATGCCGCCCCTACCCCCAGTCCCCCAGGAGCTCTTGTCACCTCACTCACCCCAGGAACTCAACACTGCTTGAAAGTTGTATTATTTAGCTATGCTCCATTTTTTATTGCTAGTTTTTTTTCCAGGATATTTTCTGCTGTGCCTCAGTGGAATCAACATTATTAGGAAACAACAATTTGTAGCATTTCTATATTTATATCAATTTAAAGCTTCACTTATTACTTACATTTAATTAAATGTGTTCAATGTTAAACAAAACAGGTTTATAAATTAATAGTTTAAGTTTTTATGTTCATGTCTATGTATTTTATTTTAATATTGTCGACATCACTCTACTATCAAAAATTAAGTTCACAATGTAAAAACCTATAAACAACATTATTCTTGGTTGAAAATGTAATTATTACAATGCCCCTTACATGCTTTACATTTTTTTATTTTATTTAATTACCGTTTATACAATTAACAATACATAAAATATAAAAAAAAGCAACAAAAAACCACAAGGTTTCAACCTGTGCTATCTTAGTCTAATTATATATACATTAATTATTTGTCAATGGTATAAAAAATACGAAATTATTTTTAATGTTACAACATGTACATCACATACTTACTATTTTTTTCCTTTCATTTTATAATCAAGCACATAAAAACTTCATAAACGATGAACAAAAGTAGTCAAAGTACTTAAAATTTCCTTCTTAAAGTTGCTCGGACAGAGGACCCTGGATTACTTATAAAATCGAAATATTTTTTATTGAAACTAAAAAATTTAATACGATAATTCATTATTATAATTTAACCGTTATTATTGATAACACGTTGCCACACTGTGCTGAATCACATTGTTTATTTATTTTTAAGTATGGTATCTTTGTGAATTTATTATCTTTTGCATTAAAATATCTTTAAAGTCTTCGTCAGAAAATTATCATCTTATTTTAATGTATTTTACGAAAGTTGATTAATTGAAATAGTAGTTTTTTGTTTTATAATCTTTATAAGAGTGACTTAAATCGATATAATTATGTGCATCTCGCCAATATTCTTTATAGGCTACATAGCTAAATTTGAATTTTCTAATAATATATTTAAAGATACATAACCCTTCGTTATACATCTATTCCAAAAAATAATTTATGTGATAGTAATTCATAACGTATAAAAAAATTTCAATCTTTAGCATTTGTCCGATCAGTCCTTAATTTATTGATTTGATAAAAAAAACGAATTTCATATTTCTGAATTTTGGTTCAAGATACACTTATTAACAAGATATTTGGCACAATTCAATAGTGAATGAGGCCTCGAAATCTAATTATAACCGATTATAACCGACCGAATTATAACCGATTACAACCGAGAACAGTTCTTCAAGGATATTTGATTATTATTATGTATTTTAATTGTTCTTCTTATTTTTTATATCGTTTGTCATATTATGTTATTACATGCATCTGTACTATATTTAAGTGTATTTGTATGCTTATTTGTGAAAACTTTTCTTTTTATATAACTAGGTCGGCAGACAAGCATACGGCTCACCTGATGGTAAGAGATTACCGTAGCTTATTGACGCCTGCAACACCAGAAGTATCGCAAGCGCATTACCGACCTTATTCCCAATCCCCTCAGGAGCTCTGGTCACCTTACTCACCAACAGGAACACAATACGGCCTGAAAGCAGTATTATTTAGCTGTGGTCTTCTGTAAGGTCGAGGTACTACTCCAGTCGGGCTGCTCCATATTTTGAGCAGGAAATTTCCTGCTGTGCTCTACCTCAGTTACATCGTTTAATTGGCCTTTGTATCTCTTAATGTATGTTTTTCATAAGTAATCATTTGGAAAAATAAATAAAACAAAGATAGGAAATAAAACAAAAAAAAAGAACTTTAGTAAATAATTCGGTACTAAGTTAATACTGTTTGGTTTATATCAATCAATCAATCACTTCAGACTATCGCATTCCACTGCTTGACATAGGCCTCCCCAAGTTTGCGCCAGACATCCCAGTTTTCCTCAATCCTCATCCAGCCTACACCGGCAATCTATGTATCTATATATCTTGGTTTAGGGTCATTGTGGCAACAGTGGGTCAAAGGGGCACACTGAGTCAACGTCATATTGGATAGAAAAAATAAGACAATAGTTGCGTCTCTTTCACAGTAGATTCAAGTGCGGCTATAAACCCTAACACGCCAGTCAGTGCACAGCTCAGACGAGTAGTATACATTACAGAAAACAATTTGTGATTTGAGAGTGAAAAAGTAAAAAAAAAAAAACGTAAGTTTTGTTCTTTCTTTGTTTCGTATCTATTAATATTATCCCTTGAGTTAAAATTTGTGGGCAGTGGTGGATTTACACAATAGGTTGAGTAGGCTGGAGCCTAGGGCGGCTAATTCTAGGGGCGGCAATTTTATTTTTGAAACGTTATAATATTAGGTCTTTACCTATGGAATTGCCGTTTCGTAGTTTGTTTGTATTTTTTTTTTAATTTAATGACATATAATATATTTATACACGTACACATCTCGACTGTACTAGGATATAGGATATCGAGTTTCAGAGGTCATTAGGGGCGGCAAAAATTTAATAGCCTACTGGCGGCATATTAGTAAATCTGCCACTGACAGTGGGTCATATCCTCATATCTAAAGTGGGCACAGTGGATCGGTCGCACTGTAACTACTATGACAAAAATGATTATATTTTTTATAATATATTTTCTATAATAATATTTTTACAGATTTATCTATACTATAATATAATAAAGCTGAAGAGTTTGTTTGTTTGATTGATTGATTGTTTGTTTGTTTGTTTGTTTGTTTGTTTGAACGCGCTAATCTCAGGATCTACTGGTCCGATTTGAAAAATTCTTTCAGTGTTAGATAGCCCATTTATCGAGGAAGGCTATAGGCTATATATCATCACGCTAAGACCAATAGGAGCGGAGTCCACGCCGACGAAGTCGCGCGCAGAAGCTAGTGTTAAATAATAATAATATTTTTATTTTACAGAATGTCAAAGAAACGCCTGTTATGTAGGCAAATAGGTATAACCACACCAAAGAAAACATGAAAGACGCTCTACTAGAAATTGCCTCGGGAAAAAAGAATATTCGATTTACAACGTTTACAAGCAATAAAAAAACTAAAGTTCCATATTAGATTGTTAAAACAAAGTTTTAAAATATTTTAAGATTAAAAGCAATGTGTTATTTTTTTTTGTTGGTTGATTTTAAATTTTGCTAGTTTTTTATGACCACTACCTAAATATTTACAAAAATCTTGCATATCATCATTGCAATTAAAGTTTACAAGAATCAAAATGTCACTGAATGGGTGAAATGACTAAACAAATATTACATTGTTACGTTGAAAAGCTAAGAAAGCTACAATTTGTTAGAATAATTTATTTTTTGCTATAAAATTGAAGTCATTTTATATTAAGTGTAACCTAAAAAACGGATTTAATAAAAATATTAAAAATTACCTATCTTTTTATAATCCAATATACTCCTGATCCACTGTGCACTCAGGGTTAACCCACTGTGTACTCATCTAAGGACACAGGGGTTCAAAAACCTTTTTTTTAAATATTTATCATTAAAAAACCATCAAATCTATTTAAAAAACTTTTTGACCAAAATGGAGCCAAGAAATCTATCTTTCTTTTAATAAAATTTAACGTCTGTAGCTAGTGTAGTTACGGAGCTATGTGATTTAAAAAAAGTGTGACCAACTGTTGCCACAATGACTATATAGTATATATATTTTTAGCCAATTCGTAAAAAACATATTTATCTATTGAATCTATCTATACTAATATATAAAGCTGAAAAGTTTGTTTGTTTGGTTGTTTGTTTCTTTGTTTGAACGCGGTAATCTCTGGAACTACTGGGCCGATTTGAAAAATTCTTTCAGTGTTAGATAGCCCATTTATCGAGGAAGGCTATAGGCTATGTATCATCACGCTAAGACCAATAGGAGCGGAGTCCACGCCGACGAAGTCGCGCGCAGAAGCTAGTCTCATATATCTGGACAACTTCTAATACGTTTGAGACAACCAAATTGACATTTTCATTAATGATACATTTTTTTCTGAACAGATTGGGGTGCCTATCGATTCTGACTGGCTACTCAAATCATGGGTACCGAATACATCTCTCGAAAACGAAATGTAGTAATCTATATATGTATTATGACGCTTCTTTTCACATACTACACAACGGTGAATACAACACCGACAGAGAGGAAGAAAATAGAGAATCTGGGCAAGAGAGAAATAAAGTATATCTTGCAATGGACAAATAAATCGCTTGCTCCATTTAATTTCATGAAAGAGGGGCATGTGGCGTTCGTTAAAAACAAGTGCAAATTTACTAACTGCTTCGTAACAAATGATAGCGAATACTTCTCGAACGAGTTGGATTTCGATGCTATCGCCTTCAATGGCCGAGACATGCATCTGAAGTTGTCCCATATGCCACAGCACCGAAATCCGAGACAAAAGTACATTTTCGGTGCAATGGAATCAGCGGATAACTTCCCAGTTTGCGACGAACGCTTCGACGACTTTTTCAACTGGACGTGGACTTACAAACTCGATTCTGACTTTCGTTGGGGATACATAACAGTCTACGATCTGAACGGTACTGTGGTCGGTCCCGCGGTCGACATGAAGTGGGAGAGTGACATGAAACCGATCAGCGAAGATTTGAAAGTGAAATTGTCAAATAAAACTAAGGCCGGGGTGTGGTTCGTGTCGCACTGCAAGACTAAAAGTAGAAGGGAGCACTTCGTTGAAGAAGTTCAGAGAGAATTAGAAGTGTACAACTGGACGGTTGATGTATATGGCCGGTGTGGCCCATTTAAGTGTCCTAAATCGAATAGAAAATTCTGCAACGATCTGATTAAAAATAATTATTATTTTTACTTCTCCCTTGAGAACTCTTTTGCTCAAGATTACGTGACTGAAAAACTTTTGAATGCATTGGAAAATTACGCTGTTCCTGTCGTGTACGGTGCCGCTAACTACCCCAGGTATTTATAATTTCATGTTGTTATGCTACTTTGAAGAACTGTTGTATTATTTAACTTATTACCTTAGCTGAATAAAAATACAGTTGAAGTTAAGTTTAATCTGAGAACATGTTAAAAGAAAACCCCTACAAAACAACAATTAACATCGTCATTATATATGTCTTTTTGATTGTAGCCAACCGAATAAAAGTTAGTTGTAGATTATCATTGCCAAACGTTACGACCAACTAGGCTGCATTGCATGTGAGTTACGAGCCTAACTAGGCTGCATTTATCAAAGTTACGTTATATAATCGGGAGCAGCCTGACTGGGGAAGTACCTGGACCTTACACAAGATCACAGCTAAATAATACTGTTTTCAAGCAGTGTTGTGTTCGTGATCGTAATAAGGTGACCAGAGCTCCTGGGGAATTGAGGATAATGTTGGCAACGCGCTTGCGATGCTTCTGGTGTTGCAGACGTCTATTAGCTATGGTAATCACTTACGATCAGATGAGCCGTACGCTTGTTTGCCAATATAGAAGCAACTTATATAAAAAAAGGTCAATCTCCTCACTGGTGATGATTCTCGAAGTGATCATGAATGCAGCTATATAGGTATATGTATATGTTTATATTTTGGAAATTTCTGAACATATCAATTATTTTCCACAAGACTACGTAAGAGACAATATAAAAAAAAATAGGTAAAAAAACTTTTTAAGTTAAACGGTTTTATGTTAAACATACATTGCAATGTTTAAGATAAATGTACTAAAAACCAAAAAATAATAAAATAGATACAGTCGTGGGAATTATAAACATATGCATAGACTAGACTAAAATAAAACCGTGGGGCACGTCAATTGTCTACAATCGTTGGTTAAAATGTTTGTTTTGTAATGTTACACTATAACATCTCTTTTATTTGCATGGAGTGTATAACTATTGGAATTTCCATGAGCAAGAAATTAGTAAGTAATTTCCTCACCGTCTGCGGGCCAACTGCCTAACGACGAATTAAACGATTCTTCTATCGCACATTAAGTCGATAATTTGTAGACAATTGACGTGCCCCACGGTTTTATTTTAGTCTAGTCTATGCATATGTTTATAATTCCCACGACTGTATCTATTTTATTATTTTTTGGTTTTTAGTACATTTATCTTAAACATTGCAATGTATGTTTAACATAAAACCGTTTAACTTAAAAAGTTTTTTTACCTATTTTTATTTTCTAGTTTTTAGTTTTAGTTCGCATTCTTTGATACCCATATTGGTGGGATTGATAAAAAATTGTTATCAGCCATTTGGTAGCGGCGGCCATCTTAGATTTCAATTTTGCATAGTAAATTGTATTCTACTTGTTGAGACCTTTCATTTGATACCCATATTGATGGGATTGATAAAACCTAAGTTATCCGCCATTTTGTAGAGGCCGCCATCTTGGATTTTAATTTTATATAGTATATTGTATTCTACTGGTTGAGCACTTTCATTTGATACCCATATTGATGGGATTGATAAAACCTACGTTATCCGCCATTTTGTAGCGGCCGCCATCTTGGATTTCAATTTTTTATAGTATATTGTATTCTGCTTGTTGAGCCCTTTCATTTGATACCCATATTGATGGGATTGATAAAACCTACGTTATCCGCCATTTTGTAGCGGCCGCCATCTTGGATTTCAATTTTTTATAGTATATTGTATTCTGCTTGTTGAGCCCTTTCATTTGATACCCATATTGATGGGATTAATAAAACATAAATTATCCGCCATTTTGTAGCAGCGGCCATCTTGAATTTATAATGATAATGAATAAATATAATTGTATTGTCACCAAAATCCAAAGTGTATACAAAATTTCAGATTAATCGGTTGACAGGAAGAGGGTGAAATTTGAATTACTAAAGGACATGGCCAATTTTTGTATGGGCGTTCGAACTTAGTGTACACTGATGACTTTTGGTGTTATAAACTCGTAATAATAGGCACATTAAATTGCTATAATTATCAAACTCACAGAACTTGTCAATAAAATATACTAGGTGTTAACATGTAAGAGTATAGGTTATAATTTAAAAAACTTTAGGCGCTTTCAAATATATATTTACTTTTCCAATTATAGGATTCACATGTATAACCTATTATTTGTGTAATTTAATAGCATATTTAATATTAATTTATATCACTTTTACTCTAGTATTATTACTTTAGAAACACAGTGCACTGTTAAACTGCTAATTGTTTTTGCTGCACTGTTTATCACATAACTTGTATTTTTTTTTTGTAATAAATAAATAAATAAATAGTGAACAGTTTCGAATTATTATGGACTACGGTAAACTGATATACCTTCAGTAATAACAGGGATTTAAACAAAGTAAAGGCCACCCTCTCATCGGTCGTATTTCTTTTATTGCAAAGGTAAGGGAAAAAAAATAAAAAAGAGTAAAAATTAACATTTATTTTTTAATATTCTTCAATTGTTACAAGTATATTGTCTAAAACTCCTGCTGGAGCTAGAATATTGTCTTGGTGCCTTGCCCAACCAAGGTACCAGATTATTGTCATTACATGACAACAACAACCAACAGTCCTGTTCCCTACAAGGCAATTGCAATAATAGCCTAAAATAGCTTCCAGGACAGAATTACTATTATGTTCAGTGTCAAATAAGACATAGGCAAAATAGATTCTTTGCGAAATATGACGAGACTTAATACGTCCTCGTAATAAATAGGGACGATTACCACCAACCCGTATTACCATTTCTTGGGAATGTTCCAGTTCCGGACACACTTCAACCACATAAATACCACTATGCCTTACATGCTCACCGAAGTATGAACGTGCTTGTTTCACTTGATATGGGCCTAATGCAAACAATATTAAATCATTGTATGTGAAAAGTGGGAAATTATTTAACTGAGGTAAGTTACCATCGATACGGGTAAACATAACTTGTCTTCTGTTTATATTATGATCAATAATAAATTGACCAAGATGATTAGGTTCATCCATATATCTTAATGCTCTTTGGATTATATGCTCAGCGTTAGGGCTATCCACTAAAACAGGATGGAATTTATTTAATAGGGCTCCAGCAATTCTAAAATCAACCATCAAATGTGTTGATGCATTATTGAAATATCGTTGCCTAAACAGTTTAAAATCCCTCTTAAACCTCCCGTTCACAACTTCCACAACCCATCTACACAGTGTTACCTTACGGCTTCTATTAGCTTGTGAAAATGTTAGTTGTCTCGCTCCTTCATCTAATAATTCAGGTTTATACACACGATAATTATGATTTTCAAGTAAAGGGATGGCATCCCTAAAGCCCTTATCTAAAACAATTACATCGTTTTCTCTAAAGAGTCTTCTGAACGGCCCATTTTCATTTTCAAATAAATGTATCATAATTTCGGCATCAGTTTGGGTGGCAGCATAGGGTCCCACAGCATCGATGATGTGACCATCGCAAGATACAATCAAAAATGGTTTGACTAAATTGTCATATTTGTGCAAACTATATGTCTTCTTTTGAAACATATAGTTTGCACTTTTCTGTAAGTAGATGTATGTCCCATCAAATATTGCGATTGCAGGCCTATCTCCAGCTATAGACTCATCAGGATCACTCAATAATGCTTCTGGAACTCTCAAGTTTCTCTCTGATATTTCCCTATGAGTTATATGGTTCACACCAATATTATTGGGAACAAAATGCTCATTGAGACACAACCTAACTTTTTTCATTATTAGTTCCAATGTAGACCTAGCTATATCAAAAAGAGTTGCCAATCGTCTATTACTTTCGCCTGTTCTTAGCTTAATTAAATAAATAGCTAAAGAGCGTTTAGATTTCTTAATATTGAGTGGTAAAAGATTATGCAGAATTAAAAACTGAGGTACTGTAAGACCCGTCCAATAATGGCAATAGTGGTTCGGCATTTCTGAGACATTTTCAAAGTTCAGGATATTCATTTTTGACTTCAAAATATTTATTATGTCTTCTATATGTATGGCACTAAATGTAGAATGTGTCACATCCATTTGAGACAGTAAATGCCACGAATTGTTATACAAATGTATTTCACACACTCTACAGCTGCGGGGAATATAAAAACTATGTTCTTGCAATAGAATTCTTTTAAGGAACTGTGGGACCAAATGTAAAGATCTGTTTCGGCATTGCTGAAATATACAGCGGACAGATGTGATTGTTGGTCGCTTATAATTAGGTAATGATATGGTAGTACTTTCTCTTTGAATTGGCCTATTTTGAACAGGAGGTATTGTTGGTGGTTCTGGAGGTCTAACTACTTGAACAGTATGGGCTGCTGCATTGTTGTCCGAGGCCAATTCCTGCATGTCTCGTGATGAGTCATGCACTGCCTGCCTATTTGCTCGCATCCAACACACGTGACAAACATAGTTGTTTCTTGAGAGCTAAAAACAAACACACTACAGTTAGATGACATAGTAAAAGACAAAAACATATGTTTATATAATTTTTAACAAAAAGGTTATCTTTTGTACACATCATTGTAATATGTTAGAGCATGCCTACTTTAGGCAAGTATATGTTAAATATGGAAAATAGATAAAACACAGATATTAAAAATCTTACATACATACATAATCTGAACTTATTTTTTATATATTCCACACATACTGAAGTTCGAAGCAATCTATACTAATATTATAAAGAGGTAAAGTTTTAACTTTGTTTCTTTGTAGGGGGTCATCTTCACACATATTAATCCGATCATGAAAGATGATCACTAACAGAAAGCTACACTATTCAGGAGTGATATAGGCTATATTTTATTTTTATTGAACAAACAATTCCGTGAAAAATAATAGTATATGTAAATCAAGTCGGAAATGTGCGAGCGAGATGAAAACTTTACTATATATTTGGATCACAAAAATAATTAACGCCCAACGAAGTGGTCACGGGTCGGCTAGTACATAATAAAGATGAATATAACTAGGTATTTATAATAATAAAAAACATAGTGCTTACCACATAATTAGTATTTTGTGATAATAGAGCTGCCAGCAATGGACTCTCCGTGCTGATATTATGGTGTCTTATTTTGCTCACAGATTTGCCACAACCAAGGCAAACCTTGTTATGACCCAGTAGTCTCTCATGTTCTCCAGTTTCGGTGTTTAATAATAAGAAGCATGGATGACAAATAAATGTATCCAGAGGTAACTGAAAATATCATGCATGACGTTAATATCGAATACCATACATAAAAATAAATAAGATCAGAATCAATTTTTCTACTACAACTTCATACCTGTGTTTGAGCAATGTTTATCCAACGGGAAAGTCTTGTTTGATAGTGTGCAGAAAGCGAGGATATGAGATGCCTTTGCAACCTTTGCATGGCTACTCCGCAGTTGATGCACCTCATAATCTCCACAAAATAAATCCGAAACACAATGCAAATCAGAGTCCAGTGTTAATAGCAAGGTAATCGAGTGGTAGAAGGATCAGTCCAAAGTGATAAGCAGGGGTCAAAAATATTTGAGAATAATCGCAATAACAAACACAACAGGTACAAAGAACGCAAGCGCAACGAAGAAACCAACGGCAATGGAATATTGACGTTTGACATAGATTATGAGTTTATGACACATTGACACATTGTCAAGCACATAAACACGTTCCATTTTATGTATTATATTTCAGAATGTGGGAATGGAATTAAATAATACTTATATTCTTATTTAACATTGTTATTTTAATACATTGTTTCTTTTTTTCATTTATTGAATAAAAAATATATGAATAAACATAGCTTCGATAAGAATAAAATGTTTCTAATAAAAGCATTTGTTATCCAAAAACGTGTCTACATTATTTAGTAATACGCATGGTGAGGAACGTCCATGATTTTAAATAGATTTCTCTGTGGTACAGTATGGCGGAAGTTGACGAATTCATATTTTATTCCTTATTATTTTGAAATAAAAACTGACAAGTTCAGAGAGGTTAAAAACTACATCATAATACATCTTTCTATTTTTAATAAATATTAAATATTTATGTGTATGTGTACGTGGAATGTACTTTTTTGGCCATGTCCTTTGACCCAAGAATAAATAATAAAAAATAAAACAAACGGGGTGAGCTAAATAAAACCGTTTAAAAAAATACATTTTTTTCTAATTTAAAAGGGTAATTAATTTAAAAGGTGTTTTTTATTAACGCTGAATTACTTAGTTCAATATAGGTGTGTCTAATAATTGCATATGTACTATAGATAAGCCAATTGCCCGAAAGTCAGCTGCACCCATTATAACTTTCTTGCAGACACTTATAGACTACGGTCTTGCTTGTATACCGACCTAGTCGTATAAATAAATATCCGCAAAAGTGCTGCGGAACAGCGTGATAGCTTATGCTTCGACCCTTCTCCTATATGAAGGAAGAATACTTTGATCAGCAGTGGTAATTTACAGGATGATTAATTTTTGTGTGTACATCTTTAAACTATTTCCATTTTATTGCAGATTTTTGCCACCGGGTAGCTACTTAAATGGCATGGAGCTGGGAGCGAAGGAGTTGGCTCGACAAATGAACAAAATAATTGAAAACCGAACATTGTATCACGACTTCTTCAGATGGAGAAACTATTACGTGTACAAAGAGACTTCTAGTAAAGAAGATATCTGTAAACTCTGTGAGATGTTGAACGATGAGGACAAAGTGGCTCAGACGAGTGTTTGGCATGATTTTAGAACGTGGTGGAACGGGGCTCGTTATGAACAAAATTGTCATAAATAAATAAATGACTGCAGACACTACTAACAGACTAAACTTGACGATTTATGTAACAATTGACACGGGTATTATACGTGTATATTTCAATCAACGTATATACAGGTGTCCGGTCCCGAGCTAGCGATAATTTAAGGTTACAAAATATACCTAATTTCCAGACCAAAACAGTCAATTTTTTTACTCTCAAAAGGGTACTTTACTCGCAAAAGGGTCATATTCAAACAGCCCTAACTCTTGACTTATGCAATTAAGAACAATAATTTTAATTGTAGTTTGTAATTTAGTATTAATATGCTAGTTTTTGAATTATGTTAAGAAAAATAAAAAAAAACGCCTGGTATGGTAATTAAAAATAGCATGGTATCGTCTCTTGTCGAAGAATTTCATTGTAATATGAAATCTTTGAGTAGCCGGGATCTGTAACGAACTCGCTATAGACGACGCCAAGGTTTGCTTAAAAACCTAAAATCATCATATCAAGAATTTCGACGTGGCTAGATGAGGACCCATAGCTCAGTTGGCAGAGCGCTGACACGGCACAAGTCAGAGGGCGCAGGTTCAAATCCCGCTGGGTCGAAAATTTTGATATGATTTAAAATCTTTATAATTTCCTCAGGTGTGGGTAACCGTTCTCAAAGGGTAAAAACGGACGACCCGCATATATGGGTGTTTTTGTCGATAAAATTAGGTATATATTGTAACCTTAAATTATCGCTAGCTCGGGACCGGACATCTGCATAAATAATACATACACATATTATTATATATCACAATCTGATTCGGGCCGTGAATCGGAAACAAATCTTCCGGAACAGAAGCTGGGTCACTGCAAACTGGGCTAGTCATACATTTGTGCAAATTATTTTACTTATGACAAGTGTGTAAAATTCCACCAATATAAATGTAAGATTTATGTCGGTGAATGTAATTTTATATGTAAGAATATTTGGTTACCAGTGTATAATATACTTTAGTCTCTAAGCTGACATTGATTTAAGAATTAATACTAACACTTAATATTATAATTATAAGTTATGTTTTTATTTGTAACTACTTATATCACTGTAAAATTTGGCCTTTGCCTGTAATAAAGAGTTATATAAATAAATACTATTTTATCATTAACAATATCCCACAAATCATACATCTATACTAATATAATAAAGCTGAAGAGTTTGTTTGTTTGTTTGTTTGTTTGTTTGTTTGTTTGTTTGTTTGTTTGTTTGTTTGTTTGTTTGTTTGTTTGTTTGAACGCGCTAATCTCGGGATCTACTGGTCCGATTTGAAAAATTCTTTCAGTGTTAGATAGCCCATTTATCGAGAAAGGCTATAGGCTATATATCATCACGCTAAGACCAATAGGAGCGGAGTCCACGCCGACGAAATCGCGCGCAGAAGCTAGTAAATTATAATTCTAGAGCAAATAAGACATTAAGTCGTATCACTAAAATTACTTTAAAGTGGCTTATGTAGACCTAAGGTTATTAGTTATTACTGTTACTACTGCTACTGTTTTATAAAGCCTAATCGGAAGCGAGCTCTGCGAGAAGTCTAGTAGTCAAGCTTTCGTCTGTCGGATTATACAAAAAAAGTAAATTTTACTTCTAAGAGGGTAAAATTAAAATTTGTAATAAATAACAGCTTTTACTTAATGTATTTTAAATTAAGAATATTAAAAAAAAAAATAACAATTCCTATTTTTTAAATTACAGTATACTAGCAAAACCAAGACGCTCAATTGAATCTTTAAAAACAACCATTTCGAGCATATCTTTCGCATTTTTTTTTCAAACTACCCACATTTTCCATCTTTATTTTCAAAGTAGTGATGTGACATATTGTATCAGTGAACAATTTGGTATAGTACAGATACATATATAGGACACATATTAAACATTAGTATAATTATAATGATATGTACAAATGTTCATTGGGTTTCTCTCAAAGATAGAGTTAGAAACGAGACTATCCGCGAGAGAACGAAAGTAACCGACATAGCCCACAGAATTAGCAAGTAGAAGTGGCAGTGGGCTGGTCATCTGTGTCGCAGGACCAATGGCCGTTGGAGTAGACGTGTCCTGGAGTGGAAACCGCGTCTTGGCAAACGCAGTGTGGGACGTCCTCCGGCCCGTTGGACCGACGATCTTCGTAAGATTGCCGGTGTAGGCTGGATGAGGATTGCGGAAAACCGGGATGTCTGGCGCGAACTTGGGGAGGCCTATGTCCAGCAGTGGACTGCAATAGGCTGAACTGACTGACTGTACAAATGTAAAAAAAGAATTGTTATTATAGGACTGTATTATCTCTTATATATATATATATATATAAATGAATCGCTGAATGTGTTGCTAAGCGCAAATCTCGAAAGCAGCTGAACAGATTTTGCTAATTCTTAATTTATAATATTACTTGAAGTACGATGATGGTTCTTACGGAGAGAAAAATTTAAAAAATTGCCTGAAAAAGTCTAAAACAACAATTTTCTATATTCCCATACAAAAGATTCGTAATAATACTTAAAAGTCAATTTGAACTTTAATACCATACCATAAAGTTTAAGTGTTAGTGGAGGGGTTCCGGGAAAGATAAGTATTAAAAAAAAATAAAAAATTAAAGAATCGACTGTTAGGCGGTACGAAGTTCGCCGGGTCAGCTAGTTTTATAATAAAACTAGCTGACATAGCGAACGTTTTTTGCCATATATATTATTAACCTCCTAAATCCCTCCCCTTGTATCTTAGGGGTATGAAAAATAGATGTTGGCCGATCCTCAGACCTACCCGATATGCACACAAAATTTTATAAAAATCGGTCCATCCGTTTCGGAGGAGTATTGTAACTAACATTGTGACACGAGAATTTTATATATATGATTATATTTGTCGCTTCAGCCTGTAATATCCCACTATTGGGCATAGGCCTCTTTCCCCATGTACGAGAAGGATCAGAGCTTAATCCACCACGCTGCTCCAATGCGGGTTGGCGGATATATTCCCACTATGAGTAACGATCGCTATCAGGTGTATATGATAACAACCGGGACCGAAGGCTTAACGTGCTCTCCGAGGCACTCTGGGGAGATCCACAAGGAGCAGTCCTTGTACACAAACACCCAGCCCACGGCAAACACCTGTATGGTCAATACAAATGTTAGTCATGTGCGGGGATTGAACCCGCAACCGCCCGCGCAACAGCCACAAACCAGTGCTGTGACCGCTGCGCCAACGCAACTAAGATTATATTTAGTCACTGATTATAACATAATATTATATGTAAATTGTTTATGTTTTAAACAAAATGAAACAAATAATTATGTTTGCTTGCAAACGAAAAAAAAAACCGACTTCAATTACATCGACCAGTAGTACAACGTAGGTGGACTAAAACATAGTCAAGTATTGCACACATTGATGAAAATTATTCAAATAGCTCGTCAGATTTCGATTAAATTTAAATGGGTCCACTTGAAAAGCCAAGCTTTCGAAAAAAAAAGAATGATATAAATCGGCCCACGCAGTAAAAAGCTATGAGGTAACATACATAAAAAATATTCCGTGCGTACAAGGTACACAACTACACATGTCAGAAGTGAAACTTCTTTGGTAAACTAATTCAAAAAGAAACTGATTCAATAAAAAAAAAACTAATTAAAAAAAGCAAAATGAAAAAAAGAGACAACAACGTCACGCGGTGTTCCCAGGCGGTCACCCATCCAAGTACTGACCGTCATGACGCTGCCCCGTTACCGGTCGCTCAAATACCCCCTCATGCGCCTAAAGAAGTTTCACTTCAAAAATTCAGTCGAATCGAAAACCTTTTCCTTTTTTATGTAGGTTAAAAAGTAACTCATCTAAAGTACGATTAGCGAAAAAACTAAATTTTTTGGTCAAAATTGTACCTGCTTTCATCGAATTTAAATTATCTAAATCTTATGTAGGTACTAACGAAACTTGACAACTACTACTTTACTAGTATTTTAATACTAGTACTGATTAATTATTTATTATTTCATAATAAACATACCCTACTTATTGTCCATCACTGGTTTCCATCTCTGTTAACGTGTCATAGTACATTATTGCCGCGACCGAAGAATAGTTTTCTAGAAGTTATACCTTTTTCAAAGCATAAATTATAATATTAAGAATTTGCTTTTATAATATTTAAAAGTTGTGTTCTAAAGTGATAAATATTTAAGTTATTTTTATATCAACGACTTTAGAATGAAATATGAGACAGGCTCCGGGCGAAGATAATGGTTATCCAATAGTGCTCACTGCTCCTCTTATTCCTGTTTAAAATAATATAAAATTATTATATTTCATAGTGAAAAGGAATATTTAGTGATTGCTATATAAAGATATATAGATAATTTAGCTAACGAATTGTCTTTTGAAATTTCGGGTATCTTACGTACCTACTATAATTATAATAATTAGCTAAGTATTAGAGACCCACGAGAATCATGTTTCAACTTCGGCGGTACAGACGAGTGCTACCTTTTAGAAATACACGCATTATTTTTATAGCTATAGTTGCATTCATTATTTGGCTAATAATTAGATATGATATGAAAATTCATAGAATGAGGGATAAAAATTTAAATTTTGTGGAATTCAAATTTATATTGCAATGGACGAGCAACTCATCATCGCCCTTCGATTACTTGGGAGCAGGGTATTCAGTGTTTGAAGAGAACCAGTGCAAATTCACAAACTGCTTTATAATAAACGACAAAGATTACTTACCTTACCAGACGGAGTTCCATGCGGTAATTTTCAATGGAAAAGATATTCCAAAATTTACAAAGTCCGATATGCCAGCTAAGAGAACACCGAAACAAAAATACATCTTTGTCGCGATGGAGTCGTCAGATAATTACCCAGTGTGTGATGAGCACTACGATGGATTTTTCAATTGGACGTGGACTTATAAAGTGGACTCTGACTTTCGTTGGGGATACATAACAGTTTATAATCTGAACGGCACTGCGGTCGGTCCCGCGGTCGACATGAAGTGGGAGAAAGACATGAGACCAATCAGTGAGGAACTGAAAGAGAAGTTATCGAGTAAAAAGAAGGCCGCAGCGTGGTTCGTGTCGAACTGTTCGACTAAAAGGAAAAGAGAGTTCTTCGTTAAAAAAGTTCAGAGGGAATTACATGAGTTCGGGTTGACGGTCGACGTGTACAGCGCACGCTGTGGTACGTATGCATGTCCAAAGACAGAGGCAGCAAGATGTTTCAAAAAGATTGAAAATGATTATTATTTTTATTTCTCGTTCGAGAACTCTTTCGCTGAGGATTACGTGACTGAGAAGCTAGGAACTGCTTTGTTAAATTACGCCGTTCCTGTTGTTTACGGTGAAGCAAACTACTCCAGGTAAAATTTAATTTTTGGTGTATGTGTGTAATTATAATTATTCACAAAAAAAAGTGAATATGAATATCAGTCAGCTGTTATGTAAAAGATGCCGCGTTGGCGCAGCGGTCACAGCACTGGATTGCGATTGGCTGTTGCGCGGGTGGTTGCGGGTTCGATCCCCGCTCACGACAACATTTGTGTTGGCCATACATATGTTTGCCGTGGTCTCTGGGTGTTTGTGCAGTCCTTGTGGGTCTCCCCACCGTGCCTCGGAGAGCTCGTTAAGCCGTCGGTCCCGGTTGTTATCATGTACACCTGATAGCGATCGTTACTCATAGTAGGGAATATATCCGCCAACCCGCATTGGAGCAGCGTGGTGAATTAAGCTGCGATCCTTCTCCTACATGGGGAAGAGGCATATGCCGAACAGTTGGATATTATAGGCTGAATCGTTATGTCAAATATTTAACTAGGTATATATCAGCCATTTTCGTAAAAAGCTAATTTTGTAGACAATATTTAAGTAAAACATTTATGATACTCGTCAGAAATAGCAAGTAAACAACATTAAAGCTGTAAACCTTTAAAAGTTCGATAAATTATTAAGTACGACCGCATAAAATATTATGTATATAGATATATATTTCTATTGGTCGAATAAAGTGGGTAAATGTGTAATAAAGATATTTAAAGATATTAGATTTATATACTTAATTATGTACGTAGTACTAGTAAACTGCAGTTTATACATAAAGATGAGGATATTTTTTATTACTTGTTTTAAAATTCCTTCTGTGTGTTTAAAAAGAAAAATAAATGCGAAATAATTGTGTTTGCTAGCAAACGAAAAAAACCGACTTCAATTACATTGTTAAGTAATGCAACGTAAGTAGACGAAAATACAAACGCACTAGTCATCACTACGATTTTCGAGGGTTCTTCTCGATTTCTCTGGGATTCCATCATCAGAACCTGGTTTCCTTATCACGGTACCACCCTTGGGATATCTCCTTTACAACAAAAAATAATTATCAAAATCGGTTCATAAATGACGAAGTTATCCCCGAACATACATAAAAATATATACGGTCGAGTTGAGTAAACTCCTCCTTTTTTGAAGTCGGTTAAAAAGTATGATAAAAATATTATATTTTTATTTTTTCATTTTATTATATAAACAGTTTTAGTAAAAGGTCATCTTCTAACAGTTTATATAAAAAGAAAACGTTATTTAATAGGTATAAAGCCAGTTAATTCTTATTCCAATGTGATAAAGTTATTAGCATTATGATATAGAAATAACTTTGTTTCTTTTTCCAGATTTCTACCACCAGGTAGCTACTTAGATGCCATAGCATTAGGACCGAAGGAGTTGGCTCGACAGATGAAAAATATTATAGACAACCCACCATTATACCACGATTTCTTCAGATGGAGAAACCATTACTCGTATCAAAACACTGTCTCTAAAGATATTTGTAAGCTTTGTGAGATGCTGTATGATAAAAAGAAAATGTCAGAGACCACCATTTGGTATAACTTTAGGTCTTGGTGGAATGGTGCTCACTATAAAGAGAATTGTCGCTCTGCGATTGCACACATGGAATTATGATGTAGGTACTTCAAATTTTAAATTGTGTAAAATGACTCCTATGACTTCAAATTGACCCATGTTGACTTCAATGTACATGTTACGTAGTATTAAGGCATTGTATTTTTATATGAATGTTAAGGCTCGATCCACATTACAGTATCGATTTCAGTTCGTTCCGGAATCTGGAAAATATTGGTAAACAAAAAACAATGAGTGTATTCATACTATCCTTAACAGTCAATTTGTGATCAAATTACACCTCAGCAACGATCCGTCTACTGTTTTTTGTTTACCGGATCGAAATCGGACCGAGAACGAACTGAGATCACTGTAATATGGATCGGGCCCAAAGCGAAATAGGAAATTTGGTTAAGCACTTACCTTAGAGCAGGGAATTGCCAGTAACTATTACAAAGTTAGGGGCAAGATCTCGCACTCATTCGCATTGTTCATGAACCTACCTGCTTCAACTTCTGGCTGCTAAAAGAAAAACGCTGAAGTGTTGAGTAAATTGGTAATTTTACACAGTTATCCCAATATCTCTGCTCGTAGGTGAGATCGTTATCTTATCGTTCAAATCTTTTTAAGTTTTCGTTTGATATATTTTCAGTAAGTTAGAATAATATGATGAATTCGGTTCTCGAACTAGTGTTCGAGAGTAATAATTATTAAATTTAATATTGATAAAATGACATTGTTTTGTGATAAAATAAATTTTCAATTTTATTTTTTTATAATATTTCATTAAACGATTTTTCAAAAATTGTCGTTTTTATTGATTTTTAAAATTGATATAGACTAAGAGTCCCAAATCAAAAAGCCGTAACTACTCATTGTCTAAATATGGCCTAATGGCCTTGACAAATTTACAGTGTTCCATATTCTTTTAGCTGAATGTAATTATAAAATGTAATAATAGTTATAGTTTTAATTTTATTGCTCATTGTTTTGGATTGTGGATTAACATCAAAAGCTTGACTATTTTAGTTTTTGGAGTTTATTGGAGTTTATTGGAGTTTACTCCTTAAGAATCGATTTTCATAATGTATGTTTCAGAAATTCAGTTGAAGTTAAGATTATTCTGAGAACATATAAAAAGAAAACACAACAATTTATGTAAATTAAATTGAATGATTAAGTAACAATTTATATAAATTAAATTAAATGATTAAGTAACAATTTATATAAATTAAATTAATTAATTTAATTTAATTCAAAATAATCGCATAATTTTATCGGAAATTGCTTGTTACTGGAAAGCTATACCTACGTATCCTTTGTCGGATCTCAGATTATCTATATTGTGATTGAAATTTAATCAATTTATTAATCTTATGTATACATATATCATATCAAAGTTACATGTTATCTATTTTAAAAACATTTTAGATTTCAACTGATTAAAATAGTACCTATATTCGAAGGTCAACGTGTGCTCGCGAAATGGGTTTAGACACTTTTTATACAGTTAAAAAGTTTATAAAAGCAGTTTTAGTTTAATAATTGATATTATGCTCAAGATTTGAGCGCCTCACACGGCTTACATTCAATGGTCCCACTAAGATTTACTCCTGTGCAGGGAGTCCGGAATCACCCAAACACATACTAGGTAGGTAGGGCACAGCAGGAAATTTCCTGCTCAAAATATGGAGCAGCCCGACTGCGGAAGTACCTCGACCTTACAGAAGACCACAGCTAAAAAATACTGTTTTCAAGCAGTATTGTGTTCCTGTTGGTGAGTAAGGTGACCAGAGCTCCTGGGGGGATTGGGGATAGGGTCAGCAACGCGCTTGCGATGCTTCTGCTATTGTAGACGTTTATTAGCTATGGGATTCGCTTACCATCAGGTGAGCCGTACGCTTGTTTGCTGACCTAGTTACATAAAAAAAAACTAAGGCCCAGATCGTAGCAAACATTTGTATGACCAGCGCTGTAGTAAGCAAGTGCCTTACCTCAATATATTCATACATTCCTTACGAGAATCTATTAAAGAGTAGTAAATATTCCTCTCATCAATCCTCACTGAATTTTTTAAACAACTAGGCCAGTAAACAAGTGCACGGCCTACCATAACCTAACACCAGAATCAGAAGCATCGCAAGCGCCGCGTTGTCGACCCAACCCCTATCTAATCCCCCCAGGTGCTCTAGTCACCTTACTCACCACACGAACCCTGCTTGAAAGCAATATTATTTGGCTGTGACCTTCTGTAAGGCTGAGCAGAGTGCTTTTTTGCTGCGCCTCAGTGCCTCAGACGAATTTGAATTTATTTTACAAAAAAAAAAAAAAAACCGAGTGTGCTTTAGACCACACGACTGAAGTAAAACTTACGAAACGTAACTCTCTCTCTTTTTATCTTCACTAACTTATATCTCCCTCTCAACTTCCGTTCGCATCGCCCGATCACACTTTTTGTAACGCTATCGTCACGCATTCACCAGCATACTTTCCAAGTCAAGCGTGCGTAGAGAAGTTTAAATTCAAAACCCACGATTTATTAATAATAAATGTTTGACATTTAACAATATTAAAACATTATCTACTTATTTATTTGCTTCTCTTGTTCATTCAGCGAACAACTACGGTTCAACTGGTAGGAAATGTTCACAATGTGGAAAGTAATGAAAATGTCGGGAAACAGATAGATCACGAAAATACTGCGTAAAACAATATTGCGGACAGCGAATATTCGATTTTTCTTTACTTGAACTAATGAACTGAACTGTATCATGCTAACATAAATTATAAAATACATAATTATAATATAATATTCATGCTTTTCGACCAGTTAAAAATTAAGCAAGGTTTTTTTTGGAACGAAGTTCCTTATTTGGTGTTGCGGAGGGGTACCCTAGCCGGAAAAAAACGTCCGAAACGTTAAAAAAAGCGTTAGATTTCATGTATAGTACTAGCCGTCCCGTGCCCACTTCGTTGGGCGTTAATTATTTTTGTGATGTACTAGTACTATATGATATGTCCCTGGGTTTTTTGTCTATATCAGATTTGTTTCTTGACAGAAATGTATGACTTATCAACATGCTTGTACTGTCAACACTGAAAAAAGTTTCAATTTGACAGCAAAATCCCCATTAACAAAATGATCATCCTTTGTTACAAAAAATGTGATAAATGAAGAATAGTTCGACCGATTTTGTGCAAACTTCACATAAACCATCTACTAAATAGTCCGAACAAAGCCTAAATATTTGGTTTGGATAGGTGAGCCCGTTATTGAGTTATAAAATTACAACGAAAAGTGGCATTGATTTTTATATATATATAGAAGATAGAATAGATAGATAGATATGTATGATGGCTATACAGTGTCTAATGTATAGTCTACGTGATGAGTTGATGACTGCTACTATTATTGCAGTTTGCTATTATTATAATAAGCTGTGTGGCTATAGGGCACTAAAGAATATAGTCAGTACCCTCTTTCTTCTCGTGGGTGTCGTAAGAAGCGACTAAACACAGCTGTACCACTACCACCTTGGAACTTATAAAGCCGACCAGAAGGCGGGATAACCATCCAACTGCTGGCTTTGAAATACACATTTTTACATTAAATATATGTATATTTTTTTCTCTTATGATTTTGGGACTTTTTACAGCTAGGCCAAAAATGTCCCATGATGCCCTATATCACAATCGACAATTCAGTTATAAATTCTATTCTTAATTTCTATTTTAACCTAAAACTATAAATTATACGTTACGTTATTAATATAAATAAATAAACGATTCACACTCACTCCAGTAGGATTTAGAATATGTTGGTACATATAATACGCAAGCCAAACACCGAGACCACGACAGACATCTGTATGGCATTTCTAGTATATGTTTATCACAGATTTAAGAAAGAAGGTTTATTGTTATAATATGTTTTCTATGGTTATCCAATACAAACGTGTGAGGTGGTGTGAAAGCAAAAGCCAACGGATTCAAGGATGATTATATATTGATATAAATTATTCTCACTTTATATTACATGAGATATTCACCTTAATAGATAAAACGCTTAGTTTCAAATAGGCACTTTGTAAGAAAATGTCACGTATTCGTTACTGTTAGGAGGATCTAAATAAAATAAATATTTCACTACAAGTCAATACTTACAAGCAAAAATAAATTATAAATAAGTGAAAACCGAAATAACTTTCGTTGTAGTAAATAGAATAGTCACAGAATATTTAAAATTTTATTTATATATTCCATTGGTATAATATTTTTATATTATAACTGTTGGGTTTCATTTAAAAACAGTTCAAAGTCTACTAAAAGTGTATCAAAATCATAAGATTTTATTGCGATATTTTAAATAAACTATCAATTTGTGGAATTTTTAAAGTAGGGTGTTTAAAAAAAAATAGATATCTAAGTGTTAAATTTAGTTTAAATTAATTTGATAGTAATATTGTATAAAAAGTAGGGTATTTAAAAAAAAAAGAAAAAGATGTTAATAGTCTACTTAAAATGTATTAATTTTATTGTGTTGTTTTGGATATCTAAGTGTTAACTTTAGTTTAAATTAATTTGATAGTAATATTATATAATTACGACTAAATTTGTTTGGATGTGTTATTTGGTAATTCAATGTAGTTTTGACAATCAATTGACTTTGTTGAAATTGTATAAATACGTGTTAGGAGAGAAGTGGGGCATTCTTTGTATCGGCTTGGTTGAGTGAAGTTGTAAAAATAAAGGCGATTGTGAACTCCTACGAAGCAGTTTTATTATATCTCAGAAGTGGTACCCTGTCCATATTGGTGTAAGTATTTTTCTTGCATTAAAAAAAAAAACGTGTAAAGTATAGTTTTGTATTAGCACTCAGAAGTTTATTATGTTTATGTGATAATTATTATAATATTTTTTTTCTTTTATATTTATTGTAGACATTTTAGATTCGATTAATACATAATATCTAGCGTGTATGTCAATATTTGATCAGGGTACTCCCTGATAGTATTTTCATGCACTAACAGTGAGATAACATTTATTGACGATTAGCTCGGGGCTACTCTCCGGTAATCGCAGTTTATGTTACTTACAAATTTTAATTATTATGTCATTTATGTCATGCGGTATAAACTTAATTGCTCTAACATTTGGTCAAGGCTACTCCTTGGCAGTGTTAGTGTAATGAGAAGGTGATTGTATTTTGGGGGAACTGCTGAGCATGCCAATATAAGGTCAGGGCACTCCCTGATAATATTGCATGTTTATGTAGCGTCTTAACGTTGGCTTCAGGTTTTGTCTGGGGCTACTCTCCAGAAATCGAAGTCAGTGTTAAGAAGCACTGGTTTCTCAAAATGCTCTCGTATGTTGCATGACGGATGTTAATTTATAAGATTGAGATCTCCATGCGATGAATTTAATTGAACAACATACTAATATACATTTTATTGTGTCGAGTTTCAGATCATGTGGAGTACTAGTCGACGAGGGCGAAAAGATGACCAGATGTTCGACTCGCAAACTCTCGAGGCAGAAATAAATGACAAGTTCTGCACAATGCGAACATGCTGGTCGTCGTTCCCGAAGTCGGAGTCCAGAGCCGAAAAATACATCGCTCACGAAGTCCCGAGATACGGCCGAGAACAATAATAATATATGTTTTTTGCATGGGATGTCCAGAGAACGCTCAGTAGAACGTCGGTTCAGGAACTACGAACAAAATTAATTCATTAATTAAGACTGCCGTGGCGTTACAGTTAGGAAGAATACCGTGGCGTTACAGTTAGGAGTCGTAATCAACAAATCTGTCCTTTATAATGGGTATTGGAAAACTACTCGTTGTGCAATCCGCAGGAAACGTGGTACTAGATATTGTAATTGACGAGGTGACAGCCAAAGTAAATTTCAAAGTTGTTTAAGCACTCTTAAAAGTTGTTTAAAGGTTATAAATATGTTTTAGTGATTTAGACGTGTTAAAAGAGACAATGAATAGGATTAGTTCAATTAATTTGATGATCGCTTCTTCGTTCTACGCTAACTCCTTCTCCGTAACAACTGTTAAGCTCTGGAATTCTCTTCCTCTCTCTATAGGACAAGCTCAATCACTCTTTAGCTTCAAAAAGTATCATAAGGCTCACTATTGTAGATATGTATTATACATATATGTATAATCCTATATTCTATTGAAATTTATTCTAATTTCTATACGAGTTATTTGTACATCTTCCACCAACAAAGAATATAATTATTATTATTATCTTCTATACATTAATACGAGAAGCAAAAACTTTGTACCTACCCCTTTTTACGGAAATTACGCGTACGTACGTAGGAGAAAGAAGGATTGCGGGATGCTAATATATTTTTTTTAAATTATACATTAAATTAATAATAATAAAAAAAAAGTCTTGTCAAATTAATTAATTTAAAATTTTAATTATGGTCGAACCTCTGTTCAACTACTAGTGTAGATAACGTATTCACTGGTATTGAAATTTACGATAACAGTGCGGTCAAAAATTCTCTCTTCTCGAGAAATTACATACAGACTAATAACTGTAAATAAAACAAATTGTTTTAGAGATAATGTAAAATAGATATGATGGCGCAGGATCCAGATGTAAGCTATAATTCAGTTTTCAAGTTAATTTTAGAGGAATTCTATAACATAAATAATCTATAATATAAATGTAATAATCTATAATATAAATGTAGATTTAGTGAATGGGGTATTTATATAAGAGTAGAAATAGGTTGTGCAAACGTCACAGTGTGAAGCAATGGAATCATTTACTTTGGCTACAAAATCAAAATTTATCAAAGATAAAATTATTAATTCTGATTAAAATAATATTAAGTACCAATTGAATTACATTTTACATGTGAATGGTGCTGTAACCTCAACTTCTTTGAAGCCTATTGACTTAACTTCTCGACTGAATTCATCTTCAACTAATTCTACCCAACTTCTCAAAATAACGTTAGCAAATGTAATGTTGATTTATCATTCTCGCAGGTTGACTCTTTAGACATTTTAGAAGCATTTAAGAGACTTAATAAAAATGATCTGTGGGGCATATCAGTTAAATTAATTAGTACTTTCATTGATGTACTTGGCTTAAACTTTTAACGATGCTAATAAAGTGGGTTCTTTTCAGATTTGCTGAAGTATAGTAAAGTTTTACCACTTTTAAAAAAAGGGCCATCGTAGTGATCCCAGTAATTATAGGCCCGTTTCAATCCTACCGTGCTCAAGTAAAATTTTTGAAAAGAAAAGCAATTATACTACATCAACTTCGTTTAATAGAATTCTACATGTATCAATAAACGGAATGAAATCTTCTGGATCTGTGCTAAAAATGGGCGTTCCACAAGGATCGATTCTAGGTCCTTTTTTTTTTAAATATAAATAAATGATCTGCCATTTTATGTTAAGGATATTTCTGACATAAGTTATTAAAGTTGATAAAAAAAAAGGTAGACATATTAACAATTGCGTCGCAATATATTCATAATAATATTATGTATATTCCCAAGAATTTTAATTGTTTTGAAATAAATAGTATTAATCGCGGGGTAAACACTGGGAGGAATAACAAAATTGTAACTCCAAGTTTCCGACTAAGCAAAGTAAGCTTCTCCTTTCTGAGTTATGGTATTCGCATGTATAATAAAATGCCACAAACAATTTTGGAACTGTCTCAACATAAATTTTTAAATTTTTACTGAAAAGAAATTAATAGGTACATAAAGCGTATTATTCGGTGTAGAATTACTTAGGTGATAAAGATCTATGGACTTAGTGACGCTGTATTTCATGCAAGATATTACTAATTGTGATTACTAATTTTGTACTAAAACTCAGAAGTGTGTCGAGTTTCTTGCCGATTTTTCTGTGGTTAAAGTTTTAGGTTTTTAAAAAAAAAAAAACGTAACAAATAAACTCTCCGTATGTCAACGTGCCATGGAAAGGAGTATGACTGGTATCAAAAGAAAAGACAAAATTAAGAGTAGCACAATAAGAAACAAAACTAAGGTACAGGACATAGCTCAAAAAATAAGAAGACAAAAGTGGAAATGGGCAGGTCACATGATCAGGGGAACTGATAAATGGAGTAAAAATGGTCACGCAATGGTACCCAAGAGATGGAAAAAGGAAAAGGGGTAGACCACAAAGTAGGTGGGACGACGACATTAGACAGGCCGCAGGAATAACATGGGGCAGAGTGGCCATGGAAAGGCCAGAATGGAGAAGATTGGAGGAGGCCCTTGCCACGTGGCAAAGGAACACGCAAAAGTGGTCCAAAAGAAAAATTTACGAATAATATATCAGAGAATTGTTGTCGTGTCCGAATGAAGGCTATGATGATGATGATGAAAGTTTTAGGACAAGATCAGTATAAGAGTGCGTCAAGTGACAGTTTGCGCCAGAAACGACATATTTGGATGCGAGGAGTGATTGGTGGAGATCTTTACTATGACGTCATGAGAATTGATTGGTTCGTGATATATTGTGATGAAGTTCATGAGAATTGAATGGTTCAGGAACGAAACAATATCCCACTTACGTGGAAATATAAATCTGATTTTAGGATGTGAGAAGTGTTGCTTAGTGTCTTTGGTATTCTTGTCATGAGAATTGATTGGTTCATGACTAGCCTACCATATAGTAAAAGCCATGAGAATTGATTGGTTCATGGTTCAGTGATATTTGAGATTTAGATGTGAGAATTGATTGGTTCACATCTTAAAAGTCATGAGAATTGATTGGTTCATGACTAGCCCACCATATAGTAAAGGCCATGAGAATTGATTGGTTCATGGTTCAGTGATATTTGAGATTTAGATGTGAGAAGTGATTGGTTCACATCTTGAAAGTCATGAGAAGTGATTGGTTCATGACTCGTTTATTTATTTATTTATTTATACTTTATTGTACACCACAACTACATTTTGAACATTGAGATTTAGATGTGAGAAGTGATTGGTTCACATCTAGAAAGTCATGAGAAGTTATTGGTTTATGGCTCGTTTATTTATTTATTTATTTATTAATACTTTATTGTACACCATACATTTTAAACATTAAACACATTTAAAGACAGTGAAGTACAATCATGTCATGAGAAGTGATTGGTTCATGACTCGTTTATTTATTTATTTATACTTTATTGTACACCACAACTACATTTTGAACATTGAGATTTAGATGTGAGAAGTGATTGGTTCACATCTAGAAAGTCATGAGAAGTTATTGGTTTATGGCTCATTTATTTATTTATTTATTTATTAATACTTTATTGTACACAATACATTTTAAACATTAAACACATTTAAAGACTGTGAAGTACAATGGGCGGTCTTATGGCTATTTAGCCATTTCTTCCAGACAATATAACTATTTCATGAAAATATTTAATTAATTTTCACGATTCTATTTAAACAAAATAGAACTGTAAATCATATATGGGAGAAGTTTATGAGTTAAATGTAATGTGATGTAGTGAAATTATAATATACGTTTGCTTATATTTATAACAGGATTAGCAAGTAGAAGTGGCATTGGACTGGTCACTTGTGTCACAGGACCGATGGCCGTTGGAGCAGACGTGTCCTGAAGTGGAGATCGCGTCTTAGCAAACGCAGTGTGGGACGTCCTCCGGTGCGTTGAACCGACGATCTACGCAAGGTTGCCGGCGAAGGCTGAATGAAGATTGCGGAAAACCTGGATGTCTGGCCCGAACTTGGGGAGGCCAATGTCCAGCCGTGGACTGCGATAGGCTGATATGATGATGATGATGTTATTATATTTATAAAACTTATTTTATTTTCTTCTCTATTTATATGGCAGTGTTGGGTTATCACATGATACGTGTACGAGGACGCACACGTTGTCAGGATGGTCGAGTGTTGGGTTTCATTTAAAAACAGTTCAAAGTCTACTAAAAGTGTATCAAAATCATAAGATTTTATTGCGATATTTTAAATAAACTATCAATTTGTGGAATTTTTAAAGTAGGGTGTTTAAAAAAAAATAGATATCTAAGTGTTAAATTTAGTTTAAATTAATTTGATAGTAATATTGTATAAAAAGTAGGGTATTTAAAAAAAAAAGAAAAAGATGTTAATAGTCTACTTAAAATGTATTAATTTTATTGTGTTGTTTTGGATATCTAAGTGTTAACTTTAGTTTAAATTAATTTGATAGTAATATTATATAATTACGACTAAATTTGTTTGGATGTGTTATTTGGTAATTCAATGTAGTTTTGACAATCAATTGACTTTGTTGAAATTGTATAAATACGTGTTAGGAGAGAAGTGGGGCATTCTTTGTATCGGCTTGGTTGAGTGAAGTTGTAAAAATAAAGGCGATTGTGAACTCCTACGAAGCAGTTTTATTATATAACCAGCAAGCTAAATTTATGACAAAAGAAATTTATTTTTACTTATAAAAAGATCGTTCAATTTTGTCTATTTTTAAATAAGTTTTTCTTATTCCTCCAAGCATGGGGAAATACTGTTAAACCTCGTTAAGCGTATTTCCCTATGGAGTATACGTAATTTCATTAACTTTAATCCCTTTAAGCGTTTTGTATGATTTTCCAAGTTTATCGCTAAAAATACCTTTTAGCGAAAACTATTATCTCCTATTATTGTATTTGTTCTAAAAAAATACTTAATTTTACATCGACAGTTTGTACAGTGTCATAATTTTGATGACGCCTTGGCGCAACGGTCACAGCACTGGATTGTGGCTATTGCGCCGGCGGTTGCGGAATCAACTTTAAACTGAGATAGGGCACAGCAGGGAATATCCTGCTCTAAATCTGAAGCAGCCTACTGAGGAAGTACTTCGAACTTACAGAAGCTAAATAAAACTGCAGTTGGGCAGTTGGGGTACAATGGTACAAAAAAGTTATTTTTATTTTTAAAAAAAACAGCGTTTAATCTTTTTATAATTTCTGCTTACAAAAATGAACAACATACCTTAACCTAATAATTGCACAGCATAATAGAGATCAATAATCAAACTTAAACCTATTTATCTTTGATTTTGTGAACACCTTCCTTTGTTCCACTGTGCCCCAGGTCTGGGGTACAATGAAACAGGGTATGGGGCACATTGGAACACGACCAGTATTTATACGACAAAATTAACCAATGGTATCAAACCTTTTTAATACCTTGTCAGGAAATGTGTAGATGCTTTTTTGACGTTTAGTTTTTCCAAACAAGGACGGGTTTGGCAATACTAGTTCAATATCCTCAACTGAAACCATTGCCATATCCGGCTCTAACGGAAAAAAGAAACTATTGTCAACTTTTGCGCTTCGTCGCAAATAACTTATCTCAAATTCGTTGTTCTCATCTATATCAGACAGTATTTGACCTACGAAAAACTTAATTTGCTTCTGGGTAAATTTTACCACGACAAAATCTTCAGGTTTCGGTGATTTATAGGTGGACAGTGGAAGATTCATATTGTCATCACTAGACGCGGACGAAGTTATATTATCATCTAAATCGACTCTTTTCTCAGGACTAGAAAATAGTATCTTTGTTACTTTCTCAGTTTTCAGTCTTTTTACAGTCTTAAGAGTCTTCGTTTTTTTTGTCGTCTTCAATTTTTTTTCTTCTCTTTCACGTGCACGTTCTTCTATTTCATTTTTCACAGGAGTGTCAGTTAGTATCAAACTTTTTCCTTTTTTTCTCTTATTATCGTTCTTTCTAGGCCCTACTCTGGGGAAGTGTCTACATTCTAAAGGGCTTTTTAGTTGATTTTCAGATTCTTGGATAGCAGCTCTTGAAGTGGAAGGTTGCTGGTCATCGAAAGGAGGTGTAGTATCCCTTGGTTGTTGCAGTTGTTGCTCCTCTTCAGTAAAAAGTCTATTTGTTACTTCGCTTGCAAGAAATTCGTCTTCAGGAAAGACATCTCTGTCAAATGGAAAAATTCCGGTCTTTTTAAATCCAGATTTGATGTTACATAGTGTCATAGACTTTTCAAATGCCTGTCCTACAAGCTTAGCCACATTATAAATAGTCAAAGTCTGCCCTGGGTGCCGAATCATCCAAGAATCTGCCGCAGCATTATAATAGTTTTGGAATGGCCCAAATACAGACACGTCGAGTGGTTGAAGTTTATGACTCGTATGTGGAGGTAGAGTAAGAAGTATTACTCCATTGTCTTTTGCAATATTCAAAACCACCGGAGATAAATGGCTCTCATGATTGTCCATGATCACAAGAGTTGGATTTTCTTTCGTAGATGAAGTCATTTTCACAAAATGTTTCATAACTTCCGCAAACAATTCGCCGGTCATCCATCCAGTGGGTTGAGCAAGACCTAAAGTGCCTGAGGGTGCTCCCGTCAACATATGTGATTTAAAATTCTTTCGCGGGAATACCATTGCTGGCGGCAAAGCAGTTCCAGTGGCAGAAACTATGCAACATGTAGTCACTAATGTTCCTCGCTCTGCACTGGTGACTTTATTTAACTGCCTCGATGACTTTGAAGCAAAAACTCTTTTTGGTTTTTGAACTGTACTAGTTCCAGTTTCATCTAAACTGAACACACGCGTACCATCCCCAAAACTTGGATACCTCTGTAAAATACTAAAGAGATTATCATAAAATTTTTGCACATTGTGCCTGTTAAAGGAAGTAGCCCTGGACAAGCTGCAAGCTTCAGGTTTGCGAAGTCTTATTTCGGGGTGGCGTTGTCTAAAGCCGTAAAGCCAGTCAATACCAGCCATTTGCCGTTCTTTCCAAGTTCGAGGAATTTTAAGATTGTAATGATTTGCCATTTCATAAGCCAAACGTCTTGTTTCCAAAGTGTCGAGACCGTAGCACATTTTGGAACAAGTCACCAAATATTCTTCCAATGATTTTTCAAGGTCAGTTGAAAAAACTTTATTTACTGAATAATTAGGTGTCATGCGGATTTCGTCTACTGTAGCTTTTTTCTTTTGCACATATCGATGTAACGTAGTACATTTGACATTTTTCATTTCAGCAGCAGCACGCAAACTCATACCGCCTTCTACGAGTTCTACAGCTTCTCGCATATTAGCTTCGCTGTGAAGTCCTCTGTCACTTTTTCTGACACGGTGTCTCACCATTCTTGCCTTTTTTTAAATCTGCCAAAAAAAATGATGTGAAGTTAGTGGGGTTCATTGGAACAGTGTTCCACTGTGCCCCGTTCCATAGTGCCCCATAGGGTGGCCAAAGTTTCAAACAAGTTTTATTAAAAGTTAGGTTATTTCTTAGACTTTATACATAGTTGTCTCAAATAGACAAAATGATTAAGATTTATGAAAAAAAATATCACTTACCTATTGTTTAAACTTTTTCACTAAAAACGAAAATACTTTAAATAGAAATCTTAACTTTAGAACATAAAAAACAATATTTTTCTATTCACAGCTCCATCGTTGTGACGCCGCCATATTGCACTACGTTCTCGTACGACGCAGGACGCGCTGTGATTGGTCGAAGCGTTACCGCGCGAATTAGTTTGAAATTCAAATTTTTATCGACATTGTTCCATAGTGCCCCGTGTTCCACTGTTCCCCAACTGTCCCTACATACGTAATATCATCAGCATTTGAACCGTTAAAAACGCACGTGCAAATAATAAATAGACAATTTATTTTGTTGCTTACTCCTTAAGAGATGATATAAGGTCCATGGTAGAAAAAAAATGTAAGTGAAACAATAAAGTAAAGTAAAACTATTATTCTATCGCCTCAAAATTTTTCGTTCATCTATCGCATGTCACATGACGCAAGTGTTCCGTGGTATTAGTGTGTTTTGATCTGCGTATTAATATAAATGTTTTTATTCACTAAAGTTTTACTTGAATTGTGGTTTCATAGATCCACACAATTCTTTTTTTTATTTTAGAGTATTGTTATTTTAATTTCATTCATCTATTAGAACATTTTAATTTTAAAATATCAGGTTAATCTTTCTTAGGAGTAAACTCAAGTCGCGTGTCGCTGAAATGGTCGATTTACATCAGACGAGCGAATGCTCATTCTATCCCCACTATATCAAATTCTTATCAAATTCTTTTATTGTAAACAGGCGTAGAGCATTCTTTCGTTGTTATGAATACGAGTGTTCGAAGATCAAGAAAGAATGCTCTTGTTCTAGCTCTAGCTCTTTGTTCGTTTGGTCTAAATACACCCAAACACACTGAAATTTTTTACTGTCAAACGAATTTACCAATCGATAGTTACTTATACGGTAAAAAAGTTGAAAAAGGTTAAAAAGGTTGAAATATAATCTCTGCATAAACTCAATAATTTACCAAATTATTTTTTTACCTAGAAAATATTTATATTTTAACAACTGCAAGGTAAGCTTGATTTCCCTACATTAAATTTACGTCGCCTTGAAAGTCTTGAGTGAAATTTCATTAGTTCGTCTTTTAAAACAATTTCTCTGTAAGTAGAGTAGAGAGTGTATCTAAAGTATTTTCTAGGATACTGTCAGAGATAGTTTGAAATAGAAATCTTGATATTTACAATTGTGTCTGCTCACAAACGAAAAAAAAAACCGACTTCAATTACATCGACAAGTAATACAACGGAGGTACACGAAACATAATCAAGTAAATATACGCGTTATCAAAGATTCCTCTAAAATTAGTTATCAGATCTAGATCAAATTTAAATAGGAACACAAGATAAGCATCAACTTTCGATTAAAACGAAAAGAATTTCATCAAAAGCACTACACCCAGTGAAAAGTTATGTGGTATAATACAACGTAGGTCGACGAATACGGTCCTCGAATAGAACTTGAAATTAATATTTTATAATAAGGAACTTCGTTCCTATCTGGTGTCCCACGACACCACACGGTTTTTTATTTCTTTTTGCATAATAATAATAACTAGTGGTCGCCCGAACGAAATTCGACCATAATTAAAAATTTAAATTCAAGAAAACCAAATAATTATAATAATAATAAATATTCTTTATTGTACACCAAAAAAGAGAATTACAATTCATTTAGAAATTATGAAACTAAAGAACCTTTAAAAAAAATTCAATTTCACTACAGACTTTGACAATCAACAAAATAGTATAATATGCATATGTTCTTCAAATACATGGTAGTGTGTGTAATGCTTTTTTTATTAATTTAATCTATATTAGGTAGGGATCCCTAGTACATTTTTTTAACCTGATCAGTATCAAGCTAATTTTCCGTGAGTAGCTTCATTTTGATGAGACGAACAAAAAGTTCCTCTTCGAAAACTCTCGATTGTGGTAGATAATAGAGTTATCAGGAGGTAGAGCAGCAGTGAGCGTAGGACCGGGATAACGGACCACGCAATTTGGAGGACAATATTACCATCAAATTATATAAATATTAAGTAACTAAAAGAAAAAAAAAATCAGAAAAAAAAATCAATTTTTGATGACCTTACGAGGTCATCAAGTTGATGACCTCGTAAGGTCATCAAAAATTATTACTAACCAGCTGATTTTTTTTCCTTTTAGTTACTTAATATTTATATAATTTGATGGTAATATTGTCCTCCAAATTGCGTGGTCCGTTATCCCGGTCCTACGCTCACTGCTGCTCTACCTCCTGCTAACTCTATTATCTACCACAATCGAGAGTTTTCGAAGAGGAACTTTTTGTTCGTCTCATCAAAATGAAGCTACTCACGGAAAATTAGCTTGATACTGATCAGGTTAAAAAAATGTACTAGGGATCCCTAACTATATTTTATGTAAAATTAAAAAAAAAATATTAGCATTCTGCACTTCTTCTCTATATAAACTATACCTAAGTTTGCGAAATTTCATACTCCTCTGTCCCCGCAATTTTCGTAAAAAGGGGTACAAATTCAGCAGGATTTTCTCCTGTGTCAGGGAGTCCGGAAACACACAACACACAAGCACAAACGCCCAGACCACGACAAACATGGCCAATACAAATGTTTGTCATGTGCGGGGATCGAACCCGCATGTATGTTTATTGTTTGTGTAACGGATTTAAAAACTTTCTGTGACTGACATCTGTAAATATAAAGGGATATTTGATTCTTAGTAATAGATGTAGCAGATGAGAATTCCCTCCTGTGAATAGTGATCTAGTTCACATAATTCTACATGCGCCTATTTTGCCTCAGGACTTTTATTGCTAGTGGATATGCAAATGCATTCAGCTTGTTTCATATTCATGTATGCTCCAGATTGTAAGGTTATTTGACATCCGTCAAAATGGTATGCTACGACTATGGTAAAACAGTCATCGCTTTAGTTTAGTATACTTGTATTTGTAACAATATTTCTTTCTGGTTTTGATGTCTGGCCTCCCCACCTTGCCTCGGAGAGACCGTTAAGCTATCGGTCCTGGTTGTTATGATATAATTATGCCTGATATCAATCGTCACTCATAGTAGGGAATATATCCGCCAACCCGCAGTGGAGCAGCGTGGTGGATTAAGTGCGACCGTTCACCGTTCTCCTACATGGAGAAAGAGGTAAATGTCCAACAGTGGGATGTTACAGGCTGAATGCGCGAATGCTTCATAAGAAAGTTTTCAATTTTGTTATTTTTTTTATGAATAAAAACTACGCATGGCGTTATATTTCATGCAAGATACTAATTTTGTACCAAAACACAGTTCATTTATTAATTTTAAAAGAGTAACTAAAGAGTGTCCTGCCAATTCTCTAAATTCTAAAAATAAAAACGACTGAATTGGATTGAAAGTCCATTCAATTCTGAAGATATAAAAAAATATAAAGATACGAATCAAGCTTAAATATATTTATCAAAATCGTCGAAAAATTAATATTTGAAATATATTTGGGATATATGAAATGTAATTATTTCCGTCTTGGAATCCTTAAAAGTTTCCGGAGTAAAAGTATTGTATATCTACGTCATTCTGGTTCACCGGCTTTATACAAGGCCCATGCCAGGCTCAGTGACGCTGATCCTGACATAGAGCTGAAGAGTTGTTGTTGTAGTTGTTTGTTTGAACGCGCTAATCTCAGGATCTGCTGGTCCGATTTGAAAAATTCTTTCAGTGTTAGATAAATAGATAGGTAGCCAATTTATTGAGGAAGGCTATATATTATCACGTAAGATAGAAGCGTAGCACCAATGAAGAATGTTTCGAAATCGGGTTTTTTTCCTTTTGAGAGCTTCCGCTGCGTAAACGGTTAAATTTTCGCACAAATCATGTATGACAGAATTGGTCCTATTCCACGCAGACGAAGTCGCGCGCAGAAGCTAGTCTATATGTAAGATAATTATGTAGGAGACGCGTTGCTAGGCGGGTTGGTGACCGCAGGGCTGGCTCTGTCGCACCGATGACGCTGTCCCGTCTTCAGCCTTTGTATTTTCAACGCCAGCAGTTTGATAGTTATCCCGCTATCGCAACGGTCGGCTTTTTAAGTTTAGTAGTTTAGTTAGGTGGTAGTGGATTTTTTTTTAGTTAGGTGGTAGTGTAACTGTGTTATCCCTTAGTCGCCTGATACGACACCCACAAGAAGAGACAGGGTGCCACACACCACCAAGGTTGAAATTAGTAGGTAAAATACAAACATGTTTAGTTGAAAGCATGAGATTTTTGAGTCTATACTCATAGAAAAATTGTAGTACACTCACGCCTGTAGGGTGTTTTCACACTCCCCAATGAACTAAGCATGAGCCGTGAAAATTGAAAAAATTCCCTTTAAGAATTATAAGATTGGTAAGCATTTTTTGTAAGCTCAATACTAGATAGGTACTGTATTGCTATCATCCATCAAGCTAAAATGTCAGCGCTAGGAATGTTTTGCTAGGATGATAAATTACGCTCATATTATATTGTTGCGTACGCACACAGACTGGCTGTGTGTGCTCGCAAACTATTTTTCAAATTGTTAATAGCGTTTAAGCTGTTCTAGAAAACACTGACAATATACTCAAATTATATTTATTAGCACAATTGAGCAAGTGCTTATTTGTATTTTACCAAATTTAAAAAAAAACCGACCAAGTGCGAGTCGGACTCGCGCACCGAGGGTTCCGTACAAAAATTATTAAAAATATTTTTATCATATGATGTAACTAAAAATTTATGCTTTTCGCAATTTTCAAGATTCTAAGTTCACTGGAAGTACCCTGTAGGTTTTGATTCCCTTGCGTCTTGACAGACAGACGGACAACAAAGTGATCCCGTTTTTTCCTTTACGGGTACGGAACCCTAAAAATACATGAAATAATTCAAAAGGGTGATGTCAGATTGTCAGAAGTCAAAATATTGAACTAAACGAAGTTGTATCAGTCTGTAAATGTCCAACTGCTGCAGGATTTTTCAATATCGTATAAGGTTTGTAGCTCGGTCCACCACTTTGATAAATAACTAAACAGATAAATTGCAATAAGTAAGTTCTATACAAAAGTTTTTTTGTTTTAATATTCCTCTATTTTTTTTCTTTTTGTTGTAGGTAGGTACATTAAACATTAAACAATTTAAAATAATGATAATATTTAATGATGCTTATCTATTGCGAATTAGTGGATTATTTCTTTACTAGGAATTGTTACTCATAGTAAAGATCCATATCTATACTAATATATAAAGCTAAAGAGTTTATTTGTTTGTTTGTTTGTTTGTTTGTTTGAACGCACTAATCTCTGGAACTACTGGGCCGATTTGAAAAATTCTTTCACTGTTAGATAGCCCATTTATCGAGGAAGGCTATAGGCTATGTTTCATCACGCTAAGACCAATAGGAGCGGAGTCCACGCCGACGAAGTCGCGCGCAGAAGCTAGTATGATGATATATTGATATCTATCAGATGCCTATGATAACGTCCAGCGCCTATTCATACGCTCTCCAAAAGACATTGAAATATCTACTCTTAAGGAAAATTAAGGCCGCTCAACTTTCGGCGTTAAATTGACATGCCTTGCAAAATTCATTAGGTTTTTAATATCATTTTTTAATTATGTCAATTTTTTTCTAAAGTATATATCTGACATGTCAGTAATATGACATTGTCTTAATAAGTATGAAATCAGTAACAAAATCTCTAATACACTGAATTATATTTCAGAACACGTCCTGTACTGACACTGATACTGTCAGCGAAATTGAACTAATAGGTATCACGTAAACTATAATAAGGTATACAATACACGCCAACACCGAATTACGAATGCATTCAGCGAGCTCCATTGTTCGAATTTCTATGGCGAACGTTGTTCTGTGATACTGTCCATCATTCAGCATCTTGAAGACTTCGTTATTAAGCAGTAACTTTGTATATGTATTGTTTATTACTGGTTTTTTTAAATTAATTTTATGATAGTAATATAGATAATTAATTAGTAGCAAGAGAACGAACATAGCTCACATAATTTGCACATTAATTTTTTTTTCTACCGTCTGTACAACGGTGAGTGTTCTGAAGAACTGTTTGATATGGTGCCGCCGTCACGCTTTTACCATCGCACCCTTCGCCGAAGGACTAAATTTCATCCACACCACCTGGATGCATGGTTTGCAACCAATGTGCGAGCTTCGCGCGCATTCTTTCCGCGTACATGCAAACTTTGGAATGACCTTCCTCCTGAGGTTTTCCCTGAGCGCTATGATCTGGGGGTTTTCAAATGTCGAGTATACAAACATCTTTTCCCTAAAGGCCGGCAACGCACCCGCAACTCCTCTTATGTTGCAGATGTCCATGGGCAGCGGTAGCTGTTTAACATCAGATGGCTTCGTTTGCTCATTTGCCCATAGTTATATAAAAAAAAAAAGTTAACAGGTAGAAGGAGGGCTTACTGGGCATAACGATTTCGAATGTGTGTAACGCCATTTCAAGTTCTTATCACTTTTAGTACGTTATCACAGTTAAGAGGAATCGATAATATATTGATAACGTATACGTAACGGATTGGTGCTTAGCGACTCTACGATATGTATATTATTGTTAGAATTAGTTTAACATTAGGTTGCAATAAAAAAAGATGTCTCGAAATAACCAATATTGCTCATCTACTAAATTACGGGGAAACATTATTTTTATATTAATCGTTGTTTTGTTAATATGGTTACTATTTGCATATAATACGAGAATGTATACAACGCCGGTTGAGTTGGAAGATATACCGTATATGCCAGTGGTAAAAACAAAATACATATTGCAATGGACAAGAAGACTCACTGCACCATTTGATTTCATGGGAAATGGGAGTTCCGCGTTTGAAATGAACAACTGCAAATTTAGAAACTGCTACGTCACAGACAACAGGTTTTACTTCTCGAACCTGTCACAATTTGATGCGATCGCCTTCAACGGACGTGATGTGGCAACACTGAATCCAACCGCACTACCGATATATAGAACACCGGAACAAAAATACATTTTTGGCGCGATGGAGTCGTCAGATAATTATCCAGTGTGTGACGAGAACTACGATGGATTTTTCAATTGGACGTGGACTTATAAAGTGGACTCTGACTTTCGTTGGGGATACATAACAGTTTATGATCTGAATGGCACAGCGGTCGCCCCCGCAATCGACGTTAAGTGGGAGAGAGAAATGAATTCGATCAGTGAAGAGTTGAAAGAGAAGTTATCGAGTAAAAAGAAGACCGCAGCGTGGTTCGTGTCGAACTGCAACAGTAAAAGCGAAAGAGAGCTCTTCGTTAACAAAGTTCAGGATGAGTTACATCAGTTCGGATTGACGGTCGATGTTTACGGTGGTTGTGGCACGCTCAGTTGTCCTAGGACACGTGCGGATGCTTGTTTCAAAATGGTTGAAAATGATTATTATTTCTATTTCTCCTTTGAGAATTCTTTTGCTGAGGACTATGTAACGGAAAAGCTGACGACTGCTCTGCTAAATTATGCCGTTCCAGTTGTTTACGGCATCGCTAACTATTCCAGGTAACGTTTAATATTTTTGTATACTAGTGTGTAATATTTATTAATTTTCTTAAAATAATGTAAACACCGAAAATTAGATGAAACATTTATTATTATAATAATACAAAGGTACCAGTGAATTAAGTATTACCAAATTACAAATAATATGTGGTGCAAAACTAGCACTGTTGCAATCGCAGGGTCTAACTAGTCTCATATCCGGGAGAATATGCTAAAACACGTGCCTCAATGCATTAATTGTGCAATGTCTACCCGAAAATAAGATTCAAAATGCATATAAAATTAATAACACAACTCTCGCTTCAGCCTGTACTATGCCACTATTGGCCATAAGCCTCTTTCCCCTTGTAGGAGAAGGATCAGAGCTTAATCCACCACGCTGCTCCAATGCGGGTTGGCGGATATATTCCTTACTATGAGTAACGATCGCTATCCGGTGTACATGATAACAACCGGGACCGACGGCTTAACGTGCTCTCCGAGCCACGGCGAGGAGACCCACAAGGACTGCACAAACACCCAGAGACCACGGCAAACATCTGTATGGCCAATACAAATGTTGTCGTGTGCGGGGATCGAACCTGGAACCGCCAGCGCAACAGCCACAAACCAGTGCTGTGACCGCTGCGCAAACGCGGCGTATTATGATTAGGTACGTTTCAATTTTTTATATATATTTGATTAACACACAACGCCATCTTTAGTTCATTACATATTATATCTACACTATCACAACCACATACCATAGAAATATACTCCGTAATCATTACATATTATTATACACCGATAAGAAATATTTTCCAAGGTCACATTCCTATCGGAATTTATGTTTACTCTAGTTTAGATGAGATAATGATATTTTTAATACATTTGTGACAAAAATACTGAAAAATTAAAAAAATATGTATGATTATACTAGTTACTAGCTTCTGCGCTGCGTCCGCATGGAATAGGATTAATTCTGTCATACATGATTTGTGCGAAACTTTAACCGTTTACGCAGCGGAAGCTCTCAAAAGGAAAAACCCCGATTTTGAAACATTCTTCATTGGTGCTACGCTCCTATTGGTCTTAGCGTGATGATATATAGCCTATAGCCTTCCTCGATAAACGGGCTATCTAACACTGAAAGAATTTTTCAAATCGAACCAGTAGATCCTGAGTTTAGCGCGTTCAAACAAACAAACAAACTCTTCAGCTTTATTATATTAGTATAGAATTATAGATTAAATACGGGTACTGTTTATTAGTGTGCTGTAGGTATTCATTTTTCATCAAGTATCGTTTTAGCCCAGTCGAATTAGTATTTTAATTTTTTTCGTAAAATTGACAATTAACCTGGTAATACAATGATAAGATTTCATCCCCTCCCTTATTCTCGGTTATAAATCGAAAAATATCGATCCCACAAAAATATTGATACGAACCAAAATTGTAGGAAATTTAATTTTAAATATCTTTTGTTATAACTATTTTTCGTGTAAAATTGTAAATAAACGTGTTATTCAACTACTAGCTTCTGCGCGCGACTTCGTCGGCGTGGACTCCGCTCCTATTGGTCTTAGCGTGATGATATATAGCCTATAGCCTTCCTCGATAAATGGGCTATCTAACACTGAAAGAATTTTTCAAATCGGACCAGTAGATCCTGAGATTAGCGCGTTCAAACAAACAAACAAACAAACAAACTCTTCAGCTTTATTATATTAGTATAGATTCAAGGGACAAAAAATAACATTTTAAATCAAGATGGCAGATAAAGCAACAAGTCTGGAATCCCTACTTTTTGAATTTAGAGTGACCAGTGGCAGTGACCCCCTCCAACGAATTCCGAAGGAAAATTGATGCTTCCAATTTTTGTAAATCTCAGCCTGTTTTGTAGCTAATTCGACTGGGCTATATTTTTTGTGTAACACGTGTTAGAAGTAATATTGTTGTCACAGTCGAAATTAAATGATCAAATATTATATTACATAGAATATAGTTTTAGTATTTAATGTACTGGAGAAAAGTAGTGAAGTTGTTGTTTTGTGTTTATATGATACTTTTTATATAAAAGATTAGACAAATGGAATATAAAACTGTTTGACCTTCTAGATTACAGTAACGTTACAAGTTTTGGCTTAAAAATATTCAAAATTTCAGAAGCACGTATAGCGATTGATAATAAAATTTACGTATTGGAACTAACAATTTCTGATAAGCTATATAATGTTGTTATAATTAGTCCCAAGCAGGAAACCCCCAGAGTTTACAAAGGGGCCAGGCTTGGGCCAGTACTGGGAAATCTAGCTTCGGCGTACCTGTATTGGCCCATGCGTGGGCCAGGCTGCTTAACCCAGCCTCGGCCATGCCAATGATTATCCAAGCTTGGGCCAAGGCTGGCTGGCCCAGCCTTGGCCATGCCAATGATCACCCAACCTTGGACCAAGACTGGCTAACCCAGTCTTGGCCGTGCCAATGATCCCCCAACCTTTTTTTTTTTTTTTTTTTTTTTTTTTTACGCTGGAAAATGCATTTACGCACTGACCCCGCCGCCGAGCTCGGCAGCGGGAGTGTGGGACTCCCGGCGGTAGAATGCCGGACTACCCACTAAAAACCAGCGGTGTCCACCTTCGTCGCCCGTGCCGGGGTCGCAGGAGTCCAAATTCGTCTGCAAACCCCGGCGGCGTGCCTCGTCAGGCCCTTTCCTTTAGGGGACAGCGCGCGGCGGACACCGCGCGCGCCTTCCCGGCAGATTTAGTGGACGGCCGACTTCCTCCTGTCGACCGCCCTCTGCGTGGCATTTACGGAGGAAGGCGGCGATCATGCGCCAGCCTCCGACGCCCGGTCCTTTTGCGGCGGAGGGGGAGGTCGGTAGTGTCCTCCCTCACCCGCTCCGCTGCCTCCTTCTGCGCCATCACCCGCTCGCAAAAGGCGAGGACGGCGTCCCAGCACCTCTCGCTGCCAGTCATGGCTTTGATCACAGTCGGCAGCGAAAGGTCTGCCCCCACGACACCTTGAAGCGCCCCGCGTTCCTCGTCCCACGCGGGACACTCTTCCAGCGTGTGTTGCGCTGTCTCGTCGGCGCAGTCCTCGCAGTGGTGGCAACGGGGAGAGGGCTCCCTCCCGGCGACCCGACACAGGTACCCTCCGAAACAGCCATGTCCCGAGAGGATCTGGGTGGTGCGGAAGGTTAGGACGCCATGCCGTCTGTCCAACCACTGCCGGAGGACCGGCCGAACCGCCTCGATAGTTCGATGCCCCGCACTCGGACGCTCGAGCCTCCCAATCCACTCTACGATCGCGGCATCCCGCTCTTGCCTGAGGTGCTGTAGTCGCCCTTGTGGTGCTGGACTCAGGGCCCCGGACGCCAAACCCCGACGCCGCCGGTAGGACGACGCCAGAGCGACCGCATCCAGGTCCCAGGGCAGGACTCCAGCCAGCACACACGCTGCCTCTCCTGAGATGGTACGGTACCCCCGTACGACCCTTATCGCCATCACCCTCTGCGCTCTCCGCAGCAAGGCGATGTTCTCGCGATCGAGGGCGTCGGCCCAGACGGGAGCACCGTACATCGCCATCGCCCTCACGACGCCAGTGTAGAGCCTGCGACAGCTCACCTCGGGGCCCCCAATGTTTGGCAACAGCCACGAGAGAGAAGCACCCACCTTCAACAGGCGTGGGACTAGCCACTTAAAATGCGTCCTGAACTTCAATCGGCCGTCGAGCACGAGACCTAGGTACGTCATCGTGCCCGACAGACCGATGCGAGTTCCTCCCACGACCAGATGGGCGTCTTGAGGAGGCGCTCTTCTTGGGCCATGGAAGACAATGCCTTCCGCCTTCTCGAGGGCGACAGTGAGACCGAGACGCTGAATCCGCGCTACGACCTGCGCGACGCCCGCGGTCGCCAAGTCTGCCGCCTCTTGGTATGTCGGCCGCCGAGACAACACCAGCGTGTCGTCGGCGTAACAAACGACGCTGACGCCCCGCAACAGTGATCCACGCAAGACCCAATCGTAGCCGATGTTCCACAGGAGTGGACCGAGTACCGACCCCTGCGGAACACCACACACGACCTCCTTCCTCATGTGAGTCCCGTCACTACCGGGGAAGACAACCCACCTGTCGGAGAGGTAGGCACCCACCACACGACGCAGATAGTTCGGCACCCCGTGATAGCGGAGTGCCTCCCTAATACAGCTCCAGGGCAACGTGTTAAAGGCGTTGGCGATGTCAAGAGACACCGCCACGACGACGTCGCCCTGAGCCACTGCGTCCTGCACCTGGGCTCGGACGCACAGGATGGCATCCACCGTGGAACGGCCACTGCGGAAGCCGAACTGCACCCCCGAGAGGTCGGGTCCCCTCTGCCCGAGGTGTGCCACCAGACGCCCGGCTACCACACGCTCGAAGAGCTTCGCTAGCTCGTCCAGGAGGACGATGGGGCGATATGCCGACGGCGACTCCGCCGGCCGGCCTTCCTTCCTGAGGAGGACTAGCCTGCCTGTCTTCCACCGCTGTGGGATTAAGGCTTGAGCCAGACAGGCAGAGAATAGCCCTCGAACTCTAGGCGCCAGGTGTTCGTAAGCCAGCACCCACGCCCTTCCCGGAATGCCATCCGGCCCTGGAGCGACACTCCTCTTCCTGAGCCGTGCGACGGCCTCCGCGAGTTCGGACTCTCCGACCTCAGGTGCCTCCTCTTCAGTTTCTCCTCCCGCATCAACTGGTGCCATCCGCGGCGGCTGGTGTTCTGCCGGCGCCGTCGGGAACAGGGCCGCGATCACCTCACTGACCACACCGGCGTCCAGGGTCTGCGTGAGTGGAGGAGCCCAGGGACGGGTCTTATTGCGCACCCGTTTGTAGGGCATTCCCCACGGGTCGCTGTTAAGTCCATCCAGCATTTCCTCCCTGGCCGCGGCCTGCGACTCGGCGATGGCTTTTTGGAGGCTGGTTTTGGCTGCCTTATAAAGGGCGTAGAGCCGCTCACCCTCCTCCTCATGCCGTATCCTATCTTGGGATGCAAGGGGGGACCGGAAAATCCGCCTCCTGCAGCGTGTGTACTGGCGTCTAGCGGCCACGCACTCCCTGCGCAGCTGCGCTATCGCCTCAGACCACCAGTACACTTGCGACCGTTGGGGCCGGCACCTCGATCTCGGCATGGCCACGTCACACATGCCGGTCATCCTGTCCACCAGCCAGTCTGCCACCCTGTCTGGTGAACCACCGACTTGTGGCTGACAAGAAGCCACTATCGCCGCCTCCTCGAATCGCTCCCTGTCGAGTCGCTTCAGCTGCCACCGCGGACCCTCCACCACCGAGGCACGGCTGGAGCTTGGCGGCACCGCCGGACGAGTGAAGATCTCGAAGCGGATGTAGCGGTGGTCCGAGAGAGTCTCCACGTTGTCCAGCACTCGCCAGCCCTGAACACGGCGTGCTAGGGCAGGGCTCGCAAACGAAACGTCCACGATGGACCCGCCCCACCTTCGCACACACGTGTTGGTCGTCCCCCGATTAAGGACGGTCAAGTTAGTGGCAGCCATCCACTCTTCGAGCACCGCCCCCCGCGCATCCGTCGCAGGACAGCCCCACAGCTGCGACTTCGCATTGAGGTCCCCGAGAACCAGCACCTCCGCGGGACGGAACCTTTGTATCATCGCCTCCACCTGGCCGAGGAACACCTCGAAGTCGGCGACCGACTTGTTCGGGGAGAAGTATACTCCCACGACAGCCGTCCCCCCCAGCAGTGCCGCAACGCAACCCGAGCCCTTCACTACATTCGCAAAGGGCTGGGCGCCCACGGTGACCTGGGTCACGATGGCCACTACCCCATCGCGATCGCCGATCCAGTCGTCCCTCGGCGGGACGGAGTAGGGCTCGGCCACCACTGCCACTTGCACGGACCACTGTACCAGGCTCTGGACAAAGAGATCCTGAGCCCTGGCACAGTGGTTGAGGTTAGTTTGGAGAACCTTAGTTTCCATCTAAACTAGGTCTCTATATTAACCTCCCCGTCTCTGTTGGTAGGCGGTGCTTGGGTTTGAGGCCCAAGTAACTCCTTCTTCCCTTTTTTCCCTGACTTTTTCCGCGGGCACGTGACTATACTGTGCCTCGCCGGTTGGTCGGTGGCCTCGCAAGCAGGACAGTTCGCCTCTGCGGTGCAGTGCCGGCGCGTGTGCCCCTCTTTGCCACAGCGGTAGCATTGTCCGCTGCGGTCCACCTCTTTATCGCACTTCGCTGCCACGTGCCCAACTTCGTGGCAGCGATAGCACTGTCGGGGTCTCTCTTTGAGGAGCTGGACTCCCACCGACACGAAGCCTACTAGAAGGCGGCGTCCCTCGACAACCTTTTTGGCCGCCTCTACTGGGCAACGAACCCAGGCCGTTCCGACGCCGGTATAGTTCTGGCGGATTTCGCCGACCTTGATGGAGTCCGCAGCACATCCCCCGGTCTTGGCGATCACGCCAGCCAGTTCTTCTGGCGTTACCGAGTCGTCCAAGCCTGCGATTCGGAGGTCGGCACATTTGGCCGGCCTAGAGACCGCCACCTCCTTACCGACGATCTCTTTAATACGCCGGGCCAGTGCCTCCGCCTTCTCACTGTTATTGGCACCGGGCAACTCCAGTCTGCGCGCACCCGTCTGCGAGACCTTATAGCGGGTCTCAACGCCCATCTTCGCTATAAGGCCGTCAGCCTTTATGGCCCCGAGGACCTCAGCATACGTCTTTGTACTGCCCGGCAGCAGCTTCAGTTGCACCGCCGCTGACCTGGGCAGTCGCAACTTGGGTGCTTTCTGTTTTTTGGACAAGTTCTTAGGCTGGTTTGATTGCCCATTCTTCCTTCCCTTCCTCGCCACCACGTTCCAGCCCTCCGACAGAGTGGCAGGAGAAGGCGGTACGGGGCGAGGATCAGAAGGCGCAGCCGCTTGTGCGGCCGCACCCGTCTTCTTTTTCTTCTTCTTCTTGGGAGGTTCTACTTTCTTCGGGGCCGGATTCGCCGCTGGGGTCAGCGTGGTAACCCGGGGCTCCGCCGGCTGGGCAGTTGGCATGCCTGGGGCGGGTGTCATCTCGGCCTCAGCGATGGTCACCAATTCCGCGGCTATGTTCGGAACCGGTGGCTTTCGTGCCTTACGCTTGATAGTTTTGCGGGCAGGTGCGGACGTTACCGGGTTACCGGGCGGAAGCGTCCTGGTCGGCGGCAGTTTGGCCTCCAGTTCAGCGAAACGGTCGTCGATCATTCGTCTAACTGACGCCAGAATCGAGGCCCGTTCCTCCTCTTTGTTTTCGGCGCTGTCCTGTGCAGGGATTGCAACTACGCGCGCCAGGTTGTCCCTACGAGGTTCCACCACTTGGGTCTTTATATTATCGAAATCTCTCCTCAGACGGGCGTTCTCCGCTTGGAGTTTGCGGACCTCGTCTGAGGAGGAGCGCTCCTTCAATATCTCAAAAGCCTCTTTAATGGAGGCCGCCGCGTCCTTGAGGGCCTTCACGAAGGTGCCCTTCAGGTTTGAGGACCTAGTCGCCACATGTATAATAGAATCAACGTCGCTCGACACCTGCTGACACAAAGCGTCTACAGTGCGAGGGTCACCAACGTCTAGTCCCAATGCCCGGCGGCTTTCCTCCACCTCCAGAAGGTAGTCCTCCAGCGCCTTCTCTTTCTCGCGCGAGGCATCTGCCCTTCTCTCCCTTTTCTTCTCAACTCCGGAAAATCCGGGAACAGAGATAAGTGCGTTGCCCCCCCCAGATTCGGTGGGGCAGAGTGCCGAAACACTGCGGGATTCTCCTCCGCCGATGGCGTCGGTACCCGCCTGGGGTAGTGAAATCTTTGCGTACTTATCCATGTTTTCACGAGTCGGTCGTTAGCCGCGACAAGCAACAGTACCACGACTGCGATACTGCTGCCCGTCCCGTTGCCCAGGGTGCACCACGAGGAGGTGACCAACTTGCACCCCATGATCACCCAACCTTGGATCAAGACTGGCTAACCCAGCCTTGGCCATTCATTGGAGATCCAAGCGTGGGCCAAGACTGGTTAACTCAGCGTCGGCCATTCCAATGATTATCCAACCTTGGGCCGAGACTGGCTAATCCAGCCTTGGCCATTCATTGGAAATCCAAGCGTGGGCCAAGACTGGTTAACCCAGTATCGGCCATGCCAATGATTATCCAACCTTGAGCCAGGACTGACTAACCCAGCCTTGGCCATTCATTTGGTATCCAAGCGTGGGCCAAGATTGGTTAGCCCAACCTCGACCATGCCAATGATCACCCAACCTTGGCCCGAGACTGGCTGACCCAGCCTTGGCCATTCAATGAAGATCCAAGCGTGGGCAAGACTGGTTAACCCAGCGTCCGCCATTCATTGGAGATCCAAGCGTGGGCCAAGACTGGTTAACCCAGTCTCGGCCATGCCAATGATTATCCAACCTTGAGCCAGGACTGACTAACCCAGCCTTGGCCATTCATTTGATATCCAAGCGTGGGCCAAGATTGGTTAGCCCAGCCTCGACCATGCCAATGATCACCCAACCTTGGCCCGAGACTGGCTGACCCAGCCTTGGCCATTCAATGAAGATCCAAGCGTGGGCCAAGACTGGTTAACCCAGCGTCCGCCATTCATTGGAGATCCAAGCGTGGGCCAAGACTGATTAACCCAGTCTCGGCCATGCCAATGATTATCCAATCTTGAGCCAGGACTGACTAACCCAGCCTTGGCCATTCATTTGAGATCCAAGCGTGGGCCAAGATTGGTTAGCCCATCCTCGGCCATGCCAATGATCACCCAATCTTGGCCCGAGACTGGCTGACCCAGCCTTGGCCATTCAATGAAGATCCAAGCGTGGGCCAAGATTGGTTAACCCAGCGTCCGCCATTCATTGGAGATCCAAGCGTGGGCCAAGACTGGTTAACCCAGTCTCGGCCATGCCAATGATTATCCAATCTTGAGCCAGGACTGACTAACCCAGCCGTGGCCATTCATTGGAGATCCAAGCATAGGCCAAGACTGGTAAACCCAGCCTCGGCCATGCCAATGATCACCCAACCTTGGACCAAGACTGGCTAACTCTGCCTTGGCCATTCATTGGAGATCCAAGCGTGGGCCAAGACTGGTTAACCCAGCGTCGGCCATTCATTGGAGATCCAAGCGTGGGCCAAGACTGGTTAACCCAGTCTCGGCCATGCCAATGATTATCCAACCTTGAGCCAGGACTGACTAACCCAGCCTTGGCCATTCATTTGAGATCCAAGCGTGGGCCAAGATTGGTTAGCCCAGCCTCGGCCATGCCAATGATCACCCAATCTTGGCCCAAGACTGGCTGACCCAGCCTTGGCCATTCAATGAAGATCCAAGGGTGGGCCAAGACTGGTTAACCCAGCCCCGGCCAATTCAATTATTATTATTGTTCTAGTTCAGATATGATTCCCTCCAGATGTCGCTGTACAACTCAAGTTGTTTTTCTAAATCGCGCTGACCAGATTCTCTCGCGTATAATGACCTCCCTCGGATGCGTCGATACTCGATACCAGTTTTGGTTCTCGACATTTTGGATATTATCTAAGTGTAGTACTAGTACTAGTACTTTACAATTTAATATCTGAAAGTTACCGCACTTCAGGACCACTCTGATCAGATTTTTGTAAAACGATGGGAAGTTAGGGGCTCGCTCCACTCCAGTCACGGGACTGGCATTGCAGTTCCTCCTTTGCAGTGACCTTTTCATTATTAGTAAAATTTGTACTAAATTATAATAAATAAATTACAGTATAAATACACATAAAATAAACCAAGGCAACCAAGCTTGGCCCAGTGCCGGCAACCAAGCCGGGCCCATCGTTATCATTCCAGACTATTACCAAGACTGGGCCAAGCCTGGCTTACAAGCTTGGCCCAGTCCCGGCAACCAAGCCGGGCCCATCGTTGTCATTCCAGACTGTTACCAAGACTGGGCCAAGCCTGGTTTACAAGCTTGGCCCAGTCCCGGCAACCAAGCCTGGCCCATCGTTATCATTCCAGACTTCTACCAAGACTGGGCCAAGCCTGGCTTACAAGCTTGGCCCAGTCCCGGCAACCAAGCCTGGCCCAGTCCCGGCAAACAAGCCGGGCCCATCGTTATCATCCCAGACTTCTACCAAGACTGGGGCCAACCCTGGCTTACAAGCTTGGCCCAGAGTTATACATACTTGGGCCAAGACTGGGCCACGCTTGGCCCCGTGGTACTTTCCTGTATGGGGTTCTGCTTTAAACACTACAAAAAAATGATGCGTCCAGGAAACCGGTATCGTGTATGTATTAAATTTACTCGCATTATTTTCCTTCTAATCATTGTGTTTATTATATGGTTAGCATATAAATATAATACGAGAATGAATTCGATGTGGGTTGAGAGAAAACATACACATGTGTTGATGACAGAAATGAAATACATATTACAGTGGACGAGCAGATCTAGCACACCTTTTAATTACATGGGAGAAGAGAATTCGGCGTTTGAGAAGTATAAGTGCAAAGTTAGAAACAGCTACGTAACAGGTGACAAATCTTACTTGCCGAATCAGTCGGATTTTGACGCGATAATTTTTAACGGACGCGATGTTACAAATCTTGAACCGTCCAAAATGCCGAATATTCGGAAACGAGAACAAAAATACATTTTTGCAGCGATGGAGTCGTCAGATAATTAACCAGTGTGTGACGAGAAATACGATGGATTTTTCAATTGGACGTGGACTTACAAAGTGGACTCTGACTTTCGTTGGGGATACATAACAGTTTATGATCTGAATGGCACAGCGGTCGCTCCCGCAATCGACGTGAAGTGGGAGAAAGAAATGAATGCAATCAGTGAAGAGTTGAAAGTGAAGTTGTCGAGCAAAACGAAAGCCGCGGCGTGGTTCGTGTCGAACTGCAACAGTAAAAGCGAAAGAGAGCTCTTTGTAAAGAAAGTTACGACGGAATTACATCAGTACGGATTGACGGTCGATGTTTACGGTGAATGTGGGACACTTAGGTGTCCAAGGTCAAGAGCAGATATATGTTTCAAAAAGGTTGAAAATGATTATTATTTTTATTTTTCCATGGAGAACTCTTTCGCTGAAGATTACGTTACCGAGAAGCTGACGACTGCTTTGCTAAATTACGCCGTTCCTGTTGTTTACGGTGGTGCTAACTACTCCAGGTGAAAATAATATTTTATATTAACTTAAAAGTCATACCTCTTTTGTCATTTAATATTCTTTGTCAGATAAAACTATTAAAAAAAAAACAAACAAAGAATGTGCTTACATATGCACTATTGAGCACACTAGTTGTGCCCCATGGTTACTCCTCTAATAGCTTATATTAAGTAGAAAGTAGTGAAAGTTTGGTAATCATTTAATAGTAGTAAAGCTATTGCATCTATTTGTTTCCGCTCAGGAAAATAATCGTTCTTTTATAGGAATGTCTATTTTAATATGTATATAATAAGATTCCGGCTGCAGCTCAATCTCTGCCTTTACTGAAGTTTGAAAAAAAATATTAATTGAACTTTATTTAGTGAAGCCTATTATAAAATCAATGAATACCTTAATGATGAAATGACATGGAATTGAATAAAGCTCGACCAGGCTACGTCTATGACCCGCCTTGTAAATAGATACACTAACAAATATTGTGAGCAGGTGGCATGTGGTGGTTTCTGCACACACGATTGGCTGTCTCGTGTTTGTCCTGATCATTTCATGTTCATATTGTTGCGTTTTTTCTCTTGTTTTAAATTTTATAAGTACCGAGAGGTTTTTTTCCTCCGGATTTTTTTCTCTCGTCCTACACTTGGGACATTACTTTATTTTAATATTTAATAAAGCCGAGGAATCATATACATATATAATAGGAAGGTAATGTCTGCCGAGACATAAGGTTTTTGAGTAAATTAAATATTGTGACTTAGATAAGGTTGCTTATAAGTTATAACACTCTGTACATTACCTAAGATTGTAATGTAGGTACCTTATATTAAGATGTAAATTTGTATTTTATTGATTGATATTTTTTTCTTTCATTACTGTTAAGTTTTTTTTTGTTAATTATATTATTTTTGACGTTCGTTAGTGTGTGTAACGCCTTATGGCAAAATAAATGTTTTCATTTCATTTAAATTCATTTGCATCTAAACCAATTTAAAAAAGTGGTTATAGTGTTCTAGTAAGATTATTATACTGGATATACCAACTGTATACATCCATAAATTGGTTTATCAAAGTAACAATCGAATAATGAAGATTTGTTAAGTATTGAGAATATTTATATATAGGTACTTGTCTAATTAGACAAAAAAGTTGATTCGAAATTCTTGTTAGAGTTGTTAACTCTGACTGCCACTCATTATGTCGGATGGTTTCGTGACGTTGCATACAGCACGGCACAACACTGCTCAACACTGCACAGAGCTGTACAAAATTTAAGAGCATTTAAATCCGGCTCGAAGGACCAAAATATCTGTATGGTACAGTTATATTTGAGTGTTGGATCGACTTTCATTGGGTTTGGTTTCCCTCATAACCTTCCCTCACATTCGTCATCTCTCACTCAACTATAACAAGAGATACACATTAAAAACATGAAAGTTTGTTTCTTACGCTTTCACGCGAAAACTACTGAACCGATCATTATTCCAAAATTCTTTGAGGTATTAGAAGTAACATAGGATACTTTTTATTAAAAAAAAATCCAATGCGAGCGAAGCCGCGCGTTAAAGCTAGTACAATATAAAGCATACGCGCCATCTTGAAATATATATGCTCATGTGCAAGCAAAGCAAAAATAATTATTATACCCCGTCCGGCCACTTATTATCTTTTTGACAGCTCATGCCTATAAATTACAGTTGTTATTTTTTTCGGGATAACGTACTAAAAATTCTCCAGTAATGTCATACTTTATTGACGATTTGATTGATTGAGTGAAGTACCCTGTGCATAACAAACAACCACAGACTATGAAACAGTTCTTGTAATAATAAATCGATAATAAAAATTATTTATAAGGAATTAAGTCGAAATCTTGAAATTTATTTGCAAACCAAGAGTAAAGAGCAATAACTCTGTTCATTCATTTATTTATTATTTCTATATTTCATTTATAATTAAAAAAACTCATAAAAGCATAAATAAATAATATTTTTAAACTAAATGTTTTTCATTAAATCGATTGAAAGTTCTTCTTTAATAAAATCGATTATTATTTCAAATCGAATAAATAACGTGTAAGGCAGTCACTAATGTCAAAATTTCTTGAAGTGTCAAAAAGATAATAAATGGCCGGACGGGGTATAGGTATAATCAATGTATCATATCATCTAACATTCTAGCGGTATAAAAAATATATCACCACTGAGTTTTTGTTTACTAGTAATTAAAATTAGTCTCGTGATCATGATAATAATTAAAAATATATTAATTCATCCTACATTCTTATCGTTAGTTCAATTAATCATCAGACTCATAATATTTAATTATTTTTGAAGTAAACCTTCTTTACGCAAGCTTGACGAGTAAGCTGGTGAATGCGTTACGAGAGCGTTACGAAAATTTTGAACGAGCGAGGCGATTGGAAGTTGAGAGGGAGATATAAGTTAATGAAGATAGAAAGAGAGAGAGTTACGTTTTGTAAGTTTTACTTCAGTCGTGTGGTCTAAAGCACACTCGTTTTTTAATTTTATTACCTACTATAGATAGAATTTTGGCTTAAAGTCCATAAAATTGTGTCAAAAATCTATCGCTAGTAGATAAAACCAGAAACAGATAAATTATTAAAAAAGGTCGTTAAGGGCTGTGATGCTTCAGATAATGTGATACGTTCGATAACTAAACAAAGAAATAAAACATATAATATCAATAAATATTAAAAATACCCAGACTCAGGCGGTAATCGAACCCACAACCTCCTATCAGAAAGCAGGACGACTACAAACTGCGCTAACGGGTTAGTCAAAAGATATAGCTATACACATATTGCTAATTGCGTCTTATTAATTTCAGATTTCTGCCACCGGGTAGTTACTTGGACGCCATGGCGCTGGGACCGCAGGCGTTGGCTCGACAGATGAAAGAAATAATTGACAATCAAACATTATACCACGATTTCTTCAGATGGAGAAACCATTACGTGTACAAAGATACAGCGAGTGAAGATATTTGTTCGCTCTGTGAGATGCTAAATGATGAGGAAAAAGTATCACAGACCACTGTTTGGAATGATTTTAGAGCTTGGTGGAACGGTGCTCGCTATAAAGAGAATTGCAAATTGTAGCTGTTGGAATTAAATGTATTTTCCAATTTAAATTTACAAGTTAATAATATACCTACTTCAAAAAGAAATAGACGGTTCTCAAATCGACTGTATTTTTTTAAGTTTATTAATTAATATAAATTCGAAAATGTTATTTATTATCATATCAAAAATTTTCGATCCAGCGGGATTCGAACCCGCACCTCCCGACATACCGTGTCCGGTGCACTAGCTGTTGAGCTATGGATCTATGTCCAGCCGCATCGAAATTCTTGATATGATTTTTATTCGGTTTTTAAGCAACCGTGGTGCCATCTTTAGCGAGTCCTTTACAACACTCACTATTCAAAGTTTCATATTACAATCAAATTCTTTGACAAAAGACGACACCAAGCTATTTTTAATTCGTATTATTTTTATTTTTGTGATTTGCCTATAAATAACATTTTCGAATTTGCTCATGTGTGGAAAACACAAAAATAAAAAAGTAATATAAATTCGACTATCTTGAAATCAATACGCTGGTGTTGTATGCCGTAACACAGGTTTTCCTAGTATGGCGGCAGAGGCATATATAATTATTGTCAAATTGAATTGTAACTACATCATCTTAGTACAAATGTATCTTTTTTTGGATAAAATTAAGTAGTATTATTATTAATCTTAACAATAGTTGGATGTGTTCAGAAATATGATCGAATGTATTGCCATATATATTATATTGCCAAACTTTTTCACAAGTGATATCCGACAATTTATTAAGTACCTATACTGAAGACAATTAGTAGTAAGTTTTATCGATCACAGTTGTGTTGTCAAGTTGAATTGTGTTGTTATTTGAAATCAGGAAAATTTCAGTAGTTCTTACTTCTTAATATTATGGTTGTATTAAAGAATCTCTTATTCAAAGATACGATATTTCATGGCGTGAAAGTACCTACCTATATTGTTAATATTTATCCTGTCATTCTTATTTCTCTGCTCTGTCGTGGTTATTCATTGTACGGTGACAAATAAGTGATTCTTAAAAAACATGATTTGTTTAAAATATTGCTATCACTATGTTTGTCTGCTACTGATTTGCATTAAAATAAAGTCATATTATATTTCGTCATCGCACGTACAAGAATTTGTACAAGAATAGCATCAATTGATGTTATTTAGTGATCAAATAAAATGTCAAATAACCTTGTTAGGACTTAATTTATTAAATCTTAGTTTAAGTTTATTAATTTTTGTTGTGATTATTAAAATTCAATATTTATTTGGAATTTGGTTAATTAAGCAAAAGAAACAGAATTTTTATATAAATTTAAAGTAATAAAACCTTGGTAATAAATAGCGAAAGTCAAATATAATTTTATTGAGACGTCGCGTCGTCGAAATCTTAAGATGTTTAAATTAAAATACCTCTCAATACGATTAATAAGACAAAAATAAATTTTAAAACGTATTTACTATCTTAATAATTTACTTAAATGTAAAGAAAATACTAAACGTTCTTTGAATTTCTTATTTCTTAAATTATTTTCCACGTCTAGACTTAAGTGTTTTTTTTATACGTACGCTTAAGTTTGAAGTTCATCGACTATCTCGTTATAACGAGTTAAAAACGAGTCTTTTTCAAACAATCGGCTTAAATTCGAATACGAAATGTTCGAAATTGTAGGATTATGATTTCATCGAGCTCAATAATTCATGTATTAAACAGCGATTAGTTTTTCTTAAGAAGCGTTTCATTTCGAAAATTTCCAGCCGTGTATTCACACTGTTGCAAATATTATTTTATTGAGTTGTTCTCCAGTTTGTTTGTCAATTGACTATTGTTAAATTCCCATAATAAATGACAATGTAATAAATGTATCGTAATCCTATATCTGATATATAAATATAATTATGTTAGCTGTAATGTACATGTTCCTTATATCTGTATGATGAAGAAGTTTGTAAAATGTTTGGTTAAAATAAAATATATAATTTATTAATTATTATTATTTATTTATTGTAAATAGGCCTCTTAATTGCGAATGTATTTTATGAACGACTCCTAATCTAGAATGGTGCTTTTTTCATTTTGTGATATATAGTTTAACTAGCGACCCGCCCCGGCTTCGCACGGTTGCAAAAACTATCAGTGTTTCTCTACTATATTATCAAAATCAAAAATAACTTTATTCAAATAGGCCCCATGAGCACTTTCGAATCGTCATTTTACTAATTAAAAATTTAAATAGATTATTATTACTTTTAAAAGTGAAGCTACCACCGATTCGGAACGTAGATTCTGCAGAGAAGAATCGGCAAGAAACTGCGCAGTTACTCTTTTAAAAATAGTATATACTATGTCGATCGATCACGAACCAGCCTGTAATATCCCACTGTTGGGCATAGGCCTCTTCCCCATGTAGGAGAAGGATCGGAGCTTAATCCACCACGCTGCTCCAATGCGGGGTGGCGGATATATTCCCTACTATGAGTAACGATCGCTATCAGGTGTACATGATAACAACCGGGACCGACGGCTTAACGTGCTCTCCGAGGCACGGTGGGGAGACCCACAAGGACTGCACAAACGCCCAGACCACGGAAAACATCTGTATGATCTACTATGTAATGATACATTATGGAAGGTCTAATATCCCAAATTAAATGTTTTTATAGTTATGAATATATTTATCTCAGAAATTAGTAAAAAATATCACCGGAGATTTAATAGGAAATACCAAGTCTATTTATGGACACACTCACACACAAATACGCGCAAAATGTTATACGAAAAATAACAGATTATTAAAAAAATCTGTTATTTACATAAACACAAGTAAGCAAGGAATCAATATTCAGTGAAGTTTAAATAAATTGATAAATAAAAAGTTTACTTACTTAAGTTTTTATTTATGTTTCGTGCTTATATCGAATACTCGCATTAATAAATGTTCAAGCATTTCTATACGTTTTTAAAGATAGAATTAAGAAAAAAATATTTCACATTTGTTTGTTAAACATATTAATATCCTGGTCTTTATTATTTTTGTACCTATTATCTATATAAATAAATAAAATTGGAGTGTCTGTTTGTAATATTAAAATAACCGCTTTTTACTAAATGCATATGGATACAGTATACACGGTAGGTACATATACCAAAATAACATTAATTAGGTTGTCTGGAAGAGATCGCTAATTCGCTACTAAGCGAAAAGACCGCCTTTGTACATTACAATCTCTATGTTTAAATAACTGTTTTGTGTAAATCTTTTCTGAGTGGTGTGCAATAAAGTATATTCTATCTATCTATCTATTCTATCTATCTATTAATTACAATTTTTGTCTGTCTGTCTGTTTGTTCCGGCTAATCTCTGAAACGGCTAGAACGATTTTAACGGGACTTATAGCTGATGTAATAAGGAGTAACTTAGGCTACTTTTATTTTAGAAATTTATTTATTTTGTAACTATGCGAACTGAAAAATATTTTTTTTTAATTCCACGCGGACGAAGTCGCGGGCACAGCTAGTATTAATAATAAAATGGCAGGAAAGTCAAAACTGTACATTGAATATTTTTTTATCTTCAATCGATACCGAAGCCAAAAATATAGTTTTTAGAATTTTTGTCTGTTTGTCTGTTTGTCTGTATGTATGTCCGGGATAAACTCAAAAAGAACTGCATGGATTTACTTCTTTGGCACGAATATTATTAAGAAGTCGGGTCAACATAATATTATATCATGCTATCACCTACGGGGAACGAGCAGTGAACTTTTATTTCTTCAACGCATTCTGTACATTCACGCAGACGACGTCGCGGGCAGCAGCTAGTAGAAAAATAAAATTTGATCCTAAAATATGAGATATATTATTATAACATTGCGTAACTTACAGAAATTATGAAAGAAAATATAAAGTTACAGACTACGTACATTTAGAATAGTATGTAAATATGTAAAGTAATTAGATTTCTATTCCGTATCGAAATACTTATGACTAACTTTTATCGGTTCAGCCTGTAATATCCCACTGCTAGGCAAAGGCCTCTATGTCCGTGTAGAAGAAGAAATTGAGCTTAATCCACCACGCTACTCCACTGCGGCTTGGCGGATATGTTCCCTATTGTAAGTAGTGGTCGTGGGTCCCACAAGGACAAAAATGAGCGGAAATCGAACCCGCGAACCGTCGGTGTTCTTGGAGACTACACGCTCCACTGCACCAGAGCGGTTGTTAAGAAAAATATATTATTGACTAGCTGCTGCCCGCGACGTCGTCTGCGTGTGTTCAGTGCTCGTAGGTGATAGCGTGATAATATGTAGCCTATATTCTGACCCGACTTCTTAATAATATTCGTGCCAAATTTGAAGTAAATCCGTGCAGTACTTTTTGAGTTTATCCCGGACATACATTGACTTTCCTATCATTTTATTATATGTATATAGATAAGATACTAAGTAATTAATAATTGTAATTAGTAAAACGAATATTCAAAATTGCTTTTGAAGCCTTGAATAAAGAAAATTTTAACAAGCTCATGGAAATCAAATAAAAATGTTAGAAGCCTTGTGTGAATTCAATTTGAATTTTATTAGAACCGATAGGAATAGAGAATCAATTTTCGTAACGTACACATGTCATAGGAGTGTATCCCAGATAACACGTGCAGCCTTCTAGAACCTTCATGTATAATTTTTTTTTTCTTATATAACTATGTCGTCAAACAAGCGTACGGTTCGCCTGATGGTAAGCGATTACCGTAGCTTATAGACGTCTGCAACACCAGTAGCATCGGAAGCGTGTTGCTCTTCTTCTGTAAGGTACCTACTACCCTAGTCGGGCTGCTCGATATTTTGAGCAGGAAATTTCCTGCTGTGCCCTATCTGCTGTGCTGTTATCTGTATTTTTTTGATATAAACTTGATGTAACCACAAGTGGAACGAATCTTTATGACTTTTGTCTTGATATATATTTCTTAGCTTGACTTCATATATAAAAACCCTATTAGAATGTCATTTTCTTAGAGACACTTGTCGTGGGTCTGGACTGTGATCCCGCTTTCTGCTACCGGACGTTGTTGGTTAGATTCTCGTTGTTACATATGTTAATAGAAAAAAATGTAGGCTCTATATCAGTCAGTGTTTACGTATAACACAAACATTAACTTTAGGGACGATGGTTCTTGTATGTTAAAGATATTTATTTATTTATTATTATTCATTTTTAGTTTATAATACGGAACATTGATCACTCTTCTATTCTATATCAATAGTCTACTTATAAATGTTCGTTAGTTATCAAGGACACGATAGGTTTCGTTGGCATGTAATAATTGAATTAGTTTAAAATGACAATATGGTTAGTAAATAAATGAGGTTAGGAGCTTAAATAATTAATGCCCTTCGAATGTATATTAGATATGCTTCATAAGTTCGACTCGGTTCTCAAACAACAACAGTATTTGAACAAATTTCGCATCGAATTTGTTATTATTCGGTTTATTTATTCAAGTCCAATTTGAATACTTCTCTAATAAAAGGTAAATTTCATAACCAATTCATTGGGTATCATTTATTTATCGTTAAATTCTGACAATGTCCATGGGATAACAAGTAAAAAAAATTTTCATTTTGCGATTGTTGCGTAGTCATTGCGCGATCGATCGTAGTCTGTCAATTGTTGTCGTATTAAGCATGAAAACAGTCGTTAGTTATTGGTAACGATTGTATATTTTTTTTTCATAAATTGCAAGGTGTGATGTGGTGAGGCGGGGTGTAATGCTATTGACAAGGCTAACTTCAAATTAATATTATCGTGTAGGTATAGTTGAGTAAAACATGACAGCATCATATTTAATATACGCATGTTTATAAAAACACACGGTTGGTTGTTTCCGAGTTATGTAGCGTTCACGTTAACTTGAACTGAGGTAGGGCACAGCAGGAAATTTCCTGCTGATAATATGGAGCAGCCCGACTGGGGTAGTACCTTGACCTTACAGAAGACCACAGCTAAATAATACTGTTTTCAAGCAGTCTTGTGTTCCTGTTGGTAAGTAAGGTGACCAGAGCTCCTGGAGGGGATTGTGGTCGGCAACGCGCTTGCGATGCTTCTGGTGTTGCAGGCGTCTATAAGCTACGGTAATCACTTACCATCAGGTGAGCCGTATGCTTTACCTATGATTGCCGATGGTTACATACAAAAAAAAAACATAAGTTATTTAAGTAATTACTAATACTATTTTTTAATCAATAAGTGTATATGGAAATTATATAGGTGTATAGAAAATAGGGTCACCGCCAATTGAGCCTACAGCCAGTCAAAAGCGAGTAAAATATAATAGGTCTGTAAAAATTAAAAAAAAAAATACAATTTTTTTTTTTGTAAATCAAATACCAAACGCTTAGAAATCACCCGGATTTGTTAAAAACGACATTTTATAACGTGTCAATATTTAAATTAAAGTTTGTATAGTATTACAAAAAGCTCAAACTTCGTAAAGCTCAAAAATGTATCTACTTATATAATATGTATTTTTCTTTTATGTCTTTGAACATTTACGAGGGCTTAGTTCGTAAAAATACATTTTACTCAAGCATGCCTTTGAAATCGGATAAAAAATTACAACTTAAACCAGAATGTTTTGCCAATCAAATATAACTATACAAACAGATTATTTATTTGGATGAAGCCGAAGAGTTAAGTATATGAAAAACAAATATAAACAAAATCTAAATTTCATATTTTCGTACAAATAACGCTCTATTTATCTTTAATGTTCGGGTATACCTAGAAAACAAATGCTAAAATAAAAAGTTAAATATTATAATTTTTATGTGGTAGAAATGTTGAAACTATATAAATACATAATATTTATCTTTGATTAGTGGTCGCCAAGTGAGTGCAGTGGTCGAAATTCGACCATAATGAATTTAAATTATAAGTTTGAACAAGAGTATAATTATGTGTGTGTGACAAATACTTGGTAGTGAGTATAATGTTTTTGAAAGGAAACTTCTTTAGGCGCAGTAGGGGTAACATTTGAGCGACCGGTAACGCGGCACATCAGGGACGGTTAGTACTTGGATGGGAGGACCGCCTGGGAACACCGTGTGACGGTGGCTTTTTGGTTATTTTTTCAATTAGTTTTTTTTGTATTTTAAATTCGTTTTTTTTTAATTAGTTTTTTTTAATTACATAGTTTGCCAAAGAAGTTTCACTTCTGACGTGTACTTTGTACGTACGCAATTTTTTTATTCTTTTAATTTATTTTTTATTACAAAAATATTAGCATTCAGCACTCCTTCTCTATATATATAAACTATAATGATATATATAAAAATATATAACATATAGTTTTTGTTAATGATATTTGTATAAAAGTGTAGGTAGTCATAATTATATACGATTATTCTCATTAGTTTTCTCTAAACGAACAACTGTGGAGTTTTTATGACAGTTCATTTTAAACTGAAGATTCACTTTGTAAAAGTTTAAAGAGTTTAATTAGTTTGTGTACCATGAACAAGTTTTACGTTCTAGCACACTCTCGATCTAATCCATGATAAAAGTAAAATAATGCTAATAAATAATACGAATTAAATCCCACGAAGTGTGAAAATATCTGATCAACTTTTCCTTTTGAAATTTTGCGCGAAACTTGTCGCACGATTGTGAACAAAACTACGCGAAAGTTCCAGGTTCGTTTGCTTTTATATTCGGTAAAAAATATCAGTAGATCTACCATGAGTTTTTGTTACAAGCGCACATGACGTAACTACAGTAGTAAACGTAGAATAATATTTAACTATTATTATTAGTATTTCTAAATGTTACTATAGAGTCTATCCAGCACTCGATAAGACTTATAGTTTTAAATGCGTTATATTGCGTATTAGTTGCTAATATCTTTATCTTTCTACACTAAACTACACTCTCGCGTATCGTCTCTGGAAACTCATGGTAGACGTACAGGTTCGAATAGCTTGAATGCAGTGAAAACTTCGAACGATTTGCGAACGCCGCGCCGTGCCACACTTCGGAATTCATGCATTTGAGCGACCATGAGTGCTTGTAAATATTTACTCGTATTTCGAAATAGATAAATACACGGAGGAAAAAAATACCTTGGAAACTTTAAACCGCACTAACGTTTATAATGAAAAATTACGTAATATTTTTGGACTTTACTCGTTAAGAATCTATTTTCATATAAGGCCCCGGTATGGAAAAAATATGAGAAGTAAAATCTACTGAATGAATAGTTTTGTCGTTACGATGTTTTGATGTCATCACGATGTCATCTATCAGAACCCAATAGGGTTCCCATAGATGTCGTTATTTGTGTAATATATGTATGTATTTATGTTTATGTATGGGTTGATGCCGCGTTGGCGTAGCGGTCACAGCACTGGATTGCGATTGGCTGTTGCGCGGGCGGTTGCGGGTTCGATCCCCGCACACAACAACATTTGTATTGGCCATACAGATGTTTGCCGTGGTCTGGGTGTTTGTGCAGTCCTTGTGGGTCTCCCCATTGTGCCTCGGAGAGCACGTTAAGCCGTCGGTCCCGGTTGTTATCATGTACACCTGATAGCGATCGTTACTCATAGTAGGGAATATATCCACCAACCCGCATTGGAGCAGCGTGGTAGATTAAGCTCCGATCCTTCTCCTACATGGGGAAGAGGCATATGCCCAACAGTGGGATATTACAGGCTGAATCGTGATCGTGATATATACATGTATTGTATGTATTATATAATTATATATTTATATGTTGCATAAGCCCGTTAAATTGCAAACTCCTTTCTGGTGGGTTGTCTGGAAGAGACCACTACCTAGTGATAAGACCGCCCATTGCACGCTATGTAACTTAATTTTGATCTTTATATTTATAAAAGTGATTGTTATTGTGTGCAATAAAGATGTTTATTATTATTATTATTAAACTCCTACTAACAAATTATAGTAAATAGTACATATTACAAAGAAAAGAACAATTATTTAAACTTTGTTCAAGAAATCTATAAATAACAATAATAATCGCATATTTACTAACCGAAACACTTAAAATTACACCATTGCAATTTGATGTTCAAGATTACATACACTTTACTATACAAACCAAATATTTGCGAACGCAAGTTCATTTGCTCAAAGTTTAAAGTTAACAAGGAACTCAACAGCAAACTTGTTTAAATAAACTCGTTACTTTTGAAGGAGTATTTTCGTTTCGCGGTATGTAATTGTAATGTATTTTATGATACCGTATTTAATCGAGATGGAGTTGTTTAATAGTTTGTGATTCAAAATAAAATTATTTATATTAATAATCAACTTGCAATGTTTTTAAATGTAACGTTAGTCGTACAATGAAAAATCAGATTAATTAAAAAATACATTCTATAATTAAAAAAAAATTGCATTACTTTTTCTTTTATAGAAATACAGGGGGGTAACAGTTTCAAACACAACAACAACCAAATTTTACAGGACGAGCAAAAAACCTTTTTAACCGACTTCCACAAAAGGAGGAGGTTCTCAATTCGACACGTATGTTTTTTTTTTTTTTTTTTTTTTAATGTATGTTAGCTCAGAACTTTTGACTGGGTGGACCGATTTCGATCAATTTTGTTTTAATTGAAAGGTGTTGCGTGTCATGTGGTCCCATTTTAATTTAATTGAGATCTGACAAGTACTTTTAGAGTTATATCTAATAATGCGTATTTACGTGACTACTTTTTCGTCGACCTACGTTATATTATACCGCATAACTTTTTACTCGGTGTACCGATTTTGATGATTCTTACTTTAATCGAAAGCTAATACTTGTCATGTAGTCTTGTTTAAATTAGATCGAGATCTGATAACAACTTTTTGAGTAATCTTTAATAGCGCGTATTTACTTGACTATTTTTTCGTCTTATTACGTTGTATTACTTGTCGATGTAATTGAAGTCGGTTTTTTTTCGTTTGCGAGCAAACACAATTATTCTGTTATATCGCGTGTCCTAAATGGGCTATAATATTCTATTAGACATCATTATTTTCAGAATTTTTTTACGCAATAGGTATGTAGCTTTAAAAATAAATTAAATATCACGTGTACTTTTAAAGTCATTGCCAAAAATGTGTAATACTGATTTTTATATTAAGTGCATACTAACGTAAACGTAACGTAACGGCACATAACCATTTTATTCCCGTGAAGTTGTAATGTAATGAAAAGTATTTGCATGCATTACGATACTAAAAACAAAAGAATAATAAAGTAGTAATGTACGTTTACCGACCAACACTTACCGAACAGTTAGAGGTAACGTGTGTTACGGAAATTAGTTATCCATTTTTTTTACGTGAATAAAATGGTATAACGTCTTACCAACTTTTTGAGACAGATGTTTGTTCCATATTATAATTATGATTACGATATTATTATGGGTTATTTATTCCGGAGAATAAAAATGTAAATTATTATAACTTCGTAGATTTTTAGAAAAAAAATCTAAAAAAAAATCAGAAGATGTATTACGACTAGAGATGCGCCGAATAGTGATTTGGCCGAATAACCGAATACCGAATATTATTCGGTTTAGCCTTTACCGAACCGAATATTCGGCCGAATTATTCGGTTTACCATTATTTTATTTTGCCGCGCAAACAGGTTCTATCGTGTACCCTACGTGCCGCTGCTGGCTAGCTCGGAGCGAGCCGTACGCCCGTACCTCACCGCCCGCTCCCCGCGTACATACCGCGCTGTCACTTTGCTTCGAAACATCGCACTATTACGTTAGCAATAAAAGTATTTATTACAAAAATATTGAAATATAGTATAATAATAGTATAATAAATATAGTTTTGACGTATAAAAATAAACGTTAATTATTCTAAGTTTAGCATAAATGTTGGCAATAATAAATAACTATAGTTTAAGAAATAATTATGTTTTGTTTGACTTTTAATATAAAAAGTCTTTCATATGAAGCTGTCTTTTAATTCTACTCCATTTCATATACAAAGCCAAGAAAAATATCATACCTACTTCATACCAATATTATAAAAGGAAAGATTTGTTTGTAATGGATAAACTCAAAAACTACTGGGCTCATTTTAAAAATTCTTTTACTATTAGACACGTATGTTATCCCTGAGTGACATAGGCTATGTATGTCCTACGGGCGAAGCCGGGGCGGGTCTAGTTTTTAATATTTTGAAGAAAAAAAAACCGAATATATTCGGTAACTGAGCCGAATAATTCGGCCGAATACAAATAGTGAAAAAGATGCCGAATACGCCGAATACCGAATACCAAACGAATATTCGGCGCATCTCTAATTTACGACCTATAGATGGCGAAAATGCAAAAACATTCAAACAGTGGTAATAGCACTTTACGACTTTATTCCCCGGGGGCGTCGAATTATTAACTCTTGCCGACCCTAGGCAACGTGCTTGCGTTGCTTCTGGCGTAGCAGCCAGCAGGCGTCTACAAGCTACGGTAATCGCTTACCATCAGGTGAACCGTACGCTCTTTTGTCGACCTAGTAGATTTATTTATTTAGTACAAAGAAGGTCTTATCACTAATAGTGATATCTTGTGAATTGTGATAGACAACAGAATGGATGTGTTACAGGTAATAGCCACCTGATATACCTTTTTGTTCTATAGGTATAAGTATAAATAATAGGTACATAAATGTTTTGTTTCTGTGGGTTAAGGTCAGCGATGAATATCCGCTCCCATAACTATACCATTTGATGTCTTTTGTCATATAATTAAATATTAATGTTAGTGAGATATATAGATTTTAACTATAGTTTGTATTAATTAATAGAATGAGTGTAATACCTATAATTAAGATAACGCTTAGCTTATAAGATCGTTTGTATATGAGTATAACTGTCTATTGTCAGTGTCTATCTTGTTGGTGTTAAATAAATAACTATAATAATATTTTAAATATACACTGTCTGTTCCTTTCTTTTTTCGCTTTTTTCCTTTTTCGTAATAGTTGAGTGATATACGAGTAGATACATATTTTTTTCGAGAGATAAATCCAAATAATACATATACAAGTAAATATATTACACCGAGACTCGGGATGGGAATCGAACCCACAACACTCGGAGCAGACTGCACACTGCGCCAATGGGCTAGTCAAGAAAAGAGAAATGCGAAGTTATATTACCCGAGACAACTGAATTCGTTATTACGTACTATATCCATACTGTCAAGCGTCGGGTGCGTTCACCCTAGTATTTTTGTGTATTTGAACTCAAAGAATTTACGTTATTATTCTCCTACACACATAATATATTATATAGGTACAAGCTTAGGCAACTAATACGAATTTCTTTTCGACTTAAAAATGATAGATAAATTAATTTTTTATATTTCAGTTGGCTTAATACGTTTAATCTGGCTAAATGGCATATTTTTTTCCTTTCATAGATAATATAGTATTTTTTTATAATTGTTTGGAGTTTACTCCTTAAGAATCGATTTTCATATAAGGTATTCGGTAATAATATGAGGAGTAAAATCTACTAAACGAATGACCTCGTTACGTTTCTCGTAACGCCATCCCCAAAACCCAATAGGGGGGGGAAACCCAATAGGGTTCCGATAGACGACGACGATATCTTATAATTGTCTATCGGCGTAGATGGCGTTATTTGATTCGTTTAATTACCATTTGATATATATTAATCTTTTTTTTAGACTAGTAAGCCTTTTCTGTGACTATTTAGACAGTCGATCTGAAGGAGTAAACTCCAGTCGTGACACACACACTTTCTTTTAAACAAACCCGTATACGTGTACAGACATATCGACGACTCGTTTTTATTTATATACTAGCTGTGCCCAGCGGTTTTACTCGCATTTGTTTCAGGAAACAATGTACTAAAATATTATGTAGCCCATAGCATTTCAGCCTGTAACATCCCACTGCTGGGCATCAAGGGCGGATCCAGCTTTGGCGCCAGGGGGTGGTCACAGTCATGGTCAAGGCGCCAGGGGGGGGGTCACATAGTCGTGGTCAAGTAAAAAGAAGTTATAATTTAATTTTTATAATGATAGATACAGGTAAAAAGTAGGTATTTTATATAGGTACTGTACTTAAAAATACCTATATTGTGACAAAAATCTTGTTTATCAATTTTAATTAGTGGTCCACCTATATCCTGGACACAGCCTAGGGGGGGGGGGGTCATGACCTCGTGACACCCCTCCTGGATCCGCCAGTGCTGGGCATAGGCCTTTTTTTACCCGACTGCCAAGGAAGGGTTATGTTTTTCGCGCGTATCTTGTATGTATGTATGTATGTAATATTCTTAATTACCTCATTTCTCTAGAACCGCTGAACGGATTTGCATAATTGAGATATCGTTAGATTTGTCTTAGCAGCCCAAGTGTTCTTAGATAGGTGACATTAAAAAAAACAAACATGGCGGCTGTGCGAAGCCATTGTAGTTAATGAAGAAATAAATTTTTTTTTAGAATACTATAGTATGGGTATCAAATTAAAGGGCTCAATACAAGGATTTCAAAAATGTATATTATGATTATTACTACTGTAATATTAATAAAGAAATACAATAAGAAAGTTTAAAAAATGTTGACTTTGCTCTTTCCGTTTTTACGCAGGCGGGTTTTTTGTTTTCTTTTAATTATATTACTTGTCCCATGTAGTAGAAGGATTGCAACTTAATTCGGATTAAACTAACTATCCAACACAAAAATAATTGTTTGATTCGAACCAGTAGTTTCTGAGACTTTTCAGCTTTGTAATATATTTTAAAGATCTAAGCATACAGACAGCGGGGAGCGACTTTGTTTTATAATACGTAGTGATGTACGATGATATAAAATTGTTAATTATATTACTTGAAGAACTTAAACACGTAGGAGTCAAGATATTAACAAAAAATTCTTCTTATATTATGGAGCCAATATTATAACTTAGTTAATAGGAAAAGTTATTCCTGTTTTAATAAAAACATCTTTTAAGGTTTAACTCTTATTTTTATCCTGTAAGTCGTTATAGTTTTTAATACGATTTTATTATAGGAGACTTCCTACGCGAAAATGTATTTTTGAAATCGGTTCGTTAGATCTTAAGGCGATTATGAAGATCTGACGGCGTTACCTGTTTTTCTAAGACGATAAATAAGATTAGCATTTAGCACATTACAGTAAACAAAAAAAAAGAGAATTTCTGTATTTATTTATAGTATAAAGAAATTCAAAATCTTTTGATGACGCGTTGGCGCAACGGTCACAGCACTGGTTTGTGGCTGTTGCGCTGGCGGTCGCGGGCTCGATTCCCGCTCACTACAAACATTTATATTGGACATATATATGTTTGTCGTGGTCTGGGCGTTTGTGCTTGAGTATTGTGTGTATTTCCGGACTCCCGACACAGGAGGAAATCCTACTGGGGGCCGTTGAGTGCGAAGCGTTTATTGTATTTTTATTTATTTATTTTATTATGTCGATGAAGTAGGATACTGTACACTTTGTCAGAATTTCATTATGGTTCTTGGGCTCGGGGAATGGGAAAGGGGCAACTAGCTATATAAACTCACGGTAGACCAACAATTTGTTACAATAATATCTTACAAGACACTTGTAAGGTTAAATCTAGAACTCTGTGAAAGTACTAGCTGAAATAAGATTTCCACGTGTTACGCGAAAAATTCGATTGAAATCTTTGATAAAAATATTTTATACATTTGCTTGGCAACGAAAACCTTTGACGTACAGCCTCGTGTCGTTATCAAGTTAATCGAAAAAATGAACGTTTTTATTAAACGGGTTAGAAACAAGCCAGCGGCATTAATTTATACCACGTGTACTACACACCTCTTCCTTGCTATAAATAAAAAATAAGTGTAATAAAAGCAGTTATTTTTTATTTTAATTCTTTATTTTTATAGAACTAGGTCGGTAAATATAAATAAGCGTACGGCTCACCTGATGGTAAACTATTACCGTAACTTATAGACGGCTACAACACTAGAAGTATCGCAAGCGCGTTGCCGACCCTAGTTGCGTCCCGTGCATCCGAGGAGATGTTTTGTTATGACGTTGTCACGTTATGATGATCCTTCTCCTACATGGGGAAGAGGCCTATGCCCAACAGTGGGATATTACAGGCTGAATCGTTGTCACGTTAGACTATCGTCCGTAAACTAACTTTACAGACAATCAATTTAAAACTTAAAAGTCAACATTGTTTTCCCCTTTTATATTATTGTACAATCTTTTTTCATTTGCGAGCAAACACAATTATATATTAGAAAAAGTGTTAGATGATTTAAATTTATGAGAGCAAAGGTCGATTGTCTGGAGCGAGGTCGAGGCAAAGGAGGAAATTGTGGAGTTGATATAAAAGAATGGCGTTGAATAAGAACAGCATGTCTGCATGTGTGTGCGTGCGCGTGTTTGTGTAAGTATACATAGATACGTACATTTATTTCAATAAAAACGAAAGTTTATCCTACACATTCGTTACAAACAGCTGATATTAACATATTTCGCTTAGGAAATGTCAGTAAAACGTTTAAATGAGAACACAATAATGTTAAAATTCCAAGTCGACGATAAAATGAGAGTTAGCCTTTGTACCTTCTAACATAGTGAGTTTAAACAGTGCAACAGAATGGTTAGCATTGCTTCTTAAATTTTAATTAACGGATGAGTTATCAAAGAGATATTCTGTTTGCAGATCAAAAGTGAATAGTTTGTTGATTTTAAAGCATAGTTTTACGTGCATAAATTGTAGTAATATTGTAACAGTGAAAACTTGTTAAAATTATTCGATGTTTTTTTGTTGTTCTCAAAAATAAAATATTGTAGCTAGTCAAATGTTTAATAAGATCAAGAGTCAAAATGAAATAGCTTCGAACCGTCATTTCACAAATTAAAATTCGATAAAAATTGAAGATAACTGAGGTAGGGCACAGCAGGAAATTTCCTGCTCAAAATATGGAGCAGCCCGACTGGGGTAGTACCTCGACCTTACAGAAGACCACAGCTAAATAATACTGTTTTCAAGCAGTGTTGTGTTCCTGTTGGTGAGTAAGGTGACCAGAGCTCCTGGGGGGGATTGGTCATAGGGTCGGCAACGCGCTTGCGATGCTTCTGGTGTTGCAGGCGTCTATAGGCTACGGTCTTACCATCAGGTGAGCCGTACGCTTGTTTGCCAAACTAGTTACATAAAAACAAAAGCTATGTGAATTCTGGAGAGAAGAATTGGCAAGAAACTCTGCAGTTACTCTTTTGAAATTAATATATAAACTGTGTTTTAGGCCTTACATAGCGCCTAAAGTGGTATATAACGCCCCCATATATATGTGAGGCCATAAAACACTTATTTTTACAGCTAGGGAGGAAAACCTGTGTCCGGTCAGCTTGATGGTACGATCGTAGCTTTTAAAGGAGGATGGTAAGCTCGATGCCGACTAGACATTTGCTGCAAATACAGCGTATCCTTAAAGACTCTGGCTATAGTTCTCAATACAAGCATGCAAAATATTTAAGATCAACGTATAATGACTATAATCTTTGGTAAGATTAAGGATTTTTCCCATTCAGAGCAGCCCTCCAGTTTTTGAGCAAGGTATTTCCTTCTGTGGCCTAATTAAATAAAAAAAACGACTGAAGTAAAACTTCTTTAGCTCCATCTAACTTATATATACCTCTCAACTTCTGTTCACCCGCCCGATCACACTTTTTGTGACACTCGTACCGCATTCACCAGCTTACTACCCAAGTCAAGCACGCGTAAAGAAGTTTTACTTCATAACTCACTTTGTCGTTATTATTATATATTTTTAACATTTGTTGTTATTTCAATTTCTATACTTAGGCGCTTATTACAAGAAGTGTTTATTTAATGATATAATTAGAATTTCTAGACGCTCAAACACTTCAAAAGTTCATTACTTCAAACGTTAATAGGGGAACACCGGGCAAGACGGGGTAGTTAAGGTTTAAAGTTCCAGAAATCATAGGGGTTCATGGTTTCATAATCATTTTTATTCTTAATCAGTCTTGTAGTTATCAATCTTACATATTACATTTAAATCAGGATCACAGAACCATAGAATTATTAATAAAATAACAAAATGTAGAATATGACGTATCACCCCATCATGCCCGATAGGTCGGGTAAGATGGGGTGGGCCTAATGGGCAAGATGGGGTATAGCCATTCTCTTGACTATTCAGGAGTACAGAACTCGCAAATTAATGTTGCTTCGGCATCATCATCGTCCACCCCTGCGCAGCCACAATGTGACCATTTACTACAAGAAGAACAAGCAATCCAGCCTTCCTTGAAGTCAAAATATAGCCATGTACAATATAGGCATGGTCACTCTTAATGTGCTTTGGGCTGACCAAGGTGAAGTTACTTTTATCTCACACTGGATTAAGCCAGTAAGAACATCTAGGGGAAGGACCTAAATTTAAATATGTGTTAACTTCAGTTGTACTAGTTGTCATAACTGTTGAAGTAGCAGGAGGTGTAAAGAACAACTGCAGTGCTCATTGCTGTTGTTGTAAGAGGCGCTGCGACAGTATCTACAGTTAAAAAATCTACTTTCTATGTCTAATCAATAATCCACCAGCTCATCATGCTCCTTTTGCGAGATTAATGGTACCCAAAGGTATCTTTATATTCTCCACTGTACTCTCGTTTTCACGAGCCTTTTTTACTTTTCGTTTCAATGTGGTTAGTGGGACTGAGAAGGATTTTGCAGCCGACATACATTCCATTTGTTGCTTCAAAACAACTTCTAATATAAACCATCCTAAAACAATATATAATAAAATAGAAATAATCAAAATCGTGTTTGGCAAGACGGGGTACCTGATACCCCGTCTTGCCCGTTCATCCGTTTTAAAATTAATAATCAAACAAAAAAAAATGAATAATGTTTCATAACAAAACAAGTTATTACCTATTACTGCAGTTTATTGTAAATCAGATTTACCAAGATGCCGCTTGAAAATCACCAAATACAAATTTCATGCACTACCAAACGTATATATAAGAAATTCTTATACCAACAAACCAAATCTACTTTTCGACGATAACTAAAACAAATGACTAGCCACCGTGTTAGTACTCGTGTGACTAAGAGCTGTCATGGCAGCTAGTAGCGAGATGGCAGAGTGGACGTGATTGATCAATTCAAATTACCTGAAAAGCCTGATGCCCCATCTTGCCCACCACCCCGTCTTGCCCGGTGTTCCCCTACACGGTGTTAAATTTACACGTGCTAAGTTTGGAATTTTCGTAGATTTTTTTTTATATATACAACTAGCTTCTGCGCGCGACTTCGTCCCCGTGGAATAGGACTAATTCTGTCAAACATGATTTGAGCGAAACTTTAACCGTTTACGCCGCGAAAGCTCTCAAAAGGAAAAAAAAACCCGATTTTGAAACATTCTTCATTGGTGCTACGCTCCTATTGGTCTTAGTGTGATGATATATAGCCTATAGCCTTCCTCGATAAATGGGCTATTTAACACTGAAACAATTTTTAAAATCGGACCAGTACTTCCAGAGATTACCGCGTTCAAACAAACAAACAAACAAACAAACTCTTCAGCTTTATAATATTATTAGTATAGATTAGATCGGCAAATAAGCGTACGGCTCACTTGATGGTAAGCGATTACCGTATTACCGCTTATAGACGCCTGCAACACCAGAAGCATTACAAGCGCGTTGTCGACCCAATACCTAATCCCCCCCAGGAGCTCTGGTCACCTTAATCACCAACAGGAACACAATACTGCTTGAAAACAGTATTATTTAGCTGTGATCTTCTGTAGGGTCGAGGTACTACCCCAGTCGGGCGGCTCCATATTTTGAGCAGGGATTTTCCTGCTGTGCACTACCTCAGTATCGATATATAGATAATGATTATCAATCTACTATCTAGATCTAATCTAGTATTCGATGTCCGAAAGTTCAATTATAAACACATATCATAAATGTTTTACATTACAACAAATTAATGCTGTTAAAAATGCTATAATGCTGATATTTATTATACCTAATGTTAAACTGTATAATAGACACTTAAATTAAAATGTTCTTGCTAAAGTGCAAGACAACTCATTTCCGTATTTTGTACTAGCGGCATTAAATACACTCTAGTTTACTCTAGTTAATGAAGAGCACGGATTTTATAAACACCTGTTTAAAGTTCTCGAGACGAAATGAAAATTGTACAGAAATATCTATTTATTTAAGTGCACTGTCTAAAACGCTTAACGTATTTTCATAATTGTTTGGTTGCAGACGAAAAAAAAAGCCTTGAATTATCATCGAGAGGTTTACAACGTAGGTACTAGAAAATGTATGGCGACGCGTTGGCGCAACGGTCACAGCACTAGTTTGTGGCTGTTGCGCTGGCGGTTGCGGGTTCGATCCCCGCACATGACTAACATTTGTATTGGCCATGCAGATGTTTGCCGTGGTCTGGGTGTTTGTGCAGTCCTTGTGGGTCTCCCCACCAACCACCGTGCCTCGGAGAGCACGTTAAGGCCCCGGTTGTTATCATGTACGCCTGATAGCAATCGTTACTCATAGTAGGGAACATATTCGCCAACTTGCATTGGAGCAGCGTGGTGGATTAAGCTCTGATCCTTCTCCTACAAAGGGGAAAGAGGCCCATGTCCAGCAGTGGGATATTACATGCTGAAGCGTAGCATGGCGTATTCAGTTTTTTGAGTTTTTCATGTGGGTGTCAAATGAAATGACTTGCTGTGTATACCAGACTGAGAAATCTGTCCAGTGATAAATAAAAAGTAAAAAATAAAATAAAGTAAAAATAATTTAAAAAAACAGATTTCTATTCAAATGCGCGAAAAAAATTAAATTATACTTTTCCTTTAAACTTTTACTATCAACATAATATTATAATTATGTGCTGTGTGGTTACGGCACTAAAGAATGTAGCCACCCCTTCTCTTCCCGTGGATGTCGAAAGAGGCGACTAAGGGATAACACAGTTCCACTACCACCTTGGAATTTAAAAAGCCGGCGGATGGCGGGATAACCATCCAACTGCTGGCTTTGAAATACACAGGGCAAAGACGGGCAGCAGCGTCTTCGGTGCGACAAAGCCAGCCCTGCGGTCACCCACCCGCCTGCCCAGCGTGGTGACTATGGGCAAAACACATGAGTTCGCGTCATAATGTCAGGCGCGAACTTGTGGAGGCCTACGTCCAACAGTGGACTGTGATAGGCTGTAGTGGGATTATAACGGCATTACACAATTTATATGACTGTGAGGTCCCTATATGGGTCTAATAAAATACGTGTGGACTGTATAACTTTGTATTTTACGAATATACAAGGTATAAACTATAAAATAACGGCGTCCGATCTATCGTTAATATATACAATGTTCTTCGCCGCGGTGTCAGAAGGGAAGTGTAGTGAGGGTGGCCGCCGCCAGCGTTGCTGAGCGTGTATTGTCTCGCATTCTGCAGCCCGTAGACCGTCGAACGAAGGCTTGTCGCGTAAACAATGACAATAACCGGGATCGACAGCTTAAAGTGCGAGGCACGGTGGGTCGACAAACAAAGACACCCAGACCGGAAATAAATATTTGTACATATACAATTACTAGCGACCCGCCCCGGCTTCGCACGGTTACAAAAATGATCAGTGTTTCTCTACTATATTATGCATGTATTATACATATAAACCTTCCTCTTGAATCACTCTACCTATTTATTTAAAAAAAAACTGCATCAAAATCCGTTGCGTAGTTTTTAAGATCTAAACATACATAGGGACAGACAGACAGCGGGGAGCGACTTTGTATAATATGGAGTGATTCACTCCGAGCACGAATATAGAACCCGCGACCGCCAATGTGAATGTGCCAACACGGCACGCGCACCACTGCACCAGAGCGTCGTCAGTACCTACTTATGTATGTATGTAAAAATGAATAAATGAAGTTGTCAAGGTATGCATACAATTTCGATTTTATTTAGAATAACTCTATACAGTGGTTATGAAATCGATGATAAGAAATGAGCTCTGTAAAAAAAAAAGAAACAAAGGAAAATAGCATTGAAGAAAAATAAAGTCATCAATAACTAAAGATTGCCTCTCAATTGAAAAAAAAAACTTTGAAACAATTTAATTGAATACTTATCTGATTATTTTGTAAAAGTCAACCAAAACTTTGTCACGGAAAAATCCGTAAATAAATCCCTAAAAATATTCAGACAAAAGTCAAAAAACAAAATTTAATAATAAGTGTTTTAATATCAAGAAGACCTACAAAGAAGTTAATCATTGAATATGAAAGTAATCCTTCACGGATTTCATTTCACTAACAGATACTACGTTTTAATCTTGTTTTAATATTATAAGGATAAACAAAATGAGCAATTATTTTTATTATTTCGTTATCTATACTTATTATAAAAAGAAGTCCACCGGCCGCGTCTTTCTGTCCTCCTGTTTGTATGTCTGAACGCGATAAACTCGAAAACTACCAAACGGATTTTTATACGCTTTTCAACAATAGAAAGAGTGATTCTTGAGGAAGGTTTAGGTATATAATTTATTATGCTTTTATATAAATTAGCAGAAATACGGCGATAAATGTTGAAGAGGTCGCAAAAAATCTCGCTAACTGGGAGCTTTCCAGGCGAACGCCGCGTAAACGAGCAAAGATATAGTTGAGTAATGTACTAGAGTAACTAGACAATTAAAAACCTTTAAAAATGCTACAAAAAAGTCCGCGATAGCATATCTCTATCTCTTGTGGTTGACTTAAAATAACCACCTTCATATTTTTAATTAAAAACATACACACGTTATTTTCAAAGCTATTTCTTTAGTTCAGTATTAATCCTTATCCAAATGAATATGTTAGTTAGCTTAGGCATTTAATGCAGATTAAAATATTGCCCTTTACACTATATCAATTAGATGAATAGTTTTTGAGATATCGTCGTTAGAAATAAAAATTAAAAATAAAATTAACGCGCAACAAAGTGGGCACGGGTCGGCTAGTTATTTTTAAAAGTTAAGGAGTCTTTGAACGTCGAGACAAAAGAACAATCATCAGTATATATTTAACATTTTGTCCAAACATCTTATTGAAGTAAAACTTCTTTACTTGACTTGACTTGGGGAGTAAGCTGCTGAATGCGTGACGAGAGCGCTACGAAAAGTGTGATCGGGCGAGGCGGACGGGAGTTGAGAGAAAGTTATAAGTTAGATGGAGCTAAAGAAGTTTTACTTCAGTCATGTGGTCTAAAGGCTCTAAGCCACACTCGTTCTTTTCTTTATTTGCTTAATAGGACAACTCTCTTTCAAACAATTAACGAATGAATCGATTTACTTGATTTTTAAATGTCTTTATTGATTCACAAAAACTCACTTTTTAAATGTCTTTATTGATTCACAAAAACTCACTTTGAAACGCGTCGGTTAAAAGATATATTACGATATATCAAGTTAAGACACTTCTAATGATAGGTACCTAAATATGATAAGTAGTTTGGTAGATATTATGAGGGAACAGATGAACATTTATGCATACAGATACTGTTAAAATTATAACCCTCCCTTTGACTTTGGCGTAGCCGGTCGGTAAATAAATTACACAAATAAAAAAAAAGAAATTCAGAAAAATAGAAATCGTTATAGAAAATACAAGTAGGAAGTGTATGAATAAGTGTTATGCGAATTAGAATTTATTACACTAAAACTATAATTATAAATAATTAAATATAGCTGAATTTTTAAAAGAGCGGAGTTTCATACCGACTATTCCATGCAGAATATAGGTACATTCCGAATCGGTGGTAATTTCACTTTTAACTATTAATAATTAATTAAAACAAATATAATTGTAAGTTGTAAAATGACGATTTAAAAGTCCTTGAGGTCTATTTGAATGAAGTAATTTTTAATTATGATTTTTGATATCTATACTAATATATAAAGCTGAAGAGTTTGTTTGTTTGGTTGTTTGTTTGTTTGTTTGAACGAGCTAATCTCAGGATCTACTGGACAGATTTGAAAAATTCTTTCACTGTTAGATAGCCCATTTATCGAGGAAGGCTATAGGCTATGTATCGTCACGCTAAGACCAGTAGGAGCGGGGTCCACGCCGACGAAGTCGCGCGCAGAAGCTAGTAAATAATAAATGACACTACTAAACATAGGCAAAGCTGTGTCAAGTGGTTTGTAGTCGATAATATAATAAAATAACAACATTTGACCCCACGTAGATAAACGTACCAGTTTAACGGTTACACACACAAGAGTTGCATAATATTACTTCTCACGAAATCGTTGGGTAGACATGTGGATTAGACAATAAAAATGTTTGAGAAAAATTTATTTAATATAAAGTTAAGAAAAGTTTTAATGCAGCTTTGTGTCTTCGGTAAGTACTTTACAGCTTAAATTATCGCACATAAGAGATATCTTATGCTGTAATAATAATTAGTTAGGCAGAAAGCAGTGTCATTATAAATTATTCTAGCCGGCTAATCAAACGACAATGTTTAAATAAGTCACACAGATGTTTGTCAAAGTCTCGAAGTTAGTGTTTTATATCCGATCGATAGCCGATGAGTCTCTTTTTTTAGGGTTCCGTACCCAAAGGGTAAAAACGGAACCCTATTAGTAATTGTTATTTCAAATTTATTTTGACTTTTAATCTTGCCCTAAATAGTAAGTATTTACAAGAGAAGTAATTTAAGAGTAAAAAATAGTTTTAAAATTAATCTGGCACACTGCTCTAATCTATATACTAATATATAAAGCTGAAGAGTTTGTTTGTTTGGTTGTTTGTTTGTTTGTTTGTTTGTTTGTTTGTTTGAACGCGGTAATCTCTGGAATTACTGGGCCGATTTGAAAAATTCTTTCAGTGTTAGATAGCACATTTATCGAGGAAGGCTATAGGCTATGTATCATCACGCTAAGACCAATAGGAGCGGAGTCCACGCCGACAAAGTCGCGCGCAGAAGCTAGTGTGTTATAAATGCAAACAAATAATAACATATACAATAAACAAAAAAGATAAGCTATGAAATTCTGTGTGTTATAAATAAACATGATTTGATTTGATTTAAAAATCAGTGTACTCTGTGTCAGTGTAATCAGTGTACAGTAATGACTTGTAAGGACTCGTTCATTTTTAGCATTTTTTCAGGCTTTATGTTGTTTGCGCTAATTCAGGCACAAGATTTAACAAGAAAAAATGTCAACGTGAGTACTTTATAAATTAGTTTTCTTTTATAAAAACCAATGCATTGCATGAAAATAAAATAAAAAAGAATAAGTTTGTCAGCTCAGGGAGGTCACATGAAAGGGACTTCAAAAAAGGAGGAGTTTACTCAATTCGACCGTATATGTTTTTTTTTTAATGTATGTTCGGGGATAACTACTTTGTTTATGAACCGACTTTGATAAAATTTTTTTTGTCAGAAAGGGGATATCCCAAATTAGGTACCATGATAAGGAAACCAGGATTTGATGCTGGGATCCTAGTGATATCGAGGGGAACCCTCGAAAATCGTAGTGACGACTAGTGCGTTTGTTAATTTATTTATTATTTATTACTTGCTGATGCAATTGAAGTCGGTTTTTTTTCGTTTGCTAGCAAACACAATTATTTTATCTATCATCAGTAATATATTACAGATTAATAGAACACAAACTGAAATAATAACTAATGCAAGCTGTTTCAGGTCCGACAAATGTTTGATGGTGTCAACGTCCAAGATATAGTAAATTACACTTTTGACTTTAATGGACTATGTCGTTCCGAAAAGCTGTATTTTAAAAAAGATTTCACTTCTCCCGGCCGAAGAATTAGTGAAGTCAGTAAGTGTCATATATCTATACTAATATATAAAGCTGAAGAGTTTGTTTGTTTGATTGTTTGTTTGTTTGTTTGTTTGAACGCGGTAATCTTTGGAACTACTGGGCTGATTTGAAAAATTATTTCAGTGTTAGATAGCCCATTTATCGAGGAAGGCTATAGGCTATGTATCATCACGCTAAGACCAATAGGAGCGGAGTCCACGCCGACGAAGTCGCGCGCAGAAGCTAGTATTTCATAAAACTGAACAGAGAGTGAACTCAACAATAAATCAAATAATAAGTATGTTCTTTGCATATTCTGATCATCGAAAGCTGCGTATCCATTTGAGGCAGCCTCGGGTCGAACGGCCTCGACTTGAAGCAAATAGCCTCGTTAGGGTCTGAGGCAAAGGCTCGAGCCACGTTGCGGATCAGCTCGAGGCGAGTCGCCTCAGCTTGATCCACAACGTGTGCAGTTTAAGGCAGTTAAGTTAGCCTGTCTCCATCAAATGCACGACTCGGACTGAGGCTCCTTTGAGCACGGCAAAAAAAAAAAACCGACAAAATATGGCTCGGCTCACGGCAACGAATTTGCCTCGTGTCGCGGCGTGCCTCAGGTTGAGGCATTAAAAAAAGAAAAGATTTACATATAAATTTTTTTAAAGTGAAACTTTTATTATATCGTCTCAAACTTTAGTTCGTCGTCGTTTGTGTGTTGCATGTCGCGTGGTCGCGTGACGGTCGGCCGCGCGGTAACACTGATAACGCGATTTTTATACCCTTAATGGAATATTATTCCAAAAAATTTTAGTGAAATGTCTATAATGTGTCGGTTGTTATCATGTACACCTGATAGCGATCGTTACTCATAGTAGGGAATATATCCGCCAACCCGCATTGGAGCAGCGTGGTGGATTAAGCTCCCGATCCTTCTCCTACATGGGGAAGAGGCCTATGCCCAACAGTGGGATATTACAGGCTGAATCGTCTATAATGTGAAAAAAAGTTTTTAAACCACACAGGTTTTATTTTTAATGTTACACCACTTATAATTTTAGAATGCCTTGAATATATTTGGGATTCCATGTTCGTGGAACATGAAGCTTTAAAAGATGAGATTTGTGGTAAGTAAAATACATTTTGAGTATGAATATTTTTAATTAAATGTAACTCGTAGCAAAAATAACCCTCACTTGAAATTGGTTATTCTTTTTTTTGGCTAACCATCCCTCCCCTTCCAACCTTCCCTTTTTTATATTTCTTTAAAAGCAATTTTTGGATAAATAAATAACACGATATTAGATTTGGATATCAATATATCCCTACGGTTTTTTTTTTATAAAACACAACTATTCGATAGTGATTACAGAGAATAATTGGATTATTACCGGAGGTAGACCTGCTTTATATGGAGAGTTCCCACATATGGTGAGATATATGCTTAGAGTTAATCATCATCATCTCCCTGCCCTTATCCTATTTATATAGGGTCGGCACAACATGTTCTCCTCTTCCATTCCCCTCTATTATTCGTAACTTCAGCGCATACTCCTTTCTTTCTCATGTCCTCACTCACACAATCCATCCATCGCTTTCTTGGCCTGCCGATCGCTCTTCGTCCTTCGACATTTATCCCTAACATTCTTTTACCAATATAGCTTTCATCCCTCCTCATTACATGCCCATACCACGCTAACCTTCTGCTCCTTATTTTCTCCGTCACGGGAATATACTGGGTGTATTTGGAACGCTTTGTAAGATTTAAACCACGTAATATACTATTTATATACTATATAATGCATATAACCATTTATCCCAGAAACGTTTTTTTAATAACATTTTAGGACTTATGTATTATGTGAGGCAGCAATGTATCATACACATTGTGACGAGTAGTCGTTGACCGCGAGCCGCGCGGGGCGCGGGAGGCGGCGGAACGAAAATTAAACGTGCGCGCGGCGGCGAGAACGTTTACATCGTGCCGTTGACCTCTGTCAGCTGATGGCGCGTATGAACGGTTTGCATTACATTGACAGTTTGTTCCAAACACGATTATTTTAAAGCATTATCTTCAAATTTCTGTTTCATTATTTTTCCCAAACCGGACTATACCAAAAAAATGATGAAAACAGGAAAAAAAAAATAATTTCTTTTCGCTTTTTTTTCACTTGTATCATGTCAGGTTAAGCCAACACTATCATACCTCTTCGTTTTTCAATGCGTTCCAAATACACCCTGTATGCTTAGAGTTAATAATTACAGTAATATGAATAATGACATCACTGTGTGTGTACCTATATCGTTTCGCTGTAAAACATGCCATTTCGGGCATTGGCAAACAAGCAAACGGTCCGCGTGGTGGCAAGTGGTTACCTTAGCCAATCCAAGAGCTCCTGTTGTTGCTGGCATAAGAATTACGTTGCTAACCTTTCCTACGCTTTTCTAGTCACCTGATGGTAAGCGACTACCATAGCCTATAGATGCCTAGCCTGCTGGCTTTCAAATACACAGGACGAAGACGGGCAGCAGCGTCTTCGGTATGACAAAGCCAGTCCTGCGATCACCAACCCGCCTGCCGAGCGTGGTTACTATGGGAAAAACACATGAGAGTTCTCGCCATTTTTGACGCGAACTTGGGGAGGCCTATGTCCAGCAGTGGACTGTGATAGGCTGAAGTGATGATAGATGCCTGCAATACTAGAAGCAACACAAGTGCGTCGCCGATCCTACTCCCAAACCCCCAGTAGCTCTGGTCACCCCAATAACTACAGGAACACAACACTGCTTAATTAGATTATTTAGATCACAGCTAAATAGTACTGCTTTTAAGCAGTACTATTTAGCTGTGATCTTCTGTAAGGTCGAGGTACTTCCCAAGTTGGGCTGTTTCAGATTGTGAGCAGGATATTTTCTGCTATGCTCTACCTCATTAAGTGTATTTTACGTATTTAACATCATCCTAAATATAAAATAATAACATGTATTATATTTCTAAATTTGCAATTGTATTTTTAGGGTGCATTAGGCTGGAAATCAGCTCAAAATGACAGTGAATGGGTATTCATGTGCGGAGCATCGCTTATTAGTGAAAGGTTCATGCTAACAGCAGCCCATTGTTCCTACGTGCCCCGAAGAGATGCCAACATTGCCAGCTCAACGCCAGGAATTGTGAAACTTGGCGACAACTTTATCGTTAATGTAAGTTTTCCCTTTTATTCAAAGTTAAGTTATTTGTTACAGCATAAATTTGGTAATCGACAACTCGATATTACTTATAGGAGCTAGTGGAATAGGAGAAAATGTGTTAGATTTCACTTCTTTGCACGAAAAAATTGGTTAAAATATGAAAAATAAACTTAAAGACAAATTTTAAAAAAAATCCTAGATTGAATTAAAATTACAATTATACAAATACTTACAAGTTAATTGTTGATTATGTTTATTTAGATTGAGAATCGTAACCCCTCCCGCAAGCAGAAAGGAGGGTCACTACAAATTATGCCAACAAGCTTGTCTAATTTTTTTCTCTTTTGATAGGCATTTTATTTATTACTAGCAGATCGCCCCGGCTTCGTTCGGGTAAAAGAATTATTACATAAACACCCATTACTAAATTTTAAAATATTAAAACGCCTTTTTTAGCTAAGCTGTTATAGATAGAGATACACCCTCGCAAACTTTTTTGTAGATCTTTTTTAGTCCTATAATTCAGTCGTACATCATTTTGTCTTATCTTTAACTACGTAGGCGGGATGATAAGTAACTAGCCTCTGCTATTTAAAAAGTTACAATTAAAAAATATATATGTCATTTTTAAATTTGTATCTCTGGACAACTGTATTCTAAATTTGAATTTGGTGGCGTGAAAATTTTATTGATTTTTTGTCATTTGAAAATACATTTCGTCAAATGTTTTCAAAATGGATAAAATTGAACAAAGAGTGGTGATAAAGTTTCTTCATATGAAGGGCATGAAGGGGAAATATATCTATAACGAATTAAAGAATGTTTTGGGTGAATGTGTCCTTTCTTATGACACAGTAAAAAACTGGGTGGCTGAGTTTAAACACGGTCGTACATGTGTCTAAGATGAAGCCCACCCCGGACGTCCAAAAAGCGTCACGACTCCAGAAATGCTCGTGGAACATGATATGGTTTTAGCAGATCGAAGATTGAAGTCATCTAAAATAGCTGACACTACAGGTATCTCAAAAGAACGGATACATCATATCCTAAGGGAGGAATTAAATATGAAAAAGTCATCGGCCCGTTGGGTGCCGCGATTGCTTACGCACGATCAAAAAAGGATTCGGGTGCAAAACTCAAAAGAATGTCTGGACCGTTTTCAGAGTTATAATGCCGATTTTTTTACGTTGATTTGTAACAACAGATGAAACAGGGGTTCATCGTTCGAAATACAGGCTATGCCTAGTTCGGTTACAGATGCTAATCTCATTACTTCTGATATTGTTGCCACATTATCATTGTAATATAGTACTAAGTTTGTGAAATAAAGATATTATTATTATTATTATTACTTTTATTTAACATATTTCCTTATAATTACATTTTTAAATATATTTATAAAAAGAGAAAAATAAAAATATTTAAAAATATAAAAATAGAAGTCCTCCGGTAGCAGGTTGAGACCCAGGCCGCCGGTAGTTAAGGCTCCAGGCTGAGGAACCTCCTCACAATGCGGGCCGTTTCAAGCAACACTGCCTTCTGAATCCGACCCTTGATCCAACAGTCAAGCGAGAGTTTCTTAAGGTGTTGGTCGAAACTCTTCGCTAATAGACCATTGACCGACACAACTATAGGAACAATTATTGTTGAGTCCACATTCCACATGCCGGTAATCTCATGGGCAAGGTCTAAATATTTACTTAATTTTTCTTTTTCGGCCTTTACGAGATTATCATCATGTGGAACTGTAATGTCAACAATAATTGCTCGGCGCGCTGATCGGTCTACTAGCACTATGTCAGGTTTATTGGCTGCAATAAACCTGTCAGTGACAATAGAGCGATCCCAGTAGAGCAAAGCACGACCATTTTCAAGAAATGGCGTTGGGTTATACCTATAATAAGGCAACTCATTTTCAACGAGGCCGTATCGAATAGCAAGTTGTTGGTGGATAATCCTGGCTACTTGGTTATGTCTGTGCAAGTACTCACCGTTAGCAAGATGACTACAACCGGAAACAACATGTCTAATGGATTCTCCAGGCTTATGACAAGCTCGGCATATGTCTGGAGTTCCATCTTTCATGATATGTTTCCGGTAGTTATTCGTCTTAATAACTTCGTCCATAATTGCACAGACAAAACCTTCGGTTTCTCCGAAGAGGTTCCCATGTTGTAACCAGGACACAGAGCTAGGTTGGTCTACATCTGGGTCTGTCAGAGATTTGTAGAACCGACCATGTAGTTCTTTGCTCTTCCATACGGCCACGCGGTCAACGGTACTCATTACTATAGGCTTACGCCATTTCTCTTTGCCTAAGGACAGCGGAGTAAAGCCCTTATCAACTGCAACAACGTCCATGTGCATATCGCTTTTGATATTTAAAAAGTACTCTCTGAGATTATACACCTCACGATTGTGGAGATTTTTAACGTTTAAAAAGCCACGACCTCCACATTTTCGTGGGATGTATAATCTCATCAGAGACGATCGAGGATGATGTATTCGATACGCTGTTAACAGTTTACGGACTTGGCGATCAAGGGAATCTAATTCCGTTTGAGTCCATCTTAAAATGCCAAAGGTATAGACGATTAAGGGCATAACCCAACTGTTAAAGGCACGTACCTTGTTACCACCCGATAGAAAGCTGTTGAGAACTTTCTTCAGCCGGCCAAAGAATCGTTCCCTTACCAGTTGTTTCATGGCTCCGTCATCAATGCCCAATGCCTCTGACATTCCAAGATATTTATAGGTTTCACCTTCGTTGAGAGATCTAAAAGACAAAGAGTTCGTAAGTTTTAAATTTTCTGAGGAGACAATTCTACCTCTTTCTACATGGATGACAGCGCATTTATCCACACCAAACTCCATTCTTATACAAGTGCTAAAAGTTTCTGTTATTTTTAACAACTTGTACAAGTCTGGTAGTTTGGATGCGAAAAGCTTCAAATCATCCATATAAAGTAGGTGAGATATTGCTTTGCTCCCTCTACGAAGGTGAAAGCCCAACCCTGAATCCTCTAACAAAGTGCTTAAAGGGTTCAAGGCTAGACAAAACCATAATGGACTCAAACTATCACCTTGAAAAATACCTCGCATAATCCTTATCGGTTCAGTCGATCCCGGAACATCGACCACACCCGGATAACGCAAAAAAGTATTCCACTGTCTCATACACGTACTCAGAAAAGAGCACAAAGCAGCATCAATTTTGTATAACTCCATAACTTTCATAAGCCATGTATGAGGCACTGAATCATACGCTTTTTTGTAGTCAATCCAAGCGGCAGCCAGATTTTTCCGGTTTCGACGTACCTGTTGGCATATGGTCATGTCTATGAGGAGAAGTTCCTTGGTACCGCGACTACCAGACTTACATCCGTTCTGAGTCGTAGCCAAAATATTATTTATAGTTATATGTTTTGTAATTTTTGCGACGAGAACAGATGTAAGTAGCTTATAGATGGTTGGTAAGCAAGTAATAGGGCGGTAGTTTTTTGGATCAGCGGTACATCCCGATTTGTATAACAGGAATGTGGTACCAGTCGTCATGATTATTATTATTATTATTATTATTATCGTTACACGCCAGAATGAAAAATTCAATCAAAACAGTGGACTCAATCGGTATGCTCGGCTCCAAATAAATCTGGCTGCAAAGTCGGCTGGAAAAGTGATGGCTTCCGTCTTTTGGGATGCAGATAGGATCTTGATGGTAGATTACCTCCCTAAAGGTCAAATAATTAAATAGAGAATACTACGCTAATTTTCTAGATAAGCTTCACCAATGTATTCAGCAAAAACGACCAGGTTTGGCGAGAAAAGAATCATCTTCCACCAAGACAACGCTAGGGTTCACACATGTGTTAAAGCTATGGAAAAAATCAACGAATTGAAGTATGATTTGCTGCCCCACCCACCTTATTCGCCTGATCTAGCGCTATCAGACTTCCACTTATTCCCTAAGCTCAAAACTTTTTTGGGCGGACACAAATTTGACACAAATGATGAAGTCATAGCCGCAGTAGAGGAGCATTTTGCAGGCCTCGAAAGAAATCATTTTATGGAAGGCATTACTGCTTTAGAACGAAGATGGAATAAGTGCGTAGAGGTTCACGGAGACTATGTCGAAAAATAAAATTAATTTTATCACGGAAGGTTAAGTATTTTCTTAATAGGCTAGTTACTTATCATCCCGCCCTCGTATTTAAGTAGCGCACGCGAAGGAAAGAAATATTTGAGACGATTTTTTACACCTTGGTGACCATAACCCGTTTTTTTTGCACATGTCTAAGTTTTTAAGAAATAAAATATAGCCTATGTTACTTCCTTGTAGCTTTCTATTAGTCAAAAAAAATCATTAAAATCTGTCCAGTACTTTTGGAGCCTATTCAATACAAACAAACAAAAAAGTCTTTCCACTTTATAATATCTATATATATAAAAATCAATGCCACTTTTCGTTGTAATTTTATAACTCAAGAACGGGCTCACCTATCCAAACCAAATGTTTAGGCTTTGTTCAGACTATGTAGTAGATGGTTTATGTGAAGTTTGCACAAAATCGGTCGAGCGGTTCTTCCTTTATCGCATTTTTTGTAACAAATTAATTCAATAAATGGCGGATCATTTTGTTAACGGGGATTTTGCTGTCAAATTGAAACTTTTTTCAGTGTAAAATGAATTTGATGTGCCAATTAATTTTTTTTATTATTTCATTTTATACGTAGCGAAGTACGTACCGGGCCGCTAGTATATATACTATAAGTGTAGAATTTAAGACTTTATTGAAATCGGAATTTTAAATTTTGTGCCATTACTAGACATGCTGCAATTGCTCGCAGCGCCGTTCGAAATGCAACACAAATAATAATCGTTCTGAATGAAGTTCAAAAACTCGACAACAGATGGCTCCACTATTGGAGGGTTGGAAAAGCCCTTATATCTTTAGAAACACGTCCTTTAGGTTGAAACGGGAACTTTTTTGTTCGAGGGGGGCTATCACACTATAAAGTCCCTTAATCGTGCCGGGACTCCTTTTTAAGTTTTATCGGCACACACATTTTATCAACTTAGTTTTATTATTATATAATGATTACACTAACTACGATATTGTTTATAAAAATTTATTTGTAGACACAAAACGAAAAACATAAATATGTATCAAGATATGTACCGATAAAAAGTATTATAAAACATGGGCGATACTTGGCTCCTATTCGGTATTACGACATTGCCCTCATCGAGTTGGCTGAAGCTGTAGACATTAGTGCACTAATCCGTCCAGCATGTCTCTGGAGCAGCTCGGACACAAGTCTTATAGACAAACTAACTGTGACTGGGTGGGGAGTCGTAGATCCAGGTAATTTATCACATTTTATGACTCAATTATACGACGCACACACACACACACACACACACACACACACACGGGCGCGTACACACAGTACTAACAACCATAGATAAAATTTGAGATTATCCCTATTATTATTCTACGCACCTTTCACTTTTCGGTGCGTACGCGTCGTTGTCCTAACGCCATAGATGGCGTTATTCACTATAAATGTAAATAGAATAAAATGTGCGCAACCTATTCTGCGCACCTTTCACTTTTTGGTGCGTACGCGTCGTTTTCGTAACGCCGTAGATGGCGTTATTCATAATAAACGTAAATAGAATAAAAATATATTTAGGTATTTTCATTATTTCTTTTATAAACCATTTGATATGGTATTAATATTTTTCTTAGACTAGTAAGCCTTTTTTCTGCCTATTTAAACACTCGATCTGAAGGAGTAAATTCCAGTTGTGCATCGCAGCTGACATACATAATTTTTTTTAACGTTATGGACGTTTTTTGCCGGCTAAGGATGCAAACCCCTCCGCAACGCCTCATAAGCGTGCTGCCTGGAAATTTGCGGGCAGCGGGGTGGCAGCGGCGGCGGGGTGGGAGCGGCGCCGGCAACGACGGCCCTTTCTCGAAACCAGTGGCAGATCGCGTGGCTAGCTATAGTCCGGCCGCTTACGACGAAGAATTTCGCACACCGGCCCCTCATATTTTGTGTTTGTTGCTCGCGTATAAACATATTGCTGTTGCGCTCACACAACAACACTGCAATGCTGACGGTCCATTTGATTGTACGCATAAGATCCGGCCGCTCCCGCGCCGCCGCCGCTGCCGCCCCGTTGCCCGCAAATTTCCAGGCAGCAGCCTGAGGAGCTTCGTTCCAAAAATAAGTCTCATGCGGATCTCCTGGGCAATATATCTAATAATCTTGTATTCGACCATTGATCATAGTAGATATCGTCATAGATAGTCAAGTTACTATTATATTGTCACATTATTTCCTTAGCGACTCGACAAGCATCAAATGAACTCCAGGTAGCAGAAGTAAATATTGTAGACGACAGCACTTGCGACAAAGCTTTAAAAAACAAACGTAATAGAAGGTGGATGGGTCTCGCTGAACATCAGATATGCGCTGGGTTCCTGCCCGGTGGAGTTGATACTTGTCAGGTGAGTGAAGAGTGTTAGACTGAGTGAATGTTAGACTAGTATTTAATTTTCTATTTTATTTCTTCAATTCTACCGATGTGAAATTATCCTGATTTTTCTACCGATTTCTTTCTTAAAATCGCATACCTATTATGCTTTTGTATTCCTTAACGTAATATGTTTGAATGAGATATTACAAAATTTACTGATGAAAAACATAAATTAAGGTAACTAAAAAAAAAAAAAATCGTCAGCCAAAGAAATTTGAACGTCTGTGATGCAAATTAGATTGTTATTTAGTTAAGTTTTTAAAGAAATAAACCAATTTGATTGAATATTATACTTTTTTGTAATATAGGTACCAATTTTGGGTACAAATCTACCGATTTTAGTCGGCAGATCTACAGATATCGCGCTATGACATTCGAGACCCCTGAGTAAATATATAACGATCACGATACAGCCTGTAATATCCCACTGTTGGGCATAGGCCTCTAATCTTCCCCATGTAGGAGAAGGATCGGAGCTTAATCCACCACGCTGCTCCAATGCGGGTTGGCGGATATATTCCCTACTATGAGTAACGATCGCTATCAGGTGTACTTGATAGCAACCGGGACCGACGGCTTAACGTGCTCTCCGAGGCACAGTGGGGAGACCTACAAGGAAAAAAATGTGGAACGCTTCACGATTTTGCGTGTCATCCTTGCGCAGGGCCTTCATCCTTGGGCAAATATATAAATGATTACAAAATGTTTTTGTACATAGTAAAGTAAATAAATTACAATTGAAATTAATTTTGGCAGTTAATATCGTACTTACTTTTCGTTTTGTTAACTTCTTAATTTTTTTTATTATTTTAGGGCGATTCGGGTGGACCATTGCAAGTGAAAATAAATCTCACACGAAAGTGGCCTATGTACTACGTAGTCGGAGTGACGTCTTTCGGTTACGGCTGTGCACGTCCGTATATACCGGGTGTATATGTCAAGACTTCGATTTTCGTCGACTGGATTGAAAGCATAGTTTGGCCAAATGCTTAGATATTTTTATATTTTTCATCTCTTACCTTTTTCAGATGATCGTATACACAAATCATCTGATAAAAGCTTTTATTAGGTCGGAGAAAATTTGTATTCGTATTTTATATAGAAATTCTGCTTTACGACTTATGTAATAATAAGTATGATTGTGTTCCACTAAACAATAAATTATGCTATAGGATTCCTACTAGATCACACTCTTGTAATCAACATTCCATATTTGCCACTGCATTTTGTAGAACCAATGCTGGTAAACGCTCACCCTTGTATAAAGTTTTCTGATATTTTTAACAACACAGTACAGTCACTGTTACTGCTGACTGAGGTTACTGACCGGCTGCAGGTAAGTGTAGCAATCATAGAGATGGCTGCCTACTACAGTCAGGTATATAATGTAAAATATTAACGGCTTTAGCTTACTACATGTAATTAACAAGTGAGGGAAAAGATTAAAAAAAAAATTGCAGCAGGCTTATGGTGGCAGAGGTTGTTTTTATAAATTCACAATATTGAAATCAGCCTATAAAAAATTGTTTCATCTAATTAACAGATGAGGGAATATTTTGTTATATCCCGGATCTTAGACCATTTGATGTGTACCTTTTACCCAAAGACATTAAATTGTTTTTACCATTATAAAAATTGTAATCTGGAGTTGACAGTGTTGGTGTCACAATTAATAATGTTATATTATAAGTCTGTGTTTTTCATATAAATATTATAATATTGTGAATACCTACGGTTTGTCAACTTAAATAAATAAAAAAAATAATAAAATCAAAGTAAGATTTTACAAAATTTATTTATACTAGTGGTCGCCCAGAAGTCGAAATTAATAATAATAATAGTAATTATAATAATACTTTTATTTGCATCATCCACAAACTAAACAATTCTATACCATAATAAGTTAATACTACAATTATAACATATATATTATATAGGATGTCGCAAACCCGGTCGCAAGCTCGGCATTTGCTGGCAGAGCTATCAGCGCCGATCTTCCGCTTGAGCCGTCGGGTGACAACACGGTCGCACCAACACCACACACCATGTCGCGTGACTTAATATCAATATCTGAACATAAACTTATTAAGATACAGAATTATAGATACTTATTTTAGAGGTTAATAGAAGATAACGCTTAATGAAATAACTAAGATTGCAGATGTGTGTTGTAATATTTTGTTATCACTGATAGCTATAAAACATAACTACATTGTATAAAACAAAGTCGCTTTCCGCTGTCTGTCTATCCCTATTTATGCTTAGATCTTTAAAACTACGCAATGGATTTTGATGCAGATTTTTTAAATAGATAAAAAGATTCAAGAGGAAGGTTTATATGTATTATACATGCATAATATAGTAGATAAACACTTGATAATTTTAAAGGTTTCTAATGTGATGTCGTAAATAACACATTTTTTGCGCTTTTATTGCAAACGCTAGCTGAATCCTACAAGATAGATCAACTAGTGTCCTTACAGTATTGTACGAGTACAATTTAAAAAGGTCTACAAAAAAGTCCGCGATGGTATATGTCTATCTCTTAGGGATAACCCACAATAACCATTTTTATCCTTTCATTTTTTACGTGAAATAATGGCTTATTAACGAAGCGATTTTAAGCAATACAGCATTAGTCCTTATGCAATGAAGTACCTTAAATACATTGTGCAATTAATTTAGATGAATGTGTCCCTTCACAGCATGTAATTTAAATGAATATTTTCGAAGATGTTACAGATTTAAAATGCAGGGATAAAACGATTACGGTGGTACCGGCTGGGAACCGCGGCCGGCGCGACAATTTTTTTCGTTTAACGATACGCCTGAGAGGCGCTCAATTTTTAATACTCATTAACTTACAAATTAACACGTTCGCTGCGTTGTGAGGTCATATTGGCTCATAGTGAACTTTCATGTGGTGCGGCGCGCAAAATAGCGTTCTTTCCCCTGGTGCGGAAGGCATAACTTTGTGTATTTCTATCGTAGGAAAGAGATTTATATACCAATATTGTTATTGCCACTTTAACGTGAACAATCCAGCATTTTCAAACACTCGTGAGCCAATTTGACCTCACCCGCACATAAAGAAAAATGTATCATCCTGGTGCGGTGTGAGGTCAATATGACCTTCCGTTCCGCGCACCCCACACCCGCACTGAACGACGCGCTCGCGCCATTTCGTGCACTCAGTGTTGTGCCACGCTATCGACAGTGAAGACGTCGCGTCGTTTGAAGCCATTTTTAAGATTAAAAAAAAGACGTGTGGCACTCGGGGACTGCCGCGGTAAAGCTATTGCATAGCATTTTGTATCAACTTATGCAATAATAATTATAATATTTATTTATTTTATTTATGCAGTATTTCTTTTTCTTTGATATTAATTCAAGTTACACTTTTTGAGCGTGGTGACCGATAAGAAAACAAAATTTTTTCTTTTAAGTAAGTATTAAAAAAATTAAATGCCAAATTTTATCCGGAAATAGTAACATTATAGGCAATATCATATTTGCATCAATGAGTAATACGCTCAACTAGATAATAGTACTAACGCCGGTGCTATCCCATTCATGTAGGTCATATTTTTTATTTCATCACGCATTCATTGATAAATGCCGGCAAACTCGCGTCGAAGCTCAGACGTCAAGCGCACCGCCTAGCCGCGCCGACCTAGCCTAGACGTCTAATCGCACGCACACAACGCCGTGTCTGAAACGACGTTAGACGATGCACGGCCTTCAAGCCACACCTCTGTGCCCGTCGGAGTGGGGAGCGTGATGTTTTTTCGTTACTGTAATTCTTGAAATTGTCCCCGCGCTCAAGGCCCGCGAAAGAAGCTATGCAATAGCTTAAAAAATGTTTATTTCACTAGCTACATCCTCACTTCGAAATTATGCGGCGGTTTGGAACGTTCAAATAATCAACAAAGCACATGCAGTTTGTATTAGCTGTATCAGGCGTCAATATATTCCAATTAAAACACTTAGGAATGTTTTTAAGCCTCTTTTCAGCATTATTTCGAAGATCTTCTCAAGTAAAACATACAGTAGGATAGTACGTAGGCGGGAGTGGGTTGAATGCAAAAGGCCGTTAACTTTCCGGCTGGTACAAGTCCTCTCTGGGCATGGCTGCTTTGGGGGGTAACTTTGGAAAATTACTAGAAGGAAGCCAACACCACAATGTCATCAGCGTGGTGCTACTGAAGATACCTCTTTGCACGTTCTTCAGGAGTGTCGGGCGTGCGAGGAGCCACGGCAAACATTGATTGCTGTTGTGGGTTCGGATCTCTCGCTGCCGGTTTTAGTTAAATCTATGGTCGAATGTGAAAGATCTTGGGAAAGTATGCTCGTTTTCTGTGAGACTGTTATCCGACAGAAGGAGGAAGCAGAAAGACTGAGAGAGACCGATATGCTGGCGCCGCCTATTCGCCGCAAGAGAGTAGGGCCGAGACGGCGTGATAACGCCAATTTCTCACCCCCATAATGAGGATACACAAGACCTCGTGAGAAAAGACAACGAGCTAAAAATTTAATTGGCACGTTTGTCGATAATTAGCAGACTTGGGGAGTTGAGGAGTTTGATCTCGAACGATAGCAGGTGGGACTGTGGTTGAATGTGAGAGCGTACCCATGGTCCCGCTAATTGCACTACGACGGCACACCGTGGGGTAATAGTCAGTAAGAGTCTGACATAACTCTCCCTCTACCCAGGCGAAGAGTATTCATGAGGATTTCCTCGTGGTAAAAAAAATAAAAATAAAAAAGGCGGGTTGGTGACCGCAGGGCTGGCTTTGTCGCACCGAAGACACTGCTGCTCATCTTCGTCCTGCGTATTTCAAAGCAGTTGAATGGTTATCCCGCCATCGCAACGGTTGGCATTATTAGTTCCGAGGTGGTAGTGGAACTGTGTTATCCCTTAGTCGCCTCTTACGACATCCACAGGAAGAGAGGGGGTGGCTATATTTATTACTGCCGTAGCCACACAGCTATAATATAAATATAATTGAGTTTTTTAAGGAGTATCTGCGGAGTTTCTGTCGACTATTCTCTGCAAAATATAAATTCCGAATCGGGAGTAATTTCCCTTTTATAACTATATAATTATAAAATATAATTTTAAGTTGTAAAACGACGAGTTATAAGTAATTCTTAATTTTGATATTTGACATAAATCAGTGGCGTAGCGTATGGGGGGCGGGGGGGGGGGCGGCCCGCCCCGGGCGGCACTTTTTAGGGGGCGGCAAAATTTAACAATAAATAATAAAAATATTTTGAAAATATTTGAACCATTTTATATCATTTTTGTCGGAACTACACATTCGGACCGATTGAAAGGATCACGGAATTTTTCTTTACTTATTTTGTGGCGAAGTCGGTGAATCCCTTTTATTTTGTAGCGACTGGCAACGTCTATACTTGTGGGAATTTCCCGTTTGTGACTTACTTAGTCATAAACGGGAGTTAGTCTTACCTATGAATGAACAAGCTTAGCTCGGTTTATATCGTGTTTCTTGGAAATTTTATTAACATCCCAATTACATACTTAAGAAATATAAATAATATTTTTCGATCTTACCGACATAATAATTAAAAAAATTGACTGGTTATTCAGATAAAAAAACAGGAGTGCAATTACAAAAAAAAAAGGAAAAAGATAATCGATCTGGTGACATGTGGATTTGAAGTTTTGAACCGGGGTCATATAGTTTCGTGACCACAAGATTTCCCACCTGAGCTATTATAAGTTATAGATGGTGGCATAATTTTCTTTACTATTCTAATAATGTTGTATTTTTATTATCTGAAAACACGGGTATTACGACATTTTCTAAAAATTAATCCTAGGTAGATCATCATACAGATGTTTGCCGTGGTCTGGCTGTTTGTGCAGTCCTTGTGGGTCTCCCCACCGTGCCTCGGAGAGCACGTTAAGCCGTTGGTCGCGGTTGTTATCATGTACACCTGATAGCGATCGTTACTCATAGTAGGGAATATATCCGCCAACCCGCATTGGAGCAGCGTGGTGAATTAAGCTCTGATCCTTCTCCTACATGGGGAAGAGGCCTGTGCCCAACAGTGGGATATTACAGGCTGAAGTGAATCCTAGCTAGATCCATTTGTCGCCCCCGAAACCCTCTGCATACTAAATTACATGTAATGGACATGTTTACAAATTTTTGAAGTGAAACTTCTTTAGGCGCATGAGTGGTAAAATTTGAACGACCTACCGGTAACGCGACAGCGTCAGGGACAGTAAGTACTTGGATGGGTGACCGCCTGGGACCACCGCGTGACGTTGACTATTTGATTTTTTTTCAATTTTTTTTTTTTTTTTTGTTATTTTAAATTTGTTTTTTGAATCATTTTTTTTTAAATTAGTTTGCCAAAGAAGTTTCACTTCTGACATGTGTACTTTGTAGACACTCAATTTATTTGTTTTTCTTTTTAAATTAGTTTTTTTTTTTAATTATTATGCCAAAGAAAATTCACTTCTGACATGTTTTGTACGCTCGCAATTTTTTTTTTCAAATATAACCTGTAACAGTACAAAATTCTCTACAATAATGTTATTTATATATGTAATATACTACTATGTCAAGAAAGTACCGGGGAAAGATCAAAATATCACATCAATATACGAACTGTCAGTTGGTTATTCATCCAAATTTATTTTATCACCTTCGAAGTATGCTCCTTCAGAAATTACTTACGCCAACGAATAATTCAATCATCAAAACATTTTTTAAATTCTGTTTCCGGAATTGAGTTCAGTTCTCGCCGCGAATTCTCCTTTATGTCTCCTACCGATTGAAAACGGGTACCACGAAGTGGTAGCTTGAGTTTAGGAAAAAGAAAAAAGTCGGCTGGGGCCATATCTGGTGAACATGGTGGTTGCTCGATGGTATTTGTTGAGTGTTTGGTCAAAAATTCGTTCACAGTGATGGCCTTGTGCGAAAGCGCACTATCGTGGTGCAAAATCCAAGAATTTTCATTCCACAAATTGGCCTTTTTCGTCGAATTTGCTCTCTTAAACGCCGCATAACGCTGAAATCCGACGAATTCTGAGTGCACAAAACCGCGATAGTCAAAGAAAATACTCAACATTACTGACTTTTGAACGAGTTTGGCGTGGATTGTTTGGTTTCGGTTCAGTTGGAAGGCGCCACTCCGAAGCTTGTTGACTAGTTTGCATGTCATACTCGTAAACCTACGTCTGGTCACCAGTAACGATGCGTTTGATAAATGTTGGGTCGGAATTGACTCGTTCTAGCATGTCCCCAGCGCCTCTTTTTGGAGAAAATTCAGGTCTTTTGGGACTAGCCGAGCGGCAACATGTTTCATACCCAAATGATTAGTTCAAATGGTACGGATCGACTCGTGAGATACAGAAAGTTCGGTGGCTATCTATCTTAAAGTTGAATGAGGATTTTCAGTCACTGTTTCTTTCACTTTTGCGATGTTAACTTCAGTTACAGACGTTTAAGGCCGGCCAGAGCGAGGCAAATCTTCCATCACATCTCGACCACTTTTGACATTTTTGTACCACGCTTGCACGAGTTTTTGATAAAGTCAATTCACCGTGAGCCTTCTGTAACATTTTCATTGACTCCGAACACGAAATTCCATTGGCGATGCAAAATTTAAGACAAACTCTTTGTTCGATGTGTTTGTCCATTATGAAATTCGCAATACACACTAGATAATTATGATATAACTAAAAACAGCACAGTATTTAATATAAATCAGATGCAACTCAAATTCCGCGCCAAAATGGAAAACAGTTGCGCCACACTAACAACAAAAAAAAAATTATTTTGAAATCATAAACAAATAATATCCATTCCCGATACTTTTTTGACTGAATGTATAGTATACCTACATTAAATTGAAATACCTAAATAAGAGGGCGGCAAAATTTTTTTCCGCCCCGGGCGGCCGACAACCACGCTACGCCACTGACATAAATAACACTATACATATACATATAATAAACATATTCAAAGCCGTGGGAAGTGGTTTGTAGTCGACAATATAATAAAATAACAACATTTGACCCCACGTAGATAAACGTACCAGTTTAACGGTTACACACACACAAGAGTTGCATAATATTACTTCTCACAAAATCGTTGGGTAGACATGTGGATTAGACAATAAAAATGTTTGAGAAAAATTTATTTAATATAAAGTTAAGAAAAGTTTTAATGCAGCTTTATGTCTTCGGTAAGTACTTTACAGCTTAAATTATCGCACTTATGAGATATCTTATCTTAGGTAGCTTGCTGTAATAATAATTAATTAGGTAGAAAGCAGAGTCATTATAAATTGTTCTAGCCAGCTAATAAAACGACAATGTTTAAATAGGCCACACAGATTGTTTGTCAAAGTCTCAAAGTTAGTGTTTTATATCCTATCAAATTATGTAGGTATTTCTGTTGCCGCTATAACAACAAATACTAAAAGCAAAATATATTAAATATTTAAAAGGGGGCTCCCGTACAACAAACGCGATTTTTTTGCACTTTTTGCCCGATATTAAAATACCTACTGTAGTTTACCTAGTCAATGGTACGGAACCCTTCGTGCGTGAGTCCGACTCGCACTAGGCCGATTTTTATTATTTAAAATTCATTTTGACTTTTAATCTTGCCTTAACTAGTAAGCATTTACAAGAGATTATTTTAGAGTAAAAAACACTTTTGAAATTAGGTAGATAATCTAGCACACTGCTCTAATGTGTTATAAATGTAAACAATACCACATTGACAGTAAAATAAACAAAAAAGATAAGCTATGAAATTCTGTGTGTTATATATAAACATGATTTGATTTGATTTAAAAATCAGTGAACTCAGTGTCAGTGTAATCAGTGTACAGTAATGACTTGTAAGGACTCGTTCATTTTTAGCATTTTTTTTTCAGGCTTTACGTTGTTTGCGCTAATTAAGGCACAAGATTTAACAAGAAAAAATGTCAACGTGAGTACTTTATAAATTAGTTTTCCTTTATAAAAACCAATGCATTGCATGAAAATAAAATAAAAAAGAATAAGTTTGTCAGCTCAGGGAGGTCACATGAAAGGGACACGTATTGAAAGGGACAATTCGAATAATTCGCAAAATGAAAACAATTTAGAATCAACACCATATTTGTTTTATACTTTCACTCCTAACTTCACGCTTATATCAATTCAAAGACAGTTGTGCCGAGCGAGCAATTATTTTTGGATTGCAAAGTACCTAAGTTTCTTATTACCAAAGAAAAGTGTTCTTTAGAATGTTGTGTCTTTTTGGTTAGCGCTTAAAGTGCCAGTCACATGTGATTTTAAAACATAAACTTATTAATGCACTAATGAATAAACTAAATATTAAGATTTAATTTCGTTTATAACGTGTAATTTAGTGTGATCTTACATGTTGTCCCTTTCAAAAATGCATGCGTCCCTTTCAATAGAGCATATTTACGAAAGAGGACAAAATCCACATTTTTGAATGCTTTAAATCAGTAGTACCTGGGTGACCGAGCCTAGCTCGGTATTTTCATTTTATTTTATTTTTAATTTTTTTTTCTCGGTATTTTTATATTTTAATTTTATTTAAATAATAAATCACGAGTGAAATAAAAAAAAAAAAGAAAAAAAATTATCTGGAGACTGAGACTCGAACCCGGGTCAACACGATTTGATACCCGCCGATTTCCTAATTACGCTATTACAGCTATGATAACAATAGTGAAAGTAAGCTTCATATTCTAATGATATTTTTTCATTGCCTAAAAACAGGGATAAAACGACATTTTTTTTAAATGAATCCTAGCTAGATCAATTTTTCGCCCCCGAAATCCCCTGCATACTAAATTTCACGAAAATCGTTGGAGCCGATTCCGAGATTCAGAAAATATATATATATATATATACAAGAATTGCTCGTTTAATAGTATAAGATGAAAAAATTAAAAGATAAATGAAAATATTTTTTTTGCCAGCTATATAACTAAGGTTTTATTATAAAGTCCTTAAAAGTTTTAAAGGCATGTAAAACGAAAGTGTCCCATTCATGTGACCTCTCCTATATCACGATCGATCACGATTCGGCCTGTAATATCCCACTGTTGGGCATAGGCCTCTTCCCCATGTAGGAGAAGGATCGGAGCTTAATCCACCACGCTTGCTTCCTGCAACACCACGCTGCTCCAATGCGCGTTGGCGGATATTATATTCCCTACTATGAGTAACGATCGCTATCAGGTGTACATGATAACAACCGGGATCGAAGGCTTAACGTGCTCTCCGAGGCACGGTGGGGAGACCCACAAGGACTGCACAAACACCCAGACCACGGCAAACATCTGTATGGCCAATACAAATGTTGTCGTGTGCGGGGATCGAACCCGCAACCGCCCGCGCAACAGCCAATCGCAATCCAGCGCTGTGACCGCTGCGCCAACGCGGCATCCTATATAATTTGTATATTTTCAAACATATTAGCTACTCAAAGTATATTTCTTAAATTAAGTAATCTTCAACAGTACCGTCAAGCAAATCGAAATATTACAGATTGAATAAATTTGTAATAGCTTATGTGAACTAGCTATGCGAAATAATAATTAATGCAAGCTGTTTCAGGTCCGACAAATGTTTGATGGTGTCAACGTCCAAGATATAGTAAATTACACTTTTGACTTTAATACGAGTAGACTATGTCCATTTGAGAAACTGTATTATAAAAAAGATTTCACATCTCCCGGCCGAAGAATTAGTGAAGTCAGTAAGTAGTCATTTATATTTCATAAAACTGAACAGAGAGTGAACTCAACAATAAATGCAATACTAGGTATGTTCTTTGAATAATCTGATCATCTAACGCGCTGCGGCATACTGCATAGGTAGCTTAAACTGGTAAAAATTCTTTTCCATCCCGGATCTGTCTTCAGATTTCTATGTATAACTTCCAATATAAAAAAATAAAATAAATGATTTACATACAAAAAACTTCATTCTTAATTTTACACCATTTATTATTTCAGAATGCCTTGAATATATCTGGGATTCCATGTTCATGGAATATGAAGCTTATGAAAAGGAGTATTGTGGTAAGTAAAATACATTTTGAGTATGAATATTTTTATTAAATGGAACTCGTAGCAAAAATAACCCTCATTTGACATCGGTTATTCTCTTTTTTTTGTGCTAACCATAACTTTCCCTTTTTTATATATTTTTAAAAGTAATTTTCAGATAAATAGCTCGATATTAAATTCAGATAACAATCTACACTGTTTTTTCTTTCAAACATAACTATTGGATAATGTTCACAGATACTAGGATTATTGCTGGAGGTAGACCTGCTTTGTATGGAGAGTTCCCACATATGGTGAGATATATGCTTAGAGTTAATAATTACAGTAATGTGAATAATGACATCACTGTGTGTGTGTATCGTTTCGCTGTAAATAACGGCATTTTGGTGATTAGCAAAAAAGCAAACGGTCCGCCTGATAACAAGTAGTTACCGTAGCCAATCCAATAGCTTCTGATGTTGCTAGCATAAGAAATACGTTGTTGATCTTTCCTCCGCTTTTCAGGTCACCATAGCCTATAGATGCTTGCAACAATAGAAACAACACAAGCGCGTTGCCGACCCTACTTCCAACCCTCCCAGTAGTTTTGGTCACCTTATTAACTACAAGAACACAACACTGCTTAAAAGCTTTTACTTAGATGTGATCTTCTGTAAGGTCGAAGTACTTCCATAGTCAGGCTGCTTCTTCCTAAATATAAAATAATAAAATGTTATTATATTTGTAAATTTGAAATTGTATTTTAGGGTGCATTAGGCTGGAAATCAGCTAAAAATGACAGTGAATGGGTATTCATGTGCGGAGCATCGCTTATTAGTGAAAGGTTTATGCTGACAGCAGCCCATTGTTCCTATGTGCCCCGAAGAGCCAACATTGCCAGCTCGACGCCAGGAATTGTGAAACTCGGCGACAACTTTATTGTTAATGTAACTTTTCCCTTTTTCTTCAAATCTAAGTTATTTGTTACAGCATAAATTTGGTAATCTAGAACTCAATAGCGCTTATAGAAGCTAGTGGAACAGAAGTAAATGTGTGTTTTTAAAAATAGGTAAAAATATGAAAAATAAAATAAAATTAAAGTAAAGACAATTAAAAAAAATCTGAGATTAAATTAAAACTATAATTTATAGAAATACAAGTTCATTGTTGATCATGTTTATTTAGATTAAGAATCGTAACCCCTCCCGCTAGAAGAAAGGAGGGTAACTTCAAAATATGCCAACAAGCTTGTCTAAATTTTGGAGTTTACTCCTTAAGAATCGATTTTCATATAAGGTCATCTATCGGAAAGATAAATTACTAAGAAAACGTCGTCGTCTATCGGAACCCGATAGATAACGACGTTTTCTAATAACGCCATCGATCGATCGATAGATGGCATTATTAGATTTGTTTATTTACCATTTGATATGGTATTAATCTTTTTCTTAGATTAGTAACACTTTTTTTACCTATTAAGACAGTCGATCTGAAGGAGTAAACTCCAGTCGTGCGTCGGAGCTGATACACACACTTTTTTCTCTTTTGATAGGCGTTTCATTTATTATTAGAATAACGACGATATCTTATCTTATATATTATATATATAAATTAATTGCTGTTCGGTAGTCTCGCTAAAACTCGAGAATGGCTTGATCGATTTAGCTAATTTTGATCTTGAAATGTTTGTGGAAGTTCAGGGAAGGTTTAGACCAAAAGAGACGATTTAATTTTCTAATACAAAATGTTCCTAGCGGGGAATGTCTTTTGTCAAAAAAGTTGTCAATTGGTTGTCAAATATTTATAGCGTTTCGTTCAAAAAGTGTTTTGTGTATATTTTTCACAAATATATGTAGGTGATACGAAGTTCACCGAGCCATCTAGTTGTTAATAAAAAATTTTTTGTAGACACAAAACGAAAATCACAAAGACGTATCAACATATGTACCAATAAAAAGAATTATAAAACATGGGCGATACATGGCTCTGAATCGGTATTACGACATTGCCCTCATCGAGTTGGCTGAAGCTGTAAACATTAGTGCACTAATCCGTCCAGCATGTCTCTGGAGCAGCTCGGACACAAGCCCTATAGACAAACTAACTGTGACAGGGTGGGGAGTCGTTGATCCAGGTAATTTATTAACATTGTATGACTCAATTATACGCACACACACACACACACAAACGCGCACACACACACACACACACACACACACACACACATATATTGGCGCGTACATACAGTACTGACATACATAGATAAAATTAAAATGATCCCTACTAATTATGTTATTAGTCATCCGTAAGGGAAGTAGCGAGTTATTCCCAATAAAAGTATCTATGATAACTTTTTGGAGGGTTTGGAAACAAACAGTGACAAAAATTATTGAAAAAATAATTTTTATTTTGGTTTTCTATGGATGTTGTGTTTTTTGAAGTTTACTCCTTAAGAATCGATTTTCATATAAGGCCCCCGGTATGAAAAAAATATGAGGTGTATAATCTGTTGAACGAATAACATCGTTACGTTTTTTGTTGCCTTTTCTACGCCATAGATGGCAATAAAAACGAACGTCAGAAGCCACGAAAACGTCGTCGATAGACTAATAAATAGTTTTCTAATAGCGGCATCGCGCGGTAGATGGTGTTACTTTATTCGTTTATTTACCATTTCATATGGTATTAACCTTTTTCTTAAGACTAGCTAGTCTTTTTTGTGCCTATTTAGACATTCGATCTAAAAGGGGTAAACTCCAGTCGTGCGTCGTAGCTGACATACACAATTTTTTTTTAAAGTTGGAATTGCTCAAATCTAGTGATACAAATATGTAGGCCAGACCAAAAAACAAAAAACGTAATCCTTTAAGTTATGTTACATTATCTAATATAATAATTTTTAAGGAGCTAATAAAAATATAAAAAAAACACTCATGCAGATCTCCTGGATAAGATATCTAATAAATTAATAATCTTGTATTCGATTGAATTTCACTCATTATAATGAAATAACTTTTTCGGACTTTATCGTGGTTTATTAAGTTTTTTTTAGGACGGGGTCGTCCCGTGACTTGATTTAAAGTATCCGAAACTTTGGCCTTTAAAAACTTAGTAAACCACAATAAAATCTGAAAATGTTGTTTCATAATAATATTGTCACATTATTTTTTAGCGACTCGAAAAACATCAAATGAACTCCAGGTTGCAGAAGTAAATCTTGTAGACGACAGCACTTGCGAGAATGCTTTATTAGACAAACGTAATAGAAAGTGGATAGGTCTCGCTGAACATCAGATATGCGCTGGGTTCATGCCCGGTGGAGTTGATACTTGTCAGGTGAGTGAAGAGTGTTAGACTAAAAAAAGCGTTACACTAAGTTCTTTGTTTTCAAATAATTCTTTCTTCAGATCTACCGATTTGGAAATTATCCCGATTTTTCTAACGATTTCATACTTAAAATCGGAAGTTAGGCTTTTTTGAATGGAAATACCTACCTACCTACCTATGCACAACCTTATAAAAAATGGTCAGCCAAAATAATTTCTACGTCTTTGATGTGAATTAGATTGTTATTTAGTTAAGTTTTTAAAGAAATAAACCAATTTGATTTAATATTATACTTTTTGTTATATACTGATATTGGGTACAAATATAACGATTTTAGGCGGCAGACCTACAGATTTCGCGCTATGACATTCGAGACCACTGAGTAAATATAAAAATGATTACAAAATGTTTTTGTACATTGTAAAGTCATTAAATTACAATTGAAATTAATTTTGGCAGTAAATATTGTACTTACTTTTCGTTTTATTAACTTCTTATTTATTTTTTTTTGTTATTTTAGGGCGATTCGGGTGGACCATTGCAATTGAAAATAAATCTCACACGAAAGTGGCCTATGTACTACGTAGTCGGAGTGACGTCTTTCGGTTACGGCTGTGCACGCGCGAATATGCCTAGTGTTTATGTCAGGACCTCGAGTTTCATGGACTGGATTGAAAGCATAGTTTGGGTAAATGCTTAGAAATTTTTATATTTTCCATCTCTTACCTTTTTCAGATGATCGTATACACAAATCATCTGACAAAAGCTTATATTAGGTCAGGGAAAGAGTTTCTTCGTGTTTTATATAGAAAATCAAGGTAAGATTTTACAAAATTTATTTACATTAATTATAATATAACGTGGGAAGGAATGTCACACTGATTAATTAGAATGTAAGGTAACACAAGATAGTTATACAGATTAGTTAACGGGGACGAATTTCTTAGGATTCGATGGATTACCGTGCGGATTTATCGTGTGGCATAGGGAGAAACTCAGGGCAGCTCCCAGGAATTGCGACCCAGGTGTAGGTTTAAGGAGGCCCCCTTTGAGATGCGCATCAACGCTCACCTTCACTGCTTGAGTTGCCCACCCTGCCTAGTCAAATTATAGATCGTAATACAACATGGAACAATTAATTCGCTTGCATAAATTAACTATTGAAGGAGTCTAGGTTAAGCTACTAGCAGGATACAACAAGAGCACCGTGCCAAGCCAGAGTCAAGACTACATTATCCGCGGTTGCGCCGGTCGTTTTATACACGTCAGAATGACTGTGAGAAGTTCCTGTGTCCTTCAGTCAGTCTTCAGTCCTTCAGACAGTTCTCTCAACAACAAACAAGTAAGTCGGACCAGACGGGTGTGTCCTCACAGTCAACCGGTATGGTCAAGCGGACGGTATTTCCCGGATGACAATGTCCTTTCGACTAACGCAAACCAACAGTATGGTCTGGACGGGTGTATCCCTTCAACCAACAGCACACGATATGGCCCGGATGACACTGTCCTTTCAACCACCAACTCAACTGCACCAACCAACAAAAAGCGTTCTAACCTACTAATCGGCTTTGTCTAGTTCAGCATGAATTTCTACATCGTCACCCAGAGCATTCATTATTGCTCTTTGTATATGGGTTCTTTAAACCAAAGGGCATAGTCGAGAATTGGTATTGACCATCTGGGGTTATAAACGCAGTTTTTTTCTTCTATTGAATCTACATTAACTGGAATCAAATGAAAACCTCTAGCGCAATCTAATTGTGAAAAATAATTAGAGCCACCAAGACGAGCAATTTGATCTGATGTTAGACTATAAAAATAATGTTCGTTGCCGTTGCTATATTAATAAACTGTACAGTGTACTCTTAATTTTCGGTTATATTTAATCATTACTTCCCATCACATTCCTTTTTTTATCTTTCATCGGTAACCTAGTAGGTACAGATTAACCAGAACACAAACTGAAATAATAACTAATGCAAGCTGTTTCAGGCCCGACAAATGTTTGATGGTGTCAACGTCCAAGATATAGTAAATTATACTTTAGACTTTAATACGAGTAGACTATGTCCATTTGAGAAACTGTATTTTAAAAAAGATTTCACTTCTCCCGGCCGAAGAATTAGTGAAGTCAGTAAGTCTAATTTATATTTCATAAAACCGAACAGAGAGTGAACTCAACAATAAATCAAATAATAGTTATGTTCTTTGCATATACTGATCATCTAACGCGCTGCGGCATCTGCATAGGTAGCAACTGGTAAAAATTCTTTTCCATCCCGGATCTGTCTTAACACTTTCATGCGAACAACGTATATGTACGTCATATATTGGTAGATATGATATGGCACAACGTACTATTACGTTCAACAAAAACTCGATTTATTGAGCACAACGTAATGGTACGGTGTCTGGCCATACTATGTTTAAAAGTTCGGTTGCTGTGCCACAACATATCGAATTCTAAATATTGTAGTGCTACACCACACCGATTTTATTTTGCCTTCTTTGATGGCATTCCGTACTGATACTAAGCACCCACTAGTAGCGCACAACGTCACTATACGTCGTTTCGCCTAAGAAGTTTTATTACATTAATCGACTTGTGCCGCATCGCGGGGGTGTGCGTGCGCCGATTCTGTGTTCACGTGGAATATTGACCTTATATGTTATATCAATTTATTTTACTTTATTTAAATAAGTCTGAATGTGTTCAAAATACATATTTTGTATTTTTTGTTTGTTTTAGATATGTAAATTGGACCAAAAAAGTGACCATTGTAGCATAGCGTATCTTAACGTCGACGTCTTAGTACGTCAGAGCAATATATTTAAATACTAATGTCATCAGCTATTTGCACAACGTCATTAGACGTCGCTTGAATTTCTATGAAAAAATGATGTGCAATATCGCATAGACCTACAATATTGGTATGTTCGCGTGAAAGTGTTAAGATTTCTATGTATAACTTCCAATATATATTTTAAAAAAATTATTTATATACGAAAAAAAATTATTCTTAATGTTAGACCATTTATTATTTCAGAATGCCTTGAATATATCTGGGATTCCATGTTCATGGAATACGAAGCTTTTGAAAATGAGTTTTGTGGTAAGTAAAATGCATTTTGAGTATGAATATTTTTATTAAATGGAACTCGTAGCAAAAATAACCCTCACTTGATATCGGTTAAGTATTCTCTTTTTTTTTGGCTAACCATCCCTCCACTTCCAACCTTTCCTTTTTTATATTTCTTTAAGGCGAGCTTTTTCTGCAAAAGTAGGCATTTAGAGCTTACCCCACCCCCCGTGGATAGCCTTCGCGCGGACTCCGCCACAGTGAACTCTCCGTGACCCCCGGTGCGCACAGTCAGTAATAACAAGCAGGCGGACTGGCCAGGCAACTGCGACAATAGCAGTCACTCAAGTATACCTTCGGGTTACTCCATCAAGTCAAGTGGTAAGGTTTTATCATAACTATCAAAACGAGCCAAAACTCGGCATACCTAGTTCTATACGTGAAAGAGTTCCAGTAGCAGTCACTGAAGTACACCTTCAGGTCACTTCATCTAGTTCAGGCGTAAGGTCTTATCATAAATATCAAAGCGACACAAGTTCGGCACACCTAGCTCATCACGTCAAGGAGTTCAAGTAGCAGTCACTCAAGTATACCTTCGAGTTACTACATTCAAGTCCAGAGGTAAGGTCTTATCATAACTATCAAAACGAGAACAAACCCTATGTCTCTACTAGTGGAGGGCTTGCTTACAGTGCCTAGTAAATTAGCAGTGACTGAAGTGAGTACCTATTGGTATAGTTATTTATAATTTACTAGCTGTGCCCGCGACTTCGTCCGCGTGGAATTTAACAAAATACATAGTTATTGTTCAGTTACCATCCATCCATGGTCAGTTACTTTTTTTTAAATCTAAAATAAAAATAGTCTAAGTTACTCCATATTCCATCAGCTATCTGCCAGTGAAAGTGCCTTCAAAATCGGTTCAGCCGTTTCAGAGATTAGCCGTAACAAACAATCAGTCAGACAGACAGACAGACAAAAATTATAAAAAATGTTATTATATGTACCGTGTATAGCGTGTATACCGTGTATAGCGGTTATTTGTATATTACAAAGAGACACTCCAATTTTATTTATTCTTATATAGCGAATTTAAATTTAAATCAAACTGTGGTCAGTAGGTATGGATATTGTGCAACTGAGGTAGGGCACATCAGGAAATTTCCTGCTCAAAATATGGAGCAGCCCGACTGGGGTAGTACCTCGACCTTACAGAAGATCACAGCTAAATAATACTGTTTTCAAGCAGTGTTGTGTTCCTGTTGGTGAGTAAGGTGACCAGAGCTCCTGGGGGGACTGGGGATAGAGTCGGCAACGCGCTTGCGATGCTTCTGGTGTTGCAGGCGTCTATAGGCTACGGTCTTACCATGAAGTGAGCCGTACGCTTGTTTGCCGACCTAGTTACATAATAAAAAAAAATATTGAATGCATACTAATATTAAAAATACGAAAGACGAAACGCAACGCGCGCAAAAAATTGGCAAACGTCGTACCTCTGAAACGTCCCGCGGGATAATGCGAGTGCCACGGCCCACGAGAGCGCCTAGAGCGATTCGAAAATCACTTGAATAACCGATTAAAAAAAAAAAATGTAATAAGAAAAAAACAGCGGGTTCAAAAATCCAGTTATTAATGAACTTTATTTTAGTAAGTTACTCATAATATCAAATCAATTATTTTAATAATTGTGTTTGCTCGCAAACGAAAAAAAACCGACTTCAATTACATCGACAAGCAATACAACGTAATAATACGCGCTATTAAAGATTATTCAAAAAGTTGCAATCAGATCTCGATCTAATTTAAACAAGACTACATGACAAGTATTAACTTTCGATTAAAGTAAAAATCATCAAAATCGGTAGACCGAGTAAAAAGTTATGCGGTATAATACAACGTAGGTCGACGAAAAAGTAGTCAAGTAAATACGCATTATTAGATATAACTCTAAAAGTACCTGTTAGATCTCAATTAAATTTAAATGGGACCACATGACACGTAACATCTTTCAATTAAAACAAAATTCATTGAAATCGGTCTACCCAGTCAAAAGTTCTGAGCTAACATACATAAAAAAAATACAGTCGAATTGAAAAACTCCTCCTTTTTTGGAAGTCGGTTTAAAATAAAACCCAATGATAGTGATAAAATGACCCGAAAAGAGGTAACTTTGTGAATTTATTTTATCGAGCCAAAATCAAATCATGTTTCCAACCGAAATGCTCAAAAATATCAATTAAATTTATTAGATTATACAATTTCACTGTTTACTACGTCAAAAATGAATGACTAGAAACGTGTTTTGCAGGAATAGCTCAAATACCTGGGCTTAAAAGCAATTTTCGGATAAATAAATAACACGATATTAGATTTAGATATCAATATATACCTACTGTTTTTTTTCTTTTAAACACAACTATTCGATTATGTTTACAGATGGTAGGATTACTGCTGGAGGTACACCTGCTTCATATGGAGAGTTCCCACATATGGTGAGATATATGCTTAGAGTTAATAATGACAGTAATGTGAATAATGACATCAACCGTGTGTGTGTATATCGTTTCGCTGTAAATAACGGCATTTTGGTGATTGGCAAACAAGCAAACGGTCCGCCTGGTGACAAGACGTAGTTACTGTTGCCAATCCAATAGCTGCTGATGTTGCTGGCATAAGAATTACGTTGCTGACCTTTCCTACGCTTTTCGAGTCACCTGGAGGTAAGCGACTACCATAGCCTATAGATGCCTAGCCTGCTGTCTTTCAAATACTGTGTATTTGAAAGACAAAAGCGAAGCGTCTTCGGTATGACAAAGCCAGTCCTGCGATCACCAACCCGCCTGCCGAGCGTGGTTACTATGGGCAAAACACAGAGTTCCCGCAATTTTTGACGCGCAATTGGGGAGGCCTATGTCCAGCAGTGGACTGTGATAGGCTGAAGTGATGATAGATGCCTGCAACACTAGAAGCAACACAATTGCGTCGCCTCATGGTCTCTGGTCACCTCAATAACTACAGGAACACAACACTGCTTAAAAGCAGTATTACTTAGCTGTGATCTTCTGTAAGGTCGAGGTACTTCCCAAGTTGGGCTGTTTCAGATTGTGAGCAGGATATTTCCTGCTATGCCTATGCCCTACTTCGTTAAGTGTATTTTATGTATTCAACATCATCCTAAATCTATATAATAAAGCTGAAGAGTTTGTTTGTTTGTTTGTTTGAACGCGCTAATCTCAGGATCTACTGGTCCGATTTGAAAAATTCTTTCAGTGTTAGATAGCCCATTTAGCGAGGAAGGCTATAGGCTATATATCATCACGTTAAGACCAATAGGAGCGTAGCACCAATAAAGAATGTTTCAAAATCGGGTTTTTTTCCTTTTGAGAGCTTCCGCTGCGTAAACGACACAAATCATGTATGATAGAAATGGTCCTACTCCACGCGGACGAAGTCGCGCGCAGAAGCTAGTATAAAATAATATAATTGTGTTTGCTTGCAAACGAAAAAAAACCGACTTAAATTACATCGACGAGTAATACAACATAAGTAGACGACAAAACAGTCGAGTAAATACGAGTTATCAAAGATTACTCAAAAAATACTTATTAGATCTCGATCGAATTGAAATGAAGCTACATGACAAGCATTAGCTTTCAATTAAAGAATCATCAAAATCGGTAAACCCAGTAAAAGGTTATACGGTTTAATATAACGTAAGTCGACGAAAATATAGTCAAGTAAATACGCATTATTTAGATATAACTCAAAAAGTAATACTCAGATCTCAATTAAATTTAAATGGGACCAAAGGACATGCAACACCTTTCGATTAAAAAAAAAATCATCGAAATCGGTCCTACCAGTCAAAAGTTCTGAAGTAATATACAAAAAAAAAACAATCGAATTGAGAACCTCCTCCTTTTCTGAAAGTCGGTTAAAAATGTTATTATTATGACTGTAACTTTGCAATTGTATTTTAGGGTACATTGGGCTGGAAATCAATTAATAATGACAGTGAATGGGTATTCATGTGCGGAGCATCGCTTATTAGTGAAAGGTTTATGCTGACCGCAGCTCATTGTCCCTACGCCATCTGGACACCAGAGATTGTGAAACTCGGCGACAACATTGTAAATGTAACTTTTCCCTTTTTCATCATACTCAAGTTATTTGTCACAGCATTTCGACAATTCAATATTGCTTATAGAAGCTAGTGGAACAGAAGTAAATGTGTTCGATTTCACTATTTTGCAAGAAAAAAAATAGGTTAAAATATGAAAAATAAATTTAAAGCCATTTTTTTTTTAAATCCTCGACTAAATTGAAACTACAATTTGAAAGTGTGTGAACATGAAACGTATGGAGATTTCTAAATAGAAACATTATTAAAAAAATTGTGTGTGGTGTTAATGACTAATATGGAGTTTTATGCGGTTATATTCATAAACAGTGCGTTTAACACTGTATTTATACAAAAAACAGTCTCTCCTAAGTATCTCTCCTAGGTAAAAATTATATGATCTCTTACATTAGAAATCATATAATACAAGCAATGTTTTTTTTTGTTTTTGGAATTACGTCATAAAATACTCTAAAATTTTTAAACTTGTTGTGCCGCGCCCAAGTCAATATTAATTAGAAATAAAATTAAATCTAGTAAAAACAAAATTAAAATGACTTGGAATATTGTAACTGCCGAAACTGGAATTGTGTGCTTGTGGTGGCTTTGGAAAAACACTTTGCGGACATTCTACTTTCGACCTATATCATCGCCCGAAGTCACTGAATCGTTGCTTAAACAATATGTAAATGCGTGCAAATGTAATTTTATTTTCAGACCCATAGATGCTAATGAAATTGTTAAAACATTTAAAACTTTAGAAATCAAGAACACCGCCCCCCAGGGTATATCTGTTAAAATTATTGGTACAATAATTGTTGATATCAGAGCACCCCACTTAGCGATTATATTTAATGAATGTAATATGAGTGGTGAGTTTCCTGATCTCATGAAGCATAGTAAAGTTATACATTTGTTTAAGTCCGGTTGTCAGACAGAGCCAACGAATTACAGGCCCATTTCTATTCTACCTGCCTGTAGTAAACTATTTGAAAAAGTGATTCTCGGTCAGCTTTTAAATCATTTCTCAAGAAATAAACTTTTACATAATATGCATTATTGCAATTCGGTTTAGAAGACGCTTCGCTCCACAACTGATGATGGTTTTAAAGCTCTACAGCTTTTTTTTTATTTATTTTTTTCACTTCGATAGCCAATGCTTGGGAGGAGTCACGTGATGCTTTAGGTGTATTCTGTGATTTATCCAAGGCATTTAGGCAGAAGACTGTGCTCATTGTGACACATTAATCAGGAAACTCAGTCACTATGGCATTAAAAATACCGCACTAAAAATTCTGAGTTATTATCTTAGTGATAGAACTCAGAAGGTTGAAGTAAATGGTACTAAGTCATCTGGGTCTTATATACAGATGAGGGTCCCACAAGGTTCAATTCTTGGTCCATTTTTATTTGAAATATAAAATTTAATGATTATTTAATATTATTATTAATAATAATATTAATATAAAATAATTATATATTAACGACCTACAATATTTAGTAGAGAAGAAGCATGAAATTGTATTATTTGTAAATTCCGTAGACAAGAAACAAACTATGACGATGTAAACAATGCTCTCTGTGAACTGGTGCATTAGTTTAGCGTAAGTAACTTATTTCGAATAGTAAAAAAACTAATTGTATTAAATTTTCTGCTTCAAATGTAAAACAAGTTGATATGGAACCAAAACTCAATGGTGATAAACTGAAATTAGTTAACTCAACCGTTTTTCTTGGAATCACCAATGATTCAAAGTTACCTACAGTGGGGACCCCATATCTGCAAATTGACGGATAGAGTGAGTTTTACAGCATACGCGGTTAAAAGAATACCGTTATTAACGGATATTGATACAGCTAGATTACTTTATTTCAGCTACTTCCATAGCATAATGTCCTACGTCATTTTACTATGGCATTGCAGCTGATATTAATGTCAGAAAAGGGCTATCCGTTATATTTACAAAATGGGATTAGTACTTTTGATAGGCGTTTTATTTATTACTAGCTTCTGCGCGCGACTTCGTCGGCGTGGACTCCCCTCCTATTGGTCTTAGCGTGATGATATATAGCCTATAGCCTTCCTCGATAAATGGGCTATCTAACATTGAAAGAATTTTTCAAATCGGACCAGTAGATCCTGAGATTAGCGCGTTCAAACAAACAAACAAACAAACAAACAAACAAACAAACTCTTCAGCTTTATTATATTAGTATAGATTAGAATAACGATGATATTTTTAATGAAAATTTATTTGTAGACACAAAACGAAAAAAATAAAGATGTACCAAAATATGTACCAATAAAAAGAATTATAAAGCATGGGCAATACATGGCTCCGATTATGTATTACGACATTGCCCTCATCGAGTTGGCTGAAGCTGTACACTTTGGTGCACTATTCCGTCCAGCTTGTCTCTGGAGCAGCTCGGACACAAGTCCTATAGACAAACTAACTGTAACTAGGTGGGGAGTCGTAGATCCAGGTAATTTATCAACATTGTATGACTCAATTATACGCTCGCACACACACACACACACACACACACACACACACACATATCCGAGAAGAATCCGAGAAGATATAATAAGCAATCAAACGCCATTGGGTGGAAGGTAAAATCTTTCGACGCAAGTTCATTGATGGTAGCCTTGGATAGTGCCCCGATCGCCTCTGGATGTGCAGAAGAGAAGACTAAGGACCTGATGAAGAGAGTTACCCAGGCTTGTGACGCCAGTATGCCTCGGAAACGTGGCAGAAATCAAAGACCTTCGGTGCACTGGTGGAACGATCAAATCAGTGTTCTCCGTTCGGAGTGTCTTAGAAAGAGAAGAATATCCCAGCGTAGCCATCGACGGCCTAACTCTGCAGAGCTGGTAGCGGAGTACAAAAAAGCACGTCGGGAACTGAACAGGGCTATTAAAGATAGTAAAAGAGGATGCTGGAAAGATCTCATCGATGAGGTGGAGAGGGATCCCTGGGGAAGACCGTACAAGGTGGTCATGACTCACCTGAAAAGCCAGCCAATGCCGTCACCTACGTGTCCACAGCTCCTTAAAAAGATCGTGACTGCGCTGTTCCCACAGCAACACGAATTTAACTATCTGATAACTCAGGGTGAACTGGGGGACATTCCACGTGTCACGGAGAAAGAACTTATGGAGGCATGCAATCGTGTCGGAAATGTTAAAGCACCGGGATTGGACGGGATCCCTAACATCGCTTTAAAAACAGCTATAAAAGCAGCGCCAGAATTATTTCTGGACGTCTACGACACATGCTTCAAAGAGGGGACTTTTCCTCGGAAGTGGAAACAGCAAAGACTAGTGCTTCTCCCTAAAGGGAAAAAGCCACCGGAAGAACCGTCATCATACCGTCCTCTTTGTATGTTAGATACAGCCGGGAAGATATTCGAGCGTATAGTACACCAAAGAATAGAAGCAGTCGTCGATCCACTTCTAGCAGACAACCAGTACGGGTTTCGGAAAGGACGATCAACCCTGGACGCGATCAATTTGGTAGTTGGCACAGCCAAGGAGGCAATCGCAGGAACCAGATGGAAGGGTGGTACGAAGAAGTATTGCCTGGTAGCCGCATTGGACATCAGAAACGCCTTCAACTGTGCCAACTGGGACTGCATCATGCGAGCCCTCGAAGAGAAATGTGTCCCAGGATATCTTCGGAGAATTGTGGCAAGCTACTTCACGAACAGAGTCCTAAGATACGACACGGAAAACGGTCCAAGAGAGTATCGTATCACTGGAGGTGTGCCGCAGGGTTCGGTTCTGTGGAACATCATGTATGACGGACTCCTGAGACAACCGTTTCCAAGAAACGTCAAACTTGTAGCGTATGCGGACGACATAGCCGTAGTGATAGTTGCCAAACACCTCGATGAGATGAACCATATGTTCGGTGTCACCTTCGAGCAAATTGGCCAGTGGATGAATTCAATGAACCTACAACTGGCTAAACAGAAGACTGAAGCTGTGCTAATTACCAGCAGAAAAGTGGTGGAAACGATCACGCTGAAAGTCGGTGAGCAAGAAATCACATCACAACCATATATTAGATATCTGGGAGTGATGCTCGATGCCCGACTCAACTTTAAGCAGCAGGTCAAACACGTCAGTGACAAAGCATCAACAGTGGTAGCTAGCCTGGCACGGCTGATGCCTAACACCGGAGGCCCAAAGCAGAGTAGGAGGCTGCTACTGTGTTCAGTCATCACATCAGTGCTCACATACGGAGTATCCATTTGGGCGGACGCACTGGACACCCAAGAATCATGGAGAAAGGCTGGACCGGTGTATCGTCGGGGTGCCTTACGAGTGGCGAGTGCCTTCCGCACAGTTTCTGGGGAAGCAGTGTTTGTCATTTCCGAAACTTTACCCCTTAGAGTGCTGGCGGAGGAAAGACGAACCCTATACCAACGGAAGAGGTCAACCACACTGAGCGCTGAGGAACTCAGAACTGAAGAACGGCGGAACAGCATAACCCGATGGCAACAACAGTGGGATGCTGCGGTAAAGGGTAGGTGGACGCACCGTCTTATACCGAGGATCGACGTTTGGCTGAACCGGAGTCATGGCGAGGTTAACTACTACCTTACACAGATGTTGTCGGGACATGGCTGCTTTCGGGCTTATCTCCATCGCTTCAAACACGATGATTCTCCGGAGTGCCCGTCTTGCCCGGGAGTCACTGAAGATGCAGAGCACGTTTTCTTTGTGTGCCCGCGGTTCAACCCTCAGCGCGATGAACTGGAGAACATCCTCGGCCAGAGAATACAACCGGAGACTGTGGTGGAGGCAATGTTGTCAACCGAGGCTGCTTGGAGCGCTGTCAGCACGTTTGCTACAAAGGTCCTCATCGACTTGCGTACCATAGAAAGAGAGAGAGCAAAAGTCAACAGCTAGAAGAAAGAGAGATAAGATCTTAGCTACCTGAAGGCAGAGCGGCAGCTGTTCCTCCCCCTGCGAAGTAATACCTAACGGCGGTACCGTGGGGATCAGAGGCTGGAGAGTGAGGGGGTTTTTTTAGTGGGTGGAAATCCCACATCACCGACCATCATCTTTCACAGCGGTGTCTTTGAAATATTTTTTCCTCCTCTCGCAAGTTTATTACACACACACACACACACACACACACACACACACACACACACCAAAATAAACACACATATATGGGCGCGTACATACAGTACTGACATACATAGATAAAATTTAAGGTTATCCCTATTGAAATGAAACAACTTCTATGGATTTTATCGCGGTTTATTAAGTTTTTTAATTTCCCGATGTTTCGGATACTTTACAGCAACCATGGTCACGGGAGGACCTTCAGAAGTCATTCCTCCCATGACCATGGTTGCTGTACCCTTACCCCTTACCCCTTCCCCTTGGTCATAGCAGATATCATTGTAGATAGTCAAGTCACAACTATACTGTCAATTTTTTTTCTAATATTTACGCGAATTTCACTCATTATAATGAAATAACTTTTTCGGATTTAATCGCGTTTTATTAAGTTTTTTTATGACGGGGTCCTCCCGGGACTATAGTTGCTGCAAAGTATCCGAAACCTCGGGAAGTTAAAAACTTAATAAACTGAAAAAGATGTTTCAATATAATATTGTCACATTATTTCTTTAGTGACTCGAAAAACATCAAATAAACTCCAGGTAGCAGAAGTAAGTCTTGTAGACGACAGCACTTGCGACAATGCTTTGAAAGACATACGTAATAGAAGGTGGATGGGTCTCGCTGAACATCAGATATGCGCTGGGTTGCTGCCTGGTGCAGTTGATACTTGTCAGGTGAGTGAAGTGTGAGATCTACCGATTTGGAAACTATCCCGATTTTTCTACCGATTTCGATAACGTATGTTTGAATGAGAAATTACAAAATTTACTCATGAAAAACACACATTAAGGTACCTAAAAAGTGGTCAGCCAAAGAAATTTGAACGTCTTTGATGTAAATTAGAAGATTATTATTTAGTTAAGTTTTTAAAGAAATAAACCAGTTTGATTGAATGTTATACTTTTTTGTTATAGGTATACCTATTTTGGGTACTAATCTATCGATTTTAGTCGGCAGATCTATAGATTTCGCGCTATGACATTCGAGACCACTGAGTAAATATATAAATGATTACAAAATGTTTTTGTACATTGTAAAGTAATTAAATTACAATTGAAATTAATTTTGGCAGTAAATATTGAACTTACTTTTCGTTTTATTAATCTCTTGATTTTTTTTAAATTGTTTTAGGGCGAGTCGGGCGGTCCATTGCAACTGAAAATAAATCTCACACGAAAGTGGCCTATGTACTACGTAGTCGGAGTAAAGTCTTTCGGTTACGGCTGTGCACGCCCGAATATACCGAGTGTATATGCCAAGACTTCGAGTTTCGTCGACTGGATTGAAAGCATAGTTTGGCCAAATGCTTAGATATTTTTATATTTTCCATCTCTTACCTTTTTCCATTTCTTTATACACAAATCATCTGACAGAAGCTTATCGTCGGTCGTCGGTAGGTTGGGGAAAGAGTTTCTTCGTATTTTACATAGAAAGTCAAAGTTAGGTTTTTAAAAATTTATTTACATTAATTATGCTTACAATAACGCTTAAAGTTCCTAGGCATAGCACCAACTTCCGATTAAATTCCTTTTCTGTACGCGCTGCTAACCTTTGGAATAATCTCCCTTAATTCATTCAAGAAAGCTCATCGCTGTCCACTTTAAAAAAAAAAACTTAAGAACTATCTGCTTTCTAAAATCAGTATAAATGTATGATACGTATAAATGTAGTATATGTATGTTTATGTACGTATGTACATAGATTTTGTATGTATGTAGATGTATGTGTAGTGTATGTATATTTATATATTTTTTATTCTTCTATTCCTGAACTACTTTTCCCCGCGTTCACATCATCTCTCACCACCATGGGTTGACTGGGAGAGATCTCTTTTAGAAATAAGTTCGCCCTTGGCAACTTCCTATATTATAATGACTATTGTGAAATTACTTAGTGCAATAAAAAATATAATTATAATATATGTATGTGTATCATTTTGTTCGATAACTTGCCGTCATCTCGTAGGTAGTGACAGGATTCCGTTGCTGTAGAAATTATTAGGACTACTCATTCAAAAGCCGCGACAAATAGTTTTGACGGTCTTCTCTCGATGTTAAATTTTCACAACCTAAAGAATTCTGAAGAGATCGAATCAGATGGAATTCTATAGATACAAGATCGAGGCTCTTTAGTGGATGTATTAAGACTTATTTTAATGTTCTCACGGGGATTAACGCGAACAAAAATTTTTGGTAAAATACATTACCTTGGGGCCTAACGTTTCGGCTAGGTTACACCAGCCGTGGTCACAGGTAGACTGATCCAGCGATGTCACGACTCCGCCTTCAGGGTAGATGTTTCTTCATCCACCCTCAACTCGTGATTATTGTCAGTTTTACCGCGACACACAACACTGTGTTGTGTGTCGCGGTATAAAAAATTTTTGTTCGCGTTAATCCCCGTGAGAACATTAAAATATAGTAATGCAACGCGAAAGTTTAAAAGTAGTTGTATTAAGACTTTCCAGTGAAACTCTCTCAATTTTTGTCGAGTGGCTAAAGACGTATGTGGTCGGGCGTTGTTGTGATGAAAGGCCACATCTTATCTGTTGATCAATTCTGGTTGTTTATTCTCAACTTCTTGCTTATGCTTCTTGTTAAGCTGTTGACAATAGAAAATTGATGGTTTTGCCCGGTGGTAAAAGCTTTTAATGAACGATGCCCTTCCAACCCCACAATACACTTGACATCACCTTATTGTGTGTCAACCCGGGTTTTGCGACAGTCTGTGCAGCTTGACCAATCTTTGATCGCTGTCTCTTTCGTACACTCTAATCGTAAGTTATCCACTTTTCGTCACCAGTGATCAATATCTTCAGAAATAGTTCGATATCATTACGTCTTAACAGAGAATCGTAAATGAGTACACGTTCCATTGGGGTTCATGTGGCGCCCATATATCGAACTTTTTTTTGTATGACCATCCTTTTTCAAACGGGTCAAAACTGTTTTATGGTCAATTCTCAGATATTCAGCTACATTGTAACTGCTCGAATGTCGATGTAGCTCCACGTTTTCAATAATATCGTCAAGTTTATCCGTTACTGGGTGACCAGAGCGAAATGCATTTTTGACATCAAAATTTCCTGACTGAAAAAGCTTGAGTTAATTTGTGCTACTGTTAAGGTTGATTTACATCAGACGAGCGAATGCTCATTCTATCCCCACTATATCAAATTCTTATCAAATTCTTTTAGTGTAAACAGACGTAGAGCATTCTTTCGTTGTTATATATATGAATACTAGTTTTCGTTTACACATAAAGATCAAGAAAGAATGCTCTTGTTCTAGCTCCAGCTCTTTGTTTATTTGGTCTAAATCCACCCTTATTGACACTGCATTAGGTCCATAAATGTCACAAAATTTTTTCAAGATTTTTAAAGTAAAACAGTAAAATGTACCGAAATTCTTTCGTTGTATTCGCCCATTTTTGTGGACAGAAAAACAAATGGAAACCTTCAAGTTTAGCATTCCACTGTTTTACAATTGGGTGTTACAACAAAACAAAAAAAAATTCCTTTTTCATAAATTGATATCCTGGAAGTTGTTCTCGTTTATTTTCCGCCGTGTGATCTTGACGACGTATATCATTATTTGTGACAATGATTCTATGTTAAATAAAGATTATTAAACAATATTAGCTTAACATACTTCTACTTTATTGGTGTGGAGTACAGCAGGATATATACTGTTCAAAATCTGGAGCAGCCTGTCTGGGGATGTACCTCAACCTTACAGAAGATCACAGATAAATAATACTGCTCTCAAGCAGTGTTGTGTTCCTGTTGTGAGTGCGGTGGCCAGAGCTTATAGAGAGGGTAGGGTCAGCATTACATCATATTGCCTTATGCTCTACATTAATTTATTTTGAAACTTCATACCCTATTGAGTTTCTGATCACACTACCGAAATATCTGAAAACTAAAATAATACCTATAGTTACTATGAGTAACGATCGCTATCAGGTGTATTGATAACAACCGAGACCGACGGCTTAACGTACTCTCCGAGGCACGGTGGGGAGACCCACAAGGACTGCACAAACACCCAATACAACCCGCATTGGAGCAGCCTGGTGGATTAAGCTCTGATCCTTCTCTTACATGGGGAAAGAGGCCTATGCCCAACAGTGGGATATTACGAGCTGAAGTGAAGCGTAAATATAGTTTTCGTATTACAATTTAAGCTCACCTTAAACTCGCATGACAAAGTGTTAACTATCCGAAACTGGAAACGAGTAGATTAACAACAAACTTGAAACTAAAACTTTTGCAGAAATCCACCGAAAATAGTCGATGAACTCAAAACGTTCTAGTAGATTGTAAGTTCTCAACTGAAACTTTTGAAATAAACTTCTCAAATTGTTGAAAGTTACGTTAATTTTGTGTGAGTACGAGACTGTTGTCATACTAATAAGTATGAAAACAGTCTCAAACACAAAAATTTTAAGTTGAAAAAAAAAATTTTGTAAAAAAAAAAAAACAATTTTATATCTTATTGTCCCAAAAAAGGCAGGATTGGCTGACTTTTTAACCAATTTAATATAATTGTATTTGCTCGCAAACAAAAAAAAAACCGACTTCAATTACACCGACAAGTAATACAACATAAGTAGACGAAAAAATAGTCAAGTAAATACGCGCTATCAAAGATTACTCAAAAAGTAGTCATCAGATCTCGATCAAACTTAAATGAGACTACGCGCTTAACTTTCGATTAAAGTAAGAATAATCAAAATCGGTTAACCCAGTAAAAAGTTATACGGTTAAATATAACGTAGGTAGACGAAAAAATAGTCAAGTAAATACGCATTATTAGATATAACTCGAAAAGTACTTGTCAGATCTCAATTGAATCTAAATGGGCACAAATGACACGCAACACCTTTCGATAAAAAAAAAACATCGACCGGTCCAACCAGTCAAAAGTTCTGAGGTAACATACATAAAAAAAATACAGTCGAATTGAGAACCTCCTCCTTTTTTGGAAGTCGGTTAAAAAGGAGTAGATTCAATAAATGAACGTTGCCCAGACGCGATTTCATTAGGCAACCTTTCAGATATATTTATGTCAATATGTAAAATTTCATGCGTATGTACCTACTGGATCATTTTCATTAAACCCATAAGGGTATACATATTATAATATTCGTAATGCCGGAGCTTAAACCATAATGTATTTGTTCTGTTATCACATCACGTTTTCTCTTCATTTTTCCATTGGTGTGTGCACCGTTTGTTTACGTTTTAGACGTATTATTATTTTCATCTTTATTAGTTAATTTAAGCTTATTTGTTACGTTTAAATACTGTTTGTTGTTTCATTTAATAAAATGTTAGTACAGTTATTTTTATTTTTTTTAAAGCCTTATTTTTTCTTCATGTTTTTACAAAAAAAAGGTTACAATAAAAAACAAAAGAATAAAAAAATGAAACAGATGTCTATGATATCATAAACACCTGGTTCACGTCCTACTTTACACGTTAAAAAGATCTATTTCCTGTAAGTGCTCGTTATAGAGCTTTGTAGAACGACATATAATGTTGTTAAGTGCACAAAAGAAATATTATGTATAAGCGGAACGCTAAGCAGATGCTTAAAGGTATGCATGCTTAGGTACATTTTCTTCTCTTTTTACAATATATTTTACTTTATATTTTTCCAATTACTCTTGTTTGTATTTTTTTTTTCATGTACGATATCTTTCAAACAATGTTATAGTACTGTTTTATGTTATGCTAATAGTGGAAATTAAATTGATTTTAATTATTGTAATTAGTTATAATATAATAATGTAATATAAAACTGTATGTTTCCCAAACTAAAAATAAATATATATATGGCTATTCACGGCATTTATGATCTCAAGAAAGAGTAGATTTAAATATGCGTGTGTGTCAAATACATGGTAGTATGTGTAATTTTTTTTATTGATATGTAATTTTCATGCATAATTAAAAAAAATTGTATTTTGCACTTCTTATCTATATAAACTATAAGTGCGTGAAATTTCATATTCCTCAGGCCACGCAATTTTCGTAAAAAGGGGTACAAAGTTTTGTTTCACGTATAACTATATAGAAGAAGATTGTGTCAAGTGAATGAAACGTATCGAGGAAAACATTTTATTGGTATAACAATCCTAATATTACATCATTAATATCACATTTACATATACATACAATATTATTAATTTAATCTGATAATCATACTATGATTGTACAGACATCTCAAAATATACACGCTAAAATATATTATAATTTAACCGTACAAAAATCTAGTGAAGCTAGAAATCTTACATCAGAGACAACTCACATCTGATTCTGCGATCGATAGGTATGACTAAGGCCGCGGACACGAAACTTGCGACAGCAGGGCGACGCGACACGAAGCGATCAGGCAGCGATATCTCGAGCGGGCCTCAATACCTGCGCAAGCGACAAAACCAAACTATATAGTTTGTTCTCGTCGTCGCTTCCGCGTCGCCGTCGCTCCACCGTCGCCCGCTCCACCGTCGCCCGTGCATCGCTCGATCGCCCCCGCTCCGCTGTCGCCCGTTTCGTGCCCGTCGCTATACTGTGCAATGCTTTTGAATACAGCGCCGTCACCCCACTGTCGCAAGTTTTGTGTCCGCGGCCTTAATGTCATAATTATGTCCGACTTAAATCTAAACGGTCGATATTATGCCCGTGACTTACACTGATATACGCTGAGTGTTAACTGGTCGGATACGACGTAAGTCGCGTCCATGGTTGACGACTTAAGTCATATTTGATAACATACGTCAGGCTACACAGGCGTGGATCTACTTTTGTAATACTCGTTGAGCACGCGACATCGCTCGTGGCGCGCGCAGTACAGCCGAGCGGGTGGCTGTCAAGCGGGTCCACGGATCTTGTTCACCTCCAAACGTTCAGGAACTGCTGTCAGAGATGTCTCGGCGAAGCGAACGCCTAAACGTGGTTTCACACGTCCCTGCGACAAACACTGTAATTTAATAGAATATGATACAATACACTCATTCTGTTTAATGCAAAAAAAAAATTACCGTTTATACTATCACTAGCTGACGCAAACGTTTTTTAAAATATTCGAAATTAAAAAAAGGACAAAGGTCTTATTAATAACTAGCTTCTGCGCGCGACTTCGTCAGCGTGGACTCCGCTCTTGTTGGTCTTAGCGTGATGATATAATTATAGCCTATAGCCTTCCTCGATAAATGGGCTATCTAACACTGAAAGAATTTTTCAAATCGGACCAGTAGATCCTGAGATTAGCGCGTTCAAACAAACAAACAAACAAACAAACAATCAAACAAACAAACTCTTCAGCTTTATTACCTATATTAGTAAATATTAGTATAGATAGTAATCTCTTCAGACAAACCCTATTAGTAGAGAAAATATTGATAGCACGGCAAAATTGATAAGTCCCGTCTAAATGAAAGTATTAATAGTGACAGAAAAATCTTAAAAACTATTTTTTGTACCTTTACAGGTTTGACAAGACATGTTCCAGGTGTGTTATTATTCTTATGCTTTATTGAACTGGAGCCCGAGTTGCCTAAAACAGAAACAGCTCTATTAACATGAATATAAATAATCAACTGCATTTTATAGCAACCTGAGAAAACCTACTTGTGAGCGCGACCGCATTTCGTCACTTTATATTCGAACCCGTGTCGGTATCTGTGCTGTTGTCAATATACACCTACCCCCGCTCATTCTATTATTAGAGTCATTTTGACGTTGTGACGTGTTCGCCTGCCTTCACTCATTTATTCGAGTCAGTCCGTCGTGTGTGGAACGATCGTTGCGGCCGCGGCTGGGGCGGTCTTGGCTCCATCTTGGCGCGGTGCTTTGGTGGTGTCCTGCTGGTGGCTTGACCTCGACTCTTTCCTTGGTAAGTTTTTGTACATGAATTAATTGTTACTTATTTAGTTAGACAACGTGGGCAACTCGAGCAGTGGATGGGGAGCGTTTGATACGTATCTTTGGAGGGCCCTCCTTAACCCTACACTTGGGTCGCAAGTCCCAGGCACTGCTCTGAGTTGTCCTTCTGCCACGCGATAGATGCAGCGCCTGCTCGGTAAGCCCATTGAATACTAAGTGTTAACTTACATTGTCAATTAATCAGTCCGGCCATCCTACCTCGCTTCAGATTTCTACATCAGAAGTGGGATGTAACCTTAACGATCCACATTGCGAAAGCCGTGCGCCGAACAATAAGTAGTGTGCAAGTAAGTTGCAATATTTCGTGGTGATTAGTGGGTACATCGATATTTTAGTTCTTTTCGGTCGTTCTTTTGTATTCTTATCAGTGTACAAGTAGTTTTTATTCAGTATTCGATTACGTAATTCAATTTACCGGTTATTTGTTGAAATTAGTTTTGTTTTGAGACGTGATGCGTAGATAGTTGGTGATTGATTTCGCTAATAGATTTTGCGATTCTGTTTTTATTTCGACTCAGCTACAATGTCAGAATGTGATTGTAATGCGAGCTTGCAGCGCGTCCTAGGTCTAGATGAAGCAAAAGGCAAAGCGTATCGAACGGAACCGTTGCGTACTATCAGATTCTTTAAGAGTGAACATTCATAGTTTTTTTATATTTCGCGATAAGATCTACCCTCACTTTAATGTCTCTCTTTGCTTTTGGTATTGCAGCTATTTTTCGGAAACTAGCTGAAGTTGTAGGTCCGCCTCCTGGCAATGCGTCTGTTCCCATAGGGTAGCTTATATTAGTTCTAGATATCGTAATGTGTAGTATTATGATGTCAAAATAATCAGTTAAACCGATACTGTTGGTTTTCGTTGGTTGATAAGACAGTGACATCCGGACCAGATATTAAGATGTTGATTTTTGTCAGGATAGTCGAGCGTCATGTACCAATTGAGTTTAATGTAGATAGTGATGTGACAGAAAACTGATGTAAGCACTCTAAAGACCGTAAGTGTGTAGTCATCAAGAGGATGATAAACTGTAATGAATGTGTGATCTAAGAGAGATACACTGTGACGTGGTCTAAGAGGTATATACGTGGATTGTGGAGCAATTGTAATTGCCGGTTGGCTTAGGGTGGCTTGCATAGTTGTTAGTGTCATAGAAAATGAGTTTGGTTATTGAGAGTTTTAGTCTTTTTCTACCTTTGATTGATTGATTTAAACTGTTTAAAATTGTTTTAGTTGTTCTGTTTAAGAACGTTTAAATTACAGAGAGTTATCAAGACAACACCTTGGTACAATCGTAAACCTATTACAACAATAGTTGTAGGTAGGTAACCTCAGATTAATAATTTTGTTTATGAGTAGGTAACTATTGAAAATTCTAACTATAGTTTATCCATTCGTTTGTTTTTTTTAACAGTTCAAGAAAATTTGAAATTAGTGACTCCTTCACACGTTGCCAATTTGATTTGAAATAATAATCGATTTTTATTTAAGAAGAACTTTTAATCGATTCAATGAAATATATTTTAAGCTAAAAATATTAATTATTCCTTTAGATACTAGTTATTTTAGTTAATTACGTAGATAGTTTGTTAAATAAACAAGTAGACAGGTATGTGATTTTCTTAGTTGATTTAGACTTTATTAACCACGCGTTTTAAAGTAAAATGTCACTAACGCGTGAGTAGTAAAATTTTAAGGCAGTCGTTGTAGGTAACTGATAAAATTCTTATGTTTCTATCTATGCTAAAAATTATTGAGTAACTTTGAGAAGCAAGGGTTGTAAGTGGAACTATATGATTTCGATAATTCCTTCATAGAGACAGCTAGGCTTTTTTAATATCCTATCGGTGATTTTGTTTTGTTACAAAACGAGGAGCGTAATCAAACGAAACTCGATCCTAAATATCGAGGCCCTTTTCGCGTAATAGAAGTTCTCGAAGGTAATCGGTATATTCTCAAAGCCTTAAATTGTAAACGTACCTACGAATTTGTTCACGAAAGGTTAAGCAAAATGCCAACACGTCATGTACCAGACGATTTTGATATAATTTATGATCTTGTTGACAATGATGATGTTCAGGTTTAAGTAGAGGGAGAGACTTGAGTGAACGACTCTATCGACTGTAATGTGCTCAACCGTACCAGGGCAGTTATTTCGTAGTCAAAACCCAAGAGTCTATGGGTACGCGGTGTGAGTTTAACTCTGGCGGAGTTCGTGGTGTTTGACACCGTAGCGTGTAATCACAAGAGGTGACTGACTCGGGTGATCCATTCGATGGATATGCGTAATGAGATGTATGTGACTGACACAGGTACTGTGATTGCTCTTCGTCTGGGGAGCCGTGGTGTTAGAGGTCTTTACACGTGGATTTGGCAAGCTTGGTTGTAACTTGTTGTCGAAGTATAGTTTTCGCCGTGATGACGTCTATGGTACATGGCAGTGGTATTTGTGTGAAGTGATTAGTTATATATAATTGGTTTAATGGCAATTACGATTCAGATTATTGTAAAATTCTTGAAACGATCTATATCAGTTTAGAGAGTTTGTATACTCTTCCCTTTCCCTTTTACGTAGAGCTTGGCTGAGTACAAGGTACTGTTGTGACCTTTTCTTCTTATTCCTATATAGGTACTGCCTACTTATTGTACTTACTGCTTAGGTGTTTGATGTGTGACGAATGTGGTTTGAAATTTGTTGGAGTTTCGTCCTAACTAATCCAGGGTGATTAGGTGGTGGGCACACTGCTTGGTCCCAGAAGGTAGACGAAATTTATCGTCCGAGCCATTGGCTTGTCAAGTGGTAAGCTAATGTTTACAGAACTAACGACAGTACTTAAGAGATGAATAGTAAAGTAAAAAAAAAAAAAAAAAAAGTGAGAAGGGATAAAGGGACAAACAATCCGGGCTAGTATGGTCTCTCCTGCTGTTGTGGGAGACGATCCATTACTGAAGGGACGATGATAGTATGGTCTCTTCTGCTGTTGTGGGAGACGATCCATGATTCACTGTAGGGGTCTCGCCTGCTTTTAGTGGGCGACGACTCAGACCAGACTGTTATTTGTAATGATGAGTGTAACGCTGTAGGAGTCTCGCCTGCTTTTAGTGGGCGACGACTCAGACCAGACTGTTTGTAATGATGAGTGTAACGCTGTAGGAGCCTGCTTTTAGTGGGCGACGACTCAGACCAGACTGTTTGTAATGATGAGTGATACGCTGCAGGAATCCCGCCTGCTATAGTGGGTGACGAGATAGACCAGCAAGTTTGAACTGTAGTGGTCTTCATATTTTAAACCTAGACCAGTGATATTTACCATATTGATATGACTGTAATGATTATGATGATAACCATATTAAATGTGACTGGTGTGACTGAGTTCTATATTTTGGACCCACGAATAATCTTCACGACTATTTGACTACTATCTTACACGACTTAGAAATTCATGCTGAACTAGACAGAGCTGATTAGTAAGTGAGAACGCTTTTTGTTGGTAATTGATGCAGTTGAGTTGGTGGTCGTACGGATGGTGTCATCCAGGCCATGGGTAGCTGGTTGAAGGGGCCTTGTACGCCCGGGCCACGCTACAGAGTGGGGTGAAGGGGCCTAGCACGCCCGACCCACGGTTGATAAGCTGGTCGAAGGGGCCTTGTACGCCCGGGCCACGCTACAGAGTGGGGTGAAGGGGCCTAGCACGCCCGACCCACGGTTGATAAGCTGGTCGAAGGGGCCTTGTACGCCCGGGCCACGCTACGGAGTGGGGTGAAGGGGCCTAGCACGCCCGACCCACGGTTGGTAAGCTGGTTGAAGGGGCCTTGTACGCCCGGGCCACGCTATAAAGTGGGGTGAAGGGGCCTAGCACGCCCGACCCACGGTTGGTAAGCTGGTTGAAGGGGCCTTGTACGCCCGGGCCACGCTATAGAGTGGGGTGAAGGGGCCTAGCACGCCCGACCCACGGTAGGTAAGCTGGTTGAAGGGGCCTTGTACGCCCGGGCCACGCTACAGAGTGGGGTGAAGGGGCCTAGCACGCCCGACCCACGGTAGGTAAGCTGGTTGAAGGGGCCTTGTACGCCCGGGCCACGCTTTAGGGTGGGGTGAAGGGGCCTAGCACGCCCGACCCACGGTAGGTAAGCTGGTTGAAGGGGCCTTGTACGCCCGGGCCACGCTTTAGGGTGGGGTGAAGGGGCCTAGCACGCCCGACCCACGGTAGGTAAGCTGGTTGAAGGGGCCTTGTACGCCCGGGCCACGCTTTAGGGTGGGGTGAAGGGGCCTAGCACGCCCGACCCAAGGTTGGTAAGCTGGTTGAAGGGGCCTTGTACGCCCGGGCCACGCTATAGAGTGGGGTGAAGGGGCCTAGAACGCCCGACCCACGGTAGATAAGCGGTTTAAGGGGCCTTGTACGCCCGGGCCACGCTATAAAGTGGGGTGAAGGGGCCTAGAACGCCCGACCCACGGTAGGTAATCCGGTTGAAGGGGCCTTGTACGCCCGGGCCACGCTATAGAGTAGGAAGGGGTGAAGGGGCCCAGTACGCCCGACCCACTAGTGCATTACGGTCTTAGCGTTTTTTTTTTTGTCAGGAATGACCGAACGGTTGTCAATGTAGCTCACTACAGTTGTATAGGTCGGGCTAGTAGCGTCGAGTTTGAGGGTGCGTGACATGGACGCACGAGGTCGTGCGACTGTCAGGATTGGCCGTGTGAGCGCGACCGCATTTCGTCACTTTATATTCGAACCCGTGTCGGTATCTGTGCTGTTGTCAATATACACCTACCCCCGCTCATTCTATTATTAGAGTCATTTTGACGTTGTGACGTGTTCGCCTGCCTTCACTCATTTATTCGAGTCAGTCCGTCGTGTGTGGAACGATCGTTGCGGCCGCGGCTGGGGCGGTCTTGGCTCCATCTTGGCGCGGTGCTTTGGTGGTGTCCTGCTGGTGGCTTGACCTCGACTCTTTCCTTGGTAAGTTTTTGTACATGAATTAATTGTTACTTATTTAGTTAGACAACGTGGGCAACTCGAGCAGTGGATGGGGAGCGTTTGATACGTATCTTTGGAGGGCCCTCCTTAACCCTACACTTGGGTCGCAAGTCCCAGGCACTGCTCTGAGTTGTCCTTCTGCCACGCGATAGATGCAGCGCCTGCTCGGTAAGCCCATTGAATACTAAGTGTTAACTTACATTGTCAATTAATCAGTCCGGCCATCCTACCTCGCTTCAGATTTCTACATACTTAATTTAATATCATAATACATAATATTTTCGAGTTTTAGCTAAAGAGAATAACAATTTATAATTTCAAAATTATGTTTATACAAACATGAAATGTAAATATAATTTTTAAATTCAACGTCATTTAAAAATACATGTTTGTCTAAATACAGATTTAGAAATAAATTGAACCAATCAAACCCTTGCCCCTGCGTTACAAATATAAAAAAATATACGAACCGACAGTATCAGAAGTGGATGCAGAACAGCATCTTTTGAAGAATCTCTGTATCGCGCCACTGAGACGCAAAGCGTAGGAGCCATACACGAGTGGATTCATACAGGAATTGGAGACAGCCATCGCGAACAGAAGATCTTGGACCTGGGGCGAGACGCGAGACGCTGAATCTCTGTCGACCATGTACCTACATGTATACATACTTCATTAAATTTCGAGGCTTTTATAGGTAGTTTGCTGTATAAGATTTAATATAATCTATTAAAATAACAATAGTTCTTTAAAAAAAAAAAATAGAACATCTGCCATTTTCGAAGTTAGAAGCTCAGGAAGTCTTGAGAGTTTTGTTAGTTCTTATGTCTTTTTGACGTAGGGTTGTTTATTTTTTATTTATTTATTGAAAACAACCTGAATATGTAACTTTTAACAGAGTTTTTAATAAAGTAAGATTGTCGGTTGGGGCTGGATGAGCACTGTGGAGAACCGGTGAGTTTGGCGCGAACTTGGGGAGGCCTACGCCCAGCAATGGACTGCGATAGGATGAAGCAAAGCTTATTAAAATTTTGTTCATTATTTCATTGTTTTTTTTTTTAAATAATGGCAACATAAAACCATGTTTCAGCGTAAAATATGCTTCTATACTAAATGTTCTTTTTATATGTCAAGTTGATATAAAACTTATGATACAAATATTTACAAATAATGTAAAGTTTCGTTACACACGAGTTACAAAGTATTATACAAATATGTAAACGCAGTGTGGGACGTCCTCCGGCCCGTTGGACCGACGATCTTCGTAAGATTGCCGGTGTAGGCTGGATGAGGATTGCGGAGAACCGGGATGTCTGGCGTGAACTTGGGGAGGCCTATGTCCAGCAGTGGACTGCGGTAGGCTGATGTGTAATGTAAAGTTGTTTATTATTCTCAACCTACCACATAGTGATGGTAGCGTACGGTAGCCAGCAGAGCGCGAATACGCTCACAATGGTGACAGTCATTCTTAGCGTGCGTCGCCTCGCTCGCTCCAGCACTCGCCTATCTGAACGACGTAGCCTTACCGCGCTTATGTTGTGAACACAGTTCTCTGAAACAAAAGAATATAAATTGTGTAGTTGAATTGAAACGGATTGCAATTTTTGGAGTTTACTCCTTAAAAAAATATGAAGAGTAAAATCTACTAAACGAATGACCTCGTTACTTTTTTGTGCGATATCTTTCTGCTACGACGTTTACGACGGTAACAGCTACGACGGTTACGACCGGTTACGACGTTTTATAATATCATCTGTCGATGGCATTATTTGATTCATTTATTTACCATTTGATATGGTATTAATCTTTTTCTTAGATTATAAAGTCTTTTTTGTGCATATTTAGACAGTCGATCTGAAGAAGTAAACTCCAGTCGTGCTTCGGAGCTGACACACACACTTTTTTTTTCATACAACCTGGTCGGCAAACAAGCGTACGGATCACCTGATGGATGCGATTACCGTAGCCCATGTTGCAACACGACAAGCATCGCAAACGCGTTGCCGACCCTACCCCGACTTTTGCCAATAGCTCTGGCCATCTTACTCACCAGAGGAACACAACACTGCTTGAAAACAGTATTATTTAGCTGTGATCTTCTGTACGGTCGGGTCAGGTCGGTACTACGTCTTAGTAGAAGCTTATATAAATTAATTTCCATGATTAAGTTTACATTACAAAGACATGAAACCTATGATATTGGAAACAACGCGAGCAAACGTGAATGCAAGCCTTATGATGTGAAAATTGAAAATTACGCAACGTTTATTGCAGTGTATTTGAAAATCTCTGTGAGCCATTTTTATTTCTTTTTCAAGCAATTTGAATTGTTATTTAATATGGTATAAAAGATTTTCGTCCTTTTATGGTTGTATATAAATAAATTTTAGCAAGTTTAATTACTTATTAACAAGATGATAGATAAAGTAGGTACATTTTATACTCTACTCTGCTATGAAGAATTGTTGAATATAAAAATAAATAAATAAAAATATCTTTAACACCCACACAAGGTCGTCTGTTCCTTAATGGTAAGCAACATAATGCTTGTGTTGTAACAGGCGACTGACATAGTTTTTTTTTCTTGATAAATATACATAGAATTAATGCATATGTAAACAAATAGAAATATTACATCGAGATTCAAATGGGAATCGACCCCACAATCCCTGGAGCAGAATGCAGGGCCACTCGCAAACTGCGTCAAAGAGTTAGTCACGATAACAGACAGCGAGTATAACATTCATGTGTAAAACTTGAAAAATTCGTCCCCGTCGTTGTCGGTAACGGTTGTTATCATATACACCTGATAGCGATCGTTACTCATAATAGAGATAATAATTATATCTATTTTCCGCCAACACGCGTTGGGCCAGCGTGGTGGAATAAGCTCCGATCCTTCTCGTACATGGAGAAAGAGCTCCAGCAGTGGGATGTTACGGGCTGAATCGTTACAAGTTTAAACATTATTTTGAATTTAAATATAAACCTACTTGAAGTGTAAAGTTTTTATTGTTTTCGCTTAGTAACTAAAAAACCGTTTTGATCGGCAAGTAATACAACGTGGGTAGTCGAGAAAATTCTCAATTAAACACGCATTATTAGGGATAACTCAAAAAGTACCCGTCAGAACTTGATCAAATTTAAATGGGACCACATGACAAGAAACAGCTTTCGATTAAAAGAAGAATCATCAAGTTGTACGCAAACGTTATGAGGTAAAACACATAAAGAGACAGAAAAATTGCGAACCTCCTCGATTTTTCAAGTCAGTTAATAAACATGTTTTTATTGAAGGACAATATTTCATGTTTTCTATTTCATATTCGGCAAAGCGTAGCGAAACGAAAATAACAAAATTTATTTTCGGATACAATAAAGCGCTAAGTAAGCACATACTCTAACGAATTTCAACGTTTTGAACATGGGAAACGCCGAACAAGTTAAATATTAATTAAACAAATAGCTTACTGAAACAGTAATTAATCATAACGTTTAAAGTGTAATATTAACTGAGGCAAGGCACAGCAGCGTATATTTCGTTCAAACTCTGGAGCAGTCCGACTGGGGAAGTACCTAGACCTTACAGAAGATCACAGCTAAATAATACTGCTTTCAAACATTGTTGTGTCAAACCGTTGAATTTCAAACAGTGTGTGGTCCGTGAAGTGACCAGAGCTCCTGGGGGGATTTGGGGGTGGGGTCGGCACTCGCCAACACGCTTGCAATGCTTCTAGTGTTGCAAGCGTCTTTAAGCTACGGTAATCGCTTACCATCAGGTGAGTCGTACGCTTGTTTGCCGACCTAGATGTATACTGTTGTATTGTATATAAAAATATCAACTCATATTAATTGTAATGTAAATTTATACAATAGATTAGTCATCGAATTGTTTTATTGGGTAAAAAAAAACTTTTTCGTTGCTAAAATGCTAATATATTTACCAGAAAAACTAAAGATAATTTTCTTGTTCCGATCTTTCGTAAATACTGACTTAAACTAAATGAATAAATGAGTGTGTATTTTAAACATATTTATTTATTACTTATAACCCTGTGTGGGATGAAAAAGTCACTTGAGCCGTTATTAAACTCATTTTGGTCTAAGATCCGAGTTAGCTAAATATTTCCTCATCTGTTAATTAGATGAAACAATTTTATAGACTGATTTCAATATTCTGAATTTATAAAAACAACCTCTGCCACCATAAGCCTGCTGCAATTATTTTTTTATCTTTTCCCTCTCACGTTAATTACATGTAATAAGCTAAAACCGTTAATATTTTACATTATATACCTGAATGTAGTAGGCACCCATCTCTATGATTGCTACACTTACCTGCAACCAGGTCAGTAACCTCAGTCAGCAGTAACCTGGCTGCAGGTAAGTGTAGCAATAACATGAGAGGGAAAAGATAAAAAAAAAGAAAAAAAAATTGCAGCAGGCAGGGTAAATTCACAATATTGAAATCAGCCTATAAAAATTGTTTCATCTAATTAACAGATGAGGGAATATTTTGTTATATCCCGGATCTTAGACCATTTGGGACACTTCGATAAAGGCTGTCGCAAAACAACAAAATTAATTTCAATCTTACATAAATAAACACGTACGAAAGGTCATATTTACTTCAATCTCAACGTAATATATTTTCGATTTAATGTTTCATTGTTTTTAAAATACGTTGTAAAACAACTAAAAAAATGAAGTAAATTTCTCCCATGTATACAACGTGTCATTAAATTGGCGTCCTTTCATTTAAATGCGATATCAGAATCGACATTAGGTATAACCGAAATATCCAACTTGAAATTATTAAATATTTTTATTTATAAAATTGCCGTCGTGTGTAGTTGTGTGAGTTTTACAGCTAAGTACTTTATTTAAAACCGTGTCAGTATTTAAAGTCAACTTTTGTCTATTGAAAATTTTTTTTATTCGTCGATTTTAAAGTACCGTAGTGATGAGCTGTGCTTACTACTGTTTAATTTCTTTGTATGGCCCTAAAGGGAAGGACGCCAGTTCAATAACATGTTGTATAATTTTCTATCTGGCGTTACATTGTAGTGTTAGACCGCAATTAATAGTGTTCGGCTTTTTCATCATTAAAACCAAAATACTATAACATTCATCTGCTTATCATTAGAGAGTAATCCATTTAATAAATGATTTTTTAAAATGTAATTAATAAATTGATTTTTAACAAAATAGCAAAATATAATATACTAGCTGCTGCCCGCGACGTCGTCTGCGTGCGTTCACTGCTCGTTCCCCGTAGGTGATATCGTGATAATATGTAGCCTATATTCTGACCCGACTTCTTAATAATATTCGTGCCAAAATTGAAGTAAATCCATGCAGTACTTTTTGAGTTTATCCCGGACATACATTGACTTTCCTACCATTTTATTATATGTATAGATTATGTTAACCCATAGCAGGAATTGAAGACAATAACTTGTTTGCTTGTGTTGTTAAAAAAAGTTTTTATATGCGTCTATAGTTAATTTTTAATTCTCAAGTCATCATCATCTCCCTGCCCTTATCCTATTTATATAGGGTCGGCACAACATGTTCTCCTCTTCCTCAGACTCATGTTGTAAGTGATTTGGCATGTTATTTTTTACGACCGGCCGCCTGCCTGACATCAACCCTCCTTGGGAATGCACAGTATAATACAGAAAATCAATAATGAGATATATTAATAACATTAATATGATAATTCGTCAATTTGCAATGTGTTTCCCATTTCATATTGATTATCTTCATTTTCTAGTAAATTTTTTATCTTCATCAGGATATTTTTATATTTAGATTTTTCTAATCTCAGTGACAATATGTTTGCATTCCTGACTTCTGTTCAAACTTAAAATAAAACTTAGCATTGGCATAATACACAACTTAAAAATTTTATGATCACTAATAAATATTTTCGTAAGATGGGACATTTTACCACGTTTGCCGTTAATCGTTTTCGTTTAGAGTTCCCGATTCTGTTGCAAGTACCATGGTTACAGGTGCGTACCGTAATAAGTCTCCCATTTTACGTCTTATTAATAGTATATATTACGATATAATATTCGTATTTTTAACTTTTTTTCTTCATCAAGTTTAATAGTAATTTAGTATCGTTGATTTGCGTGTTTCGTCTTTTTTTCTTCTTTTCAACCGGTTTCAGCTTAGGTTTTGTAACTTTGTTCTCAACTTTTTGTTTTGAATTCTCGGTCTTTTTGAAGAGATTTTTTAATGCCAAATCCGTCTTCGATACATTTTGGACCAGCGATTCACTTTTCACCGTCTCTCTCAACAACACTTCCTTCTGGAAAGTTACCTTCTTTTCAACATTGATTTTCTTCTTCAATACTTTATTAGTTGCGTTAATCGGGCTGGCATTTTGTTTTTTCGATAGTTTATTAAGTATTTTCAACTTATTCTTTCCTAATTTCACCATATTTTATAAATTATGAATATGAATTGTTAGATAAACAACATAACACACGTTTGACGAACATTTTTAATTCTCAAGTAATTTATACAATTTAAGTTAAACTTTGCAATCTGATACAATAAGAAATATTAAAAATAATTTGGAAAATCCAAAAGTGCACGCCTCACACGCTCATTGTGTTACGAATTGAAATTAATAATAATTGCCTAAAAGAGAAATCATTTGAAATAATAATAATTATTTTTTGTGTCCATTTTGAAAAATAAAATCGTTCTTATAGGTCTCGGTAGGCACTAAATTATCGCTGAGCCTGCTTAGCTAACCTATCTTTTTCTCGTTCGCTTTGTCTAAAATCATCGTTTTGACGAACTTGAGACATTCGACATTTTTTTTGAGCAATGTTTACATCATCCTTATTAGGAATTTGAGCAGAATAGATTCCACTATGTTTATTTCCAAGACAGCAGCTTTCAGGTTTATTCAGCTCAATCATAATATCATCTTTATAATTTTTCGAAAGACTCATAATTTTTACGACGTTCTCTTTTATAATCACGTTGTAATTGATCACGTTTTCTTGCAGAGTTTTTATTTTCTTTTGGCATTTTATATTATCGAAAATCTGTCGACACGTCACGAAACATAGATACAATTTTAACTTCACTGCCAAAAATATCAATAATGTCGCTAGATGCAGCAGAAGTTATTTAAAAAATAAATAGTTCATGAAAAAGGAGAGAGGAAAAAAAATAGACGGTGATAATTTTTATGAAAGAAACCCAGAAAATCTTTCGGATTTCGTTAATCTTATACTATTAAACGAGCAATTCTTATATATATATATATATATATTTTCTGAATCTCGGAATCGGCTCCAACGATTTTCGTGAAATTTAGTATGCAGGGGATTTCGGAGGCGAAAAATTGATCTAGCTAGGATTCATTTAAAAAAAATGTCGTTTTATCCCTGTTTTTAAGCAATGAAAAAATATCATTAGAATACGAAGCTTAATTTCACTACGCGTCAACATAGCTTTAATGGCGTAATTAGGAAATCGGCGGGTGTCAAATCGTGTTGACCCGGGTTCGAATCTCAGTCTCCAGATAAATTTTTTTTCTTTTTTTTTTTAATTTCACTCGTGATTTATTATTTAAATAAAATTAAAATATAAAAATACCGAGAAAAAAAAAACAAAAAATAAAATGAAAATACCGAGCAAGGCTCGGTCACCCAGGTACTATCTTTAAAACAGTTAAGAGTTCAGTCATAATAAGAAAAAAAGTTCATCCTAAGAGTGACTGGAGTATTATTCAAAAGGAATAATTACAATTAATTGGCGTCTCTACATATATAGACTTTTTATATAAATAATAATAAAAACCTCTTTTTATCATTTTAATAAAAATATTTTTTGATAGTTGTCAAAAAATTTGATTTTAAGCTTTTCTTGTTAATATTTTACATTTTGCTACTTGATTCATTTTTATATTATAACAAAATAACAATTCAATAATTCATTAATAAAAAGTCTGCGGAGTTAGCGAATATTTTATCATCCGCTCATCCATTCGCTAAACCGAGCTCACTTGCTAAACTAGTGGTCATTCGCTAAGCTGGTAACCTCGAGCTTGAACGGCAACGCAGGCTTCGCAAGCATCACCGCAGACAGTTCCAACTCACCGAGAGCTATGCAGCATCTGGTTCCACTGGCCCGCCAACCGGCTATTGACCTTCGGTCTCGGAGGAGAGTAATGTGGCGTGTTTTTGATAGTCGTCAAAGAATTTGATTTTAAATTCTTCTTGATAATTTGTTTTTCAATTTACTAAGTAAAATTATGTACGTACACGTAGCACGTTATCTTATAATTATATTTTGCTACTTGAATATATTGTTTTTCTATTATCTTATAATTATATTTTGTATTTTGCTACTTTTTTATATTTTGCTACTTGAATATTGTTTTTCTATCATTATTATTCTTCAATAAAGAGTCAGCGAAGATAGATAACATCTTAATATTTATCCGCTCGTTCAATAGCTTATACATTTCGCTAAAATTGTTTATATTTTTCTAAAACGAGAAGACAACTAAAAGTGCACATACCAACGGACAGCTGTAGATATGTTATTTGATTACATTTTTTTGTTATATATATTAAAGGGCTTAATCCACTACGCTGCTCCAATGCGGGTTGGCGGATGCCTTACCATACATAATACGATAATACGATACCTTACCATACACTTTCAATATCATTGAAGTAACACGCTACCAAATTTCGAATCGATAGGACATATGGAAGGTAATTAGATTCCCTCATCAACAATTAAAGAGCTGATGATCTTCGAACGGCTGATCAGGTCATGGTTACCCTACCATATACTTTCAATATCATTAAAGTAACACGGTACCAAATTTCGAATCGATAGGACATAAGGAAGGTAGTCAGATCCCCTCATCAACTAGAAAAAAGTACCACAGACAGTTACACAGATACACAGACACGTTAAACTTATACCACCCCTCGTTTTGCGCCGGGGTTTAAAAAAGAAAAAATATTTATGAAAGAAACCTAGAAAATCTTTCGAATTTCGTTAATATCTTTAAAACGGTTAAGAGTTCAATCATAAAAAGATATACAGTTCATCCTTAGAGTGACTGAAGTATTATTCAAAAGAAATTATTACAATTAATTGTTTATATTTTTCTAAAACGTGAAGACAACAAAAGGGCACAGACCAACGGACAGCTGACATATCACTTTTTAATTACGTTTTTTTTGTTATAAATATTAAACAAAATGAAAAGAAAATACGCTGACTTTATAGATTAACATGTCTAGTTTCCGAAACAACCTTTTTTTTTTAAATTCAGTGCCTAACTTAACGTATAAGAACGATTTTATCTTGGAAAATGGACACAGAGCCGTCTTTCGATAGTAAAGCACACCCACACGCTTAAGCGTGTGACGCGTGCAATATTCAAATCGAACATGACAACTTTTGAATTTCACTCGAACTTTTTAAAAGTTATAACAGCTAGGAACGACCATAAAGTTCGACACGAGCACTGATACGGTATGAATTTAAATTAAGTTTCGCAGATATCCGAAACATCTGAAAAGACGTTTTAGATTGGTAGAACGGGTTTAAGTTCACGTTTTTCGCGCTCGAACTTTTCCTTGACACCCTTGAAATGGGATAGTTCCTTGTGAAGCGACTTCGGGTATTAGAAGCTCGGGTGTCATTCGCACGTATTTACAAACACTTAAGGCATGAGTCATTCAACCTCCTTGAAAACGTATATAATAGAATTCAACTAGCCCGTTTGCGCAGTTTTTAGTGGCCCTGCTTTCTGCTCCGATGGTTGTGTGTTCGATTTTCGACTGAGTCTGATATGATATATAATATATACGACCATGTGTGTATGTTATAAGATATATTAAGATATATAAATGTGGCTTAATTTAATGGGTTTGTAATTTGGAATCAGTGACGAATATTTGTGCCGTTTAGTCATTTCAGCTTTTTCCATAGCGGCTTCCGCTCTTAATAAAAATAAAAATAAAATTCAGATAACGTCGCGTATTAGGCTAGTTAAACTACTTGAAAATCAACCTATGCTTTATTAAATCCGAACCAAAGTTAGCACATTTTTATATACAACTAGCCGACCTGGCGACCTTCGTACCGCCTTATTTTTTTTCTTGAATATAATTTATATAATATCGAAATAAAATACAGCCTATCTATTAAGTTGGTTTGATTCAAATCGGTTAAGTAGTTTAAGAGTCCATTGTGGACAAACAACGAGCCGCGTAACTTATATACATATGTATATTAGGGTTCCTAAACGCTTGAAGATTAAATTAAAAAAATCTAGCTATAGAATTTCACAAATATAAGTATAAATATATCTTAAGATCTATATTTATACCTACGTCGAGCTCTTACGGAGGAATCCGACCGCATATAACACCAGATTTTTGTATATTAGACTAGCTGACCCCGCAAACGTTGTTTTGCCATATATTTTATTAACCCCCGCAACCCTCTCTTGTGGGTGGAATTTCATAAAATGCGTTCTTAGCTGACCTCTACTCGGCGAAAGGAATATTCCTACCAAATTTCAAGTCTCTACGCCTTATGGTTTCAGAGATATCGTGATGAGTCAATGGGTGGATATCTCTTTTATATATATAGACTAGCTGACCCCGCAAACTTTGTTTTGCCATATATGTTATTAACCCCCGCAACCCCCTCTTGTGGGTGGAATTTCGTAAAATCCGTTCTTAGCGGACCTCTACTCGGCGAAAGGAATATTCCTACCAAATTTCAAGTCTCTACGCCTTATGGTTCCAGAGATATCGTGATGAGTCAATATATGCGTCGAAATCTCTTTTATATAATTATTTAGATTATATATAACACAAAATCAAATATCATTCATATTAAAAGAAATTTGTAGAAATAAAAACGAATAGAAATTTGTAGGAAAATTTCTTCGAAATGAATAATTTATTTAAGTAATACGACAGTCAACCTTTTGTAGCCTTGTTTCAAAAGTAAATATTTCCTTTACTTTTGACTTTTAACTAAGTAATCTTAACGAGTGTTAAAAGGAAAATTAGTTTGGTTAGGTATATTAATAATGGGGTATGGTGTAGTCGTGCGTCTGTAGGCGTTTAACGTAGGCGGTTGCTGGTTCAAATCCCACGTGAGAGTGAAGTGTGTAGTAGTAAAAAAATTACTTGTATTTTGTTTAGTATTTTGAAGTAAAACTTCCTTAGAATCGTTGTGATTTCAAACCGGATGCAACGGCAAAAAGACAGGGAAGGACGGGCCACGCCGCAAGCCGCTAATTTTAAATTAGTTTTTTTTTTAATTAGTTTTCCATAGAAGTTTCACTTCTAACGTGTGTGAATCGCACACACACCTTTTTTTTTGTATACCTGTAATAGTCCGGGATCCCTGGTACATGTTTTACACTTGACTACTAACTATCATGCTAATTTTCCGGGAGTATAGCTTCATTTTGATGAGACGCCCAACAATTTCCTGTACGAAAACTCTCGATTGTGGTAGGTTAGGAGTAGCAGGGATAAAGCAGCAGTGAGCGTAGGACCGGAATAACGTACCACGCAACTTGTAGGACAATATTACTATTAAATTATAATAAATATTAACTAACTAAAAGAAAGAAAAATCAGCTGGTTAGTAATAATAATTTTTGATGACCTCGTTTTCGATACATCTATACTAATATATAAAGCTGAAGAGTTTGTTTGTTTGTTTGTACGCGGTAATCTCTGGAACTACTGGGCCGATTTGAAAAATTCTTTCAGTGTTAGATAGCCCATTTATCGAGGAAGGCTATAGGCTACGTGTTATCACACTAAGACCAATAGTAGCGGAGTCCACGCCGACGAAGTCGCGCGCAGAAGCTAGTGTTAGATATGTGTATTGCACTATAGTTGTCACAAACACACATTTATTTTTGTTTATAGGTAAACCTTAGAGAGGGTTCCATTAACATAACTAGTTAATTAAAAATTAATTGTAGACAAAATTAATAAATTCATTTTCTCCTAAGCTTACCATCTTTTTAATTAAGTCTTAGCTTTTAATTTAAGATTTCGAGAAAAGTAACTACCGCATTTCAAGCGGAAAATTTACATTTTAAAATAGATATTTTTATTTAAATCTCTGTTTGAATTAAAAAATTCTTACTAATTATAGTTATTTCTATTCTGAAGCTACATATCTATAAAGCGTTTTCGTCTGAAACTATATAAGGATGTACTCGTTGAGGGGATAAATTTTCACAGGAAAAATATTATTTAGGGTTTTTGTCCTCTTTCTAAGACTTCAAAAAAAAAAGGTCGAGGTTCACAATTCGAATGTTTTTTATGCGTTAGCTAATAACTTTATATCATTCAGTCAGTTTAGCTTATTGCAGTCCTCTGCTGGACATAGGCCTCCCCAAGTTCGTGCCAAACATCTCGGACATGTACACAGGGCCGTCTTAAGCATATTCCGCGCCGGGGTGCGGATAATCAGCCCGCGCCCCTGCTGTTGTAAAAAACGCAATATAATTTTAATCTTTTATTTATTAATTTCTTAAAACTGTAATTTACAAAAAAATGCACAAACAAAAATCAACATTTTAATATAATTATACTCGTATTAATATTATATATATATATATATATATATATATTTTATTATTATTTAATAGGTAACTACCAATTTAATGTTCAATGACTATAAATCAAACTCAAATATCAACTTTTCGGGCTATAATGTTAGCAAATATTTTAATGATGTCTTTTATTTTGAAATCAATTTTGGATTCTAATACTTATATAAAGGTAGAGTTCCACATTGTGAGCGGTATGACACGTGCCGAAAGCGGCATTGTATAAGTGTATTTAATTTATAACAAAATTAATTACTTGTACCTTAGTCCATTGAAATGTTACAATTTAAGGACCTAATATTGCGTTTATTAGAAGATGCAATTTTATTTTTGGGACATGTGTGGGGGGTCAATAGAAGCTTAACCCCAAGTTTGTGGGGTTGCCGCCCTTGTCCCCTGACCGCCATCTTGGCAAAAGGGGTGCAAACACCGTTCTCACGATATCTCGGAAACTATGCATCCTACGAAAAATTCGTAAAGACATAATTTGTAGCAAATCGCTTTGCCTACAAATTTGCTTATATAACTTTTTACCCTTTTAAAATTAAAGAAGTTATAAGCAAAAAAGTCAGAAAATTTCTATAAAAATTTTCTTATTTGCTCTATAACTTTTTTATACATTTTACAAAAAAAAAATTACCTCAAACCAATCTTGTAGATGGTCTTTTGAGGAAAATTTTTCTTTCATTTTTTTTTATTTCATTCATTTAAAACGCTGTTAGAGCGCTCCAAAGTTGACCGGGTTCGTCAATGCTCATGAAAATCCGATCAAAACGAAATGCTTAACTTAACTTAGTTTTATGATCTTTTTTTATTGTAAGTACATTCTTTAAAAAAAATTGTCAAATCCGTACAACTTTACTTATTACTTATTCATTGCTAACTGTTTTCCTCGCCACCTATGAGGTAGAGTCTGTAGGCGCGTTTTTTTTACGTGGTATCCCCAGTACGCCCGTCGCCCAGTAGGCCTACTCCACAGACGCCGCGTTGGCGCAGCGGTTACAACACTGGATTGCGATTGGCTGTTGCGCGTGCGGTTGCGGGTTCGATTCCCGCACACGACAACATTTGTATTGGTCATACAGATATTTGCCATGGTCTGGGTGTTTGTGCAGTCCTTGTGGGTTACCCCACCGTGCCTCGGAGAGCACGTTAAGCCGTCGATCCCGGTTGTTATCATGTACACCTGATAGCGATCGTTACTCATAGTAAGGAATATATCCGCCAACCCGCATTGGAGCAGCGTGGTGGATTAAGCTCCGATCCTTCTCCTACATGGAGAAGAGGCTTATGCCCAACAGTGGGATATTACAGGCTGAATCGTGATCGTCGAATCGTGAATAAGTAAAGTTGTTGGTAGGGATTTAACCAAAGTTTTTTAAGAATGTATTTACAATAAAAAAAAGATCGGAAATCTAAGTTAAACATTTCGTTTTGACCGGATTCTCATGAGCATTGACGAACCCGATCAACTTTGGAGCGCTCTAACAGCGTTTTAAATGAATGAAATTAATAAAAATTATGAGAAAAATTTTCCTCAAAAGACCATCTAAGATTGGTCTAAGGATTTTTTTTTTGTAAAATGTATAAAAAAAGTTATAGAGCAAATAAGAAAATTTATAGACGTTTTCTCACTTTTTTGCTTGTAACTTCTTTAATTTTAAATTTAGGGCAAAAAGTTATATGACCATATTTGTAGGCAAAGCAATTTGCTACAAATTATGTCTACGAATTGTTTGTAGGACGCATAGTTTCCGAGATATCACGAAAACGGTGTTGCACCCCTTTGTCCAAGATGGCGGCCGGGGGACATGGGCGGCAACCCCACAAACTTGGACTTGAGCTTCTATTAACCCCACACATGTCCCAAAATAAAATTGCGTTCTTTAATAAATGTAAAGCTCATGTAACATTTCAATGGACTATTTATATTTTTATTATGTACGTGCATTTGACGTAACAATGTGTACGCGACGGTGCAATTACGTTGACATTTAATGAGTTTCGAAGTCAATAAAATTTCCAATTTTTAGCATTCGGCGCCCCCTAGGACCCCGCGCCCGGGTGCGCTGCACCCCTTGAACCCCCGGGTAAAGACGGCCCTGCATGTACATGATGATATGATGTGATTTACAACAGGCACACAACACTGCTTGAAATCAGTATTATTTAGCAACCATGGTCACGGGAGGACTATAGGGAGGAAAACTTAATAACCCACGATACCACGATAAAATTCGAAAAATTTGTTTCATTATAATTATCAATAAAAGTGTTCGGAGAACCGACAATTATGTTGTTAACATTCTACGTTTAGCTCTAGAATGTAAATTTGAAGAACAATGACGACGACACACCTAAAATATTTCAAATATTCTGAAGGATAAATCGATAATTTGTATTAAATTCAAATTCGTAGTTTATTGAACATAGTTAATTAATGAATTTTTAACAGAACTTTTTTTTCATATCTATAACATACAAACGGTCATCTGTTCCTAAGATAAGCGACCAGATGCTTTTATTATAGAAAGAAAGAAAGAAAGAAACACGTTTATTTGGGACATCACACATCGCAGACAATTTTTACACAAAAGAAATAACATCATATAGGTAACAGCCGGCTGATGTGGCTACATTTTTTTCGATAAATACATATAAATATGACTTATATATAAATAAATACATATATCACACTTAAATAAGTTTTCTTTCTTTCTTTCTTAAAATCGAGACAGACATCGAACCCACAACGTCTGTAGCAGACAGCAGGGTCACGACAAACTGCGCCAACTGGCTAGTCGTCTTCGTCAATCTATTCCATGATACATACGAAATAAAGAATATTATGTGAGAATTTGTTTGATTTTATTTTTTCGTATTTTGTGTAATTATCGTAAAAAGAAAAAAAAAAGATGATAAAAGAAATACGTAGTCAAACTATAATAGGTACGTCATTTTGTGTGATGTATTGCTTAAATCTCGGTTTGAAAATGATGAATGAGTCTGCGACATGATTTGTCAAGTTATTGAATAGCTGTGCTCCTTCGAATATTTATTTATTCAGACTTTCGCACACTAATACAAAGATTTAACAACATGACAAACGATAAAAGAAAATACAAGTTGCATCAGTTGCAACAGGCAGTTATCGTTAATACAGCGATCTCTTCCAGACCACTCTTGGGCATAGGACTAACATAAGTAGTGTGGGATGGGGCGCAAAAATTTTATTTTCCACGCCACGCTGCTCCAATGCGGGTTGGCGGAAGCGTACCGCTCACCGGATGGTGAACGATTACCGTAGCTTATAGACGCCTGCAACACTACAAGCATCGCAAGCGCGTTGCCGACCTTACCCCCAATTAACCCCAGGAGCTCTGGTCACCAACTGTGACGATGCGATGAGCCACTATTTTAACTCGTTCAAACTGGGAGGAGATTCTCAATTCGACTGTAGTTTTATGTGTTAACTCGTAACTTTTTATTAGGTTTACCGATTTTGATAGTTGACTTTTTTAAAAGAAAGCCGGTGTCTAATGTAATCTCATTTAAATCAATCGAGATCTGATGATTATTTTTTGAGTTATCTCTATTAATATGTATTTAATTGAATATTTTATCGACTTCCTACATCTTATTACTTGTCGATAAAATTGAAGTTGCTTTTTCCTTTGTGAGCAACCACAATTATCTTAACGTCAATAGACCACTCATATCATCTGCCAATTCCATGCACACATTATTATGGAGTAAATTACGTTGTAAACGAGTTAGGTGCGTCATTTCCTTACGTCTTATGTTGATTTTAATCTCATGTTGTTCAGAATCTATACTAATATATAAAGCTGAAGAGTTTGTTTGTTTGGTTGTTTGTTTGTTTGTTTGTTTGAACGCGGTAATCTCTGGGACTACTAGGCCGATTTGAAAAATTCTTTCAGTGTTAGATAGCCCATTTATCGAGGAAGGCTATAGGCTATGTGTCATCACGCTAAGACCAATAGGAGCGGAGTCCACGCCGACGAAGTCGCGCGCAGAAGCTAGTATTCAATAAAATCAAATGAAATATTAAATTCACATAAGCAGGAAACATTTTTGATACCTGTTCACATTATACAAATTTTTTTTAAGCATCATAGCTTTGGTCTGCCCACCGTACCCCGGAGAGACCCTGATTTTCATCTTCCAATCCAGAATCAAGTGCGAATCGACCCTACAACCTCCGGAGTATATATTATTCACTTATTTATTTATTTATATAATGTGTATCGAAAAAAGTATGTGGCTATAATTATCATTCGACCGTTCCCTATAACACAAGCATTAACACAGCTGCGCCAATGGGTTGTCAAATATTGATAATAACCAATCACGAATATAATATTGATTTAATACAAAATGATATGATAGAAACAATAATAGTATCGTGTAAACCGTGAACTTGAACAAATCAAATATTGTTCATTTTAAATTCAACTAATTCAATTAATTTCAACTAGATATCAATAAGATTTTTTTCTTTGTTAGTCAATACAGTTGTTAGGTAAAGCGGCTTTCAGTTTTATCAAATGACGCTTATTATATAGATTTTTTTTAAAATATCAAGTTGAAATACAGTAGATGAGTAGAGGAAGGAGATCTTCTTTTATGATGATTTTTGAAGTGGAACTTCTTTACGCATGATTGACTCGGGGAGTAAGCTGGTGAATGCGTGACGAGAGCGTTAGCAAATGTGTGATCGGGTTACGCGAACGGAAGTTGAGAGGGATATATAAGTTAGTGAAGATAGAAAAAGAGAGAGTTACGTTTCATATATTACTGTAGGAGCCACTAAAGAAGTTTTACTTCGGTTGTGTGGTCTAAAGCACACTTGTTTTTTTTTTCTACTCGTTATTAATTATTATATATTGCAGTGAATATAGATGTGTGTACTTTTGAAACCAATTTGCATAAAATATTACATATCTATAGAAACGACGCGCTTTACAAACAACGACAAAATTGAAAAGCGCCAAATTAAAAAGCACAGGGTACATGCAGGGAAAATAACAAACAAATTTGTTCCTTTTTTGTATTTTTTTTAATCATACAATGTATCATGTTTTCTTATTATTTATAACGATTCAACCTGTAACATCCCACGGCTGGGCATAGGTCTCTTTCCCCGTGTAGGAGAAGGATTGGAACTCAATACACCACGCTGCTCCACTGCGGACTGGCGGATATATTCTCTACTATGAATACCGTTCGTTATCAGGTATTTATGATAACAACTGGGACCGACGCGACGGCTTAATGTGCTCTCTGAGGCGCGGCGGGGTGACCCACAAGGACAGACATCCAGACCGGAAAGAAATGTTTGTACAAATACAAATATCCATCCCAAACGGGAATCGAACCTGCAAACCGTCGGCGTGTAGCCAACACGAACTACTACACCAGAGTGGTTGTTAAAAAACATAAACATTAAGAAACGAACGTCTTTCATTATTAAAGTGAAACTTTTATTACATCGTCTCAAACTTTTTCGTGTGCGTGTTGCGTGTCGAGTGATGGTCAGCCATCTCTTATCATTTCTTAGAACTAAGACACTAATGACAACATACAGCTGATGTTAGTTAACTATTAAAAGTGTGCAAAGAATATTTAAAAAGTTTCACTTTTACCGTGGTTTCATGAAACCAAACAGAGGTTTTTTAAAGTTATAACTTACCGTTCAATTCGTTGCTGCTCCGACGTATTTCGCAGAATATGCACACATAGCAGACCGTGATGATCAACAGAGGAAGGAAGTACATGGCGCAGAGGCAGAACACATTGTAGGCGACCTCGAGATGCACGCTGGCGAAAGCGTCAAAAGAAACGCACTGCTCGAAACCGACTATGTAAGGATGGTGTTTAACTCTGAACACGATGCTCTGCGAACAAGGATACTGTTTTCAGACAAGTTATAATACGCCATGCTAGTTAAAACTAGGCTTACTTACTGGTAAAGGAAGTGTATGAGATTTTTTTTATGCTACAAGGGTACCATATCTTAACATAAGTCAGCAACAACAGAAGTATTGAAAACCTCCCTAGGAGCTCAGGTTACCTTACGAGGTACTTCCCCAGTGTGGCTGCTCAAAGTGTCGCAGTGGCTGTGCAATATATTTGTTTTTTTGATTTACTGGAAATTAATTTCAGCATCATCATAAAAAGAACAATTACAGAAGATAAATTTGCAGTAAGGCTATTTTTTTTTTCAATAATAATAAAACTTAAATGTACCTTTTATAAGAATATTGCCTAAAATCAATGCACATAGTTTTGATCAAAAGTAACTTTTTATTGAATTGAATTTAATAATTTCTCTAAAGACATCATCACTTCAGCCCATCGCAGTCCACTGCTGCACATATGGCTCCCTTGATCACGCCAAACATCCCGGTTTTTCGCAATCACCATTCAGCCACCACCAGCTATCTTTTGTAAAGACGCTTAGTTAAAATTAATTTTAACTGTTGATGTTTTAATTATCGTTTCTTGAAACCTAAAATCTTATAAACTGGACGTCAAACTGTCAACAAAACTTACCTCCTAACTTTTTTAAATAGAATTTAATTTTAACCGATTTCTCTTCATAATATCAAGTTTAATAATTTTACCTGTTGTAAACTGACCTGGCAAACTTCGTGAATATAATATTGTCTTTTTTTTGTTTTTCTTTTTTTATTTATATTTTTATTTAAACCTTGTTCTGACAATAATTAATAAAAAAATTAAAAACAGAAGTATGTGTAAAGTGAAGCAAAAACTTTGTACTCATTCGTACGAAAATTGCGCGGACGGAGGAGGGTGAATTTTCGCACACTTATAGTTTATAGGTATAAAGAGGAGTTCAGAATGCTGATATATTTTTTAAATTATGTATAAAAAATACATTAAATCAATAAATAAAAAACATTAAACATGTATTTGACACACACACACACACGTATAATATAATTATACTCTTTTGTTTATTATAGACTATTATAGAAGTCTTTGACAACAGAACCTTAATAATGTTCAAGCTTATAATTTAAACTAATTATGGTTGAATTTCGACCACTGGGCGACCACTAGTATAAAAAAATTGCGTGTGTACAAAGTACACATGTCAGAAGTGAAACTTCTTTGGCAAACTAATTTATTTATTTTATTTATTTAACAATTTATCATACGTACAAAACTTACATAATAAGTTTGTCATGGAGACTCACGTATAATGGGTGTGCTTATCCCTATAAGAGATTTCTTTCAGCACACCCAAAAAATTATTTACATAGATTTACAAAGCAGCGCGGCGCGCCCTTCCCTGTCGTTTTCCCGTTGCATCCGGATTCAAATCACAACGAATCTAAACAAGTTTCACTTCACAACAAAAAAAACATGTGAAATATAATAAACAATGTTATAATAATTTTGTTCAGTATCTTTTATATAATTATTCTTTTATATATTTCCCGAGTATAACGTTGCTTAGTAAAGTCAATGACCTGAAGAAACAATTGGCTCTGTGACAAGTCGCTATACAGTCTATCGACAACAGTATTGTTATTATAATGGCGTGCTATTTTCTGTTTCGTAGGCATACAGGATCTTCACTACTATCTTATTCTGTACTAGCCGACCCGTGCCCACTTCGTTGCGCATTAATTATTTTTAATAATTACTTCTAACGACGATATCTCAAAAACTATTCATCTGATTGATATAGTGTAAAGGGCAATTTTAATCTACATTAAATTCTTAAGCTAACCAACATATTTATTTCGATAAGGATTAATACTGAACTAAAGAAAATAGCTTTGAAAATAACGTAATGTTTTTAATTACAAATTTGAACATAAAAGTGGATATTGTAAGTCAACCGTAAGAGATAGAGATATGCTGTCGCGGACTTTTTTGTAGCATTTTTATAGATTTTGAATTCGCTGGTACATTACTTAACTATATCTTTGCTAGTTTACGCGGCGTTCGCGAGGAAAGGTCCCCCGTTGGCGAGATTTTTTGCGACCTCTTCAACATTTATCGCCGTATTTCTGCTAATTTACATTAAAACATAATAAATTATATACCTAAACCTTCCTCAAGAATCACTCTGTCTATTGTTGAAAACCGTGTAAAAATCCGTTCAGTAGTTTTCGAGTTTATCGCGTTCAGACAGACAGACAGACAGGAGGACAGAAAGACGCGGCCGGGGGACTTCTTTTTATAATAAGTATAGATAGATAGATAATTTGCCCTGTTATTAACCGACTTCCAAAAAAGGAGGAGGTTCTCAATTCGACACGTATGTTTTTTTTTTTAAAGGTGTTGCGTGTCATGTGGTCCCATTTTAATTTAATTGAGATCTGACAAGTACTTTTAGAGTTATATGATATATTATTATGTGACTACTTTTTCGTCGACCTACGTTATATTATACCGCATAACTTTTTACTCGGTGTACCGATTTCGATGATTCTTACTTTAATCGAAAGCTAATACTTGTCTTTAGTCTTGTTTAAATTAGATCGAAAACTGATTACAACTTTTTGAGTAATCTTTAATAGCGCGTATTTACTTGACTATTTTATTACGTTGTATTACTTGTCGATGTAATTGAAGTCGGTTTTTTTCATTTCCGAGCAAACACAATTATTATATTATTATAATAGATATACTATAATATCTGACCGTTTTCTTTTGCTGTAAAACGTTTATATTTTAAATAATCGCTAAATTTTCTGAAATTTTTACATACATATGAACCTTCCACAAAGTATTAGAAAACAAAAAATAGCCGGGTTAGTCTAGCCGTTTTCGAGATTTGTGGTTAGCCACATATATAGCGATAATTTTTACTTAGATACAAATATTTAAGCCAAAACCCTTCAATTGTCAAAAATTACTTTGAAATTGTAGGAAATGATCATTGATGCAGGGCACAGTACGAAATTGTCTGCTAAAAAATTGGAGCAGCCCGACAGTGGATGTACCTCAAGTTTACAGAAGATAGCACAGTTATATAATACTGCTCTGAGTATATAGTTATATTGTATTCCTGTGATGAGTGAAGTAGCCGGTGTTCTTGGGGAGGGTCAGCTTGCGATGTTTTTGGTGTTGCAGGCATATGTAGGCTACGGTAATCGCTTACCACCTGATCGACTATACGCTTCTTTGCCGACCTAGTCGTTTAAAAAGGTCAAGTTCAAGTCATCCATAGTGATTTTAATATTCATTCTGTATCATGTTTCAAATATTAATAGTGATGCAAAACACTTTTGATTTTATAGGACTTAAAGCGATTATCATTTTGAAACTAACTCGATTTAGAACTTTGTATTAACTTGGGCGAAATAACGTTGACCAAAATAACGGGAGTTTTAAAAGACATCGCGGTAAGTCCTGTAGAATGAAAAGTGTTCATCTTCTTCAATATAATTATATATACTAGCTGACCCCGCAAACGTTGTTTTGCCGTATATGTTATTAACCCCCGTAACCCCCTCTTGTGGTTGGAATTTCGTAAAACCCGCCCTTAGCTGACCTCTACTTGGCGAAACGAATATTCCTACCAAAATTCAAGTCTCTACGCCTTATGGTTCCAGAGATATCGTGATGAGTCAATGGGTGGAAATCTCTTTTATAGGTGTATATAGACTAAAAATTTGTATGCCTTTTTTTCAGTAATATACTAATTATTTGTGCTATTATTATGCGAGGACTTAACTGGTAAATTTATGTCACTTAAATTTATATAATTATTTTTAATGTATATCAAACTGTATGTCTTCCTAATAAACATAAATAAATAAATAAATAAAATAAAATAAATAAAAATGAACGTTTGTTTGTTTGTATTTTATAGAATCGCAAACTATGCATTTGATCATGTCATGATCTTCAGCGCAATGTTGTGCATGAGCCTACAAAGGTTTCTGAGTTGGTACGACAAAAAAAAAGAGTAGCAACGCGCAGGGTACAGCTAGTAAAAACAAATACTTTTTCTGTAAAATGGCTCATGTGTTGATTTTAGTATTGATTGGATTTCTAATTTCACCGGTTTCTGATAAAGCTATCTGACGCATAAAATATCCTATGGATATTTTTTTACTTTATTACTATAAATGATTTATTCAGTCCTAAATTTAACTAACATTTAGTTGTTAAAGAAAACAGGTGCTAAGGTTTAACAACAAAACACTTAATAAGGTTCAGCTGCTTAATTATTTCAGTAATTTACCTGCGAGATAAACTTTAAAAGGCTCTACTATACTAATGAAGCTTACCCTTAATAACTTTCACTGAGATAATTAAACCACACATGCATATTCAAGTAAGGTTATGACCCATATAAAAGTGATTTTCATTTGGTCGCACTTATATTGTTCTTTTTTCCTTTTGTTGAGAGTTAAACTAACACAAAGTGCAAACATGCCTCAAATAGGACAGTGATGAATAAAAATATTTAAATATAGATTTAGACTGAGGTAGGGCACAGCAGGAAATTTCCTGCTCAAAATATGGAGCAGCTCGACTGGGGTAGTACGTCTGCAACCCCAGAAGCATCGTTAGCGCGTTGCCGACCCTATCCCCAATTCCCCCCAGGAGCTCTGGTCACCTTACTCACCACAGGAACACAATACTGTTTGAAAGCAGTATTATTTAGCTGTGATCTTCTGTAAGGTTGATTTACTTCCTCAGTGGGGCTGATTCAGATTAAAATACTACAATATAAACTAACGAAAAATATATAAATTTGTTTTTTTTTAATAATATGTTGTGTATTATTAAACAAAAATATTTTACAGTCAGTATAGATATTAATTCGTTACGGAACAATCTCGTAGAGTATAATTTCCGATTCGATTAATTTTAAGCCGATTTTTAAAATGGGAACCCTCTTCAGTTATTTTGTTTATACAGGGTGTTAGGGGAATGGTTAGACATAGAGGTATGTTGGGTAGGAGGGGTCATTTGGAACCTATTTAGGCTAACTTACCTATATGCAAAGTGCTACGGATTTTTTTATGATTATTTTTTCATTTTTCGAAAAATGTGCCGAAAATTAGTGATTTGACCAAATGACCCCCCCTACCCAACATACCTCTATGGCTAACCATTCCCCTAACAGCCTGTATAACGCTGGATTTTGAATTGTTGTTTTTGTTCCCTTCAACAACTAAGCTAAGCCTGTATGATCGATTGCCGATAGTGTTTATTTTGTACACAAGTTAGAATACTGTTTTTAATTGAATTGTATGAGAATGAAAAGACTTTTTTTTGTCAGTCACATGATAGAGCCGACATAGAAGTTTTTTATTTTATTTTATTGAAATCAAACAGCTTATATAGTACAGTAATAAACAACAAAATACCTAACCACATTAGGTATATTAATTATAATGAAACAACTTTTTCGGATTTTATCTATAGTTTATTAAGGTTTTTAAATTCCTTACGTTTCAGATACTTTAGAGCAACCATGGTCACGGGAGGACTGCCGTACGATATAAAAAAGTAAGAATCATCGAAATCGATAAACCCAGTAAGAAGTTATGCGGTTTAATACAACGTAGGTCGACGAAAAAATTGTCAAGTAAATACGGATTTTTAGATATAACTCTAAAAGTACTTGTCAGATATCAATTAAATGTAAATGGAACCACATGACACGCACCGCCTTTCAATTAAAACAAAATTCATCGAAATTGGTTTACCTAGTCAAAAGTTCTGATCTAATAATACATTAAAAAAAATACAACTGAATTGAGAACCTCCTTTTTTGGAAGTCGGTTAAAAATTCGAAAAAGTTGTTTCATTATAATGGGTGAAATTCGCGTAAAAATTAGAACACATTATATTAAGTTTCATAGATAGCTCTAACAGTTTTTAAATGTTACGTGTCTTTTTTGGGTTATGGTATTAGCATCTATACTAATAAATAAAATTGGAGTGTCTGTTTTTAATATTAAAATAACCAATTTTTACTAAATGCATATGGATCTATACACGGAACATATACCAAAATAACAGTTTTTACAATTATTTTTGTCTGTATGTCTGTCTGTTTGTTTCGGCTAATCTCAGAAACGGCTGGACCCATTTTGACGGGACTTTCACTGGCAGCTAGCTGATATAATAAGGAGTAACTTAGGCTACTTTTAATTTCGAATTTTTTTTTATAACTGCGATCTGAACAATAACTTTTTTGTTAAATTCCACGCGGACGAAGTCGCGGGCACAGCAGCTTGTGTATAATAAAACTCCATAAAAGATATTGAAATTGTCTGAGGATATATTTTTTTTATATGACTAGGTTGGCAAACAAGCGTACGTACGGCTCTCCTGATGGTAAAGTTCTAGCAGTGCATTATCCTTTAAAAATGATTAAAATAAGGAATATGAATTAATATGTACATCTAAAGTTGTCTTTGCAAATTGTTTAAAATACAAAATGAAAGTAAATTATATGAATTTTAAGTAGCTTTTAATTGTTTTGTTACAAACATGTCACGTCAGAAGTTTTGTGAAATGCGGTTTAGAATGTGAGCAACAACGACCGGAGAAGAGAATTAAACTAATTAGCGCACTTGAGCTCGTAAATTACTAAAGTATTCCATAATAAGCGTACGCATGAATTTATGGTAAGTTAAACAGAAACTTTTTTTTTTAAATATATAAACAAAAATACCGCCACGAAATATGCATAATAAAAATAATGTCATATATTGGTGTCAAATTACGAAAATTTCAAAACTGTAAATATTTAGCACATCATTTATTTTTAATAAAGCCTAGTTCCAAACAATTATCAACACTTTTTTACTGGTAACGCCTGGGGAAGTGTTGGCACAGTGATATCGGGAACTGATGCCTTATTGCATGCGAGTGTATATATAGTATATACTTATTTGTTCAAGCGCGTTCATATACTTTCTTGTGCATATGTGTGAGTGTGTGTGTGTTTCCGTATACATATTTCCGGACCATAGACTTTGTTGTTTCGTCGACTGGGGCTAGTTAAGAGTGAAGCGTTTATTTATTTATATTGTTCGAAATACTGGCTTATACAATAATTTTTATCCTTTAATAATTGTAAGACTGGTGTTATATAGATAACACCAGTCTAGAAAAAAAAGATTACATCACTGAAGTTTAACTTCTGCACATAGACCTGCACTTTGTCTTAGATATACGAAACGTAACTGGCTATGAGAGAAAGAGAGGATGAAAACGTGTGCTTGCACTTCTCTCTGTTGCTCCGTTTGCCTCTCCCTGTCAGACTTTTCATAACGCTCTCGTCACGCATTCATCACCGTACTCCCAAAGTCAAGCGTGCGTAAAGAAGTTTTAATTCAAAAGTTTCTCACCTGCGGTAAACTGCAACCTAACGCGAAGACCCACGCCGCGTACAGCATTTGCTTACTTCGCCTTCTCGCAACGGACAGTTTCAAGGGATATATGACTGCGAAGAACCTGAAACAAAATAATTTACTCTATAATGTATATTGGTGAAGGAAGACTATATAATTGGACACTGACATTTTATAGCAAAGTGTCTTAGAGATTTTTAGAATATAATAATTTTATGCGTTAGTTTTTTTTTTCAAAAAAAGAATGTGTCAGTACTCAGTACACGAAGTCACACCAGTGCAGCTTATGTCTAATTTAATTTATTTTGTACTGGATGACCCGGTGAACTTCGTATCACCTACGTATATTTGTGAAAAATATACGCAAAACACTTTCTGAACGCACTTATATTTGGCAACCAATTGAAAACTTTTTTGACAAAAGACATTAAATTTCCCCGCTAGGAACATTTTGTATTGGAAAATAAAATTTTCGTTTTTACTATTTTCTACTACTTGTTATTTACGTTTCTCACCGTTTATACCTTCCCTGAGCTTCCACAAATATTCGAAGATCAAAATATTGCGAATTATTTATTATTATTTTGTATTAAGCATATTTACACATACGAATATGTAGAGAAAAAAAAAAGCGTTGTACGTATGTAGCGTATGTAGAATACATAAAGGTTATAGGGTACAACGCCCCATGTCGTTTATTGTAGAGAGGATGAGGGCTTCAGTGCAATTGATTTCACCCGATAGCAAATGTTTTTTATTTATTTTTTATTAAAAATGAACATCCACATATTTTAAAATATTCACGTCTTTTTATCGTGCAATAAACACATCCTACAGGCGCTACAGATCGACAGTCCTGTGACTGCCTAGTAACGCTAGGACGTGGTCCGGCGCTGACGGTATCTTTCTATTAGGTACGACTTAAATTTTTGAAGTTAAACTTCTTTACGCACGTTTGACTTGGAGAGTAAGCTGGTAAATGTGCGACGAGAAAATTAAAAAAAAATTTGATAAATATTATTTCTACAATCTTTTTTCGTGAAATTGTAATAATGTGTTCAACTATTAATGTCAAACTAGTGGTCGCCCAGAGGTCGAATATCGACCATAATTAATAAATTAAATTAAAGAAAACCAAAAAATTATGAAATTAAGGGACCTTTTTTTAATATTTCAATTTGACTACAGACTTTGACAATCAACAAAACGATATAATATGCGTGTGTGTGTCAAATACATGGTGGTGTGTGTAGTGTTTTTTTTTTGTATTGATTTAATATATTTTTATTTATAATTATAAAAATATTAGCATTCTGCACTCCTTCTCTTTATAAACTATGTACAAAATTTCATACTCCTCCGTCAGCGCAATTGTCGTAAAAAAGGGTACAAAGTTTTTGCTTCACGTATTATCTATACTAATATAATAAAGCTAAAGAGTTTGTTTGTTTGTTTGTTTGTTTGTTTGAACGCGCTAATCTCAGGATCTACTGGTCCGATTTGAAAAATTCTTTCAGTGTTAGATAGCCCATTTATCGAGGAAGGCTATAGGCTATATATCATCACGCTAAGACCAATAGGAGCGGAGTCTACGCCGACGAAGTCGCGCGCAGAAGCTAGTACCTAATATATAGATAGAGTATTCAGAACTCGAATAAAGGGAATAACTATAACCTTATTATTCAGTAATACTTAACTTATTAATTCTTAAGAGATTTAAATGTCATACGTAAAGATAAAATATATCTATCTGTAATCTGTCTGTAATTGTAATGTACTGTCTGTAATTATCTTTATACTTTGTTTGTAATATTTTTCTGGTGTACAATAAAGTATAAATAAATAAATAAATATATTTTTGCATTTTTAATTGAAAATAAATCAACGCGTAAATTAGTCTCATTCGTCTCAGTCGTCTCGTCGTCAGTCTCATTCGGGCAGTTGAGCTATGTACGTCGTTTTCTGTGAATCTCAAGGATTGTAAACCTTTTTCTCACCTTACGCAGTGATATTAATATTTGCACTGGTCAGTATGCGCAAATGTGCAATTTGTAACAACGAATTCTCCGACGGAGTTCAATGCTCCGCGTGTGGGAAACAGTTGGACTTTAGCTGTGCGGGTGTAACCGAGGCTGGCTGGAGGAGACTGGGCACGGACCGCAGATCAGTATGGAGATGTCCGCCCTGCAAAACTGCTAGTTCGGCTCCTCTCAGTCCTATTGAATCAGATTCATCAGCCACTATTCTGAAGGAGATTCGGGAGATTAGGCTACAGATGGCGGAATTTCATGAGATCAAGGCCAAATTGGATTGTCTTCCGAACTTGTTGGAAGAAATTAAATCCATGAAAGCGGACATTGCCGACTTAAAAAAGTCGTGTAACTTCTCGGCTGAATTAATAGACGATCTAAAAGTGAAGTCTGCTGATACAAACAAAAAAGTTGTCGATTTGGAGGGTAAGTTGTTTGCTGCTGAAGATAAAATTTATAATCTAAATTCTCAGCTGTCAAATTTTGAGCAAAGATCACGACTAAATAATGTCGAAATTAAGGGCGTGCCATCAAAGAAAGATGAAAATTTATTCCAAATCGCTGAAGCCATCGGTAGGGAAATTGGATATAGCTTTCCAAAAACACAGATAAATTATATCTCAAGAGTGCCTACGTACAACTCAAAGGAGAAGGCAATAGTGATATGTTTTTTAAATCGTTACATCAATGAGGATTTTATATCGGCAGCGCGAAATCATAAACTGTTGAAAGCCGAAGACTTGGGTTTTCACGGGTCACAGCAACGCGTTTTTGTGAACGATCATTTGAATTCTGAGTCCAAACAATTGTTAAATAAGGTCAAACAAATTGCAAGAGAGAAGAATTATGCTTACGTTTGGGTTAAGTTTGGCAAAATTCATGTTAGAAAAAACGATAACTCTGGAGTGTTTATAGTTAATAAGTTAAGTGATTTAAACAAGTTTGTATAGCCTGTTACACTTTACCCGATTCATTGCTTATGATGTTCGTGGGATTTAATTTTTTCTTTATGATTGGCTTTAATATTTTCGCTTTTAAACTCGTCCGTAGACTTAAAATTATTAATTTAACTAAGTTTTACAAAATGTTTGTAACGCCTGGATTGCCACTTCCACCTGAATCGCTTCGCTATTATTTACCTTGCGGTTCTATTCAACTACGCACAGCAATCAACAAAATTGCATTGCTCTCGCTTTGTCTGCATAGGATTGCATTGCACGCGTTGTCTAATAGCTTATTCTTTCCTCGTTGCACCCGTACGATTAGTTCTCATTGTTATTTACACATTCTGTCGCGCGCTTCACTCGTTCGCAGTCCTTTCGATGTTTCGATAATATTATTAATTAATTGTAGCTATAATTTAATATTATTCTGGGTTATTAATTTCGATTATTATTTTTTACTTTGTTATCATTTTAAAATTAATTTTAAATATAGCAATGGATTCTTATAGTGGAATTTCTGTAAGTAAATATAATGTGAACATATACTATCAGAATGTCAGGGGACTGCGATCTAAGACTTCAATTTTTTATCGAAATGTATGCCTTAACTCGTATGACGTAATTATTTTAACGGAGACATGGTTATTGGATGGTGTGTGTGACTCGGAATTGTTTGATGGTAGATATATTGTTTGGAGGCGAGATAGGAATTACGACTTCACTAAGCAAAGTCGCGGTGGCGGTGTGTTAATTGCCGTAAAGAAGAATTTTCATGTTACCTCGCAATTCCAGTATAATTCAACCGCAGAGGACATGTGGTTATCATTACCAATTAAATGTAATACTAGTAATATGTCGGTAAAACTAAATTTATGCGTCATTTATCTGTGTCAACAGAAAATGGGTCTGACTTTCTCAGATCAACTAGAGAATCATTTGAGTATGCTCGGTAGATCTATATTGAATCGACCTAATGACATTTTTTTGAAAAAGGATCAAAATCCGATGTTTCAAATTATAGACCTGTTTCTAAATTATGTGTTATAGCTAAAGTATTCGAAAAAATAGTATATAAACAATTATATTCTTCACTTAAAAACTCTTTTTCCGATTGTCAACATGGTTTTCTGAAAGAACGGTCAACTGTATCTAATCTTATCTTATTAAATGAATTTATAATCAGTGGTATGAGGAGGGGAGGGCAAGTAGACGTTATTTATACCGACTACAGCAAATGTTTTGACAGAATACATCATCCTACCCTAATTCGTAAGCTCGAAAATATTGGAATTAATGGTGATTTACTTAGGTGGTTTGAGTCTTATATTTCTAATAGATCCCAGGCTGTAGTTATCAATAACTATATATCTAGTTGGGTCGTTGTTCCTAGTGGTGTACCCCAGGGTTCCCTCTTAGGTCCTCTGCTGTTTTTGATCTTTGTAAATGATATTGAATCATGCTTCCGACACTCTAAGTTGCTATGTTTTGCTGACGATATGAAAATTTTCAAGACCATCTCATCCAGATCTGACGTACTTGAACTTCAGTCGGATTTAATACGTCTGAGCACCTATTGCGAATTAAATAAATTAGACCTTAACCCATCCAAGTGTTCTTTCGTATCATTCTGTCGTCAGTCAGCCCGCATTCCATCAGAATATCGACTAAAGGGTCAAAACTTGCAGAGACTTGTGAGGGTGCGTGATCTTGGGGTGATTCACGATTCGAGGCTTTTCTTCGATGAGCACATCGATGAAATTATTAAGAAAGCCTCTAAAGCACTTGGATTCATCATGCGAACCTCAGAAAATTTTAAAGACATAAAAACTATTAAGATTTTGTACTGCACGTTTGTTAGAAGTATCTTAGAGTATGGATCCGAGATTTGGAATCCCCGCTATAAAAAGTACACAAACAGAATCGAGCAGCTACAAATGAAATTTGTAAAATTTCTGTGTTATCGTCTAAAGCTACCTTATTCTTCTAATATTTACCCGAATCAATGCGCACGATTCCATTTGCTTCCTTTATACAAGCGGCGTGAAATTGCTGACATTGTTTTTTTAATAAAGCTAATTACTAATAAAATTAACTCTCCGGAACTACTCTCTAAAATTAATTTCATTGTTCCATCGAAATCAGTACGGCATTATACACCTATTCAACTCCCTCTGGTGTCCACAAATTACTGCCAAAATGCTTTCCTGTGGCGCGCGAGTAAAGGCGTAAATAATCTGTGTAGACTGAGCGATTTTGATGTATTCAGTTCGGGTGTAGTGGTGGCGAGGCGAATATTAAACCAGAATTTCTTCGCATTATATTGTTGATAAATATAATAATTAATATGTATTGTATAAAAAAAGGTTGCGTAACATCTTGACGTGCAATCACTCTGTCCGCATGATATGTTTATTTATATACTAGTTCTTAAACGTGAAAACCTATCATTAGCCAAATGTTGTTCAGTTCAATTGCTATGTATTGTTATTTGTGCTGTTGGTTTTCCGAATATTAAATAAATAAATAAATAAATAAATAAATAATTTTAAGCATTTAACCCTTAGGGCGTAAAAAAAGAGTTTAAAGTATTATAAGCTTAAGGGTATTAAATGGAAAACGTGAAACTCGTTTACTTTCATTTTCAAACCAAAATAAAATTAAATGTATTCATTAACATTTTTAAACATTAAGCGTTTAAGGGCTTGAATAACTAATTAAAATTTCTGTGCGGTAATGGCCCGCATGCACCCTTTATGGGAGTAAATGAGGATTAGATATTTCTACACGTGTTTATAGAACTACTAATAATTAGTTAGAACTAAAGCCACTTACCTATCAATGGATATGCAAACGAGCACATTAGAAGATAAGTAGAGACCGAAAGCTCTCATCACAAGCAGCACTTTGCAGAGCAGATTCCCGACCAACCAAGCGTTTGTGTATTTCCAACCGATCTGTAACAATGCGGGCAGATTAGAACTTAACTTTTACATCTGGGTGTGTACAATCCAATTAACTAGAATTTAGATGCTTTTAGGTAGATATACCATACTTGTTGTGATGTTATGGTTATGGAATAAAATTTACACTTGGGTCAATTATTCGATTTAGTACAAATATTTGTTTTTAGTCTGGGTGTATTTTGATGTGGGTCTTCCCACCGTGCCTCGGAGAGCACGTCAAGCAGATGGTCCCGGTTGTTATAATAACATCTGATAACGATCGTTACTCATAGTAGGGAATATATCTGCCAACCCTCAGTGGAGCAACGTGACTTCAGCTTCAGCCTATCGCAGTCCACTGCTGGACATAAGCCTCCCCAAGTTCGCACCAAAAATGGCGCGAACTTATGTGTTTTGCCCATAGTCACTACGTTAGGCAGGCGGGTTGGTGACCGCAGGGCTGGCTTTGTCGCACCGAAGACGCTGTCCGTCTTCAGCCTGTGTATTTGAAAACCAGCAACGCAACGTTACCATGTTTTGTTAATCTTCAACCCTTCTCTTACATGGAAAAAGAGGCATGTGCCCAGCAGTGGAATATTACAAGTTTAAATGTCATCGCTTAACCTACAAACATATGTGTCAAATTTGGGTGTATGTTTGTGTGGGTCTTATCACTGTGCCTCAGTGAGCACGTAAGTTTTCGGTCCAGGACGTTGTCATAGTCATCTGATAACAATCGTTACTCGTGGTATGGTTATCCAACGCTACGTGTTGTAGTGTGGTGGATTTAGCTCCAAATCTTATTTTATTTTTTATTTATTTATTTTTGGGAAACAAACAGTACAACATAACACAGAAAACAAGAGATAACAACAAGATATCGCACAAACCAGTAAAGTTTCCACCAATAACTAATACAAACAGGAAGCAGAAAGTAAAAATTGTGATATAAATTTACATAACAATTTAACAATCAAATACACAAAATTAAAACTCATGAAATTAGATGCTAAAAATTAACAATCTATGTTTAAAAAAAATCTAATTTAATATAATAATAGTCTAAATAAAACAAATCTAAACCAATTCAATTCATTGATTCAGCAATTCTTTGATGTTACTCTTGAAATTTGAAAGTGAACACGAAAATATATCGACATCATTAAATCTTTCATTATACTCTTTACAGGAACGACGAGTAAAGTCGTTCTGGGCATATTTAGTCTTGGTACAGGGTAAATCGAAAAGAGCATTTTTGCGTTTACTAAATTTAGGGACATTGAAATTTAGACAACTTAATAGGTAAGGGCTATCAACAGCATTATTTACCAGCTTAAAGAGAAATATTTGATCTCTGAGTATCCGGCGAAGTTCCAGTGGGCAGAAACCAGGCAAACTCTGACACGAGTTACTAAATCTATATTTTAAATGTTTCAAAAATTTGTTTTGTACCTTTTCGAGAGAGTCGATGTATACTTTATATTGGGGGTTCCAGACTGACGAACCAAATTCTAATAGAGAACGCACCAGACTATTATATAAAAGAGTAAGAGTGGAAACGTTTTTAAACTCCCTACCAATCCTCAAAATAAAGCCAAGCATTCGGTAAGCCTTAGCGAAAACACGATCTATGTGGAACTCAAAAGTTAATTTCCTATCCAGATAAATACCTAGGTCTCTCACCTCAGAAAGGCGGTCAATAACTATGTCATTTAGCTGATAATCATAAGTAATGGGCATTTTTTTACGTGTAAATGAGATGGTGCTACACTTTTTAACATTTAGGGAGAGCTCATTGTCGCTACAATACTCGCATAGTCTGTTTAGGTCCTGTTGTAACAGTAAACAATCCGACCGCTCAGATATCCTTCTAAAAACCTTCAAGTCGTCTGCAAATAATAATATAGAGGAGTGCTCAAAAATTCTTCGAATATCATTTATGAAGATATTAAAAAGCAACGGACCAAGGTGAGAACCCTGCGGTACACCAGACGAGACTGGAGTAAATGATGAACAAAAGCCCCGTATCGTCACTGCTTGACTTCTGTTCCGAAGATAAGATGATATCCACCTAAGTAGGTCACCATGTATACCAACCTGCTCTAGTTTCTTTAAAAGGATGTTATGGGATATTTTGTCAAAAGCCTTGGAGAAGTCGGTATACACGACGTCCACCTGGCCACCACCATCCATAACTCCCAGTACACGATGAACCAGCTCACAAACATTCGATTCGACCGATCTTCTATTGACGAAACCATGTTGTTCATCAATCAGAATACCCCGTATGATGGGATAGATATTATCATAGATAATCTTTTCAAACATTTTGGCTACTGTACATAATTTAGATATCGGCCTATAGTTTTGAACATTATGTTTATCTCCTGATTTAAATATGGGCACCACAAACGAGCGTTTCCAAACAGTAGGCATGGAACCAGAACTCAAAGATTTATTAAAAAGAAGAGAAATAGGATAGGCTAAAGTTATATAGCATTTTTTAAAAAATATTGGTGGTATCATGTCGGGACCATATCCTTTATTGATATCTAGGGACTTCAAGTATCTTTTGACTGTAGAAACTGATAGGTCTATATGTCCGATATCCAAATCACCACAGCCATTATTCTGTCTTTCAAATGTAATGTTTGCAGATCGATCGCTATAAACTGACTTAAAGTAATCATTAAACAATGAACATACATCCTCCACATCACTAGCAGTACGATCGTACAAAAACAAGCTGTCTGGAAGGCTGGAGGATGATCTCTTACATTTCACGAAAGACCAAAAGTATTTGCTGCTACTGCGTATTCTGGCTTCAGCATTATGAATATAATTATTATAACACCGCACCTGTACTAGTTTCTGTCGTTCTCGTAAAATAAGAAATGTGTGATAGTCAGAAATCCTATTGTAGATCTTCCATTTTTTATGGTATTTTAATTTTTCTGTAACAATTTTTTTCAAAGCAGGGGTATACCAAAATGGATAGTTATTAAAAGACCTTACAATCTTAACAGGAATCATGTCAAATATGATAGAGTTGATGGTCTGATAGAAAGAGTCAACCGCCTGGGATATATCACAGTTGTTTAATAAATCAAACCAATCGACACCCTCTAAAGCAACGTTGACGGCATCATAATCAGCTTGACGGAACAAACGTATCGAACGCGAAGCAGCTTTATTACGCTTGTTTGAAGAGGTCATATGCTTTATTTGTAAAGCCGGATGGTGCGCGTCTTCATTCGTTAGGGGTACACTACATCTTTCTACTGCGCAGTCATTATTACTAATAACAAGGTCTAAGAATCGACCATTTTGATTTGAAATTAGATTGTATTGTTTTAAATCATTGAATTGAAGAAAATTATACATGGAACTAATTAAATTATTACCACAGTTATAATTATTAATAATCATATGTCCACTTTCACTTGACCATGTAGCTTCGGATATATTAAAATCACCTACCAACAAAAAAGTATCGTCGGCACGACAAAGACAATCTTGTGAAATAATTTCATATAACTCACATTGTACCTCGTGCTGAGATCTGCAATGTGGGAAATAGCAGCAGAATATATGCATAAGTTTTGAAACGGGACCAGATGTAGTCATTATTGATACTCTAATAACTTCAGCCGCTTTATTAGCTAATAGAATAGGTGAAGAAGAATAAACAGTGAGATTAGAGTTTACAGCAATTAAAACTCCACCACCCATGCTATCCCCTCGTGAATTGTAACACCTATCACTTCTGTAAACAGTGTAACGAGAATCAAATATTTCCATGTCAAATATACCCTCATGCAACCAGGTCTCAGTCAAACAAATAACATCGTTATCCTGCCGCAATAAATTTCTGAAGATCGCACTAGTTTTAGTTCTTAGTCCGCGTACATTTTGGTAATAAATATTCATTGTGTTATTCATGATTGAAGACAGAGACAATAGCCAGATATAAACTTTTCAGATTTACCCTTGAGTACCAAAATGTACAAAAACCAATAATTATTATTATAATAAGCCCAACAATAATATACAACATTATGCACCTTCTAAAAATACAACAATTTGCTCCTTCTAAAAATATATGAGCTAATAAATTTATGAAATAATGAATAATAAGATTATGAAAAATTATTAAATATAGATCATTATTTAACAAACATAATATAATAACACAATTTAAGATTACTAAATTCAAGGCTAAAATATAAATTATAATTAAAATCATCAATAATATCAAAATCATCATCAAAATCAAAACTAACACCAAAAATAAATCAAAGATAATAATCATTAAAACTGCGATTAGAATCAATATCAACAATAAAATAGAATTAATAATTAAGATCGAAATCAAATCCAAATCCAATCAAATCCAATCCTTCTTCTTCTTCTTCTTCTGAAGATGAAGATGATGAAAGGTGAAAGATGCCTTTGCCCATTTGGCGGACATAGTTATCTTGGCGTTTTTTTTTTTTGTGTTATGAATGTCTCTGGACTTTTGATAAAGGATCCTAGATTCTATTGGTATTGTAGATCAAACTAAATGTTTCAAAATAGCTGAGCCATATCAATAAACAATATTACATAAAACAAGTTAAAATTGTGCCAAAGAAAGAAAATAAACTAGAAATAAAAATATAACCGAAGATAAAATAATGATACAAGAATGGAAAATGTTTACGTAATAATACAGAAATATCCAGAAAAAAAAAAATTGTGTCCTCAATATTTAATTTTGTAATAAATCTTGACTAATGGATTTCGCTGAGACGACCTTCAATAAATAAGTCATCAAAATGTTTTATATATATTTTGTAACTTCCTTATAATAACAAATAAAAAATAGTTATAATACAATTATTAAATGGCTTGCACTCAACCCTCAACTCTCCTTACTAGGACTTACTTTTGTGTTATTTCTCCGATAAGATAATAAATTAATAAATAAATAATAAATAAACAAAGCCTTTATTCATTGACCATATGTTTAAACTTAATTATTACAATAGTAAATTATTAAATTATTATTAGGAAGATAATTATTAGGAAAGATAATACAGTGAGAAAAGATACCCAGACTGTGGCAAAGATCTGTACGGACCATAATATTATAAATGTTTGCCCGATGCATAGTGCCAGTGCACAGTGGAGCCCAGAATGCTAAATGTGGATTTACTCGAGCGTCGTAGGGACCTTTTGGATTGTGAAGATTAGATGTTAAATAGAAAAAAAAATAATTACAAGAAAACATAAAAACCTGCCTGCGGAAGAACAACTAATAGAAAATCAACTGAAAAGGCTGGAACAAGATAAAATTACAAAAAGCCAGCGAAATAAATCGAAACAATATCTATACAAGTTAAAGGTATATAACATAAATTACGTGAAATATTTAATTTCCTTTTGCCTCTGGCTGGAGCCGACACATTTTTTTTTAAATATAAAACCTTCGTTGTTATTTTACATTTTTTTAACATTAGACACTTGTGTCATGAAAAAATTCCAATGTTTTTACTTCAAAAAAAAAAAAGTGGACATTCTCAATTCGACTGTATTTTTTATATCATATAAATTACCTCATTCATAGCTTTTTATTAAATTTATTACCTACTGATTTTGATGGTTTTTTTTTCTGTCGTAAGCGGGTGCTTGTCATGTGGTCGCATTTAATTTTTTTTTGATCGCGGTTAGACGTGTACTTTTTCTAATATCCCTAATAATTGCTTTGCGTTTGAACTTTACATAGTCTCAATGTATTAAGGTCTGTTAATGAAATACGTACATATTATGTTCGCTATAAAAACTCTCTAGCGAACCTAGTAAAAAAATTGAGTCCGTAGAAAGTAGATATGTCAGAAGTGAAACGTCTTTGGCAAACTAATTCAAAAAACGAATTAAAAAAAAAAACGGATTTAAAATACAAAAAAAAAAAATTAATTGAAAAAAAAGACAACCTCACGCGGTGGTCCCAGACGGTCACACATCCAAGTACTGAACGTCATGATGCTGCCGCGTTATCGGTCGCTCAAATTTGACCCCTCATGCGCCTAAAGAAGTTTCACTTCAAAAACAACGTGTATTTAATTGACTGAATTTTCGACTACCTACCTCGTATTACTTATCGATAATCGATATAATGAAGTCTGATGTTTTTCGTTTGCGAGCAAGCGAAATTTTTTTATATGATTTCATACTTATTACGATTAGTTGCAAGTAGGTAAGCAAATTGAATGCTCGATTTAGCTCAAATTTTGTATATCATTGTAATTGTTACATATCCTCAATTCCCAATCAAATATGTATTGGTACTAATCTTACACCTTCGTTTGTTTGTCTTAATTTCTCTATATTGTATCGAACTAAGGGCGGACATTAGACACTCAATTCCTTTTTTTCTTTTACGTGGGCAAAAGTATGAGGACATGGATACCACTCCGGCACGGGAGTACCAGAATGGTTATGCCACTCTTACTGGCTAAACACCCCACGTGTGAGCAGAATTCCGCCTGGGTGGGGCAAGGTGGGATCGCACTAGCATTCACCACCTAGACACCCAATCCCTAGAACTAATTCAAAAGATACGTACGGTCACTTCGAACTGCGCTAACGAACGTACCAGTCTCATTTTTTAAGTGAAACTTCTTTAGAATCGTTGTGATTTCAAACCTGATGCAACGAAAAAACGACAGGGAAGGGCGCGCCGCGCTGCACGCCCCGCTACTTTGTAAGTCTATGTACATAATTTTAAATTAGTTTGCCAAAGAAGTTTCACTTCTGACATGTGTACTTTGTACACACGCAATTTTTTTATTTTAAATTCCAAACAGATTAGTTCAAAAATATCTTTAATAACCGATTCAAGAAAATTAATTTATTGTTCTTGTTTAATTGTATTAAACAGTATATTGTTTATTAAGTCGACTTAAAAGTCAAGTCGAAATTCCGTTTGAAAAATTTTCCTACTGTTGCTATCGAGTAAGTTTTGCTCGTGTGCGAAACGGAGCGTTTGTTTAAATTGGCTTTGCGTTTCGATGTTCGTTTATGAACGACGTTTACGAGTATATCTAGTTTTTTGAAATAATGAAAGTATTAGAAAACTTGTGCTTAAACACCGACGCGGACGGTCGCGAGTCCGACTCCCGCTCGGAGTGGATATTTGTGTTTATACAAATTTTTATTTCCGGTCTGGTCCGGCTGGTGGTCTGGAGCCTATATCATCCCACTGCTGGGCATAGGCCTCTTTCTCCACGGCGGGGCTTCCACAAAGCGGGTTGGCGGATAATTATATTCCCTACTATGAGTAACGATCGCTATTAGGTGTACATGATAACAACCGGGACCGACGGCTTAACGTGCTCTCCGAGACACGGTGGGGAGACCCACAAGGACTACACAAACACCCAGACCACGGCAAACATCCGTATGGCCTATACAGATTAATATTGTCGTGTGCGGGGATTGAACTCCGAAACCGCCCGCGCAACAGCCAATCGCAATCCAGTGCTGTGACCGCTGTGCCAACGCGGCATTAAACTTTAACTATATTTATTTAGCGTTTAACATATTAAGTCTTAATATATACTGACTTTAAGCTATATGACTTGAAGACTTCCAGGATAATAATATCTTTCTTTTTTTTTATCGCGGGGATAATAATATCTATAACTAGGTGTGTCCTTACTAAAATTACGTATTAACGTACTAAAATTTTACATAGCCTATAAGCCTTCCTCGATAAATGGCTTATCTAATACAAAAAGAATTTATCAATATTAACCGGTACTTCCTGAGATTAGCGCGTTTAAACAAACAAACTTTTTATCTTTATAAGTGTTATATAGTTTACTAGCGACTTCTATCCGTCCATATTTTTGTACACGATAAGTAATCACCAACACATTATCATATTATACTAAAACCTTCTCCGAAACGCTTCATCTTATGGTATAAGTATTTTTCCGATCGATTCAATATTAGTTTCCGCAGTATAACCGAACAAAAAAAAACCGGCTCTCCATTTATTAGTATAGATAGAAGATTGAGTGTCCCTTTTGTAATCGAGCTTGTACGATATTAATTTCACAATGTGTAATTATATTTTTCCATGAAAATTGAGAATTCCAATAAGATATTTGAGATATTTAATTACTTACGAGTAATACGACGATGTAATATTCTTTTGAAAAAAAAAAATAAAAAAAAAAAAATGTGTTCCGAGTAAGATTTACTCATTCGGGAAATTTAGATATCAAATTTAATTAATTATCTATATATCTATACTAATATATAAAGCTGAAGAGTTTGTTTGTTTGGTTGTTTGTTTGTTTGTTTGTTTGTTTGTTTGTTTGTTTGTTTGTTTGTTTGTTTGAACGCGGTAATCTCTGGAACTACTGGGCCGATTTGAAAAATTCTTTCAGTGTAAGATAGCCCATTTATCGAGGAAGGCTATAGGCTATGTGTCATCACGCTAAGACCAATAGGAGCGGAGTCCACGCCGACGAAGTCGCGCGCAGAAGCTAGTATTATAATAATTTGGCAAAACAAGGGCTGTCGCGGATTCAGTGTTGCCAACTTTATTTTTTCCAACCCACCAAATGAGGCCGTGTAAACCACCAGAAACCAATAAAACTTAGCGGCCTCTCAAACCACCAGAATTCCACTAAAAAACCCAAAAACAACGGATACCTACCTAAATATAATTTGAAAATAAAACAACAACAACGTAATAATTATCTAAGTTACGTATGTACTACAGAAAAAACAATGTACTTGTACAGAAAAAAAGGAAACAATTAGGTAAGTACATAACTACCTAACTAAAGAAAATCGTCTTCTGAGGAATCAGCTTCATCTGCACTCTGCATAAAATAAAATTCTTTAGTGTCAATTTCTTGAACTACGGCATTGGGTATTTACTTCATCACTTCAGCCTATTGCTGTTAACTGCTGGACATAGGCCTCGCCAAGTTCGCACCAGACATCCCGGTTTTCCGCAATCCTTATCCAGCCTACACCGGCAATCTTACGTAGATCGTCGGTCCAACGGGCCGGAGGACGTCCCTCACTGCGTTTACTAAGACACGGTCTCCACTCCAGGACACGTCTGCTCCAACGGCCATCGGTCCTGCGACACAAGTGACCAGCCCACTGCCATTTTAACTTGCGAATTCTGTGGGCTCTATATCTTTAATATATCTTAATAATCTTAAATATCTTTGAGAGAAACCCCAAGCATAGCCCGTTCCATTTCTTAAACTTTAAGGCGAGACTAGAAAACGCACAAAAAATGAGCCAGAATACAGCTTTTCAGAAGATCACAAAAAATATGACAAATCCTGCAAAGATTTTTACAATGATGAAGTTTAGAGAAAGCTTAAAAAATCCAAAAGGGCGTCGTTTTACGATGGAAGAGAAAAATTTTTCGCTATCATTTTTTAAAAGAAGTGCAAAATGCTACTCCTTGATTTCAAAGCAATTTGTACTTCCATCAAAAAAGTCCTTAACATTCATGCTGTCATCGATAAAATTAAGACCAGGAATTAATAAAATTATTTTTGATAAAATTAAACATACAGTAGTCTCTATCAACGATGATAAAAAGGTATGCTCGCTGATTTTTGATGAATTTATGTCGATTACCCCCGAAGTTTATTATGATGCAAGTCAGGATGAATTAAAGGATTTTGCAAATAATGATCCTAGAAAATTTGCAGATCATGTATTAGTTTTTATGATTAAAGGCATTAAAGCCAATTACAAGCAACCAGTGGCTTATTATTTCACAAATGGTTTAAAAAAAGATGAGCTAAAACAAATTACATATGATGTAATTAAAAATATTCAATCCACTGGTTTGCACGTTTTGTGCACAGTGTGTGACCAAAGCATAGTTAATGTAAGTGTAATAAATAGTCTGGTGGAGGATACACAGTCAGTACATTCGGAGGGGTTGTGAATGTCGATTTAATCATTTTAAAATTAACAATCTCTACTCCTTCTCCCCCTCTTTACGATCCCCCCCCCCCCCATTTATTAAAGGGCATAAGGAATAATTTATTAAACAAAGATATTATATATACTTTTATTATTTTATTGTTTTAATCGTGTTTGTGGTAGTAATAAATAAATAAAACAATAGATTTTAATACTTGTTTTTTAAATTAAACAAAAAACAATGTTACGTAACGCGATGTTCGAACCCACCCCCTCCCTCCCCTGTAACGCATCGTAACGTTTAGCAAGAACCCCCTCCCCCTAAATTAGCGTTACGTAATACTTGAACGCCCCCTTATGACTTACCAGTGGAGAGGCACAATCACCTTACTGAACCACTATACTGAACTGTCGCGTCGTGATAACTAAAAAAAATGACGGCCCTCTAACAATTCGCGTGTTTATTGTTTAACTACATATAGATAGATATCCTTTAACACTATTTTCAATATAGCTGTCTTATATTTTACGTTTGTAGTAACTGAATGAAATTTCCTAGGGGAGATACACAAAGAAAGCGGGACAAAAGTTAAGTTTAAAAATTATTCAAAATAAATATTGTCGTATTTTTACTCAATAATACTTAATTAAGTACATATATTTATTTAAATTCATGATAAACACACTATAATTTAGCAACAGATACAAAGAAGGAATGTATTGTATACAAAATAAACGGAAACCGACAATGGGACAGGCCAGGGTAGAGACATTTCAAGAAAAATATACTTTGATTGGGCATTTAATCGTGATGTTGTTTCATAAAGTACATTAAGATGATGTGATCCATTGCAAAAAAATTACAACATATAGAAGAAAAAATCTATTTTTAAACTGATTGCCGTTCAAGTTACCTCTTATCGTAGAGTTAACCAAATATGTTTAAAAAAAATCCTAGAAAAATACTAGATCATTTTTAGTGGAAAGCTCCGAAGCTTACCACTAACCGGAACAAACCTAAACCACTAAAAAATTCACTAGCCACTAAATCCAATTTTTTCCCGCCAAGAGGGGTCTCCAAACCACCAGATCTAGTGGAAAATCCACTATGTTGGCAACACTGCGCGGATTTGATTTCCGCTCGGGGCAGTTATTTGTATCTATATAGGTAGGTATTAATACTACACAATTATATACAAAATTGCGCGGACTGAGAAGTATGAAATTTCGTACACCCACTGATAGTTTATATAGAGAAGGAGTGCAGAATGTTAATATTGTTTTTTAAATTATGCATAAAAATACATTAAATCCTTTGTTCGGACTATTTAGTAGATGGTTTATGTGAAGTTTGCACAAAATCGGTCGAGCGGTTCTTCATTTATCACATTTTTTGCAACAAAGGAGGATCATTTTATTAATGAGGATTTTGCTGTCAAATTGAAACTTTGAATTTTTTAGCGTTGACAGTACAAGCATGTTGTAATATCATTCATTTCTGTCATTTAATTCTGGACGTGCTTCGATTAAAGAAAATTGTCAGCGATAATTATTGCTTTGTGTGTGTGTATGATTTGTTTGATCTGATGAAGACAAAAAACCCAGCGATATAGTACATTACAAAAATAATTAACGCCCAACGAAGTGGGCACGGGACGGCTAGAAATATTATAATCTCGGAATCCTCAGGGGAACATAATATGACATGAAATCAGATGTGCCCAATTATCTTTTGACATTCCGAATGACAACAATGTTTTCGTTTGAAAATTAAAATAAGCTAAATGCTGGCAGTTCAGTCTTGGCGCCGCGTTGGCACAGCACTGGATTGCGATTGGCTGTTGCGCGGGCGGTTGCAGGTTTGATCCTCGCACACGACAACATTTGTATTGGCCATACAGATGTTTGCCGTGATCTGGGTGTTTGTGCAGTCCTTGTGGGTTTCCCCACCGTGCCTCGGAGAGCACGTTAAGCCGTCGGTCCCAGTTGTTATCATGTACACCTGATAGCGATCGTTACTCATAGTAGGGAATATATCCGCCAACCCGCATTGGAGCAGCGTGGTGGATTAAGCTCCGATCCTTCTCCTACATGGGGAAGAGGCCTATGCCCGACAGTGGGATATTACAGACTGAATCGAAATGCTGGCAGTTTCGGATTCGATCCCCGCTCATTGCATATATTTGTGATTGTCATACTAGTCTACGAAGAAGAAGTGACCAACGTGAAATTAGCTAGCCAATGAAGTAAAACTTACACTTACATAAAGTACAAACACACTTTTTTTTTTAATTCAAAAGCCGATGCTTGTCATTTGGACCTATTTAAATTTGATCGAAATCCGACGAATCGCTTTTGAGTTATTATAATAATATCTACGTATTTAAATCACGCCCACGTTTACGAAGTCTCATTAGTTTTCTTTTAATGCTTTGTTTCTTTTAATGGTGAACAACAAATAGTATGGTTCTCTATTGTAGACTTAATAATTATAACCTTGAATTCCACTAAAAAAATCACTAAATTACTTAACGCTTTTTATTAAACAATTTATTATAACTTAAAAAATGTAAGCAATTTAATTTAATTTTGCGTATAATAAATTAAAATGTTATTAATGTTATACCGTAAATTTGACCCTATAGAATATGTGTAATGTCCTATGATTTACGTTTAATTAAGCCTTATATTGATCTAAGTCCAGATCAAAGGTTGACTGAGTAAATGATACGGCTAAATTGAATACTACATTTCTGAAAATTAGCAAGCAATTGTATTAATTTAGTTTATTGTATGAATCTGTCAATTGTAAAATGATTAAAAAGATTTATCTGTCTGCAATGAAGTGATTTGATAAAGAGAAATATTAAAACGCAATCGTAGGGTCTAAAAGTCATAATATAATGAAGCAAGCCTTTTGTTCTCACTTGACCATGGTTGCTGTAAAGTGTAAAATAAACAGTGCAATTAAAACTTTTACGAGTGTATTATTTATTACTAGCTTCTGCGCGCGACTTCGTCGGCGTGGACTCCAATCCTATTGGTCTTAGCGTGATGATATATAGCCTATAGCCTTCCTCGATAAATGGGCTATCTAACACTGAAAGAATTTTTCAAATCGGACCAGTAGATCCTGAGATTAGCGCGTTCAAACAAACAAACAAACAAACAATCAAACAAACAAACAATCAAACAAACAAACTCTTCAGCTTTATTATATTAGTATAGATTAAAAAAATATTTTGTGCTTGATATCACTTCATTTATGACTTTTATAAACACAAGTAAAAATTCTAAGCATTTTGTCGGAAGATGTCTTCATAAAGTCACACTTTTCAATGTCAACACCACATGCCCATATCCACCCACCTACTTTGAAGTTAATGAAATGTTAAAGACCTATCAATCATTTTCGACAGAAAAGTTGTATGATTTATAAAAAGTTAAATAGTCACTTAGCTACTTATAAAGGGCGCTAACGCTGACTTATTTTTTATTCGAGATTTAAAAGCAATTTCTCTCGCTACCTACACAGTATAACTAAATTAAGCTGAAAAAAATTATTGGAAATATTATTAGCATTTTCGAATCGTTACTGATAGTAGGGGAATATGTCATGTAAACGTGATGGATTACGCTCTGACCCTACTGGACAAAAAGGCCTATGCCCAGCAGTGGAATGTTACAAGCTGAAGCGAACCGCGTAGCGTACTGTAATAATTATAGTGGGCATGACGAAAGATTTTGAAAACCTCTTCCATAATGTGGGTACACATTAACTATTTATGAAGATAGGTACCTACCTATATTTCGGTAATAAACTTAAGTTTAGGAAGTTTAAAACTATTTTTCTAATATGTTTTCAATGAGAGCGGCAAAACGGCTGCAGGTGTCATGGCGTCGGCTCTGACGTCACAAAATAATGTGGGCCTTACTTTTTACGTTACTCTTTGGAGCGCGCCTGACGAGCAACCCCACCCCAGCCTGCGAATTTGGGATATATATAAAAATAAAAATACACATAGATGTATTTTTAATAGCACTTCTCAGAAATGTTAATTATATAAATAACACCCCCGTAGTTTATGAATAAAAAATAGGTAAAGATCGCGCATCTTATACGGTCGATATCTCCTCGGATACCTAAAATTCGGTACTTCTTATAATCTATAAAAACTGCACCCTGCTTAAATCTAATTGCACCATCAATAAAAATACACGAAATGCAATGTTAATTGCAAAAAGTTAATAAAACTCAATTTATCAATTGCCGAACTGCACAGCGTCCTCGCGCATGCGCGGCGCAGATATTCTAGGGCAGGGATGGCGAACCTTTTTTGATGTCCGTGCCACAAAGTCATAAAAATTATTTTTTAAATAGATAACGTGCCAAACGCCGCCCAGCCCAACCGAATCCTCCTATCAGCTTCCTTCTCGAAGTTGTTTCGGACCAGTTGAATGGTGTGGCCAAGGTAGACATACTCCTGAACAACCTCCAGAAGGATACCGTCAACCGATACCGGTCTCGGTATGACCTGGTTGTTAAACATAACTTTCGTTTTGTCTAAGTTCATACCGAGACCGACTCGTCGGAAGGACTCATTTAGGCCGGACAGCATCTGGCCTAGCTCATCCAACGTCTCCGCAAAGATGACGATATCGTCGGCAAAACGAAGGCGAGAGATGTATTCGCCGTTGACGTTGATGCCTCGTTCCCCCCAATCCAAGGTCTTAAAGACTTCCTCCAGCGCAGTGGTAAACAGTTTCGGTGATATTACATCTCCCTGTCTTACACCACGCTGGAGGAAAATGGGTCTTGTTTTCTGCTCTTGGATACGAACGGTCATCGTCGCCGCGTCGTACATACATCTCATTACCTCGATATATCGCCAGCCGATATGACATCTCTGCAGAGAGTCCAGGACAGCCCAGGTCTCGACAGAGTCGAAGGCTTTCTCGTAGTCCACAAATGCCATACACAGCGGCTGATTATACTCTTCTGTCTTTTGAATAATTTGCCGAACAGTATGGATGGGTCTACGGTGCTGTAGCCATTTCGAAACCCAGCCTGCTCCGGTGGTTGGAATTCGTCGAGTCTTCTGGCGAGACGATTCGTAACAACCCTCGAAAACAGTTTATAGACGTGGCTCAGAAGTGAGTTATTGTGGCACGTTATCTATTTAAAAAATAATTTTTATGACTTTGTGGCACGGACATCAAAAAAGGTTCGCCATCCCTGCCCTAGAATATCTGCGCCGCGCATGCGCGAGGACGCTGTGCAGTTCGGCAATTGATAAATTGAGTTTTATTAACTTTTTGCAATTAATATTGCATTTCATGTATTTTTATTGATGGTGCAATTAGATTTAAGCAGGGTGCAGTTTTTATAGATTATAAGAAGTACCGAATTTTAGGTATCCGAGGAGATATCGACCGTATAAGATGCGCGATCTTTACCTATTTTTTATTTATAAACTACAGGGGTGTTATTTATATAATTAACATTTCTGAGAAGTGCTATTAAAAATACATCTATGTGTATTTTTATTTTTATATATATCCCAAATTCGCAGGCTGGGGTGGGGTTGGACGTATTATGTTATGTTGTGACGTCATGCGCTGTAATTTGTGTTTCAATCAAAATGGCCGATTGCAGTATTTTAATGTTTTATTTTATTGAAAATCACAATAATCTTAGTATATTACATAAAAATAAACCAGTATTTTGAATTTTTTTAATATGAGTGTTCTCCTAAAATCATTAAATTGACGATTTTTTGTTACCTACTGTTGTCATGCCCGTTGTAGATGTTTTTTTTTGTTTGAGAACTAGATTTGGTACGGGTATCAAGCTCACAATACTAGACTGATAATAATTAGTTAGAATACAATAATTATTGTAGTTTAACAATATCATTAGTAGAAAATAAATGTGATATACGTTGAACAAATAAACTATAAGTATATTTGCTTAATAACATGCTACGAGTATGTCCAGTGGCGATAATTATTTCAAATGTATTGTTATTATAACAGCTACAGTTATTATAATTATGGCTAATCATATTACAAATATTTATAATGGAAATGAAATTAGCTCTGATATCAGACATGGCATCATGGCAACAATTTAACAAATACTGTACTTGAGATATAAATTTCTTCTGACATTTGTATATTTTTTATTTTTTTTTTATCAATGTAGTTTTCTTAATTCCTGAGAGCAATCATAAGTCGTGGTAAGAATCCGTAAATGCTCAGTAGCTCAGAATGGTTGATTAGACTCCAAACACTTTCCTAATGTGCGAGGTAAACCAGCAATGAGTCGTTATCAGGCTGATCATTAAAAAATGGACCAGACACGAACATAAAATTAAAAATCTTGATCTTATTAGTTAGTAGTACATTTGAATCGTGATTTTACAAATTAAAATCTTATTGCAAAATAATTTATATAATAAATTCATTATACATAATGTAAAGCTACCACGGATTCCGAATTTAAATTCTGCAGATAATTGGAAAACAACTCTGCAGTTACTCTTTAAATGAGGAGTTTTGCAAATATTTTGTTATATACTCTGATTATTAACTTAAATTAGAGACACATAGGTACATTTATATGTATTTAAAATGAGATTCGAGGCTGCTCGTAATAATAAGTTAAAAAAAAAATTCTAACAATAGAATATCATCTTTCCATATACAGTGGACCCGCGGTAATCGGACAAACGTTTTGCAGGGCAGTGTCGGATTACCGAATTTGTCGGATTATAGAGTACCCTGCCTAAGACCCCCTATAGTCCGGAATTTTTTTTAAAGAGTACCTTGTAATCCGACAAATTACAGGTTCAATGATAGTATTCAGGAGTAAAAATGATACTTCATTATGTATGTCTTTAGTAAATTAAACAACTCAATAGAGAGCTTACGTTTTATTATAAAACTAACGTCATTAATGCTATAGAACTTACAAAAAATATGCAATAACTTTACATTAGGAAATAATTGGAAATCATCGCCGCGATAAAATCGCCGCGATAGAATAGCCGTGTGGAGACGCGTTCATAGAGAGTATAAAGAAATAGGTGGCACGACGATAATATCGTCGCGATTCTTTCGCTCGTGGAGACAGCCCCTAAGTTTGGCTGGCTTTATTTTTAACCGACCTCTAAAAGGTGCAGATTCCTTGTTTTTTTTTTCGATTCAAATTCGATTGTATTTTTGAAGTTTATTGGAGTTTACTCCTTAAGAATCGGTTTTCATATAAGGCCCCCTGTATGAAAAAAATATGAGGAGTAAAATCTACTGCACGAATGACCTCGTTTAGCTAATCTATCTCGTTTAGCTCGATTAGCTAAAATTATAATAATACGTACAAATGTTTAGTACATTCATACGTAGTATTCAAAGTGCAATCGCATCAAAGGCAATGCAAATATAATCTACACTTAGTATTTGAGAATTTCCATTAAGCAACGTTATGGCTTAGCATGCATGATCTGGTAAATATTCAAATCGGGATAACAATGATGCTTTCGTTAATCGAACCGAAATGAAAACCCGAAGGCTATTAGACTATTTGAATTATTATAATAACCACTAGCCCGTTAGCGCAGTTTGTAGTGGCCAAGCTGTCTGTTCCTGCCTGAGTCTGGGTGTAATATTTGAATGTATATTTTTTATATATGTACACGTTGCTTAACGTAGGAACAGACGATCGTGTGTGAAAGTAAAAAAAAACTGACATTCGTCAGTTCGTAATGAAAACAGTTTTGGTATAATCCCTATTAATGCGTTTCAATTGACATAAATTACGTTGATGATATTTTATAAATTTTATTACTTGTAGATGTATATCGAAGTTGGTTGTCTGAGAATAAACACAATTGATAAACGCGTGGGACGTCCTCCGGCCCGCTGGACCGACAATCTACGTAAGATTGCCGGTATAGGCTGGATGAGGATTGCGGAAACCCGGAATGTCTGGTGCGAACTTGGAAGGGTCTATGTCCATCAGTGGACTGCAATAGGCTGAACTGACTGACTGATTCAGATGTTTTTCTACCCCATTACACCACCACATTACTGTATATTTATTTTTGTTTTCTCTATTTAATTTTTTACATTTTTTATTGACCACCTTTTCCTTTTCGTTTTAATGAGGATCCGTAACGTTTTTAGTTGAGAATGCAGATTTATAGAACTAAGAAATCCTTAACATACAGTGCAAACATTTTTGTTCTACGACAAAAATTGACGAAGTTATGATCAAATTACTAGCGGAGTTTACTAACCGGCCGGCGCGGAAGGCTGTGACGTCACTCGGACGTTCCATGCCAGTTAGCCCATAGTAGCAACAAGCTGCGATGGTGTTTTTATTTAAACTATCTGTCCTACAAAAAATTTGTAAGGACATAATTTGTAGAAAATTGCTTTGCCTACAAATATGTTCATATAACTTTTTGCCGAAATTTAAAAATTAAAGAAGTTATAAGCAAAAAAGTGAGAAAATTTCTATAAAGATTTTCTTTTTTGCTCTATAACTTTTTTTTATACATTTCACAAAAAAATACCTCTGACCAGTCTTGTAGATGGTTTTTTGAGGAAAATTTTTCTCTACAATTTTTTGAACTTCATTCATTTAAAACGCTGTTACAGCGCTCCAAAGTTGACCGGGTTCGTCAATGCTCATGAGAATCCGGTCAAAACGAAATGCGAAATGTTTAAATGAAAACACCATCGCAGCTTGTCGCTACTATGGGCTAACTGGCATGGAACGTCCGAGTGACGTCACACGCATCCGGCGTACACTGACGTAGCAGCAGGAACGGCATAATGTTTATAACTTAATATCTTCGTAAGTAATGGTCCGATTTGGATAATTCAAAAAGAAATATCATTTTTATGTCATAGAGAATAACGTGGATACTAGTTCTATTGAATTTGCTAGAACTTTACTGATCCTCATTGTAGCCACAAGCAAAAAATAATTAACACAGCACAAATAAAAGAGATAAAAGTGAATTTAGTTCTAAAGTCTTTTTTACCCTTAATGTTTTTAGCCGTTTTGTAATTTTTAACACGGTGCAGGTTTTTAGTTTGAACCAAGATATTTTTGAAGTGAAACTTCTTTAGGCGTATGAGGGGTAAAATTTGAGCCACCGCTAACGTGGCAACGCGTCACGCGGTCAGTACTTGGATGGGTAAACGCCTGGGGACACCGCGTGACGTTGGCTTTTTGTTTTTTTTTCAATTAGTTTTTTTTTGTATTTACAATTAGTTTTTTTTTTATATTCGTTCGCCAAAGAAGTTTCACTTCTGACATGTGTACTTTGTACGCACGCAATTTTTAATATGAACAGCGTAATAATTTTGCCAGCCATTCTCGTTCTTTGAATGGAAAGTGGGGTGTTTTCTTTATTAATAGTAATTAATTCTACAACAGGATATTTGTTGCAACGTTTTTAATTAGCATTACTGAGAAATATGCTTTGCACTGGGTCGAAATTCCTTGAATTTTCCATTTTCTTTGAACAAAACTAGATGTTACGGCGCCAGACAATCCCACAGGGCCTAGGAGTTCGGGGCCCATCAGCGACCTCCGGCGAACTGTCTGACGTCGGGTACAAATTACCTATGGGCGATACTAATCGCTCTGCGCGAGAATTAAATATATTTTATTATATCTACGACTTACCTTAAGAGGGGGGCTCTGGTAATCCGGTTCAAGAAAAGTCAGGGCGGTGTGTAGGTCTGTGGGTGTGTAATGAAGGTTGTGTGTGTAAGAAAGTGGACTGACTTCTCGACGGCCGACTACAGCGCCACTACTCGACGGCAAATCAGGCTCGGCGATCACCCCACTCACACTCACGGTTCACAAGGGTTAAGAGACAGAAATATTAACACGCACAATTAATCGTTAAATACAAAATCCATATAACACAGAACAGTTACAGCAGTTTTTAAATACATATACACTTTAATCTCACTACAGACAAATTCACGCGGCATACAAATCACTCAATACTCGTTAAATCAATTGCCCATACAATAGAAATAACACGCCACGGCTTACAACGAGATTAATACAAAGTTATAAAAAGTAGATTGCAGCGATTCACGCAGCGAGCGACCGACAACAACGACGTGCGATTCGCTTGCCCACAGAAAGTAACTGACGCGGGGTGCGGGCGGTCCGCCTGCGCGGGCGCCCGGTCGAACGATACGTCACGAAACCAGTTATGCTCAGCTGGTTGCGCGAACAATCCCCCGTCCCGGACAGAAGGGCGTTATGTCCGAGAGCAAATTGGTAATCGAGATAGAGTCGCGACGGCGCGTTGCAAGACCGAATCTCCGACCAGGACCTCGGCAACCCTGGGCACTCCATCCGATCCACAAGACAACTTAACGATGCGCCCGCGGCGCCAGTACAATGGCAGAGCGTTGGGTTCTTTGACCAACACGAGATCTCCAACCTGAGGGGGGTCCGTCTTGTCAGACCACTTAACGCGCTGCTGCAACAGATGTAAGTACTCCAGAGACCATCGGTGCCAAAAATTCTGAGTCATCTGTTGCAGCAGTTCAAATCTACTCAGACGCGAAGACTTTAAGTCCTTAAAGGGGTATTCAGGCAGGGCGTTAAGTGGCTGGCCAATCAGGAAGTGGCCCGGGGTTAGGACCTCCAAATCATTTGGATCGGACGAGAGTGGGCCAAGGGGCCGAGAGTTGAGTACCGCCTCAATTTTACAGAATACCGTAGCAAGCTCCTCGAACGTTAGAATAGTCTCGCCAATAACGCGACGGAGATGCGTTTTTGCAACCTTGACTACCGCCTCGAAAATACCGCCCCAGTGCGGGCAGACAGGAGGGTCGAACTTCCACTGGATGCCCCGCTTTGACATTTCAGTACCTAAATAAGTCTTATTGCTAGACAGGAAGTCGACAACTTCATTCAAATATCTATCCGTGCCCTTATAATTGGTCCCGCAGTCAGATCGGATCAGGTCAGGGACCCCACGGCGAGATACAAAGCGGCTTAGTGTGGCCACAAAGGCCTCAGTGCTGAGGGCACTTACTAGTTCCAGATGAACGGCCTTAGTGGAGAGGCATACGAACACGCACAAGTAGGCTTTATGTGAGCGCGCGTTACGAAGGTGGGACGACTTGACGAGGAAAGGGCCAGCAAAATCCGTTCCGACTCCCGCGAATGGTCGGATAGCAGTGACGCGATCGGCTGGCAAGTCGCCCATCATAGGTTGAGAAATGACGGCCTTCAGTTTGTAGCACGGAATACATTTAAAGATGACGCTCCGGATGGTGCGTCGGCCCGCCAAAATCCAGAACTCCCGCTGCAAAATGGCCGAAAGGGCATTGCAGCCAGCGTGAGCATTCTTAAGGTGATGGTGAGTGACCAACAACCGAACGAAAGTGCCGTCTTTAGGGAGCAATAACGGATGTCGAGCCCCGTAGGGCAATTGGGAATTTCTCAGACGTCCACCCACGCGCAACATGCCGGCGTCGTCCAGAAAGAGGTTCAGACGGCCCAAGGCACCCTTGACAACGGAGCCCCGCTTTAGAGTTTCAATAACAGGCTCAAAGTGCTCCGATTGAACCAGACGGGTCCAGTACATCAAGGCTTCGCGACGCTCGCCAGGGGACAGAACCGAATCAGGGATTCGGGTGGACGGGTCTCTCGAATTGCGTACGAATCGACGCATCCAAGCAGTCACTCCCAAGAGTTTATCGAGGGAGCTGTAGCGCTCTAGCAGGGAGAAATCCAGAGTGGGCTTCTCCTTGGCCACTCCTACTCGAGCTCGTAGGCCAGGCAACTCAAGTGGTTCAGATAATTTATTCTGTGGCCAGACTGCAGGGGACTCAGTCAACCAATTAGGCCCCCACCACAAGGGGTGGTCAATCAAGGAGGGGGCGTTGCAGCCGCGAGAAGCGCAGTCTGCGGGGTTTAATTCCCCTGGTACATGTCTCCAGTTGAGAGACGTCTCAGAGTCCTGGATTTGCGACACGCGATTCGCGACAAAAACTTCCAGGTTGTGAGGGGAAGCTCGGAGCCAACAAAGTATGATCTCACTGTCCGACCAGGCATAGACGTCCGTGATGTCAATCACTGAGATCAGAGACGAGTAGACGTGGTTGAGGAGTCGTGTGAGAAGAGCGGCTCCGGACAGCTCCAACTTAGGGATCGTCAGGCGGGACCTAATGGGAGCAACCTTGCTTTTAGCAAGTAGCCCGGCATCTCCCTGGAGGAAGGAAGCACCTTGGCATTGAAACTCGGTTTACGTCCGGGAGGGAGGACACAATGGAGAGCCACTCTCGCAAGAGAGCACCGTTAAGAGGCTCGTCCCAGCTCAGCCCGGCTAGCCAGAGCTTTTGAAGAAAGCATTTAGCCAAAAAAATGACTGGAGTGATCCATCCATTGGGATCGAAGGTGCGGGCTACGGTGGACAGTACGAAGCGCTTGGTCCAGGTTTTAGGAGAGGGATCGAGTTCGACTCGATACGTGAAGGAATCCTGGACAGGCTGGTACTGGATACCCAGCACAGTCAGCAAATTAGGATCGTCAGGGTGCTCAAAAAGATGAGGATCCTGTTGATCCTCTCCCGGTAGATCCTTCTAAAGATGAGGGGAATTCGATAGCCATTTGCGCAGCTCATAGCCGCCGGACCTAAGGATGGCAATCAATTCATCCCGCAATACGAGAGCTTCCTCGACAGATGAAGCTCCAGTGCAGATGTCGTCCATGTAGACGGCTGTTTCCAGTATAGACGCCCCTCGAGCGTAGTGTAGACGCTCCCTCTCGGCGAGCTCAAGCAGGGTTCGCATGGCAATATACGGGCTGGACCGGAGTCCATAAGTAGTAGTGTTCAGCTCAAACACCCGTATCGGATCGCTGGGATTCTCGCGCCACAGAATGAGCTGGTATCGACGGTCATCGCGATGGACTACAGATTGACGGAACATCATCCGAATGTCGGCTACAAAGACCACCTGGTGCCGACGGAAGTGGGTTAAGATGTCAGATATGTCCTTGATCAGTTTAGGGCCAGAGTGGAGACATTGATTCAGGGACACTCCATTGGACGTGGCGGCGGAGCCGTCGAATACCACGCGAATTTTGCTCTCCGGGGTACGCAAGACCGCATGGTGCGGAAGGAAGTAGTGCTCCTGTGAGCGCCAATCGCAGGTAGATGGGGACATGTGACCCAGATCTTGGTATTCGCGCATGAAGGCGACATATTTGTCGCGAAAGGCTGGGTCGCGCCGCATTCGGCGCTCCATAGACAGAAGCCTCTTTTCGGCAAGGGCACGAGATTGGCCCAAAGAGGGCCGTGAGCTAAGAAAAGGTAGGCGAGTGACAAAGCGGCCGTCGACCCGCCGGCCAGTATTGTTCTGGTAGAACAACTCGCACTCACGGTCAAGAGGGTTAACCCGAGCCGCATGTGGCGGCTCCTCAATTTCCCAGAACCGCTGGACTACGTCCGAGAGGGACACGCCTACAAGAGAGGGCGGATCGGCAACTGGGGAGGGTGAAGACCACAGAACCGGGCCAAAGAAGGTGTACCCAAATACAGTAGCCAGAGCCGACAGGCCATTGGGCTGCAAGGCTCGTATCTCGCCTAACACAATAAATCCCAGCGCGTCAGCACCCAGCAACAGATCGATAGGGCCCGGTTGGGACCACTGCGGGTCTGCCGGTTTCAATCCCGACGCACAACGAACCGCGCTGTTATTTAAGGGAACGTTAGGGAGGGAACCTACTATGTCATCGAGGACATTTACTCTAACTAGTATGCGAAGATGATCGCTAGCAGGGCCAAACAATAATTCAGCTCTTCCCCTAGGAGCAGGAGGCTCAACGCCTCCAATGCCCACCATTCGACGCGATTCAGAGCTCCAGGGGAGCCCTAGTCTGCCCACCAACCAAGTAGAGGCCACACAACGTTGTGAACCCGAGTCCAGTAAGGCGCGAACTGTTAGACAGTCGCCCCTCGGGTTGTACACCTGCACTGAGGCCGTCGGCAAAAGGACCGTTTGATAGCTTAAAGGCTCAGTGGAGGTGGCCGTGGTGGGAGCTAGGGCGGCAAGTTCCTATCTGGAACTGCCGGACCAGTCCTCGCGCCGGGGGTCCTCGAAGCGACAGTCGGACGGCAACCCGACCACCGGCGCCGAGGTAGCGCTGAGCGGATAGGCCCGAGATTCAAAGGGCCCCGGCCTCGCTGGCCGGGACAAATAAGAAGTCGCAGGAGCCTGATAAATTAGCCGACACTGACCAAAGGGGGGGGGGGGGGTTGGCGCTCCAGCCGCGGCCACTCCGCTAGCGGAGGAGACAGTGGTCTTAACGACCGTTGAGTGGCGGCGAATTCTCGCTCAACCCGCGGAGGGGGGGTGCAGACCCCCCCGCCCCTGGCAGAGTGACCCCCCAACTGATCGGGGGAAGGTCCCCTGTTCAGGCCCGGGGAGTAGTGGTTGGTGGGCGAGCTAGACGCGTCACGCGCCGGAAGGCGCTGACGAGCGCCCCCGCCCGTGGCAGAGCAGCGGTCGGCAGGTAAACGAGGGGAAGCGCTGATCGGGCCCAGGCACAAGACCTCATGATGAGGACCCGAGCAGTGCGAACAGGACCGCTGGTGCGGGCAGTCCCTTTGAAGGTGCCGTTCCAAACAGGAGTAGCACCAGCGGCGTTTCCGTGCTATGGTCCGCCTCGCCTGGGCGGGCTTAGCCCGCAGCTTAGGGCAAGACGCGGCTCGGTGCTCCGAACCGCGACAGTAGTTGCAGGTGTTGAAGGTTGAGGGGGAGGGGGTAACCTCCCTGGCCACTAGGCCGGTATACTTAGGGAGCGAGCGACGCCCTCCGGAAGAAGCTTTAGTTAGCTTCCGCGGAGTCGGCGGCGACCTCCCTGGCGGTTTCCGCCTTTCAGGTGCCCGGGAGGTGCCGACGGCACCCGACGCATTTGTGACCTGCCTGCACTGTTGCTCGAGGAAGAGCAGCAGGTCTTTGGACGACGGAATGTGGTTGGCTCCGTCCCCGCCGTACCTCTCCTCGAAGTGGATCCGCAGATCGAGGGGTAGGCGAGACAGCACAAGATGGAACAACAAAAAGGATCCTCCGGCCCCTTCGTCGACCGGAAGCTCCAGACGTCTCAGTGAGTTGCATGCGACTACGACAGGGTTGATAATGTCCTGGCGTAGTCTCGCCTTGTCTTTCAGTAGCGGGAGGTTCAGTAGTTGACGCGCATACTCGTCCGCCAGTAGGCGGGTATTTGCGTACCTCCTCGCGAGGAGGTCTCTTGCGATTAAATAGGAGTCGTCGGACAACTTCAAATGACCGACGATCGCCAGGGCCTCCCCTTCAAGGGAAGAGAGTAAGTATGCCATTTTTTGACCGAGGGATAAGTCCACTCGGGCGTCGACTAGGCTGTCAAACAAACCTGAGAAGGCCAACCATTCTCCAAGGGCACCCGAGTACTTGGGCAAGTCTAGGGTGGGCAGCCTACCTAGCAGCTCCACTTGGGCTGGCTTCAGTCGCCGAGACTCCAACTTCGCCAGACTTTCCATCTGTCTCTCACGCGCCAGCTGGCCACTTGCCTCAATCAGCTCATCCGTGATATCGAGAAACTGGTCGTAGTCCTTGCGAGCGGAGTCCTTGACTCCGCTCTCCACGTCAGAAGAGATCAGCTCCGAGTACGCGTCCTCTACCACGGCCAGTCGATCCCTAACCTGATCAGCCGTCTGCGTCAACCCAATTACGCGGTCGGCGCGCCCTATCAGAGTGTGGGCATGCGACGCCCAGCGCAGCTGCTCCTGAATGATCAGTGCAGGTGCCTTGGCTTGCCTGTGTGACGGCATCATAAAGAAATAGACAATTCGGTAATAGAAACAGATTCAGTAATAAACAAAGGCAGTAATACAAATTCAGCAATAGAACAAATTCAGTAAATGAATTCAGTAACAAACATTCAGTAATAAAAACAAAACAAAAAACCCGGGATGTCGCACACAGGCGAACCTTCCCCTACCTACCCGCCAGCAATACAGGTACCTAACCCTATCAAAAAGAGCTCGCGCAGCTCAAGGCGCGGTAACCACGCTCTGCTTACCAAATGTTACGGCGCCAGACAATCCCACAGGGCCTAGGAGTTCGGGGCCCATCAGCGACCTCCGGCGAACTGTCTGACGTCGGGTACAAATTACCTATGGGCGATACTAATCGCTCTGCGCGAGAATTAAATATATTTTATTATATCTACGACTTACCTTAAGAGGGGGGCTCTGGTAATCCGGTTCAAGAAAAGTCAGGGCGGTGTGTAGGTCTGTGGGTGTGTAATGAAGGTTGTGTGTGTAAGAAAGTGGACTGACTTCTCGACGGCCGGCTACAGCGCCACTACTCGACGGCAAATCAGGCTCGGCGATCACCCCACTCACACTCACGGTTCACAAGGGTTAAGAGACAGAAATATTTTTTAACACGCACAATTAATCGTTAAATACAAAATCCATATAACACAGAACAGTTACAGCAGTTTTTAAATACATATACACTTTAATCTCACTACAGACAAATTCACGCGGCATACAAATCACTCAATACTCGTTAAATCAATTGCCCATACAATAGAAATAACACGCCACGGCTTACAACGAGATTAATACAAAGTTATAAAAAGTAGATTGCAGCGATTCACGCAGCGAGCGACCGACAACAACGACGTGCGATTCGCTTGCCCACAGAAAGTAACTGACGCGGGGTGCGGGCGGTCCGCCTGCGCGGGCGCCCGGTCGAACGATACGTCACGAAACCAGTTATGCTCAGCTGGTTGCGCGAACACTAGATATGTGAAAATTGTTTGACTGGTATTATTAGACTAACTACAGGAGATGAAACTACAGGAGGTGGAACTTCAGTATATTCTAAATGTTATCATTTGGGAAGAATTCCTAGAATATAGCGCACTGAGATAGAGCACTTAAAGAATAATGTTAATAATAATAAATATTCTTTGTTGTACACCAAAAAAAAAATTACAATACATTTAGATTAGTCTTAGCTTTGTACAATTGGCGGCCTTATCGCTAAAAAGCGATCTCTACCAGGCAACCGTGTTGCGGAGGATATTATGACCAGTGAATACAGACAGACATAGGTGTACTTATAACAAATAGAATAATATTATTGTATATTTATATAAATATATAAATAAACATTAAAATATATAGTAAAAATAGACGTAACGTACATATTTCGATAATACATATGAGTGACTAACAAATATACATATATACACAGATACACTTAACTAAGGTAATATAGGCCTAAGAAATATCCTGGTCAAAATTTAGTGCACCGCGACTTGGAAACTTAATAACCTCAACGTTACAGAAGATCACAGCAAAATAACAATGCTGTGAAGTAGTGTTTTGTATCTGTGACGAGTAAGAGAGCCAAAGCACTTTTGCATTATTGAGCTACAATACTATACAATAATTAATACCGCTTTGAAATGTGAATTACTTCAAAACCTCTCCGATTACATTTCATTACCTTTGTGACATGGACAGGACGGCTCTCAGCTCAATACAATAGGGATTATCGTTTGTCATATTGGATCCACATTGTGATTGCAATGAAAACTCAATCCCTCGGATTTGGAATCCCTCATTTTAAGACAATTTAGACGTTATTTTGTTTTTTAAGCGATTTCATACTACTTTCCCCTTTTTTGCTATCGATGGAAATAAATTTTTATTATTTTATTGCTCTCAATATATTTTTTCCTAATATTTTTCCTGATATTCCTAATATTTATATATATTTATATAGTATGTTGTTAGTTCTTAACGTACCAAAGTTTTGGAATATTTTGTACGAGTATTATTGTTAAACTACTTAAGAATGAGAAATACGGTCATATTTCATAATAACTGACACTTAATGTTTAATATTATATAACTTTTAACAATAATTCCATGTAAATAAATTAATTAAAGTATCGGAATAATAATAGTTCTAAAAAAACACGCTTTTATAAATAAACCGAACTAAAAAGGAATAATCTTATCAATTTAGTGTATTGTCATCGGTCTTCGATGAGTCTACTAAGTTTAAATGAAATCTGAACGTTTGAAGGATAAAGTAACGCCATTTTTATCGATAAGACACAGTCTGAAAACTGCCAGAATCACTTAACGCTTGGAAGAGAAACAAAAATGAATTTTAAATGTGTGAAAATCGATAAAACAATACAGTTGCACTGATAAATTTCTCTTTGTTCATATAATACAATTTGTAATGTACAGAAATGCAAATAAAATTGAGATGAATTTATGAATTATTTGCAAACATGTTGAGTTCGTGAATACCCGTATATACATAACTAATGGCACGAACCATTGTTATGGAAATTTTCAGACGCATAATAATATGCGATAATGCATGAGATATTATTTAAAAGTATGCTCGGTTATATACGTAAAATACATACTGATTAAAAGACGTGGAGTTGAGTGACCTAACTCGATAGAAATATTCTGTTATATTTAAAAGCAAACTGATTGTTTTAAAACAAAAGTCAATTTCAAAATATTCTTGCTTGTAGAAATCTTGAAGAAAAGAAGTGTGTGTGTTAGTTCCGACGCACTACTGGAGTTTACTCTTTCAGACTGACTGTCTAAATAGGCACAAAAAAGGCATACTAGTCTAAGAAAAAGATTAATACCATATCAAATGGTAAATAAACGAAGCAAATAACGCCATCTATCGATGGCATCTATCAGATAATTATAACAAAAACGTAACGAGGTCATTCGTTCAGTAGATTTTACTCCTCTTATTTTTTTCATACTCATATTCTTAAGGAGTAAACTCCAATAACAAAACGAGTGTGCTTTAGACCGCACGACTGAAATAAAACTTCTGCACAATAGGCCTGCACTGTGTCTTAGATATATGAAAAGTAGCTGCATATGAGAGAAAGAGAGAAAGAAAATGCGTGCTCGCACCTCTTTCTCTTGCTCTGTTCGACTCAATCACACTTTTCGTAAAGCTCTCATCACGTATTCGCCAGCTTACTCCCCAAGCGTGTGTAGGTAATGAAGGTTTACTTTAAATATCGCTTGTCGACAGTGCCAATAACAATTTTTTTTTCATTTTACTATCACAGATCTCTCACGAACGATACGCGCATTTAATAGTTTAAGTGTTTTATAACTCGCCTCGCTCTACGAGGCGTACCAATTTAATTATGAATAAATTTCATAATAAAACTACGGACTACTATACTAATGTATCGAAAAGAATTTTCGTATAAAATTTAATATAACAGACTGGAATTTTTTGAAGTAAGTTATATTATATTTTTAATGCTTTCTAAACGTAAAACTTAATAAAGAAAACATCACACTTGACTCCACTATGCAACATCTAATCATTATTTATTTTTCATAAAATATATTTCCCAGTTTGTTTTAATAATTCGCTTTTAATTAATGTCACTGCAACTTTTAATACACGAATGGTTTCGAAATTTGATTAATATGGACAAGATAATGGAAATAACTACAACGTTGGACATGACATGACATGACACTCAATGCATTTATCTATATCCACCACCACCACCACCACTACAGCCTATCACAGTCCACTGTTGGACATAGGCCTCCACAAGTTCGCGCCCGACATTATGACGCGAACTCATGTGTTTTGCCCATAGTCACCACGCTGGGCAGGCGGGCATTATCTATATATGTATTATTATTTTTATGTATGTTTATCGAAAAAAAAAAATGTAAGTATACCAGTCAGCTGTTAACACAAGCATTAAGTTGTTTACTTTAAGAACAAACAGTAGACGTGTGTATGTTGTAAAAAAAAGGTGGGTGTGCGATTCACACACGATAGAAGTGAAACTTTTTTGGCAAACTAATAAAAAAAACTAATTTAAAATTAGCGGCTTGCAGCGCGGCGCGTCCTTGCCTGTCGTTTTTCCGTTGCACCCGGTTTGAAATCACAACGATTCTTAAGAAGTTTCACTTCAAAAAACAAGTATACAAAGAGTTCCGAAATTATTGTAGTACCTCTTTGTAAATATAATGAATTAAGACTCGAGCGAAGCGGGACTTCTCTTGTCTATGTATACAAAAAAAAACTGAATCACTAAATGTGCGGTTGAGCGCACGACTCAAAAGAAAATTATTGTATATTTTATTATAATAAGTACTATTTTAACACGACTGTAAATATAATTAATATTTACGCGGGTGAAGCCGCAGTCTCCCGCAATTATTGTCACGTTACCAACACAATATAAATCTTTTTGATCTGGTAAAAGTAAATTATTTCATTCATAAAATAATGTTTTAATACATTCTGAAAGCACTTTGAATAACTTATTCATATAAATTTCCATTTTTCTTAAGTTTTGTTTATATTGTACCCTTTTTAAGAGTCGAGCAATAAATTATTAAAAAGCTTCGTAATATCGAGAGTTTTCGTAGAGGAAATAGTTGGGCGTCTCATCAAAATGAAGCTACTCTCGGAAAATTAGCTTGATAGTAGTCAAGTGCAAAAAATGTACCAGGGATCCCGGACTATATACGTATGATGATATATGTACGTACGTATGATGACGTATGATGATGATATACGTATGAGCACCAGAAAAGATAAGTGTCTGCACGATGTAAAGACTTAGCAGATCTTTGTGAGCTCAGTAGTTAAAACAGTTTGACTATAATTATATATTTATTTAGTTACATTGTAAAGGGGATCTTCTCCTGGGATTTTGTAAAAGGTAACTTTAAAACAAACAATGCTAGGAGAATAATTTAAAACGAACTAACAAATAAATGGTACAAGGACCGAAGAAGAAATAATCGATTTTTTTTTTATTAAAACAGCCTAAAGTGTAAAAGACAATGCCCCGGTACGTGCCCCGGTACGTGCGTGACGTGTTGGGGTCGTGGTGGTCGTTTATTTGTATGGTTGCGTTTCCGACTTGATACTTATAATATTTAATCTGTTTTGACATCTCAAACCCGGAATACAAATATTTTTTTTTTAATTAAAGTATAAACTGCAGCTTTGATCGCTTTTAGAACATTTTTAAAAATCTAGTTTCAATTAATAAATGATACTTAAATAAATGAATTGTCTGAACACGTCAAAGCACGTACCGGGGCACGTCTTCATATAAAATGGGCATTGTCCTTTAGATACCAAAAATATGACAACTCGTTCTTTGATTGCATCTTTTTTAAATTAAGAAACATATTCATTGCTCCAAGTAATTTTTTTTTATAGATTAGGTACATACGAATTCTTTTTTTTAATTAAATTTTTTTAAATTACATGTTTACAATTAAAGGAAAGTCATTCAAGATCTTTTCGTATAGTGATGAAAAGTTTTACCGATTTTATTGCCTTGGGCTACCATTTCAGGGTCAGAATAGTAATTGTAATGCCTTTTGTGAATGATTTACTTATATACGAATTGGAAATCAATTTGAAAGCATTTCTTCCTTCAATTATGTTTCTTTGACTTGCTACTGGTGTGTAATTAAATATCTTGTGCACTGTATTTCGTTGTACTAATTACTTTATGAAAACCATTTATACAACTTCGGTGTCAAACAATATCAATAATTCAATATCAATAATATATTTTAATTGTTTTTCCGGTGTACAATAAATAACAAATTATTATCTATTATTTCAAACGGGATACATTATTTTATTTCAAAATTTATTATTAGAAATATATAAAACCTCTATCCAATCACATGCTTCTTTAGTTTTAGAAAGACCTAAATTCTTGAAATTCTTTCTACAATACAAATGTGGCGATAAATGTGAACCTCTGTTTCGTACATTCAAAGCTAGTGACTATGACCCGCAGAAATGAGACAGGTTTTTTTTTTATGTTTTTTTTTTTAATACCTTACATTGCATTACTTTATTTCCATCATGACATCTAAACTAGGCATAGCCTGTATCTCAGATGTCGGTCTCATTCATTACATAGGTATTTAATTTTACATTGCATGCTCATAACAGTACAATATTATTTTGCAATAACAAGTACACAAAAAAAAAAAAACAATAATTAATACGAGGGTAAGCTAACAATTACATTGTGTTCAAATGAAATGAATAAATTGACAACGACAACTATGAACTTAAGTAAGTTACTATGTATTATTTATTTCGACGTTTTTTTTAGATATAGTTACTGTATGATATGTATTTCTTACAGATTTTCAATTTATATTTAAATATTATGCATACGATTCTTTGTATGTTTAGGTGTGTGTTTGTTTGCATGTGCATGTAGTGCATGTATGTGTGCATGCGTGCGTATTGTGCGTGTGTGTTTATGTGTGTATGTTTAGCTTCATGAGTGTGCGTGCTTGTGTGTGTGTGTGTGTGTTAGAGTGTGTGTGATTACTTTGTTAGTGAGAACATCTTTTCAATATCGTGATAATTCTGATCTTTTAACCAGTTAATCAGTTTTTCTTTACATTTTTTGGTATTTAAAGGGTAAATATTAATAATAGCATTAACCTTATTATAAAGTGAAGGACCCAAAAAGAATTGAAATCTCTGCGCAAAACTTGTTTTAACGGGAGGAAGATAGCAAACTTTATCTTTACGACGAGCTGATGCTATTTCATCAGAAAAAACTAATTTTGAGTGCTGATCTAAAATGGTTTCTTTAATAAATAATTGCCTAACGGTGAGAACGTCACAGTTAGCGTAAAGATCTTTAGTAGGGTATCTAAAAGGCTTAAACGTCATTACCTTAAGTAGTGCTCTCTGTGCTCGTTCAAGTTCAATCATGCGCGTCTTGCAGGTGCCGCCCCACGATGTTATGCAATATGATAAAATAGATTGTGCTAGTGCAAAGTATACTGATTTCAACAAATTGAATTCTGCTATATGGCGTAAAGTTTTAAATACGTAGATTAATTTTCTTGTCCTTTTGGAAAGTAAATTTATATGATTCTTCCATGAAAGTGTATTATCCAGTTGAACTCCTAGATAATTAATAGTTTCTGCTTTAGTGAGACACATACAATTATTATATAAATATAATAGGTTGAAATACTAGTGAAAATTCCTCTGGTATTTTCGAACCTCTCAGAGTAAATCGCTTCTAATTGCTTTGAAAGAATTTGTAGTCGTCCTTTTTTTCATTTTATTACACCCGCGTTAATCTGTATAAAAGAAAGCTAAGAAGGCTAAACCGATTTGGCTGAAAATTGGTAAGGAGGTAGCTTATAACCAGGAGACGGACATAGCATACTTTTTATCTCGTTAAATAAATTCTTTTTTTCGGAATTATGTACCATAAAATTCTACAGTAATGTCATATTTTATTGATAGGTAGTGAAGTGCCCTGTGCATAACAAACTACAGACTAGAGTTCTTGAAATACGATATATCGATCAATCGATCATAATAATTATGATAAAAATAATTTGACGTAACGGGGGGGGGGGGGGGGTAATAATAACATATACGGCAAAACAACGTTTGTGGGGACAGCTACTTAAAAAAAGTGCGTGCGTAGAAATTTCACATGTCAGACCTGAAACTTCTTTGGCAAACTATAAATAAATAATTAAAAACTAAGGTGAAGCGGGACACGAGGCAGGTGACGCATGTACCGGACAAAGTAGGCGGTGTCATTTAGAAAACAAAAACGTCGCCGTCCCCTCAAAACGCGTTGCCGTTGCCGTTACCATAAAAATTTTACCTTCATGCGCATAAAGAAGTTTCACTGTAAAAAGGTATTTTAAATGTTATTATATAGCCTTGATCGGAAAATGGACTGTCTAATACAAAAAGAATTTTTCAATTCAAACCAGTAGTTCTTGAAATTTGATTGAAAAATTTAAAGATTCAAACGCTTCAGCTTTATCTTAATATATATAAATCTCGTGTCACAATGTTTGTCCTCAATGGACTCCTAAACCACTTAACCGATTTTAATCAAATTCGCACACCATGTGCAGTTCGATCCAACTTGAAAGATAGGCTATATTTTATTTCGATATATATAATTAATATATACAAAAAATATATAAGGCGGTACGATGTTCGCCAGGTCAGCTAATATTAATATAGATTCATATATTCATATTGAATAACCAAAATACCTATATGATATAATTATGATGATAATTCATGTCATTTTATAACTTTTTCGCTATTAAAAATGCATCATTAGTATATGAAAAAAATCCGTTTACACAACCAACATATATGTCAATCATTTTTTCATTACTGACATTATTCTACACTTTTAAAATCTAAAATAATCCATTATGAATATTGTGGATATATCTTGTCGATTCGAAACCTTTATTTAAATACGTTTTTTAATTTGAGGGGAGAGTTTACCGTATCAACGGGATGAATAATAAATGTTTGACAGTTACGAAACCCATGAACATTTTGTGTTGGAAAATTAATTTTGTTTTGTTTTATTTTTTCGTCAATTTTCCATTATTTTTAATAGGCGCTTATTATCCTATTTCGGACTAAGAGAAATCCCAAAAAATCTAATATCATAAAAATTGGTCCAGCCGTTCTTGAGTTATAAATGGTGTAACTAACACGAGTTTGTTTTATATATAAACTATTGACGAGCCCGGCTTCGCACGGTTGCAAAAACTATCAGTGTTCCTCTACTATATTATGCATGTTTTATACCTATAAACCTTCCTCTGGAATCACTTTATTTACTGTAGAAAACCACATCAAAATCCGTTGCGTAGTTTTAAAGATCTAAGCATACAGACGGCGGGAAGCGACTTTGTTTTATACTATGTAATGATACAATATTGTATATAGATTTTATACAACAATCAACAATTTACTATCAATATTGATCATTAAATTAAATGTGATTTGGTGATATAATCTTGATGCAGTTGTCACAATAACGTGATGTTGATGTAGGGAAAAGCAGGATTTATCCTGCTCAAAATCTGGAGCAGCCCGACAGGGGAAGTAACTTGACCTTACAGAAGATCACAGCTAAATAACATTACCCTCACGTAGTGTTGTGTTCCTGTGGTGAGTAAGGTTGCCAGAGCTCCTGGGGAGGGTTGGGTATAGGGTCGGCATCGCAATACAAAGCTTTTGGTGTTGCAAATGTCTATAGGCTACGGTAACCGCTTGCCATCAGGTAGCTTATTTGCCGATCTAGTTGTATAAAAAATGTTGTGCTAAAAAGGCCGTGCTGTGTTTGTCTTAGCCTGAGGGTTTGGGTTAGCATGTTTCCCAACCCCCAATAAAAAAGTACTTACGTTTACGTTACTAATTATTATTGAGAGACGACTTATTAATGAGATTTATTAACGTTATTATGTACAAATATTTAGTTATGTGAATTTTAGGTAAAATTAGACACACACACACACACACACACACACACACAGGCTGAAGCGAAGAAATTAGAGTGCGTTTTAACCGATTGTTTGGTAGTCTATTTTTATTGTCCTGTTCATTTCCAAAACTAGTAAAAACGATATATAAATTAATCATTCGCCATTTCCAGTTAAATTTTAAGAGCCGTTTTAATTCAGTTTAGAATTCGACAAATCTCGATAAACAATGTAGAATGTTAAAAGGATTCCCTTGTTTAAAAATTAATTTTTTATCGACTATCCAACACTCTTTGTGACGGGTAAATTTCTGAAATATTCACATTAGACCGCAGCAGCATATCGTGTCAAATTAGGCTTCTAATTTATAGTACAACTAGCCGACCCATGCCCACTTCGTTAGGCGTTAATTATTTTTGTAATACAAATATATAGTGCTGTTTTCATCTCGCTCACATTTCTCCGAAATAATTTACAAATACTATTATTTTTCACTGAATTTTATGTTTAATAACAATAAAATATACCCTATATCACTCCTGAATAGTGTAGCTTTCTGTTAGTCAAAGAATTTTCCCCCTACAAACAAATAAAGTTAGAAACTTTACCTCCTTATAATATTAGTAGAGATGGGGTATTTATTGTCAATGTTACCAAATACGCAAATTAAATTAACGAATCTGAATGAATTTATAAGTCACGTGTTTACAAAAACACCTGTTGCTAGACATCGTAGTACCTTTACGAGTCATTAAGATTTATGTACGTAAACAAATCTTTAAGATATTAAAGATATTATTTTATTTTATTTGACACTAGCTGACCCGGCGAACTTCGTACCGCCTAACAGTCGATTGGTATTAAAGTTCAAATTGACTTTTAAGTATTATTACGAATCTTTTGTATGGGAATATAGAAAAGTGTTGATGTTAGACTTTTTCAGGCAATTTTTTAAAATTTTCTCTCCGTACGAACTATCCTCGTACTTCAAGGAATATTATAAAAAAATAGTTAGTAAAATCAGTTCAGCCACTCTCGAGATTTGCGCTTAGCAACACATTCAGCGATTCATTTTTATATATATAGAGATAATTTTCCCCATAGAATCGGCATAGCGATTCAACTGGGACATGCTGCCAGCTTTTTTGGCCCCATTACACGCGGACATGATTTATACCGCAATTATTTATTTGTAATTAATTCGTTCTTAAGTTGTGAATTGTAAACAGTACAATATATATTGTAAAATTTCGAAATAAATAAATATTTAAGATATTGATATCATGTATAATTACTAACCATGTGTAATATTACTAACCATTAATACTTTTTTGCTTTTTAAAGTGGAACTTTTATTACATCGTCTCAAACTTTTTCGCCTGTCTGTTGCATGTCGCATGAAGGTTGGCCGCGCGGTAAAATTGATAAAGTGATTTTCATACCCTTAATGGAATATTATTCCAAAAAATTTTAGTTAAATGTCTATAATTTGAAAAAAGGTTTCACTTTTACCGTGGTTTCGTAAAACCACACAGGTTTTTTTTATTTACTGAGTTGATTTCGTTTTATTTTATTCTTAGTTCAGATTAATATGCACTATACTTAATATAGACGAAAATGTGCATTAAAGAAAAATAAAAATCCTAAGCCTTACCTCTAGTGGTATTACTCCACAGGTGACGCATACGTCAGCCACTGCGAGGTGGGTCATCAAGAGGTCAACTCTGGACCTTCTTCTTCTAGCACTCGTCAAGGCAGCCAGTACCACAACATTGCCTATTGCCCCTACCGCCATCAAAGCGCCATAAGCGCTAAGCACAGCCTTTTGTTCCCGACCAGTCACTTCTTCCCATGTCCTGTTTCTCTCCTCAGATGTTTCGAAGTAGTCCCAGAATTGACGATCTATCGCTAATGTTGAAGTCTCACGCGATATTGAAGTTTCCATCGTTACGTTCATTGACATTTTTTTTTATCAATTGTAAATTGTATTGTTTATTTTTTGCATATCTTTTATTTTCATAAATATTTTATTCTTTCACTTTTTTCCTTACATACACACATCGGTATACACATAGGCCGAAATAAGTACTATTTTAATAGTTATTTAAAAATATGTATAACACTGATATTATTTTTCGTAAACACATATTAATATTACAAGACTTTATAATTAATAGTATTTACATTCGAAACTCAAAACACGCACACGTGTATAAATAAAATTAACATAAAATAAAAAGTAGTTCTTTTAGACGTCGTAATGTACTTTAGTCGTAAAGTTTGTAACAGTGCCTGAAGTCGAGACGACGTCTCACGCCGAGTGATAACGCCAACTGACGCTACGGTCGTAGCCCGTAGCTTCGTAGCATGTAGCTTCGTAGCACTTCCACCGCTTATCAAGTACTGCCTCTGTGTAAAGTTAAGTATGTATTTAAGATGAAAGTTATTTTATGTTTTATTTCTAAGTGGCGTAATAAATTATTTATAAATATGAATACTTGTTATTATTATGATTTTTTTTATACTAAAACCTCTGAATTTGTTCTGTTGTGTTTTGTTATATTATGTATCTTATCTTTTACCACTCTCTTGTGTAGTAGACTTACTTACTTAGTACTAGACGCGTGATGGATTCGATTCCTGCTTGGGGTTGATACGTGTAACTGTACAAATAGTATTACGATTTGCGTGTCTGTTCTGTTGTAAATAATAATTATATACCTACATGATTGTATTCGTACATAAATAATATATATATTATGTTGCTTATAATACTGTTGGTAGATTAATAAATAAATAATCTCGGTTTCGCTGATGTGATGATCCAAATAAACGAGAAGCAGACTTTACCTATATAGATTATATTAAAATTGAACTAAAGCGTAACTTTAACAGTTTACGAAGCGCAAGCAACGGTCACTCAAAAGAGAATATTTTACCCGGTTTTGTAATATGTCTCATTAAAGCTCTGCTCCTACTGGTCCTTGCGTGATGTTATATAGCCTATAGCATTACTCGGTAAACGGACAGTACAACACAAAATTAGTTTTTCAATTCAAATGCTGATATTAAACGCGCTAGCGTTCAAACAAACAAACAAACTCTTCAGCTTTATAATGTTTAGTAAAGATTTACAGATATTGTCAGATAAATTGTTTCAACATATTGGACTATTATTTATTGAAGTAAAACTTTTTAGGCCCGCTTTAGTTGGGGAGTAAGCTGGTGAATGCGTGACGAGAGCGTTACGAAAAGTGTGATCGAGTGACGCGATCCGAAGCTGAGAGGGAGATATAAATTAGATGGAGCTAAAGTAAAGTTTTGCTCGAGTCGTGTGATCTAAAGAACACTCGTTTTTTGTTATAAATATCGATAAGATGTTAGGGACTGTCCCGTTGTGTGGTTTTATTCAAAAGTACTAAGATCATGTTAAATAGTTAACGAAATGTACCTACTTCTAATCTTATTTTCAATAAGAAGCGAATATTGAATGTATCTCAAATATTCTAAAGATTAATTTATCTATATAAAAACGTTTGCAAGAACACAATAGCCCTATTCAGAGACATTGATTTTAATTTTTATTTCGGAGTTTTTTAGATTACATTAAGGGTACGCGACTTTATAACCTTCAAAAAAGGAGGAGGTTCTCAATTCGATTGTATGTTATACTAGCGGCCCGGTACGTGCTTCGCTATGTATAAAGTGAAATAATAAAAAAATTTAATTGGAACATCAAATTCATTTTTATCAATGAAAAAAGTTTCAATTTGATAGCAAAATCCCCCCTACCAAAATGATCCGCCATTTATTGAATTCATTTGTTACAAAAAATGTGATAAATCAAGAACCGCTCGACCGATTTTGTGCAAACTTCACATAAACCAACTACTAAATAGTCCTAACAAAGCCTAAACATTTGATTCGGATAGGTGAGCCCGTTCTTGAGTTATAAAATTACAACGAAAAGTGGCATTGATTTTTATATATATAGATGTGTGACATTTTATAAGGTTTTATTGGGTGTACCGATTTTGTTGATTATTTTTGTTATTCAAAGGCTGTTGGTTATGTGGTCCCATTTAAATTTGATAGAGATTTGATGACTACTTCTTGTGTTACCTCTAATAAGGCGTATCTACTTGCTTGGTATTACCTACGATGTAATACATTTAATACATATACGATGTAATAAATTTTTCTTTGTTAGTGTACAATAAAGAGTATTTGTATTGTATTGTATTTTAATACTCAAAGAGTATATAACCACTACGTGTTAATACTTGTCAATGTAATTGAAGTCTGTTTTTTTAGTTTGTGAGCATAGACAATTATAATTGAGTGAATATCGATTTTATGATTTATGAATTGAAAATTTCTTTGGAGTCGTTGTAATTTAAAACTCAACTTCAGCACCAGCTTTCTTATAAAAAAAGGAATCAATAAAATCGGTACACCCAGTAAAAAGTAATGAGGTAACATACATTAAAAAGAAAAGATACAGTCGAATTGATGACCTCCTTATTGATACCATTATGAAGTCCATTGAAAAAACCACTTTGCTATGTTAATATAAAAAATATCAACATAAATGTCGAGCATTAATTTCATTATGTGAAAATATCACATTTAACTGACAGAAATGAAACATTCTAAAAATAATCTCGGAAAAGTGACAGCTATAAAATTAAAGAGAATTTATTTATTTCAACGTTTATGTGGGTTCAATTTGATGTGAGGAAATGAGAAATGAGAATAGAGCTTGAGGCTCGGGGACTTCTATGAGTATTTTGATTTTTAATTAACTACTTGTATTTTTAGTTATAAGTAAAATATTATATTATTATTTTAGTATAAATATTATATTATTTGTTTAAATTTATTTATGCCTCTGTTTCTTTTTTTCAGTCATCATCATCATCATCATCATTTCAGCCTATTGTAGTCCACTGCTGGACATAGTGTTTTGCCCGTTCTTTTTTTCATTCTTTTCATTCTTTTTTTTCAGTACACCTACTGAATTCTTTTTCAAGGTTTTCATTCGAACATTGCTTGAAAAAAATTGCTACTATTTTTTTACGTGATTAGGCTACTACTATTTATTTTATATTATCGGTAACATTTATTGAATTACACTGGGAACTTGTCATTTTATTTTACTTTTGTTATTTATTTTAGGGATGATACACAGTAATTTTTATCTATACAAATCATATACAAATAAATAAAATTGGAGTGTCTGCTTGTAATATTAAAATAACCGCTTTTTACTTTATCTATACACGGTACATATACCCAAGTTACATTTTTTATAATTTTTGCCTGTCTGTTTGTTTCGGCTAATCTCTGAAACGACTGGACCGATTTTGACGGGCTTTTCACTGGCAGATAGCTGATTTAACAAAGAGTAACTTAGGTTACTTTATTTTAGATTTTTATTTTTATTCAATAACTCTGCGAACTACGAAATAAATAAAAAAATGACACAGTGAGCGTCTTGATAAATAAACCGTAATGTAAAATGTTTAGATTCGAATCGGGGTCATCGTTCTTGGAACATGACCAACTGTCTACGGTCCCGCCAAATGAAAGTAAACGCCTAATGACACTAATTGAAGATACAATTAAGACTTAGGTTTCACTTTTAGGTGACTTTCTACTCTCTTTGTAAGGTCGGGGTACGTTTTGCTCCTTTTTGGGTGATATTGCCATCATGCGTGATTGTTGGATTGATTGTTGAAAACATTGGAACTTAAAAAGCCTACCGATGACGGGATAGCCATCCAACTGCTGGCTTTCAAATACACAGACCAAAGACCGGCACCGTCTTCGGTGCGACAAAGCCAGTCCTGCTGTCCAGCAGTGGACTGCGATAGGCTGAAGTGATGATGATAATTAATTAATAAGAAAATAATCACACAGTGTACAGTAAATTTATCCTGTACATTGACACACAATTAAGATCATTCTTTTTTATATTACATCAAAAAAAATGTTTTGTAGCCTACAACTTCTCAACAAAGGTTTTGCTAAAGCACAAAGAAAATATTATTTCTCATTGGACCGGAAACACATTTATTTGTGACACTATATCGTCAAAATCAGTCAGATATATATAATTTACACCTTTATTTGAAACTAGTTATGCCGTATATAGGTATATATATAAATACGTGTATGTAGTTATGCTGTGCCCTACTTCAGTTATAAAGCGTTTTAGTATATTTCTGAAGCCAAGTCCCGGCTTCCGTTACACATAATTATCTAACTAAATATATATAGAAAGGTACCGTTTTAGTCTAAAACTTGTCTTATCATTCACTTTAGTACTGTTGTCCTAATTCTAAGTTCGATTTATTTCAGAGAAATACCTGGTTGTATTCGATAAACAATTTCTACTTGATTAAACTACCAGTCTAGTTTAAACTTTAAACAAACTGTCGTCTGTCCACAAAAGTGACGTGAGGTCGAAGGACGAAGGCGTTGATCAAACAATGTTGAGAAACACGTTAGTGCCTTTTCACATTCAATGAAAATAAATGTCGTTGCAAGAATTCAATTTCAACTGTGTTCGCTTTTAAATTTTTCACATTATTTACGTTTCTGTAAATATTTGAAGTTTTATGACATATTGGTAAAGTTTCTGGTTTTGTAGTATGTATTGTTGGTACTTTTTTTCTAACTTTATTTAACTGAGGTAGAGGACAGCTTGAAATATCCTGCTCAAAATATGGAGCAGCCCGACTGGGGAAGTACCTCGACCTTACAGAAGATCACAGCTAAATAATACTGTTTTCAAGCAGTGTTCTGTTCCTGTGGTGAGTAAGGTGACCAGAGCTCCTAGGAGGGATTGGGGGTAGGGTTGACAACGCGCTTGCGATGCTTCTGGTGTTGCAAGCGTCTACGGTAATCGCTTACCGTGAGCTGTACATTTGTTTTCCGACTAGTTGTATTAAAAAAATCCTATGATTCAAATTACATTCTGATGTAGAAGAAGTACAGTTATCGTTGTTTATCAACATACTACGTATTTTAACATAAATATTTTTTTATTTCGTCAGGAAGTAGTCTCCAATAAATAAATCAATACATTTTATAATGATGAAGACTTAACTTAAAATCGTTCTCAATTTTGTTAAGCACAATACACAAGTGCATGACATTCTGAATTCTGATGAACAGGCATGTTTAAACTTGTCAAACCACTGACCAGCAACATTTTAGCAATATATTACTTTCAAAAGACTCCCGTTAAAGTTAACTAAATGTTTTGTACTGTTTTGTAACTCCAACAAATAATATAATTGTCAATCTCTTCTGGGTAATAAAGTTTACACATTTCAGACATTTAAGACTAGTTACTTACTACTTGAATAAATTGAAATCCTAGCGGCAATGTGGTGGATATTGATGTGTCAAATCTGTCACAGCTGTAACTAAGTATGTGTCAACGTGTTGACGTCTCCACATCGTATGACGTATGATGCTGATATATTATCCGGCTATCATGTCTGTTGACATCAGTCGTAACAAAATATTTTGTTTCGTACTCGTGATATATTGCTGTGTTTTATCATTGAAAACAACTTAGTTTGTACGAAAAATATAAAAAAAAAACCAATAATTTTGAGAGAATCTTCTCAATCTTCACTTTAATGAACGAAGATGCTCACATGTAACGTCATAAAAATATATAAAAATACACACATACATCTATATCTGTCGGAGACAGTCATTGATACAGAATAAAAAGGAGGCATTTCAGACATACTAAAATAATTTGATTTTTTTTTTTTAATTTAAAATTCAATTACAATAATAAAAATAAAAGAAATCTTCTGGAAATGATTTGAAAAATTGATATTTTACCTGGACAGGTACGATGCGCACCGATGAACGCAACCTCTACCGCCAGCCAGCCCGCATGATGTCCGGGAGATTGTGAGATATAACATATCTAAAAACTGGCCGACCTGAAATTGTTGCTAGCTCTTAGGGTGGATTTAGACCAAACGAACAAAGAGCCAGACCTAGAACAAGAGCATTCTTTCTATCGAAAACTCGTATTCATATAAATAACAACGAAAGAATGCTCTACGCCTGTTTACACTAAAAGAATTTGATATAGTGGCGATAGAAATGAGCATTCGCTCGTCTGATGTAAATCGACCTTTAGACGAATAAACGTGCACAATAAATTACCTGTACCTACCTGATGACATCTTTCAACGCACTTATATAACGACGTCCAATTTTTCAGACAGAGTAATTGCTATAATTTTGACCTTTGCTTCTTATCTAAAATAATTTAAAAATTTATAATTTATTTTTATTATTATTAAGTTCAATGCATTAATCCTCAAATAATATTAATTAGAGGTGTTCGTTATATTAGGTAGCGGATAAAATCACCTATTATTTTTAAATCATTTTATCACCTGTTATTTTTTTTACCTGGGAAGCGTGATATAATATCACGCTTCCCAGGTAAGGTTTGAAAGAATATTTTTATTTTTACTACTTTACCTCAAATGTACACAGAGTTAAATTGTACTCTATTGTCACAAAATTCCTTTTAATGTCTAGAACATCGTATAATATGTTAGTCCCATGTCAAATCGTATTCTATTGTAACGGACTAAGAACTATTTTCCTTTGAATGTCCAGAACATTCACGTTGCGTATAATATCTTAGCTTAGTCTCATGTCAAATTGTATTCTATTGTAACTGAATAAGAACTATTTTCCTTTCAATGTATTTTGAAATAAATTTTAAAAATATTTTAGTTCGTATTATTATCTTTATTACACTACACGTTAGACTTATTTTTTTCATATTATTTCGTTTTGTTTAACGGTTTTTTCAGTATGGACAACGCGTTTGTTCTCGTATGATGTTCGTCATTTTCGTGAGTTTATTTACGAATTTTACGATTGCGGTGTTGCGTTTTGAGAAACTGTAAATATAATTAATAATTATAATTAAGTTGTTTATATAATTAAGTATAGTTATTTATGTAATTAAGTATAGTTGTTTAGTGAGTATAGTAAAATGCCACGAAAAGGACAAATGTGGAATTATTTTGCTGTGGTGGATGAAATTGCAAAAAAAGCGGAATGTAAATATTGTAAAAATATACTTTCATTTAAAACTACTATAACGAATTTAAAAAAACATATGAAACAAAAGCATTTAATTATATATGAAGAAATAAGTAGAGAAAATAACAGGAACGAAAATAGCGGTAAGTTTATTTTATCTTGTATCTGTAAACGAGTTACGTAATTCTTGTAGGTATTGATTGAAGTGAAATTTCTTTAGAATCGTTATGATTTCAAACCGGATGCAACGGTAAAAAGACAGGGAAGGACGAGCCGCGCTGCAAGCCGCTAATTTTAAATTAGTTTTTTTTAATTAGTTTGCCATAAAAGTTTCACTTCTATCGTGTGTGAATCGCACACACCTTTTTTTTGTTATACTTTGGATATCTCAGGAACGGCTGTAACCGTTTTGATGAAATTTTGTATATAGATAGTCTTTCATTTTAAGTATCTTATATGTAATATGCATTTGATCTCACAAATAATAAGAGTTGACCTAAAGGTTGTAATTACCAGGTCAAAAAATCCCAAAAAAAAATTTGATCTCACAAGGGTTTCACAGTTAATTAGAGGTGGGCACAACGGCTATACGTTATAACGTTACGCTACTTTTAAAATGCCTCTTATTTTTTACGCTATAATATATTTGTTTGTTTTTTTGGTCCTACCAACTTAGAAACCCTTGTGGGATCAAATGCATAGTTTACTATTCTATATAGGACATACAGACGAACATTCGACGAACGAAGCTACCCCCGATAGGTTATTTTATCCGCTACCTAATATAACGATCACCTCTGAACTTCGTCGTTTATGAATGTTTGTCTGTGTGTCCTATATAGAATCGTAAACTATGCATTTGATCCCTCAAGGGTTTCTAAGTTGGTAGGACCAAAAAAACAAACAAATATATTATAGCGTACAAAATAAGAGGCATTTTAAAAGTAGCGTAACGTTATAACGTATAGCCGTTGTGCCCACCTCTACGAGTTAATAAAAAAAAAAAAATATTATCACGTAAAAAATAATAAGTGATTTGAAAGTAGCGTAACGTTATAACGTAATATCAAAATGTAGCCGTTACGCCCATCTCTAATATTAATATTAGGAAGATTAATTCATTGTGTTTAGATATTGACATGCCATTTTCTATTATACTCGTAATATTATGAAAATTAAAAAAGAAAGTATATAGCAGTGCTTTTTATATAAAAAGCGTTTAATAGTTTCTTACTTTCTTTATTTTGCAAGTTATTATTTGAGGATATTTGTTTCTAAATAAGCATAAACGATGTCTTTTGATTTTCAAGTCAACTTTATTAAAAATAGAACTCTCAATGTTCACTTCAACGACGATTTTTATAAAACATTTTTATAGGAAGCAAGTTTGCTTCGTTTAGTATTGCAAATAATTTTTCTTTCCATCGTTATTTACCTTATTTAATATAATTGGCCATAGTTTTCCTTTTCTCGTATAACATGTAAAAACAACATATACTTTTTTATATTTGAAATATACTCACGATTCAGCCTGTAACATCCGTTTGCTTGGCCATTTTCTACATCTAGGAAAAGGATCGGAGCTTAATCCACCACGCTGTTCCACTGCGGGTTGATAGATATATTCTTTACTACGAGTAATGATAGCTATCAAGTGTATATTATGAAGCCGCGTTGGCGCAGCGGTCACAGCACTGAATTGCGATTGGCAGTTGCGCGGGCGGTTGCGGGTTCGATCCCCGCACTCGACAACATTTGTATTGGCCATACAGATGTTTGACGTGTTCTGGGTGTTTGTGCAGTATTTGAGGGTCTCCCCACCGTGCCTCGGAGAGCACGTTAAGCCGTCGGTCCCGGTTGTTATCATGTATACCTGATAGCGATCGTTACTCATAGTAGGGAATATATCCGCCAACCCACATTGGAGCAGCGTGGTGTATTAAGCTCCGATCCTTCTCCTACATGGGGAAGAGGCCTATGCCCAACAGTGGGATATTACAGGCTGAATCAGGATCGTGATCGTATATTATGAAAACAAACCGGGACTGGGACCGCTTAACGAACTCCCTGGGGCACGGTGAACACCCACAAAGAAAGACATCCAAACCGAAGAGAAATATTTGTACAAATACAAATATCCATCCCGAACGGGAATCGAACCCGCAAACAGACGGCGTTTAGTACATAGCAATAGCACGCTCACCACTACACTAGAGCAGAAAGTTGCTGAAATCTCAAGATCGCTGGCATGTTGTAACTGCGGTATTTAGGTAATACTCATTTCAAACCAAGCCTTGACTTTTAGGATTCTAATATGTTTGTTGAACATTGAACAACTTATAATTATATGAGTTTACCTCTATTTCATTGCTTTCTCTAGTTGAGGTTTTCATATTACAAATTGTATAATATATACTGTATGTTATATTTTACGTATAATGGTACGTATAAAGGTATTATTGAGAACACCAAACGAAACGTGATTTAAATGTTTGACTTAAATTGTTATACATTTATTGTACTATTACTTCATTAATTAAATAAATCTATACTATAATATAATAAAGCTGAAGAGTTTGTTTGTTTGAACGCGCTAATCTCAGGATCTACTGGTCCGATTTGAAAAATCTTTCAGTGTTAGATAGCCCATTTATCGAGGAAGGCTATAGGCTATGTATCATCACGCTAAGACCAAAAAGAGCGGAGTCCACGCCGACGAAGTCGCGCGCAGAAGCTAGTAAATAATAATAATCGAAACTGTTATTGAGATTGTTTTTTATCTACAAAGTTTTTTTAGCTCATATCTCACTACACCCTCACCGGAACGCCTCGTCGCTCGGCGTCCAATCGTCAGCTTGCGTGCGAGGCGATCCGGTGTCGATACGGAGTTGATGTAGTGAGCGCATGTCCATACAAGTCCATAGAAGGAATACTAACCGCTCGAGGCGAGGCGGTGCTGGTCGGGTGCCGGGTGGGTCTAATCAGCGATGACCTTTATGGAACCTTTTTAACTTTATAAACTGTAGCATTGTACAGACGTTATTCGTTTTCTTGTGCTGCTTGTTATTGTGAATTTTTATATATATACGCTTTACGCTTCAACCTGTAACATCCCACTGCTGGGCATAGGCCTCTTTCTCCACGTAGAAGAAAGATCAGAGCTTAATCCACCACACTGCTCCAATGCTAAAAAATATGTAGCTAGACCAGTCGGCTGTTACCTATAACACAAGCATTAAGTTTGCTACGGAGTTAAAATGGTATTTGGGGTTAGAGAGCGTCCCACCATTCCAACCCGAGCTCAAAAGTTAGAGAAGAGAAAAATTAAACTACAAATTAAATTAAATTTAGCATTAGAGGAAAGAAAATAAAAAAATTACTTCAATTTTAACAATTTATTGACCGGATCCTAAATTTTAAACCACAAGATTCAAACTAGATTTGTAAAACTAAGACCTTAGTCCTGGCACGTGGTGCATGGAGAGATAAGCACTTAACTTGAGTCCTTGGGTTGACCCCGACGGCCCTTGGTTCACGTCGGAGACGCCTCGCACGCCACGTGGTCCGGCGTAACTCCCGTCGATGCTTCCAGGTGCCGGTAAAAAAAATGGCTGGGTCGACCCGCCGTCCGTCGCTCACACCCAGGTATCGAGAGAGAGATACCTGGGGCGGATTCCTCTGGTAACGTGGACTGGTTTGGATGTTAGGTGGGTATGTGGCACCCCCAGGACCCCAGAGAGAGATACCTCTGGTTAAGTGGGGCCCCTGGCCGAATGTATCGCCACGTGGTTTTCGTGACCTTGATCGACCTTGACCGCCCGACGCCACGCCAAGGACCCTGGAATGACACACCCAAAAGGTGAGCCCTTCCGAAGCCAACCCTCCACTAACTCCGGGTTGACAACGGAAACGGCCCATTAGAGACATGGACACGTTGACATTGCATGGCATAAATCAAATCAGAAGACTGTTATATTAACTACACAGACACAAAACAAAAATATACAATTCTTTCTTTAAATTTACTTGAACAAATTAAATTTAGATTAAACACAGAAAAAGGCGTATTAAGATCTTTGTACTACAAGAACTCACCCACTACCAAGTCACACGACACCACAGCAGTTATGTAAAAACGGACAATGAAAAGGAGAGGTCCAGCCACGACAGTCGCTTATATAGCAAGCCCGAACCCCTACGTCGCTAACCTCGCCCCGGAGCACGGTCCATTTGACGAATATACTGGACGAAGTCCTACGCGTTACCACGCCAGAAGCCCACTTCAATAAGCACCGAATACATATAAAAAATATATATGTTACAATACCCCCCCCGTCAGAGAAGAATTTTGCGTCTCTAGGCAAAATTCTAAAAAAAAACTATGTAAGGAGAGGATCAGGTAAGCTCACGAAGGAATTATAAACTTTACCTCATACTAAGAGAAAACAATTTTTGATATATTAAATTTAAAAGATGACTGAATTACAAAACACCAAGTATAATTTTGAATTCACTGCAACTCTATCATACGACCCAAACATACATCACTAACATCCAACATCCTGAACTTCACCTAACAATGTGCGTTAGTCGACCTAGACAAACGCCCTAACACACAGAGTAACGATCTCTAGATGAACACTACTCAGCAGCAAAAAAAAAAAATTTTTTTTTTTTAATTCAACAATGATTTATTTTTAATTATTTATTTATTTTTTAAATCTACATTTAATACTGTACTCCTGATGTAGGCTTTTAGAATATAAATATGAATTTTTGGAATCGCCACCCGTTCCGAAATAAAGGCGTAGGCTTAACAGAAATAATATGAGTTATTGCTCAGTGGAATAACCTCATATAACAATACAATGAGTACAATAGAGATGTACCCAACACACCACTAGTCAAGTCATTGCACAGTGGAATGACCCAACATTTAAATCAACATGAGTACATTAGAGATGTACCCACCACACAACTATCAAAAGTTGCGTAAATGCACAAAATAATAAAAAGCGATCATCACCCGTCGCTAATTGGAATACGAGTAAAAATTTATAATTTTAGAAAAGAACTACTATTTAAATATATTAATTAATCATTATAAAATATCAAATCTATAAAGATTTAAATTTAATTATATACTGACGAAAAAAAAACTATAAACTAGCCATACTTCGAGCTGACCAAAATTCCCTCTGACGGTAACATTACTAAAATTGCATCATCTACCTATTTATAAAAACTAATATCGGTATTAAAAGTAAAACCCATTTATCAAAAAACAAAAGTAATTTAGACATAAGCAAAACATCGAATTTAATACGGTGAGTCATTGTAGCACAATTACAAATTCAAACGAAGCAAAAATACAACAAAAAAAAGTTCAAATTTAAATGAATGTTAAAATATTATAAAGATGCACAAAGTATTCAAAAATATTCGTTAATACAAGGTAGCTAAAAATATTTAGTTACGGCAAAATTATTGAGTAAGAAATAATTAACACAAAAGTAGGTAAACTGAGAATTTTAACAAAGAATCGATTAACAATGGAAAAACTTCGACTATGCTCGTACAACTTTTAAATTTAAATAAAACTTTGAATATAAACAAGAAATTTTAACTTTAAATTTTTTAAATTTATATTTTAAACACTATAAGTACACAATCTAAACGAAACAGTAGTAAATTTAATTAACAAAATTAAGAGTAATAATTTTATCACTATACACAAAACATATAAGGACACCAGACAAAACCGTTTCCGAACCCAGAGAAACCACGAGCCAGGAATAAGAAAAAAAATAATTTAAAATAATTTACGAACAAACAACGATTACAAAAATCAGAGAATTACGAGAATATTAGAGAATTTACGTTGGGCGCCAGATGCTGGTACAAACTTTATTCACGTTGGGCGCTAGATGCCGCGGGTTAAAATGGTATTTGGGGTTAGAGAGCGTCCCACCATTCCAACCCGAGCTCAAAAGTTAGAGAAGAGAAAAATTAAACTACAAATTAAATTAAATTTAGCATTAGAGGAAAGAAAATAAAAAAATTACTTCAATTTTAACAATTTATTGACCGGATCCTAAATTTTAAACCACAAGATTCAAACTAGATTTGTAAAACTAAGACCTTAGTCCTGGCACGTGGTGCATGGAGAGATAAGCACTTAACTTGAGTCCTTGGGTTGACCCCGACGGCCCTTGGTTCACGTCGGAGACGCCTCGCACGCCACGTGGTCCGGCGTAACTCCCGTCGATGCTTCCAGGTGCCGGTAAAAAAAATGGCTGGGTCGACCCGCCGTCCGTCGCTCACACCCAGGTATCGAGAGAGAGATACCTGGGGCGGATTCCTCTGGTAACGTGGACTGGTTTGGATGTTAGGTGGGTATGTGGCACCCCCAGGACCCCAGAGAGAGATACCTCTGGTTAAGTGGGGCCCCTGGCCGAATGTATCGCCACGTGGTTTTCGTGACCTTGATCGACCTTGACCGCCCGACGCCACGCCAAGGACCCTGGAATGACACACCCAAAAGGTGAGCCCTTCCGAAGCCAACCCTCCACTAACTCCGGGTTGACAACGGAAACGGCCCATTAGAGACATGGACACGTTGACATTGCATGGCATAAATCAAATCAGAAGACTGTTATATTAACTACACAGACACAAAACAAAAATATACAATTCTTTCTTTAAATTTACTTGAACAAATTAAATTTAGATTAAACACAGAAAAAGGCGTATTAAGATCTTTGTACTACAAGAACTCACCCACTACCAAGTCACACGACACCACAGCAGTTATGTAAAAACGGACAATGAAAAGGAGAGGTCCAGCCACGACAGTCGCTTATATAGCAAGCCCGAACCCCTACGTCGCTAACCTCGCCCCGGAGCACGGTCCATTTGACGAATATACTGGACGAAGTCCTACGCGTTACCACGCCAGAAGCCCACTTCAATAAGCACCGAATACATATAAAAAATATATATGTTACAAGTTGCTTACTTTAGGAACAGACGACCGTGTGTGTAATGTGTAGATATAAAAAAAAAAATGCGGGTTGCCGGAAGTGACGAATAATAGAGAGGAATGAAAGAGGAAAACATGTTGTGCCGACCCTACATAAGTGGGATAAGGGTAGGGAGATGATTTTTGTCCTATCCATAATAGTGTGTATTTAATTGACAATTTAGTACTACTTACGGTCAATTATTTTCCGGTGTAAATTGAACTCGGTTTTTTTTAGTTTGCGATTAAATACAGTTACATTTATGTATTTATTTATAATTTTGCCCCGTTAATATAATTGAAGCCCTTATCTCTGGTGTTCTCCAAGTAACGGTGAATCGATTTAAATATCTGGAACACTTTTGTAAGTACCTATAATAGCCTTAGGGATGATGCTGATATTGTGATATTGATCGGAAGTGAAGGGCTCTGTCAATAAGAGCAAACATGATATCTTGCAGGTTTGCATGATATTCGGCAAAGCTCAAAGTTTCGCTATTTCTAGCGTACTTCACATCGCTGTATACTTGAAGTCTAGGCTAACTACACTAAGAAAAAATACAACTATACTGTCTATCATATTTTTTTTAATGTTACTAAGTCGACAAACAAACGTATGGCTCCTACATATTACCTTGCCATACACGTCGCACATTTCATGAAGCCTTATGCATTAGGAGTGATTTTAGAAAGAAGGTGATTTGTCAAACTATTCTAAAAAGCGTTTATTATAAGCTATGTCCACACTGTGCCTTTTCATCTTCAACTTTCGTCGTCACCTTTATATTCAACTTTCGTTGACACATTCAATATTGAATGCGTCAACGAACGCGACGTGTAACGTAACACGTAAACACAGTTCAGTCCTAAGTTATTGGTGCCATAAATTTTGGTTATGCTTGAGATAACAAACGCATAAATTGAAATGTGAGTTGACAAGTAAACATAAAACAGTCAACGCAATGAACGAAAATGGTTCAAATCCATTAGGGACTCAAATTTTAAGTTGTACTTAAGAATAGAAATTTATTAGTTGGGAACTCAAACAGTTTCTAGCTAGTTGTTAAAATATTAGAGTGATAAATTTTATATTCGAGACAGGCTTAAAATTTTGTGTTGACAGATGCGATGGAATGTTCTAAGGGCCAGTTTCCACTGATTGATATAATCGCGATTAGTTCGACATAAAGTCGGTTTACGCATTTAACAAAGTTTAGAGCTGGAAATTGCATTTCACTAACATAAACTAAACGCAGTTAGAGAATAACGGCTGAACCGATTGCACTAATTCTTTTTTTTTTGTGTTCCTTGAAGTATGAGGATGTTTGTTACAGAGAGGAATTTTAAAGGGATTGCCTGAAAAAGTCTTAAAACAGCACTTTGCTATGTTCTCATACAAATAATTCGTAATAATAATTAAACGAAAGCAAGGTTAGAATCGAACTATAAATTCGATTAAGCAAAGCATAATTCTGTTAAGCGGTGGAACCCGGGCCTAAGAGTTCGACCCGGCGTATGAGTGGGTTTTTTGCTGTAATTACAGGACGCCGGGGTTGCCATCACAAAGTTTTGAGTTACCTTGTTTGGATTAAAAACTACAAAATTGACGTGTATTTACTTTACATTAACACGTAAGGTTAAAAATGACAATGATCGGTTAAATAATTTCCCTTTCGAAATCGGTTGAATAATACATTATTCTCCACAACCGTCATACAAATTTATCGTAACTAACAATTTTTTTTCTTCAGCTTTATTCAATGTGTATTTGGTTTTCCCTTTTATTGTTTATCTTTTATTGTGTTTTGTTTAATTGATTTACGCAATTTCCTTTGGATCGGATAAAAGTGCTCACAGCCAGTAAAGTTCAAATTATTGAGGAAGTAATAACTTTATTCCTTGTTTTTGTAATAATTTTATTTCTTGTTCTTGTTTTGTGTTGCACTATAATGACTTATAAACTATCGGGAAAGAACAATTACACATGGGATTGCCGTATTTTTTTTTTGAATACGGAAATGTACCGCGGGGATCACCGAATTTCCGTAAAACACGGGAATTGCTGTGAGTATGGTATCACTGCAGAGCGCATTGGTGGACGTGTTAGGGTGGGGGAAAAACAGACGCGAGATTTCAATATATACGATGGGCAGTCAATTTCAGAGGCAGTCAATTTTGGGGCAGTCAGTTTGACATTCAAATTTGAATTCGGAGTTCGAAGCGGTAGGCCTCCGCGGCCGCCGCGGCCTCTTGGCCAGCGAAGCTATGGAACTTCTGACTTAGATTAAAGATAGAAATACCTAAAAAGTATTTTTTAGATCTGATTCAGGGATTTCTTTAGCGTAAGCTGGCCGAGTGGCTATGTAGCTTCAGTTTAGTCCGCGAAATAGTTTTAATTTAATTTTACTGATTAATATTAAGTGCAATTTTTTATTATAAAATTTTAATTGTAATCCGCTAAATAAATTCAGTGAAAGACCTGTGATGAAGCGCTCCTGATTGGTTCGAATGCATTAATTTTTTTATTTATTTGCATGTTTGGGTTTCTGCATGTTGTGTTTTTTTTTCTGATTTTTATAACTTTTACGGAGATTTTTAATAAAAGATATCTAATGAATTATTAGTTAGGTTTACATCGAAACTATTAAATATTGATTATTGAAAAGGAATTATTATCTAGGTTTACATTGATATTATTAATTATCAATTGATTATTGAATAAAATAATTATGAAAAGGTTTACATTGATATTATTAATTATTGATTGATCTAAGAATGGAATTATTATGAAATAAGCCTTATGACCATAATTATATTGAATTTAACTGATAAAATCTAACTTAAGTACATAACCACAATATGATGTTGTTAGAATAAAATGAAATTACATCCGTTATACTTTAAAGTACATATATAAATTGAATGAATCTTGGTTAAAACTATCATATTAGATATTAAGGGTTAAATAGATTTTCGTTAGGGTGTATTTAAATAATGAAATGAGATTTTACTATGTCATTACTTTGGAAGTAAATAGAGTGGTGAATAATTCTAGGAAAATATGACCTATAAACAAACTAATGATTAGTTGTCGTATCTTATTGAATATTCTCTACATATAAATATGCTTCTATTGTATGTATATGTATATATGTATATATATATATATATGTGTGTATTTGACTTCATTTTGACATTACACAAACTTTGTAGTTCAAACATTAATTTAAGAATTTGTAGATCTTAAATATATGTTGGAGCGAGGTAACACAGTTGGTTTGTAGTCTTGAATGAGTTCAAGGATACTTTTAGCTCTTGAATACATTCTAAGATGAGGTAATTACACACTGAACTATGACATTACACAACTATTGTAGTTTTGAACATTGATCTAAGAACTTATGTTCTTGAATAAGTGTCAAAACGAGGTATCTGGTAGACTGGAGTGTCTCAATTTCACGATGACTTTCATTGAACTATATAAACTATGTTAAGGTGAATCCATAAATGTTTGTATTCGCCAGTGTTTTATTATAGGTTTCCCCTATAAGGCAAGGCCTGTCTAAGCCACAGTTCTTCGCGTCATCGATGCTAGGTAGTTCCTAATCTAGGTCTATCTAGTAAAGAAAGTTGCGAGTACTTCCTACCAACCTCTGCGTTTGTGTTTGCCTAACTGAACTATGTTCTTGGTAAATACTATACGTATGTTTGCTTATCTTTGATAAGAATTCCTCATCTTTGATGAGAGACATTGGACAAACTCCACCAAACACTTAGTGTATGGTAGTTGTTTGAACTGCAACAAGAGTTAGTGATTTATATTTGGTCAGTGGTATGTAGTTCTATTTATACTAATAGAGAAACATATTCACTTTTCCAATTAATTTATTGCTAATTTTTGTGGACAGTCTCTGTTAAGTCCTAAGGCGGATTTACTGAGATTTAAGCCAAGCCTTAATCAAGTCCTCTTGTGTTTTTCAAACATACAAACATTGATGGATCATAAAACCTATTAAATATACATTCTCTTTTCATTGTGAAAATGAGATACTCTCAGAGATTCTGATTGAGTAAATGAATATGTTATATTTTAATTGTTTTATTTATCTCTCGACACTACCATGTCCTTTGATAAATCCATTCAGTTCCTAAGAGAGCCTGATATAATCAAATGTTTAACAACTTAATTACTGGTTCAATGTTTCAATTGAACAACCTATTCTGGTTAATGAATGCTGTTTCATTGAATGCTGTGAGTCATGCAAGGACAAACCTACACAATACACCTACTTTACACGTTGGTCTTATACCTTTAATTATTTTTTACTTCCTTATAGGACACTCGAAAGGTTGCGCTGTCGCCTGTCGCTAGTCGCCGACGACCCATCTCACAATGGTGGCGAGGCTTGACAATATAGCTGACTATAGACCCGTAACTCAGTAGGTCTTTCCTATGGGAAATTACACTACACAATCCAATTGTGGCAAAAGTGTTAGGTTTCGTGATCGAATTTCAAAGTAGTTGTATGACCGAAGTTCCCGTATGGGCTAGTAAGCACACAATGAAAAGATCAGTAGACACGACCTCCTTTTGTTCACGTGGAACACATCTTAATACCATGTCTGATTACAGCTTGGTATTTACATCAACTCTAGTAATTCACTGGTTATGTTTATATGACGTCCCAAGGGATTACTCAAATACAGTCATTGCATGATTATGCTGCAACGGTATGAAACAAGCATTTGTTAGACAGGATATATTTCCGTCTAACTTATTGTAGAAAATTGGGTACTCTCAATTCCTACCTACTACCTTTCTTTTGATTGGATAGCACCAACGTTGTGCCTAATTTAATTTAGAGCCTTCAGCACGGTGTGGATCGGTTGGGGTCGGAGGGGCTTGGTGGTTGCGACCCCCCGGGTTCAGTTGAACCCGGCCTTTTAATTCCCTAATGCCTATAAAACCTATCCTAACAGATTAACACATACAAACAAACACTACACATTATTTTTCAAAATTATCTGAGATAATTTATTAACTGAATAAATTATTTCAAGATAATTAATAACTATATAATATGTATTTAATCATTATTTCAATTACTTATATATTTTATCTATTTCATTTGTTTAGAGTTATTAGAATCTATCTATTATATCAGGTTTGAACTAAAAATACATGTAAAAGAAACTTAGACACTATTCAATTAATCAATGTCATTATAGAATATCCTATATATATAATTATTTAACTTTATTTCTATTTCAGCTATCTAGATTCACTAAAAATATTAGCAATTATAATTTACACATTCTTAAGGAGACGTCAGATATTTAGTTAAACAATAGGTGATAGTTATTTCTAAATAAACAAGTTTATTCCTATTTATTCTTAATGGTTCAAATTTACTAAATCTTAATTAATTTTAAATAAGTTACTTATAAGGTGTTATAAAGTTTAATATCTTCCTTTCCTTTTCATAATAATTTTCCTGAAGCTAGTTATCTATAGTGTTTATATCACTGGTAAGTGTAAATATCTTTATAATTAAATTTTAGGATACTAAATCTTATTAATTCTAAATAAGTTAATTATAAGGTGTTATATCTTTCTTTCCTTTTTAACAGCATTCCAGAAGTTAGCTATCTTTAGTATTTATATCACTGGTAAGTGTAATTTACTAAGTCTTATTAATTCTAAATAAGTTAATTATAAGGTGTTATATCTTTCTTTCCTTTTAATAGTATTCCAGAAGTTGGTTATCTATAGTAATTATATCACTGGTAAGAGTAAATATCTTTCAATTAAATCTTAGGATAAATTAATTTCAGTAATTTAATGTCATTGTGCAGAGATGTTATTTTAAATTAATGACTAGATAGGATGTTAGTTAGAGTTTATATAGAAATCAAGGCTTCTAATAACATATACTATGTCTTTCCTTCGGCATACCACAAAAAAGAACTGAAGTTACTCTGAAACAAAAAACAACACAACGTAGAGTCCTTCCTTATACTAGACGATCACAATTATAAGGCCAAAGATAATTGATATCCTCTTAAGCTTAATATTAGCTTGTAACGCCACTACCATGATAGTGTTACAAATTGGTCCACGTGACCAGGATGTTATAAATTTATATATGTTGGGGTCTTTCTCATCACACCCCATAGCATATAGTATATCGTTACAAATTAGTTCACGTGACCAGGATATGATAATGGGTCTTAGGTCATCCATAGGAGACCGTTTCAATTGGTGCCGTGACCAGGATATTTATGGTTGCACAAATGCCGGAGTAAGCGAGTATCTTAGAAGCTTTAAAGTAACTTTTCAAAGCATTTACAGTGAATAATGTAATGCCAGTGATAAAATGATAATAGTTGCACGATTGTACTGATAGATAACAAGAATATACCTATTGATTGCATTTTGAAGAAGACAAAGCATATTAGTTAACAATTCTTTAAGTCATTTTACACAAAATAAGATAAACCTATTAAATTTATATTATGTAAGCACATTAACTTATTTTAGACAATCTAAAAATGGATCTATAGGTATATAGCATCTTGGCGCAGTTAGAATTACAGTTAGGTACATAAATCTAAATAAATCTGTTTTAAGAGTAATATTGAAGAGATGTTTAATACTTAAAAGTTGCATTAAGTTCTCAGTAATAAGATTTAAATGGTCAGACCATAGCAGCCTACTGTCTCATGTATTATTACTAATGATGGATAGTTACATATTTAAATAATTATTTATTCATGAAATTACATGAAAGTATCTACCTACACAACATTACTAAAATTGGCTAGTAGTATATTGAAGTGTGTCTCAAGCACATCTAATTATTATCTGATTATTATTATATTATCGTCAATCAATAGACATTGTTAGGATAGTTAATAAAATTTAGATTGTATTAATTAAATATTGTTAGGGAATTATTAAATAAAAGCCTGCAGTAAATTTTAATATTACTTACAGATACAAATTATTCTAGGTTATGTACAATTTAAACTTATTTTGTCACATTTAGTCACTGACGCTGAAGTAATTTCCTTCCTAGTTGAAATTGGTCCCAATAGTTATGTGTTGAACATCCTGGGCTGGCTAGATGTACGTGAATGTTAGGCTGAAATGGTAGTATTCAATAGTATTAAAAATATGCAAATATAATGTGAAGATAGGATAATATTATAGTTAGTAGTAGGAAATTAATTATAATATTAACTAACTGTGGAATTAACTTCTATTCATTTATTTACAAAGACTGTACAGGAAAAACTATGTATTTTGGTATATTTATTCATTTTAATGTTAGATTTTAAAAATAATTAAGTGTAGTCATTGCCATCATAGCAAATTATACTTAGTTTAAATAACAGATCTTAAAGTATAGAAAATTTAGTGCATTTTAGTCATGTGTGCGAGAATGTACTGGTTAAATAGAAATTGAATTAGGTTATGAAGGTAACAGGGTTATTTTGACCTTGAATTTTAGGAATTGACTGGAACTGTTTAAGATAATTTTATTTATAAAAAAGAGTATAGCTTACCAGATGACATAGCATTCATAAGAACTATAAAACCAATTCATGAATCCTTGTATTTGTTTGTTAGTGATGTAGAATTTGTCCTTATATTCAAAGATTTAAATCTTTGCTTTATTCCAATATGCGATCTTTGTATCTATTTAGTCACAATAGTTCAATAGGTTAACATGGCATTGTGGCTTGTTCGGTCTCTTTATATATACTTCGATTCTATTCTAATAAACTAAAGAACCGATATACTTGTTTATGAAAAATCAATTTTCAGTTGTCTAAAAGGGTTCATACAGAATTACAGAACTACTTATAATCAAAAATATGTGTTTGTGACCATAGTTTATACACTTTTAACTAGGTTGTGACATTAGAAATTGCGTTCTAAAAACAACTACAATAAAATCTTTTGAAAAGGTTCTTGTTTTAAAATATTAATAAGACATTATTGAAAAAAAATATAGAACATTTTTTTTTTATGAACATTATTATTACATTTTATTTATTTTAATTTATTATTATTTTTTTTTGTTAGCTTTCCTCGAATTTTGAACTGTCAATTGTCAAAGGGAGGAAACTTTTATTTCAAATTTGAATTGAATAGAATTTTATATTAACCTTGTTAATTATTAGTATTTATATCAGAGGATGTGTGATTTTAAATGTATTGAACAAGCGTGAATTAATAGCGACAGTAAAATTGTAGTAGGGTTGGTAGCGACATCTGGTGGACAAACGTGAATTAATATCGAGTTGCTTACGGAAGTTATGGATGGTTGTGCTATGTGTTCGTAGATGGCGCTGAAAGAATTTCAAAATGTCTCATATCAGTAACGCCATCTGTTGAGAGTGAGTGGTATTGAAAGGTAGGCTTTGAAGTAGAAATGGCGTAGTATCGAGTGTAGATATGGAAGTGTTTATTGTGAAACAAAGATGGCGTGGTTGTGATCTTATAAGTTATATACAATGGTTCAGTGGATGAGGGAATTGAATGTCATATGCAAGGTGGAAAGTTCAATCCGAGTAAATTGAATTTCAAGTAAAAATATAAACTGTAGTATTTATTATAATAAGGACGATTAGGGATAGTATGAATTTGGCAGTTAACATTTATGAGGATTTGAGATATTTTCTAATTATTATGATTTCACTGTGATAGTTTTATTATTCTTTTGTTGATGGATGTATTGTTTGGTGTGAATGGAATGGAATTGATGTTTGTTAAGAATGTTATCAATGAATACTAGAGAAGAAATGAAGTTGTCATATTTCATTTGAAGTATGATAGTTGAATTTTAATTAAACTTGTAAACATTTAATATTTTAAAATTAAAATTAAGTTTTAACATTTGCAGAATCCGGTCGACTTGATAAAATTTCAATAAAATATTAGAAGTTTAAAAGGTGATTAGAAAGAGATAGTCTTTGTGTGAACATTTGGAAAGTTTATTTAAATTAAACTCAAATTAAATAAGAGTGCAGTGAATCTTTTTTTTGAATTAGAATAAATTAATTAAAATTTAGATAAACATTATCAGTGTTACATTTGAAGCAAATTAAATCTATAACAATGCCTAGGCGTCAATCTAAAGCTAGTCCTGTTGGAACCAAGGCGACTAATTCTAATAACAAGCGAGTGTCTGCAGTTAGACCTGCTACTAAAGTAAGGAAGATTAATTCTTTACAATACATATCTCGAATGGTGGAAAAGGCAATGAATAACATCAATAATAGAATCTCGGAGTTGGAAAATAGAATGTCTACTTCTAGTGGATCATCGGACAATGTTATGCCGAGAGAAAATTGTATTCAACCTATCATACAGCCGGGAACATCAACGGTATACTATCCAGTGGCGCAGATGCCTACGGAAAGACCTAAGTTTCCATTTAAGGGAAAACATCCTGTGACGTTCATCGAAGACCTGACTGCTTATTTAAGAAGGTCTGCACCAGAGGCGAGAGATATAATAGACATTGTCATAGATTGTCTTGAAAATGAATCGCGAAATTGGGCGCGTATTTATAGAGATAGATGGACAGTGTTTGAAGACTTCAAAAGGGATTTTTTAGACACATATTGGGGCGAGGCTGAGCAGAATGAATTAAGAAGACGAATCAGTCAGAATTCGTGGGACGGAGTCCAGTCTATGTTAAGCCATTTCATTACTTTATGTGGACAAGCGAAGATGTTGACGTATCCTATTCAAGAGAGACAATTAATAAATGACATTATGAATCATTTTCCTAAAGATGTTCAATATGCTTGGTCAACAAGTAATTACACATCGATTCTTCAAGCTACGGAGTTTCTACGAAAATTAGATAACATTAATAAGCAAAATAACTTCAGTAGTGGCATTAATGCCCATTCTAGCAGCGTTCAAAGATCTGAGATGGTAGTTCAACAGCAGAATGGCAGAGGCAGTCTCAACCGGAAGCGAATTATGAACACTAGATCAATGAGTAAGGTGATACCAAACAAGAAGAATAGCATTAATGGTACGAATAGAGTAGATAATGATAACAATGTTTCTATAGAAAACTCTGTATCAACAGAGAATTTAAACTAATAAGTGTTGATGTGACAGACCCCGGTACATCAACTTTAGTAGGGGCGAACAGTACATCAGTAGCTTTAAGAATTATGCTTAAACTCGGGTGGGAACCTGGACAGACATTAGGTAGACATAATAATGGTATACGTAAACCAATCATAGCTAAGGGACAATATTGTAAATCAGGGTTAGGCTCGGGATTAAATAAAAATAATTCAACAGATTTCAAGTATAAAATCATACAAACATTAAAAAATCAATCGGAAATAGATAATGAGTCGCTAGTGCAAACCGAAGCAGTCTTCTCATTATTTGACGAGGAAGATAATATTACCGCGGATAAATTAGAAATAATTAAATCTGAGATTGAAGTGATAATATTTGGTAAACGAGTCATATGTTTAGTCGATACAGGGAGTGACATAACCTGTATTTCAGAATCATTTTGGGAATCTTTAAAATCATTAACTGGGAACAAATTAGACATGTTACCTGTTAAGCCGATTCAGATACGTGGAGCAGTAGGACAAAAGAGTGCTAAAATACAACAAATGGTTTTATTGCCTGTAAGATTTGGGATAATTGATTTAGAGATTAGATTTTTTATAGTACCAAAATTAGTTCATTCAATGATATTAGGATTTGACTGGCTTATGGCAAATAATGTTAATATTAAATTACAAGAGCCATCCATAGGGTTAGTTATCGAACATAGAGATCAACGAGTATTAATTCCGTTTATTAAATATAATTTTGAGGAAAGGAGAATTTGTGATATTACAAAGGTAGATAATAGTTTTGATTTCAATAAATATTTACAAGAAATAAAGACGGGTACACCTCTTAAAGGAACTCAATTAAATAAATTAAAACAGATTCTAATTAAATATAGCGAAGTATTTGTTAAAAGGTTAGGTAGAGCTAATTGTTATCAACATATTATCAAAATGATGGACCATAGTCCAATAATTAAACGGTCTTATCCCGTTCCGTACGCATATAGACAAAAAATGGAAGAAAAATTAGCCGAAATGGTCGATATGGGAATAATATCTAGAGGTTCAACACCGTATTGTAGTCCGTTAACTTACACTTTAAAAACTGATGGTTCAATTAGAGTTTTACTAGATGCACGTGAAATCAATAAATACATGATAGCTGAGTCGGAAGCACCTCCAATGCAAATAGATGTTTTAAATTCATTTCATGGGGTTAATTATATTAGTATAATAGACTTGAATAATGCATATTTTCAAATTGCCATTTCTGAGGATAGTAAAAAATATACCGGGTTCACATTTAATGGAAAATCTTATATGTACAATGTTTTACCACAAGGACTTAAGACTTCAGTGGGAAGTTTTAGTAGAGCTATGGACTTAATATTAGGGCCTGAAGTTAGACATTTTTGCGTGAATTATTTAGATGACCTTGCTATTTTAACTCAAGGAACGTTAAATGAACATTTAGAACATATCGATATAATATTAAACAAATTAAAGTCAGCGGGGTTAACATGTAATCTTGAAAAATGTAAATTCATATGTAAAGAAGTTAAAATGTTAGGACATATTATTTCTACCGAAGGAATTAAAACTGACCCAGAGAAAATAGAGTCAATTAAGAATTTCCCAGTTCCCAAGAAAATAAAACATTTAAGAGCATTTTTAGGACTTTGTAATTATTATAGGCGGTTCATTCCTGATTATAATAGTATAATTCAACCTTTATGCCAATTATTAAAAAAGAGTAAAGGATGGACATGGACTTCAGAAGCACAAGTAGCCTTTGAAAAATTGAAAAACAGTTTTTTAAAGACAATAATGTTGCATCATCCGGATATGTCTAAACCTTTTTATTTACAAACAGATAGTTCGGGAGTAGGTCTTGCGGGGGTTTTATTTCAGTACGATGAACAAGGGGAAATGAAAATATTAGGCTATTGTAGCAGATCTCTTAGGGGCGCCGAATTAAGATGGACTGTTACTGAACAAGAGTTTTGGGCTATAATCTATTGTTTAAGGAAGTTTGAAACCTATTTGAGGGGCGCAAAGCTTATAATTAGAACTGATCACAAAGCATTGACGTTTGTTAGGACATGGAAATTGTATAATAGTCGAATAATTAGGTGGATATTGTTTCTTGAACAATTCGATTATAGTATTGAACATATAAAAGGTAGAGATAATGTCGCTGTTGATGTGTTATCTAGGTTCCCACCTGATTCATCAATGATACAAGAAGATAGAATCTATTGTCCTGAAATACATTATATGGAAATTAAAAAGAATAAAACATTAATAACAAACTTAAAAAATATATCTAGTTTTCAATCTAATGATAATGTAGTACAGTTGATAATGGATATTATAAATAATATTAGTAATAATCATAGTGGTAGAATAAATAATATTGCTAAGCGCTGTTATATCAAGAATGGAGTGTTATATTTTAAAATTGATTTAGATAAACATGTAATTTATTTACCCTCTCAGTTACGAGAGGAAGTAATTTCTCAAATTCATAAAGAAATGGGACATCAAGGGGTTTTTAAGGTACTCAAATATCTTAAGGATAGATTCTATTTTCCTAATATGCATAGAACAGTTAAAGTATTATTAAAGACTTGTCATCTCTGTCAAGTTTCTAAAAGTGATAATATAAAATATGTAGGCAAATGTAAATCTATTGTGACAGAAGAAATAGGTGACTTAGTTATGGCAGACTTATATGGACCATTGCCGAAAGGACGGTTTGGTTCTGCTTATATACTTGTAATTCAGGATTCATTTAGTAAATTTGTTAAATTATATGATTTGTCTAAAGCCACTTCTCGTTCAGTTATTACAAAGTTAAGACAATTTGTTAAAATAATTAAGCCTAAAGTAATTATGACTGATAATGGTAGTCAATTTTCATCTGAAAGTTGGAAACAAACTTTAAAAGATATGGGTATAAAACCTATATTTACAACTGTAAGAAATCCTCGACCTAATACGACAGAGAGGGTTAACAGAGAACTAGGACGTTTATTTCGAACATATTGCCATAAAAATCATAAAAGTTGGGTAACGATATTAAATAAAATCGAAACATTATATAACAACACATTTCATGAAAGTACGGGATTTACTCCTAATGAAATATTATATGGATTGAGTAATGACATGTCATTTGATAGTTGTTTACCTCAATTAAATAAGTCCAAAGATATTAATCAAATTAGAATTCAAGTTAGGAAAAATTTAAAAGATAACAGTATTAAACGACAAACTAAATTTAATAGGTCCCATCGTTTAATTGAATTTCAGATCGGAGATTATGTAAAGATTCGTAAGGTAAATAAGTCAGAGGCTCAAAAGAAACTTATAAAAAAGTTTCAATTGCTGTATGAAGGACCTTATGTAGTTAGTGCGATTCCATTTGCAAATGTTTACACATTAATGGACCCTATAACTAAAGAAATTAGAGGAAACTTTAATACAATACATCTAAATAGATATTATCAATAATAAATTGATCACGATCAATTATAGATGTTATCAATGTTTAACTGTTGATATAAACAATTGAATTAATAATGTGGAATTGAAAAGGATAGATTTTAAACTAGAATATCAATAAACTTTATCGAAGATTTATTATATTTCACAATAATTTAATGTCGAAACTATAGATGATTTTATAAAATGAATTGCACTTAAATAAGTTAGATATATAAGTAAAAGATTAGGTTATTATGATAGTAATTAGAGGATTAAAATAGATAGTAATAAGTTAGATAAGTGTAATTGTAATTAGGTTTAGTTATGAGTAAAAATAAAAATTAAGGAAATGATGGGTCAGGGAAATGACTCAACTAATTTTATTGGAGCGCTTAAGGGTTCTCACATAACTATATAACAATTTAATCTTCAACTGACTATTAAGTCATATATAATTTTTTTTCATCAATACTTAAGCTATTAAGCGCTAGCTTAATAGAAATAACAATTTAATTTTCAACTGACTACTAAGTCATATATAAATTTTTTTCTTTCATCAAATACTTATTAAGCGCTAGCTTAATAGAAATAGTTGGTGGGGAGTAGGGCGGTCATTTCTTCACAAAATTAACTGAACATTTTAAGTTATATTCAATCTAAATTGAATTGCAAAAATATAGGTCAGACCTTAAAGTTTGACTGTTTGCAATACAAGTTGTCCAAGTACTGCAATATACTAAACAACATATCACCAATTCATATTAGTATTAGATATGAATTGTGCAACTGTATTCAAATATTTTAATTTATTCATTCTGAAAGGAAACGGATACGGTTCCATACATTCTTGGGCCGAAATGCAATGTAAAATATAACGTAATGAAATAGTACCAATTAATGTATTTACGCTTATGGATTCCTTGCTGAAATTCTGTACATTTTGGCTATTTAAGAGCGGAGTTATTAGACGTTTTGTAAAATTGAGGTTATGTTACAATGTCTATGGAAAATCACTAAGTTCCTGAAGCACTAAAGGTTATCATATTATATCATTACAAATATCAATCACTTGAAACCATAAATAAATATCAGGAATGGACTCAGGATGCATCTGAATACACTGAAAACATTAAACAATTATAAACATGATTACATGAAACAAGTGACAGTGACGGGACCATGACGGGCACACAGTTTCAATATCAGTCAGCTGTCAAAGCTGTTATTAAAAATAATTATGATTTAATTTTAATCGATACGAAATCGATAATAATTTGGGTTTATCAGATATTAATTTTTATTTTCGATATTAATGTAACTTTATTTAAATACACTTTATTGTTTATAACTTCAATTGTGTATCTGAATACTTTGAGGTTATTAACTAGTGCAAATTTTTTTAAAATTCTATATTCGATTATAGTTAAATCGATATGATTTATTTTCAATCGATACGAAATCGATAATAATTTGGGTTTATCAGATATTAATTTTTATTTTCGATATTAATGTGGCTTTATTTAAATACACTTTATTGTTTATAGCTTCAATTGTGTATCTGAATACTTTGAGTTAATTAACTAGTGCAAATTTTTTTTAAATGCTATAATCGATTATAGTTAAATCGATACCCAATTAATTTGACGAAAACTATCTTTTTCATTTTTCTCAGCTTCCAGATTCAGAATTGAGCTGATATTTTATATTTTATAAAAAAAAATATACATATATATGACCAATTTTTAAAAAAAAACATATCTGTATTTAATACATTTTAGCCTAAAAGTCCCCATCTCCTCTAAAATAAGATGAACTGCACTCTGTTAAGTTGTATATTTAACATTGAGAGCCGGATTTTATATTTTAAAAACAATATGTGTATTGTTATAAGATAAAATTGAGCCTAGATGTAGGAATTCAAATCAAATTGGATCTATGTGAGTGTGAGAGTGGGTGAAGGAGCTGGAATGGTTGGTTGAAATTGATTATTTTGATTTTAACCATTGAATATAACGCTGGTGGTGTGATTGATGAGAGGTTGGATGTTTGGGAGAAGAGTATGTTTCTATGTGCTGTTGATTGAGGCTGAATGTAAGGATTCATGAGTGTCCTTTCAGTTGAGAGGTGGCGTGATACAGAATTGTGTTATTTGGTTACGTTGTTGTGATTAATTAATAATTACGATAAACTACATTATATAATTAAGGGGCGATTGTAACGTAACACGTAAACACAGTTCAGTCCTAAGTTATTGGTGCCATAAATTTTGGTTATGCTTGAGATAACAAACGCATAAATTGAAATGTGAGTTGACAAGTAAACATAAAACAGTCAACGCAATGAACGAAAATGGTTCAAATCCATTAGGGACTCAAATTTTAAGTTGTACTTAAGAATAGAAATTTATTAGTTGGGAACTCAAACAGTTTCTAGCTAGTTGTTAAAATATTAGAGTGATAAATTTTATATTCGAGACAGGCTTAAAATTTTGTGTTGACAGATGCGATGGAATGTTCTAAGGGCCAGTTTCCACTGATTGATATAATCGCGATTAGTTCGACATAAAGTCGGTTTACGCATTTAACAAAGTTTAGAGCTGGAAATTGCATTTCACTAACATAAACTAAACGCAGTTAGAGAATAACGGCTGAACCGATTGCACTAATTCTTTTTTTTTTGTGTTCCTTGAAGTATGAGGATGTTTGTTACAGAGAGGAATTTTAAAGGGATTGCCTGAAAAAGTCTTAAAACAGCACTTTGCTATGTTCTCATACAAATAATTCGTAATAATAATTAAACGAAAGCAAGGTTAGAATCGAACTATAAATTCGATTAAGCAAAGCATAATTCTGTTAAGCGGTGGAACCCGGGCCTAAGAGTTCGACCCGGCGTATGAGTGGGTTTTTTGCTGTAATTACAGGACGCCGGGGTTGCCATCACAAAGTTTTGAGTTACCTTGTTTGGATTAAAAACTACAAAATTGACGTGTATTTACTTTACATTAACACGTAAGGTTAAAAATGACAATGATCGGTTAAATAATTTCCCTTTCGAAATCGGTTGAATAATACATTATTCTCCACAACCGTCATACAAATTTATCGTAACTAACAATTTTTTTTCTTCAGCTTTATTCAATGTGTATTTGGTTTTCCCTTTTATTGTTTATCTTTTATTGTGTTTTGTTTAATTGATTTACGCAATTTCCTTTGGATCGGATAAAAGTGCTCACAGCCAGTAAAGTTCAAATTATTGAGGAAGTAATAACTTTATTCCTTGTTTTTGTAATAATTTTATTTCTTGTTCTTGTTTTGTGTTGCACTATAATGACTTATAAACTATCGGGAAAGAACAATTACACATGGGATTGCCGTATTTTTTTTTTGAATACGGAAATGTACCGCGGGGATCACCGAATTTCCGTAAAACACGGGAATTGCTGTGAGTATGGTATCACTGCAGAGCGCATTGGTGGACGTGTTAGGGTGGGGGAAAAACAGACGCGAGATTTCAATATATACGATGGGCAGTCAATTTCAGAGGCAGTCAATTTTGGGGCAGTCAGTTTGACATTCAAATTTGAATTCGGAGTTCGAAGCGGTAGGCCTCCGCGGCCGCCGCGGCCTCTTGGCCAGCGAAGCTATGGAACTTCTGACTTAGATTAAAGATAGAAATACCTAAAAAGTATTTTTTAGATCTGATTCAGGGATTTCTTTAGCGTAAGCTGGCCGAGTGGCTATGTAGCTTCAGTTTAGTCCGCGAAATAGTTTTAATTTAATTTTACTGATTAATATTAAGTGCAATTTTTTATTATAAAATTTTAATTGTAATCCGCTAAATAAATTCAGTGAAAGACCTGTGATGAAGCGCTCCTGATTGGTTCGAATGCATTAATTTTTTTATTTATTTGCATGTTTGGGTTTCTGCATGTTGTGTTTTTTTTTCTGATTTTTATAACTTTTACGGAGATTTTTAATAAAAGATATCTAATGAATTATTAGTTAGGTTTACATCGAAACTATTAAATATTGATTATTGAAAAGGAATTATTATCTAGGTTTACATTGATATTATTAATTATCAATTGATTATTGAATAAAATAATTATGAAAAGGTTTACATTGATATTATTAATTATTGATTGATCTAAGAATGGAATTATTATGAAATAAGCCTTATGACCATAATTATATTGAATTTAACTGATAAAATCTAACTTAAGTACATAACCACAATATGATGTTGTTAGAATAAAATGAAATTACATCCGTTATACTTTAAAGTACATATATAAATTGAATGAATCTTGGTTAAAACTATCATATTAGATATTAAGGGTTAAATAGATTTTCGTTAGGGTGTATTTAAATAATGAAATGAGATTTTACTATGTCATTACTTTGGAAGTAAATAGAGTGGTGAATAATTCTAGGAAAATATGACCTATAAACAAACTAATGATTAGTTGTCGTATCTTATTGAATATTCTCTACATATAAATATGCTTCTATTGTATGTATATGTATATATGTATATATATATATATATGTGTGTATTTGACTTCATTTTGACATTACACAAACTTTGTAGTTCAAACATTAATTTAAGAATTTGTAGATCTTAAATATATGTTGGAGCGAGGTAACACAGTTGGTTTGTAGTCTTGAATGAGTTCAAGGATACTTTTAGCTCTTGAATACATTCTAAGATGAGGTAATTACACACTGAACTATGACATTACACAACTATTGTAGTTTTGAACATTGATCTAAGAACTTATGTTCTTGAATAAGTGTCAAAACGAGGTATCTGGTAGACTGGAGTGTCTCAATTTCACGATGACTTTCATTGAACTATATAAACTATGTTAAGGTGAATCCATAAATGTTTGTATTCGCCAGTGTTTTATTATAGGTTTCCCCTATAAGGCAAGGCCTGTCTAAGCCACAGTTCTTCGCGTCATCGATGCTAGGTAGTTCCTAATCTAGGTCTATCTAGTAAAGAAAGTTGCGAGTACTTCCTACCAACCTCTGCGTTTGTGTTTGCCTAACTGAACTATGTTCTTGGTAAATACTATACGTATGTTTGCTTATCTTTGATAAGAATTCCTCATCTTTGATGAGAGACATTGGACAAACTCCACCAAACACTTAGTGTATGGTAGTTGTTTGAACTGCAACAAGAGTTAGTGATTTATATTTGGTCAGTGGTATGTAGTTCTATTTATACTAATAGAGAAACATATTCACTTTTCCAATTAATTTATTGCTAATTTTTGTGGACAGTCTCTGTTAAGTCCTAAGGCGGATTTACTGAGATTTAAGCCAAGCCTTAATCAAGTCCTCTTGTGTTTTTCAAACATACAAACATTGATGGATCATAAAACCTATTAAATATACATTCTCTTTTCATTGTGAAAATGAGATACTCTCAGAGATTCTGATTGAGTAAATGAATATGTTATATTTTAATTGTTTTATTTATCTCTCGACACTACCATGTCCTTTGATAAATCCATTCAGTTCCTAAGAGAGCCTGATATAATCAAATGTTTAACAACTTAATTACTGGTTCAATGTTTCAATTGAACAACCTATTCTGGTTAATGAATGCTGTTTCATTGAATGCTGTGAGTCATGCAAGGACAAACCTACACAATACACCTACTTTACACGTTGGTCTTATACCTTTAATTATTTTTTACTTCCTTATAGGACACTCGAAAGGTTGCGCTGTCGCCTGTCGCTAGTCGCCGACGACCCATCTCACAATGGTGGCGAGGCTTGACAATATAGCTGACTATAGACCCGTAACTCAGTAGGTCTTTCCTATGGGAAATTACACTACACAATCCAATTGTGGCAAAAGTGTTAGGTTTCGTGATCGAATTTCAAAGTAGTTGTATGACCGAAGTTCCCGTATGGGCTAGTAAGCACACAATGAAAAGATCAGTAGACACGACCTCCTTTTGTTCACGTGGAACACATCTTAATACCATGTCTGATTACAGCTTGGTATTTACATCAACTCTAGTAATTCACTGGTTATGTTTATATGACGTCCCAAGGGATTACTCAAATACAGTCATTGCATGATTATGCTGCAACGGTATGAAACAAGCATTTGTTAGACAGGATATATTTCCGTCTAACTTATTGTAGAAAATTGGGTACTCTCAATTCCTACCTACTACCTTTCTTTTGATTGGATAGCACCAACGTTGTGCCTAATTTAATTTAGAGCCTTCAGCACGGTGTGGATCGGTTGGGGTCGGAGGGGCTTGGTGGTTGCGACCCCCCGGGTTCAGTTGAACCCGGCCTTTTAATTCCCTAATGCCTATAAAACCTATCCTAACAGATTAACACATACAAACAAACACTACACATTATTTTTCAAAATTATCTGAGATAATTTATTAACTGAATAAATTATTTCAAGATAATTAATAACTATATAATATGTATTTAATCATTATTTCAATTACTTATATATTTTATCTATTTCATTTGTTTAGAGTTATTAGAATCTATCTATTATATCAGGTTTGAACTAAAAATACATGTAAAAGAAACTTAGACACTATTCAATTAATCAATGTCATTATAGAATATCCTATATATATAATTATTTAACTTTATTTCTATTTCAGCTATCTAGATTCACTAAAAATATTAGCAATTATAATTTACACATTCTTAAGGAGACGTCAGATATTTAGTTAAACAATAGGTGATAGTTATTTCTAAATAAACAAGTTTATTCCTATTTATTCTTAATGGTTCAAATTTACTAAATCTTAATTAATTTTAAATAAGTTACTTATAAGGTGTTATAAAGTTTAATATCTTCCTTTCCTTTTCATAATAATTTTCCTGAAGCTAGTTATCTATAGTGTTTATATCACTGGTAAGTGTAAATATCTTTATAATTAAATTTTAGGATACTAAATCTTATTAATTCTAAATAAGTTAATTATAAGGTGTTATATCTTTCTTTCCTTTTTAACAGCATTCCAGAAGTTAGCTATCTTTAGTATTTATATCACTGGTAAGTGTAATTTACTAAGTCTTATTAATTCTAAATAAGTTAATTATAAGGTGTTATATCTTTCTTTCCTTTTAATAGTATTCCAGAAGTTGGTTATCTATAGTAATTATATCACTGGTAAGAGTAAATATCTTTCAATTAAATCTTAGGATAAATTAATTTCAGTAATTTAATGTCATTGTGCAGAGATGTTATTTTAAATTAATGACTAGATAGGATGTTAGTTAGAGTTTATATAGAAATCAAGGCTTCTAATAACATATACTATGTCTTTCCTTCGGCATACCACAAAAAAGAACTGAAGTTACTCTGAAACAAAAAACAACACAACGTAGAGTCCTTCCTTATACTAGACGATCACAATTATAAGGCCAAAGATAATTGATATCCTCTTAAGCTTAATATTAGCTTGTAACGCCACTACCATGATAGTGTTACAAATTGGTCCACGTGACCAGGATGTTATAAATTTATATATGTTGGGGTCTTTCTCATCACACCCCATAGCATATAGTATATCGTTACAAATTAGTTCACGTGACCAGGATATGATAATGGGTCTTAGGTCATCCATAGGAGACCGTTTCAGACGCTAACGTAGTCATTTCGATTCTGTCAGTGTTCAAAACATGAGCGACGAGAACATTTTGCTTGGTGGAATATGTTCGGCTTACTTAGTCATAAGAAAATCCAGAAAAAAAAGAACAAAGCGAAAGTTTTGGATACTAAGCTATTATAATAATAAAAGTTGTGGAAAGCTTCTGTAATCATCTATAAATCTCAAAGTAATATTTTTTTCTTCGTCCGCCATCTTGATGTTGAACGCTTTGTTGCACAGAAATCCACTAAACGCGGGTAACACGTTTCGTAGCGCGCGCTATGCTTTCAACTGTCAATAACGCATGCGTCAAGGGCATGCCTCACGTGCGCTGTTGACTGCGCTGTGACGCATGCCCTTGATGAACGAAAAAAGGCACAGTGTGGACATAGCTATTGATGTTCTTTATTGGATTGTTTTAAGATGTTCGTTCCAATTCTTCAGACCCCTAATAAATATCTTATGAGCTATCGCACAAAAAGAAATTAGACCGATGATTCTCGATGTCCTCACGCCCTACGCTTTCGCTAAGATCATAATATACTTACTTTATAAGTTTCTAACTTAACAAGTTATTTCAAGATAGGACGTCTTAATAACTTCTTATTTAATTATTTTTTCTTGAAAACTATAGGTGAAATATAAAGAAATTCTAAGATCAAAAACTGTCAACTGTAGTTTAAAAATAAATATGCAGAAACTTGATTTATAGGCTTTTATCAAACTTTAGACTGATTCAGAACCAATGGATTACAGCGAGTGGCTTTTATAACAAAGCCTTTTCTTTAAGTTAAATTAGGTACTAAGGTGAAAACAGTTGTTGTGTAATAAGTTCTATTTAAAACTAGCTGTGTATCGCGGTTTCATGCCGGTTAATTTGAGGCCTAAAGCCATCGTGTAAATGGACTATCCATTACAAAAATAATTTTTCCATTTGAGTCAGTAGTTTATAAGTTCACATTTTACTTCGGGTTGTTACACATGAATAAAAATATATATTTTTAATTTACATTTTAGATAGAACATATAAAATTGAAAGATATACGGAATATATAAATATTCTTGAGCATGACGACACCTATCAAAAAATCGTCAATTTAATGATTTTGGGAGAACACTCATATTATAAAAATTAAAAATACTGGTTTAGTTTTATTTAAAACTAGCTTCTGCGCGCGACTTCGTCGGCGTGGACTCCACTCCTATTGGTCTTAGCGTGATGATATATAGCCTTTAGCCTTCCTCGATAAATGGGCTATCTAACACTGAAAGAATTTTTCAAATCGGACCAGTAGATCCTGAGATTAGCGCGTTCAAACAAACAAACAAACAAACAAACAATCAAACAAACAAACTCTTCAGCTTTATTATATTAGTATAGATAATCAAATTATTATGATTTTCAATTAAATAAAACATTACATTCTGCAATCGGCCATTTTTATTTAAACACCGATCACAGCGCATGACGTCAAACTTAGGTAAACACCGCTGTCAATACTCTCATTCTCTGTGTTTTGTTCTTAGACACAATGACATGATCTGATAGCGATCTTTACTCATAGTAGGGAATATATCCGTTAACCCGCAGTGGAGCACCGTGGTAGATTAAGTTCCAAGCCTTCTCCTACATTATAAAAGGGGCCTATGCCCACTTGCCCAGCAGAGGGATGTTACAGGCTATATCGTGTGTGTGTGTGTATCTAATCGTGTGTATAATTATAGCACTTGCTACATTTTTAGGTGAATTGTGAAGCTTTCTTGCCAGTATTAACAAGTTGCGATCGTTTACAGATACTTACTGAATTACTTGAAAAAATCTATAGATGTGTTCCATCTGTAGGACCCTATAGTCCCTCAAGGAGAGTTTAGATCAGACACCGGCACACTACTACCACACTGGAGCGCAGGCGCACGTCCGCTCCGTACCGCGTTCGTCACTTGACTACCCTCAGTCCGTAGGTGTCTACCTTTATACACTCTTGCCCCCTCCAGTGTGGTACGTGAGACAGTGTATTGAATCCATTGTATGAATACAAACACTACATTGATACAAACACTATATCTACATACACTACACCATCCTCAGACATTATTAAGTATTTTTTAAGGTCACATACTTTTAAAATAAGAAAATTAGTACAAATTTTTCAGTATGTCTTTAATTATGTTACAAATTAGGAGAAATACACCATCACTAATAGCAATTGTGAGTTAAAAAAATTAAAAAATAAAGAAGAAGAAGAAGAAATATACTTTATTGTGCATACAAGTTAACATACAATAGGTATTAAACATAAAACTTACAAAATAATATCATGCACTAAGGGGGTCTTATCGCTAGGTAAGCGATTTCTCCCAGACAACCTTGGGGTAGAGGAGATTTCGAACAATACAGAGTAGGGTCATCAAAAAGGCAAAACAAAAATTTGAAACAAAGTGAACCCTACGATCTAAACAATATAATAAATAATATATAAGATAATCATATAAATAACAAAGTAAATAAATACACAAATAAATACATACCCATTACGTTAAGAAGAGTTATAAAAAAATTAATGGTCTGAGGAGTAATTGAGGGAAATATGCCAATTTTTTAAATTATAGTATTGTAATAAAACAAGTCTTGTGTCAACCTTTTCATAGAGTTATAAAATAAATAAAGTTCTAAAATAAAAGTAGGCTAAGTTACTTCTTATTACATCAGCTATCTGGCAGTGAAAGGCTCAAAAAAGAATATTTGTAAAAATCGTTTTTTGAAAAGACTTTCATATCATAAATTCTGTCTTACTGTGCTATGGCCAAACCTCTTCTTCAATCCAATCGACGAAAGATCCAGTCTTCGTGTAAATACTTGGTGTGTTCGGCCGTCCACACTTGAAACCGAAACTTGTCACGGCAACTTGATAATACATCGGCCATTTTTTGAATGGTACTCTATCCGTGAACTTCATTTTAACTTGTAGTGGTCCACCAGAATCACCCTAAAGATAGAAAATATAATAAGAGTGTATATGCGCAACGACGCTGCGTTGGCGCAACGGTTACAGCACTGGTTTGTACCTATTGCGCTTGCGGTTGGGGGTTCGATCCCCGCTCATGACAAACAATTGTATTGGCCATACAGATGTTGCTGTGGCCTGGGTATTTTTGCAGTCTTTGTGGGTCTCCCCGCCGTGCCTCGGAGAGCACGTTAAGTCGTCGGTCCCGGTTGTTATCATGTACACCAGATAGCAATCGTTACTATAGTAGGGAATATATCCGCCAACCCGCATTGGAGCAGCGTTGTGGATTAAGCTCTGATCCTTCTCCTATATGGGGAAGAGGCCTATGCTCAATAGTGGAATATTACGGGCTGAAGCGTGCGCGATTCACACACAGAAGTGAAACTTCTGAGAAGTCATAGGAAGGCAGTGGTGATTCTTTCTATCGACGATGAATACGGTCTCGTGAAAAACGTCGTATGCGTCATGCAAAACGTGTCTTCGTGTTCGTGTGTTTGTTTCTTTATCGTAACACAGTTTCTTTTCATCAAGTCCCAAGTTACAACGATTCTAAAGGAGTTCCACTTCAAAAATCTAAACTACTTAAGGCAATCCATAGAGTAAGGGTCAGGATACTAGTTGGGGATGATTTACATAGGAATTTTTTTATACGACCAGAGCGGCAAACAAGCATACTGCCCTCCTGATAATGAGCACTTACTAAGTTGAGTATCCTATAAAAGCCTGCAATACAAGGAGCATACAAGTTGCCAGCCCATCCCCTTACTCTACCTCAAAGTTCTAGTCACCTTGCTCACAACAGGAACAAAATGTGACTTGGAAGCAGTATTATTCAATGGTAATCTTCGGTGCGACAAATTCAGCCCTGCTGTCACCAACTCGCCTGCCCAGCATGGTGACTATGAGCAACACATATTAGTTCACGCCATTTTTGGCGCGAACTTGTGGAGGCCTATGTCCAGCAGTGGACTGCGATAGGCTGAAGTGAATCAATAGATGAAGATGAAAGTGATATTTCCTGCTGTGCCCTACCTCAATGAACGGTGTAATAAAAGGGACCAAAACTTACATGTTTCTTCATACTCGTCTTGATTATTCTACCTGTCACTAGATATCATAATACATATTGTAAATCAATAAGTCAGTGGGCACTAAGTACTTATAATAACTGTGAATATTTTTTATGTAAATACACCAGATATGTACTTGTTTTTGCATGTATATAATCCTTCAGACTAGTTTCGCGCTGATAATAACAAAACTAACAAAATAAATGCGATTCAGCCTGTAACACTGTTAGGCATAGGTTTCTTTCTCCATCTAGGAGAAGGATCGGAGCTTAATCCATTAAAAAAAATCTTACATGACAAGTATCAGTACCGCCATCTAGGAAACCTGCGCACATCTGGTGATCAGAAAGACCATGCCATTTTCTGCTGTGTCTTATTTGTAACAATTCGTCACAGGTACTGTCTTCAATTAAATCTACTTCTGCTACTTGAAGCTCATTTATTCCAACAGTTTCATCTGAAGTTCATAAGTACACATGAGTTTATTTACTAATTTACGTGTGTAATTAATAGTATTGTAAGTAATTTCAGTGCAATATGGGAATGTTCCGAAATATACGAGACTAGCCAGGATTAAAGATGTTTCATCGTATCTTGTTAAATTGTAATACCAGTACAGCAAGCCATTAACTCGCTACAGTATTAGTGGGTTTTACAATCACGTATATTTTGGAACATACCGTGTTTCTCCGTAATCTTACCTGGATAGACAGCCCCCCAACCGGTTATAAGAAGTTTATCCAAAGAACTTGTCTCAGGGTCGTTCCAGAGACAGGCTGGACTGATTAGGGGACCAAAGTTTAAAGATTCTGCCAACTCGATTATAGCAATGTCGTAATATTTCTTTGTAGCCTTGTAATCGGGATGTTTTAAAATATTTTCTATTGACACATATTTTGGTCCATCATTTTCATCGATAGTCTATAACATGATTATCTACAATTATTGCTGTGTGGCTACGGCATACAGTGGCGGCCTTAGGGGGTGGCGAACGGGGCAATCGCCCGGGGCCTCGCGCTTGCAGGGACCTCGCGCAACAACCCAAGCAAATTTAAAATAATATAGATTTTTAACTGTATTATTAAAACATATTTTAGGAATTCCATGACACAAGATAGGCTTTCAGTCCTTGCTATCCTTTCAATCGAAAATGACGTAGCTCATTTGTTACATTATTGTGCTTTAATTAAAGATTTTAGTCTTAGGGAAAGCCGAATAGTCTAGTCGACAAGTTGAAAATGGTCGAAAATAGAGATACTGCTCTTAAAATTACGTGTCATAGCACGTTGGATTCGGAATGACGTCGAGAAAAATACTCTAAAAGCGTGTATTAGCACATAAAAAATTGCAAAAGTTATAAACAATTAAAAAAAGGAAAAAAATGGCATTTCGTTTTTGTCAATATTTCATAAACTATTAATATTTAAGAAATTTCAAAAAATTCAAAATACATTCTGAAAGAGGAGGATATTTCCAATAAGTAGTAGGTAATAAAAAATAGTTCCAGAAAAATCATCATTTTTTAGAAAAATCACCAGTTTTTGTTCAAGTGCAAAAATTATTATAAACAAAGTATGAATATATTTTTACTTTTATGACGTGATCTTGTGCTTTATGTATATATAAAAAAAGGCTCTAAAACACGCTTTTTAGAACATTTTTCTAGGCGTCATTCCGAATATAATAATTGTGTTTGCTAGCAAACGAAAAAAAACCGACTTCAATTACATCGACAAGTAATACAACGTAAGTAGACGAAAAAAATTAACAAACACACTAGTTGTCACTAAGATTTTCGAGGGTTTCCCTCGACTTCTCTGGGATTCCATCATCAGATCCTGGTTTCCTTATCATGGTACCAAGTTGGGATATCTCATTTCCAACAAAAAAGCATTATCAAAATCGGTTTATAAACGACAAATTTATCTCCGAACATACATATATATACATATAGGTCGAATTGAGTAACCTCCTCTTTTTTTGAAGTCGGTTAAAAATGAGCTATCACACATAATTTTAAGAGCAGTAGGTATCTCTATTTTCGGACCATTTTCAACTACTACTAGACTAGACTAGAGGGCAAAGGGCCTCGCAAAGACTTGCCGCCCGGAGCCTCGCAATGGGTAAGGCCGCCTCTGACGGCATAGAATTTAGCCTCCTCCTCTCTTCCCGTGGGTGTCGTAAGAGGCGACTTAGGGATAACATAGTTTCACTACCACCTTGGAACTTAAAAAGCCGACCAATGGCGGGATAACCATCCAACTGCTGGCTTTGAAGTACACAGGCCGAAGACGGGCAGCAGCGTCTTCGGTGCGACAAAACCAGCCCTGCGGTCACCAACTCGCCTGCCCAGCGTGGTGACTATGGGTAAAACACATGATTTCACGCCATTATTGGCGCGAACTTGTGGAGGCCTATGTCCAGCAGTGGACTGCGATAGGCTGAAATGATGATGATGATATATAAATGTGATATTTGAACTTTTTCATACCACTAGGTTGACAAACAAGCGTACGATCGCGATGATGGTAAGGTGATATCGTAACCCATGGACTGCTTCAGTAATACGAGCATTACAAATGTTTTACCTAACCTATCCTCGGCTCTGATCCTTGGAGCTCTACGTACAATGTTCAACACGCCACTTTAGAGCAGTATTATTCGCCTGTGCTCTTCTGTAAGATTCAGCTATTTTCGCAATCTCTCTGCTGTATATGTTGAGCATGGTGGTTTTGTCAATGTGGTTTACTGTTTTTACTTGACATATTGTACTCTACGAAACTAAGTCTACTTTTTTACGGCTCACCTGATAGTACCTTAGCTTATAGACACCTGCAACACCAGAAGCATTGCAAGCACGTTACAGACCCTATCCTCGACTCTCCCCAGGAGCTCTGGTCACCTTACACACCTCAGGAACACAACAGTGCTTGAGAGCAGTATATTATGGCTTTGATCTTCTATAAGGTCGAGGTACTACCCTGTCGGAATAGTTTCTGCTGTGCCTTACTTCAGTTATCTTACAGGCTTTTTTAAACATTAAGGAAAAAATGTTAAAAGATATGATGTACCTACCTGCCCTTTGTGAATTCGGTGTATTTTATGCGCTAGGACTAGATCCCCGAAATTGTCATAACACTTTTTTAAAATGTTTGGATAACTCTGAAAATAAACAAATATTTTAAAATTGCTGCAGAAGTTATTTCTGTTTTTTTTTTTTGATCATAATAAAAAACTTTAGGTACGTTAAAATTTTGACTGTATTGCTTAGGTAAATAAAGAAACAGCAACTATCCTCAAGCACAGAAGATTCACTTAGAGGCAAAAGAATTTTCTTCTTTTAATTTGATTTATTTGTGTGAAATTGTAAAAATTGATTACTCACGATATCATTGTGAAGAAATTTATCACCGAGCTGTACGATTTCTGGTTTTCTGTTAGCATTGCCATACTTCAGGGGGGGCGCGGATGAGCAGTGCGCTGCCGTTAACATGAAGTTTCTACTTATAAGTGTGGCTCCGCAAAGATACACCCATTTAGTACCATCTACAGATTTCCAACCTAACGCACCCTAAAATTTAAAATTACTTTTAAATGTGTATACTTTGCTGTTGTGGAAAGAACAAACTAAATGCTTGTTGTGGTTTGGGTGTTTATAACTCATGTAGGTAATTCAGAAGACTCCGACATAGGATTTTATCTGACTAAAAAATTAAATTAAAAATTAAAAAAAAAAACCGAATAACCTGAGTTCCCTTTAAAAAGTAAAAAATAATGAAAGAAACTCAATCTTAAAGTACCTAAGTATGTGGGAGTATTAATAATTAAAAAAAAAAATACATCGCGTTAGGGGACACCCAGTAAAAGTTATGAGGTTATAATACACATAAAATAAAGTAACCACTATACAAAAAAAAACTAAATTGAAATCGCTTCATCCGTTTGCGAGCTACGGTGCCACAGACAGACAGACATGTCAAACTTACATCACCCCTCGTTTTGCGTCGGGGGTTAAAAAATGGGTTTAATTGGGGGTTTAAATGGCAAAAATTAATAGCTAGCAAAAGTTTTGAAAACAATCATAATATTCGCAATTATGCATTCACAGAAATCACACATTCGCAGAAATCTATACATATAAAAATGAATGTTTGTCTGTATGTTCTTTATAGAATCGTAAACTATGCATTTGATCATGTCATGATCTTCAGCAAAGTTTTGTGCATGAGCCCACAAAGGTTTCTGAGTTGGTACAACCAAAAAAAAACGGACATGTCAGAAGTGAAACTTCTTTGACAAACTAATTGAAAAAAATAATATTTAATTATAAAAAGTAATTGAAAACTGAGGTGAAACGGGACACGTGGCGGGTGACGCCTGTACCGGACGAAGTAGACGGTACCATAATTAAAAACGAAAACGTCGCCCTCCCATCAAAACGCGCTGTCGTTGCCGTTGCCTCAAATTTTACCCTCATGCGCCTAAAGAAGTTTCACTCCAAATTTTTTTCGGTAGCAACGCGCGCCAGGTACAGCTAGTAGTATATAAAGAAATATTCCTTACCATGTGTGGAAATTCACCGTGGACAGCGGGTTTTCCACCGATGATGTAAGCTTTTTATCAGAGACATAATGCAAAAGAAAACACAGTTTAAAACATAAAATTTAATTTTAGATTTTATCACGTACCTAGCCCATACTTTCGTGAGCACGGCTATAGTTTAGAATGAAAATTGAGTACTAATGCTAACATTTTTTAGTATTAATATTTCACTTTATCGACGTTTTTTAGGACTAAGAAAAAAATTATTGGACGGTTATGCATCAGTACCTTGCCAGAGTAGTTTTTAATATACGAGATGGTTATACATATGTATTTATTCTGATACAAAATATGCAGTCTGTTTTAGACGAGTACTATGCTTTATACTTGGCAAATAAATGACTATTTATTCATTTCACGATCACGATCACGATTCAGCCTGTAATATCCCACTGTTGCGCATAGGCCTCTTCCCCATGTAGGAGAAGGATCGGAGCTTAATCCAGCACGCTCCTCCAATGCGGATTGGCGCATATATTCCCTGCTATGAGTAACGATCGCTATCAGGTGTACATGATAACAACCGGGACCGACGGCTTAACGTGCTCTCCAAGGCACGGTGGGGAGACCCACAAGGACGGCACAAACACCCAGACCACAGCAAACATCTGTATGGCCAATACAAATGTTGTCGTGTGCTGGGATCGAACCCGCAACCACTCGCGCAATAGCCAATCGCAATCCATTGCTGTGACCGCTGCGCCAACGCGGCGTCATTTATTCATTTAAGTGTGCATAATAGCTTGTCCTAGATATAAATACATACATTTTCTATCTCATATTATATTGTTTACAACAAAATTGTTAATGGCAATTGAAATGCACTTTATTAAGGGGTGGAGACCTGGTGTCCTGAAACACAGGCTTCGGGCCTAGCTTAGGCACCAGTCTCCCATAATATTAATGCTCAGATTATTATGTACCTATCAAATATCATGTTTACAATATTGTGGTGAGAAAATAAATAAATCTTATTATTATTATTATTACTTACGAACGAAATTGAAGTATTTTGAATCAATTTGTGTAATAGTTGTATCACAGATATATTCCTTGCATTCTGAAATCAGGAAAATGTTTATTTTGTTACAACAAAAACAAAATTTACTTTATTCAAATAGGCTACAAAAGTACTTTTGACGAATTATTATTTATAGTTAAAAGTGAAGCTACCACCGATTCGAAATGTAGATTCTGCAGAGAAGAATCGGCAAACGGTTTTGTCATATAAACTATTTAATTACCTAGCGGCAGTGGCGTGTTTTAAGATTCAGCATCCCGGGCTAATTAAATTTGCCACCCCTGAATATATCAGCCGACCTTTTTTCTAGGCCACCCATTCCATAAATTCATCACAATTTTTTATTATCCATACTACGTATGCTCGGTTTGAGCCGCCTTCCCTCACAGAATACCGCCCTGGGCCATCGCCCTTTTGACCGTAGGGTAAATACGCCCATTTATTTTTCGATTTATGCCTGGGAAGAGTTGGGGGTGTTTTTGTTTTATTTTTATTCATTAGTTTTTACATCAAAACAACGAAAATCAGCAACATAAAAACAAACAGAAAAAATGATGATACAACATCTATAAGTACTTAATATTATAAAGTTGAAAGGTTTGTTTGTTTGAACGCGCTAATCTCAGAAACTACTGGTCCGATTTGAAAAATTCTTTCAGTGTTAGATAGACCATTTATCGAGGAAGGTTATACGCTATTTTTTTTCAAATTAACGCGTGTGAAACCGATGTGCACAGCTAGTTAATAATAAACGCGATAATAGAATACTTAGGATCACCCCCAAATCTTCTTAGGTATAAATCGAAAAATATCGATCCTACGAAAAAATTGATAGGGACTAAAATTATAGAAAATTTAATTTTAAACAACTTTTGTAATAACAATTTTACGTGTAAAATTGAAAATAAGCGAGTTATTCAAGAGACAAAAAATAACCCTTTAAATCAAGATGGCGGATGAAGCAACAAGTCTGATATCCCTACTTTTTGAATTTAGACTACCAGTGGACCCCCAACGAATTCCGAAGGAAAATTGCTGCTTCCAATTTTTGTAAATCTAAAATACTAATTCGACTGGGCTATAACACTATTTCACGGATGATGATACAAATAGACTTTCGACAGTGAGAGGTAGAACAGGCCAGTAGGACATGTTGATCCTCAATCGATAAACTGCAACTTTACGATTATTATATGCGAATAGAAATATCCGGTCTGATACAGACATCCGTCAAGTAACGTTGTTCACAACTGGTGAAAAAGGCCCTAAAGTATTAGTATACAATCATTAAAATATACCTAAAGGCGTTTTTAAATATTGTGTATTTTTATGACATTTTTTGTGTCAGCTTTTAAAAAGATGAGCACTTACTGAGATCACTGGTTTTTAGTTCAGGAGAATTGAGGTTTATCTTCGAGTATAACTTATTCAGGTCACATAATTTTGAAGCATCTATATTAAATACATCTTCGACTTTTATACCAGCGACGGCATTAGAAATCACCTAAAAATGAATTGTTATCAGGTTGATACACTTAATAACTAACGAACAATCAAAAATAATGAACTTATTATTTTTCTACCCAAGCTTCTAACTTTGACCGCTGTTCTGGTGTAGGTAGTATGTAACTGAGGTAGAGCACAGCGGGAAATTTCCTGCTCAAAATATGGAGCAGACCAACTGGGGTAGTACCTCGTACCTTACAGAAGACCACAGCTAAATAATACTATTTTCAAGCAATATCGTGTTCCTGTTGGTGAGTAAAGTGACCAGAGCTCCTCGGGGGATTGGCAATAGGGTCGGCAACGCTTATGCGATGCTTCTGGTGTTGCAGGCCTCTGCTATGGTAATCGCTTACCATCAGGTGAGCTGTACGCTTGTTTGCCGACCTAGTTGTATAAAAAAAGAAAAGTGGTCAATGGCTTGTATTTTCTACCGCGCCCCACTAACTCAACTATAAACCTAGCAATAAATCAACCAAGAAGTTGTCTTAAGAGGGCGCATAAAGCAAAATTATCAATCTGCTATTTGATTTTACATGAAAAATTCCGGACCGAATCTTAAAATAAAAATATATGACAAACTACGTGAGATTTTCAAGACTACAGCCTAATCAAAAACATAAAAAAATGAAATTTCCTCGATAAAATATAATCACGAAGTAACCTCTAATTTTTATATTTTTTCTTTTTATACTCGATATGGTTATGACCATTAAGACAAAAATTTGATAATTAATTACATTTAAATATGAGTAAAGGCTATGCCTAGGCATTTAATGTAATTACTTTTAGTTTCGGAATTATATATAAAATAAGATATTTGTCGTTTTTTACATTCGTAATGCGCTCAAAACTATATCGTCTATCGCACTCTGACACGAGGCTTTGTGTATATTTTGTTTCATCAATTACTCACGGGCGCGCGGTTGAAATCTGATTTTTTGCTCGTGTTATGCGCCCTCTTAACGAAAACTGTGGCGGGTTTGGTTTCCTGCAAATCTGAATGTATGACCTTGTGCGTTTCCTTGCTGTGTTAATGTAAAGTACCTGGGTGACCGAGCCTAGCTCGGTATACTTAGTTTTTTTTTGGAATTTTTCTCGGTATTTTTATATTTTATTTTTATTTAAATAAAAAATCAAGAGTGAAGTTATAAAAAAAAATAAAAGATTGAAGACGAATTTGAACCGTGGTCTTATCGGTTGATCCCAAGCGACCGATTTCCCACTTGAGCAATTACAACTTTATTGACAATTGTGAAATTAACCTTCGTATTCCAATGATATTGTAGCAAATTCAATTAAGTACGAAATATACTTACGTCGATACCTTTCATAATAATCTCCTCCAATGTATCTTTTGTGTCAGCGGTGACATACACAGGAAGTGCTGAAATTTTTTTTATATTTAAAGAAATAAATGAATCTATATCTGAACTGTAGGCAAAGATGCCCCTGACTAGTCTACTTGGAAAAAGTTATCTCAGTGTTGGACCACGACTGTATATTGTATAATCATCTTCTATACCTAACTATTTCTCAAATTGGCCGTGTTTTGATTAAAGAAAAGGCACAAAAAACATTGAAAAAAAACAACAAATTTAAGGTATTTGTGATTACTTAAATAAAAAAATTTAATAAACCAATTTTGCTTTTTAATTTAATGAAGGTGAAAAAATATTCGTAACGAAAGCTAACACACCAAAATACCAATCTCTACCCTTTAAATTTAATTTATGACTCTTTTTATACGAGTATTATTTATTATTCTTAGTTTTTTTTTTTTTTTTTGTATAAAAATAATTTAAAAATTTTAATTTATGATTAAATAATAATTTGAAATTATGACGAGTTGATATGATAGTTTTTTTTTTAATTGACTAAATGCAGAAAATATTATTGTTTTTTTTTTTAAACTGAATTAATGTGATAAGGAACGCACACGGTGCGGTGTATTGTAACATATCTGTAGAAATAAATAAAATTGGAGTCTGTTAATATAACAATATTAAAATAACCGCTATTTTCTAAATTCATATATACCTATACACGGTACATATACCAAAATAACATTTTTACAATTTTTGTCTGTCTGTCTGTTTGTTCCGGCTAATCTCTGAAACGGCTGAACCGATTTTGACGGAACTTTCACTGACAGATAGCTGATGTAGTAAGGAGTAACTTAGGCTACTTTTATTTTAGAAATTTATTTATTTTATAGCTCTGCAAACTGAACAATAACTTTTTTGTTAAATTCCACGCGGACGAAGTCGCGGGCACAGCTAGTTTATTATATTTTAGCTTTTGATATTTATACGTGTAATCCATACTAATATTATAAATGCGAAAGTAACTCTGTCTGTCTGTCTGTCTGTCTGTCTGTCTGTCTGTCTGTCTGTCTGTCTGTCTGTCTCGCAATCACGCCAAAACTACTGATCAGATTTAAATAAAATTTGGTATATAGATATTTTAGAGCCTGGGAAAGGACATAGGCTACTTTTTAATGCGGAAAAAAGGGTGTAAGGGGTTGAAAGGTGGGAATGAAATTTTGTATGGAAGCGTGTTCGTGTTTCGTAACTGTCAAACATTTAATGTTAATCCCGTGGATATGGTAAAGTCTCCCCTAAAATTAAAGAACGTATTAAAATAAACGTTTCGAATCGACAACATATATCCACAATATACGGAAAGTGGCGTATTTTAGATTTTAAAAATGTATAATAATGTCTAATGAAAACGGATTGACATAATTTATATTGGTTGTCAAATATATGCGTGCGTTCAGAAATTTATTTAGTGTAAACTAAGGAAAATATATCAAGCTACTAAAAGCTATAAAGTATTTATATAATATTGTTACGTGTTAGGGTTCGAACGATTTTTAGAGAAAGACCTGCTGACTCTTTTAGAGACTTTATTCACTAGCACTAGGTCCGACACAAGCACTAGGTACAAATACTACGCACTAAATACAAGCACTAAGTACTAGGTACACTCACTGATCACTAGGTACACTTCACTAAGCACTAACAATGTCCGAGGTCGTAGCCAATGTCGTAGGTTTCCGCTGGTATCACTTCTTGATCACTAGTATTCACTTCGAAGTCGCTTCGTCGTTAGCTCAAACTGAACTGACTCCGCTCGGCCTCAATCGGCCTTTTTATACCGGGCCGAGCCTAAACCCAGACAGTTCTAGAACCTTCGTGCGTGTACTCGATCCTGAGTTCATTCACCTATATGTCCTCTAGCGCCATCTAGTATTGAGTGGATGTTTCACGTTGTCTTTGTAACAAAGTGGTTTGTACAGCACACAACGTGGTTCCTTCGCTCCCCGCTAGATGGCGCAAGCTCCTTTTTTTGTGTACTCGTAACACTACTCCCCTCTTAGAGATGCCCGTCCCGAGCATCGTTGTTACTGCCATGGTAACGCGCCAGACGGTCTATGTGTACCACTTTGAATGTCCCTCTTGGTTGCTTTTGAATCCTATAAGTCACATCATTCATTCGGGTAACCACTTTGTATGGACCGTCCCACTTTGTCTGCAACTTTGGAGATTTCCCTTTCCGGCGGGTTGGGTTATGCAGCCACACCAACGACCCTTCCTCGAAGCCGCTTGTGTTCGATTTCCGGTCGTTAATAGTCCCCTGTGTCGTAAGACTATTCCCGCTGCATGTCTGGAGGATAACAGTTTTCAGGGTTTCCACCGCGTCAGCCAGAACTCGTCTCTTAGTTCTAGCTTTTATTCGTTTCCCTTGATCCCGGGCAGGGAACGAAGCTCTTTGCTTTTTCAGCTCCTCTATTTGTTCCTCGATCCTTTTCATCCTTGCCCTCTGGGTCTTCTTCTGCGGGCAATTGAGCTGAAGATGACCCCTCTCGCCGCACTTGTAGCACATGACTCCAGAACGTTTCTTCGTAGGAGCCTTAACCTCCTTCTGCGGGCAGTTGAGCTGAAGATGGCCCCTTTCGCCGCACTTGTAGCACATGACTCCAGAAAGTTTCTTCGTAGGAGCCTTAACCTCCTTCTGCAGGCAGTTGAGCTGAAGATGACCCCTCTCGCCGCACTTGTAGCACATGACTCCAGAACATTTCTTCGTAGGAGCCTTAACCACCTTGACTACCTCAGAGACCTCACGGATCTCATGGGTCTGCCTTATGTCATGGCGAACAGCCTCGACCTCCAAAGCATGCGCCAATGCTTCCTTTAGCGAGGTATGATGACGAAGCCTCACTGCAGCTCTGACCTCCAGGTCTTTGATTCCGTCCACAAATGCTTGAACAATATTCGTGTCCACCATCTTGGTGTCGGCTCCTGGGTGTGCCTTCCTGACGAGTTTTTCAATTTCCAACGCCCATTGTTGTAGTCCTTCTCCTGAGCGTTGGACTCTGTCACGCAGTTGGGCACGGAACACGTGCTCCAAGTGTCGCTCCCCGTATCTGGATTCAAGTGCCTCTATCAGGTCTTGAAACCCATGTCCTGTATGTGGCAGTGCTTCCAAGACAGACAAAGCTTGCCCTCTGAGCGCAACAGTAAGCGCGGTCAGGCATTGTTCTTCCGTCCATCCGTTGGCAGCAGCAACAGTCTGGAATTGCTGACGATAGGCTTTCCACGAAGTAGTGCCGTCGTATGGCGGCACTTTCACTCTTGGTCCTTGCGCAACTCCGGTAGTTCCACTAGACATCGCAACTCCCGTGGTTTCAAGGCGCGCTACTCTCTTCTGTAGTTCAGCGAGGACGGTTTTCACATTTTCGACGTCCAATCCTAACCCGGTAACTCGTTCTTGCACTTCGTCGAACTCTTTTCGCAGCTTACACACCGTGTCACTAACATCTTTTATAGCCCAAAGCGCTTTTTCCTGTGATTCTTGCAAAGCGCTGAACTTGCGTTCTTGTGATTCTTGCAAAGCGCTGAGCTTGCGTTCTTGTGATTCTTGCAAAGCGCTGAGCTTGCGTTCTTGTGATTCCTTCATTGACTTTTGTGATTCTTGCATTGCCTTCTGTGATTCTTGCAAAGCGCTGAACTTGCGTTCCATTAATTCAATTAAACTTCCTAATTGAAGTGCCACTTGAGGGTCTGTAGTAGCTACGGTGCCGCTGGTGGGCGTGGCCTGTCCGGTGGGCATGGCAAGGTGGGTGGAGCCAGTGGGCGGGGCTTGAGCCAAAGTGGGCGGAGCCTGGGGGGCGTGGTCAGTGGGCGGGGCCTGGTGGGCGGGGCCAGTGGGCGGGGCCTGAGGGGCGTGGCCAGTGGGCGTGGCCTGGTAGGCGGGGCCAGTGGGCGGGGCTTGGCCCACAGTGGGCGGAGCTTGGCCCCCAGTGGCATCCGCAGCTCGTTGTGCCCTCGTCCTGACCCTCTCCTTGGAGTTCTCTCTCGGAGTCAATGGCATCTCCAAATCTCACTTCCGACACCAGTTGTTACGTGTTAGGGTTCGAACGATTTGGAGAGAAAGACCTGCTGACTCTTTTAGAGACTTTATTCACTAGCACTAGGTCCGACACAAGCACTAGGTACAAATACTACGCACTAAATACAAGCACTAAGTACTAGGTACACTCACTGATCACTAGGTACACTTCACTAAGCACTAACAATGTCCGAGGTCGTAGCCAATGTCGTAGGTTTCCGCTGGTATCACTTCTTGATCACTAGTATTCACTTCGAAGTCGCTTCGTCGTTAGCTCAAACTGAACTGACTCCGCTCGGCCTCAATCGGCCTTTTTATACCGGGCCGAGCCTAAACCCAGACAGTTCTAGAACCTTCGTGCGTGTACTCGATCCTGAGTTCATTCACCTATATGTCCTCTAGCGCCATCTAGTATTGAGTGGATGTTTCACGTTGTCTTTGTAACAAAGTGGTTTGTACAGCACACAACGTGGTTCCTTCGCTCCCCGCTAGATGGCGCAAGCTCCTTTTTTTGTGTACTCGTAACAATATATTGACTTTAACTGGGTTTACAGAATAATCTGGAATGTTTCAATGAGACCAATCAATTGAACGGTTTTTTTTTGTATTTAATTCATTTTTAACATTTATCATTTATCGTATATTTAAGTAGCTTGATATATTTTTCTAAGTTTACTCTAAATAAATTTCTGAACGCACCGCACGCATAAATATTTGACAACCAATATTTATTATGTCAATCCGTTTTCATTACTGACATTATTCTACATTTTTAACATCTAAAATACGCCACTATCCGTATAATGTGGATATAATTATGTTGTCGATTCAAAACCTTTATTTAAATACGTTCTTTAATTTTAGGGAGACTTTACCATATCGATGGGATGAACATGAAATGTTTGACAGTTACGAAACACGAACGTTATACATCATAATTCCATTATAGTAGAGGTGACATGGAACATCGATCTTCACCGATCTGATAACTCGATGAGACATATTTTTTATCAAATATAATTTATAAACAAATATGCCTATGATAACTGGCCTATCGAAAAGTGGTCATCGCTATTATTTTTTTTTAGTTAGCAGGCAAGCCTATATGATTGGTTTTGTAATTACAATATCTTACCTATGATATCAATTTTGATTCGAACAGATCGATGTAGTATCGAATATAGGTATATATTGACCTAGGTACCTGTTCACATCTACTTGCCAGGTAGCCATGACCAAAAATAAGTAGGCAAGCCTACCTAGGCATATTCTGTGTGTTAAAAACTATCAATTGAGATAAAACTCATTCGGTTATCATATGAGTGAAGGTGATGAAAAAAAAATTGATTAAAATTATTTAAATTAAAAGTAGCTATGACCACTTTTCGATAGGCAAGTTATCAATAAATATGCCTTTATTTATAAATTATATTTGATAAAAAATATGTCTCATCGAGTTATCAGATCGGTGAAGGTCGCTCTTCCACGTCTCTTAGACCATTATTTTATAATTTTCCTGTGGCAGGTCTACTGGAAGAGATTCCATCATGGGATAAGTAGTGCCTTTGTGCCAGCATTGTTTATAAGTGCTATTTCGTATTGTTTTCCAGTGTAGATAAATTGTTAAATAAATAAATATATACAAATTTTCATTACAACCTTTCGACCCCTTACACCCTTTTTTCGCATTAAAAAGTAGCCTAGGTCTTTTCTCAGACTCTAGACTATCTGTATACCAAATTTCATTTAAATCTGCTCAGTAGTTTTCGCGTGATTCCGCGACAGACAGACAGACAGACCCAGTTACTTATGCATTTATAATATTATATTATAGCATGGATTATAAACCTGAAAGTTGTTTTGTTTTTTTGTTTTTTTTAAACGCGCTAAACTCAAGAACTACTGATTCGAATCGAAAAATTCCTCTGAGGTGGATAGCCTATTTAAAGAGAAAGGTTATGCTTTAAGAAGGAGAAGGCTATTTTTTCCCTCAAATCAATGCGGGTGAAACCGCGGGCACAGCTAGTGTACTTATATGTACGACTAAAATAATTGTATATGCTCGCAAACGTTAAAAAAAACAGGAAAATCACAACACAATAAGCTCGTGTGCAATGCACAGCAACTGGATGACACAGTTAAAGATAAAAATGTCATGACAGAACAAGAAGAGCTGAAGTAATAATATTGTTGCGAAAACGCAAAGTAAAGGAGCTTGCGCCATCTAGTATTGGAGCGGTGGAACCACATTGTGTGCTGTACAAACCACTTTGTTACAAAGACAACGTGAAACATCCACTCAATACTAGATGGCGCTAGAGGACTTATATAGAGGAATGAACTCAAAACCGAGTACACGCACGAACATTCTAGAATGGTCTGGGAGTCGACTCGGCCAGTATAAATAGGCCGCGGGTGGCCGAACGGGGCAGTTCAGTTTGAGCTAACGACGAAGCGACTTCGAAGTGAAGACTAGTGATCAAGAAGTGATACCAGCGGAAACCTATGACATTGGCTACGACCTCGGACATTGTTAGTGCTTACTGAGTGTACCTAGTGCTTAGTGAGTGTACCTAGTGCTTAGCGAGTGTACCTAGTGCGTAGTGTTTGTACCTAGTACTTAGTGTTTGCACCCAGTGTTTGTACCTAGTGCTTTGTGTCGGACCGAGTGCTAGTGAATAAAGTCTCTAAAAGAGTCAGCAGGTCTTTCTCTCCAAATCGTTCGAACCCTAACACGTAACAATATATTACGATTTACAATTCAGCCTGTATGCCTTGTGTACTGTGTGTACTTGTGTAGACAGTGTGTGTGTGTAGTGCCTCATCACTGCTGGCCATAACCCTATTTCTCTATCTAGGAACATGTAGGTTTATCAAAATAAAAAAAATATACGTACCTATAAGATAAATAACTTATATCTAAAGTAAAAATTTTATTTCATGAATAAAATTTTTAGTTAAAAAAGTATAACAAATGTATATTAAAAAAGAAACAAATTCCATCTTAGGTTAATTTCTTGCACATAAAACTATAATTAATTAAATTTAATTAATGAGTTAACGTTTCAAAAAACTCCATTAACATAAGCGTTATTATTCAAGTTGAAAAGAGTGTATTTATGCTTAAGTGAATGAGTAAAAAGTATTTTACAGACGATTTAAAATTTAAACAAGATAAATACATTAAAAAAATGCTTACCGATAACAATAAAAGGAATTAAGAATATTTTTAAATTTATGACGCACATTGTCACTTTATCACTCAACGTGTTAACCAGACAAAAATTTTACATGCAGTGTTCGTTTCATGCATTTATATTTAAACTAGCTTCTGCGCGCGACTTCGTCGGCGTGGACTCCGCTCCTGTTGGTCTTAGCGTGATGATATATAGCCTATAGCCTTTCTCGATAAATGGGCTATCTAACACTGAAAGAATTTTTCAATTCGGCCCAGTAGTTCCAGAGATTACCGCGTTCAAACAAACAAACTCTTCAGCTTTATATATTAGTATAGATAAAAATGTACTGGCATTTTTGTAATCTCCGCACCTGTTATGATGTCATTTGTAGCTAATTTTGTTGTAATTGTATCTCTATAAATAAAAATGATGTCTTAGTTACGTGACTTTACTTTAGCCCATTAGTGCAGTTTTCTGTTATTCGTATAAGCAGCAATTTTTTTATTGTATTTCTGCATTCTTTAGCGGGCTCCTTGGAATAGCCCTGACGGGGTCACCATGGGATATTAGAATTCTAATTATAATTCACATTAATACAGTACCTATGTACGAATATAAATCTATACTAATATAATAAAGCTGAACAGTTTGTTTGTTTGATTGTTTGTTTGTTTGTTTGTTTGAACGCGCTAATCTCAGGATCTACTGGTCCGATTTGAAAAATTCTTTCAGTGTTAGATAGCCCATTTATCGAGGAAGGCTATAGGCTATGTGTCATCATGCTAAGACCAATAGAAGCGGAGTCCACGCCGACTGTAACATATATATTTTTTTATGTATACGGGGCTTATTGAAGTAGGTTCTTGTGTGGTGACGCGTAGCACCTCGTCCGGTACATCCGTCATGAGGTCCGTGTTACGGGGTTAGGTTAGCGACGTGAGGGGCTTCGGTCTTCGTTTATAAGCAGTTGGCGCTGTTGGCTCTGTCATTTTCATCGTCCGTCTTGCACCAGTTCTTGTGGTTTCATAGTTTCTGTAGTGGGGTCCTTGGCGTGGCGTCGGGCGGTCAGCGAGCAAGGTCGTGAACAACCACGTGGCGATACTTTCGGCCAGGGGCCCCACATAACCAGAGGTATCTCTCTCTCGGGACCTGGGTGTGAGCGACGGACGGCGGGTCGACCCAGCCATATTTTCCGGCACCTGGAGGCAACGGTGGAGGCTGCGCCAGACCACGTGGCGCAAGGCGTTTTCCGACGTGAGCCGAGGGCCGTCCGGGTCAAACCAAGGACTCAGCTAAGTCTCCTTATCACTCTCTCCATCAACCACGTGGCAGGAATAAGCTTTTTTTGTTTTCAATAAATTGTTAAATTGTAATAATTTTGTTTTCTTTTCTCTAAATCTAAAATTTAATTTAATTTGTAGTTTAATTTTTCTCTTCTCTAATTTTTGAGCTCGGGTTGGAATGGTGGGTTTCTCTCTAATCCCCTAAGCCATTTTAACTCCGTAGCACGACGAAGTCGCGCGCAGAAGGTAGTGAACCACTAAATGTGTTGCTAAGCGCAAAACGCGAAACGGGTTGCCGCCCCTACCCCTAAATCTTCCCAGACGCTTTGGTCATATTACTCACCGGAACACAACACTGCTTGAAAGCAGTATTATCTAGCTGTGATCTTCTGTAAGGTTGAGTTACTTTCCCAGTCGGGCTGCTCCAGATTTCGAGCAGGATATTTCTTGCTGTCTCCTACCTCAGTTAAAAGGAAAAGTGCTGTATATTTATAGTTTTATTCCTAAATAAGAATTAAATCAATATTAACATAATCAATAAAATATTTAATTCTTTATTTGGTATTTGGTAACACTGACCTAATAGGTCAATGATATCTAATCTACAGTGAATTGGCATGATGTAGCTCTATTTATATTTAAAAAATCATTGAATATATTTGTCATTCAACATCTGATAACTGATATTAGCATCGATCAGTATTTTCTCATTAGCATACGTTTAATTGTACTTTTAATAATTTTGAAATAAAGTATTAAAAAGTCTTGGTTTCATAAGTCCTCAGGCTGTTGTAAACGTAATTTATTGAAGGTACAAGATTTAATTTATATTACATTATTAAAAAAGCAACATAAATAATAATTATATGCAATGCTAATTTTAATAAAATTGTAGGTACCTACAACATTGTTGCAAATCATCACATCTATCAAGTCGTTATGGAGATTGGACAACGGAGTCATCGGTTTCTGTGGAATATTTCAATTGTATATTAACTGATTTTTAACCGACTTCAAAAAAGTAGGAGGTTACTCAATTCGACCGTATATATGTTTTTTTTTAATGTATGTTCGGGGATAACTACGTCGTTTATGAACCGATTTTAATAATTCTTTTTTTGTTGGAAAGGGGATATTCCAACTTAGGTAACATGATAAGGAAACCAGGATCTGATGATGGGATCCCAGTGAAATCGAGGGGAACCCTCGAAAATCGTATTGACGACTAGTGCGTTTGTTAACTTATTTATTATTTATTACTTGCCGATGCAATTGAAGTCGGTTTTTTTTTGTTTGCTAGCAAACATAATTATAATAATTGAAGTAAGCTACAGCGGGACAGTGCAATAAGGCACAACAGGAAACATCCAGCTCAAAATCTCACCTCAAATAATGCAGCTATCAAGTATTGTTGTTTTCCTGTGGTGAGTCAGACGACTGCGCGCTTGTGATGCTCCTGATGTTACTGGTGTCTATTGGCTACGGAAACCGCTTACCATCAGTTTTGCCACACTCTTGTTTGCTACCCTAATGGTATAAGATTGACCCAGGCGGTACATAGTGAGCGTCCCCTAAGTGGGGTGGCCGGCTGGGGGTCAGGAAATCCTCGGCTAGCTTGAGATCCGGCTAGCCAAGACCCACTGGTCTTGTGGGTGCCGCCCTTCTGGGTGCCGGGGCCCGGATGTTTACATTCGGGCCAACCGCCGGGGCGGGGTGGAGACTGCTAACGCGACCCCATCTCGCCCAACTCAGGCGGATGTCTGTTCACACGTGAATGGTTTTGGTCAGTAGGAGTCTGACATAACCCTCTGGTGCCCCCGCGCCGGAGGGTATCCATGATGGATTTTCCCCACGTTAAAAAAAAAGGCGGTACTTACATAGTACTACACATTTAAAATAAACTCACAATAAAACCAACTTTTGAAGTAAAACTTAAGTTTTTTTATTACCCACGCTTGACTTGAGGAGTAAGCTGGTGAATGCGTAATGAGAGCGTTACGAAAAGTGTGATCGCGCAAGGAGAACGGAGCAAGAGAGAGGTACGAGCACACATTTTCTTTCTCTCTTTCTCTCAGGCGCGTGACACAGTGCGCAGGCCTATTGCTAAAGAAGTTTTACTTCAGTCGTGTGGTCTAAACTTCTAAAGCACACTCGTTTTTTTTTTAATAATTATAAGTAGTGTCCGACCGAAAGTCGGTTTCCGGCCGAAACCGAAACCGAAACCGAATGTTCGGCCGTGGCTACAGTTTCGGCCGAAACCGAAACCGAAACCGAAACTCACGTGGTCAAGTATAAAATACTGAAATTTGGTGCATGTTACCCATTTTACACACATTTTTTTTATTGACATGAAATGGAAACACAGTATATTAATTTTGTTGTAGTCATTTATTTAATACTAGCTGTGCCCCGCAGTTTCATACGCGTTAATTGAAGGAAAAAAATAGCCTTCCTCGTTAAATTGGCTATCCAAAACAAAAATATTTTTTTAATTCCAACCAGTAGTTTCTGAAATTAGCGTGTTTAATTAAACAAACAAACTTTTCAGCTTTATAATATTTTTGCTGCGATGTTTTTTAAAAACTGCTATAGGTATCTCATAGGTCCTAAATATCTTAGGACCTAAGATATTTATTGAAATCGAATGGTATTAAGGGTAAATTTGTTCTAAATTAAATACTTGTGATGAAAAAGGTATTTATTTGCATAAGGATATATGTCATGTTTATAAAAACACCTTCGCAAATATTGCACTATTTTAGAACAAATTTCTTTAGCATAAAAAAGGTTATAGTGAGCCAACCTTAAAAAATAGACATATGCTGTCACGGACTTTTTTTTTAGAACTTTTAAAGTGAAACAATTCTGTCATACATGATTTTTGCGAAACTTTAACTGTTTACGCAGTGCTCGCAGCGGAAGCTCTCAAAATGAAGAAAAAAACCTCCCGATTTTGAAATATTTTTCATTGGTGCGCCGCTCCTATTGGTCTTGACCTTACGATGTATAGCCTATAGCCTCTCGATAAATGAGCTATTCAACTCTGGAAGAATTTTTCAAATCGGATCAGTACTTCCTGAGATTAGCGCGTTCAAACAAAAAAACAAACAAACTCTTCAGCTTTATAATATTAGTATAGATAATATAAGAAAAAAAAATTGCGTGCGTACAAAGTACACATGTCAGAAGTGAAACTTCTTTGGCAAACTAATTAAAAAAAAACTAATCGTTAACGCTGCAACTTACAATTATTTAAGTTTTTTTTTTTTGTTTAAGTTTAACACGTCTACGACTAGATGGTGCCAGTAGTAGATTCAATCGCGCTAGCAAAATTCTTTCTTGTTAGTACATATATGGCCACGATACATTTGTGTAATTATTGAACAATCCAATATATCAAGTTGAAGCATCTCTAGTACTGGTTTAATTTGTGCTCCTGGTTGTGTTGGACAAGGTTTTGCAATTCACACTAATTAAAAAAAAAACGAATTAAAATACACAAAAAAAACTAGTTGAAAAAAAAAAGACAACGTTTCGAGGTGTTCCCAGGCGGTCACCACTCACCCATCCAAATGGTAGAACTTGGGTACTGAACGTCTCATGCGCCTAAGGAAGTTTCACTTCAAAAATATTAATAAAATTTTGATTATTTTTTCAAATTAAGTTCTCATAGCAAAATGCTTATCAGTTATCAATAATCAAATCACTAATTGTTACTGTTTCATTAAATACTAAGTATTGGTATTTTGAAATCTTATTAATGAATACTTTGGTTAGTATTTGTACTTAGAAGAATCATCAACCTCTTTTATGTACCTCTTATATAAAAATAATAATAATTACTAAAATTACTATTACACTCTTAGTTCCAGTCTCGACAAAGATAATCAAATTACACATTTACGCCCGGTTTCCCGAAGGCTGATCAACGCAAAAATTAACTAATCATCTGTCAAATCTGTCCGGGCTCCCTAGTACATTTTTTTTCACTCTTTTTTTATTTTTTTTATGTAACTAGGTTGGCAAACAAGCGTACGGCTCACCTGATGGTAAGACCGTAGCCTATAGACGCCTGCAACACCAGAAGCATCTCAAGCGCGTTGCCGACCCTATCCCCAATCCCCCCCAGGAGCTAAAAAATTTCCTCCATGAAAACTCTCGATTGTGGTAGCTAACAGAGGTAGCAGGGGATAGAGCAGCAGTGAGCGAAGGACCGACGACGACAAGGCGACTCATCGGGAGGTCATCAAAAATTGATTTTTTTTCTGATTTTTTTTTTCTTTTAGTTAGTTAATATTTATATAATTTAATAGTAATATTGTCCTGCAAATTGCGTGGTACGTTATCCCGGTTCTACGTTCACTGTTGCTCTATCCCCTGCTACCTCTGTTAGCTACCACAATCGAGTTTTCGCAGAGGAAATTTTTGTTCGTCTCATCAACATGAAGCTACTCCCGGAAAATTAGCTTGATAGTAATCAAGCGACAAAAATGTACTAGGGAGCCCGGACCATTTGACAGATGATTAGTTAATTTTTGCGTTGATCAGCCTTCGGGAAACTGGGCGTTAGAATTAATAAAGATAGGTACCTAGATCACAATTATTAGAACAGTCATACTTACATTTAGAATTAAGTAACCCACTACTAAGCAACAGTAAACATTTGAATTGAAAACAATTAGGCGAGCGTGCACGACAACTTCCGAAATCAGTTTCGGTTTCGGCAAAAGTTTCGGCCAATTTTGGCCGAAACCGAAACTTTCGCCGAAACTTGATTTTTGGCCGAAACTTGGCCGAAACCGAAACCGAAACTTCGGTCGGACACTAATTATAAGTATTTGGTACCTTTTACGATAATTATAATTATGTTTCTACCTTCCAAAAATCTGTTTAATTAGTTCAGACACAATCTTCAGATTTCGATAAAGTAAAAAATACTTTGAAGAAAAAAGTTTAATATTTTAGTGCTTATTCCGTTACGAAAGTTAAGCTCATGTCAGAGCTCTGTACAAAATTACCCAATCTCATTTTTAGGGTTCCGTAGCTCAAAAAGAAAAAACGGAACCCTTATAGGATCACTTTGTTGTTCGTCTGTCCGTCAAGACCCTTTTTCTCAGGAATGCGTACAGACATAAAGCTGAAATTCATATCAAATACTCAAATCTAGTGTCCATTGGAGCTGTGAAAAAATCAAACTTCTAAGCAAAAGCAATCAAAAGATACAGCTGTTTGTGCTGCAAATTTTCGACACTCGCAAGGGAATCAAAACCTACAGGGTACTTCCCGTGAACTAAGGATCTTGAAATATGGTACGAAGGAACGTCTTATAGCACAGATAAAGGAAAAATTACGAAAAACATAAATTTCTAGTTTCATCTCTTCTCTATATATACATATACAATATACATCTATACTTTTTTTTAATAATATTATAAAGAGGTAAAGTTTATAACTTTGTTTGTATATACGGGGTAATCTTCGCAAATACTGATCCGATCATGAAAATTCTTTCGCTACCAGAAAGCTACACTATTCAGGAGCAGTGGCGTAGCGTATGGGGGGCGGGGGGGGCGGCCCGCCCCGGGCGGCACTTTTTAGGGGGCGGCAAAATTTAACGATACTTAACACTTTCACGCGAACATACCAATATTGTAGGTCTATGCGATATTGCACATCGTTTTTTCATAGAAATTCAAGCGGCGTCTAATGACGTTGTGCAAATAGCTGATGACATTAGTATTTAAATATATTGCTCTGACGTACTAAGACGTCGACGTTAAGATACGCTATGCTACAATGGTCACTTTTTTGGTCAAATTTACATATCTAAGACAAACAAAAAATACAAAACATGTATTTTGAACACATTCAGACTTATTTCAATAAAGTAAAATAAATTGATATAACATATAAAGTCAATATTCCACGTGAACACAGAATCGGCGCACGCACACCCCCGCGACGCGGCACAAGTCGATTAATGTAATAAAACTTCTTAGGCGAAACGACGTATAGTGACGTTGTGCGCTACTAGTGGGTACTTAGTATCAGGACGGAATGCCATCAAAGAAGGCAAAATAAAATCGGTGTGGTGTAGCACTACAATTTTTAGAATTCGATATGTTGTGGCACAGCAACCGAACTTTTAAACATTAGTAGGGCCAGACACCGTACCATTACGTTGTGCTCAATAAATCGAGTTTTTGTTGAACGTAATAGTACGTTGTGCCATATCATATCTACCAATATATGACGTACATATACGTTGTTCGCATGAAAGTGTTAAATAATAAAAATATTTTGTAAATATTTGAACCATTATAAATTATTTTTATCGCAACTACAATATTCAAACCGATTGAAAGGAGCATGGTAATTACTTATTTTGTTTCAAAGTCGGGGAATCCCTTTTCTTTGAATGATATTTTGTAGCGACTGGCAACGTCTATACTTTTGGGAATTCCCCGTTTATGACTAATCAATACCAGACTGCAAGCTTTTATGAATTCCGAAATAGCTATCGAGCAAGCGGGATTTGTCAAGGGTCGAGGAACAAGAGAGCAGATACTAATTCTTATCATAGGGGAGCCCAAGCGGGGATTTCTGATGTGACTCCAGCGCATCAGTTTAATATGAGAGGAGAATCCTTGTACCCTGTTAGATACTTTTACCCAGTCTTGATCCCTCAAAATAGTGGTGTGCGTTCAGAGCAGTCGGTCAGATTAGTTAGCAAAAAAAAATCGATCTACAAAACAAGTGGGGCGCGTCAGATTTGAACAAAATAAGTTAATTACATGCAGAAAACAAAATTACTTTAATAATCTGACGATTTGAACGTGACGTAAAAAATTAAGCGAGTCACAAAGTTGCAAAAAAATGTTTCCCTCGAAATATTCGAGCGCAGTTATTTTTTTTTTTATTTTAAAGAAAATTACTTAAAAATTATATAATTAATATATTCTACCGATTTCTCTATTTAAAATTATCAATAGAGTGTAATACGTACAACTACCGAATATTATGTATTTCCCGCTCCACGTCTCTCTTTAAATATGTATTATATATTTTTTCTGATGAGTTTTTTTTTAATTTTACATGAAAAAATTAACAATAAAAAAAAAAAATATAGAAAAAAAAATTGCATGCGGACAAAGTACACATGTCAGAAGTGAAACTTCTTTGTCGAACTAATTCAAAAAAAAAACTAATTAAAGAAAAACGAATTTAAAATACAAAAAAAAAACTAATTGAAAAAAAGAAAAAGCCAACGTCACGCGGTGTTCCCGGGCAGTCACCCACCCAAGTACGTACTGACTCCGTATTATTTTTATTTTTGTGTTACCCACACATGAGGAAATTCGAAAATGTTTTTTATTATCATATCAAAATTTTCGACCCAGCGGGATTCGAACCCGCACCTTCCCGACAATCCGTGTCCGGTGCTCTAGCCGTTAAGCTATGGGCCTATACCCCGCGAAATCGAAAATCTTGATATGATTTTATTCGGTTTTAAGCAACCGTGGTGCCATCTATAGCGAGTCCTTTACAGTACTTCACTATTCAAAGTTTCATATTACAATGAAAATCTTTTGACAAGAGACGACACTAAGCTATTTTTAATCCGTATTATTTTTATTTTTGTGTTACCCACACATGAGGAAATTCGAAAATGTTTTTTATTATCATATCAAAATTTTCGACCCAGCGGGATTCGAACCCGCACCTTCCCGACAATCCGTGTCCGGTGCTCTAGCCGTTAAGCTATGGGCCTATACCCCGCGAAATCGAAAATCTTGATATGATTTTATTCGGTTTTAAGCAACTGAGATTTTCATTGTAATATGAAACTTTGAATAGTGAAGTACTGTAAAGGACTCGCTATAGATGGCACCACGGTTGCTTAAAACCGAATAAAATCATATCAAGATTTTCGATTTCGCGGGGTATAGGCCCATAGCTTAACGGCTAGAGCACCGGACACGGATTGTCGGGAAGGTGCGGGTTCGAATCCCGCTGGGTCGAAAATTTTGATATGATAATAAAAAACATTTACGTACTGACTGTCCCTGACGCTGCCGCATTACCAGTCGCTCAAATTTTACGCGTCATTCGCCTAAAGAAGTTTCACATCAAAAATTGTCCAATTAAAGGTTGGGTACCACTAGTATATCGAGTTGAAACGTCTGTATAAAAATATGATGCGCTTGAGTATTTTGTTGCAACGATTTTTTTTTGCATTTTCAAAAATCAACTGGGTATTTTTGGTCACGTCTAAATCGTCAGTTTTTATAATAGGATACTTTTTAGGACTAAATTAACACTTCTCTTCAATTACTGCCACGCCAGTTTTTTTTAATGTCTATCTCTTTATACAGCTTTCCACACCGTTTATAAGTCTATATTTTGTATAGTCATATGCGCTATCAAAATCTGACGCTCTCGAGAATTTTTTTTAGCTCTTTTTTTTACATTTTTGAAAATCCGTACACGCTCCCCCCACCACTAAAAGAGTAAACATCATATGAAGTTATTTTCTTTTTAGCATTTAATATTCACGATCCAATAGGTCTTCAAAAGGTGTGAGTGACTACACATTTAGCATTCTGGGCTCCCCTGAGACAAATAATCGAAAAGTCTAGAGTTGAACATCCCACTCTATATCGGTTTTGTCGACTTTCGTAAGGCCTTCGACACCGTGAAATGGAATATATTATGGGACGAACTCATTCAAATGGGAGTACCTATCCACATGGTTCGTCTCATACGCCGACTTTACGAGAATTGAACTGCGACTGTTAGAATAGACGACGTTGACTCGGAAAGTTTTCATACACCAGCTGGCGTTCGTCAGGGGTGCATTCTCTCTCCACTCCTGTTCAACATCTATACGGAGTGTGTTATGAGAATCGTTCTGGAACAAGGGGACAAGGGAATTTCAGTGGGAGGTAGAAAGATATCTAACTTAAGGTATGCCGATGATACTATACTCTTTTCTTACTCAAACAAAAGAGAACATGGAACACCTGCTGACACTTCTCGAGACAACAAGCCTCTTCTTCGGACTTACGCCGGTCAACAGAGACAAGACCAAGATGATGATAGTGGATCGAGCTGAACTAAGCCATTCTGACATCTCTATGATTGGCAACTGTGAGGTTGTTCAATCTTATGTGTACCTCGGTTCCACTATTACAAGCACCGGAGGATGCGAAGACGAGATTCGAAGGAGATGTGCTATTACACGATCTGCCGTTGACAAGTTGAAAAGATTCTGGTGCAACCATAATATCACCAAAGCCACGAAAGTCCGCCTGATGAGAAGCTTAGTCTTTCCGATATTTTGTTTTATTTTTATTTTGTTAGACTCAAAGACCGACGCAAAATCGATGCACTCGAGATGTGGTGCTGGCGGCGGCTGCTGCGGATCCCTTGGGCAGCGTTTAGGACCAACATTTCGATCCTGAAGGAATTAAATATCAAGCAGAGATTATCGTCGACAAATGTTTCGGACACTTTGTTCGAAACGAACAATCCATGGCGCGACTCGTTGTCCAGGGGCAGGAAGAGGACAAGCGGTCACGCGGTCGATCACCTACGCGTTGGACAAACAGACCTCATCAAAGCTGCAACACAGATCTCCATAGTCCAGAGTTCTCGAGACGCTGAAAACCACATCAAGTGGAGGCGTATTGCGGGGGCTGCTTTAGCCAATAAATCGTCATCAACCACGACCACTCTATCAAGAGTGAACGAATAAGGAGATAAACTAATAATAATCAGCGAGAATGACTTCTATTACATACAGGGTGCAAGGGACAGCTTTATAAGCTTTTTTGTTTAAAATATAACCTGTACAATGTAAAATAATGATGACTGTTCTTGCGCAAAAGTTATCTATAATAATGTATTTAATGTATAGTATACATTCGATTCGGGTTCGATTCCCGCACACTACAACATTTGTATTGGCCATACAGATGTTTGCCGTGGTCTGGGTGTTTGTGCAGTCCTTGTGGGTCTCCCCACCGTGCCTCGGAGAGGACGTTAAGCCGTCGGTCCCGGTTGTTATCATATAAACCTGATAGCGATCGTAACTCATAGTAGGGAATATATCCGCCAACCCGCATTGGAGCAGCGTGGTGGATTAAGCTCCGATCCTTCTCCTACATGGAGAAGAGGCCTATGCCCAACAGTGGGATATTACAGGCTGAATCGTGATACATTAAATTGAAATACCTAAATAAGGGCGGCAAAATTTTCTTCCGCCCCGGGCGGCCGACAACCACGCTACGCCACTGTTCAGGAGTGACAAGATAAAAGGAAAAAGATAAAAATATATAAAGATTTTAAATCAGCAGGATTTGAACCTGCGCCCTCTGACGTGCCGTGTCAACAATTCAATCTAATCAAGCATTATTATTTGCCTTAGAAATTAATTGGTGATTTTAAAACATTTATATTTATCTGATTTGCTGAAAATAGTGAGAGTGTATTGGAACATATCAAATTTCACCGTACCCTTCTTATGTGAAATGGATTATAACGCCCAACGAAGTGGGCACGGGTCGGCTAGTATTATAATTATTAAAATGAATCGCTGAATGTGTTGCTAAGCGGAAATCTCGATATTCTTTTTTTATAATATTCCTTGAAGTACGAGGATGGTTTTTACGGAAAGAAAAATTTTAAAAAATTGCCTAAAATGTCTAAAAACAACACTTTTCTATATTCCCATACAAAAGATTCGTAATAACTCTTCGTGATTTCGAACTTTAATACCATACCATAAAGTTTAAGAGTTAGTGGAGGGGTTCCGGGAAGGCAATTGAGTGACGTTAGTATCGGTAGTAGGCGGTACGAAGTTCGCTGGGTCAGCTAGTCATATAATCAGGGGGCACGGCAGTGCCCCCGCCAAGTCGTAAAAATATATATTTTAACTAGCTGACCTGGCGAACTTCGTACCGCCTTTTTTTTCTTAAATATAATAATTATATATACCAAAATAAAATATAGCCTATCTTTCAAGTTGGATCAAACTGCACACGGTGTGCAAATTTGATTAAAATCGGTTAAGTGGTTTAGGAGTCCATTGAGGACTAACATTGTGACACGAGATTTATATATATTAAGATATTTTTGTTTGTGCGGAACCCTCGGTGCGCGAGTCAGACTCGTTTTTAGCTGGTTTTTCACAGATTAGTGTGCTTTTCTTTAATAAAAAATCCTTTACTTTCTCCTCGAATGTTTTCAAATCTAAATCTCGTTCGAGTCTCTATGTTATTAAAAAACCGCTGCAGAATGCAATAATGTAATAAACATCGTTTATTTCTTCTGCAATCGCTTTGTGAGTATTGAAAATGTTGTTTCTTTGTTTCATAAGGATACAAGGTGGAATACAGATTACAAACAAGAATGATCCGTGAGGATATTGAAATTAAAAAATATCCAAATTTCAATAGAGAAGATGGCTGGTCATTTCTACTTGGGATCCCATTATTAAAATAATAAAATCAAAAACAAAGTATAATATACCACAGATTAAAGACTTAGTTAGCACTTTTTGCGTAGATAGGAATAATTAAATATTGATGTAACATGAACTGAGGTAGGGCACAGCAGGAAATTTCCTGCTCAAAATATGGAGCAGCCCGACTGGGGTAGTACCTCGACCTTACAGAAGACCACAGCTGAATAATACTGTTTTCAAGCAGTATTGTGTTCCTGTTGGTGAGTAAGGTGACCAGAGCTCCTGGGGGGATTGGGGATAGGGTCGGCAACGCGCATGCGATGCTTCTGGTGTTGCAGGCGTGTATAGACTACGGTCTTACCATCGCGTGAGTCGTACGCTTGTTTGCCAATCTAGTTACATAAAAAAAAAAAAAAAAACATAGGGTAGTTTCGAATAACTTTGTAACGTTAGGACGTCTGACATCTCAACCACAGAGGAGTACATTGTAATATGATCTCAATCCACCCGTAACCATGGTTGTTGTAAACTATCGGAAACGTCGAGAATCTAAAAAACTTAATAAATCGCGATAAAATCTAAAAAAGTTCTTCTCATTCCATTGTATGCTTTATTTGTGTTAACGTTGTGTGGAACAAATGTTTTTTTTTGAGAGCTTACTCCTTAAGAATCGATTTTCGTATAAGGCCCCCGGTGTAAAAAAATATATTGTAAAATCTATTGAACGAATGACCTCGTTACGTTTTTTTTTTTTGCCTTTCACTTTTCATGCGTGAATATGCTCCAACGCCATCTATCGGAAAAATAAACTACTAATAAATCGTCGTCGATAGATGACTATCTTTTCTAATAACGGCATCGATAGATCGATAGATGGCGTTATTTGATTGTTTTATTTACCATTTGATATGGTATTAATCTTTTTCTTAGACTAGTAAGTTTTTTGTGCCTATTTAGACGGTCTGATAGAGTAAACTCCAGTCGTGCGTCGGAAGTGACACACACACACTTTTTTTGGAACCTGACATAAGCAAACACTGAAGTTTTATTCTTTTGAGTCTTGCGTTTCCTTATTTCACACACTAATATATTTGAGCTTCTATTAGAAAGATTAGACGCTGTGTTACAGTGAAATAACGTAGGTACATGTATCTCCAAACACACAAGATATTGCCACCTACGATTCTTCATTAACAGAGGTCAACACTCGGTTTAGATGATGCACGGTCTTTGTTAGATAATGTTATTCTTAAATATTTTATCTCATCTTGGTAATTAAAAGAAGTTACGGAAAAATTGGAACAGTAAAATTACGGAAAAAATAAAACAAATTAACGAAAAATCAAAACGTGTTATGGAAATTTTAAATCAAATTACGGAAACAACTTGGAGATTATATTTAGGGTATTTTCTTATAGTCGGTACTCGGTAAGGGTTAGCAAAAAAAAAACCGCAAAAATGTTGATATTTGGGAGTCTTAAACGCATTCTGAAACGAATAATGCATATAATAATATTTTCAGGTCTCATTCCTTTTGAAATTAAAAGTAAATCATATTTATGAAAATAAATTCGCTCTTTAATATATTCTCCTATACCTACTGATATATTTATTATATTTATATAATTTAAGTTTAAATTCTAAAGGCATTCCGAAACCACGAGATCTAAAACCTAAGTTACCAAACACACTTATAAATACTCTATGAAGTAGTGTAGTGTGCTGTAACGAACTAACTCTGAACTGTTCAGGATACGAGCCGCAGCTTGAATAAGTTCGTAATAGTTTAAAAGCTTACTTACGCGTTAGTGTCTTTGTTGTTATAATAATGTACTATAACATAATTGTAATTTGTAACCCTGACAATAAGGCTTTTTCAAGCACTTGTATTTAAGGATGTTTGTAACCTTTAAAAGCCTCATGGAAACAATTAAAACTTTTGTTTAATTTGATATCTTACAAGAACTTCTTGGCAAAGTGATTGAAATTATGAATTACTGATTTAAGTAAAACTAAAAGTTTATAACAAACAAAGACCTAAAATAAATACGATTCAGCCTGTAATATCCCACTGTTGGGCATAGGCCTCTTCCCCATGTAGGAGAAGGATCGGAGCTTAATCCACCACGCTGCTCCAATGCGGGTTGGCGGATATATTCCCTACTATGAGTAACGATCGCTATCAGAGAAATAAAATACATACAGTAAAATAAATACAGCCCTACAAAATTTAAACACGTTTTGAAGGGCATATTTTTGCCGCAACAAGTTTCTCAAACTATTAGAAAGCGCACCAAACAGCGCCATGAAAACAATTAAACCGTCTGTCAAACTGGATGCCTTTGATCAAACATTCGGTTTCCATTTGTGTGACACGTTTACTGAACAGAACAAATATTCTACGTGTTTGGCAAAGCTGTAATAATTTGTGTTACGTGACAGCGACGTAAGAAACACGGAAACAGAAGTCATGTTTGTCAAATTTGTTTATTGTTTGTTGTGATCGTTTAAAATACGATACTAGCCGACCCGTGCCCACTTTGTTGGGCATTAATTATTTTTGTGATGCATAGAATATACTTATACTTAAGTTTTCATCTCGCTCACATATAACTACCACCCCCTGTTTCAACCCCAAAAGGGGTTGATTTCTAAAAATACATTATTAGTACACCTCCACACCATCTATAGAGCATACATTTTGAATTTCAAGTCTCTTACTTCAAAAACATAGGACTTTCATACAAACTTCCAACCCCCGTTTAACCCCCTTAGGGGTGGAATATCGTAAAACCCGTTCTTAGCGGATGTCTACTCCCTATGAGGAACCTACTTGCCAAATTTCATGTTTGTAGGTGTTATAGTTTCTGAGATTTCGTGATGAGTCAGTGACCTTTCGCTTTTATACCTATATATAGAAATCTATACATACATAAAAAATAGCCACAAGGAAACACAACCCAGATTAATAAAAGGGTGTCAGTTCTGAACTTAATTGCTATTTGTATCGGTGCGGGAAATGCTGGTAGGTATAGTATTATACCTACATCTTACATATATACCAATATTATAAAGCTAAAGGGTTTTGGTTGGCTATAGGCTGTATAACAAAGCGGGGGAAACCGCGGGGCAAAGCTAGTAAACAGATAAAGCGTCACTCTCAGCATCACTATCCAGTGTTATTTCAGGTAATATTAAGCGCCTTATCGATATAAGGAGTAAAGGTAATCTTAAGGAGTAAACTTCAAAGAAAAAATTTGTTTAAAAGCAAAAGTCCGCGCCGAACAAGAAAAAAACCATTGGCGTTAAGGCAAGTCTTTCCTGCACCAGAATTAGTGTTAGTTAGGTGAATAGGTAGGTACTGTTAAGACATCTATATCAGCTTTATTATTATTTTTCAGAATATAAAATTCCATGTGTACAAAAATATCTCAATTAATATGATTAAAAATATGATGAACAGTATATGAACATCATTTAATAATATTCACACATTCGAAACCTAATTTCGATTCAATCGCTCGCCGCAGTGATTAATTTAAAGTACCTAGGTATTGGTAACACGGGCGCGTATCATGGCGAAAAGCTTTCGAATAATTTCCGAATTGAACTGTACCTAATTATTTTATTTATGTATGGATGACTGCGTCGAAAACAAATTTATTCTGGTGTGTATCGATGAGAACAAGTCGAAATTGTCACAAAATTGGTTCGCTGCATTCAAAAACAAATTTAAAACCTTTATTTATCTATACCTATATTAATACGTGAAGCAAAATATTTGTACCCCTTTTTACGAAAATTGCGCGGACGGAGAAGTATGAAATTTCGTACACTTATAGTTTATATAGAGAAAGAGTGCAGAATGCTAATATTTTTTTTTAAATTATGCATAAAAATATATTAAGCCAATAAAAAAACGTTAAACACACTACCATGTATTTGACACACACACGCATATTATATATACCTTTTTGTTGATCGTCAGTCTGTAGTCAAATTTAATTTTTTTTTAAAGGTTCTATTCATAACTTTTTGGTTTTCTTTAATTTAAATTTACTAGGTACTGTCTAGTGGTCGACCTCTGGGCGACCACTACCATCTGAATAACGTTAGGATTACGGCTGATCTCAAAATCTGTAAATTCAATAATAATTAAACGCGGAAAACTATTTATTAAGTAAGTATGACTTTTTACTTGCAAGCTGCAGCTCTCAGAGATAGCTATATAACAACTGATTTAGGAGCCCAGAATAAGGATTTTGTTCGACCACACATTATCCATCAGACGATCATTAAATTAGATCGAGTCGAGAGGCAAATCTTGAAATTACGTATTTAGTCGTTTACGTACAGCACTATTTTGTTGCGCTGGCGGTTGCGGGTTCGATCCCCGCTCATGACAAACATTTGTATAGGGCATACAGATGTTTGACGTGCTCTGGGTGTTTGTGCAGTCCTCGCGGGGCTCTCGTCGGTCCCGGTTGTTATCATATACTTACACCTGATAGCGATCGTTACTCATAGTAGAGAATATATCTGCCAACTCGCATTAGAGCAGCGTGGTGGATTAAGTTCTGATCCTTCACCTAAATTGGGAAAGAGGCAGCAGTATAGATTTAAATATAATTTAAAATATTTAAAAAAAAATAATATAAATTTACCTAAAATACTTAAAATAAAATACTCGAGATATTCATTTTAAAATGTTTACGATTGCTCTTTGTTATTTTATGCTCGTATGATGTGGGTACGTTGACTTTTCTTGTTATACATTGTGAATTAAATTGTATTTAAGATTTTTTATCATAAATGCATTTTGTATTTGATGTTACAACTCGTTATATGATTGGCTAGCTTTTACGCCTGATTAAACGAGACTTAATTCAACCTGTGCTTAGGGATAAATAATAATCAATTATGTTTTTTGAAGCAAAAAATGAAATATTTTGAAAAAATCAAATAAAATCGTTATTAAATTTATTTTTATTTTATTCTAGTATACGTTATATAGCCTACATGTATTATATTACATTCATCATAACAACATTAAACTGTTTACGCCCTAATTGGTCATTAGGTACTTTACAACGTAGCATAAGTATATCGTTTTCGCGGGATCGCTCTTCTAGCGATAAAACTGTTATGTACATTTTTTTATACAACTAGATCGTCAAACAAGCATACAAAATAACCTGTTGGTAAGCGATTACACGCAAAGGTTATATTATGTTTTTACGTAATATCAAGAATGCGTAATTGTTTCGAAACTAAATTATAATCAATGGTCTTATTATATCAAACTTAAAATTACTTATTACAAAATAGCTAGAGATATGTTTTTTCTACGAGTCCTTACCATGCCATCTATACATCTATACAAATAAATAAAATTGGATGTCTGTTTGTAATATTAAAATAATAGCTTTTTACTAAATGCATATGGATGTATACACGTTAGGTACAAATACCAAAATAAAAAATTTTCACAATAAATTTTTGTCTATCTGTCTGTTTGTTCCGGCTAATATATGAAATGGCTGGACCGATTTTGACGGGACTTTCACTGGCAGATAGCTGATGTAGTAAGGAGTAACTTAGGCTACTTTTATTTTAGAAAATTTATTTTATAGCTCTGCGAACTGAACAATAACTTTTTTGTTAAATTCCGCGCGGATGAAGTCGCGGGCACTGCTAGTTATAACTATAAGCTCACTCTACAAAATCAAAAGCCTTACTCTAATGTCATATGTACTCGTATTTCCAATTGATCACTGATCTTTCGTAACATCCCACTACCACTACCACTACAGCCTATCACAGTCCACTGTTGGACATGGGCCTCCACAAGTTCGCGCCCGACATTATGACGCGAACTCATGTGTCGCCCATAGTCACCACGCTGGGTAGGCGGGTTGGTGACCGCAGGGCTGGCTTTGTCGCACCGAAGACACTGCTGCCCGTCTGGCCTGTGTATTTCAAAGCCAGCATTTCGTAACATAAAAGAATTATATTTTGCATGTAGACAAAAAAATAATAAGAAAAAAGGCGTAAAACATGTCATTTGAAAGTCTCTAACATCAAACATTTAAATTTTCTATAAGCTTTTTCATTTAAAATACAGTTAAGGACGCTTTGAAATTATTGTTTTGAACTTTATTATTATTTACGTCTTCATTCAAATACAATACATAGTCAAAGGTCAAACTCAAAATCTATACTAATATAATAAAGCTGAAGAGTTTGTTTGATTGTTTGTTTGTTTGTTTGAACGCGCTAAAATCAGGATCTACTGGTTCGATTTGAAAAATTATTTCAGTGTTAGATAGCCCATTTATCGAGGAAGGCTATAGGCTATATATCATCACGCTAAAACCAATAGGAGCGTAGCACCAATGAAGAGTGTTTCAAAATCGGGGTTTTTCCTTTTGAGAGCTTCCGCTGCGTAAACGATTAAAGTTTCGCACAAATCATGTATGACAGAATTGATCCTATTCCATGCGGACGAAGTCGCGCGCAGAAGCTAGTTTTTAATATAATATTTGATGTTTATTAGTTCGGTCGTAATGTTATAATAAGTTCACTGTATACTAATTCAATACATCATCAATACATATAATAAAAATGTAACGGGCCGCTGTCTGTACATTTAAGATATATGAGAAAAAAATATTATTGGGACCTTTATCAACGCACATAAAACAATGATTGTCAGAATTTTTGTCTGTTTGTCTGTGCGTTCGTGCACGCTAATCTCAGAAACGACTTATCCGATTTAGATGTGGTTTTTACTCGTATATTTTGGTAAGTTCAGCTAACATTTAATGTATGTTTCATGTCAATAGGTTCATAAATAAAAAAGTTGCCAATTAAAAAAAAACCACGTTGAACATTTAAAGTCACTATTGCAAGCGGACGAAGTCGCGAGCACCGCTAGTAATTATTTAAGAGTCATCTATAGGTCGTAATCTATACTAATATAATAAAGCTGAAGAGTTTGTTTGTTTGTTTGTTTGTTTGTTTGTTTGTTTGTTTGAACGCGGAAATCTCTTGAACTACTGGGCCGATTTGAAAAATTCTTTCACTGTTAGATAGCCCATTTATCGAGGAAGGCTATAGGCTATGTATCGTCACGCTAAGACCAATAGGAGCGGAGTCCACGCCGACGAAGTCGCGCGCAGAAGTAATATTATAAAGCTGAAGAGTTTGTTTCTTTGAACGCGCTAATCTCAGGATCTACTAGTCCGATTTGAAAAATTCTTTCAGTGTTAGATAGCCCATTTATCGAGGGAGGCTATAGGCTATATATCATCACGCTAAGACTAATAGGAGCGTAGCACCAATGAAGAATGTTTCAAAATCGGTTTTTTTCCTTTTGAGAGCTTCCGCTGCATAAACGGTTAAAGTTTCGCACAAATCATGTATGACAGAATTGATCCTATTCTACGAGGACGAAGTCGCGCGCAGAAGCTAGTATATGATATAACGTTGTTTTTTTGTTTATACAAGAGAGAATAAGATAATTTGACATTAAGATGTCTCGGTTGACGTAACGTCTTCTTAAAAACATATTTACGTAATCTTCTATATATAGAAAAGAGTTACCCACCCATTGACTCATCACGATATCTCTGGAACCATAAGGCGTAGAGACTTGAATTTTGGTAGGAATATTCCTTTCGCTGAGTAGAGGTCAGCTAAGAACGGGTTTTACGATATTTCACCCCTAAGGGGGTTAAACGGGGGTTGGAAGTTTGTATGAAAGTCCTATGTTTTTGAAGTAAGAGACTTGAAATTCAAAATGTATGCTCTATAGATGGTGTTGAGGTGTACTAATAATGTATTTTGAGAAATCAACCCCCTTTTGGGGTTAAAACAGAGGATGATAGTTTGTATGAAAGTCGAATGAAAAATACACCTACAAACTTGAAATTAGGCAGGTAGGTCCCTTATAGGGAGTAGATATCCGCTAAGAACGGGTTTTACGAAATTCCATACCTAAGGGGGTTAAACGGGGGTTGGAAGTTTGCATGAACATCCTATGTTTTTGAAGTAAGAGACTTGAAATTCAAAGTGTGTAGTATATTTAGTATCGGCATTTCACCCGTGCGAAGCCGGGGCGGGTCGCTAGTTAAGTATATTTATTTTCATTTCAAAGGCGATAATTCAGTACTTTATTAATAATTCTCTTTTCATACATCTAGTTAAATAATATTAAACAAAAACTTAAGAAGTTCTATATTTGGACCAAACCTTTTGAAAAAACATAAAATTCTTATAATAAATTGTATATTGATTGATGTACCAATTTAAACTATGACATTGTTTTTTACCAACTACGTTTTTTTTTATTTTTATGAATTGTATAGTGAACGAGTTTTTGTAACATTGTACAAAACTTTGTGGATTTCTTTTGCTGCTTATATTTGACCGTTGGCGCAGTTTGTAGTGACCCTGCTTTCTGCTCCGGGGGTGCTCGGGGGGTGTGGGTTCGATTCCCACCCCGAGTCTGGGTGTAATATAGATATTTATTTATATATTGATATAATTATGTAGATATTATTTATAAGTATGTTTATCGAGAAAAAAATATATATGTAGCTATTCCAGTCGGCTGTTACCTATAACACAAGCATTAAGTTGCTTAATTTAGGAACAGACGACCGTGTGTGTATTGTGTAGATATTTATTTATTTGTAAAATGTGAATTTGAACATATTGTTTCTTTATTGAAGTAGTAGCTTGACTTTGGAAGTAACCTGGTGAATGCATGACGAGAGCGTTACGTAAAGTGTGATCGGACGAGGCGAACGGAAGTTGAGAGGGAGAATTAATTTAGTGAAGATAGAAAGAGAGAGAGAGTTACGTTTCATAAGTTTCACTTCAGTCGTATGGTCTAAAGCACACTCGTTTTTTAAATATAAATCTCGTTAATAAGACCATATGAAAAGCACACGGAGTTTCTGTGCTCTGTGGAAAAGCACCTACTATAAAGAAAGAGTCATCACAATAGGTGCTCCCAGTACAGGGCTGGGCAAAATACATGCCTTGCTTTAATTGAAATACAAATTAAAAAATACTTTATCGCAAGTAATTAAAATACAAAATACAAAATACCTTTAAGTAAGGTATTTAAAATATAAAATACGAAATACAGTATTTTAGCAATTTTTAATTGAAATACAATATACAAATTACAAAATACCAAATAAGTAATCTTGGCCAGCACGGGCTGAAAAATCAGAGTTTGCTTTCATAAACACTAGATTTTTAAATGTACTGTCAGACAAACAGCCTCTTGTTGGAGAGCGAATAAAACCTGCTAAAGAGAACAATCTTTCTACAGGTCCCGTGAGCACTAGCTTGTGTTAAATTGTATAAACACATTTTTTTATATTTTAATAGCGCCAAAGAATTCAATGCTCTTTGCTTCTATCATTTCAACTGAGGTAGGGCACCGCAGGAAATTTCCTGCTCAAAAATGGAGCAGCCTGACTGGGGTAGTACCTCGACCTTACAGAAGACCACAGCCAAATAATACTGCTTTCAAGCAGTGTTGTGTTCCTGTTGGTGAGTAAGGTGACCAGAGCTCCTGGGGGGGAATTGGGGATAGGGTCGGCAACGCGCTTTCAATGTAATATTTGTATAATGTAATGGCATATTTAATATTATTTTCTAATATAATTTGTAATTTAATAGATATTATTACTATAGAAACACAGTGCACTGAAAAACTGAAATTTGTTTTTTGCACTGTTTATCACATAACTTAATGTATTTTTTTTCTGTAATAAATAAATAAATAATGCTTCTGGTGTTGCAGACGTTTATAGGCTACGGTATTTGCTTACCACCAGGTGAGCCGTACGCTTGTTTGCCGACTTACTTACATTTAAAAAAAAATTTAGGAAGCTGACCAACTCTAACTCCATTTTAGATGTCCGTGGTTGATCACTGTCTCTGTTCTCGAAAACAATAAAATTGTATTTTAATGTTAAAATGTATTTTGTAGCTACTAGTATTTGAAATACTAATTACAAAATACCTCGTTGTCAGGTATTTGAAATACAAATTACAAATTACATTTTAACCCTTAATCCGGCCGAACAAAAAAAATTACTTTTCATGGCTTAACACTGCAGTACTCGCGCGGGGTGAATATTCACCCCAGACCAATGCTTTTACCCATATTTTATAAATTATTTGAATACAGACTGTGTCGCTTAGTGTAATCCTAGTCAAGCAAACTAGGTTCAAGGTCAGTACAGCACTGGCACTCGACGCGTGCGCTAGTGGCAAAAAAAAATGCGGGAAAGTGCTCGGGACGGAATTTCACCCCACGCGAGTATCGGCGTTACAAAATCTCCCGTTCGATTATTAAGTATTTTTTGTAAGTATTGGTTTTATTTTTCTTCTATTCGAGATGATTTCGGTTTCTATAAGACTTTTGTATATTTTGTTATGAATTTTGTGTTGTTCATTACAGATTTGTCGCCATTATGGACGAACGTCAGGATAATATCATACGATGCTGGTTGGAAGAAGAGCTGGAGGTTGTGAGTGATATTGCGTCGAGTGATACAGAAGATAATGAAGAGGAATGTGTTACAGAGCTAAACCATGACTCAGAAACAGAGCAAGAATATGAAAGTAGCATAGAAGAGACGGAAGAAAGGAGCACAGAAGAGAGGGTAGATGAAGACATGGAAGAAAACGTGGAAAATAGTTTTTCAAGCGACGACAATGTTCCTCTTAGTACTTTCTCAAACTACTACCAGTCTAGAAATGGCACTCGTTGGAACAAAACACCACCACCGTCATCAAGAACTAGATCGCACAATATTTTAGTACAACAATGTGGACCTAAAGGTAACGCTAAAAACGCCCATTTTTTGATCCAAATATTCCACGGGAACTAAAAACTAAAGCTCAGATACTTTTAAAACCACAAAGCGGTGATAATGACCCAAATCCAAATCGGAATGTCCAGAGAACAGGAAAAAGTGGTCGATGCGCCTATTGTCCACGATCACGTGATCGTTCTGCTTCGAAATTCTGTAATATATGTAATCGATGGATTTGTCCGGACCATCAAGTTCTAATTTGTATATCTTGTCATCAAAATATATAAAAACTGTTAAAACTAAATAAAAAAAATGAAAATGTTTCGGAGAGTTGGCAAAATTAATAACTTTTTCGTAATTTTTTTTAATTACATTTTTTTTTGTTCATTTCATTAAAATACATTTATTTTTATAATATTTAAAATAAACAATAAATACTTTTCACTATTTGAACGCATTTTATTTCATATTGTATTATATTTACCTAAAATCGATCAATGTAAATGGTCTGAAAATTCACCCCACGCGAGTAAAATATTAGAAAATTAGGGCGCGAGTACTGCAGTGTTAAGTATAAGTTCTTGTGTAATCATGGATATCAGTGTACATAAAATAGTATTTAAATTACTGAAACTGAAAAAAACGATGTTTTTACGAGTGGGAAATAATTTCCCTTTGCCTGTTCATGGACAACCAAAGTGGGAAATAGTTTCCCTTTGCCCGATTACGTCTATAAATTTAAATATACTAGTAATTTGCCCTGACTATACTTTTGAATTTATTTTTCGTGATAAATGTGCACAGAATTATTTACTTAGAAGTGAGGTGGAGTGTCAGTGTGCGAATAAAGGATCCAATAATTTTTAACAGAAGTATCGATGTCTAATAAATCAGAAAGATTTTCTAATATATTTTCAAGAGCTTTATCATTAATTTTCCATCTTTTAAAAGACATGAGCTAAAATAATATTGCAATCTACAATTAAAAATAAAGAAATCAAGTAATGGACAAAAATAAAAAAGTCTACAAAAATAAATCCCTACTTTTTATATATATTGACGCAATATGGAGTTCAGGAACGGACAAAGGGAACTATTTTCCCACTTACAAGAATAAATTTCAAATAAATCAAAACCACACAAAAACTGCATTTTTGAATTGAATATCATAACAACGTTACAAAGAATATAATAAATTAGTACACAGCGAATCAAATATCTATTTATCAGAATCTTTTTTTAAGAAACTTAGCAGATTTATATCTCCACGGTGTGAAAATCGCGCGAATTTTTCAAATGTGAAGTTAATTTGATTCTGACATCGACACTTGACATTTGAAAAGCTGGGGTTGTCAATAAAATAATTCTGTAATTAATAATTATCTAAGATTATATTTGTGTAACAAAATGAATTTAAAAGGCTGCCAATTCAAAAATATTCGGGAATTTAGCTAGATTGACAGGGTGGGAAAATAGTTCCCTTTACCCGAATAAGGGTTAAGGAAGTAATTGAAATACAAATACTAAATACGTATTTGTATTTCAATTACGTATTTTAATTACAAGTAATTCAAATACTGCCCAACCCTGTCCTAGTATAAAAGGACATGGTTACACAAATAAAAATACAGTCGAATTGAGAACCTCCTACTTTTTTTTTTGAAGTCGTTTAAGAAATAACCTCATTTTGGATAATAACGTGTATTGAATACTCTCATGTGTCCTCAATTTCCTTAAGAACCGCTTTTGTTATGAATATACCCAATGTTTACGATTCGTTTAAAAAACATTAAAAACAAACATTATTTTTACTTCTCCTCAGAGAACACGTGACTGGGAAAATATGGCAAATTTTGCGAAAATACGCCTTTCTTTTTATTCATAACATTACCAATTACTTAAAGTACAAAATTTAATAATAAGTTATATTTCATACTAGCGACCCGCTCCGGCTTCGCGCGGGTGCAATGCTGATACTAAATATAAAATAAATATTTGCAATCTAAGCGCAAAAAATGTGTTTATTTACGACATCACATTAGAAAACTTTAAAACTATCAGTGTTTCTCTACTATATTGATGATGATGGTCCTAGCCGGTTTCGGCTACAGCGACCACAGCGACACAGCATGGTTCAGCTGCAGGCACCCCTCTGCTCCGTCCTCTCGTGCGCCCGGATATGGCTGATGTAGCCAATCTTCGCACGAAACGTGCGATCGCACTTGGGGCACGTCAGGACACCGCCGCTGTAATTATAGTATAGCCGCAGGTGGTCGGGCTCTCATCTCGTCTCGTTTGGTATCAAGGTCAATTTTCCTTGTGTCTTCAAAGGAGGTTACGCTTTGCTTGATCAGCTGCCTCCATTTTTGGCGATCTTCAGCCTGCGTTTCCCACTGCAAGTGATCCAGCTCGCACCGCTTCACGTGCCTCTTTAAAACGTCCTTATACCGCAGAAGCTGTCCGCCTTGCTTAAGCTTGCCCTCTTGAAGCTCGCAGTAAAAGATACGTTTCGTGACTCTTGTATCCGGCATGCGGGAGCTGTGTCCGCACCAACGTAATTGTCTTCGCATAATGTATGCCTCTATTCCCTCTATGTTAGCACGGCGTAAAACCTCTGTGTTTCTCACGTGGTCAGACCAGTGGATGTTTATGATGTCACGCAGGCACTGCATGTGGAATCTAGCTATCAAGGCAGCGAATTTGCTTCCGATAGAGACACCATGTTTCTGACGAATAGAGGAGGTTCGGTATTACTATGGCCATATACACCGAGATCTTAGTTGCCAACTTAACATCGTGCGAACGGAAAACTTTGGGTCTAAGTTTGCCAAATATTATACATATAAACCTTCCTCTGGAATCACTCTATTTACTAAAGAAAACCGCATCAAAATCCGTTGCGTAGTTTTATAGATCTAAGCATATATACAGATAGACAGCGGGAAGAGACTTTGTTTTATAATATGTAGTGACTAGCTATGCCCGCGACTTCGTCCGCGTGAAATTGAACAAAAAAGATATTGTTTAGTTCGCAGAGTTAAAAAATAAATATATTTCTAAAATAAAAGTAGCCTAAGTTACTCCTTATTACATCAGCTATCTGCCAGTGAAAGTCCCGTCAAAATCGGTCCAGAAGTTTCAGAGATTAGCCGGAACAAACAGACAGGCAGACAGATAGACAGACACAAAGACAAAAATTGTAAAAATGTTATTTTGGTATATGTGGGTACCATGTATACATTCGTATGCAAACAGTTAAAAGCGGTTATTTTAATATTACACACTTCAATTTTATTTATTTGTATTGACGTATAGATGACATAATTATAAAATGTACACGTAATAACGAAGTTACGAGAGTTTTATGATCAAATACGCATAAATACTAGTATAGTAGGCTATTGACTAATTATTTTTTTAATTTCGTTTAGGTTGCGGGAAAACGTATATAGGTATAATTATGGATCGTAGGTATTAAGAAACGAAATGGATAAATGTTTTAATGTTATTATCATTGTCATCAAATTTGAAAATGTATCCTTTTTCCGAATAAACATATTTGAAAAAAAAAATCGCCTTTGACTAACAAAAAATTAAATCAAAAATTTTGAAAATCGAGTTAGTACGTCCAGACATGGCCATACATATGTTTGCCGTGGTCTGGGTGTTTGTGCAGTCCTTGTGGGTCTCCCACCGTGCCTCGGAGAGCACGTTGAGCTGTCGGTCCCGGTTGTTATCATGTACACGGTACACCTGATAGCGAACGTTACTCATAGTAGGGAATATATCCGCCAACCCGCATTGAAGCAGCGTGGTGGATTAAGCTCCGATCCTTCTCCTACATGGGGAAGAGGCCTATGCCCAACGGTGGGATATTACAGGCAGAATCGTGATAGTGTGATCGTAATTAAAGTCGATTTTTTTTCGTTTGCGAGAAAACAAATTATACGGATTTACCGACTCATGTTAAAACTGTTTAACTGTTAATTCTACTAATAATTACTGTAATTACTGTTAATTGTAGTATTTGACTCGAAAACAATTGCCTGGCAGGCTGGCAATAGCTAGCTTACTTGTAAACTACTTGTAAACTTTACTTGTAAAACTTTGGCTTCGAGAAATAATTATTAAAAAACCCAACCAAGAGCTACAAAAACGTCTTTTGTAAACCAGCAAACTAATTCTAGTTAGTTATTAAGAAAATTCTTTGGTGTAAAAAATGGACGACGTTTCAACCTTCCAAGTTTAACGCGAACTCTTCCTTTGATTATAAAAGTTGAATTCTAGCTTGTCTAGTTTGTAAGATAAAGATGATGTTAACATTTTTTCATCATAAAATTGAACCTTACAAAAAGTAAGGATTAATTTTAACAGAAATAAACAATAAATAAATAATGTTTTAAATGTTAAAATTTGATTTAGAAAGTAGCAAACACTAAAGCTAAATAAACTAGCAAACAGCAAATTAACGGAGCAATATCATTGTTGCCATTTTTTTTATTATGATTCTATTTGTTTCAAAAGAAATTTGAAATAATGTCACGTCTTCATAATAAAAGAAAAAGTAAGTACGAATTTCCTTGACGATTCTTCTTTGTAAATTTTGCAATAAAAAACGGCTGGGAAGACAATTTTTATTTTATTTTTTCTAACACATTGTAGGTACCTAGAAGGTTATTTCGGAATGAAAAATTAAAAACATTGCGTTTGCGTTACGGTTATTTTAAGCTACACGCATTTAACGCAAAACAAAACAATGTCTGTCGGTCTTAATAGGTATATGTAATTATGTATATAACATGTTTAATACTAATATTTTATTAAACATGTCTCTTCCAATACTTTACCAACGTTACGGAAAATTTAATTTTAGTAGATGTTTATCATTTCTGTAGTTAAAACATTAAACGAGGAGATTTATGAGTATTTAACGTTATTATTTGGGTGATTTAGTGAAAGCTTCATGTAGGTACGTGACACTGATAAAATTATCCGCGCTATTTTAGCACAATCGAATGCTATTAATCCGTCTGCATAGATTGATCCTTCTAATTTTAGTCGTAATTCTCGGTTCAGAACCGTTTACAAACCTATATCGAAGAGAAGCTTTACCTAATTATAATTATATTAGGTACTAGGTAGGGCTTGAGAATGCGGTTACCTCACAATGTTCTGGAAATGGTAACTAAACTGAAATAATAGTAAACATGTTAACTGGGGTAGGGCACAGCAGGAAATTTCCTGCTCATAATATGGAGCAGCCCGACTGGGGTAGTACCTCGACCTTACAGAAGACCACAGCTAAATAATATCTACTGTTTTCAAGCAGTAGGTATTGTGTTCCTGTTGGTGAGTAAGGTGACCAGAGCTCCTGGGGGGATTGAGGGTAGGGTCGGCAACGCGCTTGCGACGCTTCTGGTGTTGCAGGCGTAGGCTACGGTAGTCACTTACCATCATGTGAGCCGTACGCTTGTTTGTCGACTTAGTAACACGGTGCTCCACTGCGGCTTGATGGATATACATATTCCCTACTGTAACTAACTATTGCTATCAGAATATGATGACAACCTGGATCGACAGCTTAGCGTGCTTTCAACCAAACAGGAAACAAATATTACAAAAATCCATCCTGAACGGGAATCGAACCCACAAATCGATGTTTATGCGCCTACACGTTACACGCACTACTACACCAGAGCGGTTGTTGAGGAAACCTTAAGAGTAACATAATTATGTGTATTTTTACCGAATTTTTTGTTTAAGATAATTTAAGAACAATATTTCGAATAGAAAGAGAATCATCAAAATCGGTGCATCCATTCCAAAAGTTATGAGATAACACATAGCACATCTATTCGAACTGAGAACCTCCTCCTTTTTTGAAGTTTAAAAACAAGTCTTAGACACACATGAGCAGCAGCTTCGTATTTTATTTTATTGCTCCTTACCGCCTTACGTATTCGTAAGTTCGATAAACAATAAATATTTATACATTGCGTATCACGAAATACTAAGATTATTGAACTTATGAATCCCTAGTTTATTTACCAAGGACCAGACTATCTTCAATCAAAATTTAATTAAAAGTTTATTTAGCGGTTTATTTACAACAAACAGAACAAAGGCGTTTTATTAAAATATCGGTATGAATTCAACTCAAGCGGTTTATTGAATTCTATCGCAGCTGAAATTAATTTAGGTATTTATCTATAGGTAGAAGAAGGTAGGTAGTGAGAAAGCGAATTGAACGATTGAATGAAAAATCAAGGTTGCGTGTGTTGATTTATCAAAGCATTTTGTTACTTAACTGAAGAAATTCTAGTCTTAGTTATAATAATTGAATAAATCCTCAATCCGACTCCAATCAAATAAAACCTTAATTAAAACTCAAGAATAGGTAATTATATTCCGTATACCATTCAATTTTATATGTTCTATCTAAAAATGTAAATTAAAAATGTATTTTTTTATTCATGTGTAACAACCCAAAGTAAAATGTAAACATAGAAACTACCGACTCAAATCGAACAATAATTTTTGTAATAGATAGTCCATTACTAGCCTCAAATTCACGCGGATGAAAACCCGGAGCACGGCTAGTATTAAGTACTTAGTACCTATACCTACTTATTACACAACAACTGTTTTCACTTTAGTACCTACCTAATTTAGAAACTTAAAGAAAAGGCTTTAAAAGCCACTCGCTGTAATCTATTGGCTCTGAGTTATTCCAAAGTTTGCATAAATTTCGTTGTAAAGAGGGCTATATATAAATCAAGTTTTAACATAATTTATGGGAAAATAAATTGAATGGTGTGTTCTATAAAAGTTAATCCTGCATATTTTATTTTACAGCTGACATTCTTTGATTTAAGAATTTCTTTGCATTGCACCTATACTTAACTGATACCGCAATAACCTGTTAAGTTAAGAATTTATAAAGTAAGTGATCTTACTACAGCATATAGAGCGTGAAGACCACAGAGTACATTGTAATAGTAGGGAAGTGAAGACATCGAGAATCATCGGTCTAATTTATTTTTGTGCGATAGCTCTTAAGATATATATTTATTGAATTTATACGGTTTAAAGAATTGCAACGAACTTCCAAAAACTATCCAACAAAGCATTTCAATAAACGCTTTTTAGAATAGCTAGAATTTATTTTCTTTCTTAAGTAAGTCAATCCTAAATCCTAATGCATATAACGTAGAATCACGAAGTATAAGGAAGTAAGTAGTAAGGAAGGAGCCCGAACTTAATGTAAAATGTTAAACAAATGGTCGCAATAGACCAGAGATGGCGAACCAATGGCACGCGTGCCAGAAGTGGCACGTTTGAAAATTTTGATGGCACGCTCAAAAACATTTTTTTTTTAATGTTATCTTTTTTGATAGAAATATGTTCGTGAATAAAATAATAAGATGTAAGACAAATATTAAACGTATATATTTCTTGATTTTTTTACAGTAATTTGATAAGTTTGGAGGAAATAAGATTATTTCTAAATAATGAGAATATTATTGACCAATACTACAATTATTGGATGTAGAATGGCTAGCAAAGTTATATTTTTTCACTGATCAACGCTAACATTTCCAATGAAATTTTATTGTGGCACGTTACCTATATAAAAAAGAATTTTTATGACTTTATGGCACGGACATCAAAAAAGGTTCACCATCCCTGCAATAGACGACTACTAACTGACAACTGTTAATTCTAATTTTTGCCGAAGAGCGCCACTGTTCAACAGCTGTTCTTAAAGTACTCGTTTAAACCAAGTAATGCGATGCGATGGCATCGGTACGTTATACGTACGTTATACGTACGTCATACGTGCTTCTAGCGCAGCCACTAGCAAGTGGCAGAAAAGAGAACTAAATAGCTGGTTACATTATTTTATGGCAAAGGCGCGTGCGTACACCTCCACGGGATTGCCCCACTACATGCGAGACCGCCGGAAGGGCGTCCTCTACCTCGCGAGCTCCTGCAAGCACCACCGAGCCGACCCAGCGCGGACAGCGGTGGCGACGACATGGACGACGCGGGGGAGGACATTCCAACATGACCAAGACTGGGAATGACCACCTGTTAGGGACTGACCGACGCACAGAGGAGTATTTACACTAAAAACCTGGCCAAAATTATTTTTTTAAATTATCAAATAAATAAACACTTAGAGTAATTTTTAATATGTTTATTCGTTTAAAATATTAAAATGGTCATCATCATCATCATGATAATAATTTAAAAAAAAGTGCTTTATTTTGAAACAAATTAGTCATCAAAGTCTAATGCTTCGTCGTTTTTATCATCTTCATCGTTGTCAACTTTTTTCTTTTTAACTTGCAATGTATGTATGTATATTGTATGTATGTATGTTTGTTCGGGTGAAATCTTGCAACTCAAATTTGAAGCAGATATCTTCACCCAATTGAGCTGAAATTATTTTACTTTTAATTTATTACTAAAATCGTTCAAATGTCTGGTAAACAAAATGGCGGAAAAAAGCGGAACATTTTCTTTTGTTGTTCCCTTTATGAAGGCCTCTACTTTATTTTATGTAACAGTTAACTACTCGGAAGTACCCGGAACACCTACAAAAACACTATTGTTTACTTAAATTTATCAAAAAAGTAGAGTATTTTTTATTTTTTTTATCAATAATTAATTAAAAAATGATCAATGTGTCTACAGATTAAATGTAACATTATTATTAAAGAACATACTTTCACCTTTCATATAATTTTTTTTTTACACAAATTGCACATTAAACAAATTAAAACACCACGTGTAATTTGTGTCAAAATGCGAGCCTTGATAAAACATAGACGACGACCGACGGCGAAGACTGAGTTCTGACTTCCTGATTGTCGTTCGGGGTAAACAAAAAAAATCGAGAGTAACGGGATATCAAAAACAAATTATCCAGCTGCTAGAAAGAGATAGTTGCATTGAATTTTATCATACTTTGCATTTTTTACTTTTGGCCAGGTTTTTAACGTAAATACTCCTCTGTGCGACGGTGGGAAAGAAAATTTTTTGACCAGGAGAAGACCCCAAAGGCCATAGGCCGTGGCCATGGCCAAAACAAATTGACCCCGGAGGCAACGTGCCCCGGTGATGAGAGCCCGGGTAAGGAGGTAACCCTCAAGGCCCGTACCCGGACAGGCCCTTGGGCCTGCCAGGACGATCCACTACTACTATTTTATACCATGAATTTGCATTCGCATATGGCTTCGCACGGGTGCAATGCTGATACTAAATATAAAATAAATATTTTCAATCTAAGTGTAAAAAATGTGTATCACATTAGAAAACTTTAAAACTATCAGTGTCCCTCTACTATATTATGCATGTATTATACATATAAAGCTTCCTCTGGAATCACTCTTGTTAAGTGCAATTAAATATTTTATATTGGCAACATTGTTTTAACTAATACAGTAGTCTGTGGTGAGTCGCAATGGATGTGTAATGGCTGTTTTCTCTTGTTGTGTGTGCTGCGATTAACGATAATTAAAACAGAATAAATGAGCATATTAAAGAAGTTAAAGCTGTGTTTCCTTCCAAAGTCCTAACAACTCTATTTACTAAAGAAAACCGCATCAAAATCCATTGCGTAGTTTTAAAGATCTAAGCATATATACAGACAGACAGACAGCGGGAAGAGACTTTGTTTTATACCTAATATGTAGTGATTCTATCGAAAAGCCTATAGCCCTATAGGTACCGTTCGGACTCCTTCTTATCTATACTTCGTGCGTAGAATATATGGGTAAGGCCGTAGTTTTTTCCAGTTTTTTTATCAGTTCCGTTCAGGAGTCATAAAATGTAGCATTTTACGTTGTTTTTTTATGAGTTACTTAGAATTTATTCCAAGTCACTGTAGGTTTTTTCTTAAGATAAAATTGAAATCGGTCCACCCATTCAAAAGTTCTGAGGTAACATATATTTAAAAAAAATACAGTCGAATTGAGAACTTCCTCCTTTTTTGGAAGTCGGTTAATTAATTCAATATTTTAATTTTGAAAATAGGCAAAATAGTCAGAATTTAATTTAATGAGATAACATACGTATCGCCTCTCTATTCTCCATGACGTATCCAGTTTTGACAATGACACCTAAAACGTCATAAGTCAAAACGCCAAACGCCAACTGTTTGTAGTTTGTAAAATTGAGTTGTCGAAATTAAAGAATGCCTGTAGATAGTTTTTTATAATAAATAAGTTGTTTTTTGTGTTTCTTATACCTTTAAAATGACGAGTACGACTTCATATAACAATGATAAAGTGGTGCAAGGTGAGGTTGAATACCCCGCAAGCGATCCTGCTTCTGGGTCCTTCTTTCAACCGGATTATAAAAAGTAAGTTTAATTCAATATATTCTAACTAGAATAACTCAATAAGACATCTATTGACAATAATACAGTGAGCGTTACTTTTTGTTTCGTTTTTGTACTTATAAATTAGTTAATATAACGTTTTGTAAAACTTTCTTTGCTAATGCCAAAGTTATATCAATCCTATTAATTTATTCGCGAGTAGTAGAGAGACCTGAATTCTTGTTTAAAGTGTAGTTAAAGTAAATATTTTTATTCTATATTGTTTTTTATTTTTATAAAATGTAATAACATTTTAAACAACCGTCACTTATTTCTCTAGCTTCTTATTTTTTTAAATACTTTATTGTTAAATAAGAAAATTTATGTTTTTAGGAATGAAGACCTAAAGTTGATGTTGGATGGATCTAAAGATTCTTTGAAGCTTGAGGCTATGAAGAGGATCATCGGAATGATAGCTAAAGGAAGAGATGCATCCGACCTGTGAGTATTTTATTTATATATTTTTTTTACATCATTTCATCATTACTTCATTCATTTTCATACATAAACAAATGAAAACAATATTGTAAATATTATCCCCACTGGTGCCAAGAGGACTGGTACATTTCTTGCCCAGAGAATTGGCATAGTGATTCAAAAGGGAAACACTGCCAGCATTCTTGGAACCTTTCCTCGCAGATATGACATTGTAACTATCTGTACATATTTAGTTCAGTTAAGAATTGAAAACAAAAATGTATATGATTGTTTATTATAATTATACTATTGGGTACAGACGTCTTGAGAACTGTCAAATATGTAAAATTAAAATAAAGAAAAAAATTACGATAGAGACATCCTAACACTAATCACCTAACATTTCTGAATTATACTTTCCGATCTATCCTTGCTTCAGCCTGTAATATCCCACTACTGGGCATAGGCCTCTTTCCCCATGTAGGAGGAGAATCAGAGCTTACAAAATCGTAAAAAACGTTGTTGTGCCATTACAGAGGAGTATGAACACTCTGATATAAAAAAATTTATATATTAGATGAATAGTATGGTAAACACGAGCTGGTTTCCGCAACTCGACGACCTTGCGCCTATTTTGCGTGTATATATTAGATGAAATAAGTAGGAAAATTCATAACATATTATTTTTTTTTATATGTTTTATTAAACTTGTAGGTTTCCAGCAGTCGTTAAGAATGTCGTTTCAAAGAACATAGAGGTTAAAAAACTAGTTTACGTATATCTTGTGCGGTACGCTGAAGAGCAACAGGACTTGGCTTTGTTATCTATCAGCACATTCCAAAGGGCGCTTAAGGTGTGTATATGAACCCTTGTAATAATTAATATATTTCAATAAATATCTGTAACATATTCACAGTCGTCTGTTTCTAAGGAAGGAATCTTAAAGCGTTTATTATAGGTAACAGCCATCTGACATCGCGATCCAGCCTGTAATATCCCACTGTTGGGCATAGGCCTCTTCCCCATGTAGGAGAAGGATCGGAGCTTAATCCACCACGCTGCTCCAATGCGGGTTGGCTGATATATTCCCTACTATGAGTAACGATCGCTATCAGGTGTGCATGATAACAACCGGGACCGACGGCTTAACGTGCTCTCCGAGGCATCTGACATCACTACATTTTATTTTGATAGATAAACTTATATATCATATTTATATACTGCAAACCAGATATCTGTGGCAGAAAGCAGAGACATTGCAAACTGCTTCACGATTCAACCTTCAACATCCCACTGCTGGGCCTCTTTCTCCTCGTGGGAAAGGGATTAGAACTTAATCCACCACATGCTCCACTGTGGGTTGCGGTTGACGGATATCTTCATATTAGCTATAACTAATTCATTGAAAACAATTTAAATTGTAAAATAAGAACTCAAAAATCCTTTTTATTCAAGTAGATGTACTTGAATAAAGCAATTTGTGATATTTAATTGTTTTGATTTTTGTAATCCTATAAGTATTGAAAATTACTAAAATTTGTAAAAATATCATTAATTTCAGGACCCAAATCAATTAATAAGGGCCAGTGCTTTGTCTTGTACTTGAATAAAGCAATTTGTGATATTTAATTGTTTTGATTTTTGTAATCCTATAAGTATTGAAAATTACTAAAATTTGTAAAAATATCATTAATTTCAGGACCCAAATCAATTAATAAGGGCCAGTGCTCTCCGAGTCTTGTCGTCAATCCGTGTGCCAATGATCGTGCCGATCGTAATGCTAGCTATCAGAGACTCAGCGAGCGATATGAGTCCATATGTGAGAAAGACAGCTGCCCATGCTATACCTAAGTTATACAGGTAGAGTATGTTTATATATTAACTAGCAGGCCGCCCCGGCTTCGCTCGGGTAAAATAATTATTTTGTGAACTTTTTTGTAGATATTTTTTAGTCCTATTCAGTCATACATCATTTTGTCATCTTTAATCATTTAAGTAGCGCATGCGAAGGAAAGAAATATTTGAGATGATTTTTTACACCTTGGTGAGCATAACCCGTTTTTTTGCACATGTCTAAGTTTTTAAGAAATAAATTATAGCCTTTGTTACTTCCTAATATTGTAGCTTTCTATTAGTGAAAAAAATCATTAAAATCGGTCCAGTACTTTTGGAGCCTATTCAATACAAACAAACAAAAAAACAAAAAAAAAAATCTTTCCTCTTTATAATATTAGTGTAGATAGGTGAAGCAAAAGACATATACACCGTAAGAAAGAGGTATTATGTAAAACATTATTCCTCGTTGGAGGCACATACAATAAATATTGCAAGCAATCACATTTATTCTAGGATTTTATTAATTAATATTAAATTTAATAATTAATTCTTCTTCTTCTTCTTTGGCTATAGAATTAATTATTAAATTTAATATTAATTAATATTATTTTATTTCAGCCTAGATCCGGACCAGAAAGAGGAGCTGGTCGCAATAATAGACAAACTTTTGTCTGATAAAGCTCCATTGGTCGTCGGGTCGGCAGCCATGGCGTTTACTGAAGTCTGTGGAGATAGGATGAGCTTAATTCACAGAAGCTATAGGTATGTATTGATAAAGATTTTTAATTTATTAACAGTTCTAAAACCTGTTTCTGTTATAGAATCTTTGTAACATAGGCTTTTGGGACATAGGAACCTTAATTTTTTTTTTTTACCAAATTAAAAAGAGTGAAGAGGTTTTCAATTTGATTCTTTTTATTTGTTTTTTTTTAATTTGTTTTTTTTTATATATATATGTATTATCCTCATAAGTTTTTACTATACCCCGTCCGGCGACTAATGATCTTTTTGACACTTCAAGAAATTTTGACATTAGTGACTGCCTCACACGTTATTTATTCGATTCGAAATAATAATCGATTTTATTTCAGAAGAACATTAAATACATTTAGTTTAAAAATATTATTTATTTATGCGTTTATTAGTTTTTTTAATTATAAATGAAATATATAAATAATAAATAAATGAATTAACAGAGTTATTGCTCTTTATTCTTGGTTTGCAATTAAATTTCAAGATTTCGACTTAATTCCTTGCAAGTAATCAATCTTGGGGTCATAGATACTATTTTTATTTCCTTTTTTGTATTAAATTTATAGAAACAATAATCACATGACGTAAAATTATTTTTATCATATAATCGATTTATTATTTCAAGAACTGTTTCATAGTCTGTGGTTGTTTGTTATGCACAGGGTACTTCACTCAATTAATTAAATCTTCAATAAAGTATGACATTACTGTAAAATTTTTAGTACGTTATTCCGGGAAAAAAACTGTAATTTATAGGCGTGAGCTGTCAAAAAGCTAATTAGTCGCCGGACGGGGTATAGGTGTTGGTTTCATTTTTTGATTGAGAACTGACTAGTATTTTTTGAATTATTCCTAATAATGCTTGTTTTTTTTTATTTAACAATTTTTTATTTTTCAATATTTCAAAAAAAATGTTTTATTTCATTGACTTTGTAATACTTGTGGATGTATTTGAAGTCCGTTTTTTTTTGCGTTTGTGAGCACACAATAATTAAGAAAAACTAATACTACTACTACTACTAATATCAACATATAGAAATCAATCTATGGATTGAGCGATCTGTCAGGAATTTCGTCAAATTTTATCATTGCTATCCTTATAATACAACCAGTACCTTTACTAAAGTTTGGTTTTTTTTTTTTTGCAGGAAACTATGTTCACTTCTGGCAGATGTCGATGAATGGGGTCAGCTGACCTTGCTGAACGTTTTGACTGTGTACGCTAAGACTCACTTCCCCAATCCAAATAATGATGTAAGTATGTGTAAAAAAACCTCCACAATTATCTCTGACTAAACAGGTATGGTACCTCTGGTATAGTGGTGCGAGTATTCGCCTTATACACTGATGGCTCGTGGGTTCGATTCCCACGTGGGATGGATATTTGTATTTGTACAAATATTCCTTTCCGGTTTGGACGACTGTCCTTGTAGGTCTCCCCACCATGCATCGGAGAGCACGTAAAGCTGTCGGTCCCGATTGTTATCATAAATACCTGATAGCGATCGTTACTCATAGTAGGGAATATATCCGCCAACCCGCATTGGAGTAGCGTGGTGGATTAAGTTCCGATCCTTCTCCTATATGCAGAAAGAGGCCTATGCCCAGCAGATATTACAGGCTGAATGCCATATATTAATGTATATTCTATATTCACAGAGTTACTCAAGCGAAAGTGAAAAGCCATTCTACGATTCAGACAGTTCAGGTGATAAGGACAGCGCCCCGTCGGTTGACCCAGACCTACGCTTACTACTGCGTGCCGCTAAGCCACTATTGCAAAGTAGGAACGCTGGCGTAGTTATGGCCGTAGCACAACTTTTCTATCATTGCGGGCCTGGTGAGAACTTTGACTTCTATCTATATCTTTGACCATTATCGTCTTACTTTGCTTAACTTTTGGCTTAAAATTTGATGTTTTTGTTTTTAGTTCAAGAGTTACCGCCTGTAGCGAAAGCCATGATACGTTTGTTACGAGCCCCGATTGAAGTCCAGAGCGTCGTTCTCAACTCGATAGCCTCTCTCACAGTCACCAGACGGGTATGTCACTTCACTTCAGCCTATCGCAGTCCACTGCTGGACATAGGCCTCCACAAGTTCGCGCACGACATGGCGCGAAATGTGTTTTGCCCATAGTCACCACGCTGGGCAGGCGGACTGGTGACCGCAGGACTATGGCTATGTAGATTATAGGCAGGGTATGTAGGACCTAGATGTATAAAAAGTATATAATACTGCTCTGCAGTCTTGTGTGCCTGTGGTAGGTAAGGTGGCCAGAGCGCCTGGGGAGAGTCGGCAACGCGTCTATGATGCTTTGTTTTAGACGTCTATTGGCAAAAATAACCGCTTACCACCAGGCGTACTAAATACTTTTTTGACACTCGTGATATAAAAAAAGTGCGTGTTTGTGTGTGTGTGTGTGTGTGTGTGTGTGTGTGTGCGTGTGTGTGTGTCACACGGAAGGTAGGCCGTTGTTCTATCGACTATAGTCATGGTCTCATGAAAAAGGTCGTAAGAGCCATGCAAAACTCGTATCTTACGTGTTTTGAGCAGTAATGTATTCTATCTCATTGTGTCCTGTACATTAATGTATTTATTTCTGTATTGTGACGCATTTTCGTTTCATCGAGTTTCAAATCACGATTCTAAAGAAATTTCATTTCAATAATGTCTTAATTTCAGTCACTTTTCGAACCGTTTCTAAAATCATTCTTCGTGAGAAACTCCGACCCGACACACATAAAGCTCCTCAAATTGGAGATTTTGACCAACTTGGCTACCGAAGCCAGCGCCCCGGTCGTCCTGCGCGAGTATCAAACCTACGTCACGTCTAATGATAAAGCCTTCGTAGCCGCCACTATTCAAGCGATAGGCAGGCTGGCGGTCGCCATTAGTACGGAAACGGAAACTTGCTTGAACGGTCTGCTGCATCTGCTATCGAGTAAAGATGGTAAGAATTTTTTTTTTACTACACAGATAATACCTGATCTGGGTGAACTTTTTACAGTCTTTTTTCTCGTGGCTATATCAATTTTCGACCCACGACCCACGAGTCCTGTCGACTACCACTGAGCGAACACTGGTCACTTTTCATCTGTGTTTCTATCGTGACAGAGTGGGTGGTGTGCGAGGCGGTGGTGGTGGTGAAGCGCGTGGTGGGGGGCGGCGCCGCGTCCGCCAGCGCGGCCGTTGCTAGAGCTGCTAAGCTGCTGAGGACCGACAGGTGAGGGGGTATCTCTGTCATTCCAGTTCTATCAAATATGTCTTTCTTTCATTCATCGTCGTTCATTCTCTGGGTGGGTTCCCAACTACTTTAGGGTTTACTGTGATATTCTATTGGAACTAAATGGAGATAATAATCAATGACAACACATAGAGCGGTGGTGGTGCTAGTGAGTGTAAGTGGTGTGCCTCCAGCACATTTTCATATTTTGTAGTTGCAGCCCTCAGTTGCAATGAGACACTCGGTTGCGATACTCGCACATATAATAAATATATCTTTTAGTTTGTTCGTGTTATTAATTCGCCACTGCTTATATACATATAATTATCTCCTTCCACACCATATACGATCCTCCGCTAAAATAGTTAGGGGTGTGGTTGTGCTTGTCAGAGTTGTGGTAGCGTGTGTTAGGAATGTGGTACTGCGTGTGAGTGGTGTGATAGTGCTGGTGTGGAGTATGGTAGGGTGTGTGTGTGGTAGTGCGTGATAGTGATATAGTAGTGCTAGTGAGGGGTGTGAATCCGTATGAGTGGTATGGTAGTGCTAATGAGAGGTGTGGTAGTGCACATGAGTGGTGTGGTAGTGCTGGTAAACTGTGCTAGTACGTGTGAGTGGAGTGGTAGTGCCTGTGAGTGATGTGGTAGTGCTTGTGAAAGGTTTAGTAGTGTGTATTAAGGGTTCGGTAGTATGTGTGAGTGTACTTACTACAATTTACTCTAACCGAATGATCGGGTGGAAATAAACCGAAATAATCGTCAATCGACCCCCCCCCCAGGCTGGCGGGTGCGGCGCGCGCGGCGGCGGTGTGGCTGGTGGCGGAGCACGGCGCCAAGCACCCGCGCGCCGCCGCCATCTTGGCGCACATGGCGGCCTCCTTCGCCGACCAGGTACACACTTGTGGCAGGTATAGTACCCGGCCATAAATATTGCACATCGACCTTTGGAAAGAGACAATCGGCTAATTTCGACTTCGTAGAGCGTTATAGTCCAAGATCCCAGACCCCAGACTTCCTTGTTTCGATTGACAAAACATTACAGTATACATCGTAGTATAAAGAGTTGCTAAAATATTTTCTACAGGTTTTAAAATATAGTAATATAATTAGTGTCTGGCGATAAATACTAAAATAGCTGGTTAATAACATTTTTACGTATATAAAGCAGCCAAAAAAAAAAAATGTGAAAGAACGTTTGTGTACTAAAGGATATTATTCGATTAACGATTTTATAGAAGACAGTACGCCTTGGGAATGATGTGATCGCCGCCAGGCTATTTCAACCTATAAAATTATTGTAAATTTCAATCTGCTTTGGAAAAAAAACATGATTAAAAATAATGATATTAGTCCCGCTGAGTTTCTTTCGCCAGTTCTTCTCAGGTCAGAGGCTTTTTCTTTCCGAACTGGTAGTAGACTCATGACATTCAGTAAGAAATCGTAATAATGTTATGCTGAATAAAATATTTTGAATTTGAATTTAATATATTTTGTCCTTCAAAAAAATATTACAGGGGAACTGGGTTCTTACACTATTAGATCTGTCATACGAAATACTGACAGTCCGATACGTCTCATAGGTAATGTGCGTCAGAGATAACGCTCTACAAAGTTCAAATTAGCTGATTGTCTCTTTCTAAAAGTCGATGTGCATTATTTACGGCCGTGTACTATACACACTCTTAACACTCTTGTGCATGTACGCACTCTTTATTATTCTTGTGGCAGGAACACACAAGAGTGTGTATAAGTAAGTATAAGAGTGAGTGAGTATAAGAATATAGTGAAGAGTGAGTATAAGAATACTACTCTTGTAGCACATACACACTATTCTCATCGCACTTGTGGCCGGTACACACTCTTACCTTTACCTTTGACTAGCCCGTTGGCGCAGTTTGTAGTGACCCTGCTTTCTGCTCAGGGGGTGGTGGGTTCGATTACGCGAGTCTGGGTGTAATATATATATTTATTTATATATGTATTATTATTTATAAGTATGTTTATCGCAAAAAAAAATGTAGCTATAACAGCCGGCTGTTACCTATAACACAAGCATTAAGTTGCTTACTTTAGGAACAGACGACCGTGTGTGTATTGTGTAGATATTTATCTATTTATTTATTTTATTATAATATAATGTTGCTATAGGAGGAGCTGGTGAAGCTGCAGCTGCTGTCGCTGGCCATGAAGCTGTCGCTGACGCAGCCCGACACGCTGCCGCTCTGCAAGTACGCGCTGTCGCTGGCGCGCTACGACGCCAGCTACGACGTGCGCGACCGCGCCCGCTTGCTACGGCGCTTCGTAGAGCCCGAGCCCGCGTCGCTGCTGGCGCGCTACGCGGCCTACATCTTCTGTCCGGACAAGCCGAAACCGATTGTGCATTCGAATTATAAAGGTGAGTTGGATTGGTGGGTGGATTTTTGTATTCTTTGTCGACAATTGTATTTTTATTATTATAAATTAGTTAGAATTAATTGGGGTAATGTTCTGAATTTACTAAAATGATTTAAAACGTAATATTTCCCAATTTTTTTTTCTTTTTTTTGGAAAGGGTCCGTGGACTCTTTGAAATTTTTAAAGGGGTCTATCACTAGAAAAATGTTAAGAAACCCTGCTGTAAAGCATCCTCAAATAATTTGATCCAAACTAAGTGTATCAACTCTATCTTTCCTTAATCACAATTCTGACACCATTCTATTTAATTGATTTGAAAATGTCTAAAATGTATCCGTCAATTGAAAACCCACCACTTTCCATCCCCACCAGAAAGAGACCAGTACACGGTGGGGTCTCTGTCCCAGTACATCGGTTCGGCGGCTGCGGGCTATCGTCCCTTACCGTCGTCACCAAGGGAAACCATCGCTGCTGAGATGAGGGAAACGGCTGTTCCTGTCAGCGCTCCCGTTGTTGAAGAGGGACAGGTGATGATGTTTTTGATGTAAAACTTCTTTACGCACGCTTGACTTGAGGAGTTAGCTGGTGAATGCGTTACGAGAGCGTTACGAAAAGTGTGATCGGGTGAGGCGAACGGAGAAAGATAGAGAGGTGCGAGGACACATTTTCTTTCATTCATAGCCAGTTATGTTTCGTATATCTAAGACGAGCAGTTTTATTTAGCTGGGACCTTCATCTTGTGATGATCATTTTGTATATTAAGATTAGGGAGCCTATTTTTTTCGCCTATAGAGGGTAGTCGAAGTTTCAGAAGAGCTAGTGATATTGTTGGCTTAAAAAAACCTGTTATCGACTGAACATTTTATGCCTGGTTTTAGTTTTTTATTTGTGAGTTCAACAACGCAAGATAAATTGACGTAGTCTAATAAGGAACATATGTATAACTAGCTGTGCCCGCGACTTCGTCCGCGTGGAATTTAACAAAAAAGTTATTTAGTTTATTTAGTTTTTTTATTCGTTTTAGCATTTTTATTTCAGTTATTATGTAAAAGATTTCCTAAAACTTTTACCACAGATACTGTTACAGGTGAGGATGGTTATCCATTTTACTGACGTTGTTTACCTGAACATGGTGGTATAAAGGCCTCTACTGACAGCGCCTGATCCATTCCGACGATACGATCTGAACCATTATTTTTGCTCTATGATCTGAACGCATGCGTTCTCTGTAACCTATGGCCGCCCAAGTACGCCTTCTCACTGCCTGCGATCTATCGCACGCGTTCTAGTGATCGCACGCCGATCAGTTGCAATCTGTCTCCGGAGGCAGAGAACGCATGATCGGCGGTGCGTTACGTTAAAAAATGGCGGATAATTTTACAAAAACATTGATTGACGCCGTGCGTTCGCCAAATACATTTCTTTTTTGAAGTTATAAGTACTTCTTTTGGGGTGTTCTTAGAGAAAAATGATGAGAGTAAATTTTTACTATGCGCGAACGAAACTACGTAGTTCACGCATGCATGAATAGATGCCGCCACTAAAGTACCTAGTCTTTAGCATTTCTGACAGATGGCGTTGTGGAACTATGAGAGTAAATTTTTACAATACGCGTGTGAAGCGTGACATAAAAACGTTTAAAAACGGAACGAAGTTCAAGCATGCTAAAGTAGTCTTTAGCATTTCTGAGAGATGGCGTTGTGGAATTATTTTGGAAGTATTTTAATACTCTAGCTTGAAGTATAACTTCTTACGTGCGTACATAAGTACCTACACACTTTTTTTATTAATTTTATGGACCCAAATTTTGCTTTTTCTATTAAACAATAAAGCTAGTAAAATTACTTTTTCTTCTTTTCTTTCTTCATCAGAACTTCCGTCATCTGTACTCATATTAATTTCCTCGGCCCTTTTTATATGTTGAAGTTGGGCGTGCGCGACCGTTTCGAATACAATTAGTTTTATGTATCGCAGAACGGATCGTCGCTCGTATCGCAGTCAGTATAAAGAGCATTGCGATCCGATACCACTATCCATTCTGAAGGAATGGTCCGGGAGCCAGGTAAAAAATCGGTCAATCATTTCCTCCCTTCCGAAACTTCGTAACATAAATAAGGGATTTTGTTTTTATGAATATTCGTTTTTGTCAGCTGCGAGTCCGTGGGTGGGGTGGGCAGTGGCAGCCTTCCAAACATAGAGTAAAACATTTTTTAGTCATTTTCTCCCACCTTATTTGTCGGATTATAGTTTACCTAATATCTGAAAGAAAAATAATGTTAGCCGACCGTAACATGGTGGTTTATACGTCAGCTGGCTGCTTGAACATGAAAAACATTTTTTTTTTTCAGTGATTTCCTCTCAACTACAAATTTACCTGGTGATAGTTTATATGCTACTATGAATGAAAATTAACGTCAGCTGGCTGTATCTCGGTGGAAGGTTTGTCAGCTGGTACCGTTTTTTTTACATCTTTCAAGTTATCAATATTTTTCATGTTCAAGCAGCCAGTTGACATATAATCATCCATGTTATGGTCAGCTGACAATATTTTTCCTTCAAGATATTAGGTAAACTATAATCCGACAAATTTTAAGGTGGGAGGAAATGACAAAAAAAATTTTTTTCTCGATGTGTGGGAGGCTGCTACTGCCTACCCCACCCACGGAGTGGCAACTGACAAAGAAGAAGATTCATAAAAAAACTCTTATTCATGTTACGAAGTTTCATTTCGTTGTCACGGGCTTCCGGGCTAGAACGTATCGTCGGAACGTCGTAGGTATCCTGTTGAGATTCATTTTCACGTCGCAATCTTGGGATTTTGGCCTCCTGCTTTATTTAGGCATAACTATAGTCATCACAATTTAATAAGCATTTTTTGACATTTGTCATTGCGATGTAAGCGATGTAGTGAAGTAACTATGGTTACTTATTATAATTATAACTATGGTTACGGTTAGTCGTATGCGACTTGGTACTCGATACTTACAATAAATCGATTCAAGTTTGTATGAGTATTTGATGGATTTGACTATTTCAAAATTTTATTTACGCCTTTGAGCGCCATACTACCTGTACAGATCAGTCAATCAATCATTCAATCAATTGATTGATTGATCTTTCTTTTCAGTAGAGATCACTACACAATATTTAATTACTATTTAAATCGAATGAAGCTGGTGAAATTAAGTAAATAATTAGTTACAATACTTTAGTATAAAAAAAAGACATACTCCGTCCAATCGTTTATTATCTTTGTGACTGCTCACGCCTATATATTACAGTTTTTTTTTCGGAATAACGTACTAAATAATTGTCCAGTAATGTCATACTTTATTGACGATTTGATTGATTGATTGAAGTGCCCAGTGCATAACAAACAACCACAGACTGTGAAACAGTTCTTGAAATACGATAGATCGATCATATGATAAAAATAATTTTACGTCATGTAATTATTGTTTCTATAAATTTAATAAAAAAGGAAATCAAAATATATAGCATCTATGACTCCAAGATTGATTATTTGCAAGGAATTAAGTCGAAATCTTGGAGTTTAATTTGAAACCAAGAGTAAAAATCAATGACTGTTCATTCATTTGCCCTAAAATATAACTATGCATGCGTTAGTGAAATTAAACTTTCAAATGCATGGTTAATAAAGCCTAAATCAAGTTTAAATCAAGAGCTATGAGCAAATTAATATACTTGGAAAATCACATACCTAACTACTAATTAATTTAACAAACTAACTAATAAACGAATAATTATAATTTTTAAACTAAAAAAAATTCATTAAATCGATTGAAAGTTCTTCTTAAATAAAATCGATTATTATTTCAAATCGAATGAATAACCTGTGAAGCAATCACTAATTTCGAAATGTCTGGAACTGTCAAAAAGATAATAAACGATTGAACGGAGTGTACGGACGTAACCTAAAGTTGTGACGGAACGTAAATTTTTTCGAGACGTTTCGTAATAATTATGAATTAAAATAAATAAATTTCTAATATCAAAGTAGCCTAAGTTACGCGCAATTACATCAGCTATCTGACAGTGAAAGTCCCGTCTAAATAGGTCCAGCCGTTTCAGAAATTAGCCGGAACAAACAGACAGACAGACAGACAGACAGACAAAAATTGTAAAAAATGTTATTTTGGTACATGTTTCGTGTATAGATCCATATGCATTTAGTAAAAAGTGGTTATTTTAATATTAAAAACAGACACTCCAATTTTATTTATATGTATAGATTCGTATACATTCGCCTAAAACTTAATCAAACTAAGAATAATGCTATCCCATGTAAACAGAATTACTAATCAGTAATAGTTCGTCTTTAGTTATTTATGTAAACAAATGTTTCCATTAAACTACAGAAAAACAAGAGTTTCTACTCGGAACCGGACAGCGACGTTTCTGGTTCGACATCATCGAGTTCCTCAGACTCCAGCGGTTCTGAAGAATCTTCTGATGAGTAAGTAACGTTACTACGTTATATTCGCTTTTGCCCATCTCCAATTATTTTTATTATCATATTATATCAAAATTTCGATCCAGCGGGGTTCGAACCCACACCCCCGACATAACGTGTCGATGTACCCGGTAGATCGAAATTTTTGATATGATTTTATTCAGTTTTAAGCAACCGTGGCGCCGTCTATAGCGAGTCCTTCACCTTACTATCCAATTTCCACATTTGTAGGTAACACAAAAATAAAAATAATACGAAGCATCTTCAATTAGTTTGGTTTACGTAATATCCCAATAGAGGGTGTTACGGACGATTTTGGTCTTCTCGATGGCGCCTTTAAGCCGACGTTTTAAATAATTATAATTTTTGAAGTAAAACTTCTTTACGCACGCTTGACTTGGGTAGTAAGCTGGTGAATGCGTGACGAGAGCGTTACGAAAAGTGTGATCTGACGAGGCGAACGGAAGTTGAGAGGGAGAAATAAGTTAGTGGAGATAGAAAGAAAGAGTGTTACGTTTCGTATGTTTTACTTCAGTCGTGTGGTCTAAAGCACACTCGTTTTTGTTATTATTTTTAACTATATGTATATGATTTTTGTCGTCAAGAAAATTTCTTGTTATCTAAAGATCTTAATATTTTAGGGAGGAAGCAAATGAAGTCGAAAAGAAAGAAGAAAAACCGAAAGAGAGTAACAATTATAAGTAAGTGTGTATTGTATTTTTCACAAACATTTTTATTAGCCATACAGATGTTTGCCGTGGTCTGGGTGTTCGTGCAGTCATTGTGGGTCTACCCATAATCTATAATAATCTAATCTAGTCTTATTTAAATTTGAGCAAGATCTACTGAGTAATTATGTGTGGCGACATCTATCGAGCCACATACGAACTGACGATTCTAGATCACGCTATCGAAGTTTCCAAAGCGAATGAACTATATATTATACAAGAACCCGACAACAACCGTCGGGGCAGTAGCCCTACCAGACACGACACCCGTCTGGTTGGAGGATCCTCCCTTTGCGGTGGTGGATGAGGAACTCAACACCCTGTTCCTCGCACCCCCAAACTGGTGACCCCAAGCATGAACATCAGCGCAGCCTTCGCAAAATCTACGTCATCGTGACGTCATCATCACTTCCTCAAGCTTTCAAGCAGCGAGTCTTACAGCCAGCCAGCATCCACGGCTACTACGGGTATCCTGACCACCAGCATGTAGCGGACGCGCATACCTGGTCATCACCCACAGCCTTCTCAGCGACCTTGGCACAGCACACTGCACTTCGGCCGGTCAGCAAGCAGAGACGCACCTCTCTCCTGGTCGACGCAGCAGCCAGCCACTACGCAGCACTGCACCACTCCGACTCACTGGAGCATTTGCAGCATCACCCCGACTCACTGGGGCATCACCGCAGACAGTTCCGACTCACCGTGAACTATGCGGCATCAGGTTCCGACTCACTGGAACATTCCACTGGCCCGGCAAGCATCACAAGATGTGTATGGACGACTCAAAAACCGCTATCGACCTCCGGTCTCGGAGGGGAGTGATGTGGCGACATCTATCGAGTTACATACGAACTTACGATTCTAGATCACGCTATCGAAGTTTCCAAAGCGAATGAACTATATATACAAGAACCCGACAACAACCGTCGGGGCAGTAGCCCTACCAGACACAACGCCCGTCTGGTTGGAGGATCCTCCCTTTTCGGTGGATGAACATCTTCTCCAAATATGTGTATTTTTTTGTTTTATTTGAGAACATACACAATTATTAATTTTCCTCAGATCTTCAAACTCTGGGACATCAGATTCGGAGTCAGACAGTGAGTCGTCCAGTTCAGAAAATGAGTCGGATGGCTCTGAAAGTGACTCTGAGGATGACGAGAAGGATGAACAAAAGGTCAGTTGTATTTTAGTGAAGTAATTAAGAAATTTAGAAAGGCTTAAAAAAATTGTTTTTTTTTTCTTCTAATTTTGAATTGAATTATTCAAGCATGCTTCAAAGGCACTTTTTATTAAATTATATTTGTTTTAATTAATTAAATTATAGTTAAAAGTTTAGCTACCACCGATTCGGAATGTAAATTTTTCTGAGAAGAATCGGCAAGAAATTCTGCAGTTAGAAAAATAAAACCTGTGTTTTATTATAAAATTCATAATATAAATATAATATTTATTACAAAAAGATTTGTTTTGCTCCGCCATTCAACGAACACACTTCATTGATTGACAATTAGTTTGAGGAAAATTGTTGATATCATTATTCATATCATATGTTATCGTCTATATCAGGAAACACCACAACCAGAATCAGAAGCGAAGGATAAGAAAAACGAGAAGTCAAACTTGGAATTACTTCTGGAGTTGGATGAAGTCGCTAGCTCCTTGCCCACCATGACACCCACTTGTGGGGGCTTCTTGTCACCACAGAGCGCCCCTCCCTCTGGGGTTGGAGAAGGTAAGCTAAGAAACTTATATAGGGGATAATTTTATTTTATAATGGAATTGTTTTAAATCGTACAAAAAACTGTAATTTCTGAAATTAAATAAAACTTAAAAGAAATATTATTAAACGATGTCGTACAAAGTATGTAATATGCTTTAACTTAACAATAAACTTTTGTCATTTTTCTCTTTCTTACAAATTCAATAAATAGTGTTAAAAAATCGGGCTCGAAGGACCAAATGTAAATTAAAAATCCAGCTTGCAGGACCAAATGTTTGTTTTAACTAAGTTAGCAGGTCGTTTATACTTTTGTGTCCTGAGTCTCTAAACACAATACACAAGCACAAACACCCAAAAAAAAAATAATAATTAGGCACTTAACAAATGTTTTAAAATGTGGGGGTATGAACACGCGATTATTAGAAAAAGAGAGTAGCCCGTTGCGCCAATGTTTCGTATCAATTACAAGTGGTCTGAACTAACAGTAAAAGAATTAGTTGACAGCATTACCCCTGTGGGTCCCTCCCTGGTCCCGTCGACTCAGACGGAGGTGATCTCACGCGTGACGTCACGAGGCCTCGCCGTAACGCGGCGCTGGACCCGCGCGCCGCATCTCTACTCGCACAAGATGTGCGCCGTCGAGCTCTGCCTCACCAACCACACGCCCGACGACATCGAGAACATCCGCGTCAACAAGAAGGTAGCTCCCTCTCTGTCTCATCTCTACTCGCACAAGATGTGCGCCGTCGAGCTCTGCCTCACCAACCACACGCCCGACGACATCGAGAACATCCGCGTCAACAAGAAGGTAGCTCCCTCTCTGTTTCATCTCTACTCGCACAAGATGTGCGCCGTCGAGCTCTGCCTCACCAACCACACGCCCGACGACATCGAGAACATCCGCGTCAACAAGAAGGTAGCTCCCTCTCTGTCTCATCTCTACTCGCACAAGATGTGCGCCGTCGAGCTCTGCCTCACCAACCACACGCCCGACGACATCGAGAACATCCGCGTCAACAAGAAGGTAGCTCCCTCTCTGTCTCATCTCTACTCGCACAAGATGTGCGCCGTCGAGCTCTGCCTCACCAACCACACGCCCGACGACATCGAGAACATCCGCGTCAACAAGAAGGTAGCTCCCTCTCTGTCTCATCTCTACTCGCACAAGATGTGCGCCGTCGAGCTCTGCCTCACCAACCACACGCCCGACGACATCGAGAACATCCGCGTCAACAAGAAGGTAGCTCCCTCTCTGTCTCATCTCTACTCGCACAAGATGTGCGCCGTCGAGCTCTGCCTCACCAACCACACGCCCGACGACATCGAGAACATCCGCGTCAACAAGAAGGTAGCTCCCTCTCTGTCTCATCTCTACTCGCACAAGATGTGCGCCGTCGAGCTCTGCCTCACCAACCACACGCCCGACGACATCGAGAACATCCGCGTCAACAAGAAGGTAGCTCCCTCTCTGTCTCATCTCTACTCGCACAAGATGTGCGCCGTCGAGCTCTGCCTCACCAACCACACGCCCGACGACATCGAGAACATCCGCGTCAACAAGAAGGTAGCTCCCTCTCTGTCTCATCTCTACTCGCACAAGATGTGCGCCGTCGAGCTCTGCCTCACCAACCACACGCCCGACGACATCGAGAACATCCGCGTCAACAAGAAGGTAGCTCCCTCTCTGTCTCATCTCTACTCGCACAAGATGTGCGCCGTCGAGCTCTGCCTCACCAACCACACGCCCGACGACATCGAGAACATCCGCGTCAACAAGAAGGTAGCTCCCTCTCTGTCTCATCTCTACTCGCACAAGATGTGCGCCGTCGAGCTCTGCCTCACCAACCACACGCCCGACGACATCGAGAACATCCGCGTCAACAAGAAGGTAGCTCCCTCTCTGTCTCATCTCTACTCGCACAAGATGTGCGCCGTCGAGCTCTGCCTCACCAACCACACGCCCGACGACATCGAGAACATCCGCGTCAACAAGAAGGTAGCTCCCTCTCTGTCTCATCTCTACTCGCACAAGATGTGCGCCGTCGAGCTCTGCCTCACCAACCACACGCCCGACGACATCGAGAACATCCGCGTCAACAAGAAGGTAGCTCCCTCTCTGTCTCATCTCTACTCGCACAAGATGTGCGCCGTCGAGCTCTGCCTCACCAAAACACCGCCCGACGACATCGAGAACATCCGCGTCAACAATAAGGTAGCTCCCTCTCTGTCTCATCTCTACTCGCACAAGATGTGCGCCGTCGAGCTCTGCCTCACCAACCACACGCCCGACGACATCGAGAACATCCGCGTCAACAAGAAGGTAGCTCCCTCTCTGTCTCATCTCTACTCGCACAAGATGTGCGCCGTCGAGCTCTGCCTCACCAACCACACGCCCGACGACATCGAGAACATCCGCGTCAACAAGAAGGTAGCTCCCTCTCTGTCTCATCTCTACTCGCACAAGATGTGCGCCGTCGAGCTCTGCCTCACCAACCACACGCCCGACGACATCGAGAACATCCGCGTCAACAAGAAGGTAGCTCCCTCTCTGTCTCATCTCTACTCGCACAAGATGTGCGCCGTCGAGCTCTGCCTCACCAACCACACGCCCGACGACATCGAGAACATCCGCGTCAACAAGAAGGTAGCTCCCTCTCTGTCTCATCTCTACTCGCACAAGATGTGCGCCGTCGAGCTCTGCCTCACCAACCACACGCCCGACGACATCGAGAACATCCGCGTCAACAAGAAGGTAGCTCCCTCTCTGTCTCATCTCTACTCGCACAAGATGTGCGCCGTCGAGCTCTGCCTCACCAACCACACGCCCGACGACATCGAGAACATCCGCGTCAACAAGAAGGTAGCTCCCTCTCTGTCTCATCTCTACTCGCACAAGATGTGCGCCGTCGAGCTCTGCCTCACCAACCACACGCCCGACGACATCGAGAACATCCGCGTCAACAAGAAGGTAGCTCCCTCTCTGTTTCATCTCTACTCGCACAAGATGTGCGCCGTCGAGCTCTGCCTCACCAACCACACGCCCGACGACATCGAGAACATCCGCGTCAACAAGAAGGTAGCTCCCTCTCTGTCTCATCTCTACTCGCACAAGATGTGCGCCGTCGAGCTCTGCCTCACCAACCACACGCCCGACGACATCGAGAACATCCGCGTCAACAAGAAGGTAGCTCCCTCTCTGTCTCATCTCTACTCGCACAAGATGTGCGCCGTCGAGCTCTGCCTCACCAACCACACGCCCGACGACATCGAGAACATCCGCGTCAACAAGAAGGTAGCTCCCTCTCTGTCTCATCTCTACTCGCACAAGATGTGCGCCGTCGAGCTCTGCCTCACCAACCACACGCCCGACGACATCGAGAACATCCGCGTCAACAAGAAGGTAGCTCCCTCTCTGTCTCATCTCTACTCGCACAAGATGTGCGCCGTCGAGCTCTGCCTCACCAACCACACGCCCGACGACATCGAGAACATCCGCGTCAACAAGAAGGTAGCTCCCTCTCTGTCTCATCTCTACTCGCACAAGATGTGCGCCGTCGAGCTCTGCCTCACCAACCACACGCCCGACGACATCGAGAACATCCGCGTCAACAAGAAGGTAGCTCCCTCTCTGTTTCATCTCTACTCGCACAAGATGTGCGCCGTCGAGCTCTGCCTCACCAACCACACGCCCGACGACATCGAGAACATCCGCGTCAACAAGAAGGTAGCTCCCTCTCTGTCTCATCTCTACTCGCACAAGATGTGCGCCGTCGAGCTCTGCCTCACCAACCACACGCCCGACGACATCGAGAACATCCGCGTCAACAAGAAGGTAGCTCCCTCTCTGTCTCATCTCTCTTTCTCTATATTACACTTGTAATTTTTCAAAATACTGACTATTTGATATTGAAAATTGCTGTGTTTAGAAGATACTAGCTTTCCTACTCTTTCTCTCTATCAGTTCCCATCCATTGCCATTTATGTTTCACTCACCACATGTGATATACCTGTAAACTCTTATAATTTTACTTTATTCTCTTAAGCAGATTCAGCTGCTTCTGTTAAATATTATGTTGGCTGTTTTTTTGTCACCCTATTTCACCCCCCTCTATCTCTCTCTTTCTCTCTTCTATCAGGCCGCCTCGCTCAGTTTTTCCCATTGAATTTATCGCAAAACAAATAATTATTTTCAAGTTCTACCTCAGGTATTAAATAAGAATCATCTTCCTCAGTTGTTGACGGGGTCTCGCGCTATCCACGAGTTCGCAATGATCCCACGGCTGGGCCCCGGGTCTAGCGTGTCTGGTACTTTGGGCGTGGACTTCGCTGACTCTATACAGCCTATCGAGTTCACCATCATTAGTTCTTTGGGTAAGTATATTCAAGTCAATTCTAATTGAGGTAGGGCACAGCAGGATATATCCTGCTCAAAATTCGGAGAAAATAAAATATTGGCTGTAAAATATCGTCATGATCCAGGAATTTTAAATAAAACTGCTTTCAAGTAGCGTTGTGTTCCTGTGGTGGGTAAGGTAGCCATTAGTAAGTAGGGTTGGCATCGCGCTTGCAATGCTCCTGGTGGTGCAGGTGTTCCACAAGCTATGGTATCCAATTATAAAATTATATATCCTATAATTATATTCGGACTGTAAGCTTACTTTCCACCTTAGTGAAAGTTATGAAAGTTATGTTTGGCGAGAAATGATGTATACAAGAAGTTGAGGGGACTTGACTGCACTAAGGGACAGGGACCAGATGACATTCCACCAGTCTTCCGACAACGCTGTGCACACGTGCTGTCTCTTCCGCTTCAACTAATTTTCAATGCATCACTGGGTGCTGGTTTATTTCCGTGTATGTGGAAAAGGGCTCGAATTGTACCGATATTTAAGGGGACAGACCCCAAATATATCACAAATTACAGACCCATATCAATTCTTTCGACGATGTCGAAAGTCTTTGAGTCATTGGTGTATGATTATTTATCGAGGCATATAAATCAGCGTCTCAGCATTCATCAACATGGGTTTACCTGGAAGATCGTCTAACTCGAACCTCTCACTATATGTATCCCACTTAATTGATGCAGTGGATGATGGTAATGAAGTTGATGAGCTATACACCGATTTCTCAAAGGCTTTTGACAAGGTCAATCATCGTATTTTGGTTGAAAAACTGAGGTCGTTTGGCATAGGAGATTCTCTTTTACTATGGTGTTCATCCTATTTGTACAACAGACCATCTTACGTTGTCATTGATGGCTATCGGTCGGACTCCTTTATTGCCCATTCCGGTGTCCCACAGGGGTGGATCCTCGGGCCTCTTTTCTTCAACGTATTTATTGATGATATAGCCAATACATTAAAATACTCTCGAATATACATGTATGCAGATGACTTTAAGATGACTAGAGTAATAAAAACATTGAGTGACAGTGAAAGGCTACAAGACGACATCAACTCTCTTGTCCACTGGTGTAAAATTAATAAAATGTACCTTAATACTAAGAAATGCCAACATATAAAATTTACAAGAAAAAGACGCATCACGGAGAGTCATTGAAAAATGAAATCATTCTAAATGTAAAAAATGTGAGAGATCTAGGAGTTATACTAGATACTAAGTTGAGTTTTTCGGCCCACATAGAGGATACGGTGCTCTCTGCATTAACGACACTTGGTTTTGTCTTGAGAAACTAAAGAATTCAATTATAGTTCCACCGTATTAACACTACAAGAGTTTTTTTAGAAACAAGCTAGAATATTGCTCGACGGTATGGAGTCCGCAATACGGGACACATATTAATAGAATCGAAAAAGTTCAAAAGAAAATGACACGGTACCATACCTATAGATTTGCGAAACCTCTTCTACTAGATCGTTCAATAAGTCCCGAGACTAACCTGGAAATGGCGCATATATTAAAAACTCTTTTGATTTTTAAAAAGTACTGGCTATCAATACAAGAATATGTGTCAAATTTTTAAAAATGGAACAATAAAATTATTGATTTTGAAACATTTAAGTGACGCTACGGTTGTAATTTCGATACAATGGAAAAAAACGAGTTTCGCGTGTTGATAAAACATTGTTTTTTAATGGGAAAAAATACCGTGGAAGCACAGCAATGGCTTATAAAATGTTATGCAGGATCAGTTCCCTCTAAAGCAACCATTAATTGTCGGTGGTATGCCGACTTCAAACGCGGTCGCATGGACACCAATGATGGGAAACGCTCAGGTCGTCCAAATGAAGCAGTGACTCAACAAAATATTAACCAAGTCCTCAAAATCGTATTGGAAGATCGGAAGGTAAAAGTGCGAGAGATAGCCGAGATAGTGAAGATTTCAGCTGGTAGTGTTTTCACTAATTTACATAAAAATTTGGCCATGAAAAAGCTTTTTTCTAAGTGGGTGCCGCGTTTGCTTACAACTGATCAAAAGGAACAACGTATCAATGATTCAGAGCGATGTTTGGCGCTGATGAATCATAATAAAAAGGATTTTTTACGTCGGTATGTAACAATGGATGAAACCTGGATATACCATTTCACTCCGGAATCCAATCGGCAGGCAGCGGAGTGGAAAGCGGCTGGTGAAAGCCACCTGAAGCGTCCAAAGACTCAGAAATCGGCCGGTAAGGTTATGGCGTCTATATTTTGGGATGCGCATGGAATACTTTTCATCGACTACCTTGAAAAGGGGCAAAATATAAATAGTGACTATTACATGTGCTTATTGGAGCGATTGAAGTACGAAATTGCGGATAAACGGCCTCACATGAACAAAAAGAAAGTGGTGTTTCACCAGGACAACGCGCCTTGTCACAAGTCCGTGAGAACGATGGCCAAAATTAACGAATTGGGCTTCGAATTGCTTCCTCATCCCCCTTATTCGCCAGACTTGGCCCCCAGCGATTACTGGCTGTTTGCAGACCTCAAAAAAATGCTTCAGGGTAAGAAATTTGACTCAAATAGTGAAGTTATCGCAGCAACGGAGACTTATTTTGAAGCCAAAGACAAATCGTTCTACACACATGGGATAGAAAAGTTAGAAAAGCGTTGGAGGGACTGTATCGCTCTTGGAGGAGATTATGTTGATGAATAAAAATTAATTTTATAAAAAAAAACCTTTTTTTGGTACTTAGTCTCGGGACTTATTGAACCACGTGTTACATTCTCCTTATCTAAAGAGACTACAAAATTTTAGCTTAATATCCCTAGAATCGCGTAAACAAGTGTTAGAGATGCTATTTTTATATAAATTGTTAAATAATAAAATTGATTGCATGCCACTTCTATCTTCATTGAATTTCAATCTCCCAAGTAGAAATCAGTTAACCCTTTTTAGAGTCCCTATACACAAGACAAACTTAGGTAAAAATAGCCCCCTAGCTAGATTATCGCGCACCTATTATGAGCTTGCGTCGAAGATTGAGGATCTTGACATCAATCACAATAACTTAATAACTTTTAAGAATAAAATTTGTGAATATCTGAAACAAACAGACTTAAAAGACAGAAAAGATTAATTTCTAAATGTATAGTTTTTGTGTTATATTTTCTTTGCTATTTTTTCATTGTTATTGTTTTATTATGAATATGATTGGTTAATTTGTATTTCATTTAATGTTATATTATGTAATTTAAATTTAAATTTTTTATTTATGTAATCTAAATTTATTTGATATTTCTTGTTTGAAACGGTTATTTGTTTTACTATTTAAATGGACATCTTGTACTAATTGAATTTTGTGAATCGTCTAATTTTTTGTATCTTTTGTAACTTCTATTATTTTTTTTTTTATCTTTTGTTGCCAATTGAATGATGTAATAGCCTATAAGTAAAAGTGCAATTAGCTGTACCAACACTATAAATTTTTAACTGTAGTATTATCATTGTAACTTTTGTTGGCTGTTCATATCAAATAAATAAATATATAGTAATAGCTAATCCGCCGTCTTGGGTATTCCGCCATGTTGAATTGAGAGTGACGTCAAAAAGCTAACCGTACATTGTTATCCATACTAAACGTACGTACTCAGCTCAATCAGTTAAAAATATTTACTTCAAAATTGAGTTCTTCTAAAATACAAGCATACCCTTAAAAAAACGAGTGTTTTTTTAAGGGTTTATTTTTTTTCAACACAACTGAAGTAAAACTTCTTTAGCTCCGTCTAACTTATATCTCCCTCTCAAACTTGGATCGCCCACGCCCGATCACACATTTCGTAACGCTCTCGTCATGCATTTACCAGCATACTTCCCAAGTCAAGCTTGCGTAAAGAAGTTTGACTTCAAAAACATACACTGCAAGTTAAAAAAAGGCATAATGTTTTCGAAATTATTACTGGGTTTTCTATTAGTATCAAAATAATACTAATTTTATTAAAGATTAGGGAACTTTCTCTGCAGTGAACAAAATTAGAAAGTTTTTCTTCGGTGGTTCACTAATTCGAACAAATTGTATCATTAGGTGAAGTCCAAGCATCGATCACCCCACCGGTGGGCGAGCTGATGAGGGCGGTCACCATGTCTCCAGCACGTTGGGATCAAGAGCAGAAAAAGTTACGGGGAATGACTGAGGTAACTTAATAGTATTATTTAATTTTGATGAAAAAGTATAACAATAAAGTGCATTTGAGACAGATTCATGGTTGCTTTATTCACAGACCGTTCGTTTTGGCTTGGTTACAATTGGTTCTTATCAACCATAATTTTGATAATTTTTGCTGTAAAATTTATTTGCGGAATTTAATTTTTAACAAATATTTTTTAGAAGTAGACCATTTGCACAGAAATTCTCTTCGAAAATCCTGCATTTAATTATTATATAGAAACGGTTATTAGGTATTTCAAATGAAATTTAGATTAACTATTAAAATAACAATTTATTTTAACATTTTAGTGCAGCAAACAAGCCGTGAAACTAAAAGACGAACAAGCGACGTGTAAGCGTGTCTTCGAAACCGCTAACCTAGCCGCTATCACAGCTACCGGGGATTTCTTAAGGTAATATTTCAATTAAATTATATACACCAAAATTATCAAAGTACCCTCATTTGACGTCTCTTTTTTAGTTATTTATTTATTAAAAATTTCCTTGCGATTTAGCCAGTAATATCCCACTGCTGGGCATAGTCCTCTTTCTCTATGTAGGAGGATTGGAGTTTAATCCACCACGCTGCTCCAATGCGGGTTGGCGGATATATTCCCTACTATGAGTAATGATCGCTATCAGGTGTACATGATAACAACCGGGACCGACGGCTTAACGTGCTTTCCGAGGCACGGTGGGGAGACCCACAAGGACAAACATCCAAACCGGAAAGAAATATTTGTACAAATACAAACATCAATCATTCAACATCAATTTCTCTCGCCCGAACACATTTTTCGTAACGTTCTCGTCACACATTCACCAGCTTACTCCCCAAGTCAAGCGTGCGTAGAGAATTTTACATCAATTAAATTTGTAAATGTCCACTTTTTAATGTCCTGATAAATATTTTTGAAGTTATACTTCTTTTGGCGCGTTAGAGAAAAATGATGAGAGTAAATGTTTACAATGCGCGTGTGGATACGAAGTAGTTCAAGCATGCATGAATAGATGCCGCTAGTTTTGCAGACAAGAAAGTAGTCTTTATCATTTCTAAGAGATGGCGTTGTGGACTTATTGTCTAATTATTAAGTGGTAGGTTTTTTTGGAAGTATTTTAATACTCTAGCTTGAAGTATAACTTGTTACGTGCGTAGATAAGTACACACATTTTTTTTTTCTAATATTTAAAATGTTATTGTGTTACAGGTTCGCGGGTCGAATGATGTCGTCGCAGGATTTAGTTTTACTGTCTGTCAAAATAGACGAAGCGTGTACGGTGACCGCTAATTGTTCCAATATGGCCATCGCGTCGATGTTAGCAAACCAAGTCGCACAGGCCTTTGCTAGAAATTAAATTAACTAAAACTTGGTACCTACATTATAATAAAAAAAAAATTAATATTTATTATAGATTAGAAAATTATGAATGTTGATTGAATGATAGACATATTTAGGGTTGAACAGAAATTTTGAATATATTATTTACCTAATGTTATAAATTATAATATTATTGTTTATATAGTTTCTCTCTGAAATTTCTTACATACATTTATTTACTATTGTTTTCAATTTATATTATACTTGGTAAATTAAAGAATGTTATACAATAATCAAACATTAATTTTCATACATTTGAACTTTCGAAAAATGTCGCTTGATGTCTTTTGTTTTCTCGATTTTTCGTACTTACCTTCTTTAATTTCATTCATTCAATATCTCCAAGAAATGCATCTTAATTTTAGATAGGTTTTCTAATTCAGTAATAATCAATCATCAATGTCTGAATTTTATGTTCCTATTACAACTAGGAGATTATAACTGTAAAATTTATTAATTTTTTTTAAGTTTATACCGGGTGAGGAAAAAGTATGGAAACTCCGGAAAATTCGGAAAACCGCACGAAGTTAGTCGTGAAACAAGGTTCATACCTATGTAACTTTCAAGGAGGAATCCAACAGTGACCTCTGATTTGACCTTGAACCTCATTTTCAAGGTTATTTCAAGGTCAACCTAATTTTTTTAAATGAGGACCCCTATATTTTATACCGGAATCGAAGAGCGAAATATTTTACGTCCGGATACGCGTTTAGGTATGAGGTTAAAGTAACTAAAGGTCAAATAGATAAATTTTTCCTCACCCTGTATAATAACCGAAAAAATTGAAATTGTTTAAATACACTTTGATCAGAATATGCACAACTGATTCTAAAAATTATTTTCAGAAATGTAACCTATTTATCAGAGACAATAGACTATATAACTTCACACTGTTATTTTAGGCAAGGAAGTAATATCAATAAAATAATTGTAATAGAAAGAATGTTACCGCTAACTATTGCGAAGAAAGTTTAACTGAGAGAGTACAGCAGGACATATCTTGCTCAAAATCAAAGCAAAAACAGACTGGGGTAGTACATCGACTTTAAAGAAGATCACAGATAAATAATACTGTTTTCAGGCAGTGTTCCTGTTGGTGAGTAAGGTGAACAGAGCTCCTGGGGGGAATTGGGGATAGGGTCGGCAACGCGCTTGCAATGCTTCTGGTGTTGCAGAGGTCTATAAGCTACGGTAATCGCTTACCATCAGGTGAGCCGTACGCTTGTTTGCCGACCTAGTTGTATAAAAAAAAAGATCTAAAATGTTCTTGTTAATAAGTAATATATGTAAACTCAGTTTTTTTACCAATATCAGTGAAAACATAAATTTTGTCGCACTCTATAATTTTAACATAATGTCTCTTAGAAGTAAGATGTACTCAATATATGTAATAAATATATGTGTATATTATGGCACGAAGTAATTTTATTTCAACCCGATTTTCAAGATAATGTGTCGCTTCAGCCTGTATTATGCCACTGCTGGGCATAACCCGATTTTCAAGATAATGTTACCAATATAAAAAATAAAGAGAACATTGTTAATCTGTTTCGAACAATCTGTAAGTTCAATTTCTCTCATATAAAACTAAATTAATGAATTAATAATTTAAAAGTGAGAGTCGAGTGTCAGCTACTTCAAGTCTATAAGAATGTATTCGATTTTGATACAAATTTTTTGCAATTTATTTAAAAAATAATATTTTTTTTAAATTATATTGCAAATAAAACAAGACAAAATTTAAAATAAATGTATTCAAATATACGTCAATAAACATCATTTCAAAATATTGATAGTTCTTAAAAAATATTTTATTTAATACTATTTTTACAGATCCAAAAATAATACTGATGAGATCCATTAGTGTTGGGGATAATGACCCCAACCGGGGGCAACACTGACCCCCAATCCGTACGGGTTATTCATAACCAACCGAGGCCTTTTGGGGTCCTCGTGGAGAGTCTGCGGTTGCACCATTTGATGAGGATGAGGATGGGGATGGGGTTGAGATTCTATTATCCTATCCTTTTTCGACATTCTTTTCTTTGTATTCGAACATGATTCCGGTGTAACTCTCCGTTCGTTCCATAGCAGTTGGATCAAAACTGCCCTCGCCTGGACTCCGCTCGGATCCTCAACTTGCTTCCTGGATATCGGAGCATTAGCTACCCTCTGCTTCATTGCTTCTAATCTTTCCTCTGTATGAGTCATTTGCACAACTGGCAAGCCATGTGAATTACATATATTATGAAGGACACAGCATGCAACCACCATCATCGCTACCGTATTCGGGTCAAACTGCTTGTTACAGGACGCTTGGAGACACTTCCATCTTGACTTCAGTTGCTTTATCGTCTCCATAACCGTATTATGCGCTTGTGCGTGCATGTTCGTGTAGTATTTCTCTGGTGAAATGGGTGTTTTCTTTGTAATCTTCGGAACCGGTACCATTATGTAGGGTTTCTGTGAGTAATGTGGGCCACCTGTAGTTTAAACATTTATTATTTTTTATATAAATAAATTGCACACCAGTGAGAGTTGAGTCGCACATATGACACATTGAGTCGCACGTATGACACATTGATTCACAATTATGATACATAGAGTCGCCCGTATGAGAGAGAGGTACGTATGACACAGAGTCGCACGTATAATACACAGAGTCACACGTATGACACATTCAGTCGCACGTATAACACACAGAGCAACACGTACGATACATAGAGTAACACGTATGGTATGTAGTTGCACTTATGATGCATAGGAGTTAAACCTATGTATGTCAAGTGTGTGTTACCATCATGTGGACCTTACACTTGTTTGCCGACCCAGTCGTATAAAAAAAAGTATAGTATATAAAGTCTCACCCAACAGCCAGCAGGGCTCCCGGGCTTGATTGAGGCTAGTGAGGTCGACTCTAACAGCGTGTCTAGCTAATATGGCATCGTGGGACAACGCTCCCCCCGCACTAGCGTCTACACTCAGGATGTTAAGGTTACTGTCGCTTATCTGAACAGAAAGATACAAACTTTATATACATTTAGACAACAAAATTTTAATTGAGAATTTTCAAAACTATTTTGGAAAAAAATCTATTAAAAATTGCAGTTTTTTTTTACAAACTAACTTAATTTTTAATAGTAAAATTTGCGGTTTATGAAAAACCGATTTCGACCCCAAGGGGCTGATATCATTCACTTTAGAAATCCCTGACTTAAATAATGACAAAAGTTGGAAATCAGCATAACATTTTCTCCCTTAAATCAGTCATTACTGCAAAAATATTTTTCACATTTTATCATCTTTTTATTACTTCTTTAACAATTTTTGTAACTGCTTAGCAACAAGTGGACCTTATGCTTGTCGGCCACCTGAGTATAATAAAAAGAGATGTGATACTCATTTAATCATCGGTTATTTTCATTATATCAGTATACTCACAATTTGTACTTTCTTGGAATGGTATGATTTGTTAAAGTGCTTCTTTTGATCCTCATCCGGTCTAGCGATGGGCACATGTACACAGTCCACACAACCAACCACATTGGGTATACCGTACTTCATGTAAAACCTGAAAGGAGTACAATACAAATATTCTTTAATAATGTTATTAACATTGAACTTCGATGGGAGTTGCACCCTACATAAGATGGACCGACACGGCATCTGCTCATGGCCTACCAGCCGATTGCACGAACCCCCTCAACCCCGTGTGGGTGGAATTTTGTAAATCCGTTCTTAGCTGAACTCTACTCGGCGAAAGGAATATTCCAACCAATTTTCCAGTCTCTACACCTTATAGTTCACAGATATATCGTGATGAGTCAATATGTAGGTGGAAATCTCTTATATAATATATAGATTGTACACCCAAAAAAGACTATATTTGTTTTAAAAATTAAATGGAAAGATAATTAAATTATGTATTATTCATTTATACAAGACGCAAGCATGGTGTAGACGTACAGGATTAAGTTCCAAACCTTCTCCTGCATGGAGAAAATTAGCAGTGTAAGGTTTATAAGCTGTTATAATTTAATTAAATGGAGCCTGTACCTATTAATTAATGAGTCTTGAGAGGGTCATACAGAATAGAGAGCACTGATCATAAGTAAAATTCTATTTGACCCTTCATATATCAATCCCTAAATACCCTGAGCATGGTACATCCTCTATGATATCAGAGGCATCATAAGGACTTTGTCGACGCAAGTATGCCTACCTTAATCACCACAGAAACGATACCTATAGTACGCGCGCGAGTTCATGTCCATCCTGAGGAATGCGGTAGTTCTGTGACCTATGGTAATGTCGATAACTCGATATCGATAATCTCATTTGGTCAACCATAATATCTATCCCATCTTTAAGTAAGTAAATAATTATGTAAATATTTATGTAAATAATTATGTAAATGTTATAAGATATTTATTTAAAAAAAAATTTAAAAAATAATGCAACATGAAGTAAATGCACCCAATACTTGTTAATTATTTATTATAAAAATAGGAAAACAATTTATAAAATGCAAAAGCCTAAACACGAATTAGTCACTATCAGATGCTAAGATAACTGACAGAGCTGAATCGGAGTCACTATCTTCGCCGTCGCTGACTTCAATTATAAATTTGTTGATCGCATTTTCAATTAATCCATCTTTTTGCCAGTAGTGCAATATAATAGCGGTCAATAGTTCTTAGTATCGACATGGTATCGACAATATCGACAAGCGTGCGTCAAGGACAACATTCGAGTGCGGACGAATGCGGCGAGGTGGGTGAAGGCGGGGCGCGCTGCCCCCGCCCGCCTCCTCGGGCCCCGATGGACATGAACTCGCGCGCGTACTATAGCTAGTTGGAATTAGTATTAGACTTCAATTTTCTGTTTTCAGAGAGTGATCTTTTAATATCATGTAAAAAGCTAAGAGTTCAATAATGATACTGACTTAAAATCAATATGATGATAAAACATTTTTAAAACAAAAACCAACAAAAAATTTACCCATTTTTAACAATTTCTCTTTCATTTCTCAAGTGCGGAAAGTGTATGTACTTTTTGACGATCGTCGGATGATTCATAGCTTCCGTTACTTGTAGGACTGCTGTCGACACAAAGTACTGAGTTATGCTCGGATCTGTCTTACCTCCGATCCACTTCTGGTATTTACCTGTTGCATAGAAAGCGAGTGTTGCCATAACCTATAAATTAAAAACGAAATTAATAGTTTTTCTACGATAAATGTCAACAGATTTCTACCCTCACAAGCGTACGGCTCACCCGATGGTAAGCTATCACCGTAGCTTATAGACGTTCGCAACACCAAAAGCTTCGCAAGCGCGTTGCCGACCCTATCCCCAGTTCAAGCGCGTTGCCGACCCTAGCCCCAGTTCCCCCCAGGAGCTCTGGTCACCTTACTCATCAACAGGAACACAATACTGCTTGAAAACAGCATTATTTAACTATGGTCTTCAGTAAGGTCGAGGTACTACCCCAGTCGGACTGCTCCATAATTTGAGCAGGAAATTTTCTACTGTGCCCTACCTCAGTTAAAACTTTAGATTCATTTTTACTAATAGAAATATCTCATGTAGAATTTGATGGTAAAGAAGAATAATACGTCATCAAAACTTGTATTTATTGGATGTCGCCATACGTCAAATAGCTTTATCCATAACTGGTGAAGCATGCCCTAAGTACTTTAACAAAAATGCATAATTTTGACACTTCATCAATGAAATATAATATTCCTAAAAATAATTTTGTTGTAAGTTTTTACTATTGTAGTAATATAAAAATGATTCACCTAGTTATATTCGGAACTAGGGAATAAATTCAATATTTACACATTTTTATTTTATTGTAACGAGTTTTATTTTATAGTCACGAAGGTTTTAGTTATGACTCTTAAGACCTATCGGAATAATGTTAGTTTCCGAAAAAAAAAACACCTTGGCTTAATTGATATCAATTGAACTTAATTTATTTTTAACGTGAGTAATGAAACAAATAAAAAACAACATATATAGAAACAATGATACAGTTAATCACGTTTTCCTACCTTGCTTTCAACAGAGAATTCCATTGATTTAGTAGAATCGGGCATAACTGGTTTTAACTCTTCACAGAGATTTCGCGCCAGATCTTTTGAAATTCTATACGTTTCAATAAACGCGCTATCACTAAAAACAAACGGATCTGAATCGTCCTTCGGCTTAGGCACGCTTTTCTCTGGACTTTTTGCTTTTTCTAAACTGCGATGCTCATGTTGTTTTTGTGTTTGCGACGAATCCCACTTAAGTAACTCAAAAAATACCGGTTCCTCATCGACTACGGATATGTACCCGTCTTCTGGCGGTTTATCAGCCATTTAGATTGATTATTTCGATATATTTTTAATCACTTAAAATTAATATAAATTTATAACAAACGCAGCTTGAGTTGACGAACTTGACGTAAAGGGTTAAGTTACCAGTTAAGAAAAATTTTGTGTCGATATTTGTCTTGAAATATCAACTTCAAAGCCAAACTCACAAAAAATAATGCAAAATGCATTGTTTAATTAAAAAAAATATATTTAAATATAATAATATAATATTTTATTATTTAAAATCTGTAAAAATTTACTGATAATGCGTTTAATAATATTGCAACATTTATTAATGCCGCGTATTTTTGAAACGTACAGTTATCACTTATTTACTTTTTAAAATAATCATGGACGTAATAATGATAATAATACAAATTGGAAAGAGCAGTTTAAAGGCCAATGCATACGTAACGGGTTTTTTCCCGTACGGGACGGGACGTGAAGTTCGTTTCATACAAAATCACGTGACCCGTCCCGTACGTGATTCCGTTGCGTATGCATTGTCCTATACATCTCTCGCTCTTTGGTATACTTACATTTTGTATGAAACGATATTACAAAACTTCACATCCCCGTCCCGTCCTCGTTACGTATGCATTGGCCTTTAATATAATAACTGAAACATGGCAGATTCTAAAAAATGTGACGCCTGCCTAAAAGAATTAGCAAACATTCTATCTATGGATTGCTCACGCTGTATGGCCTGTTATCATCATTTTTACGTAAACATCTCTATACCGGACTTTCATGATTTGCTAAGTTAAGATCTAAATCTGTGTGCAATACCGCAGTCGCGAGCGCAAAGGAGAATAAAAATATAGTAGTATCCTTACATCTCTTAAATTAGAGTTCGTCACGCATCGCACGAGGACACGTAGGTACCTACTGAGAACAGTTGCTCATGCATATCGGCCAGCAGCATTAATCTTTCAGGCAAAAAATGCTGAACGGATGGCCAGAATAAATAGCATAGCATATACCTACTTTTTATTTCGAAATTGGATGATAGATAATGCGGAAATATGCGGGATGGTAAATAGGTAATGCGCAAACCGCTAGGCTTAGCTACTTCATAACTTCTGCTTAGCTACTTCATGACTTCTGCTTCTCCTCATCATCTAGGTTCTTTTCAAATAGAGAAATCAAGTATGTGACTGGAATGACGATTTATCATGCTTTTTATTAAATGATTCAACCTGTAACATTCCACTGCTGGGCTTAGGCCTCTTTCCCATGTAAGAGAAATATTGGAGCTAACACGCCGTGGAGTAGCGTGGTGGATACGGTGACGAATATCGGAATATGTTACATACCTACTATGAGTAAAGATCGCTATAAAGTATTTATAATAACAACCGGGACCGACCTTAACGTGCTCTCGAAGGCACTGTGGGGTGATCCACAACAGACATCCAAACTGGAAATAAATATTTTACATAAAAATATCCACCACGAGCGGGAATCGAACTCGCAAACCGCCGGCGTGTAGGCGCCAATACATGGCAGTCGCACCACTCTACCAGAGCGGTTATTTGCTGTTTATTATTATGTTCTAAATTTACTTATAATATAATAAAGCTGAAGAGTTTGTTTGTTTGATTGTTTGTTTGATTGTTTGTTTGTTTGTTTGTTTGTTTGAACGCGCTAATCTCAGGATCTACTGGTCCGATTTGAAAAATTATTTCAGTGTTAGATAGCCCATTTATCGAGGAAGGCTATAGACTATATATCATCACACTAAGACCAATAGGAGCGGAGTCTACGCCGACGAAGTCGCGCGCAGAAGCTAGTTTACTTATATAAATCTAGAGAATGATAACACAGAGACATAGTTTTTAGACTCGTTATCCATTAACAGATATGCATATGATAACTGAAGAGATAATGTCAGTTGTGGTTGAAAAGATTCATACTTATTTTGACAAAAACATGAATGCTAATCTTGTTGCCGGTACTTTTTGTTTACCGGAGTACCTTAACGAATAATTTGATCATGATGATTATAAAAATATCTACAAATATCTACTAAGCCCACCTATTTTTGTATTTTAAGTATATAAGTCTGTAGGTACCAAATACTCGTAGTACGCTTTGGCTAAATTATTTGGTAATTTTATGGTATTTAAATTTTCCGTTCTAAATATCAGTCTTAGGTGATGTTATATAACCAATGGCCTCTAAAACCTAAATAATTTTTCATTTCAAACTAATAGTTCTGAGATTTGTGATTTCAATGAAACAACCTGTCCAGCTTTACCAACATTATTTACCTTTATAATCTGTAGCTATTAGTACAAATAGCCAAATACACAATCGTTTATCTTATCAAAAACATTCTAAAATATAAAAAAATTGTGTGTGCTCAGACGCACGATTGGAGTTTACCCCTCAGATCGACTGTCTAAATAAACAAAAAAGACTAGTCTTAAGAAAAAGGTTAATACCATATCAAGTGGTAAATAAACGAATAAAGTAGCGCCATTTACTGTACGATGCCGCTATTAGAAAACTATTATTAGTCTATCGACGACGTATTCGTCGTTTCCGACGTTCGTTTTTATTTATATATATTTAAGCCATAGATGGCGTTGAAAAGGCAACAAAAAATGTAACGAGGTCATTTGTTCAACATATTTTACACCTCATATTTTTTAATACCGGAGGGCCTTATATGAAAATCGATTCTTAAGGAGTAAGCTCCAATAAACTCCAAAAGGTTGTTTTAAAAAGTACCTATAACAGATTCGAATCGTCGATCAAGAGACAGACACTAAAATCTGAAGATGGACTATTTTCTCTGCATGTCAGATAAGGAATGGGAATGAACCTGTCATGACGATATCAATTCTAAATCACGTATACTGTTTTCAATTGAGTGAGGTTTCATTTTTGATATTTATCTTTAAGAATTATCAGACGCATAGATATGTAAAGATATATAAGAAGATAAGTCAAAAGCGTGATTGCGCTCTGTTGTGGAAATTAAATTTCGACAAACTTCAGAACTAGCTGAGATCTCGCATCAACTTAAGAATTTAGAAAAATTACTAAATGTTACTCATTTCAAAATAACACATTCACAATACATAAATTCAAAATAAGATAAATATAATTTTATGGACCATAAATTATATCAAACTAGTTACGAATAAAATTGCCTATAACCGTTTAAATTAAAATATACCATTGCAGAAGATGTAACAATGTATTCCTTTATATAAGCACGCAACCAATGACCTTGAAAACAATCTTATCGGTAGATTTAGGCAGTTGCATACCTACGCCCTTATCAACCCTTGACACTTGACATAAATATGCCAGGAAACAAAATAAATATTGCCAATTTTCAATACACAAGACACAATATGTCTCATCATCATCATCATCATTTCAGCCTATCGCAGTCCACTGCTGGACATAGGCCTCCACAAGTTCGCGCCAATAATGGCGTGAACTCATGTGTTTTACCCATAGTCACCACGCTGGGCAGGCGGGTTGGTGACCGCAGGGCTGGCTTATATGTCTGCAAAGCAATATTATATCACCCTTAGGTTGTCTTTTTTATTCTACAAAGGTGGCAAAAACCGTAAGATCCGCTTGTTGGTAAGCTGATACCGTAGCCTATGATGCCTGTAATACCAGCCACCAGGAGTATTCACAAGCCCATTGCCGTCCCTTCTTTTTTTTACGTGGGGAAAATCCATCATGGATACCCTCCGGCGCGGGGGCACCAGAGGGTTATGTCAGACTCCTACTGACCAAAAACCATCCACGTATGAGCAGACATTCGCTTGAGTGGGCCGAGATGGGGTCGTGTTAGCAGTCTCCACCCCGCCCCGGCGGTTGGCCCGAATGTAAACATCCGGGCCCCGGCACCCAGAGGGGCGGCATCCACAAGACCACCCCTCCCGACGACGCGTGGGATCTCAAGCCAGCCGAAGATCCCCCGACCCCCAGCCGGCCACCCCACTTAAGGGACGCTCAACCGGACCAGTCTACCAAGCCAGGCAGGCCTGACCTCCTACGCCTGGAGCCCATTGCCGACCCTAGGCCGACCCTCCTCAGGTGCTCTGTTGACCTTACATGCCAAAGGAACACAACATGTGCGTTTTACTAACTCCACCCCATGCAGGCAGGCAGTAGTTGAGTATGGATTGACAAAATGATACATAAACAAATCTAGTTATTTCTGCATTAGCTACATTTTGGTAGCCTACAACTATAGGAGCTTGAATTTATTTGTCCCAATTAAGATTCTCTTTAAAGCAACGATTTTCTAAGATAACACAACGTTTCTTTTACGCCTTTGTTGTAATCACATAATCTGTTTCAATATAACAATAATTAAGTGCAAAAAAACTATTGTATATTCTAACAATAACCTCATTTGCCTGGTAGAGATCGCTACTTAGTGATAAAACCGCAAATCGAGCATAGATAAGATTCAATTGTTTGTTTTTACATAGGTACATTAATTTGTTCTTGGTTCACAGTAAATGATACATATTTTATAAACTACTAACTTACCACTTTTTGTCTCCCGCGTGGATTCATGATTTTGGCTTTTCCATTTTCTCCCGTTATAATATAGCCTATATCACTGTAATAACGTAACATTCACCTGAAGAAAGATTTTTTTAAATCCGTTAATTAGTAATTGAGTTCGTCACTAACTAACATTCCAAAAACAAATAAACAACTAAAAATATTAGTGTAGATAAAATCATGGTCACCCTATGATACTAATGATTAATCTCAAAAGATGGTATATAAACGCTTATTCAGCTTCCACTCTTACTCGTACGTTAGGATTGATGTCGCTCCTCGTCACTCTTGTTATGTGTCACATCAAACATTTAATTATAAACACATACAAGTAAATATTTATTATAACACAAGTCTCAAGACTCGACTCTCAAGGCTCAAGATTAATTGTGATGTAATTAACCGCTTGCAGATAAGGAGGGTGACTATTTATTACATTACGATTTGTAAGGAAGTTTTCAGAGGTGAGTGAATGTGTATTTTTTTACATAAGATAGATAAGTTGTGTATTAGGTAAGTGATTTAATTTTATTACACGCTTTTTATTAGCTTCACCTGTATGCTTGTTAATATGTTTGTAAGTTTGTAACCGACTACTTTGGACTTCATTTTGATCCACTTCTAACGTTCAGATTTCATTTAAACTTGGTAGACTTATCGAGGACCGATGACAATACACTAATTTAATAAAATTATTCAATTATCCTAACGGCTTGGCACAATAATCAAGGCTTTTCTCGCTATCCTTTGGACTTTTCTAACGTTCAGATTCTCTACCTACTTTTTACTTTGGTTTATTTATAAAAGCGTGTTTTTTAGTTTTTTTTCAACTAAGTATTTTGTTTTTGCAAACAAAATTATATAGTTTTTAAACTAATATTCTTTGATTTTAAAGCTTTTGTTTATTGTACAACTAACTGCACGCGCGGCTTCTCCCGGATACAAGTTTTTAAGAACTCTTGTGCACTTGAAGTAAATGTGCACAACTGTACGCTTGTGTCGTGTTTTGTGTGACCGAAATAACTTGGTAAATTATTCCTTTGTGGATCTAAACGTAGAACAATAAGTTATTTTTCAAGAATGAAATGAGTTTTTTTTTGCATGAATGTTTCTAATGAAATAAGAATTATTCTCATATTACCGATTATAACATCGACTAATTTAATGTTATTCGTTATTGTAACTTTTTCTTCAAGACAGCCCTTAGATCGAAAGCAGTATTTACAATTATAATTACTATTTTTAATGTCATTTTTCCCTCTGTTGCAGATATCTAATATATTGTAGAGAATTCAAGGTAGACCTAATCGCACTATAAAATGGTCGGCAACGAAACGTACAAGCCCAAGGACAACTTCAGTTACTGCTCGCAAGCCGAAATCGGCCAAGACTTAAAAGACGTTAACAAAATAAACTCACTTAATTTTGAAAATAACAAGGGTAGCTCCTTAGTTCCGAGTTTTACCAAGGAAGACTCGCCTCCAGTAGATCGAGTCAAATTTAAAGGTTTAGACGACATTGATAGTATATTTTCAGAAACACACAATGACAAACTGCCACCTATCCCTGACGGAGGATGGGGGTGGATGGTTGTCTTTGCCGCATTCCTAACAGCAGCATGTGCAGACGGCTTAGCGTACTCATTTGGTATTCTTCATGAAGAGTTCACTAACTACTTCGAACAATCCCAGTCTAAGACCTCCCTGATCGGGAGCTTATTCATATCGGCGCCGCTAATATCTGGACCAGTAATGAGCGCTCTAGTTGACAGGTACGGCTGCAGGACCATGACAATGATTGCCGCTGTTCTATCAACAATAGGTTTCTTACTGGCCGCTGTTAGCAATTCAGTAGAAATGCTGTGTTTGACGCTTGGATTTTTCAGTGGTACAACGATGGGAATTTTTTATGTTACCGCCGTAGTACCCGTCGCATTTTGGTTCGATAAAAGAAGAACTCTTGCAGTATCTATAGCTTCATGTGGTGTAGGAGTTGGAACTCTGATATACTCGCCACTAACCGACTTCCTTCTACAGCATTATGATTGGAGAAATACTCTTGTTTTATTGGGTGGTACCGTTTTAAATGTGTGCGTCTGTGGAGCTCTGATGAGAGATCCGGATTGGATGATAATCAAAGAATTAAGAGAAAAGAAGGAAGCTAAGGCAAGATCAAGAAAATCTTCGAGTGCTGGATCTATTTCGTTAAGATCAACCGGCGGTGACTCTATGTATTTGAGCGCTGATGAAATAAATGCGTTATTAAAAAGTGGTAGAAGCCCAGAATATATTTTGGCCACACTGGCAACTTCTCTGGCAGAGGCTGAGCAATTAGAGGCGACAACACAGATGAATGTTGAGCAGTCAAACAAAAGAGCTCATTCTGTCATACAAGTTCCTACTTTCGTCCAAAAACGAGAAGAGGTAGGATTTATACAATCAATATGAATGTGTATTAATTTAATACAATTAAAAGGTCACCCACATTTTTTTCAAAAATGTATTATTATATATATTTAAATAGTTACTATGTTTTTAGGTACCAGCGGAGGTGATAGAAAAACTGATGACTAATAAACGTTTGTACAATATAATTCTTCAAAACTATCCCGATTTGCTCACAAGAAGACATTCGGAAGTCAATTTCAACGTTGAACCATCGATAGCTAACAAACTGACGGAACCAAAGAAAATGAATTTAACTCTGATGGCTAAGAAACCGAAAACAGAAACTGAACAAACAAAAACAGGTAAAACAGAGGAGGATAAAGAAACGCCTAATAATAAAATAACAAGTAACGTAGTAGCTGTTATAACGGATACCAAAGCAATAGATCAGAAACCTATACCGAACCCAGTCAAATCAATAGAACAGCCTGGTTGGCTTTCAAGACAAATGAACATTGACCACCAATACTTAAGGGATATGACGTTATATAAAAACACCATCATGTATCGTGGGGCGATGCTGAATATACCAAGATATAAACTCCGAGCTTCATCATTGCCAGACATTTACAAGAATTCGACATGGTCTTTGTGGTCTAGTTCAGATGATAATAAGGTATGTTTTACAGGTAATTGTCATTCCTATCAATGTGTAAATAATGTCGTCGCTGTTATAATTTACAGACTTAAGGACGAACGGTAGTGAACTGATAGTTAAAATCTGTAAGCCAGGGCTGTGACCATTCCCTTAACGCGTCGTCAATTAAATTAAGTTAACCGCTTTTTAATACGTTCTTCATTTTTCAGAAATGGTACGGCAAAATGATAGATGGCTTCAAATCGACCTTCGACTTCAAAATGTTTACAGAATTTCATTTCCTCATTTTTAACTTCGCGAGTCTTATCCTTGCTGTGTGGGCCATCATCCCTTACTTCTTCCTGAAATCTTACATGACAGCTGTGAATATGGAAGGTGGAGCGACCATGATCAGCATCATTGGAATCGCGAGTGGAATTGGCATTGTGAGTATACATTTCACTTTATTAGCCGACTTCCGAAAATGGAGGAGGTGGAAGAGGAGGAGGAAGGTGGAGGAGGGTAAAATTTTTGCGACTGGTAACGCGCAGCGTCATGACGGTCAGTAATTGGATGGGTGACCGTCTGGGAACACTGCGTCAGGTTGGCTTTTTGTTTTTTGTTCAATTTGTTTTTTTTTTGTATTTTCAATTCGTTTTGTTTTTATTCGTTTTTTTTTTTTAATTTTTTTTTATTATTTTGCCAAAGAAGTTTCACTTCTGATATATACTTGTATCGTACATGTATACTTTGTACCCACGCAATTTTAAATGTAAGTTACCACAGAACTTTTGACTCGGTGGACAGATTTTGATTTAAAAAAAAATTCAAATGGTGGTGCATCATATTATATTCTCATTTAAATTTAATTGCGATCTAACGGGTATTTTTTTGAGTTATATCTAATAATTCTTATTTACTTGACAATTTTTTCGTCTACCTACGTTGTATTACTTATCGATGTAATTGAAGTCGGTAATTACTGAAGTCGGGAAATAATTATAGTACGGGATCCCTAGTACATATTTTTCACCTGATTAGTATCAAGCTAATTTTCCGGGAGTAGCTTCATTTTGATGAGACGAACAAAAAGTTCCTCTTCGAAAACTCTCGATTGTGGTAGATAATAGAGTTAGCAGGAGATAGAGCAGCAGTGAGCGTAGGACCGGGATAACGTACCGTGCCATTTGTAGGACAATATTACCATCAAATTATATAAATATTAACCAACTAAAAGAAAAAAAAACAGAAAAAAAATCAATTTTTGATGACCTTACGAGGTCATCAAGTTGATAACCTCGTAAGGTCATCAAAAATTATTACTAACCAGCTGAACCCATATTGGAGCAGCGTGGTGGATTAAGCTCTGATCCTTCTTCTACATGGGGAAAGAGTCATATGCCCAGCATTTGGGATATTACAGGCTGAAGTGATAATAAATCGTACTAGAAGTCTAGAAGCTTAAAAATACTTCCTTTTTCTAGGTGGGTTTAGGATGGTTCGGTGACCAACCCTGGTTCAACGTGACCAAAGCATACGCCGTATGCCTCATCATCTGCGGTTTATCCATCGGCGCCTATCCTCTATTCATTAAGAACTACTGGGCTGTGGCGATCATTTCAACAGTCTTTGGCGTCTCCTACGCCAGTTCGTACTCATACACTCCAGCGATATTGATAAAATTGGTGCCTATAGACTATTTCACACTTGGCTATGGACTTATCTTGCTGAGTCAAGGAATTGGTCATCTGATTGGTCCACCTATCGGGGGTAAGTTTGGAATTCACATAAAATATGATGTTTTTATAATAACTGTAAGTTAGATTTAAATTAGTCCGGATGTATAAACACACAAATTTCATTTTCTCCTATTGAAATATAGCCTATGTCGCTCAGTAATAGCGGAATTCTACTGAAAAAAAGAAAACAATCCTAAGAATTAATGTTTTTTTATATATATTTTTTTTTTGATAAATATGTTTTTTTAAATATTCTGTTGTACCTATTTTTATTATGTTTTTAGGTCTCCTTTTTGATTTAACGATGACTTGGGACTTAACATTCTACGTGGGCGGTGTATGGGTGATATTAGGCGGTGTGTGTGTCGGTATAATACCGTACACGAGGAACGTGCGTCTGTGTGGGTCGGCGCCATTGCTAAATGAACTTGAAGAAGCACAGAGTAAAAAGTCTGTTAATGTTTAACCAAAGATAATAAAGAGATAAGAAATGTGTAAATAAATGCTTTGTTACTGTGTGTCGTTTTCTTATTTGCTTTTCCTTATCTATGCAAAAAAATTAAAGTTATAGGTAGAATGTAAAACGTAATCTAAGAAAGAAATCAGTTTGAGATAAAATGAGGTAAATTTGTCTATTGACTAAAGATTAGTTCCTGTATTCAAAAAAACGATTTGTTTTGCTTAGGAACTGTTTTTTCTAAGTGAAACTTCATTAGAATCGTTGTGATTTCAAACCGGATGCAACGGCAAAAACGACAGGTGAGGGCGCGCCGCGCTGCAAGCCGCTAATTTTAAATTAGTTTTCCAAAGAAGTTTCACTTCTATCGTGTGTGAATCGCAGACACACCTTTTTTTTAAAAAAAAAAACAGGTACCGGACATTAAAGTACAAGTTGCTATACAACAGTCTAATTACTTTTTTTTTCGCACAACGGCCCTCAGTAGGATTTTCTCATGCGTCCGGAAACACACACAATACACAAGCATTTGTGCTTGACCACGACACATATTGCCCATACAAATGTTTTTAGTGAGTGGGGATCGCGAATCTGCAACCGCCAGCGCAACAGCCAGTGCTGTGACCGCTGCGCCAACACGTCACTTCTAGTGATAATTTGAAAAATTGATTACGAAATTGTTTTGAAATGACAAACAAAAATATTAAAGCAATATAATCTGACTTAAAAACATCTAGGTACTTTATCTATATCTATAAAACTAGCCGACCCATGTCCACTTCGTTTTACGTTTTTTTTTTTATTTATTTAACTAGGTCGGCAAACAAGCGTACGGCTCACCTGATGGTAAGACCGTAGCCTATAGACGCCTGCAACGCCAGAAGCATCGCAAGCGCGTTGCCGACCCTATCCCCAATCCCCCCCAGGAGCTCTGGTCACCTTACTCACCAACAGGAACACAATACTGATTGAAAACAGTATTATTTAGCTGTAAATTTGCGTTAGATAATAATCAATTATTTTTGTGATGCAAATAGGTATATAGTAAAGTTTTCATCTTGCTTGCATTTCTCCGACTTTATTTACATATATTATTATTTGTCACTGAATGTTTTGTTCAATAACAATAAAATATAGTCTATGTCACTCCTGAATAGCTTTCTGTTAGTGAAAGAATTTTCATGATCAAATCATTCAGATCAGTACCTATTTGCGAAGATTACCCCCTACAAACAAACAAAGTTAAGAACTTTATCTCTTTATAATACTAATTAGTAAGTATAGAAGTAGGTATAGATATCGAAAAAAAAGTTGAAGGTCATCAGCGCTCAATGTCCGTGCCAATAATTGTAACAACTGCACTGTACACGGTAAGGGCCCGCCTCTAATATTCTAATATTTACCACTACTACTAATTATCTGTGTTGCAGGACCGATGGCCGTTGGAGCAGACGTGTTCTTGAGTGGATACCGCGTCTTGGCAAACGCAGTGTGGGACGTCCTCCGGCCCGTTGGACCGACGATCTTCGTAAGATTGCCGGTGTAGGCTGGATGAGGATTGCGGAAAACTGGGATGTCTGGCGCGAACTTGGGGAGGCCTATGTCCAGCAGTGGACTGCAATAGGCTGAACTAACTAACTAACTACCACTACTAAGCAAAAACTCGTTTCTATTCGTCAACCATATACTCCATGCTCGAAATTTCTATGAAAAAGTAATATTTATATACACACGACTGAAGTAAAACTTACAAAACGTTACTCTCTCTCTTTCTACCTTCACTAACTTATATCTCCCTCTTAACTTCCGCTTGCCATACTGATCACACTATTCGTAACGCTCTCGTCACGCATTCACCAGCTTACTCCCTTTTTTTACGTGGGGAAAATTCATCATGGATACCCTCCGGCGCGGGGGCACCAGAGGGTTATGTCAGACTCCTACTGACCAAAAACCATCCACGTGTGAGCAGACATCCGCCTGAGTGGGGCGAGATGGGGTTGCGTTAACAGTCTCCACCCCGCCCCGGCGGTTGGCCCGAATGTAAACATCCGGGCCCCGGCACCCAGAGGGGCGGCACCCACAAGACCACCCCTCCCGACGACGTGGGATCTCAAGCCAGCCGAGGATCCCCCGACCCCCAGCCAGCCACCCCACTTAGGGGACGCTCAACCGGACCAGTCTATCGTCTGCAGAATGGGGACACATGTCCAGGAGCGTCCCCCCCTCCAAGTCAGGCAGGCCTGACCTCCAACGCCCGGCATCACGGCGTTGGGGGTCAGGCCCGCCCGACCTCCAACGCCAGATCGCACCGAGCAACCGAGCAAAACTCCAGGGAGCCCAGCACGACCTGGCAACTACCCCACGGGTCCGCCGGACTGCACCAACAACTGAGCTTAAAGCTCCAGGCAGCCAGCACAGCCCAGCCCTCACACATCACGTCTGCCGGATTGCACCAGCAACCGAGCAAGGCTCCAGGGAGCCAGCACAACCCGGCCGGCAAACCGCGCTTTCGCGCTACAGGGCGGGCAAGTGAACTTGATGACCTCATAAGGTCATCAAAAATTGATTTTTTTTCTGTTTTTTTTTTCTTTTAGTTAGTTAATATTTATATAATTTGATGGTAATATTCTCCTCCAAATTGCGTGGTACGTTATCCCGGTCCTACGCTCACTGCTGCTCTATCTCCTGCTAACTCTATTATCTACCACAATCGAGAGTTTTCGAAGAGGAACTTTTTGTTCGTCTCATCAAAATGAAGCTACTCCCGGAAAATTAGCTTGATACTAATCAGGTGAAAAATATGTACTAGGGATCCCTACCTATATGTTGATATTGTGTAACAAATTTCATCATTTATGTACATAATAAACCTCAATAGAGTTTATTATATTTAACGGCAGTAAGAGACCGAACATAATTATCTCTAAATATGGCGCCAGACTAATCTGAATAGGTATCTACCTACAATTGAATTGTTTGATAAGCGCACAACGTCTACGCACGTTTTGTTTTCTCGTATTTGGGTTGCCATTTTACTAATAGTACATACTTAATTCGACCGTCATACATTTTTTCATGTATTTTCGGGGATACTCGTAACTTCGTCGCTTGTGAACCGCCGACGTTGACGCCGCGTTGGCGCAGCGGACGCCGCGTTGGCGCAGCGGTTACAGCACTGGATTGCGATTGGCTGTTGCGCGGGCGGTTGCGGGTTCGATTCCCGCACACGACAGCATTTGTATTGGCCATACAGATGTTTGCCGTGGTCTGGGTGTTTGTGCAGTCCCTGTGGGTTACCCCACCGTGCCTCGGAGAGCACGTTAAGCCGTCGGTCCCGGTTGTTATCATGTACACCTGATAGCGATCGTTACTCATAGTAGGGAATATATCCGCCAACCCGCATTGGAGCAGCGTGGTGGATTAAGCTCCGATCCTTCTCCTACATGGGGAAGAGGCCTATGCCCAACAGTGGGATATTACAGGCTGAATCGTGATCGTGATCGTTGTGAACCGATTTTGATAATTCTTTTTTTGTTAGAAAAGAGATATCCCCAGCTTGGTACCATGATAAGGAACCCGAGGGGAACTTTTGAAAATCGTAGGTACCTAGTGACGACTAGTGCGTTTGTTAATTTTAAAAAATTCCTGTCACAAATACCTACTTAAAACGCTTTTGTTTAGGTATGACCCATTTTCTTTTGTTTTCGTTATTTGTTTATGCGGGCAGTGAATAAAAGTAGTTACTAGTACTAAAGTGTAGTGTTCCTGTGGTGATCGCTTACCATCAGGTGGTCCAACGCTTGCTTGCCGACTTAGTACCTAGTATATAAAAAATATATCTACATATAGTTACTGCTGCCCATAATCATCTATAATATTAAAAAAGTAGCGGGTACACATTTTTGTTCTTTGAGAAATATTTTTGCTTTATTTAAGATGAGTTTCAGGTCTTTTTCAAATTTATTACTTTTCAATATACGAAAGGAGTTAAGAGGATATGGATAGGTTTGGATAAATAAAAAATACATAAAACTTTATACAATGACAACTTTATTGAAATTCATTTAATGACAACAATTTCATGGGTTCAGACTTACAACAATAGCAACACCGGGAAAATCAGCGACAGATACAATTACAATCAAGGATAGGTATCGAAAATGACAATTAAACATAATTAAAATTGAATACAATAGTAATTTCACTAAAGATCGGTTCCTATATTCAAAAAACGATTCGTTTTGCTAATTACGAACAAGAAATGAGCAAAACCAACCGTTTATAGAATACAGGAACTTGACTTAGGTCGAAATTATAAATTTTTTTTGACATTTCTCGTTTTTCGAAACAAAAATCAATAAGGTACATACCATGTAGGTACATACCTACTCAAATATAATGATTAAAGATCGGATAATTATAGCTATTTTTTAATATTTGTGTAAAATAACATAACATTTAATAACTTTTTCGTATATATTAAATTAGGTATTTTTGCTATAGGTTCTCTTTCTAATATAATAACAAACAATGCATGTAGCTAAATATAATTAGTCTCGAATGTGCGAAGAAAATATTACAGAGATATTTGAAGCTGTACAATTAAATATTTTACAAATAACTTATTAAATTTTAATAGAATTCACGTTAATAAGTGGACAATATCTTGAAATAAAGACACCAAATTTAAACACTTATAAATTAGAAATATTAGAATGTAAGTATTTGACATAAAAATTGGAGGGAATACACTAAACTATAGATGATATGAATATAGATAAAAATAGCTTAAAGTTATTACCAGTTTTTTTTATTACTCTAAATACGGTGTCGATTCTGTGACACATTATATTTAATTATAATCATAAACATATATTATTTAATTATAGTAAAATATTTCACGTAATTACGTTGTTTGTTAACAATAAGTAAAATACTTAAAAAAATATATAAGAATACAGACAAAAATGTAAAACAAACAGACAAAGATTCTTAAATTTTACTTTTAATACATTGAAATATTTTACTTAAAATATTTATTCCCAAATGTATTTGGTTAACATAAAAAGGAGTTTGAAAAAATAAATATTCATATTGTAATTTACTGTATAGTGTTGTATAACAGTAATGTATTAAAACAATAAAATTTTATCAAAAAATTAATTTAATAGAAACGTTTTTTATGAAGCTAAAATTTTTTGAGCTATTTTTTTAAACTAATTCTCTATAAGCGAAAATGATTAAAGGAACTCTTCATTATTTCACATGACAGTCACATGGTCATACCGAAAAAAAGTTACATTAAAAACTATTTTTTCTAACAGAACATATTTTCGAAAATTAAATTACCTAATTGTTTATTTTATAAAAAAATAACATTAACTTTTCTTTCTCATTTTAGACTTTATTTTAGAACTAAGTAAAGAGGTAGATACATGGATACATTTTATACCTTACGCATTATATTATCGTAGCTATGTCATAAGATTTTTCATAAGGAAAGATTACACTTTTTAAATGCGACAAGAGAAGCCACTTTATTAATAACTTTCATTTTTAATGGTGAAGCCATGGATTTAGATCGAAAAGCTATAATTTTAATTTATATTAGCTAATTACTTGAAAATTTAATCTTTATGGAGGTTTGCAGTGTATGCAGGGCATATAGCACTTTTAATAATTTATTCTTTCAATTTCTTTAAATTAAATGTTGCAATAAATATAATTACGTATTTTTCGGTCATACTCATAAGACAGCATTAAATGGCGAACGGTCACACAGTAAATTATAGTTATAAATCGAGTTTTTTCAATTATATTTTTAATGTTACGCCACAGAAAAACTATTTTATGTAAATTTAATAAACATCGGCTAAGATTTGTATGACCCTTACATACACATAAATACACAGTAAAAATATCTGTCATAGTTGTAATTCTACTAAATACTCCCCCTATCTAAATAAATGGCTACACCAATAGAAACTATTACGTCATAATTAACATCTAATAATACTTTCTTTGACATGATAAAGGGAATTGTATATTTAGGAAATATATAACAGTACATATAATAGAGAAGGGAAGACGAATTATCAACAGACACAAAAATACTTATTTAATATTTACAATTAAATTTAGAATTATAATAAATTTAAGAGCTCCCTAAACGTTCAAGACAGCCTTTCAATGTGATGCTTTTAAAATTGTGCATTTATAAAGGATTATTATATAACAACCAATTTATCTTACAATCTATAACAGTTAAAATGCATAAGAATGACTTAATGTCGAAAGCCTCAGACACAACCAGAGAAGGGTATTAATTTTGTATTTCAAGTTCAACGACACATGTCTTCCAATCTTACTAATTAATAACTCGCAAATATTAGACATAATTATGTTATTACAATTTAAATTTTTACTTTCCAAAAGAATCTTTTGGAAAGATTTTTTATGATGACGTAAAAATGAATCAGATGAATTAGTAGAATGATTGACTACTCTAGTCATAGTCAATAATTTGACCTAATCGTCAAATGTAACACAATTAAAGTAATAGACTCGAAATCAATAAAAAATTATTAATTTCAAACCGAATACTTTCTATTTCTTTTCTTAATCAAACGTCTTGATGGTTGTTTTAATTTTTATAAACATTATAAAAATATCATCTGATCAAGGCAAAGGTTTAAAGGTTTTAGGTGACCAAAACCTATCCTTTATTAATAGGTTGTCTCCCGTGAGGTTAGATCTAACCTCAAATTATTTATCTACGCATATGTCACGATCTCATCCGTTTTGTAGTCTGTTGTCTCCCGCGCGGTTATATCTACACGACAAATTTTTTCTCCGTTGTTTCCCGCGCGTTTATATCTAACCTCAGGTAATTAACTCGTTTTGAAACCTTATTTAACAAAAATAGAGCTTAAAATAGTTTACAGGCGTATTTTAGTATATTCAGTACGAAATTAGATACCAATTAGACCAAACATTAATTTAGTTTTCATATAAGTTTTCCAAGATTCAACCAGTCAAAGTCTTCACTTTCGTGTAGACGTTCCATTTTTTATTATAGTATTTTATTATAGTGTTTTTCTTAAACTTTATTACGAAAAGGTAAGTTACTGTTATTTTTTACAGTATTTATATCATAAAGATGACAGCAAACACAATCATTGGCTGTTCTAATGTCCGTACCTACAAAAAAACTCAAATAGAAAATGTACTTAGACAAGTAGATGACCTTTACAACATTTTCAACGTGCGATATTTTATTTTTTTCCTTGAGACCTTAGTAAAAAATGTAATTATTGTAAAGTAAAGTTATTGCAGATTACGCATTAGTTACTGTTTTGGTAATATATTCCGTAAATATTTTGTTTTTCATAGGTAAATGTGAAATGGCTGTTTTTCTACTTGAACATTTTCAAATTTATTTATGTGTGCGTGAGCTTCAAAATGGCCGGTTAACGTTTTTCAAACACAGGATGATTGTTTTTGCGTTTTCAACCCGAACAAGTAAAGTTTGCGACATTATACTTTTAAGCGACTTCAAAAAAAAGGAGGTTTCTTAATTCGACCGTATATTTATATTTTAAGGTGTTCGCGGATAACTTCATCGTTTTTAAATTCGTCAAGTGATAATTCTTTTTTTGTTGGAAAGGAGATATTTCATGGGGCTAAGCTTTAGAAAGACGGACATCGATTTATGGGGTTTTGTGGGGAGAGTGGGGGAGGGGGGGTGGGTAACCGTCTGGTACCACTCCCACCATGTGCGGAATCGATTTATGGTGTTTCTGGGGAAGAGCGGGGGGGGGGGAGGGCTACTCTCTGGTACCACTGGATTTATGAGGTTTTTGGGGGAAGAGGGGAGAGGGAGTGGGGTGGCTTATCCTCTGGTACCACTCCCTCACTGTTTATTAACCGACTTCCAAAAAAGGAGGAGGTTCTCAATTTGACTGTTTTTTTTTTTGACTTTCGTTAAGTATGGCGAAATAAAAGTTTTCATTTTTGATTTTTGTTCGTGTTATTGTAATTAGTTGTTTTAGTTTGTAAAGAAATTATTGTTAAAATTATTTATTTGAATTTGGTATTATTTATTATTATTATGATTTTATTATTGTATTTGCAAATTGTCGTAATTTTTACTTTTATTTGTTTTATCCATTTTAAGACGAATTGTTTGACTTAATAGGTCATTTGTTACCTGAAATAAAAAAATGTTTTTATTATTAAGATTATTAGAAAAAAATGCTGTCTAATGAGTTTTTTGCGACATCTCTTCTCTTCTCACGTCGGTTTAAAAGGAACGGGCAAATTGTAATGGGTTTCTCGCGACATGTATATATACGCGATGCGCATACATGGCAAATATGATTTTCCTCTGTAATAATGATTAGTTTAGTTTTCTAGCACTGGGAAAAACAGAAATGTGAATGTTTCCTCTATAATATTTATTTATTTAGTTTTCTTGTACTGGCAAAGAGATACATGTTCCTGATAGGTTTTATAAAAGCAGTAATCGAAGTACATTGGCCTGGACGGCCAACAAACAGGAAAACGTTTTTTATAAGTTGTGTTCGTTAATAAATGATATTTAAAAAAAATGCTGCCTTTTTATTTGTACATGTCGTTCACAGGATTACTGCATCATTTCATCTGAAAAACTGAAAATAAATAGATATATCTGTATGTTGTAAAGATCAATTCCATACTGAGCCATAAAATTTTTATTTTACTTAATCGAAAAAAAATCTTTTTGTTTTAAGTGAAACTTCTTTAGGCGCATGAGGGTAAAATTTGAGACAAAGGCAACGCATCGTAAATGATTTTATACCACATTGAATACACGAGTTCTCATCCGATCACCGAATTTAAGCAACATCGGGCGCGGTCAGTACTTGGATGGGTGACCGCCTGGGAACACCGCGTGATGTTGTCTTTGTTTCAATTAGTTTGCCAAAGAAGTTTCACTTCTGTAAAGTGTACTTTGTACGCACGCCATTTTTTTTATGTAACTAGATCAGCAAACAAGCGTACGGCTCACCTGATGGTAAGCGATTACCGTAGCTTATAGACGTAAAAAATGTTATTTTGGTATATGTACCGGGTATACATCCATAAAAATTTAGTCAAAGTGGTTATTTTAATATTACAAACAGACACTCCAATTTTATTTATTTGTATATGTACATAATATATTATATATTATTATTACATAACGTATTTATTACATATACAACCCGAACCCATTACCTAAAAATTCATTTATTGGACAAAAACTACGTTTATATTGAATATTGAAAACGAGCATAAAATGCATTGAAGGAAAAAGAACATGCTGTAGATTTTGTGTCATACATTAACCAAGGTCAGTAACGTCACCCCATGCCTATCAATTTCTGCACCGTTATGCTCTATGTTTGGATCGAGATTTCTTATTTTCTTAATAAGAAAATTGTATACATATTATACACCGATGCAAAGTGTATTTTGTGTACTTTATGAATATTTATAATGATATTTGTCGAGAATAGGTAAAATAATTATGTATAGTTTGCTTTCAAAAAAATATCCTAATTTCTCGCCCTCTTTTGATATTATTGTCCAAAAAATATTGTTTTCAGTTTTATCGTTGCGTTCTTCATCTTCAATACTAATTTTGATTAGTTTTTCTAAATTAACTATGAAGTAGAAACCCCGTACCTAAGGTAATTGCTTTACAAGGTGTAATTGAAATGTCGATCGTGATTCAAGCGCTCTCAATCTAGACCACCTATTTTCAAGTATAAAAAAGAAACTTTGAACTGTATCACAATTTATTTATTTTGCTGTTAGAGCTAGTTAGATACTATTGGGAAACAGAATAAGTAGAATCAACGACAAATGTATCATAATACTTTATTTTTTCGACATGTTTTTGCACCAAGACCACTTTTTCTCTCTCCCTCTGAAACAAGCGCGATTTTATAATTGATATACGCACATGTACAACACTTTTTATACAGTAAATTAAAGCTTAGTTCATACTCTTCAAAATAATATAAGCGTTTTTGTTCTAAGTATAGAAACTTGTGAGTTATGAGGAAAAAACTACGACTCAAGTAACGCGCGCTTATCGAATCATATTACCGCGGGAAATGCGAGGTCAGCGCCGTGCGGGCGGTGCGGTAGACTCAGTGCTGAGGTTATATCTAACCTTGCGGGAGACAACGGGAGTTCGCGCTGGGCGAGTCCGGTATACCAGAGGTTAAGCATATATTAATATTCATTTTTGTATACAATCGACCGATAAACATTTTGCCAAAGAATCGATTGTATATTTATTAAAGAATTTTTTATAAAAATAACGGCGAGTTCCAAACTAGAAAATAAATTAAAATGATGGCTTTATTCTGTCACACAGCCTAATGATTTTAACAATGTTAAAAGTTTTTTATAGTCTACAATCTTAAATGAGAATAGTCATTTTCTTCTTCTTCTTCTTCTTGTATAATGGCTCCCGTGAGGATTTGCCAATGTCAAAGTGAGTAATAAACAACACAAACAGATATATAAATAAATCAATTGAAAAAATTTTTCTTCTTCTTATATAATGGCTCCCGTGAGGATTTGCCAATGTCAGAGTGAGTATTTGAGTAATAAACAACAGCAATACAAACAGATATATAGATAATTCAATTATTGAAAAAATGGCGGGAAAATACAAGGCGCGCGGCCATCCCAAAAAAAAGACGACCGCGCGCCCCGAAATCTCCCGCCCAAGTCCATGTTCAATCAATAGTCATTTTCTCAAAGTTGTTTTTATTTGACATACATATTTAAACTACATAATAGATAATAAATAAATAGTTTACAAAAGACAAAAGAATATCAAATTTAAATTAAAGATAAAATTAAGTAAATCTAACGCTGAAGAACAGTCAGTGGAGTTAACGAATTTCTACGATTTTTTTTTAAATTATAGTTAACATCATGTAATTCCATATTCTCGTACATGTATATGTTTTATATTCAGAACGAAATAGGAGCCAAATTTTAGTAATATTCGTGTAATAAATTATATTTATTAAACACATAAATGTGAATAATATGATTGCGTGATATGCTGCGCTGGGGATCGCGAGTTCGATCCCCGCACATGGCAAACATGACGTGTATTGGCCATACAGAGTTACAGAAGGCGTTTGTCTTGTGTATTATGTATGTGTATAGTTGGGACACAAGAGTAAATCCTAGTGGGGGCCGTTGGGCCGTTGAGTATGAGGCATTTATTTATTTATAAATTAAAAGTAAAAAACTTTTTAAAAAACAAGCTGTTATTTGAATGCGCTAGTTACCAATGCATTGTCATCCAAATTGAACTTGTATACAACATTTCAGCTCAATTGGTTGAAGATGTCTGCTTCCAAATTGAGTTGCAAAATTTCACCCGAACTTAGGGGCTGTCTCCACGAGCGAGCGTATCGCCGGCGATAGTATCGTCGTGCCACCTATTTCTATAACTCTCTATGGAGCTGTCTCCACGAGCGAGCGTATCGCCGGCGATACGCTCCCTCGTGGAGACAGCAATCTGTATGAAAATGTCTCCGCGAGCGAGCGTATCGCCGGCGATACGCTCGCTCGTGGAGACAGCCCCTAACATACATACAGACATACATACTACATACATACATACATGCATACATACATACATACATACATACATACATACATACATGCATGCATACATACATACATACATACATACATACATACATACATACATACATACATACATACATACATACATACATACATACATACATACATACATTGCAAGTTAAATAAAAGCTTGTAATTTATATTATTGCTGTTCCTGAAAATGAGCGTTGTATGTAGAGAACAATTTTTAAAATGTAGAAACTGTGCTTTTGACAACGAATTTATTCATAATTTCATTACAATAGAAAGGTTATCCCTATACAATCATACTATAAGGCTCCAACTTAATTTTGAATATTGTTATTATATTAATAATAGTAAAGCACACCCACACGCTTGAGCGTTTGTCGCGTGCAAAAAAAATGATTGAAACTTTTATGACATTCAACAAGTCTCATAGTTCAGGACGCTCGTATTATCAACGACGTCATTTCGAACTAACGATTGTGTATAGGCTATCAACAACGCTAACGTTAAATGGCTTAGAAAAGGTCGTAGAAAAGGCTTAAGACATATATTCTCACTGGAAAATCACCTTAAGTTACATCAAATATATTAACATTAAACTCTATTGAAATAAAACTATTTCCTCTTTAACTTTTGATTAACAACTGTATATCTTTAACATACACTCTCGGTCAAGCTGCTAGTTAAGTACACCGACCTGTCATCTTTTGTCTTTGTCGCTCGCGTATAAACATATTGCGGTTGCGCTCACACAATACGGGGTCACTTCACCTGTGTGAGCGCAACCGCAATATGTTTATACGCGAGCGACAAAGACAAAAGATGAGGGGTCGGTGTACGAATTTATTTCTATTCCGCGACCGCAGTATATAAATACTTAAATCAAAACAACAACCCTAGGAGTCGAAAGTAGAGTGCAAACTGGCACTACAAAGTGCACCGACGGTCTAGTCAAAACTTCTTTGTATATTTTGCAATTATATCTGAGAAAAATACTTTAACAAACTTTTACATGATTAACGCAGCGTCGGTTATGTAATTAATATAACGTGTATGTAATTTTGTCATTTTCACCTGGAACGTCAAGTTGTTTTTTAACAAAAATACAAAAGGACTTAAAAACTTGATACATATTTATGTACTCTTAAATAGCGCTTTCTTTTACACAATACGCACAATTTAATTATGAGAGACTTTGACATGTAAAAAGTTTACGCGATGTGTACTTTTAAAAACATTTAAAAGGTATCATTGTGCATTATTTTTTAGAAAAGTTAAGAAAAATAGTTTCATTTCAGTTCACAATAACATGGCGTGTTACGTACATTTTTTTTTTAATTACACACCATTTCCTAGCACACTTAATACATTTTAATATTAAACACTTTTATTATATACTAAAGTAGTAAATAATTAATTTTAAAGATCAGAAAAATATTCCATTAACTATACCTAAACATCTTAAAGTGAAACATAATTAATTTAAATTATATACTATAAATCGGTACTTTAGAATGTGATATATTCTTAATGGTCAAATACTTATTTGAGTTATTTGCACACAGTTTAAATTAAAATAAATTAACAACAGTACATCAACACTACTCATCAATTATTTACTACCCAGATAGCATGTAAACTTGAGGCAAGTTTGATTATCTTTGATTTTAAATTGCTGCGTCAAATATGACGAGGCAAGTTTGTGACAATATAGCTGCAACTTTGTTAAGTTAAATATGAAGTTTCAAGTTTGCGACAATATTGCTGGAATATTGTTAAGACAAAAATGATGTTTCAAGTTTGTGACAATTTTGCTGAAATATTGTTATGACAAAGATGATGTTTCAAGTTTGTGGCAATGGAATAGAGCCAATCTAGAGAATCCTGAATCGCGCTATCAATGTTTTTAAGCTCACTTAGTATATATACAGTTATCAGGACAGTGTAGTAGGGAGTACGTCTCTACACAGAGGAGCTACAGTCGTCGCGGAGGGATGTTCTAATTTCCGCACGTGGATCAATCACTGATAATAATAACCACTAATAATAATAAGTAATAGAATAGCGATAAGCGTTTTTTTATCAAGTTTGAATTTCCTTTGAAAAAACAAACTTCATGCAAGTTTGTCACCGTGAAACTAGCAAGTTTGATTTAAACTTGCTGCAAGTTTATAAAGTTGCCATGGCAAACTTGAAGCAAGCCTTCATTTTTGATGTATCAAACTTGTTGCAAGTCTGAAACAAGTTTATATTGTTATCTGGGTAACTACTTTAAAACATTTATTTCCATTTATTAATACCAGATATGATATTGTTGTTTCCGTATTATAATGATAACAGTACATTAAAATCGATTACAAGAATCATATGCATCTTCAGAGATTTTGATTAAATATAATGTGGTATAACGAATATACTGTATTATGTGTGTATGTGTGTGCGTTATCCTTCACCTACATGGAGCAAGAGGCCCATGCCCAGCAGCGGGATGTTACAGGCTGAATCGTATTTATTGTTACACAATAAAATACGTTATTTCATAATTCGTCAGACATGTTATAAAGTTTCTGATAATAATTTGTCAAATATGTAATTACATACAAAATATCATTTCGACTATTTACTGTAAATGTTTTAAACATTCATAATTATAGTATCATTGTAAAATTTGTTAAATATCTATATTTATTACATAATAATACTTTCTTTTAATACTTTTGACAACATTAAAGATTAGGTACATAAATTATGATATTATTGATAGTACTATTAAATGGACAGTAACGGTTTATTTAAATTGACTTTGAGCAAGAATTAAGTTAGATGAAAGTCTCTCAATTATATACTTAAAGTATACAGCAGTCGATTATTTCCATAATTCTCTTTCGCTACTTATAATGGTTATATAAGTTGCGTGCTTGGATTTTAATGCAATATTGTATTCAATAAAAAGCGTCTTCAATAATCCATTTTTTTACTTTTTAATTTTTTTTCAAGTATTTTTTCCCACAAAATACTGATCACTTTTAAGATTAGAAACTGCACGGCTACGTTCACGATTGCCATCCTTTTTCTCCTCTAAAAATGTTGAAATACATTCAATGTACAGAATGGACCGTTAACAGTTTTATGACAAATAAAATATAGATACCTATATTTGCACATAGAGATTTATGTATATTTTTATGCAGATTCAACTGTTTTAGAGCAGAAGCTGTCATATAAACCACAATCCACAACAAAAGTGTTTGCAGACTTGCATACATTATTTTTTACATGTAAGTCTGATATGTGTTTTATTTGTAAATACATAGATATAAATTTAAATTTGAACACAGATGTTACAAATTAAAGTGAGAGCAAGGCAAGAAAAAAAATATATACTTAAGGTACCTACATTACACCAAAATTGTGTGTCAGTAGGCTTTTGTATATTCGGTAACGTTGTAAGCGTGTTTTGTGACGCATAATTTGTAAAATTCTTACTGTTTAATATGGTAATGACAATTATTATAGTGTATACAGTATTTTGGGAACGAAGTTCCTTAGTTATGGGGCGTTCCGGAAAAAAAGCGTCCGAAATGTTATAAAAAGCGTAAGATTTTTATGTATAGTCTATATATGATGGCTCTACAGTGTCTAATGTATAGTCTACGACGTAGACTGCGTAGACTCTACGTGATGACTGTTATTATCATTGCAGTTTGCTATTATCATTATATCATTCGATAATTATTATATATTATAATAAATGATTGTAAATAAAATAAAGGTGTTAAGATAATTTTGTAAAGTAGGTGTTTTTTTTTTATAAAGAAAATTATAATAAAAAAATGTATACCCGAATAATTATATTCTTCATACCTCGAATAGAACTTGAAATTAATATTTTATAAGAAGGAACTTCGTTTCTATCTGATGTCCCACGACACCACACGGTTTTTTATCTTCTATTTCTGTTTGAATGGGAGGAAAATGAAACGCTTCTGTGTTTGTATGAGTTATTGCATGTGTATTGATTGCGTATTTAGTAGTCGTCTATCAGCGTAAATGGCGTTTAAGATTTTATGTATTTTGCGTAAATGCCTAGATAATATGATCTATGGCGTTTTAAATTATTAGCGTTAATTGGAAATGCAAGCATTTTTAAATTTTAAATTAGTTTGGTAATAGTCATTATGTGTATATTTATCACAAAATATGTTTTGTATGAAAACATACGGAATAGAGAACGGATAGTGTGGAGGAATGTGTAGCGAATAGTTTCAAAATTGTTTGTTAGTCAATTAGTTATTTTGTTATAATATTTTAATTATTAGGAAGTTAACAAGGACTTGCCATGGTTAGGTAAAATACAATAACATATAAATATCATCTGAGAAAATTGAGTTCAAAGTTTTGTAAAAGTTTTAACCTTATCACACTTATTTAACAAATTTTGTCATGGAACTGATTTGGCGAGGAATATTTTACGACCGGCCGTCTGCCTGATATCAACCCTCCTTGGGAATTCCTGGCTAAGAAGAAGGATAGGTGGGAAGGATTTATGTGAGAAAAGGATCTGGGGTTAGGGATACTAGTGTCACGGATTACTGGCAGGGGTGTGTGACGTAGCGGTTCCAACCAGTTATCGGATAGATATCTAGTGGTTCCATCTTCTGGGTATTTCCTGCTGTACCCTACCTTAGTAATTGTTACCTAAGCATGGCAGTATAGCAGTAGAGAGTTATGCCTTGATTACACGTACCGAGTAGACAAACAAGAAGAACAAAGTGGCGAGACAGTAGCTTGGCTCCCGTTCTATACACTAGGCCGAGTGTCCTTCCTCCCGCGTCCCCGCACTGTCTCGCTCACTCACTCGGCACGTTTGAACGTGCACTGTGTCGCCACTCGGCCACATGATTGTTGTGACGTCGACTTTTTACGATCCATCGTATCCGAATTGTAGTTTCAATGTCTGTGTTAATCTATACTAATATTATAAAGTTGAAGAGTGTGTTTATTTGTTTGTTTGAACGCGCTAATCTCAGAAACTACTGGTTCGATTTCGAAAATTCTTTTAGTGTTAGATAGCCCATTCATCACGCTTAGACCAATAGGAGCGGAGCACCAATGAATAATGTTTAAAAATCGGGGTATTTTTTCGTTTTGAGAGCTTCAGCTGCGTGCGCTGCGTAAACAGTTAAAGTTTCGAAAGAATCATGTATGATAGAATTGTTCCTATTCCACGCGGACGAAGTCGCGAGCAGAAACCAATTTCAAAATATGTGTGGAACAGCTACTCGCTTATATCACTGTCTCGGCCGAGAACAATGTTACTGTCTCGCCCGTGTATTCGGAACGTGTGATCAAGGCATTAGTTAGTGGACATATCTAGCGGTCGGCCTTGAGTGGAGCTAGGGGCGCGAGCGCGGCGAGTGAGGCGCGGCGACGACGCTGCGCGGCGGGCGAGGCGGGCTCCGTGGCGGCGGGCAGCAGGCCGGCCGCAGACCCGCGGGCGGCGCGCGGCTCCAGCTCCAGCGACAGCGTGTACTGGCGCTCCTCCGGGATCACCAGCGAGCGGTCCAGGAGGAACTCGCACACCTGTACCGTGCCCGTCTCGTTATATTCCAGTTTGTTTGTTTTGTGCGATTATGTGGACGTGGGTGTAAATGTGAATGATTCCCACATCACGTCGGGGTCACCAGTTTGGAGGTGCGAGAGGAACTGGGTGTGAAGTTCCTTTTCCACCGTCGCAAAGGGTAGAATCCTCCGACCAGACTGGAGTTGTAACTGGTGGGCCCGCCCCCCGACGGTTGTTTTCGAGTTCTTGTATATATGTTCTTGTATATAACTGTTTAATCGCTCTGATAGCTTTGATATATCGCGATATAGGATACGTCAGTTTGAAGTTCGTACATAGATGTCGCTACAGTTTGTTTGTTTGTTTGTGTGTCAGTGTGTTATATGATGCTTCTAGAAAAACTGACCGAATAACATTTCGATTTAAAGCCTTTGTTTTTAAATCCTTTATTAATTATGTTGTATATAATATTCATATTTAACTAATTATTTCATCTGAATTAGTTGTTAAACATTAATGAACAATGTTATGTTGTCAAAAAAGGGAAACTAAAACCAGTTCTTTTTGGGGAAGTCTGAGAATAGAACTTTATTTATCATTAAGGTTTTCTTTTATTATGCTACTACTCCGAATTTGATTTGTGGATAAAATTTTGACTGAAGTTTCCAATCTTTTGCTAATCGGCGCAACCAAATGCGATTATTTTACTGATTTTTTTGGAAATAAAGTAGCTTACCTTTGGTATGTGATCAATTTTATACGGAGTCTGTTGGAAGTTCCTGATTTCCCGTATTACGTGTGCGATCTGGAAAAAAATTACTGTCAAGAATTTCCTAGTCCAATATCAAACAATTATATACTTTTTAAAAAATTTCAATAAATAATTACAATAATAAATTGTTCAGACCCAGTGTAAAACTTATAGGCAGTAGTAAGTTGTGAATCTTGTTTCGCGGATCATACAGAAACATCAGTTTGGCTTATAAAAATACTAGCTTCTGCGCGCAACTTCGTCCGCGTGGAATAGGACCAATTCTGTCATACATGATTTGTGCGAAACTTTAACCGTTTACGCAGCGGAAGCTCTCAAAAGGAAAAATAATCCCGATTTTGAAACATTCTTCATTGGTGCTACGCTCCTATTGGTCTTAGCGTGATGATAGCGCCTATAGCCTTCCTCGATAAATGGGCTATCTAACACTAAAATAATTTTTCAAATCGGAGCAATACATCCTGAGATTAGCGCGTTCAAACAAACAAACAAACAAACAAACAAACAAACTCTTCAGCTTTATTTTATTAGTATAGATTTGGAATGTGCAGAAATCGAATCTAAGATCACTAGTGCAACTGAGGTAGGGCACAGCAGGAAATATGCTGCTTAAAATCTGGAGCAGCCCGACTGGGGTACCTCGACCTCAGAAGACCACAGCTAAATAATACTGCTTTCAAGTGGTATTGTGTTCCTGTTGGTGAGTAAGGTGACTAGAGCTCCTGGGGGGGATTGGGGATAGGGTCGGCAACAAGCTTGCGACGATTCTGGTGTTCATAACTTACAGCATCCGCTTTCCAACGCTTGTTAACCACTTTACTAAAAACGTGCTTATGGTAAAATGACTTACCATTCTCATCTTGGAAAAGTTCAGCAATCCTTCTGGCGTGTAGTTCGGGGTTCCTTCTTCTATAAACGACAGGTCCGATAAATACATGCCCAAATAGGGAATGCAGGGAGGATCGCATCTGTAAGTATAAAAAAATTGCTTTAACTGCTATACTAAAATTATAATGTATGTGTATGTGATTTCAGTATAATAAAAATGTTAAATACCCAGTAGATTAAAACATTACTTATTAATTGAGGAACTTATAGTTTTATCAAATTAATTAGTAAATAGCTACATATTTTAACCGACTTAAAAAAGGATGAGGATCTCAATTCGACTGTATGTTTTGTATAATATTATATGTTTTTCGAATCATCCATTGAAAAATTAAAATTATATTAATTTCAATTAATTAATTACAGCTATTGTAATTAGATTTATCAAACCTGTGCAAAGCTTCGCGCAACACTCTGAAACGACACTCGGACGACGTCAAATTCTGCATTCTCTCTATAGTTTGTTTACTCTGGAACATAAATACATAATCAATATTAAATATATGTTTATTATTACATAACATAACATAACAATACCCGCTATTGTACATCAAAACATAAATAATACATATCACATTGATTTTAACAAAGTATCATAAAGTACAAAGGGCGGCCTTATCGCTGAAAAGCGACCTCTTCCAGGCAACCTAAGGGCAGAGGAGGTATTTGGTTATTTTATTATTTAATCTGTATTAAAAATTTTCTTTAACAAGTTATATCTATACCGCAAGAAAACTCTATTCCCCACACCTCTACATAAGCACTCTAACTAGGTTATGGCTAAACTGGTAGAGATCTCTTTTAGAGATAAGTTCGCCCTTGCCAACTGCCAATGTACTAATATTTTTGTATGTGTCTTTTAAGTGCAATAAAGAATATATAATAAAATTAAACTCTTTACTCATAATCATGAAAATACTCACAGTCTTAGACACCTTCTCCCAAGTTTTCTTCAAACGGTATATCGAAGTGTTGGACAGCGCGGCGCAGACCTGCAGCACTCCGTTGAAGTTGTGCAGACACCTGGCGATGTCGGCCACGGCCGCCCACTTCTCAATCGCTGCTACTCGACCTGTAGCAGTCGACAATTTTAAAGTTAAGTTGAGTAGATTGTTAACTTTCTAAGTAATTTTGTCGAATCTATTGATGATAATAATAAATAAACTAGGTAGCACAAAAGTAAAAATAAAACGAATTAAAAATAGCATGGTATAGTCTATTGTCAAAAGAATTCATTGTAATATGAAATCTTTGAGTAGTGGGGGTCTGTAAAGAACTCGCTATTAGACGGCGCCAAGGTTTGCTTAAAAACCAAAATCATCATATCAAGAATTTCGACCCAGCTAGATGTGGATCCATAGCTCAGTTGGCGGAGCGCTGACACGGCACGTCAGAAGGCGCGGGTTCAAATCCCGCTGGATCGAAATTTTTTGATATGATTTAAAATGTTTAATAAACAAACTGTTCAATTAGCGCATTTTGGCCTCTCGCATCTAATAGGTCTTGTCAATTTTTTGGTCGACTTATATTGTATATTATATTAGCTATATTAGCCTAATAGCGTATTACTTGGTGTAGGTACCAATTTTGATGATTCTTTTTTGTCAAAAGCTGGTGCTAGTCATGTTGTCTCATTTATCGAATTTGACAGAGATCAGACGAATATTTTTAAGCTATTTCTCATAATGCGTATTTACTTGCCTATTGTTTTTTTGTCTAGGTACGTTATATTACCTGTCGATGAAGAAGTACAGTATCATGAGAAAAGATGAGAGAATAGACAAGCGAAAAGCAATGGAATATTCTTTGAATTTCCAAAAATTTATACTTTTAATTCGTTTGTATTTAATTATCATCTTAATATTGTAATTTTACGTCCCGTGTGTAAGTCTTTAAATTGAACGTCAAAAGGTTAAAAAGACTTATAATAGTAGTATAGATAAATAATAATACTTAGTTAAAAAAAAAAACTAAAAAACACGCTTTTATAAATAAACCAAACTAAAAAGTAGAGAATCCGAACGTTAGAAAAGTCCAAAGGATAGCGAGAAAAGCCTTGATTATTGTGCCAAGCCGTTAGGATAATTGAATAATTTTATTAAATTAGTGTATTGTCATCGGTCTCTGATAAGTCTACCAAGTTTAAATGAAATCTGAACGTTAGAAGTGGGTCAAAATGAAGTCCAAAGGAGTCGGTTACAAACTTACAAACATACTAACAAACATACAGGTGAAGCTAATAAAAAGCGTGTAAAAAGTCATGACCAGTGAGGGTGAACTTCTTGAGTATCTCGGAGATGACGAGGCTGGAGATGTGGTTGAAGTGCGCCGTCATCATGAGGATGTGCGGCGCGCGCACCGCCTTGTCGCTCTTCATCCACGCCTGCCCCAGGAACTCCCTGAACAACAGAGAGATCTACCAATTCCGAGAAAACTCTTCTCTTTTGCCTAGAAGAATTTGAGCCTAATTTGTTGTGTAGGTCTGTGCTATACTGTACTGCTGCCATTGCTACTGTATTGCCAGCAAGTACATAATAGTTAACTACGGAATTTCTAACCGATTACTCAATGGAGAATCTCCATTTTGAATTGGTTGTAGCTTTAAATGAATAATAATAAATTGTTTTTAAAACGAGTGACCAGAGCTCCTGGGGGGATTTGGGGATAGGGTCGGCAACGCGCTTGCGATGCTTATGGTGTTGCAGGCGTCTATAGACTACGGTAGTCACTTACCATCAGGTGAGCCGTACGCTTGTTTGTCGACTTCGATCACGACGATTAATTATGATCTTGATCGATTATTGATGAAAGCAATTGATGAAATTAACTTAATCAGTAGGCTCAATTTTAGTAATAATTATTATGCGGAACTTGTGAAGAAACACTGTCAGGATTCATTATTGCTATTATTTTTTATGTACAAAAAACCTGCATACACTCAACAAAAATAATCTTCGCGACACCACTCTGTTCAATGCGAAATAGAAAGACGTAACGAAAATAGCTGGCTTGCTTTCTATGAGAGAGAGACAGAGAGACAGACAGACAAACACGCGCACGCCGCACGGCAAAACTGTCGTGACATCTTTTGGTCTTAATTTTTCCCTTCTAGCGCACGATAAGGAACAACGCGCGATAAGGAACTTCGTTCCAAAAAAGCAGTATGTTACAAATATTAATTTGCCACATATCCAAATATGCATTTCGAGTTTCTTATAATAAATGTACTCACTCGCTATGTATGAAACTGAAGATTTGGTAGTCCAGGTAGGTCATTTGTTCAGCAATCTCCAGTGCTGATAGGGTTTCGATATTCTCTTTGGTAGGAACCTTGAATTGAAGAAAAATGTCTTTAACTATCACATTACAGTTTTTATAATACTTTTTTGTTTAAATTAATTTTTATGTCATAAATTAAACCAAAATAAAAGTTTCACAAAGATAATTAAATAGCTTTTAGGGATGTAATAAAAAAAATACATTTTTACTAAATGTTACGCTACTTTTTTTGTAAATCCAGTTAGACCTCTTGTAACCTTAACATTTCATACAATCATTATAACTAATAACCACTTTCAAAATACTTACTCTCGGTGGTAAAAACAGGGCTTTCAAATCGACAGCTCTGTCCGGAGGTCTTTCAAGTAATCGCAACAGTTGCGATGCTGACTTATGTTCGGCTGGCAGCAGACCTGGGCTTGCTTCGATCTCCTTCAGAAAGTCCATCGTCATCCCTCGGAGCCGCTCATCGGACCAGAAGTCTGAAGAGTGCTTGGATACCCAGTGCCTAATGAACATGTTTTTTTTAATATTAATTGAACCATAATTAGAAAAAGGTTTTTAGTGCAAATCTCATTTCAAATGCTTGAATTACGTACTCTATAATCCCAAAACAATAATAATTAATTACTGGCTATAATAATATTCTTTATTGCACTTAAAATTTTTGTACAGTTATTCATATACAAAAGTTAGCAACGTTGGACTTATCTCTAGAAGAGATCTCTTCCAGCCAACCTGTGATAGTGAGAACTAATGTAACATAGCAGGCTAAGAGAGTGCGCTAATGTAGACAATATACAGATATAATAAGAAATAAAATACTTTTGGTAAACAAAAGTAAGATCTAGTTCCGTCTCAGAGTATAATATTTTTTAACAATTTAAGTAAGTTTTTTATAATTTTATAATTACAACAATTACCTTAAAACATTCAACACTCTCATAGTAGCAGCTGTTGATATAACAGAATCTCGTCGTGTTTGGGGAGGAGAGTTCGGTGGTGGAGATCGAGGGTTCGATGATGCTGAAGTAGCCACAGCAAAAGCAACCGCTGCCGTCGACGTACTGCTCCTATACATAACACCATCAGATGATAGTGACTTAACCAAAAAACATGAACGAACTATATCAACATTACTTATTATAATATTAAGTTAAAATAGAAAAGAAAGATGCAGTGAAATAGATAAAAATGGAGTTGATATTAAAAAAGACAGAACATGCAATATGTGTAATAAAGTACTGAAGAAAACGATAAAATATTGAAAGTGAGATTAAAAAATGACTAAAATAATAAGGTTATTGAAACATGCAAAGTTTTATTGTTCTATTTAAATGAAAAGTATAGTATCCGTTTAAGCGTTAATTATTACATTACTTTTCTTCTTGCTAAACCCTTGCCAGAATCATTTAAAAGGTTTTATCAATTTGTTTAGTTTGGTGATTGATGATTTTATTGCATTTAACACAATGGTTCCATTATCAACAAGCAATATTCCATTATGCAATATCAATGTTACACTAGGCTTTATTAGGTATACATTTTGTGTGTTTTAATATTCATCAGACATTACATTTATATTATTATACAACAAGATCTAATCAACGGATAATTAATACACGTTTTTAGGGTACAATTAGCTTTGGGAAGTGTATTTATGTGTACAAAAGTACTATGGTTGTGGAATACGTGAGGATGTTTTTCGAAATTGCAACTTTGGGTCAAAAATTTGGTCTGGTATAGTGCTTGGACATTTGTGGATTTGTGATACATTTTTGTTTGTGTCATTGTACCACATTATTTCGGTCAACTACTTATATTTCATACGCTAGTATAATGTCGGTACCAAATGGGAAAAATGCCAGAATAATCTAGGTGAAGCGATTAATTTTCAAGGTTTCGCTACGCATCTCTACTCGGAGCTACTGTTACCTCAACCTCCCACTCACCATAACAGGTCTTTTCCAAAGCTGTTAAACGAATATTTATAAATAACATGATATTAAAGTAACCAGTAAAATTTTAAGAGATACAAGAGATATTAACAAAGACCAAACCGAAAATCAAATCCAAAATGAGCTGGAATTGATTGCTTCGAAAGATTAATTGATTTGAAAGACAAGAATTTAAAATAAGACGGACTGTCGTGCAAAAGTTATTTTTAACCCTGTCCCTATATTCGGAAAACGATGCGTTTTGCTTTGGACCGTTAAATTTCGACCAAAACATGTTCTAAATTTAACGATTCGTGAGCAAACGGAACGTTTTCTGACTATGGCAGAAATTAGTCGACAAATAGAAAAGTACGTTCCATGCTAAAACACCGATCAATGAAAGTCCGTTTAGTGCTGAATTTATATAATGATAAAATGGTATTATTATGGTCTCAAGAAATAGAGAAGATGATTTGAATTGTTTTATAATTGTAAATCGATCGTTTTACCTTCTGTGCGACTGGCGAAATGAAGTTATAACAACTCCAGCTTTTGATTGACTGGTCTCTCGACGATAATTCTGCAAATACAGATATTGAAAAAATTTGTTTGTCTGTAAAGTTGGTTTACGGACGATAGTTTAACGTGCCAGCATCATAACAAAACATCTCCTCGGATGAAGTGAAACTTCTTTAGGCCCTTGAGTGGTAAAATTTGAGAGAAGTGTGTGACGCGGCAACGTCGGACGCGGTAAGTACATGGATGGGTGACCGCCTGGAAACACCACGTGACGTTGGTTTTTTTTTTTCAATTATTTTTTTTCCAATCAGTCTACCAAAGAAGTTTCACTTCTGACATGTGTACCTACTTTGTACGAACGCAATTTTTTTAAACTACTTAAATATAATTCTATATTTTCTCAACCCGCCAAACGTAAGTCTCTTGGCGAAGGTCAAAGAGGTTATTTAAGTTGAAATTTATTCGCACAAGAAACAAAGAGTAATTTGAAATTAATGTCTTTTATAAATAATCAGGACAATTTGCTACTTTTACATTAGTAAAACCTAATTACCTGCATTTGCGATACTTGAGAGGTGACAGAAGTCCTAGGTTCGGAGCCGCCCCAGTACCGACGCCTCTCGCTGTTGATCGACGAATTTGTACAACGCCTTTCGCTATAATTTTATAGTAACATTATCTTATAAAGTATAAACTTATCGTATAAATAGTTTATTTCTGTTAGAATAAGTGACATAATTATGCAAGCATTTTTGATGTAAAAAAAATGACTGATTTGATTTTCACAAATTGTTCTATTTCTTTGAACAACATCCACGAGCTTTTAGTCACCCATACCATTTTTAATACATACAATATTACAATAGTTTAACTTAAGAGCGTGCATAAGGCGAGCAAAAAATCAGATTTCACCCGCGCGCCCGATGAAACAAAATATACACAAAGCCTCGTGTCAGAGTGCGATAGACGATATAGTTTTGAGCGCATTACGAATGTAAAAAACGAAAAATAAGTTATTTTGTATATAATTCCGAAACTAAAAGTAATTACATTAAATGCCTTGGCATAGCCTTTACTCATATTTAAATGTAATTAATTATCAAATTTTTGTCTTAATGGTCATAACCATATCGAGTATAAATAGAAAAAATATAAAAATTAGAGGTTACTTCGTGATTATATTTTATCGAGGAAATTTCCTTATTTTATGTTTTTGATATGGGTCAACCCTTGCAAATATCATGTAGTTTGTCATATATTTTTATTTTAAGATTTGGTCTGGAACTTTTCATGTCAAAACAAATAGAAGATGGTAATTTTGCATTATGCACACTCTTAAGACCAGCAATTCTAAAATCATGTATTGTACACGGTCTGCTAGGATGGTCCGACACTGACCACTTTTTGTTGTTATTACGATATTAAATATGTAATAAATAAACTAAATATATAATAATATATGCTTGTTTGTTTATTTTTTTCTACATTACTGTATATACCTACATATATAACTAAACGACTACTACTGCTACTTACCATCATTTGGACCGCACGCTTATTAGCCACCTTTAAATAAAAGCCACCACGTCTGCGTGTATTACCTGATAGACCGTCTGGGTAGAGCCCTGGCGGCTGCGGGTAGAGCCCTGGCGGCCGCGGGTAGAGACCTGGCGGCCGTGTCGTGTGCATGTACCTGATAGATCGCCTGGGTAGAGCCCTGGCGGCCGTGTCGGAGGCCCTCCTGGGCTCGGCGGGCTCGCCGGCGGCCTCCTTGGCACCCTCGGAGCGGCGGCGCGCGTCGGCCGCCGCGCCCGCCGACGGGTGCAGGCGGCGCGGGCTCTCCGACATCGTGCGGACGCGCTGAGCGCCAGGAGTTAATAAGACATTAGACAGAAAACTTAATGTTTAATGTTAGTGGGTGTATAAGAGGCGACTAAGGGATAACAGTCAGTCAGTTCCACTACCACCTTGGAACTTAAAAAGCCGACTGACGGCGGAATAAATATCCAACTGCTGGCTTTGAAATACACAGGCCGAAGACGGGCAAAAGCGTCTTCAGTGCGACAAAGCCAGCCCCGCGGTCACCAACCCGCCTGCCCAGCGTGGTGACTATGGGCAACATACATGAGTTCACAAGATTTTTGGCACGAACTCGTGGAGGCCTATGTCCAGCAGTGGACTGCGATAGGCTGAAGTGAGTGAGTGAGTATTACATTGAAGTTGTTTTATTTTGTTAACCGACTTCAAAAAAGGAGGAGGTTTCTCAATTCGACCGTATATTTTTTTTTTTTATGTATGTTCGGGCATAACTTCGTCGTTTATGAACCGATTTTGATAATTCTTTTTTTGTTGGAAAGGAGATATTCCAACTTAGATACCATGATAAGGAAACCAGGATCTGATGATGGGATCCCAGAGAAATCGAGGGGAACCCTCGAAAATTGTAGTGACAACTAGTGCGTTTTATCACTTTTTCCTTAACTACTATAAAGCACTACTATTTAATGAAGGTCTGGAGTCGATCTGATGATGGAGTCGAAAGACAGTTGAGGGAAATCTTCAACTATTTACAGCAATCACCTGCTGTTTGAGCTTCATTCATTTCTATTGATGAGAACTTTGCACCCATATGAGTTAAAAGTGCCATTACAGGTCTGATGATGGAGCCCATAAATAGTCGAGGGAAATCTTCAACTATTTACAGCAATCACCTGCTGTTTGAGCTTCATTCATTTCTATTGATGAGAACTTTGTACCCATATGAGTTAAAAGTGCCATTACAGGTCTGATGATGGAGCCCATAAATAGTCGAGGGAAATCTTCAACTATTTACAGCAATCACCTGCTGTTTGAGCTTCATTCATTTCTATTGATGAGAACTTTGCACCCATATGAGTTAAAAGTGCCATTACAGGTCTGATGATGGAGCCCATTAATAGTCGAGGGAATTCCTCAATAATTTACAGCAGTTACTTTTTGTTGTTTGACGACCGCTTTGATATAATGGTGCATGTGCCGTGTCGGCTGCGCCTAAACACCGACGGTCGCGGGTTTGATTCCCGCTCGGAGTGTATATTTATGTTTATACAAATATTTATTTTCGGTCTGTAGGTTTCGGTTCGGTCCCGGAGAACATGCTAGGCTGTCAGTCCCGGTTGTATATCACGAACACCTAATAGCGATCTTTACTCATATACAGGGTGTGTCGTAAATCGTGGATAATCCGTTAACTGGGGGTAGCCCTGATATCGACCTCCAAGAAAATGTACTTTTTATTTCAGGGTTGCCAACACTGTGAAAATTGTGAATATTTTTGTGTTTTTTCAAAAAATTCCTACCGCGACTAGTAATTTGGTCATAATTTTTACAAATTAAGGTATTTTAATGTAATTTTTATTTTATTTTACTCGGGAATACTTGTACTATCTAACGAAATTACTATTTCAGGCATAATTTATTCTAAACTTATGAAAATTAGCGTTAGAAGTTTTTTTTATTTTTATTCGTAACTTTTTGTCAATATTTAACCATTGATTGTGAAAAAAAAATGTATGGCACTAGAATTGCCCAGTATTTAAAAAGAATGCTTAGTTTGTGTAGTTTCTAAAAAGGTATAACAATTAGTGCTTGACAAGCAAAATTATTTTGTAGGAGCGAAAGAACTTATCACGGTCGGTAAGTTCGTTTTGTATCATTAGCATTTGTGTCACTTAAATGTTAGGATAAAGATAAAAAACAAAGATTTTTTTAGTAGAAATGCATTCATTACATCAAACTAAATGTTCGAAATGTCCTCCATTGGCAGCAATGCAGGTTCGGCATCGCCTTATAAAAGATCTTTTGATAAGGCGTGCATAGCCTGATACTTCAATTTCACGAGTGGCTAATTGCACACATGTGCGCAATTCTTCGATTGTCGACACTGCTTTAGTATAAACTTTTTCTTTAATGCATCCCCCAATAAAAAAAGTCCAGGGGGTTCAGGTCAGGCGATCCTGGTGGCCATAAAATTAGACCCAAGCGCCCAAACCTAGGTGGATTGCGCTCTGGGTATGTGTCGTTTAAATATTCCCGCACCCGAACAGCAAAATGCGCGGGACACCCGTCATTTTGCAGCCTCATTCCTTCTCTTGTCTCCAGTGATAAGTTTTGCAGCAGCTCAGGTAAATTATTTTGTAAAAAATTTAAATAGATTTCAGCATTTAATGTAGCTGGCAACTATATGAGTTGTCACTGGTGACAAGAGAAGGAATGAGGCTGCAAAATGACGGGTGTCCCGCGCATTTTGCTGTTCGGGTGCGGGAATATTTAAACGACACATACCCAGAGCGCAATCCACCTAGGTTTGGGCGCTTGGGTCTAATTTTATGGCCACCAGGATCGCCTGAACTGAACCCCCTGGACTTTTTTTTATTGGGGGATGCATTAAAGAAAAAGTTTATACTAAAGCAGTGTCGACAATCGAAGAATTGCGCACATGTGTGCAATTAGCCACTCGTGAAATTGAAGTATCAGGCTATGCACGCCGTATCAAAAGATCTTTTATAAGGCGATGCCGAACCTGCATTGCTGCCAATGGAGGACATTTCGAACATTTAGTTTGATGTAATGAATGCATTTCTACTAAAAAAATCTTTGTTTTTTATTTTATCCTAACATTTAAGTGACACAAATGCTAATGATACAAAACGAACTTACCAACCGTGATAAGTTCTTTCGCTCCTACAAAATAATTTTGCTTGTCAAGCACTAATTGTTATACCTTTTTAGAAACTACACAAACTAAGCATTCTTTTTAAATACTGGGCAATTCTAGTGCCATACATTTTTTTTTCACAATCAATGGTTAAATATTGACAAAAAGTTACGAATAAAAATAAAAAAAACTTCTAATGCTAATTTTCATAAGTTTAGAATAAATTATGCCTGAAATAGTAATTTCGTTAGATAGTACAAGTATTCCCGAGTAAAATAAAATAAAAATTACATTAAAATACCTTAATTTGTAAAAATTATGACCAAATTACTAGTCGCGGTAGGAATTTTTTGAAAAACACACAAAAATATTCACAATTTTCACAGTGTTGGCAACCCTGAAATAAAAAGTACATTTTCTTGGAGGTCGACATCAGGGCTACCCCCAGTTAACGGATTATCCACGATTTACGACACACCCTGTATAGTAGGTACTTATGACGACGCGTTAGCGCAGCGGTCACAGCACTGGCTGTTGCGCTGGCGGTCGCGGGTTCGATCCCCGCTCACGACGGACATTTGTATTGGCCATATAGATGTTTTTCGTGGTCTAGGCGTTTGTGTTTGTGTGTTGTGTATGTTTTCGGACTCCCGACACAGGAGAAAACCCTACTGAGGGCCGTTGAGTGTGAAGCGTTTATTCATTGTTTATTATAGTAAGGAATATATCCGCCAAACCACAGTAGAGCAGCGTGGTGGATTAAGCTCTGATCCTTCTCTTACATGAAGAAAGAGGCCTATGCCCAGGAGTAGGATATTACAGGCTGAAGCATTTTATTTTGTTGGGCTTACTTAATACTGCCGAGAAGCATCCTAATTAGGTCTACACATCACTAAAAATTGTAAAATAAAATAATTTTTAACAAAAAAAAACCGACTTCAAACAGGAAACTAAAAAGTAACAAATAAATTTACTTAGCACAAAGTAATTCTTATTTTGATTTAGTTAATCAGAAATTACAAAATAAATATTTTATAATTTTGAAGTCGGTGCCAAGTAAAACAATAACTAGGTATAGGTATTATCAATTTTTCTCACCCCTCTAGCTAATATTGGCAGGTAATTATTACGGAATATCTATCCTGTAATAATTAATTATCTTCTTATAATAGTATTCGGAGACCGCGCACGGCATAAAGTTCACAAATTCGGTGAATATCTGTGGTGGATATAGTACTGAAGGCACCGACTTCAAAGTTATAAAATATTTATTTTGTAATTTCTGATTAACTAAATCAAAATAAGAATTACTTTGTGCTAAGTAAATTTATTTGTTACTTTTTAGTTTCCTGTTTGAAGTCGGTTTTTTTTTGTTAAAAATTATTTTATTTCAGAACAAACACATATTTGGTTATTTATTTATTTATTTTATTAGGCAATCCAACAGCGTTATAATACAACATTATTCTACAATATACAAGTATAGTATGAATATGGCCAAAATAGGATCACACTGCTATGAACAAACAGATTAACATGAAATACATAACTAGTCAGTTTTTAACATTCTATAAACAAACAAGTAAACGGTTATGTTTAATCCTATCCATCAGAATTGGAGGTGTGTGCATGTAATGGTGAATGAGTGTTAGTGTAGGTGTGTGCATATAATGGTGAATGTGTGTTAGTGTAGGTGTGTGCATGTAATGGTGAATGTGTGTTAGGTTAGGTGTGTGTATGAAAGGCGAATATGTACTCGTGCGCGTATGTGCATAAATATGTGGGTGCTTGTTTTGAAAATTTTTAATAATACTAGGAGAAGTGCATCTTTTTTATTTTACTCTTAAGTGACGTCTTCGTTCTTAGGTAAAAAAGGTCTAAGTTCGAGTATTGGGCATTATATGTATTGACAATACGGCATAGGACCGAGTTACGTGCATAATTAGTTCTTACTCGGGGCGTATGAAACAATGGCTTAATATGTCTAGAATGCCTTGATGGAATTCTGAATTCGATCTGGGACAAAAGCTCACTACAATCTATTTTCCCATTTATGATGTCATGTAATAAAATGATATCGTACTGCTTACGACGTTGGCATAGGGATTCAAATTTATAGTGCTTACAGGATTCAACATAGGAGGGGCAGATTTTGTAAGCTTTAAAATTCAGAAACTTTATAAATTTTTTCTGGAGCGATTCAATCCTGTCGATGTGTACATTGTAATGAGGGGCCCATATACTACAAGCGTATTCCAGTATAGTTCGAACAAAGCAGAAATATAAAATTTTGATACAATCTATGTTTTTAAAAGAGTTGCAAACTCGTGATATGAAACCTAGTTGACTATAAGCTTTAGAGATTATTGTATCAATATGATTTACAAAAGTCATTTTGGCATCCAGTATCACCCCTAGGTCTCGTACAGAATCGACTCTTGTGATGGAGACATTATTTATAGTATAATTATATAATATAGGATTCTTTTTACGAGTGAAAGTAATTTGGTGACATTTAGCTGTGTTTACAGTGATACGATTAGCTAAGTAATATGTGCAAAGATTATTTAGGTCACGTTGTATTTTGTGGCAATCAGTAATGTCATTAATTTTTAAATAATTTTTCTTGTCGTCAGCGAACATTATAAATTTAGAGTAAGCGAAACAAGAGCCAATATCGTAGAGGTACGCGTTGTAGAGTAACGGGCCCAGTATGGACCCCTGAGGAACTCCAGAAGTAATTGTAACGTAAGCACTTTGCGCTCTTCCCAAAGTTATGGCTTGACTCCTGTTTCTCTAAAAAGGTCACCTCTTATACCCAGGGCATGTAACTTGTGCAACAGAATTATGTGATCAACCCTATCGAACGCCTTTTCGAAATCCGTGTATATAGCGTCAACTTGAATACCACCATCCATAGAACGAAAGATGTAATCCGTGAATACCATTAAATTGGTTACAGTGGAACGCCTCTTAATAAATCCATGCTGTTCATCCGGGATCGAAGAGAGAATTAACGGACTTATAGATTGATATACTAATTTTTCAAAAATTTTACAAAACAAGTTTAATTTTGAGATAGGCCGATAATTCTCAATCCGACCACGGGAACCACTCTTGTGAATGGGTACAACCAACGCTTCTTTCCAGATACTCGGAAAAGTTCCAAAAACGTTTAAAGAGAGATTAAAAATTAAAGTTAACGGTTTAGCTAGGCAAGAAGCGCAGTTTTTTATAAAAGTAGGGGGGATTTTATCACTACCTGGGCCCTTATTAAGATCAATATTTTTTAGCAATTTTAAAACTACATCTTCAGAGAAAATCAGCCTATGTATTGTGTCAGCTGATTCTGCTAGTGGTGGGAGATTATAGTCAGAAGCTGGTTTTTGAAAAACACTCTCAAAAAAATGGCTGAAACCTTTGCATGCGTCAGCTTCACAGCGGTATGAATTGTCTCCTAAAGTGAGTACGTTAGGGTATCCTGTGTTATTACAACGTAAGGTATATACAAAATATATACGTTACGGTAAATATAAATACATATAAAAAAATGATACTAACATTACAAACCTCCGAGAAGCGTTGGGATATTTTAAATTTATCGTCTCTTTTATACTTATTTTTCTCCTGTTCCTCCTCCTTGTACTTGATATCCTCATCGCTCTGGTCCACGAGCTCAATGCTCTCATCCTTCGTGATAGCAGCTGCCGCTTTATCGTTGTCCTTAACTGGCGTGGGACTCTCCACTTTAGAAATGCTATCAACTGGACTTGTCTTCTTAGGACTACCTACGAGGGTCACGGAGCTTAGAGCACTCGGTGAAGATGGAGATGTTCCTGTTAGTGTATGCAATATAATTCAGTTTAAAGTATAAGAATACAATCTACAGAAATAAAAATGAAACACCACAATCTATGGATGCGCAGGACTTTAGAACGATGGCACCGAATTAGATAATTATTTTTTTGTCTTCGTTAATATTAAGATAGTTTTTGTATAAAAGAAAATTTAACAAATAAAATCGATTAATGTACGAAAAAAACATGCGGGGACCAAAGTCCACTGGTTCAACTAATATTTAATAAAAATGAATCTTCACTATATTAACTATCACATCTGATTATATTATGTAACTGTTGCATTAATTTGATTCATTACAATTTACAAATATATATTTCGACGATAAAATGTTCATTTACCAATTAAAGATATTGTATCTCATTGCAAAATGTTGAGCTTATTTTATTTTTACCTTTGCAAAAAGATTAAGAAAAATTGGAAGTCAACTTACGTTCAGAAGTTCCTTTAAGAGTTTCGTTGCTCGAAGAAGTTGCCATAATTTTTGGAATTTGCAAATGGCTGTTATCTTCTTCGACCTAAAAGAAAGACTTAATTAGAGTAAATGTGGAAAACTAAAGATTTATCCTAATCAAAGTACTGACTTTGCTAACATTGGAAGGTCGACGCGACGGTGCCGCTAAATATGGTGACAATTTGTCGTCTTCTTCACCTGAAAATAATAAAATGTTTACCAAAGTCTGATTTAAAAACGGAAAGATAATCATTGATGAAACAATTAACACAGATAAATATAATGTGAATGTATTTTTGTTTGTATTAGCAGAGCTTTTGTCTGAAGCAGGAAAATTATTGTTTTCTAATGTTTACGCGAATTTCACTCATTACAATGAAACAACTTTTTCAGATTTTATCGCGGATTATTAAGTTTTTTAAATGCCCGACGTTTCGGATTATTTACATTAACCATGATCACGGGAGGACCCTGCCCTAAAAAACTTAATAAACCGCGATAAAATTCGCAAAAGGTGTTTCATTGTAACGAGCAAAAGCAATACCAGAAACATTGTCAGCGTATTGACGGCCCTATCCCCGAACCTCCCCAAAAGCCTTACTCATACATCATCAATGATTTTCTTTCTATACTAAGAGTTAGTAAATGTCTGTAAAAAGAAAAAGTCCCTACAAAATCTAATGTAATTTAAAGAGACTCATTGTGTTACAGAATAATATTACTTTTTCTCGATCCTCGCCAGAATCTCGATTGCCAGTCACGATCACCATATTCTGATCCATAACCTGAAATCAGTAGCAATCACTATTATTTTTTTCTAAAGCTTTGTAATTAAAATAATAAAAAATTAATTCTTGGCAAATTATTAATACCTAAAATGAAAAAGTCTATTGTAATTTTGCGCGATTGTTGTTGAAAATAAAAGATTTGATAAATTTAGCGCTTAAAATTTTCAATCCAGAATTTATTTTTAACGCACATAACTGACAAATAGTAACATTTTTTGTTCTTAATTCTGTATTAAAATTACATCTTTTTGACACGTATAATTTTTACGAAAATATTTTTATTTTTTTTTTACTAAAATTATTTTACGAAACTGTCTCGTGAACAAGACTCATAGATAATGTCGAAATATCGAGCTCCGCAAATTGAAAATAAAAAACATGGTAAACATCCCATTTTTAAATAATTTTAGTAATAAAAATAACAATGTTAATTTAATATCTTATAACTATATAATATGTTCAAGTTGTGCGTTTCTTCGTCTCCAACATCATATCACCAACATATTGTCACCAATATCTCTGTAAGTTGTTTTTAATAAGTCTCGTTTTTCCTATGTATGTGCGTGTGTGTTTTTCTCGTTTTTGGAGTTTATTGGAGTTTATTGGAGTTTATTGGAGTTTATTGGAGTTTATTGGAGTTTATTGGAGTTTATTGGAGTTTACTCCTTAAGAATTGATTTTCATATAAGACCCCCGGTATGAAAAAAATATGAGGTGTAAAATCTATTCAACGAATGACCTCGTTACGTTTTTGTGCGCTATCTATCTGCTACGACGTTTACGACGGTACCGGCTACGACGGTAACGACGGTATCGGTTACGACGTTTTCTAATATCATCTTATAATATCATGTGTCGATTCCACTTATTTGATTCATTTATTTACCATTTGATATGGTAGGTATTAATCTTTTTCTTAGACTAGTAAGCCTTTTTACTAGTCTAAGAAAGGCTGTCTAAGAAAACTGTCTTTAGACAGTCGATCTGAAGGAGTAAACTCCAGTTGTGCGTCGGAGCTGACACACACGTTTTTTTTATTATATGTGCGTATGTGTGTGTGCGTGTTTGTTTGTGAGTGTGTCTGGTACGTGTTCACCGGAGACGGAGCTGGCGCCGCTGGCCTTCCGCGCGGCGGAGTCCTGCGGCGGCGGCTCGTCCTGCGACTGCTCGTAGAACACGTTCTGCAGCGCCTCGAGCACCGTCACGCCGTCCGTGAACACGCGGTACGTCAGCAGGAACGTGTTCAGGAAGTCCACGGACAGGAACCGTAAATCTAGTAGATAATAAGTTAGTTTTATAATTATAAATAGTTGTCTATTCTTAACTATTACTTTGCCACGTGAACGAAAGTCGCACCGTCCGTGAACACGCGCTACGTCAGCAGGAATGTGTTCAGGAAGTCGATGGACAACCGTAAAACTAGTACGAAATAATTTTCGTTTCAAAGTTAACGTCATATCTTTAGCGAGCACATTTTTATATGAATATGTCTCTACAATGTTATTAAGTGGCATCTGATTTTTACTGGACCATTGATTAATGCAACATATAGACAGATATAATTTTTATTGTCGAAACTAGCTGACCCGGCGAACTTCGTACCGCCTAACAGTTGATTTGTATTAGAGTTCAAATTGACTTTTAAGTATTATTACAAATCTTTTGTATGGGAATATAGAAAAGTGTTGTTTTTAGACTTTTTCAGGCAATTTTTGAAATTTTTCTATCCGTAAGAACTATCCTCGTACTTCAAGGTATATTATAAAAAAAGAATTAGCAAAATCGGTTCAGCCACTCTCGAGATTTGCGCTTAGCATCTGTTAGCACTAATAATTCATCTTTTATTTTGGCTAATAGCTTTATAATGTTGTTTTTAGGTAAAAACTAGCCAAGTGAAATCTTTAGCTTAATTTAATATTTTCTGTAGAACTTGGCGCTCATTTAGATCTTAATACTTTTTTCGGCGAAGTCCACAAACAACATATTCTTATTATTGAACTTGGCTGTCATTTTTCACATTTATGTGTTTGGTGGGATATCATTACTTTTTGTAGAGATATTTATTTGAAATTTATTCTTTTTTCTTGCTCATTCTGTTAACGGATTCGATGTCGGAGACCAACCGGTTCCTCAGATATCGATTTTGAAAGCAATCGGTCAAATAACAAAAAAGTTCAAGATGGCGGCTATTTTTTCTCATTCTGTTAACGGATTCGATGTCGGAGACCAATCGGATCCTCAGATATCGATTTTGAAAGCAATCGGTCGAATAACTAAAAAGTTCAAGATGGCCGGCTACTTTCTGTCATTCTGTTATCAGATTCATTTTCTGAGACCAACCATGTCCGCAGATATCGATTTTGAAAGCAATCGGATGAATAATTACAAGTTTTTTGTATAGGGACACTTTATTTTTTGACTTCATTTTATTTTTATACTTGTTTTATATATCAAATGTATCAATTCATATTTTGTGCAAGTTTCAAATATCCACTTATAACGGTTCAGACGCTACAATTAAAAAAGGTTTTTTTTTTTGTATGGGGACCCCCTCTATTTTTTAACTTTCTTTTGTTTTCAGATTTTTTCCTGCGTTTACACGTAATTACCTAGCTAGATGCCAAATTTCGACTTCCTAGGTCATCTGGAAGTGGGTTAGGTTTTTGATGAGTCAGTCAGTGGAAAATTTGCGACTTTTGAACCTTCATATTTTTGTAACCGTTTCAACTAGGTTAATGAAATTTGGGGTTCTAGTTCTCCTTATGGATATAAATAAATATATGCAATTTGATCTGTTTCTGTTGAATAGATTTTGAGTTATGGAGGGGTCAAAAGTCGCTCGAAATGGTTCGTGTTAAATATACACACGGCGCTGAGTCGCCAGTTCTTTTGCTTGAACTTGGCTTGACACGCTGCCGCGTGTCTCGATCCTACTTTATATAAAAAAGTTTTTATAATAAGACATATTTAATAAAACAAAAATAAATAAACGTTTGGTGTTTAGTATATACCTAATGTAAAAAAATCTTACCGGTCAATCTCTGCAACAATCTCTGTGGAGTAGCCGATCTGATTTGCGGAACCTTGCACGAGTTGAGGGTTCTGCTGAACCGTATATCCACGTCGTCAGTAAATAAGGCCCGGTCGGAGCGACAGGCGGGCAGGCTAGCTGACGCTGCCCCACATGACCCACAAGCTCTGAGGAGTTCAGTTAGGGCCGCACTTTCCATGCACTGTGCTAATTCACTGGTCCATGCTGCTTTTTCTTCGAGTGTTGCCGCAACTGTTATCGGAATAATTTATGATTTATTTATATTTTTAGTGAGTTAGCTTGTAGAACACGTATATTTATACCATTTGACTCACTTAGTTACTTTTTAAGTTTCTGAACTTTAAGTTAGGTTAATATGAATTAGTATTTTTTCATACAACTAGGTCGGAAAACAAGCGTATGGCTCACCCGATTGTAAGCGATTACCGTAGCTTATAGACGTCTGCAACACCAGAAGCATCGCAAATGCGTTGCCGACCCTACCTCCAATACCCCCGCCACACAGAGTTCTAGTCACCTTACACACCAACAGGAACACAACACTGCTTGAAAACAGTATTATTTAGCTGTGGTCTTCTTCGAAGGTCGAGGTAATTCCACAGTCGGACTACTCCAGATTCTGAGCAAGATATTTCCTGCTGTACCCTACCTCAGTTAAAAAATTATACGAATAAATAATTATTTTAATTTGAATAAATATTATGTAGAAAGCAAAAAGTTCTAATATAATTTTTCATAACATTTTGTACATTCAATTTTCTTATTTACCTAAATGAGCGCAGATCTGTTCGCCTTTAACTTCGACGAGTATTTTAAAATCTTTCGCCTGGTAAATGTCTCCGCCGGGCGATGAACACACCGATGTGGAATCTGCACAATACGTAATTTTGAAATCATACTTAACATTTTATTTGAATACTGTAGGTATAAAATAAATTTTATCTTTTAGAAGGTTGCTGGTTGAATCTTTAAAAACGATAAGATTTTTATTTCTCAATTTTTTTACCTACTACTTACTTAATTTTTTTACCTTTATAAAATGTAAACTGTACGAGTATTTTGTAAAATTCTACAAACATTTGTGGTTTTCTTTTACAAGCAGATTTTATTTACCTAATAATTAAATTAAAAAAAAAAACGGACGATAGTTTAACGTGACAAAGTCATAACAAAACATCTCCTTGGACGCATAGGCCAAACGAGTGGAAGAGAGATAGATGCGGCGCAAGCGTACAATGAGCGTAACGGGACAGTGAGCGTAACGCAACAATTAGTCATCCTATTTCATGCATCATTTGCATGCAGCCGGCGTTCATCGATTTATTAGACATTGTCACGTCAATAAGGCAACTTTTATTTTAATTAATTGATTTACGCAATCGTGTTTTTTTGTAATAATTCAGTAAAAATTTTACAATTTTGGAGGGTAACTAAACTATCATTGAGAAGTCAAAATCTGTAACGAAAAAGGGTGTACGTAATGTAAGCTATCTTGTTTTATCAACTATAATACCAATACTTTAAAAAATATGAACACGTATCTACTTTTAAATTATGAGAAAAAAATCGGTTTTATTAAAAGGTTGAGGACTTTTCTTACCATCATCGTCATGATTAGATGGGTCTTCAATCAACAGTGCATCGTGTAACGGCAACCTGCCAGCGCTCGGCAGATGTAACCTTCCTCCTGCCGCTCTGGTTGTTAGTAGCAGATGGTTGCTGAAGAGGAACGCCTGACGCGATTGCAAATTGGCACGTCGACCTTTACCAACCACTTGGGATAAAGTGCCTGGGAGGAGAAAAAAAAAGTGTGTGTGTACTTATGTACGCACGTAAGAAGTTATACTTCAAGCTAGAGTATTAAAATACTTCCAAAAAAACCTACCACTTAATAATTCGACAATAAGTCCACAACGCCATCTCTGAGAAATGATAAAGACTACTTTCTTGTCTGCAAAACTAGCGGCATCTATTCATGCATGCTTAAACTACTTCGTATCCACACGCGCAATTCGCGCATTGTAAAAATTTACTCTCATCATTTTTCTCTAACGCACCAAAAGAAAAATAAGTCACTAGTAACATAAAATCTGTATTTCAGATGCTCTGTGATCTGAAATATCAAAATTCCTCATAATCATAAATATTAACTGACAATAGCGTTTTAGGAATCTACACTTTCAATTAAAGATGACAACATACAAGAATTGAGAAAGTTAAAATGTACCGCACATTCAGCAATATTCTTTGCAAACTAATAACCTCCTTTATTTTAGGTATTTCTTATGAAATTACTGTTTGCCTGATGCGTCTGTACTTCTGCCTATATAAATATACTCAAAATAATCTTAATAAAGTTAGTGTTAGATCGACTACGAAAGAAACAAAAAAAAAAAACAATTATGGTTGAATGTGGTCATTGACGAAATAGATTTGAAGTGATATCCTGAGACAAGTTAATTAAATAATTTGGTGTACAAACCTACTCTTTTTATACAAATATTGACAGAATATGGCAGAGTGTTCTCATCTTACCTTGTCGTATGAAAACTTGATTAACGTCAAGAAGGATGTCACATCCTTCGATGATCATGCGCTCCACGGCTAGATTCTTCCTGAGATTTTCCGTTTCACTAACCTGATAGAAAACAAGAAAAGGATTTTTTTTAGCTCAGTTAAATTTGTAGATAACCTTTTCGGATCGTGAAATATTTCGAATGTAAAACATCATTATTTTGATATTATTTTTCGTGTTTTGCGTACATCACGTAGATTACAAGTTAGGTTGTGAGCATATGTATGTTGAAGAGTTAAATTAGTAAGTATTCTTTATGGTGTGTACAGCATGGAGAATTTTAGTTGCAAGCTATCACGTGGTCGTGCGGTATCTACAAGTGTATGTGTGTTTGTGTGTTACGTAGACATATACCGTGAGTGTGGTGTAGCTTTTTTTATTCGATAAGCCGGCAAATAAAAATACGGCCAACATGATGGTAAGCAGTTACTGTATCCTATAGACGCCCGCAAGTAACACCAGAAGCATCGCAAGCGCGTTGCCGACCCTAGTCCTAATCCTCTCCAGGAGCTCTTCACCTGACTCACCAACAGGAACACAACACTACTTTGCAATATTATTTAGCTGTGATCTTCCATAAGGTTAACGTACTTCCCCAATCGGAGTGCTCCAGATTATGAGCAGGATATATCCTGCTGTACCCTGCCTCACTAAACAAGTACCTCGTCGTGCATCTGCCTGGAGAGCTCCTCGAGCTGCGCGCGCGCGTGCTGCAGGCTGCGGCGCTCCACGTGGTCGTGCGGCGTGTGCGCCAGCAGCTCGTGCAGCGTTATGATGTAGCGCGGGATCTATACACGTACAATATTACACATTATTACACCAACTTCGGATAAGGATGCGTACATTTTTGACGTGACACCGTCTAATAAATCGACGAACGCCGGCATGCACGAAAAAAGGTGACTCATGATTGTCCCGTTACACTCATCGTCCCGTTACGCTCATTGTACGCTTGCGCCGCATCTATCTGTCTTCCACTCGATTGAACTACACGTCCGAGGAGATGTTTTGTTATGATGTTGTCACGTTAAACCAACTTTTACAGACAACCAAGAAGAACAACAACCAAGAAGACATTTTTTAGAAGATATGAAGAACCGTCAGTAAACTACGCTGTTAAAGTAAACACAAAATATTGCATTAACAAACTTTAAATCAAATTGTACGGGTTACCGCACACTCAGCAATATAATGTCTTTGTAATGTATAATGACTTTCTATGATTTAGGTTATTCCTTGCAAAATCACTGTTTTGCACTAATCTTAGACTTCCGTACTGCATATATGATGTCTGTACTTCTGCCTGAATATAGGACTATAGGTACTTACTGTTAACACGATAAATTCAATGTTAGATTTACTTTAATTAGGTTTGGTCTCACCTAACTATAAACTTTATACATTACACACATTAAAATAACAAAAAATGCGTGTCCTCTGCGTTAGAACTATAAAAGTATAATTTCTTTTCGAATCAGAAATAAATAAAATGAAATATTGTATAATTTCTTTTCGAATCAGAAATAAATAAAATGAAATATTGTATAATTAATTTCTTTTCAAATCAGAAAAAAAATTACCTGGTGCATGGGGTATGTCAGAAATGTTTCCAAAGACCTCCCTTGACAAGCGGGCTTCCCTTCCAGCCTTGCCAGCAGGTGGGTGAAGGGCTGGCCCTGCTTGCACTCCGTGAGAACTTGCAGCGAGTAGTGGTGGTTCCTGACGTACTCCTGGTAGATCGTCAGCATCGGAAGTAGCATGTCGAACAGATCTCCTGTTAATGTGTTGCCATGTTATTATCAATATCATAATATTTAATATTTTTTTGTAGTTTACTTCTTAAGAATCGATTTTTTCATATTTCATATAAGGCCCGCGGTATGAAAAAAATATAAGGAGTGAAATCTATTGAGCGAATGACCTCGTTACGTTTTTTTAACGCCATCTATCGGATATCGGAGATAGCGTTACGACATTTTCTAATTATTAAAAAACGTCGTAAACGCAAATAACGCCACCATTATTATAGCATTATTTGATTCGTTAATTTACTATTTGTTATGGTATTAACCTTTTTAACCGACTTCCAAAAAAGGAGGAGGTTCTCAACTCGATTGTATTTTTTTTAATGTATGTTAGCTCAGAACTTTTGACTGGGTGGACCGATTTCAGTGAACTTTGTTTTAACTGAAGGGTGTTGCGTGTCATGTGGTCCCATTTAAATTTATTTGAGATCTGAGAAGTGATTTTAGAGTTATATTTAATAATGCGTATTTACTTGACTACTTTTTCGTCGACCTACGTTATATTAAAACGCATAACTTTTAACTGGGTTTATCGATATTGATGATTTTTACTTCAATCGATCGCTAATACTTGTCATGTCATAGTCTTGTTTAAATTTGATCGAGATCTGATTATTACTTTTCGAGTAATCTTTGATAGCGCGTATTTACTTGACAATTTTTTGGTCTTATTAGGTTGTATTACTTGTCGATGTAATTGAAGTCGGTTTTTTTTTCGTTCGCGAGCAAACACAATTATTTTTAGACTAGTGAGCCTTTTTGTGTGTGGGGGGGGGGGTTGTTTCGACTGGTGTAAGTTTAATTTGCTGCGATAATTATAATATCATTTAAAATGTAATGAGAGTCGTAAGCATATCATACCCAAAACAAGTGTTGGCCATGACTCCATTCTCGACGTTAGCCCTTTGAAGAATATCTGATGGAGGAACAGCACTGTTTCGCTGTTCAGGAAAATTGAGTTCACATCTTCATGAGTGCAAGGTGGTTTCTTCGAGCTGGCGGCCATTTTGAATGGTCGCAAAAAACACGTCACCTGTTGAAATTTAAATTTTACTACCACTACAGCCTATCACAGTCCACTGTTGGACATAGGCCTCCACAAGTTCGCGCCCGACATTATGACGCGAACTCATGTGTTTTGCCCATAGTCACCACGCTGGGCAGGCGGGTTGGTGACCGCAGGGCTGGCTTTGTCGCACCGAAGACTAAATTTTACTAGTATTACAAATAATTTTAAACCCTATCATTCTATCAAACGTTAAAGTTAATATTTGCTTATTAATTTTTTTATCCATCGAAGATCGACCACAACTTTTTTATAAGTTTTATTTTTAAAGTTTATCGTGAATCATAATTTTTTTAGGAATAACACATAAAAAAGTCTCCGTGACCTAGGGCTTGTTCTTGCAGCAGCTCCGATATATCGGGAACTTTTACTCGTTAACCACAAATATAGTAAATATTCCGTATTTCCTTACTTATAGTAGTATTAATCGTGTATCAATAGTATAATCATAGCTATGAAATATAAAAATAATAAAAACGAATGATTTCTTCAAGCAAAGTACATATTGCTTAAATCTTACAACGATTCATAAATACATTTCAAAGAATTTATTTCAATACGTCGTCCTTTACCCTCATACCTTTTACATAGGGCTGCTGTGCGTTAATTTATAAAACCCGTCAACAGTTCCTTAAGTCCAAAGAATATTAGACAAAAATTTCTTTTGTATAATAAAAACAGTGCGCACTGACTTAGGAGCCGGAATAAAAACCGAATAACTCTTATGACTAGCTTCAATAAATACAATCTGTAGTAAATTCTGTCTCTAGTAAGCAAAATTAGTCATGAAATAAACCATTCATACCCTATTTATAAGCCCTTGCATATATTATGAACTAATAAAGATCAATTTCGTATGACAACCCTACTTTTTCGTTTCTTTGTGACGTACTTACAAACTGATAAAATATAATTTCTAAATTCACTCATGTGTAAACTCGACGAAATATGTTTGAACTGGCATGGGCACCAGGTGAGCCGTACGCTTGTTTCCCAACCTAGTTGTAGGTATATAAACAAAAAAATTATGTTCAGACGATAGGGTCCGCTGTGTATTTAGTACTTCACTTACCAATATCTCCATTTGTTCCAAGTATTCTTCCTCGGCTTCGACCATTTTAAAAACGAGACTGAAACAAAAAATAATTAAAATTAAGGCAATGGGTCATTAATTTGACGCCGCGTTGGCGCAACAGTCACAGCACTGTTTTGTGGCTATTACGCTGGCGGTTGCGGGTTCGATCCCCACACATGACCAGACATTTATATTGGACATGCAGATGATTGCCGTGGTCTGGGTGTTTGTGCAATCCCTGTGGGTCTCCCCACCGTGCCTCGGAGAGCACGTTAAGCCGTCGGTCCCGGTTGTTATCATGTACACCTGATAGCGATCGTTACTTATAGTAAGGAATATATCCGCCAAGCCGCAATGGAGCAATATGATGGATTAAGCTTCGACCCATTGCTAAAATTGTGTAAATTTGATACAATTTACAAAAACAAACATTAAAAAAAATTATTGCTCTAATTTCCATATTCTGATTTTTACTATCTACTGCATTTGTAACTAAAGATTATGTACAATCCAAAGCTACTTTATTATTACTTTGAACTTTATAGATGGACAAAAAGTTGCCAATGTCATTGAGTGTGAAACGATTATTTATTTGATAAATTTCCAATTTATCTCAATGTTATAAAAACATATGTACTTGAAACTTGAAGGCATACCTGTTCCTCTTCCTCATACTTTCAGCGTGCGGGCTCTTAATGTATTGCTCAACGATTTGCTTCCAGCGTCGTCGACAGAGCCATCCTCGAAAGAAGCTCTTTGAATACAAGATATACATAGATTTTAAAACATCCGTAATTATTATTGTAATCTAATTTTTTTTAGGTAAACAATAAGCAAATTTTGTATGAGGTAAAATAAGACTTGATAATTTTATGTGTACAATGTATTTTTAACAGACTTCCAAAAAAGGAGGAGGTTCTCAATTCGACACGTATGTTTTTTTTTTTTTTATGTATATTAGCTCAGAACTTTTGACTGGGTGGACCGATTTCGATCAATTTTGTTTTAATTGAAAGGTGTTGCGTGTCATGTGGTCCCATTTTAATTTAATTGAGATCTGATAAGTACTTTTAGAGTTATGTCTAATAATGCGTATTTACGTAACTACTTTTTCGTCGACCTACGTTATATTATACCGCATAACTTTTTACTCGGTGTACCGATTTCGATGATTCTTACTTTAATCGAAAGCTAATACTTGTCTTATAGTCTTGTTTAAATTAAATCGAAAACTAATTACAACTTTTTGAGTAATCTTTAATAGCGCGTATTTACTTGACTATTTTTTCGTCTTATTACGTTGTATTACTTGTCGATGTAATTGAAGTCGGTTTTTTTTCGTTTGCGAGCAAACACAATTATAATCTAAAGAGCTATCGGCTTGTAGAACAATCAAGATCGTAATCTCTCAATGGACAGCTTTGATCTAACTCAAGACCATGATGTGGTAGATTGAAAAATAATGTATTCTTTATTAATATATTAAAACTTATTCCTATTCTCTTAAGATTTTTAGGGCAAACATTTTGTAAAAAAATCATAACTTCATTGTTTATTTGAAATTACGTGATATGTTTTTCAAATAAATCTATACTTCTATACTAATATTATAAAGAGGTAAAGTTTATAACATTCTTTGTATGTAGGGGGTAATCTTCGCAATTTACTGATCCGATCATGAAAATTCTTTCACTTACAGAAAGCTACACTATTCTGGAGTGATATAGCCTATATTTTATTGTTATTGAACAAAAAATTTAGTGAAAAACAATAGTATATATAAATCAAATCGGAGAGATGCGAACGAGATGAAAACTTTACTATAATTATATTTGCATCAAAAAAATAATTAACGCCCAACGAAGTGGGCACGGGTCGGCTTAGTCATTAATAAAATAGTCAGTATATTACTACCTGGACTTTTTTAATCTTTTTCAGTTCTGCTGGATCGATGTCTTCAGAGTCCGACGGAGAGAGACTTGTGGAGGACGCCGTGCACGTATTCGGTTCGTGTTCTTTCTTGTAGGCACACAGCTAGAAATATTTAATACGAGTATTTAGTAATCTATACTAATATTATAAAGCTGAAGAGTTTGTTTGTTTGTTTGAACGCGCTAATCTCAGGAACTACTGGTCCGATTTGAAAAATTCTTTCAGTGTTAGATAGCCCATTTATCGAGGAAGGCTATAGGCTATGTGTCATCTCGCTAAGACCAATAGGAGCGGAATCCACGCCGACGAAGTCGCGTGCAGAAGCTAGTCTATACTAATATTATAAAGCTGAAGAGTTTGTTTCGTTTGTTTGAACGCGCTAATCTCAGGAACTACCTACTCTTCCGATTTGAAAAATTATTTTAGTGTTATATAGACCATTAATCGACAAAGACTATAGGCTATATATCATCACGCTAAGACCAATAGGTGCGGAGCACCAATAAAGAATGTTTCAAAATCGGGGTTTTTTCTTTTTGTGAGTTTCCGTTGCGTGTACTGCGTAAACCGTTAAGGTTTCGCAAAAATCATGTATGATAGAATTGTTCCTATTCCATGCGAACGAAGTCGCGCGCAGAAGCTAGTGTATCATAAGAGTAAACAGCTCCAGAGTATTTTTTAGAAAATATTAATATGTATCAAAATACTGAATAGCTTCAAAATATTCTTGAAAAAGTAATTAACAAGTAGGCAGAAAGTGTACAATTTTTTTAGCCAGTTAATTGTATTAGACAAAAGTTATTTCTAAGAAATCCTTACTATATAGGTACATAAGCGCATAGTGTGATAATAAATTAACATTCAATATCAATTTAATATAATACATATAAATAAATAAATAACAATTACGAAAATTGATTTTTTAGCATGGATAGAGTTCTATTAAAATCATTATTGTGTCATTAATTTCTAGAAATAGCTATTATTTTCCTATAGAAATGTAATGATTATTTATAGTAACTTCGAGAAAGATTCTAATATTTTATTATGATTACTATGCTAATTAAGACGAATTATAACAGTTCTAATCACGACTGGGTATTTTATGAATAATATTAAATCTCTTATATTTTCTACATTATCTAGTTCATTTTAGGGAAATTATCATTATTAACCATTGAGCTATTACCTATAAGTTTGTAATAATAGCTCAATGTTATCTATACTAATATAATAAAGCTGAAGAGTTTGTTTGTTTGATTGTTTGTTTGTTTGTTTGTTTGTTTGTTTGTTTGTTTGTTTGAACGCGCTAATCTCAGGATCCACTGGTCCGATTTGAAAAATTCTTTCACTGGTAGATAGCCCATTTATCGAGGAAGGCTATAGGCTATGTATCATCACGCTAAGACTAATAGGAGCGGAGTCCACGCCGACGAAGTCGCGCGCAGAAGCTAGTTAACAAATAACAGCTAAGATTTTTTAATGATTGAAAATTATTAAATGTCTCATGATTTTGCCAACGTCACGTAGATATCAAAAGAATATTTACACTTAACTTGTATATAATATTCATTTTAATTAAAGACGAAAATTAAAAAATAGTACAAACTCGCGAAGGTCGCATAGAATGAAGACTATAAAATATAAAATTTCCTTACTATGACAAAAAGGTGAAAGCACAGTAAGCATATATAATATTTTCAAACAATTCTACCTCGAGTACCTCTGTTCTCAGTTTCTTAACTTCGTTAGCGAGTTCGTCGCATTGCTGCGCGTACTGCCACCTGGACGTCCGTTCGCTCTCCACCACCTGGAGCAAGTGTAGTTGCTTCTGTTCCAACTCTTCCTTCTGGAGTAGCAGCTTGTTGAAACTGATGACAAAATCACTCATCAATCAATTAAATAACAGAGTCAACCAACCAACCAATAAATCAGTCAACAAATAAACCTTTCAATTAACGATCCAACCAATCAGTTAACCGACTACCCGACCAATTAACCAATGACTTATGCGTGCAATACAAGTCTTATATATGAGTGCGTGGTTTTACGCGAAATTTCACTTTCATTTTATTTCAAAAAAGGAGGAGGTTCTCAATTCAATTGTATTGTTTTTAATGTGTTAATCCAGAGCTTTTGAGTGAGTAGACCGATTACGATGATTTTTAGGGTTCCGTGCCTCAAAAGGAAAAAACGGAACCCTTATAGGATCACTTTATTGTCCGTCTGTTTGTCAAGACCCTGTTATCAGGAACGCAAAGAGGTATCAAGCTGAAATTCATATCAAATGCTCAAGTCTACTGCCCCCTAAAGCGGTAAAAATTCAAACTTCTAAGCCAACGCAATCAAAAGATACAGCCGTTTATGCTTCAAACTTTCGACACTCGCAAGGGAATCAAAACCTACAGGGTACTTTCCGTGAACTTAGAATCTTGAAATTTAGTACAAAGCAACGTCGAATAGCACAGATAAAGAAAAAATTGCGAAAATCATAAACTTTTAATTACATCATATTATAATAAAAATATTTTTAATATTTTTTGTACGGAACCCTCAGTGCGCAAGTCCGACTCGCACTTGTTTTTTTTAATCCACATAACCGTTATATAGAAAATACGGTTAACCCAACAACGATATATTTACAGGCTTATTACATAACGTTATTTTGAATGTAACCTTCAACATGAAAATTTATTATTCTGAACATTGAAACTAATTATCGTAGTCCGAGTTAGAAGTCGGTTTTCTATGTATATTTAACGCTTAGCAGGCACTTAGTTTATTTAAAGAAGTTTAGTATTCTCGTTTATGTTGAGGCTTTAATAATTCATTCACGATAACAACGATATCCGTTCGGATACCGTGAAAATGTCAGTCCGTCCTCGACCGGGTTGCCATGGCAACGAGCTCCGCTACGTGCAGCATCCAGGGGTATAAGAATTTCATATTGACAATTTCTAAAAGAGTATACACTCAAATAGATTATTGTCCTACTAATCTATACTAATAAATATAAAGCTGAAGAGTTTGTTTGTTTGATTGTTTGTTTGTTTGAACGTGCTAATCTCAGGATCTACTGGTCCGATTTGAAAAATTATTTCAGTGTTAGATAGCCCATTTATCGAGGAAGGCTATAGGCTATATATCATCACGCTAAGACCAATAAGAGCGTAGCACCAATGAAGAATGTTTCAAAATCGGGGTCTTTTTCTTTTTGAGAGCTTCCGCTGCGTAAACCGTTAAAGTTTCGCACAAATCATGTATGACAGAATTGGTCCTATTCCACGCGGACGAAGTCGCGCGCAGAAGCTAGTATCACTATAAAAGGGAATATATCAGCCAACCTCCATTGAAGCAGGCTGGTCGATTAAACCCCAAACTTCTCCTACAAGATGAAAGATGCCTAAAATAAAAGTTAGACTAGATTAACCTTTTTGACTTTGTTAGTGGAGACCTAACTGTTTTATTATGCACGAGATCTTTTTTTACCTTTTTAAATAACTACACAAAATATATAGAAATGAGGCGGATTTATACAGCGATACACAAGAGAGAGAGAGAGAGAGAGAGAGAGAGTTAATTGACTTGACTAGCCGTTGTCATTTGTACTGCCCCTGTTCTCTGCTCCGTGATTCCTGCCTGAAGTTGGGTGTAATATTTGTATTTATATATACCTATATATTATTCCTGTGTATGTATATAAAAATAGCTCTAGTCGCTGTTGCCTATAACGCAAGCATTAAGTTGCTTACCATAGGAACAGACGACCGTGTGAGTATGTAAAAAAAAGTTTAATGAACATAATGAAAATATTTTTCTGGATAATTTTCAGTGCGTAAATTGATTACGGATTAACATTCAGTATTGACGTTACAGCAGTAAGCATTTACACTGTGGTTTTATTGGAAACGTAATCGACGAGCTACTAAAATAGGAACTCGCTGTGTCTTATTGGTTAATTTCCTACAAATGCTGATCTAAATCCATATATTCATATATTTTCAGCGTTTTTTTATTATAACCTATTAATAAGAAATAATACTGCTTTCAAGCAGTGTTGTATTTCTGTTGGTGAGTAAGGTGACCAGAGCTCTTGGGGGAACTGGGGATAGGGTTGGCAACGCGTTTGCGATGCTTGTGGTATTGCAGGCGCCGACCTAGTTGTACATATAAAAAAAAATTGACTGGATCCTTTGACATAACAATTTATTGTATTTGGTTAATTGATTAAGGCATAATGTATGAGTATGGTGGAAGTAGTATTATTTTTCAACCATTTTCAAATAATTTCATGGTATCAACAAGTCAGAAAATTTTCGTGCAACAGTTTGTCTGTTGGCGATGTACGCCAAAAATAGTTTTAAATTTTAATTTCAATTTCAAATTCAAAGACACTACGAGAAGATGCGTGTCCATTTCGGTGAGCGTTAAACTTTTTTACACAACTTGAAATTTAAGTTTATCGACTAATATAACCACAGCCCTATTGGCATCGGACCACATCCTGGCTTTACTAGGCAGTCACAGGACTGTGGATCTGCAGTTTTAAGTAATAAATCTCTTGTAGGATTAGCATAATTATAATGCATGATGCTTAACAAAAGGCATGGGAATTTTAGAGATTATGGATAAACATTTTAAAATGATCCCAAGTGGCAGCCTAATCCACGTTATTGTACCACATTGTCTCGTACTCACCAATAATTGATACATAGTGTAGTAGATTCTTTTTAGATCTACTGCAAAACCACAGGTAAAAACGTAGGACACAGCTAGTCATATATAAAATGTAACGCTCAGGCATAATAGGAACTGCTATTGATGAAAGAAAAAGTCAAAATTTGTTTAGTAGTTCCAAAAATATGCAAACGTAATATAAATTAACAATATCTACCCATTTTTATATTAATCGATTTAGATTTTAAGCAATTATTATATCACGCTAAAAATACACTCAATGACACGTTTACAACATTAGTTCGTCTTTATCACACTATCAAAGCTCACAAATCCCGTACAAGGGTAAATCAGGACGGAGCTTTGTACAACGAATAGGGCTTTCATGTACCCTTCTGTTGTTAACTTAATCAGCTTAGCGTAAAACGTCTTCTGGGGCAAAGAAATATGGAAAAGTACAAAAAAAATTATATACCGTATAAATATCTAAACTAACATTATAAAACTGAAGAGTTTGTTTGTTTGCTTGAACGCGCTAATCTCAGGAATTAGTGGTCCGATTTGAAAATTTTTTTTAGTATTATCGATCACGATTCAGCCTCTAATATCCCACTGTTGGGCATAGGCCTCTTCTCCATATAGGAGAAGGATCGGAGCTTAATCCACCACGCTGCTCCAATGCGGGTTGGTGGATATATTCCCTACTATGAGTAACGATCGCTATCAGGTGTACATGATAACAACCGGGACCGACGGCTTAACGTGCTCTCCGAGGCACGGTGGGGTAACCCACAAAGACTGCACAAACACCCAGACCACGGCAAACATCTGTATGGCCAATACAAATGTTGTCGTGTGCGGGAATCGAACCTGCAACCGCCCGCGCAACAGCCAATCGCAATCCAGTGCTCTAACCGCTGCGCCAACGCGGTGTCGTTTAGTATTATATAGACCATTTATCGAAAAAGACTATAGGCTATACTTATATCATTGCGTTAAGACCAATAGGAGCGGAGTCCACGCGGACGATGTCGCGGGCAGAAGCTAGTACTGTCATGTGGACTGACCCGTTGGGATTGTTGATTCATCTTTCGAGTCCAGACTTACCACTATAAATATGGATGTGAAATTTACATATATACTGTCTAATTTAAAGAAAAAGTTTTTATAAACGTGTATATTAGATGTTAGCTAAAATACAAGCATTAAGTTGCCTTAGGGCCTATGCAAACCGCGTTTTTTAAACGCGATACAGACGCGATGCAAACGCGCGTGTGACGCGATACAGACGCGATGTAAACGCGCGTATGTCGCGATACAAACGAGCTGTCGACGGCGCGTTTTTATCCTACAGAGCAGTTTGTTGGCGTTTGTATCGATTCAAACGCGCGTCGACGGCGCGTTTGTATCGCGACATACGCGCGTTTGCATCGCGTTTGTATCGCGTCACACGCGCGTTTGCATCGCGTCTGTATCGCGTTTAAAAAACGCGGTTTGCATAGGCCCTTAGGATCAGGCGATCGTGTATGTCAAATATATTTATTAACTTAGGCTTACATACATAACAAACAAGGGTAGTGAGGTTTACGACGTAGCATAAATATTAAATGATTCTCTACAAGTACGATACAGCTACTGTGTTAAGCCGCCTTTAATCGATCTGTTACTTTCACACATTTCCCACCAGAACCTTCTCACCATCAGACTTCACAACACAACGACACGGGTAAACTAGTAACCTTTAGGGCTTCTGATTCTGCTCACCTATTTGAACGTAGGTAAATCAAAGAGGTGAACTTTAGGATCTAAGCAAATTTCAACAGTTACAGAACTCGTCATTGTAAAATCTTTCTAGCAACTCAGGCTGAACTATTCCTCTACCAATCTAAAGTTTATATATTATTTATATATAATTAGGTCGCAAACAAGCGTATGGCTCACCTGATGGTAAGCGATTACCGTAGCTTATAGACGCCTGCAACACCAGAATCATCGCAAGCGCGTTGCCAACCCTACCTACTCCCAATCCCCTCAGGAGCTCTGGTCACCTTACTCACCAACAGGAACACAATACTGCTTGAAAACAGTATTACCCATGATCTTCTGTAAGGTCCAGGTCTTCTGTAAGGTCTGTAAGGTCTATCCGAGTCGAGCTGTTCCATATTTTGAGCACGAAGTTTTCTGCTGTGCCCTACCTCAGTTAAAAGTGTATTTAGTCCTTTTTCCTAATACCATCCATGTGCACTTCTATTTTGAACTCATGTGCTAATATATCCAAAATAACGTTTCAGATCGAATCTCTATATCTCTATATATATAAAAATGAATCGCTGAATCTGTTGCTAAGCGCAAATAAGGTTGTCTATTGGTTTGATTCAAATAATTTATTATTAAATAACAAAAAAACAAAATTAATAAAATTCACGACACCTAATGTTAAACTTGTTGATAATGGTGTAGAATTAGAAGGGGAAATGTTAAAACCGGTAGAGTCTACTAAATTCCTTGGGATTACCATAGATTCGAAATTGCAGTGGGATCTTCATATTGAGGGGTTAGCGAATAGGCTCAGCTCTGCAGCGTTCGCGGTAAAAAAAATTAGACTTATTACTGACGTAGATACAGCTCGCGTAGTATATTTTAGTTATTTCCATAGTATCATGTCCTATGGAATCCTATTATGGGGAAATGCAGCTACCGTTAATACTATTTTTGTCCTGCAGAAACGAGCTATTCCTGCAATTTATAGTTTAGGCCCAAGAGTATCATTAAGAGATAAGTTTAAAGAAATAAAAATATTGACTGTTGCTTCTCAATATGTGTACGAAAATGTTATGTATGTTCATAAAAATATACACGAATTTCGCAGGAATTGCGACATGCATAGCATTAATACTAGGAACAAACACAAACTTGTAATGCCTGTAACTCGCTTACGCCGAGTCAGTAATTCTTTCTATGGACAATGTATACGCTTATACAACAGGCTCCCAGAAAACGTTCAAAAAGCCACTATTGCCAAATTTAAAAAAATTGTGAAAGAACGTTTGTGTACTAAAGGATATTATTCGATTAACGATTTTATAGAAGACAGTACGCCTTGGGAATGATGTGATCGCCGCCAGGCTATTTCAACCTATAAAATTATTGTAAATTTCAATTTGCTTTGGAAAAAAAAACATTACGTTAAAAAAAATGACATTAGTCCCGCTGAGTTTCTTTCGCCAGTTCTTCTCAGGTCAGAGGCTTTTTCTTTCCGAACTGGTAGTAGACTCATGACGTTCAGTAAGAAATTGTTATAATAGGTAGGGATCCCTAGTACATTTTTTTAACCTGATCAGTATCAAGCTAATTTTCCGTGAGTAGCTTCATTTTGATGAGACGAACAAAAAGTTCCTCTTCGAAAACTCTCGATTGTGGTAGATAATAGAGTTAGCAGGAGGTAGAGCAGCAGTGAGAGTAGGACCGGGATAACGTACCACGCAATTTGGAGGACAATATTACCATTATATTATATAAATATTAAGTAACTAAAAGAAAAAAAATCAGCTGGTTAGTACTAATTTTTGATGACCTTACGAGGTCATCAACTTGATGACCTCGTAAGGTCATCAAAAATTGATATTTTTTTTCTGATTTTTTTTCTTTTATTTAGTTAATATTTATATAATTTAATAGTAACATTGTCCTACAAATTGCGTGGTACGTTATCCCGGTCCTACGCTCACTGCTGCTCTACCTCCTGCTAACTCTATTATCTACCACAATCGAGAGTTTTCGAAGAGGAACTTTTTGTTCGTCTCATCAAAATGAAGCTACTCACGGAAAATTAGCTTGATACTGATCAGGTTAAAAAAATGTACTAGGGATCCCTACCTATAATTTTATGCTGAATAAAATATTTTTGATTTTGATTTTGATTTTGAAATCTCGAGAGCGGCTGAACCGTTTTCGCTAATTCTTTTTAAACGGTTTTATTTAGCTCACCCCGTTTGTTTTATTCTTGGGTCAAATTTAGTAATTCAAATTTCACCCTCTTCCTGTCAACCAATTAATCTGAAATTTTGTATACACTTTGGATTTTGGTGACAATACAATTATGTTTATTCATTATCATTATAAATTCAAGATGGCCGCCGCTACAAAATGGCGGATAATTTATGTTTTATTAATCCCATCAATATGGGTATCAAATGAAAGGGCTCAACAAGCAAAATACAATATACTATAAAAAATTGAAATCCAAGATGGCGGCCGCTACAAAATGGCGGATAACGTAGGTTTTATCAATCCCATCAATATGGGTATCAAATGAAAAGGCTTAACAAGCAGAATACAATATACTATAAAAAATTGAAATACAAGATGGCGGCCGCTACAAAATGGCGGATAACGTAGGTTTTATCAATCCCATCAATATGGGTATCAAATGAAAGTGCTCAACCAGTAGAATACAATGTACTATATAAAATTAAAATCCAAGATGGCGGCCTCTACAAAATGGCGGATAACTTAGGTTTTATCAATCCCATCAACATGGGTATCAAGTACATAAAATGCAGGGCAGCACTGTGGATCACGCAGTCGTATACTTAGGTGCGAAACTGTTTGAAGAAGGTCAAGCCTACGTGGCTCTTAGTAGAGTAAGATCTTTGCAGGGACTACGTATAGAGGAGTTGGACTGCAATAAACTAACGGGCAAGAAACCTTGCAATAATGAAGCACTAAATGAATTAAACAGAATGCGAAATAAAAACTAAAAACTAGAAAATAAAAATAGGTAAAAAAGCTTTTTAAGTTAAACGGTTTTATGTTAAACATACATTGCAATGTTTAAGATAAATGTACTAAAAACCAAAAAATAATAAAATAGATACAGTCGTGGGAATTATAAACATATGCATAGACTAGACTAAAATAAAACCGTGGGGCACGTCAATTGTCTACAAATTATCGACTTAATGTGCGATAGAAGAATCGTTTAATTCGTCGTTAAAATAGGTAGTTGGCCCGCAGACGGTGAGGAAATTACTTACTATTTTCTTGCTCATGGAAATTCCAATAGTTATACACTCCATGTAAATAAAAGAGATGTTTCAACTAGTTTATCGTTGGACATTCACACTGCTGGCTGGCGAGGAATCGTTTCACTGCTCGTAGTTTGTCTTTAATCGACAAAACATATGATAAAAGTACTACTCGCTCACCACTATGAAGCCCTAAAACTCGCTTATAATCGAGCTTGCTAGCTTGTTTCCACATTCTAGCCCTACTTATCACACGTCCATCGTTGTCGGTTGAACAACTGCCTAATTATAGTGTAACATTACAAAACAAACATTTTAATCAACGATTGTAGACAATTGACGTGCCCCACGGTTTTATTTTAGTCTAGTCTATGCATATGTTTATAATTCCCACGACTGTATCTATTTTATTATTTTTTGGTTTTTAGTACATTTATCTTAAACATTGCAATGTATGTTTAACATAAAACCGTTTAACTTAAAAAGCTTTTTTACCTATTTTTATTTTATAATATTCCTTGAAGTACGAGGATGGTTATTACGGAGATAAACATTTAATAAATTCCCTGAAAAAGTCTAAAAACAACACTTTTCTATATTCCCATACAAACGATTCGTTATAATACTTAAGTCAATTTGAACTTTAATACCATACCATAAAGTTTAAGTGTTACAGGAGGGGTTCCGGGAAGGATAAGTATTTTAAAGAATCGACTGTGCGGTAAGAAGTTCGCCGGGTCAGCTAGTAAATATATAAAATCGACGTAGATCACATAGTACTCCTTAACTAATAAATAAACCTTTGCCAATCAGTATGATATTTCCAGATTAGCACACACATAATTTAATTAACACACAATAAATTGGACGACTAATTCGAAAGCTTCATACGAAACTAATAATAAGTGACCTCGTTAACAACTTAATAATGTAAATAACTCGATATTGCCGATAAATGCATCACAGACAGCGCGCCAGTCAACCTGCGCGCTGAAAATTAATTGAATACTTTGACGGGCTTGAACGCTCCTCGATATTGGAAATTCTCAATTAATGTAATTTGCCTTGCAAAATACTGCATATCGTATCGGGGGGCACGGTAGTGCCCCCGCCAAGTCGAGCGCGAAGCAAACACTGCCGTACCATCCTTTACCCGAACCATTTCGCCGCATTTTCAGGCCCCTATTTGAGAACCTCTGGATAAGACCAGAACGCTGAAATTTTCGTCATCGAGTAAGCTATAATCACATACTTAAAATCCAAAATTTCAAGTCTGTAGGTAATTTAGTTCAGAAGTTAAGCGAAAGCAAAGTTTCGCATTTACGACACTCACTCACTCACTCATGATCATCAAAATAGAACTAGTACTTCCCATAAACTCAGAGAGCTGAAATTTGGTACAGAGTTAGGGTTTAATGGCTACATGAAGGGAAAACTATAAAAACTAGGATAATCGAAGATCTGGAGTACCTGGTGACCCTGATTAAAAAACACAAGAGCCCAATCAAACTATTAGAAGAGATCGATATACCACCTTTACATAAAATATAATGCGAAAAACAGGGTGTAAGGGGTTGAAAGGTGGGAATGAAAATTCGTATGGAAGTATATGTATATAATGTTCGTGTTTCGTAACTGTCAAACATTTAATGTTCATCTCGTCGATATGGTAAACTCTACCCTTAAATTAAAGAACGTATTTAAATAAAGGTTTCGAATCGACAACATAATTATATCCACAATATACGGATATTGGCGGATTTTAGATTTTAAAAATTAATAATAATGTCAGTAATGAAAACGGATTGACATTATACATATTGGTTGTCAAATATTTATTTATGCGAACGTTCAGAAATTTATTTAGTGTAAACTAAGGAAAATATATTAAGCTACTAAAATATACAATAAATAATAAATGTAAAAAAGAAAGAAAATACAAAAAAAAATAAGTTCAATTGATTGGTCTCCTTGAAAAATTCCAGATTATTCTGTCAATCCAGTCAAAGTCAGTATATCATATAAATATTTTCGTCGCGGAAGTCTAAAAGATATGTGTTGTATATATCTAATCTATACTTATATATCTATATATAATATTATAAACCTGAAAGTTGAATTGTTTGTTTGTTTGTTTAAACGCGCTAATCTCAAGAACTATTGATTCGAATTGAAAAATTCCTCTGAGGTGGATAGCCTATTTAAAGAGAAAGGTTATGCTTTAAGAAGAAAGAAGGCTATTTTTTTCCTCAAATCACAGTGGGTGAAACCGCGAGGCCTAGCTAGTTGGTACATAAAAAAATCGACTATCATTGCAAAAATCAGATCACATCTTCTAATTTAATCTAGCCTATAGCGTCCCACAGCTGGGCGAATGCCTCCACTTCTCCTTTTAATACGCATATAAATAAAATTATAGGAAAACTCTGGATAACACTAGACTGGCTTTTATACTTAACTTACAAGTTTACAAGAAAAATAGGCGAACGATTAACTTAATTCTACTCGAATATTACACAAATTACACTAAAATATTAATTTCGCTCAAAATTTGCTCAAAATTGGTCATTGTGGCAACAGTGGGTCACACATTTTTTTAAATCACATAGCTCCGTAACTACACTAGCTACAGGCGTTAAATTTTATTGAAAGAAAGATAGATTTCTTGGCTCCATTTTGGTCAAAAAGTTTTTTAAATACATTTGATGGTTTTTTAATGATAAATATTTTTTTAAAAAAAGGTTTTTGACCCACTGTGTCCTTAGATGAGTACACAGTGGGTCAACCCTAAGTGCACAGTGGATCAGGAGTATATTGGATTATAAAAAGATAGGTAATTTTTAATATTTTTTATTAAATCCATTTTTAGGTTACACTTAATATAAAATGACTTCAATTTTAAAGCAAAAAATAAATTATTCTAACAAATTGTAGCTTTCTTAGCTTTTCAACGTAACAATGTAATATTCGTTTAGTCATTTCACCCATTCAGCGACATTTTGATTCTTGTAAACTTTAATTGCAATGATAATATGTAAGATTTTTGTAAATATTTAAGTAGTGGTCATAAAAAACTAGCAAAATTTTAAATCAATCAACAAAAAAAATAGCACTCATTGCTTTTAAGCTTAAAATATTTTAAAACTTTGTTTTAACAATCTAATATGGAACTTTAGTTTTATGCTTAAAACGTTGTAAATCGACTATTCTTTTCCTTTGCTACAGCTCGTATCTTTTTTCCCGAGGCAATTTCTAGTAGACTGTAGAGCATCTTTCATGTTTTCTTTGGTGTGGTTATACCTATTTGCCTACATAACAGGCGTTTCTTTGGCATACTGTAAAATAAAAATATTATTATTATTTAACATAAATCTGTAAAAATATTATTATAGAAAATATATTATAAAAAATATAATCATTTTTGTCATAGTGGTTACAGTGCGACCGATCCACTGTGCCCACTTTAGATATGACCCACTGTATACCACTGACGCTTATTTCGTTTTATGACGCAGTAACAGAAATGTTTACTGTGATCATATTATTTAATTAACTGTCAAATGAGGCCTTAGTAACTACTTATTGCCATAAAATTTTAACTCAAGGGATAATATTAATAGATACGAAACAAAGAAAGAACAAAACTTACGTTTTTTTTTTACTTTTTCACTCTCAAATTACAAATTGTTTTCTGTAACGTATACTACTCGTCTGAGCTGTGCACTGACTGGCGTGTTAGGGCTTATAGCCGTACTTGAATCTACTGTGAAACAGACGCTACTATTGTCATACTTTTTCTGTCCAATATGACGTTGACTCAGTGTGCCCATTTGACCCACTGTTGCCACAATGACCCTATAATAATGCATTGGACTAAGAGCGGTGGTGATACCAACACGTCAAGTACAAGAATCAGAACCGGAAGAAAGGAAAAAAAATATTTGTATTGTAATAATAAAAAAACTGTTACTAAAAGAAAAAAAATGTGTCAAATAAGAAATTCTAAAAAATAAATCAATATGCCTGAATATGCCCACGTTTCTACTTTCTACAAAAAGCAGTGAAATCCCACCAAAAACATTCTGTAAAAAAACTAGCCAAGTCTCGATGGAGCTGCTTGTTTATCTCTAAAAAGTAATGAAATCTAGACAAAGTCGTACCAAGTCTAAGGTTCATTACTGCGATTTCTTTATTATTATAGTTAATGTTGTGTGACTTGGCCGTTGAAGGGTAAACAAGGGTACAAAACCAGGTGCTACATGACACCATTGCACCAATCTGTCGCCAGAACCGCTACCCATTGACGATGGAAAATTGCCACTTAGAAAACGTTGATTGAATAACCAGTCAATTGTAGGCTTGATAAAGCTGCGTATTTCAATAATATTTTTGTATAGGCAAGCCTGAAACAAACTGTATAAAAAATTATTTCCAGTACCAGCGGACTTCTAATCATTGATAGAAGTCCGTCTGTACGTCTATTTTATGTTAGATCGGTGGTCGATTTGACGCTCCAAAAATAAGAGAACAGAAGTCAGCATTGTCAATGCTGAATGCATGTGTTATCAACAACCGCCTAAAATGAGACACTAGTGTCCAATTACCAATACCAGTATGGGATATTATTCTTAGTTTTGTACCCTTGTGTACCCTTCAACGGCCAAGTCACACAACATTAACTATAATAATAAAAAAATCGCAGTAATGAACCTTAGACTTGGTACGACTTTGTCTAGATTTCATTACTTTTTAGAGATAAACAAGCAGCTCCATCGAGACTTGGCTAGTTTTTTTACAGAATGTTTTTGGTGGGATACCTTATATTTATTACGGAGACCAATTTATACTAACACTAGCTTCTGCGCGCGACTTCGTCCCCGTGGAATAGGACCAATTCTCTCATACATGATTTGTGCGAAACTTAAGGTAGGTAACCGTTTACGCAGCGGAAGCTCTCAAAAGGAAAAAACCCCGATTTTGAAACATTCTTCATTGGTGCTACGCTCCTATTGGTCTTAGCGTGATGATATATAGCCTATAGCCTTCCTCGATAAACGGGCTATCTAAAACTGAAAAAAAATTTCAAATCGGACCAGTAGATCTTGAGATAGCTGCACCCAACAGTTTCAGCTGCAATAATTTTAATTTGTTATATTTTATGTGTTTTTATGACAGTAAACGAGTATTTGGCATTGTATTGTAGTAATAGTTGGATTATTTATCAATCATCACTACATATTAGTATAAAACAAAGTCGCTTCCCGCTGTCTTTATGCTTAGATCCTTAAAACTACGCAACGGATGTTGATGCGGTTTTCTTTAGTAAAGAGAGTGATTCCAGAAGAAGGTTTATATGTATAAAAAATGCATAATATAGTAGAGGAACAGTCGCTAGTCATATAAATGATTCTTATTTGGTTCAGGGCATGTCTCGAATTGAGGCCTAAAATCATAATTCAATCTTTAACATTTATTTTAAGACAATTGCACGCGTCACACGCTTAAGCGTGTGGGTGTGCTTTACTATCGAAAGACCAGTCTGTGTCGATTTTCCAAGATAAAATCGTTCTTATACGTTAAGTTAGGCACTGAATTTAAAAAAAAGGATGTTTCGGAAACTAGACATGTTAATCTATAAAGTCAGCGTATTTTTATTTGTCTATACTTTCATTATCATTTTAACCGTTCATCATCATCATCTCCCTGCCCTTATCCTATTTATATAGGGTCGGCACAACATGTTCTCCTCTTCCTCAGACTCATGTTGTAAGTGATTTGGCATGTTATTTTTTACGACCGGCCGCCTGCCTGACATCAAGCCTCCTTGGGAATGCACAGTATAATACAGAAAATCAATAATGAGATATGTTAATAACATTATCTTATACTATTAAACGAGCAATTCTTGTATATATATATATATATATATATATTTTCTGAATCTCGGAATCGGCTCCAACGATTTTCGTGAAATTTAGTATGCAGGGGATTTCGGGGGCGAAAAATTGATCTAGCTATGATTCATTTAAAAAAAAATTCGTTTTATCCCTGTTTTTTAGGCAATTAAAAATATCATTAGAATACGAAGCTAAATTTCACAATTGATATCATAGTTCAAATAGCTCAGGTAGGAAATTGACCGGTACCGAATCGAGAGGTCCCGAGTTCAAATCCCACACCTCCAGATCAATCGTTTTTTTATCCTTTTTTTCTATTTGCACTCGTGATTTTTTATTTAAATAACGAGTTCATATTTTTTATTATTATGTCGGTAAGATAGAAAAATATTATTCATATTTTATCAATTATAATAGATAACCTATTTAGTAATACACTAGCCGACCCGCGCCCACTTCGTTGGGCGTTAATTATCTTTGTGATGCAATTATATTGTGTAGCTCTTAGTAATGTTTTATTAGGTTCATTGTTTAGAATTTGACTTATAAAATCGTAATAATATCGTGTATTTATTATTTTAAATCACAGAACCAAATAACATACTTTATAAATAAAATGTTGCTCCAACGCCATCTATCAAAAAGCGAAAAAACTTCGTCGTCGATTGACGTTGGTTAACTGAAATAAGAGTAAATAAAATAAGTAGACTAATAAATAGCGATAGATGGCGATCGTTTCTTTGTCATTTTGATAATATATTTTAATATTTTTCTTTTTTACTGAATTTTTTGTACAATTACAATAAAATATAGTCTATGTCACTCCTGAATAGTGTAGCTTTTTGTTAGTGAAAGAATTTTCATGATTGGATCAGTATTTGCGAAGATTATCCCCGATATACAAACAAAGTTATAAACTTTTCCTCTTTATAATATTAGTATAGATTAGTATAGATATTGAAATTTACGATAAAAATGAACTTCCGATCACTGCGGTCAAAATTTTCTCTTGATGAGAAAATTAAAATAAATTCTCGAAGAATTACATGTAGACCAATAACGGTAAAGAAAGCAAATTGTTTTAGGGATATAGTAGCGCACAAAATATGTAAAGTAAATAATTATGATGGCGCAAGATCCAGATGTAATCTATAATTTAGTTTTCAAGTTAATCTTAGAGGATATAACATTTTTAAAATTAAAACTGTAGATATAAATGTAAATTGTACATTTAGTGAATGGACCTCTGAAGGTATTTGTAAGAGTAGAAATAGGTTTTACGACCTGTACCTACCTACAGTAAGAAGCAATGGAATCAGAAGACTAGATTTTTGGCTTACGTAAAACAATATTCTAAAACTTTTGAAGCTGTTCTGCTGTATGTATGGCTGCTAAATCAAAATATATCAAAGATTACCTAATAGTATCTGTGGGAAACGTAATAAGCAAATTATAGATACCAATATAATATAATAATCAAACAACAGCAGCTCATCTGATGACAAGTTGGCATACGCCTTTAAAGCCTTTTTCGATAAAATACCCATTGACTTCTTTTCGACTGAATTCATCTTCAACTAATTCTACCCAACTTCTTAAAAATAACGTTAGCAAATGTAATGTTCATTTTTCATTCTCGCGGGTTGATTCTTTAGATATTTTAAAAGCGTTTAAGTCATAATTAAAAAAAAAATTGCGTGCGTACAAAGTACGAAGTGAAACTTCTTTGGTAGACTAATTTAAAAAAAAAACTAATTGACAAAAAAAAAACAAAAAGCCAACATCACGCGGAGTTCCCAGGCGGTCACCCATCCAAGTACTGACCGTGCCCGACGTTGCTTAACTTCGGTGATCGGACGAGATCCGGTGTATTTAACGTGACGCGTTTGATCCGTCAAAATTTCACCTTTCATGCGCTTAAGAGAAGTTTCACTTCAAAAACAATGCACAATGATCTGTGGAGCATTTCATTAAATTAATTAGTACTATCATTGATTACCTCGCTCCGTACTTATCTTTAACACTTAACAATGCTATTAAGGTGGGTTCTTTTTCAGATTTGGTTAAATATAGTAAAGTTTTACCAATTTTAACCGACTTAAACCGAAAGGAAGAGGTTCTCAATTGGATTGTATTTTTTTTATGTATGTTACTTCAGAACTTTTGACTGGGTGGACCGATTTTGTTAAATTTTTTCTTTAATCGAAAGGTGGTGTGTGTCATTTGGTCCCATTTAAATTTATTTGAGATCTAACAAGTACTTTTCGGGTTATATCTATTAATGCATTTTTACTTGACTATTTTTTCGTCGACTTACGTTGTATTATACCGCATAACTTTTTACTGGGTGTACCGATTTTGATGATTTTTAATTTAGTCGAAAGCTGATGCTTACCATGTTGTCAAATTTAAATTTCATCGAGATCTGATAACAACTTTTTGTGAAATCTTTGATAACGCGTATTTACTTGACTACTTTTTCGTCTACCTCAGTTGTCTTATCGATGTAATTGAAGTCGGTTTTTTTTTCGTTTGCAAGCAAAGACAATTATTAAAAAGGCACATCGTAGTGATCCCAGTAATTGTAGACCCTTTTCAACCCTACCGTGCTTAAGTAAAACTTTTGAAAAAAATATACTAAATCAACTTCTTTTCCATTTTAAAGTTAATGGAATTTTTCATAGTGAACAATGTGGTTTCACTAGAGCTCTCTCAGTGCTCTTTGGTCCTATTTTAATAAAGTTTTTTTTGATTTTAATTCATATTTGAATATGATTTCCAAAAAACATGATTTACTAAAAATACCGAGCAAAGCTCGGTCACCCAGGTACTTATGATAATTCGTCAAGTTGCAATGTGTTTCCCATTTCATATTGATTATCTTCATTTTCTAGTAAATTTTTATCTTCATCAGGATATTTTTATATTTAGATTTTTCTAACCGTTAAACGTATGTAATTCATGAAATGTTAAGCCCGATGAGTATTGTACACTCGTGATAGTAATAAGACAATATAGTCTGGGGTTAATATTGGAGCTCCAACACTATATTGTAATACTTCTCGACGTTGTAGATTGTGACGCGTTTATATATATTCAATATTTGATGCTTTTTAGAAATTTGTAAGCGAGACTATATACATAAAATATAAAGTTAAATAAGGCGAAACAGCTACACTCTGAGCGGTAACCTAGTTATCAAAACAAAAAGCCTTTACGCACTGAAATTCCACAGCGTATTTGCTTTACAAATTCATTGTCGAGTATTCGTACAAGAATGCAGTCTTTTGATTAAATAATTCAGCGCGACCTCGCCGCTATCTCTACCAAACGATCTCATTTTGGGGAACGTTCCCAAATTAAAATATTTTCTTATTTAAAAAAAACGACGGTGCTTTAGACCACACGACTGAAGTAAAACTTCTGCACAATAGGCCTTCAGTGTGTCTTAGATATACGAAACGTAGCTGGCTATGAGAGAAAGAGAGAAAGAAAATTTGAGCTTGCTCCGTTCGCCTCGCCGGATCACACTTTCGTAACGTTCTCGTCACGCATTCACCAGCTTACTCCCAAATTCAAGCGCGTGTAAAGAAAATTCACTTCAAAATGTACATATTTAAAATTCAAAATAAAATAATTAACAATGGTTCTTTTTAAAATGCTTGGAAGCTTGAATAAGATGATAATTTTATTTAGTATACCGTTACTTAGCCATTTTGAAATAACCTGATCTGATAAGACTGTTCCTTCTGTTACGGAAGTTACATTCGACTCCAATACTATTTAGAAGTTTAGACACCAACGTAATAACAGCTCCTTAGATTGAGCATTTTTTATGGTTTTTCTGTGAGCTATACAGATACAGATAGTGTACCGATTTTTTTAGTAGTACCTACTTTGTGGCGTTTTTGAGTTTTTGACAAGTATATGTATTTGTTTCCAAGCCTACACATAGAATTTCATGTACTATTCACTAATCTGTGGTACAGGTGCCATTGAATTTGAGGCTTGTATTTCTTAATTATTTAAAAATATTATAAAAATTTTATTTACATTATAATAATATTGTTTCATACAAGTATCTCCTTATACAGGGTGTCCCGCGATAAAGTGCAACCCCGAAAGGGGGTGAAACTAGACCATTAATAGGTTGTCTCCCGTGAGGTTAGATCTAACCTGTCATTATTTATCTGACGCATCAATTTGGTGACCCTCATTTACTATACTTTGTATACCAAACTTGAATTTTTGTATAAATTGGCAGTAATGTAGTGTGTGAAACGTCATAAACGTCAAGTATATAATTTTTTTTCCAAATGTCACTTACTCTAAGAAAGAGGTTATTTATGTATGATAATTATGTATTTTATTTCGGTAAGCCTTTAGACAATAGTATTTCGATTTATGGGGTTTTTTGAAAAATTGGGGGGAGGGGGTGTGGTGGATTATCCTCTGGTGCCTCTCCCATCCCCAGCAATCTCATGATTATAACGATATCACGGCAAAAAAATTTAAGGTAAAAATTATTTAAATACTTACCGAATACCTAATTTTAATTATGCGTATTTTAGCTCCGATGCTGCAAGAAGTGCATTCATACTCCGTTCCGTGGCTTTTAAAACACACATTGTAATAATACACGTATGTACGTAGAAACTATTTGTAACACTTTTATACATAATATTATTGGTATTCACGTTAAAAATATCTCTTGATTGACAAGAGTAATATACGATACGAAGAACAGATTAATATGAACTGACATATCGATGTAGATGTTTTCGTTCTATCTATCAAACAGGCAAAAGTCTAAGACCATACAGCCTACTCAGTCGGGATTCTTTTCAATACATTTTTTTATATGAAGGCAAAACCTATTTAATCGTAAATCTTTTTAATTTTGAGCTTAGATAAATTAGATTATCGACATAATTTCGTTATAAAAAATAAATAAGTAACCCTAACCTACCTAACTTCAAAATTAGACGGTTTATCCACATAATTACGTTACGAAAAAAATTTAACCTACCACCATTGAAATTAGTATAACACGGCTCCGGCGCGGAAGGAGGACAGACCTCTCCCGCTGTGCGAAAGCGCATGAACGAATGCGTAGGGAGCGGATGAGGCTGGTCGCCGAATATCCGCTCCGGGCTCTCAACAGAACACTCTAGGGGTAAGACAGACCAAGACCACGTGGATAGTGGGGGTGCTCGGATTGGGTTCTGGGTATTTTTCGGATTTCTGTATATATATTCTAACACACAATTTTACTAATTTTATTAGAATATTATGTCGTTCTAATTAGTTTATCCATATCCATCCATATTGTTTTGAGCTTGTTCATTTGAGTTTTTAATTTAGTTTTAAGAACAACATTTACATTTTTATTTCTTGCATTAGAAAGCCAAAAAATTGACTGTAAATATATAATTCTGGAGTCTTACATTGTAAATACTAGCTGCTGCCCGCGACGTCGTCTGCGTGCGTTCACTGCTCGTTCCCCGTAGGTGATAGCGTGATAATATGTAGCCTATGTTCTGACCCGACTTCTTAATAATATTCGTGCCAAATTTGAAGTAAATCCATGCAGTACTTTTTGAGTTTATCCCGGACATACATACAGACAAACAGACAAAAATTCAAAAAAATATATTTTTGGCTTCGGTATCGATTGTAGATCACAGCCCAAGTATTCTTTAAAAAAATATTCAATGTACAGTTTTGACTTTCCTACCATTTTATTATATGTATAGATGTATAATATTAAAAAGAAATTTATTTCAAATATTGTCCAGACAAGTTAGACGTATAATGTCAATGTAGATTTGTGCTACAGGTGGTATCTTAAAATAAATAAGTTTGCAAATTGTTGAGAATGTGAAATAGTGAACATTTGTTGTTTTAGAAATTTACTAGCAGACCCGGCAGACGTTGTCCTGCCCGGAAAACAGCTACCAAATTTGATTACTTACATACCTATAGCAGTGCCACCTACCGGATCCAACTGGGATAAAAACTACCCTATGTCCTAAGTTGGATCAAATTACAGATGCTTACAAATTTTGATAAAAATTGGTTCAGTAGTTTTGGAGTTTATTGGCAACATACATCGTGACACAAGATTTTTATATATATAATTATGATGTAATAAGATTTTTGCCATAATTTTATTTATTTTGGTATACTAGGATTAAGTTAATTTGTAATAATTAAAATAAATTAAACAGAGGATATTTAATATTTTAGAAGAGTTTAAAATATAAATAATTAAAAAAAAGTTTGTTTTATTTATAAAACAAAAAAAAACCTAGCAAGCAGCGGCTACGCGGAAAAATATTGATAATTTTATCGACTAATTTATCGACCTTTTTCCACACTATTATCGATATCCGGTACGATAGCAGTATGACAACACTATGCTTCATTATTACCAATTTAACGAAAAAAATAGAGCTCAACCGCAAAGTTGGTACCCCAGGGTATAGTAAAATTTGAAGTCTTGTCTTGACTATGAAGTGACACCTCTTCCCTAAATATGCTCTATGGTTCGGGCAAGTCCGGTAGACGAGAGGTTAATTATCGACAAAAAAACATAGAAAAAACTTTTTTAAAAAAATATTTTATTTCTTATTGACGAATTAAGATGTTTATATCTTACGTAGACTCTATGTGATGATGATTTCTTCCAAAGTAGTGGGTCGATTACTTTAAAATAAAATAAAATATTACGCCACGTACTTGGCGGTATGGATAAAATAAAAATTAGCTCGCAAAAAAGTGGCATTATGTCTTTAACTATGCTTCTTGTGAAAAAAAATCCATTTTTATGACTGTTTTTTTCAATGATCTCTAATTTTATCAGAATTATGCCCCCAATACCAGGAAATTTTATGATTTATTATTATTTCTTACCATATTGCCATTCAAATAAAAAAAAATTACGCCTGTATCCCAAAAAACACGTACAAAAATCATCATTTTTTGTACAAAGAGACTACGTAAGCTATATAAAAATCTCAATTCGTCAATAAAAAAAATAAAAAATTTTTTTTTAATTTTTTTCTGTTTTTTGGCGATAATTTATAGTCTAGTTTCGCCCCCTTTCGGGGTTGCACTTTATCGCGGGACACCCTGTATAATGAAACAACTTTTTCGCATCTCTCTCTATTCTCTTTTATCTTAGGACTCTCCCGTGACCATGGTTGCTGTAAAGTATCCGAAACGTCGGGCATATTAAGAAACCTAATTAAACCGCGATAAATCCGAAAAAAATGTTTCATTGTAATGAGTGAAATTTGCGTAAACATTAGAAAACAATATCTCCTTATAACTGGAAATTTATGGCCTTCCTACTTTCTCAAGCTTAATTTTTCGTATCAAGTTATCGTCGAAAGCTTTTTCTGTACGTAGTGACGTTTTTTTTCATATTTCATGTAAATGTTAAGCAAATGTTTGAACTTCAATACTATATTTTCCTTGATCAAAAATAGAATATCGACTCATTTTTTTCGTTTACGTATAACTTTTGGATAAATTATTAAAACATATTTCTGAAACGTCGATAGCGTTACCTCCAGATATATTTTTTTAATAAATAAACGAAAGTAGAAATAACTGAAATACTGATATTATATATATACATATATAATATATAAAACAAATAGGTATGCGTAGGTACAATGGGTACAATGAAGCTGTTATTTTATTTTTGGAACCTTTTATATAGGAAAATGTCATATTCAAATCTTAGCGGAAGTAGCGTTTGCTTTAGCCTATGAACGCTTGCAATACTAGAAGGATCTCACGGATCTCACCCTACACCTTCTGCCTATCTTACTCGCTACGCTACACTACTTGGGAGCAGTATAATTACTCCTCCAGTCGTGAAGCTCTAAATTTTAAGATTTTACCAGCTATGCCGTACCTCAATTACAAAATTATTGTTTAACTAGCCGACCCGTGCCCACTTCGTTGGGCAATAATTATTTTTAATAATTACTTCTAACGCCGATATCTCAAAAACTATTCATCTGATTGATATAGTGTAAAGGGCAATTTTAATCTGCATTAAATTCTTAAGCTAACTAACATATTTATTTGGATAAGGATTATTATTGAACTAAAGAAAATAGCTTTGAAAATAACGTAATGTTTTTAATTAAAAATTTGAACATAAAAGTGGTTATTGTAAGTCAACCGTAAGAGATAGAGATATGCTGTTGTGGACTTTTTTGTAGCATTTTTATAGATTCTGTGGTTAAATTATTATTTGAGTACTCTATTACAGCAGGAAATATGCGGCTCAAAATATGAAGCAGTCCGATTGGGGAAGTACCTCGTCCTTACAGAAGATCACAGCTAAATAATACTGCTTTCAAGCAGTGTTGTGTTTCTGCGGTGAGGAAAAGTGGCCAGAGCTCCTGAGGGGCATTTGGGGTAGGGTCGGCAACACGCTTGCGATGCAAAAAAAGGAAGTACACGTAGGTATACATGGGCAACACCCACGGTGTTTACGTCTTGATGTCCAAAAATATATTTTATAAATAGTTTTCTATTTTCATTTTTGAACTTTATAATCTTTGAAACGAAATCATCTAGTAAACATGTTACTTTTAATCAAAAGTTCGCAGGATTGAGGCCATACTTTTTTCTTCTTTTAATTTAAAAAATTACAGGAAATAAAAAGACGAAGTTTTTGCAACGTCGATCTTATTACAAAAAAAAAAAAATCTTCCCGTACCTACTTTATTGAAAAATGTTGTGAGATTATTTTCTTTTATTTTTATTTATTTATTTATTATACTTCTTTCTTACACCTTATTATTAAAATATTTTGCTTAATGAGACAACACAATAAGATAATCGAAAATGGTACTTAGTTATAAAACTGGATTAAATTCCAGAAAACTTTAAAATGCTAAAAAACTTTGCTTTAAAATAACAGCTAAGTACGTAGCATTATGTCTCTTTAGTGAGTAAGGAAGCCAGGCCTCCTCGAGAGGCACTGTGTCTGTGTGGAGTAGATTCGGCAATGATTATTCTTGTGCTACGGGCAATTGTAGGAAAACGGTAACCACTCATCTCCAGGCACCCCTTTTACGTGTTTGCCTCCGTAGTGGTGAGGTGTGAGGTGCGGGGAGATACAGTAAAAAGGCGCACAAGTGTTCCGGACAATGCTGTCATTTATTCTGATGTAATACAATGACAATACATGCCTTATAAACTAAACTATACAAATGTTACTACACTACAGTGGTGTGAAAAAACAATATTAACTTTATAAATATGAAATCATGTTTGTTTTAAACTTTATTGAAGCTGTTGCTGCTGGCAGTTGCGGGTTCGATCCCCGCACATGACAAACATTTGTATTGGCCATACAGATGTTTGCCGTGGTCTGGGTGTTTGTGCAGTCCTCGTGGGTCTCCCCACCGTGCCTCGGGAGCACGTTAAGCCGTCGATCCCAGTTGTTATCATGTACACCTTTATAACGAACGTTACTCATAGTAGGGAATATATCCGCCAACCCGCATTGGAGCAGCATGGTGGATTAAGCTCTGACCCTTCTCCTACATGGAGAAAGAGGCCTACGCCCAATAGTGGGATATAACAGGCTGAAGCGTATGTTCGACACTCCGCTGTCTTCTTAAGGTTTCAGTTCTACGATTATAGTGTGACATGAGTGTGACAGAATCTACTTCTCGCATAGGTATACTTAATTAATGAAACAATAACATTAAATTGGTGAAATTATGATCCAAAAGTGCTTTTGTAGCCAACTCGAATAAAGAAATTTTTAATTATATATTGACTTTTGTCAGTCATACTGACAGAAGCCCTAATTCATCGTTTTACGGGCGTTGATTGAATACAGTGTTCAGTAGCAGAGCGTGCATCGTGTGGGTGCGAGCTAAGAGTACATTGTACACAGCAATACAAATCACTTTTTGATTTTTACCCCCGACTTCAATACCAGTAAAAATAATCGGATTATCTTTAAAGGTCAGATCAGAAATGGCTAAGTGCGAGTAAACTTTAACACACGAAATATTCAATACCATTATTACATTTCGATTTTCCCTCAATCTACGTAATTAGTGAACGGTGTCTAATTAGGGCTAAGTGAAGAGTTTAACTGAGGTAGGGCACAGCAGGAAATTTCCTGCTCAAAATATGGAGCAGCCCGACTGGGGTAGTACCTCGACCTTACAGAAGACCACAGCTAAATAATACTGTTTTCAAGCAGTGTTGTGTTCCTGTTGGTGAGTAAGGTGACCAGAGCTCCTGTGGGGAGGATTGGGGATAGGGTCGGCAACGCGCTTGCGATGCTTCTGGTGTTGCAGGCGTCTATAGGCTACGGTCTTACCATCATATGAGCCGCACGCTTGTCTGCCAACCAAAGTTACATTAAAAAAAAGTGGTAAAACAAAATGTTTTCTTTAGTTATTGTTATTATTAATATGAAAAAAAATGATTATTGGTACTATATTATTTTTAAAAAATCATGGTCTTAGGGCCTGTTCTACCAGTAATGGATAACGCTATTTGACGGATGACTATACAAATAGATTGACAGCGGGAGGTAGAATTTAGATTAATTGAGGTAGGGCACAGCAGGATATTTCCTGCTCAAAATATGGAGCAGCCCGACTGGGGTAGTACCTCGACCTTACAGAAGACCACAGCTAAATAATACTGTTTTCAAGCAGTATTATGTTCCTGTTGGTGAGAAAGGTGACCAGAGCTCCTGGGGGGATTGGGGATAGGGTCGGCAACGTGCTTGCGATGCTTCTGGTGTTGCAGGCGTCTATAGGCTACGGTCTTACCATCAGGTGAGCCGTACGCTTGTTTGCCAACCTAGTTACATAAATAAAAAAAAAAGAACGGGCCAGTAGGACCTGTTTCTCTTCAAACAATTTTAAGATATGCGCGGATGGAAATATCTCACAAATGTAGTACAATTCGATGGTAAAAAGAATAATGAATCCAAAACGTTTTACTGTCGGATACTGACATCCGTCAAATGGCGTTATCCACAAGTGGTGAAACAGGCCCCGTGTGTTGTTTACTTGTCTCGTATTAACCCGAGCCCGTGAGGGTCAGACCTTCGTCGTTTTATAAAAGCTGAAAGTTTTTCAGCAGCTTCTAACCTTTTTTTACGTGGGGAAAATCCATCATGGATACCCTCCGGCGCGGGGGCACCAGAGAGTGTCAGACTCCTACTGACTAAAACCATCCACGTGTGAGCAGACCTCCGCCTGAGTGGGGCGAGATGGGGTCGCGTTAGCAGTCTAACCCAACACAGGTTGAAGCAATGGCTAAATATGATATAAATAAACTTCATATTTGGCCATTGCTTCTATAGGTTTTGGGAGCATGCACTGAGAAATTTTCAGCTTTTATGAAACGACGAAAGTCTGGCCCTCTTGGATTCTCGGTCCAAGGACATTGCCCCGGTACGTGCCCCGGTATGTATGTGCTTTGACGTGTTTATTTATTTATTTAATATGAACCACCAACAGAATTATAATTATGTTTAAATAAAAAATTACAATTAGTTACATGCCTAGTGTTCAGACAATTCATATATTTAAGTATCGTTTATTAATTGAAACTAGATTTTTAATAATATTCTAAAAGTGATCAAAGCTGTGGTGTGTATCATATACTAAAACCTTCTCCAAAACACGCTGCACCTTACAGTATAATTATTATTCCGACAAGAAAACCGGCTCTCCGTTTATTAGTATAGATCATAATGAAACTCAAATCTATGCGACTTAGAATTTAACATTTTGTAAGGAATATTCGTCAAATCAGGACAAATCCGCCGCTCGTTGTTCAGATATGCAACAATCGAATGCGAAGGTATATATAGGTCAGGGCTGTGACCCTAATCCCTAAGCTCAAGGTAAGGTAAAGATACGCCCATATGTTTGTGCTAGCCAGTGGCGGATTTAAACACTAGGCTGAGTAGGCTGGAGCCTAGGGCGGCAAATTGTAGGGAGTGGCAATTTTATTTTTTAAGCGTTTAATATAGATCCAGAAAATGAATGGCCAAGGCCATGCCCATAAGGTCAGCCGAAATAATCGCTTGGCCGTTTTAGACTGTACTAGACATAGGGTATCGAGTTTTACAGCTTGGTAGGGGCGTCAAAAATTGAATAGCCTACTGGTGGCATATTTGTAAATCCGCCACTGGTGCTAGCCCTGAGCATAGCGATACCCAATTTATACATTTCATCTGACATGTGACGTTACGGGTAAAATGTCAAAATCATAACTTTTAATTCAATTTGCTGATTACGCTAAAAACCTGCATGAAACTGGATTAAGTCTGGCGTAGATATTGCAGTCAGTATAACCTCAAAGCCACTTTTTAACAGATTTCAGAAAAGGATGAGATTCTCAATTCAAATGTATGTTTTTTTTTGTGTGTGTGATTTCAATTATTCCTTTTTAATTTGAAGCTGGTTTTTTTTTTATTTATATCACTAAGTCGCAAACAAGCGTACGGCTCACCTGATGGTAAGCAATTACCATAGCCTATAGACGCCTGCAACACCAGAAGTATCGCAAGCGCGTTGCCGACCCTACCCCCAATTCCCCCCAGAAGCTCTGGTCACCTTACTCACCAACAGGAACACAATACTGCTTGAAAGCAGTATTATTTAGCTGTGGTCTTCTGTAAGGTCGAGGTACTACCCCAGTCGGGCTGCTCCATTTTTTGCGCAGGAAATTTCCTGCTGTGCCCTAACTCAGTTGTTTGTCATGTTCGTTAGTAATATTTTTTACATTTTTAACTAGACGTGCCTGCGACTTCGTCCGCGTGGTTGATAAATATATAAATTTCTAAAATAAAAGTAGCCTACTAAGTTACTCCTTATTACATCAACTATCTGCCAGTGAAAGTCCCGTCAAAATCGGTCACGCCGTTGATGAGATTAGCCGAAACAAACCGATAGACAGACAAAAATTATAAAAAAGCTAGTTTGGTATAGGTATGTACCGTGAACACACGTATGAATTTAGTAAAAAGTTGTTATTTTAATATTACAAACAGACACTCCAATTTTATTTACTTATATACTGGGTGTATTTGGAACGCATTGAAAAACGAAGAGGTATGATAGTGTTGGCATAACCTGACATGATACAAGTGAAAAAAACGTGAAAAAAGAATTTTTTTTTCTTGCCTGTTTTCATAACTTTTTTGGTATAATCCGGTTTGGGAAAAATAATGAAACAGAAATTTGAAGATAATGCTTTAAAATAATCGTGTTTGGAACAAACTGTCAATGTAATGCAAACCGTTCATACGCGCCATCAGCTGACAGAGGTCAACGGCACGGGGTAAACGTACTCGCACCCGCGCCCGCGCCCCGCGCGTCTCGCGGTCTACGAGTAGTTCACAATGTGTATGATACATTGCTGCCTCACATAATACACAAGTCCTAAAATCTTCTTAAAAAAACGTTTCTGAGATAAATGGTTATATGCATTATATAGTATATAAATAGTATATGACTTGGTTTAAATCTTTCAAGGCGTTCCAAATACACCCAGTATAGATTAAAATGGGTATTCAATTGTGTAGTTTTTCGACTACCTACTTTAGCAATGTTCTCATTTTATTACTTATCGATATAAATATTGAAGTCGGTATTGTTTTGTTAGATAGCAAACTCAATTTCTACCCGTAAAATGGAAACCTTGAAATTATCACACGGAATCACGGGCAAGAGCTAGTCAACTATAAAATGTAATCAAACCCACCTATGCAAAATTAAATTTCCAACTCGCAGTTACTATTACTTTGTAACAAAATAGCAACATTCCATATCCTGCCGGGAATTAGGTCAAGGACGTGACCCTCAGCCCTCGGAGGACTGAGTTCGAGCTGAGAGTAAACTTTGTGCACGCGTGTTGCATTACATGAGTATGTAAAAAATGTACTCAGGCAAAAATGTACTAGAACATAATTTTATTAGTGAAAAGGCTGACTGGTGTATGGTGTGTAGCTATGGTGTAAGGTGTGATATGGTGTGTAGTGAGATATTTTCGATTTTTAAACCATAACGCTTCTACATAATACCTAATAACTGAGGTAAGGCACAGCAACTTAGGTAGGGCACAGCAGGAAATAACCTACTTACAATCTAGAGCAGTCCGATTGGGGAAGTACCTCGACCTTACATAAGATCACAGCTAAATAATACTTCTTTCAAGCAGTGTGGTGTGCCTGTTGGTCAGTGAGATGACCAGAGCTCAAGAGGCTCCAGAGCTGAGAATTGGGGATGAGGTCGTCAGCGCGTTTGCGATGCTTCTGGTGTAGGGGAGCCTATGCTTGTTTTCCGACCTAGTTACATATAAAAAAGTGTAAAAATTGAATGGCGTTGATTTTTTTTAATAGGAAAAAAATCAATCAAACTTTTTCAATTCTCTGTTGGACAACCTACGTCAATTTTATTTTATATAACTTAACAGAAACCACTCCACCGTCCGTAGATTAAAAGCCGCTAAACCGACAAAATCACACAAAACTGTACTTTACATGTTCTTAATTGAAATGTCTGGATCAAGTGCAATTCGAACTTCGAAGGTGATAAATAATAACCATCACGATCACGATTCAGCCTGTAATATCCCACTGTTGGGCATAGGCCTCTTCCCCATGTAGGAGAAGGATTGGAGCTTAATCCACCACGCTGCTCTAATGCGTGGTTGGCGGATATAATTATTCCTTACTATTAGTAACGATCGCTATCAGGTGTACATGATAACAACCGGGACCGACGGCTTAACGTGCTCTCCGAGGCACTGTGGGGAGACCCACAAGGACTGCACAAACACCCAGACCACGACAAACATCTGTATGGCCAATACAAATGTTGTCGTGTGCGGGGATCGGACCCGCAACCGCCCGCGCAACAGCCAATCGCAATCCAGTGCTGTGACTGCTGCGCCAACGCGGCGCGATAAAAATAACATGTCATGTCAATGGTGCCCTAATTCCAGTGGCGTAGCGAGGGGTGGGCAAGGGGGGGCATCATGCCCCGGGCGCTACTCACAAAGGGGCGCCAAATGATCCGCAAAACTAAAATTTGCTGGAAGTATTATATGGTTTTCGAATGAGGGGGGGGCGCTAAAAAGGTATTGCGCCCCGGGCGTCAGTTAGGCCCGCTACGCCTCTGCCCAATTCTAGAATCTAAAAGTTTTACTACATTAGTGAGGTGATACCGGCTCTAAAGTCTCGTTTTACTTCCTATTGAGAAAGCCTAATCTTAACTTATGTGATAGATAAATTTTATCACTAGGTAACTAATGAAACAAGCTTTTAATATGTATAGTAGGTACTGTTATCTAATATATAAAATTCTCGTGTCACAGTTTTCGTTGCCATACTCCTCCGAAACGGCTTGACCGATTTTGATGAAATTTTTTGTGCATATCGGGTAGGTCTGAGAACCGGCCAATATCTATTTTTCGTAGTTCTAACTTATAAGAGGGGGATTAGGGGGTTTAATAATAACACAACAACACAACGTTTGCGGGGTCAGTTTCTCTATAAATATTTCTTTTTTTAGAAAATTGCTCTAATTACACGATCATATCATAGAGCTACACTGTCACAACAGAAATTTTGACCTCGCGTGAAGACAATATTGATTCAAATTGATATTATCTTTATATATTTAAAAGTGTGTATGTGCAACTCACACATGTCAGAAGTGAAACTTCTGAAAAGTAGCCTAAGAGAAATTTCTTTGTACCGAGAATATAAAATAGTGTGTAATGTATTCTATCTCATTCTCTCCTATACATTTATGCGTTTGCTCCTTTATCGTGACGCATTTTCGTTTCATCGAGTTTCAAACCACAACGATTCTAAAAAAAATTACTCCAATAATATAATAAATCAGATTTTTTTTAAATAACTAGATCGGCTAACAAGCGTAAGGCTCACCTGATGGTAAGCGATTACCGTCACTTATACATAGGGGAAGACCGGGAGAGTTGAACCGCTTTTTGTTTAAAGTATCGTAATTTCTTATAAATGAGGCTTAGTGATTCAATTGTAATAATAAGCAGTAGCTTATTTATTTAGGTTTACTTATGCATAGTTACTTTTTCGATATTATAGTACTGAAATATGTTATATATGTTTGAATGAAAAATGGAATTTGAGTCAACTCTCCCCACCCTTAGGGACACTTGAACCGGGGTCTGGGGGGAGTTGAACATTGCTTTTTAAAGGGGAAAATAAAAACATTTTGCAGCTTAAATCACAAATATTTAACAAAGACAAGCTAGTATCTTCAGGTGTTCTTAAACTCACTTCTGGATTTCTGGAAAGAAAACCACGAAACCAATCTTTTCCAGCAGCATTGTTTGTTGCCTTGCTAGCAGGATACTTTTTAATTCGCCTCTCTGAATTGAAAAGCCAATTGCAATGCTTGCTTTCTAGTCAGACCGTAATGCATTTTACTGCATGATAATAAATATTTAACTAGAAGTTTTTCTTCAAAGAGTAAATATTTGTGACTTTTTATACTGACTGTTTTTTTACGTTCAACTTATAACGTCTTAGTGTACTTCTATCGATTCCATAGTACATAGATGGTTTTCTTAAATACACACCACCCTCCTTTAACTAACAGATAGCGTTTTCTAATTCTGTGATTGTATGTTCTTTTCTTTTGCATGTTTTTTCAGAAGGCTTGTATCGAAAAGGCATTTTTCATGCAATTAACCCGTGAGAGAAAATAAGATTAAACATTAAAAAAACAAACCAAATACAAATAGGACTCGCGTATTAAGGTTTCCGAATTGTTTTTAAATTTAGTCAAAAAGTTTAAATCTTTACATCTATACAATAAAACTCGAAATATCCTCATACAAACACTATAGAGGGAGACATGAACCACTGAGCATATCTCCCGCGCCCGCGGTGGTGCAAGTCTCCCGCATATACTACTTTGACATTAAATTTTACTGACAGAAAAAACAATCAATCTCAGCGAAAAAACACTTAGCACACGTTAAACTACAATAATCAGGCAGTACAATACTAATAACGCACAATACGTACCTCTAATAAATTAATAAAATTTACTCCGCCGTACCAAAAACAACTTTCCGAATCTGAGAGCCAAACAAACTGGCCATTGTAAAAAATGACAGTGTGCTGGTTATTGGCCACCAGCGCTCTATCAATGACCGTCTTGGCATTTCGTTAGTGCGTAATTTAAGTTGAGTTTTAAAAGATGGTTCAACTCTCCCACCTGATCAAGTCTCCCCCCCTCTTCCCCTACATATATAGACGTCTGCAACACCAAAAGTATCGCAATCTCGTTGCCGACCCCATTCCCAAATCCCTCATAAGCTCTGGGCACCTTACCAACAGGAACATAACACTACTTGAAAACAGTATTATTTAGCTGTGATCTTACGTAAGGTCGAGGTACTACCCCAGTCGGGCTTCTCCATATTTTGAGAAGGAATTTTCCTGCTGTGCCCTAACTCAGTTAAAGTCAGATTTGTCCGTTTGTTTGTTTAGACGTCATAGAACTGATTTCCTCGGAAACTTCTTACTACGTACATGGTGTAAATATTTGGAAACTACAGACTAAACTAAATCTAGATTAGACTAGAACTAGTTCAGTTACCAAAATTTACTTCAACCTAACGATGATTGAAACTCAATGCGAATAGAACCACGAAGGACGCCTAAGCGAATAAGACGTGTATTTACTTACATATAAACACACGCATTAAAGGATGTGCTTATCCCAAAAAAAAAAATATTCACTGCGCGCTCTTGAAAAGGAACAATTACACACAGAAAGCAGAATCAAAAATTTTATAAATGTATTAAAAGTAAAAGTGTACAAAAATCCTGAAAATTCTAACTAATAAAACGATAAATTGAAGTTGAACGCGTGAAAGATGATTTAACACGCTGAGTGACGCAGTAGTCTATATCTATACATATAATAAAATGGTAGGAAAGTCAATGTATGTCCGGGATAAACTCAAAAAGTACTGCATGGATTTACTTCAACACTGGCACGAATATTATTAAGAAACCGGGTCAACATATAGGCTACATATTATCACGCTATCGCCTACGGGGAACGAGCAGTGAACGCACGCAGACGACGTCGCGGGCAGCAGCTAGTAGTATTATAACATAGGTACATTTATAATTCTTATGTACTTGTCTTTGTCACCTGACTTCTAAACGATCGGACCGATTTGATTGAAATTTCGTGTCTAAATTACTTTAATGAGTTCATGTATGGTTTGAAAAATTGGAACCGGTAGGTGGCGCTGTACATATGACATGTAATTTGAAGATGCTATTTAGGGCAGGATAACGTCTGCCGGGTCCACTTGTATATATTTATAGATGTCATGAAACCCTGATATACTGACCTCGCCTCCCTGATAGCGTCGACCCAATGCACGCAATCGACTTCGGAAGCCGCTCGCAGCTCGTACTGTCTCTGGCTCTCTCGCCGATATGATATCGTGAAGCAGAACTGGGGAAATTACTTATATCTTAAACACTTGTCATGTTATGATGACTTTTAGCTCATAATTTTAAGAGATACTACACACTTTGAGTTGGGGGAGTTTGCAGTGACTGTTTTCAACTCCGAGGGATTGTGGTTTCGATTCCCGCCCCTAGTTTGTGTGTATTATGTGGCGACACGTTGGCGCATCGGTTACAGGACTGGCTGTTGCGCTGGGGCTCACGGGTTCGATTCCCGCTCACGACAGACAGTATTGGCCATATAGATGTTTGTCGTGGTCTGGGCGTTTGTGCTTGTGTATTGTGTGTATTTCCGGACCCCGACACACACGACACGCTTTTCTATCATATAGATTATGTGTAATGACTTTTTAAGTAGATAGTAAAAGTTTAAAAAAAAAATTATTTTTTTCGTTTTAACACATTCAAATAAAAGCTTGTTTTTTAAAAAGGTTTTTTACTTTTAATTTATTTATATACATAAACTTATTCGAACTTTAATACTTACAGAAGCATTTCGTTCCGTGGGCGCCTTGCTGAGTCGTTCACAGTATGAACCTTCGAGTAGGAGTACGCCGGTCGGCCGCGTGTTGTTCTCTGACTCGTAGTAAAAGAGGAGATTCTGCGCAAAGTTCATTTATTATAGTGAAACTTATTACATCGTCTCAAACTTTTTCTTCAGTGTGTTGCATGTCGCGTGACGGTCGGCCGCGCCGTAAGATTGATAAAGCGATTTTTATACCCTTAATGGAATATTATTCCAAAATTTTAAGTTAAATGTCTATAATGTGAAAAAAAGTTTCATTTTACCGTGGTTTCATAAAACTACACAGGTTTTCTTTATAATAAAATATTATCTTTAATACACACACCTTTTGTAAAGTCAGCGTGAAAATTTTGATTTATTAGCCATTATACATTCTGAGGTTCATAGTCTTACCCAAGCAAACGGTAGTTAAGTAGGTACTACCTATATAGTACGGTCACAGCACTGGTTTGTGGCATTTGCGCTGGAGGCTGCGGGTTCGATCCCCGCCCATGACATACATTTGTATTGGCCACGCAGATCTTTGCCGTGGTCTGGGAGCTTGTGCAATTCTTGTGGTTCTCGTGCCTCGAAGAGCACGTTAAGCCATCGCATCGGTCCCGGTTATTATCATGTAGTACACCTGATAACGATTGTTACTCATTGTAGGGAAAATATCCGCCAACCCGCATTGAAGCCGCATGATGGATTAAGCTCTGATCCTTCTCCTACATGGAGAAAGAGGTGTATGCCCAGCAGTGGGATATTACAGGCTGAAGCGACAGTTCTATTACATAAACTTTTTTTGTCGCCTTTATTTCTTAAGATTTTATTTTTGCTAAATTAACTTCTGTTTTTCCTACTTGATAGCGAAGCTCCTAAGTCCTAAATTATTTAAAGTAATTTATGGTATTGAACATATTTAAAGAATTTTTGATGTAGTGACAAAAAATGTGAATATGGAATATCTGTATCTGATCTTACCTGATAAAGTATGAACCAACGCAGCTGCCATTTCGTGTTATCTGAACTTCTTTTGTGTAAGTAACCGGCCTGAAACGGACATCTATATGTAGAATTTGTTTATACAATAAATAAAATATTGCGTTTGTTCTCAAACAAAAAAAGGTACTTCTATACTCGGGTATTAGTAATTGTAACACACAACTGAAAACTTGCTAAAAACACTCAATGAAACACTTATTTCTCACTTTAAATCTATAGTTATTCCTTCGAATTACACACTTTTATCCACAGTGAATAAGTTATCACAAATCACTTATAACTATGCTACGTATCGAGTAGCAACGTTAGCCGCGCAATAATTACATAATTTACAAATTATCATATTTATAGGACAACAATAGCGCTAATATATAGCTAATATATAGCTATTTTGTGAATAGCAGAGTTTGTTTACAATTGTAAGTTTGTATCACATTTTTAACGTCAACGATATGTTAAGTTGCGAGTCATTCCCACCACAAGTATCTTTAATTACTTATTGGGAAGACTCGATGTATGCTATATTGTAATGAGTTCATGAATAAAGATTATTATTATTATTATTATTAATAGATTACAAAGATATCAAAATGACCAATCAGAAAATTAGTATTAACTATTCGGAAGATAGTGTCGCCATCTTTATGCTATTCCGGTACTTCAACAATTAATAAATACAGTAATAACACGACAATCTTATAAAATTACAAACAATACAATCATGTAAAATGATTAGAAGCGTAACTTTGAATAATAACTATCAGTATTTATTGTGTAACTACCCTGCAAAACAGATAAGGAATATGGCGACTGACATAACGTAAATAAATATTAATCATTCGGAAGATGGTGTCGACATCTCTGTACTGTTTCGGTATTAAAACGAATAAACAATAAGAGCAATATCGACACAAAATTATGTTTTGTTACAGTATACCTAATGTATGACAATTATAAAAATATTTATATTTATCTATACCTCCAAATAAATAAAATTGGAGTGTCTGTTTGTAATATTAAAATAAAATTACCGCTTGTTATTACATGCATAATTATATGGATCTATACACGTTACATATACCAAATAACATTTTTTACAATTTTTGTCTGTCTGTCTGTTTGTTCCGGCTAATCTCTGAAACGGTTGGATCGATTTTGACGGGGCTTTCACTGGCAGATAGCTGATGTAATAAGGAGTAACTTAAACTACTTTTATTTTAGTTTTTTTTTATAACTGCGAACTGAACAATGACTTTTTTGTTAATTCCACGCGGACGAAGTCGCGGGCACAGCTAGTATAAATATACTCGTAGAACTCAAATAATATGTGTTAGTATTCAGTTAAGTAAGTAAGTTAACTAAGCTATAATTTGGATAAATGTAGATAGTTTTTGTACAAGCGAGTGATAATGAGGAGTCACTGAAACTCACGCTGAGTTTCAGTGACTCCTCATCACCATTGATTGCATTGTTGCAATGATGTGGCAAATGCTGAGTGGCTGCCTCTATTGTTCGCAATATCTGTGAAACTAAATTTGTTTTGTTTTATGCAGGTTGCAATTCCACTGATAAAATAATTGTAATAAATATCATTGCGAAATAAGGTATCGAATTTCAGAGGTCAGAAGGGGTGGCAAAAATTGAATAGCCTACTGGCGGTAAATTGGTAAATCCACCACTGATTATTTATTTATTTATTAGGGATCACTCAAGCTCACTCACAAACTATTCGTCACAACTCGCTCAAATTTAAATAAGCGACAAGTAGCAGCTTTCACAATACAAAAACGATCGAATTGAGAATGTCCTATTTTTTTTAAGGTCGGTTTTTAATAGTCAAAGCGTTAAAGTTCGGAGGTGGTCTTATCTATACTAATATAATTATAAAGCTGAAGAGTTTGATTGTTTGGTTGTTTGTTTGTTTGTTTGTTTGTTTGTTTGTTTGAACGCGGTAATCTCTGGAACTACTGGGCCGATTTGAAAAAATTTTCAGTGTTAGATAGCCCATTTATCGAGGAAGGCTATAGGCTATGTATCATCACGCTAAGACTAATAGGAGCGGAGTCCACGCCGACGAAGTCGCGCGCAGAAGCTAGTTAGTAATAATTTAAAAGCAATTTAATCTGTAAAGAGCAGTGGCGTAGTGAGCTGTCGGCAAGGGGGGTCATCATGCCCCGGGCGCTACTCACAAATAAGGGGCGGGCGCAAAACGGTCCGCAAAACTAAAAGTTACTGGACATATTATAATTATGGTTTTCGAATGAGGGGGGCGCTAGAAAGGTATTGTGCCCCAGGCGTGAGTTAACCTCGCTACGGCACTGGTAAAGAGTGTTGTAAATTCAATCGAAATAAGGTTTATTTTTACCGTTTTTATGAGTATTTATTGGCTTTTTTTTATGTAACTAGGTTGGCAAACAAGCGTACGGCTCACCTGATGGTAAGTGACTACCGTAGCCTATAGACGCCCGTAACACCAGAAGCGTCGCAAGCGCGTTGCCGACCCTATCCCCAATCCCGCCAGGAGCTCTGGTCACCTTACTTACCAACAGGAACACAATACTGCTTGAAAACAGTATTATTTAGCTGTGGTCTTCTGTAAGGTCGAGGTACTACCCCAGTCGGGCTGCTCCATATTTTGAGCAGGAAATTTCCTGCTGTGCCCTACCTCAGTTAAAGGCTTGTCTGCTTACCTGCGAGTGATCGTACTGCGCGCGTTCCGACAGCGCTATGAGTTGACCGTCGTTGACGCGGACCGACCGTCCGTGCATCTTCGGACTCAGCATCTTTGTATCTGTAATATATATCTTGTTAAGGACTATTGACGCCGCGTTGGCGCAGCGGTCACAGCACTGGACTGCGATTGGCTGTTGCGCGGGCGGTTGCGGGTTCGATTCCCGCACACGAGAACATTTGTATTGGCCATACAGATGTTTGCCGTGGTCTGGGTGTTTGTGCAGTCCTTGTGGGTCTCCCCACTGTGCCTCGGAGAGCACGTTAAGCCGTCGGTCCCGGTTGTTATCATGCACACCTGATAGCGATCGTTACTCATAGTAGGGAATATATCCGCCAACCCGCATTGGAGCAGCGTGGTGGATTAAGCTCCGATCCTTCTCCTACATGGGGAAGAGGCCTATGCCCAGCAGTGGGATATTACAGGCTGAATCGTGAAGGACTATTGAAATACAACAAAGATGTTTGAAGTGAAACTTCTTTAGGCACATGAGGGGTAAAATTTGAGCAACCGGTAACGCGGCTGCGTCATGACGTTCAGTACTTGTACGGGCGACCGCCTGGGAACACCGTGTGAGTTTGGCTTTTATTTGTATTTTAAATTAGTTTTTTTTTTTTTTAAATTAGTTTTTGAGTTTACTCCTTAAGAATCGATTTTCATATAAGGAACCCGGTATGAAAAAAATATGAGGTGTAAAATCTATTGAACGAATGATCTCGTTACGTTTTTGTGCCTTTCACTTTTCGGGCGTGAATATTAAGTTGTTCCAACGCCATCTATCAGTAACTAAGAAAACGCGCGAGACATCCTGGTTTTCCGGGTAATCGTCACCCAGCCTACGAGCTACGCCGGCAATCTTACGTAGATCGTCGGTCCAACGGGCCGGGGGACGTCCCACGCTGCGTTTGCCAAGACGCAAAAAAAAGTAAATACTTATTTATGTTATACTATAAATTATACTTTTACCAAGTATGCAACTTTGTCTGTCTATCAGTAGGTATTTAACTAGCTGACACCAGTCTGCTCACCTCTGAAATAAAAAGCGTAGCTCCGTCTTATTCGGAGGAATGGATCTGTTGAGTTTCTTTTCGTGAAGACCTAAGTATACAATTTTAAATATTTTTAGGGTTCCGTACCCAAAGGGTAAAAATTACTAAGACTTCGCTGTCCGTCGGTCCGTCCGTCTGTCACCAGGCTGTATCTCCAGAATGGCGATAGCTAGACAGTTGAAATTTTCTCAAATTATGTATTTCTGTTGCCGCTATAACAACAAATTAATACTAAAAACAAAATAAAATTAATATTTAAGGGGGCTCCCACACAACAAACGCGATTTTTTGCCCTTTTTTGCTCGATATCAATAATGGCAACAGGTAGGTAGGTACGCACTTGAAATATTCAGAAAATACTCAGTTGTATTTTTACTTTAATAATAAAATAAATATTTAAGAGGGGCTCCGATAAAACAAACATATTTTTTGCGTTTATATACCTAGATAATGGTACGGAACCCTTCGTTCGCGAGTCCGACTCGCACTTGGCCGGTTTTATTTAGGGAATAATAATACATTTCTAACATAAATGTAACCTAAGTTCCTCTTTACAAAATCAGGTCTATTCAGTGATGAGTGATGACTGATGACTCATCCAAAACTGTTTCGTGGATAAACTTAAACAGACAGACAAAAATTAAAAATCGTTAGGAATACTATAATTATGAATGTTTATATTGTCTGTGTCAAAGTCTGATTTTAACATTCAAAAGCAGTAAGCACCTTTAATAATAAATTACATCAGATTATTAGACTAAAATGTTTGCTGCTCCATAAATAATTACTAAGTTGTTTTTATATTTTAAAGAAAACCAAAAACCAAAAAATATTGAAAAAAAATGGTCAATTAAATATTTATCATCATTTAAACACTCATAACTAAAATCAATACAAACAAATCGATCTCAAACAAACAAGTCTTATCAGTACTCACATTTTAAATATTTCCTAACTAATTTATTACGCTTAATCAATAATTCAAATTAATATTTATGTACTTACGTTTTGAATTACAGCAGTGCGTTTATCTTGATCCAGTTTTCATTGTTTTGCGGCATTTTTACACCAAATACCGTTCATAATCAATTTTATTGTATGAAATCACGTTGTAACAACATACTTTCAAAAACAAGTTATATATTACGATCAATAGAAATTTATTTATATAAAGGCAATAGAAACATCAACAACAGTATAGAAAAGACAACGTTAAAATACAATTTTCTAAGAGTTCACGAGTTTACACTAAGAGCGCCTGTTGAATTTGTAAACGCAACTAGTTGCACACGGGTTAAACTTCGATAATGTGATAACAACAGGCGTTCACGATAACGATTGAGCTAAAATGTATTTGTAAAGTGATATTACTACGTTAGTCTGTCATAATATCCATAGCCATGGTATTTTTAGGTTTTTTAAGAGGATTTTGAGCAGTGGCCCTGTCGGTGGCGACAATTCGACTGCTGGGCTAGCACCTGTTAGCTGAATCGACCGTCGCGCGCGTGCGTGTCCACAATGACGTACAAAATATGCTAAGGAGCTACGTAAAATTAGAACTGTTTGATAATTATTAATTACCATTAAAATATAATTATTAATAAATATTTAAAAAAAAATACGCTTAATTGATACAAGGTCCACATAATGGAAAACTGTAGTAAGTATACAAAATAATTAGCGTAGAAACAAAGAAAAATAGAAATAAACTCAATAAAACAATAAAACGGAAGTAATCGAAATAAAAATACATACATACAACTATATCTACAGATTAAATCAATTAATATGTATATATTTTTAATGTTAATTACGCTATGTCCTTTATAGTTAATGTAATTCAATATTCCTCAAATCAATTTTAATTAACTATTAAAAATTTAAACTAATAACCAAATTACAACTAAAATACAACAAAAGGTCAGTTGCTAAGCCCTACAAAACTGGACGATGAATAAAAAAAAAGTTTAAAAACATTTCTAATAAACTAGGTACCATTGTACCAAGATACTTAGGTACACAGTCTGTTGTACACACACTTCGTTAAACCGTCATCACATTGCAATTATCATCATCATCATCACTTCAGCCTATCGCAGTCCACTGCTGGACATAGGCCTCCACAAGTTCGCGCCAAAAATGACGTGAACTCATGTGTGTTGCCCGTAGTCACCACGCTGGGGTTGGTGACCGCAGGGCTGGCTTTGTCGCACCAAAGACGCTGCTGCCCGTCTTCGATCTGTCTATTTAAAAAGCCAGCTGTAGAATGGCTATCCCGCCATCGGTCGGCTTCAATCGTTCCATGGTGTAGTGAAACTTTGTTATCCCTTAGTCGCCTCTTACGACACCCACGGGAAGAGAGGGGGTGGCTAAATTCTAGAGTGCCGTAGCCACACAGCAATTATCATAGTTACATAAAAACTATTTTGGTTTACAAATAGACCCTTATTTAATTTACCTTTATATAACATCGTATAGTTTTTCATAAATTACCTATAATGGATATCATAATTTGTACTTATGACCTCGATCATAAAGTAATAAAAATGCCATATTTCGATGTGTTTGATATTAAGTTATTTATTCTGGTATTAAAATTTTATGTTACCCTAGGGTAGGCCTGCCATCAACTAGGTAAATTACGGACCCTGAACTATAAAAACTTTTTAACAAAAAAAAAATTGTGTGTGTCTGTCTTAATAACTAAGTTCTTAAACTAATGTGAGTATAGCTAAGTGTAATTTTGAGTCGGCGCCAAACAAGCTATGTACCTAATTGATTATTTCGTTAAATTTAAGGTAATTTAGTGATCTTTGTACATAACGATAATTGTCAAGTAAGTGAAAAAATCTGCCATCTGGGAACAATATTCTGGCGTATGCTGCAAAAACTGGTTTGCTAGCTATAGGTTAGTGTGTAGGTTGTAGTGTAGGTGACAGACAGATGTTATTAAATAAATATAATATTACAAATAATTTCTGTATGCGTGAAATGTATTCCAGACGAGTGACCTAGTATTTTATATTAATATTGTCGTCTGAACGTGATGACGATAAATACTCCTTGTTTGTCCTATCCTATTTATTTATTTTTTAATCTGTATTTTTAAACGCCACAATGGGTCACAAAAAGCAATTCGCTAGAAAAAAAATTAGTTTTGTAGTAGAAAAAAGTGTAGCAGAAAAATAAGAAGCATGAATTTAGTCATCATTAAATAAATAATTTATTTTGTCTCACTCTACCATATCACTACGTATTATAAAACAAAGTCACTTCCCGCTGTCTGTCTGTATGTATGCTTAGATCTTAAAAACTACGCAACGGATTTTGATGTAGTTTTTTTTTTAATATATAGAGTGATTCAAGGGGAAGGTTTATATGTATAATACATGTATAATATAGTAGAGAAACACTGATCATTTTTGCACCCGTGCGAAGCCGGGTTGGGTCGCTAGTTACAAATAAAATAGAAAAATTAAACTAAATAAAAAAGTAGATACACGAAGTGGAAGCAAACAATGAATTAATGAATATAATTTTTAATTTTATTTTACACTACGTTCACATATTTTAGAGGAATCGATAATAGTGTTTGCTCGCAAACGAAAAAAAAAACCGACTTCAATTACATCGACAAGTAATACAACGTAATAAGACGAAAAAATAGTCAAGTAAATACGCGCTATTAAAGATTACTCAAAAAGTAGTCATCAGATCTCGATCTTTCAATGAAATCACATGACAAGCATCAGCTTTTGATCAAAACAAAAATCATCAAAGTCGGTATACCCAGTGTAAAGTTAAGTGGTATAATAATACAACGTACCTAGCTGTGCAACATGTCCTACCTACGTCGTCGACGAAAAAATAGTCAAGTAAATATGTACGCTATAAATCAAAAAGTACTTGTTAGATCTCAATTAAATTTAAACGGGACCATATGACACGAACCACCTTCCGATTAAAAAAAATTCATCAAAATCGGTCCACTCAGTCTAAAGTTCTGAGGTAACATACAATGTAATAATTATGTTTGCTAGCAAACGAAAAAAATCCGACTTCAATTACATCGACAAGTAATACAACGTACGTAGACGAAAAAAAAAATAATAAAAGCACTAGTCACTCACTACGATTTTCGAGGATTACCCCCGATTTCTCTGGGATTCCATCATCAGATCCTGGTTTCCTTATCATGGTACCAAACGGGGGATGTCTCCTTTCCAACAAAATTTTTTTTATCAAAATCGGTTCATAAACGACGAAGTTATCCCCTAACATACATAAAAAATGTATATAATTATGTTATTATATACGGTCGAATTGAGTAACGTCCTCCTTTTTTGGAAGTCGATTAAAAATAGGTATTACTCAGCATGTTACAATAATTAAATATATAAAATAACTCCAATAAATCTATCTATAATATCCATAAAATTATGAATTCTATAGTATTGATGGTAGCCAGTGGCGGATTTACAAATATGCTGCCAGTAGGCTATTAAATTTTTGCCGCCCCTAGTGACCTCTGAAACTTGATATCCTATATCCTAGTACAGTCGAGATATTATGTACGTGTATAAATATACCTATATGTCGATAAATTTAAAAAAAAATACAAACAAATAACGAAACGGCAATTTCATAGGTAAAGATATATTATAACGTTTCAAAAATAAAATAGCCGCCCGTAGAATTTGCCGCCCTAGGCTCTAGCCTACACAGCCTATTGTGTAAATCCGCCACTGATGGTAGCCATTAGTCAAGTTATAAAGTCATGAATTAGTGAATTTTATTAGAGATACTATATTTAAGAGCTCATGGAGGAAGAGAAGGAACTAAAAATCATTGTATCATTGTATAACAATATGGTTAACTTGCCCCCGTGCCTTACTTTTACCACCAAAGAGGTACAAAATTCGTTTCTGAGTAGGTTGGAGGCTAGCACTAAATATACGTGATGGACAGGCATTTCAACTATATACATTCTATAGGTACTATATATACATACGAAACTGCTATCACAAGTTTGTCAAGATATAAACGAAAAATGAACTTAGAAAATGAATTGTATCTATATGTATTTAAATTTGACTTTCGCTGTCTGAATTGAATTTTTCAAAGTTGAATTAACTTATATTCTTAACTTTATTGCCTAACTTTACGCCGCGTTGGCGCAGCGGTCACGTACAGCACTGGTTTGTGGCTGTTGCGCGGGCGTCTGCGGGTTCGATCCCCGCACACGACAACATTTGTATTGGCCATATTGTGTGTCTGCTCATCGTGCCTCGGAAAGCACGTTAAGCCGTCGGTCCCGGTTGTTATCATGTACTCCAGCTAAAAGCGATCGTTACTCATAGTAGAGAATATATCCGCCAACCCGCATTGGAGCAGCGTGATGGATTAAGCTCTGATCCTTCTGGGATGGGAAAAGAGGCCTACGCCCAACAGTTGGATATTAGAATTCAGGCTGAAGCGTAACTTATTACATAGTCAAAAATTATTAGTTTTAACTGACTTCAAAAAATGAGGAGGTTCTGAATTCGATTGTACTTTTTAACCAACTTCAAAAAAGGAGGAGCTATGTTTGGGGACAAGGGCGGATCCAGCTTTGGCGCCAGTGGGGGGTCAGGGTCACATAGTCATGGTCAAGACGCCAGGGGGGGTCACAGTCGTGGTCAAGTCACAAGAAGTTATAATTTAATTTTGATAATGATAGCTACAGGTAAAAAGTAGATATTTTATTAATTTATGTAAGTACTGTACTTAAAATTATCTATATTGTGTCTAAAATCTTGTTTAACATGTTGTTGTTTTAAAAGGAGAATGGGCAAATTGGCCCAAAGATACAAAAGTCTGTCCCCAGGGTTGGCACGTAGTGCATTCAAAAGAGTTTTATATACGGACCATTTCTTTATATGGAATCGTAACAATCCAACCTACAGAAAAAGAAATAATGAATAAAAAAGATCCGAAAGTAGGTACGAATTTGGTAGATGAGTACATTAAAACGCAGACATTTTTATTTATTTTTATTTCAGTTGTTATATATTTTCATCATCTACAATAACAGAGTCTAAAAATGCTGCAGGGTATACTAACGGCGTCATATCGTGCATATCCCAGAAACCACTGGTACCCACCCGGTAGCACTACCTGAGCGGGCTTGATTTTTTGGTTTAAGGCGAGGTGATTGATGTATTCCTGCAAAACACGTTTCTATGAATTCAGTTTTGAAATAGTAAACAGTGAAATTTTTATCTAATAAATTTAATTGATATTGTTGAGGGTGTTCTAGTTCAGGCTTTTGTCGGAAACATGATTTGATAAATTTGGCTCGATAGAATAAATTCACAAAGTTACCTCTTTTCGGGTCATTTTATTTACTACTAGCTTCTGCGCGCGACTTCGTCGGCGTGGACTCCTCTCCTATTGGTCATAGCGTGATGATATATAGCCTATAGCCTTCCTCGATAAATGGGCTATCTAACAGTGAAAGAATTTTTCAAATCGGCCCAGTAGTTCCAGAGATTACCGCGTTCAAACAAACAAACAAACAAACAAACAAACAAACAAACAAACAAACAAACTCTTCAGCTTTATATATTAGTACTAGCTTCTGCGCGCGACTTCGTCGGCGTGGACTCTGCTCCTATTGGTCTTAGCGTGATGACACATAGCCTATAGCCTTCCTCGATAAATGGGCTATCTAACAGTGAAAGAATTTTTCAAATCGGCCCAGTAGTTCCAGAGATTACCGCGTTCAAACAAACAAACAAACAAACAAACTCTTCAGCTTTATATATTAGTATAGATCAGTGTTTTTCAACCTGTGGGTCGCGACCCCCTGGGGGGTCGCGAAGCTGCCGTGGTCGTCAGAGGTCGAGAGAACTTTAGTAAAAAAACAATAAAGATCAAAAATATTGATTTATTAAGTAAGAGAATTTTAACAAAAGGATAATATACTCAAACATTTTTATGTCAGTACAAACAAATTAACAAGAAATAAAATCCTAATACTCATGTTATTGCGAAGGTTGTGCTTGTTTTTAACCAACATCCAAAAAAGGAGGAGGTTCTCAATTCGGTTGTATTTTTTTATGTATGTTAGCTCAGAACTTTTGACTGGGTAAACCGATTTCGATGAATTTTGTTTTAATTGAAAGGTATTGCGTGTTATGTGGTCCCATTTAAATTTAATTGAGATCTGACAAGTACTTTTACAGTTATATCTAATAATGCGTATTTACTTGACTACTTTTTCGTCGACCTACGTTGTATTAAACCGCGTAACTTTTCACTGGGTTTATCGATTTTGATGATTCTTACTTTAATCAAAAGCTAATACTTGTCATGTAGTTTTGTATAAATTTGATCGAGATATGATTACAACATTTTGAGTAATCTTTGATAACGTGCATTTGCTTGACTGTTTTTTGGTCTTATTACTTTGTATTACCTACTTGTCGATTTATTAAAGTCGGTTTTTTTCACAATTATTAATTAACCAATTTCTTCCATCGTGGATCTTTATTTGCTACACATAGAATTAAATCGTTTTCCAAATTTAAGCGGTTTCTTTGTTTACTTGTTATTTTGGCCATTGGTGAAAATGTCAACTCGCATAAGTATGTATGAGGTGACAAATGGAATCAAACACTTCAAGGCCTCAGTTGTCAATTCCGGGTATTCTGTTTTTCTTCTTAACCAAATAGGTATCCAAATTAGCAGACTTGAACTCCAATTCCATCGGTAGATAATTCTAGCAGATTCTTTTTGAGCTTAGTTGGCAAATTAGCCTCATTTATAGCAGCATTTAAAACCGAATTTAAGATTTTTAAACTGAGGTAGGGCACAGCAGGAAATTTTCTGCTCAAAATATGGAGCAGCCGACTGGGGTAGTAGAGGTACTACCCAGTCGGCTCACCTTACAGAAGATCACAGCTAAATAATACCGTTTCCAAGCAGTGTTGTGTTCATTTTGGTGAGTAAGGTGACCAGAGCTTCTGGGGGGAATTGAGGGTAGAGTCGATCTCGCGCTTGCGGTGCTTCTGATGTTGCAAGCGTATATGAGCTACGATGATCGCTTACCATCAGGTGAGCCGTACGCTTGTTTGCCGACCTAGTTACATTGAAAATAAAAACCACCTCTGCCCAGTGTTCTCCGATGTTTCTTGCACTGAGAAGTAATGACACAATTATTATTCTTCTTTCAAATTATTATCTAAGACCATTTTCATACCAGGTATATATGGCTTGATGTTTATCTCACATCCGACTTCTTCAGTAAAAGATAGTGTCGACGAAAATGAATCGAAGCTATTTTGATTTATAGACGACGACCACAAGTCAACTTTTTTTGTAAAGCCATGTATTTTGTCTTTTGCACTGATGACATTTTCATCTCGCCCTATACACATAGGTACATACATGATAAAAAAATTGCGTGCGTACAAAGTACACATGTCAGAAGTAAAACTTCTTTGGAAAACTAATTAAAAAAAAGTAATGAAAAAAAAACGAATTTAAAATACAAAAAAAAGTAGTTGAAAAAAAAAAACAATAAGCCAACGTCGCAGTGTTCCCAGGTGGTCGCCCATCCAAATACTGACCGTCATGACGCTGCCGCGTTACCGGTCGCTCAAATTTTACCCCTCATGTGCCTACAGAAGTTTCACTTCAAAAAGCGAAGGGTCGGGGGGTCGCGTAATATTTTTTCATACCAGGGGGTCGCATCATGAAAAAGGTTGAAAAACACTGGTATAGATGATTGGGTTTTATTCTTAAAATAACTGATTTGATATTATAAATAAATTACCAAAATAAAGTTCATATATAACTGGAATAATTTGATCAAGTGTTTTTTTTTTAATTCCATAATTTTTTTTAATCGATTATTCAAGTGATTTTCGACCGCTTTTTTGCTCTCGCGGCACTTTGCAGCAGTGTTGCCAACCCTACTGTTTTAACAGTAGATTTGCTGTTTTTACATCGATGTCCCTGTTTTCTGTTTCATTTGTAATTTTTACTGTTTTTCAATTAGCGTTCAGCGTCACCTATTACACTATGTTTTTTTGATAACCTCTACTTATATAATAATACACAATGATACTAGATGTCAGTATGTAACTATGTACTCTTGTCGGGATTCTCCAAAACGTATTTTTCGGATATTTCAAAACATTTCAAACATTCACAAATATAACCATTGTGTGAATTTTGTGAATTGGTGAAGAAACTTGTGCTTACCACACAGCAGCGAAACTGCGGAAAAATTATTTTCAGCTATAAATATTTTGAAAACTAAATTACGCAACAAAATATCGACTAAAACTATTAAAGGAGCCTTACACGCTTAACACACTAAATCCGAAATAACCGATTGCTATTCATTTGAAGTCAAAAAGGCACATAAAGAAAAACAATAATAATTATGTATGATTTTAAAAAGGAAAATGAGTTTGAAAATACTGAAGATGAGGCAATTGATAATGAAAGTGAAAAATAATTTTACTTTGATTTAATTTTTTTTATTAAGTTGTGATAAATATTAAAATATAACTATGTATGTGAGCCCTGATAACTAATAAAAGTAAGTGATTGTTTTAATTATACGAGGAAAGTATGTAATCTGCCTTTTTTACTTTACCTACTGTTTTCTCCTGTTTTTTTATTGGTTATCTGCTGTTTTTTAGTTTCTTGGGGTTGGCAACACTGCTGTGCAGTGTCCTGTCGGACGTCATAGACGCTGGACGTGTGAAAAAATTTTCGATTTTTCCCGCGCAACATTTCGTCTTCCGTATTTTTTAAATATTAGTATGCATTCAATATTCGTACCTACTGAAATTTGAATTCGCTATTTATAAATTTAAATTAATATATTTTGTTGCTGTTTTTGTAAAAAATACCTATTTATCTACATAAAATAAAATTGGAGTGTCTGTTTGTAATATTACGGTTTTTAACTAAATTCATATTATGTAGGTATGTATAATATACATACATTGTATATATACCAAAATAACATTTTTGAAGTGAAACTTCTTTAGGCGCATGAGGGGTAAAATTTGGTAGGTGGCGCTGCTATCGGTATGTAACTCCGAAACTACTGAACCAATTTGTATCAAAATTTGTAAGCATCTGTAATTTGGTCCAACTTGGGAGATAGGGTACTTTTTTCTCAATTAGACCCGGTAGGTGGCGCTGCTATAGGTATGTAACTCTGAAACTACTGAACCAATTTGTATCAAATTTTGTAAGCTTCTGTAATTTGGTCTAACTTGAGAGATAGGGTAGTTTTTATCTCAATTGGACCCGGTAGGTGGCGCTGCTATCGCTATGTAACTCCGAAAGTACTGAACCAATTTTTATCACATTTCGTAAGCATCTGTAATTTGGTCCAACTCGAGAGATAGGGAATTTTTTATCTCAATTTGACCCGATAGGTGGCGCTGCTATCGGTATGTAAGCAATCAAATTTGGTAGCTGTTTTCCGGGCAGGACAACGTCTGCCGGGTCCGCTAGTTTAATATAATTATTTTGTTGCTGTTTAAGTTTTTGTAAACACTATTTATCTATATAAAAATTAATAAAAATGGAGTGTCTGTTTGTAATATTACGTCTTTTAACTAAATTCATATGTATGTATATATACACGGTACATATTACACCAAATTAACATTTTTGAAGTGAAACTTCTTTAGGCGCATGAGGGGTAAAATTTGGTAGGTGGCGCTGCTATCGGTATGTAACTCCGAAACTACCGAACCAATTTGTATCAAAATTTGTAAGCATCTGTAATTTGGTCCAACTTGGGAGATAGGGTACTTTTTTCTCAATTAGACCCGGTAGGTGGCGCTGCTATAGGTATGTAACTCCGAAACTACTGAACCAATTTGTATCAAATTTTGTAAGCTTCTGTAATTTGGTCTAACTTGAGAGATAGGGTAGTTTTTATCTCAATTGGACCCGGTAGGTGGCGCTGCTATCGCTATGTAACTCCGAAAGTACTGAACCAATTTTTATCACATTTCGTAAGCATCTGTAATTTGGTCCAACTCGAGAGATAGGGAATTTTTTATCTCAATTTGACCCGATAGGTGGCGCTGCTATCGGTATGTAAGCAATCAAATTTGGTAGCTGTTTTCCGGACAGGACAACGTCTGCCGGGTCCGCTAGTTTAATATAATTATTTTGTTGCTGTTTAAGTTTTTGTAAACACTATTTATCTATATAAAAATTAATAAAAATGGAGTGTCTGTTTGTAATATTACGTCTTTTAACTAAATTCATATGTATGTATATATACACGGTACATATTACACCAAATTAACATTTTTGAAGTGAAACTTCTTTAGGCGCATGAGGGGTAAAATCTGAGCGACCGGTAACGCGTCAGTGTCACGACGAGTACTTGGATGGGTGACCTCTTTTTTTTTCAATTAGATTTTTGAAGTGAAACTTCTTTAGAATCGTTGTGATTTCAAACCAGATGCAACGGAAAAACGACAGGGAAGGGCGCGCGGCGCAGCGACTTGCATGAAAAAGGATGACACATTGTAGCGTTACGCTCATTGTAGCGTTACGCTATTTATATCGTTACGCTCATTGTAGCGTTACGATATTTGTAGTTACGCTATTTGTAGCGTTACACTCATTGTAGAGTTACGTTATTTGTATCGTTACGCTCATTGTAGCGTTACGTTACTTGTAGCGTTACGCTCATTGTATCGTTACGCTCATTGTAGCGTTACGCTAATTGTAGCGTTACGCTATTTGTATCGTTACGCTCATTGTATCGTTACGCTAATTGTAGCGTTACGCTTATTGTAGCGTTACGCTCATTGTAGCGTTACGATCATTGTTGCTTTACGATCATTGTAGCATTACGCTATTTGTTGTAGCGTTACGTTATTTGTAGCGTTACGCTCATTGTATCGTTACGCTCATTGTAGCGTTACGCTATTTGTATCGTTACGCTCATTGTAGCGTTACGCTCATTGTAGCATTAAGCTCATTGTAGCGTTACGATCATTGTTGCTTTACGATCATTGTAGCATTACGCTATTTGTTGTAGCGTTACGCTATTTGTAGCGTTACGCTCATTGTAGCATTACGCTATTTGTATCGTTGCGCTCATTGTAGCGTTACGCTATTCTATCGTTACGCTATTTGTAGCGTTACGCTCATTGTAGCGTCAGTACTTGGATGGGTGACCGCTTTCTTTTTCAACTAGTTTTTTTTAAAGTGAAACTTCTTTAGGCGCACTTAACTTGGAGAGTAAGCAGGCGTGATGAGAGCGTTACGAAAAGTGTGATTGGTCGAGGCGAACGGAAGTTGAGAGGGAGATATTTTGGTTAAGATAAAATTTGATCGACCGGAAACGCGGCAGCGTCACGACGGTCAGTTCTTGGATGGGTCACCGCTTTTTTTTCAAATAGTTTTTTTTGAAGTTTAACTTCTATAGGCGCGCTTAACTTGGGGAGTAAGCAGGTGCGTTACGAGAGCGTTAAGAAAAGTGTGATCGGTTGAGCCGAACGGAAGTTGAGAGTGAGATATGTTAGTAAAGATAAAATTTAACTGACCAGAAACGCGGCAGCGTCACGACGGTCAGTACTTGGATGGGTGACCGCTTTTTTTTCAACTAGTTTTTTTGAAGTGAAACTTCTTAAGGCGCATTTCATCACATGAGGTACATTTGAGCGACCGGTAACGCGGCAGCATCAGGTACTTGGATGGGTGACCACTTGGGAACACCACGTGACGTTGCCATTTTTTTTCTTTGTTATAATATATTATATTTAATTAATATTAAAATAAGAATTTTTAAATATAAAAACCTACTGTGGAATTTTTAAGGAACATACAAAAATAAATTAGCCGAATCGGTCGAGCCATTCTCGAGTTATGCGCTTAGCAACATTCTTTTTTATTATATAGATTATAATAATAATACATAACAACAAAATAGAGTTTTCAAAATAGAGGTAACCCATTTTTAATATAATATTATCTAATATATATACTAAATTTATTACAAAGTATGTTTCATTATATTATCAGCTCGGTGAAGATCGATTTAGATTCGGATCTTAGACCACTAGTACTAAGCAGCGCTTCATGACAAACTTTACATTCGTATGTTATTACATACATATTATTTATATACGTATTTCGTCGTACATTATTTACATACGTATGTTATTATTAAAAACGATCCAGCCGTTTCAGAGATTAGCCGGAACAGACAGACAGACAAATTATAAAAAATGTTATTTTGGTATTTGCACCATGTATATTATATATGTAATTTAGTTAAAAGCGGGTATTACAATATTACAAACAGACACTTCAATTTTATTTATTTGTATAGATTTAATATGTAATTTGTTTTATTTTATATAGCTTATTCTATTTATGTCCAACAGTCTTTATAATAAATAACCCTGAAATCATTTACTTATTTCATTTATTTACGAAAGTATTACATATTTATCACTACTTTAAAAAAAGATCATAATAAATGCATTTCTATTTTAAAGTCAAATCAAATTAGTTCGCTTTACAGCCACTGACGCTTTGAGGTCACGGACTGGGTTCAACAGCAACAAGTTCGCGCGACGTGTGTCCAAGGGGGACGGGGTAGACGTTAAATGCCTACTTTTGTCAAACGACGGAGCCTTAAATAAAGTCACCAAATAAGAACGATTTTCTCGCACACCATAAAGGAATATCCCCGTTGTATAAAATATTTAAAGTCAAAGTCAAGTCTATGATAAGAATTATTTTATTTTTTTATTTAGTATGCATTTTTATAATTTTATTAACTGTAGTATAACTCAGGAACTATAGGTTAGAATTCAATGAGGTTCAACTCAGAGAGATAAACGTACGTGATGTGCCAAACAGCGGTAGTGCCAACCCTGGGGGCAGTAAAAAATTTTTTTGGACCAAGCTCCATACATTTTTGCCCATCCTCCTTTATCCCCAATAGGGAAAGGCAAAGGACCACAGTCCATACAGCCTAGTCTGAATTTGTATATTAATTTTTTCCATTCCTATTACAAAAGGCCTAAGCCAAGTCTGAAGTAGATTTTAGTGGTCCATCTTGGTCCTGGATCCAGCCCAGAGGAAGGTCATGATCCCCATGCCCCCCCCCCGGATCCGCCCTTGTTTGGGGATAACTTCGTCGTTTGTGAACAAATTTTGATACATTTTTTTTTTGTTGGAAAGGAGATATCCCAATGGTGGTACCATGATAAGGAAACCAAGATCTGATGGTGGAATCCCAGAGAAATCGAGGGGAACCCTCGAAAATCGTAGTCACGACTAGTGCGTGCGTGCGTTGTATTACTTGTCGATTTCTTTCGTCGTTCAGTCGGTTTCTTTCGTTTGCTACCATTATACAGATTTTGATTATTTTTTTGTAATCAAAAGATGGCGCTTTTAGTTTGATCGCATTTAAATTTGTTCGAAATATAACAAGTACTTTTTGGAGTATTCCTAATTTTGCTTATACATATTTGACTGTTTTCGACGTAGGTACTTCCTTGACTATTTTTTCGTCAACCTACGTTGTATTACTTGTCAATAAAATTGAAGTTGTTTTTTTTCGTTTGCGAACAAACACAATCGTTCCCGTCATTCAAAACATTTACATCTATTTTACATGAAAGATGAAACTAAAATACAAAATCAAAACTTGATAGTTTGATACCCTTATATTCAATGTACTCTGTGCTCTATGACCACAGAAAGCCTAAAACGATTTTGTTATCTGTCAAATCAGCTGTCGTTTTCTTTTGTCATTTTAGTTACCAAGGCTGTCAAAAATGAGAAAATTTTGTTGAAAAGTCGTCTAAACAAATACACAAACATAATTCTGCTATTACGCTAATAAATCAGTTCCCATTGGCCAAGTGTAGCCTCATTTCATGTAGCGAATATTGAGATTGCGTCTTTGCGTTCAAGTGGGCGACAAAATTTACACCGACCGGCGATCTTGTGTTATGTTCGAGAAACAATTTTAGTTATGACTTCCGGTTCCAAGAATGATATTTTGAATCGAGTATTGAACGTGCGGCTTGATGAAGCAGCAGGTGGGGAAGAGCAGCCTCCGCAAAATATGCTGCCGTCAAACCAGCAATCGAGACAAGGCAGTCACGTCGATGAAGAGAACGGTCACGCGAACGAACCTATGCCTTCTTCATCAGCCATCGAGAACCTCCAGCAGACGAACAACACAGGGTGTCGCTTGCACAACTGGCAGGCGACGAAAACGACAGTAAAAGAACGATTGTCATTTCTCTTCAACAACGAAATACTTTCCGATGTTCATTTCATTGTCGGGAAAGACGCCAATCAGCAAGTTATACCCGCGCACAAGTTCGTACTGTCAGTGGGCAGTGCGGTATTCGACGCTATGTTCAACGGAGTGCTGGCTACGAAATCTGAGGAAGTGGAATTACCGGATGTGGAACCGGCGGCGTTTTTACACTTGCTGAAGTTTCTCTATTCGGACGAAGTTAGGATTGGACCGGAAAGTGTCATGACAACATTGTACACAGCTAAGAAATATGCTGTGGCGGCTTTGGAGGAGCACTGTGTAGATTTCCTCAAACGCAACCTCGGGACGGACAATGCATTCTTGCTATTAACGCAAGCGCGGTTGTTCGATGAGCCTCAGTTGGCTGCTCTCTGCTTGGAAATGATAGACAAGAACACAACTGATGCTTTGAATGCTGAGGGCTTTACCGATATTGATCAAGACACTTTGAATGCAGTTTTGGAAAGGTATAATACTAAACTAACTTCTTGTTTTTAATTTTCATTAAAATCAGAATTACATTGGCCAATGGTTATCAAAACTATAGGCATTAATTGGCATACACTAGAAGCAGACTCTTTGTATGTTAAAGATATTTACTTACTTTTTAACTGACTTCCAAAAAGTTTCTCAATTTGATAGTAGGTATTTTCAATTATTTTTTTATGTTACCTCACAAATTTTGGTTAGGTGGATCAATTTCAATGATTTTTTTTAAATTGAAAGGTGTTGCGTGTCATGTAGTCCCATTAAAATTTAATTGAGATCTAACAAGTACTTTACGAGCTATGTATATCTAAAAATGCGTGCTTACTCGATTACTTTTTTGTCAACCTACATTGTATTATACCGCATAACTTTTCACTGGGTTTACCGACTTTGATGATTCTTGTTTGAATCGAAAGCAGATGCTCGTCTTGTAGTCCCGTTTAAATTTGATCAAGATCTGATCACTATATTTTGAGTCATCTTTGATAACTCGTATTTACTTGACTATTTTTTCGTCTACCTACGTTAAGTATTGAACTCTGAATTTTGTATAAAGCTATTTTATTTTTGTAAAACTTTTGCTTTCTGTCTTAAATTTTTAGTTAAAAAGAATGAATACAGAAAATTATTTTTCAAAAAAATTTATAGAGAATTCTACTAAATTTAAACATGTATTTTATATAATTATATGTTTTTATTAGAACTCCTTTTTTCCACTTTATTCTCTTCATGAGCTTTGTCCAAAGGTTCTCTGGAAGAGGTTTTTTTTAGTGATAAGACCCCCTTTTGTATATTTATTTATTTTTATCATTATATCCTATTTTTGTTTATTTTTGATATCCAATATCGAATTTTTTTCAGGGACACGCTACGTATACGAGAAGCAAAAATATTCTCAGCAGTACTTCGCTGGTCGGAGGCTGAATGTATACGAAGACAACTGCCCGTCACACCGAACAACCAAAGAATGGTACTCGGAAGAGCGTTCCACGCCATACGCTTCCCATTGATGTCAGTGGAAGAATTTGCTATGGGACCGGCACAGAGTGGCTTACTAGACGACAGAGAAATAGTTCAGCTCTTCCTTTATTTCACCGTTAATCCTAAACCGAATGTAGGTTTCCTAGATACACCTAGATGTTGTATGACTGGAAAGGAATTGACAGTCAATAGATTCTCCCAAACTGAATCTCGATGGGGTTACAGCGGTACGACTGATAGGATAAGGTTCACCGTCGATCAGAGAATCTTTGTCGTTGGTTTTGGATTGTATGGATCTTACTTTGGGCCCACCGAATATGAAGTTCATTTGCAAGTAAGTTGTAAAAAGTTTAGTTTTTTCAATGTCAGTATTTTTAACAGATATTAGACTCTGCGTGTCAAATGGCTATCTGCCAATTTTGATGATCTATCTATAACTTACTTACGAGAGTTAGAATTTTGACATAAACTCCAGGTAAATTACATCTTAAAAGTATAGTACATCATTGTTATTATATTGGTTTTGATTGAATAGTCACTATGAAATTCAGTTGATTGGTCAGTACGGGTTTTTAACTGAGGTAGGGCACAGCAGGAAATTTCCTGCTCAAAATATGGATCAGCCCGACTGTGGTAGTACCTTACAGACTGAAGACCTCAGCTAAATAATACTGCTTTCAAGCAGTATTGTGTTCCTGTGGTGAGTAAAGTGACCAGAGCTCCTTAGTGGACTGGGGATAGGGTCGGCAACGCGCTTGCGATACTTCTGGTGTTGCAGGCGTCTATAGGCTACGGTAGTCACTTACCATCAGGTGAGCCGTACGCTTGTTTGCCGACCTAGTTACGGTATTTAAAAAAAAGGTTTCGTCATAAATACCATAATAGGGAGATTATCAGCCATCTTGGTGGGCTGTCTTGTTAAATTAAGATTGTTTACAGTCTAATTTAAGAAATCTACGCATTTCATTCAACTTAGGTCATTAAATTAATCTAGAAATAATCTCAATTTCCAGATAATTCACTTGGCAACGAAAAAAGTATGCGGTTCGAACACAACAACGTTCTGTTGTGACGGTAGTGACGACACGTTCAGGGCGATGTTCAAAGAACCAGTGGAGATCTTGCCGAACACATCTTACATTGCCAGCACTAAATTAAAGGTAATAGAGCAGTCCTGGGACTACCAATTTACACTTTTTTTTTGACATTTCTGCTTCATGGCAATCTGTTTTCCAACAATAAGCCACTTCTTTGTTTGATTACTCAGTTTATGTTTTCCTCAAGAGCCATACTTGTATGAAACCTTTCACGCGACTCTCTTGATGTCAATTGGTAAATCTTTTATGTAGGCTCGGCTAATTTACACATAATGACATATAAAAGGAGTAGCCACGAACTAACTATGGACGTTGTGTCTCTTAATAAAAAAGGCTTAAAGTAAATTGTTTGAAAGGACAGACATTTATGCCTTGGACTTGCAAGTATGTTCTTAACAATCTACTTTAAGTCCTTTTCTACAATCTTATTTTAACTAATACTGTCCAATTCCACATAATTTGAAACGGACTTACAAACATTTCATTTTTATTATCTACTAAACATTCAATTTAACATAAAGTTGATAATGTGTTGCCACAGCAACTGGATTTTGTGCAGGTCTCACAACCACAAATTTTTGTGAAAATGTTGTAAAAGCTGATCAAATGTTAATGTTTGTCTAGAAATGGGCAATTGTATTTGTGCTGAGTGCATTGACATATTGTGGTCTGTCAATGATGACACCTGTAATGTTGCCATAAAATAATAAATGAAGCTTTTAATATATGTAGCTCTCTAATTTATTTATTTATTGTAAAGGTAAAAAATTATAATTTTTTAAAGTTTCAAATATTTCCCGATCAAAAAAAATCTCTACATAAAACCTCCTAAGTTATCCTGTTTTTTTTTTTTTTTAGGGCACAGATTCTTACTACGGCACAAGAGGTATGAGACGCGTCAGTGTCGACTGCAACAACGGTGAAAAGGTGGTTTTCCAATTTTCATACGCAGCGGGAAACAATAACGGTACATCCGTTGAGGATGGACAAATTCCCGCCATTATATTTTATATTTAGAATATTAGTGAAACTATTTTAAATGGCAACACTTTTCGATGTTTAAACGGTTAACAAATTTAGGCGCTTATCTCAATAATTGGTACGGTTATTAAGACGTGAACATGTATGCAGAAATTAATGATGATACGAAAATATTAAATTTTTATAAGTAATATTGTGATAAAATTAACTTTTCGTGAATTTCAAAATGGCGGGTAAAGTCTCGTTAATTTAATTTAATTTTTTGAATAAAATTCATATACTACATTACAGTTACATATTATATAATATATAATTTCCTTTCAAATCTGATTTTAGAATCACAACAGATCACAAAATGTATTTTGTTTTTTTTTACAAAATTAAATCAATTTATATTTAAAAAAAAAAACATATTTTTTTATCAAACTTTCATTTAAATTATTTAAAAAGTTTGAAATAAATCTCAAACTAATAATAATCTCAAACTGTGATAAAAAAAATACGATATGCAAAACCATGAATAAATTAAATATTCCAAAAGATAGATAGATAAAAGTGGCATAGGGGTTATATAAAATAATTTAGTTTTTGTTTTTATCTGAATAATTCCGACTAAAATTAAATGATTAAAAATAGATCAAATAATCAGCTAATAATGTTTACTCTGTACGAGTGTAGCTACTGTTTTAACAGCTCTAATAACTGTGAGATAACCCCGACCCTCCCAACTAGGGGACAACCCACCCAAAAAAAAAACAATACAAGTTTGGGTGGGTCATAAACCACATTTGTACAAACCTTTCTTTGTCGTGGAAGATTACGCTTAGCCAAATTGTCAACGAGTTAATTGTGTTCTTGATGTCAGTTCTGATGTAACAAAGACAATTTTGACTAAATTTTCTTTCGTTACTTCTGTTTTCAACATATTTACGCTAGATTCTTTAATACAAAAAACAATACATTCGTTAACATTTAAGGCCAATGCATACGTAACGTGGACGGGACGGAGACGTGAAGTTTTGGAATATCGTTTCATACAAAATGTATAGGACAATGCATACGCAACGGAATCACGTACGGGACGGGGCACGTGATTTTGTATGAAACGAACTTCACGTCCCGTCCCGTACGGGAAAAAACACGTTACGTATGCATTGGCCTTTAGTAATCAAAACATATCGTTTTTGGAATATGGAAATCGTGTATAGATAGTTCTTAAGTTGTGCGAACCATTATGTATGCGTTAAGCTTGTAGAGACATATGTGTGTGCGTGACAGTAGTACAGTTATACCCCGTCCGGCGACTAATTAGCTTTTTGACAGCTCACGCCTATAAATTACAGATTTTTTTTTCCGGAATAACGTACTAAAAATTTTACAGTAATGTCATACTTTATTGACGATTTGATTGATTGAGTGAAGTACCCTGTGCATAACAAACAACCACAGACTATGAAAGAGTTCTTGAAATAATAAATCGATAATAAATCGACCATATGATAAAAATAATTTTACGTCATGTGATTATTGTTTCTATAAATTTAATACAAAAAAGGAAATAAAAATAGTATCTATGACCCCCAAGATTGATTACTTGCAAGGAATTAAGTCGAAATCTTGAAATTTAATTGCAAACCAAGAATATAGAGCAATAACTCTGTTAATTCATTTATTTATTATTTATATATTTCATTTATAATTTAAAAAACTAATAATCGCATAAATAAATAATATTTTTAAATTAAATGTATTTAATTAATTCGATTGAAAGTTCTTCTTAAATAAAATCGATTATTATTTCGAATCGAATAAATAACGTGTGAGGCAGTTACTAATGTCAAAATTTCTTGAAGTGTCAAAAAGATCATTAGTCGCCGGACGGGGTATAGTAGACTAATAACTGTATAGTAACTTTTGTATAAGAAAAAATAGTCAACTTTATATTGTACTCTTTCATCTTATTTTATTACACTTTTGTTTTATTTATTTGGCTTATACACTTATACATATTAAAAATAATTCTACACTTTCAAACATTGATAATGGCACTTAATTTGCATGCATTTAAATTAAATGTGTGCACAATATTTAACAAAAATAAACTAAAACCTGCTTAAAAAATAAAAAGAAATAAATACCTAAGCTTAAAACTAAATATAGCAAGAGAACAATTTTTGTCAACCATTTATTTAATTGTTGTCTGTAAAGTTGGTTTACGGACGATAGTTTAACGTGACAACGTCATAACAAAACATCTCCTCGGACGCATAGGCCAATCGAGTGTAAGAGAGATAGATACAGCGCAAGCGTACAATGAGCGTAACGCTACAATGAGTCATCCTTTTTCGTGCATGCCACCGGCGTTCATCGATTTATTCGACGTTGTCACGTCAAAAACACGTGTTACTCAGATGGCCACAGTCACGCCAATAAAAGTTGCATAGCTACCTGGGCACGCACACATAATCGCGCGCACAACTGAACTGAACTATCTATATTAGAGTGATATTATTTCGTCTTCCTAGATTTCAATAAAAAAGTGATTATTTATTCCCTTTATAACTATGACTTTCATTTTGATTCTGTTTTTGTAATTAGAACTAGCGTCATTACTGTAAAATGTTTCATAAATTATTTTTATATCAAGTAGGTTTTGCATTTTCGTTTTACTGATTTTTCTCTTTTTTTATTGAAATGTCATTCTCGTAGTTTTTTTTTTAATATCACCATCTGATAATTCGTAAATGATTACTTGTGAGATAAACAATGATATCAATTAAAATAATAATAAAAACTATTAATAAACCCACTAAGATGCCTTTCACCGGTGCCAAAATATATGGTAATTGAAAAATACGATATCGTTTGAGTGTAAAAAGTAAATAGTTTTTTCTTTTATAAGAAGGTTACACAGATTATGCTTGAATTTCACACGATGTAATGTTGCCCTTAAAAAAGACAGGTTATTATTTTTCTAGTCAAGAAATAAAAAAATTATAAAAAAAAGAATCTTATGTGCTAGTAAAATTTTCAATTCTTGGGAACGAAATATAGCCCAATTTTTACATATTTCATAATAATTCATCAATTAAAGTTGTAGAAATAATGTTCCTTAAATATTTTATTTTAGCGTTATATATATTTTCTACTTTGTAATTAAAATGAAAGTAATGTATGTTAAATAAGTAGTTAATAATATAATATTATATCAGTATAAAAATAAGTAGTTAATAATAGTAATGTTAATTAAGAATTGAAGCGATTAAGGATAGATATTTTTCAAGGTTTTGTATAGAGGATGTGTTGACATATAGATATCAATAAATTTAATTAGTAGTAAAAATACATTATTTTAGTTTTATTTCGTCAATGTACCCAAAAAATATCCAACTAAATGCTTATTTTGATCGTCATATTGTCGTTTAGTGGGTTAGTCAATACTGAGCTAAATTACTTGGTATATGCAATAGATGAAAAAGTCAGCAAAAAACTGATGATCTTCAGTCACATGTGTGGTTACAGCAGTAAAGAATATAGCCACCACCTCTCTTCCCGTGGGTGTCGTAAAAGGCGACTAAGGGATAACACAGTTCCACTACCACCTTGGAACTTAAAAAGCCGACGGATGGCGGGATAACCATCCAACTGCTTGGTTTTGAAATATACAGGCCGAAGACGGGCAGCAGCGTCTTCGGTGCGACGGCGCCAGCCCTGCGGTCACCAACCCGCCTGCCCAACGTGCTCACTATGGGCAACACACATGAGTTCGCGCCATATTGTTTGGCGCGAACGTGGGGAGGTCTATCTCTAACAGTGAACTGTGATAGGCTGAAGTGATGAGACACATCTTGACCATTAACATTTTTATACTACTGGATTGGCAAACAACTAACAAGCGTACACTCCGCCAAGGTGGTAAGCGTATTTCGTAATCCATGGACGCCTTTCATAGCAGGGACGTTACAAACGTGTTACCGACCCTACGCCTTCCCCAGAGCTCTGGTCACCTTACTCACCACAGGAACACAACACTACTTGAAAGCAATATTATTTAGCTGTCTGATCTTCTGTAAGGTTAAGGTGCTTCCCCAGTCGGGCTGTTCTAGATTTTGAGCATGATGTTTCCTGCTGTACCTCTCCTAAAAAACTATGATTAATTTGCTTTGATAATTTTCAATGGTTCCAAATAAGTATCTACATACATAATATAAAAGTTTCACACTTAATTTTAGAATCAGTTTTTAAATCTCATTTTAATTTCATTTTTCATCGAGTAAAACTACTGTAGCTATGACTGTTTTAATAAAGGATAAAGTACGTGTATATTTGTACATATTTATTGTAACTAAAAATAAATAAATCTAAGTCGATCCCATTTCCTTCTGCCATTCTTCATGCCTTCTTGTAAGATTTTTAGATACAGGTTTTGTTCTCTCTATCGCTGTCAGTATATCTGAGAGAGACAGTTTGTCTTTACGATTTGATTGACCTGTGAAAATAAAATAAAAATCGTTGTTTATCAATGTTTAGTTGGACATTCTAGACTAGACTCTCATATGGGTAAAGACCAATATTAATAAAGCCCCTTACTCTACTTCTAGCCGTGTTAAATCAGTATACAATAACGAGTACTGGTAGCAAATAGGTCCGTATGTCAAAGATAAAGAAACGATAGTTACTGACTACAGTAAGCTTTAGCGGCCCTGGGCCTTCATTGTTCAAAAGGTTTTCGAAGGCCTCTTAGGATATAAGTTTCCTTTGATCATACCATTGATCACTGCAACTCAATTGTAGCTAATGTTACTATTGCAAGTAGTAGCCTAATGATGGACGCCTACTAAGTATATGTATGACTGATTTGTACATACTCTTGCCTCCCATATTCGGCAGCATTTTCCTAACATTCGCCATCAGAGCCTCCTTGCAGACGAGTTTAATGTCGCTTCCAGAGTAACCCTCAGTTTTGCAAGACAACTCCTTGAAATCAACATTGGGGTCAAGTTCTATGTTCTTGCTTTTCAGGAAAGTTTCGAACAAGTCAGCTCTTGTTTTGAAGTCTGGTAATGGTATAAAGATACGCTTTTCAAGTCTTCTCAACATGGCAGAGTCTATTTCCCTGCAATATAAAATGAAGAGATTTGTCATATGCTCATTTTCATCATTTTTCTCTTATTTTATATGAATCTGTAATGTAGGATGGAATTTTCAATCTGCCAAAAATGTTTAATAGATTAGTTATTGCAATGGGTACTTTACTTAATGGCAGAGCATAAAATTAAAGGCTTAAATTAGGTACCTTTAAATGTGAAGTTAGATATTATCCAGAAGAGTAGATTTATGTTAAAATTAATAATAATGTCGAAGTCTAGGCGTCTATGTGTGATAATGTGTATCTTCAGACTATATACACGGGATCTCATCTTCCTGAAGACCGTTTATTTATTTATTTTAAAGGTTCAGTAAGTTACTAGTGTATGCTATTGCAAGGACAGGTGAGTGTCAGACATAAATTTTTACACACAACAAACCCAATAGTAACAAAACCATGCACAACCCACCATGGCATGTTGGAATTCACAAGCAGGAACACAATCCCATCTCGTTGGACAATCCCATCGATCTCAGTGAGGAGTTGCGACTTCAGGCGACGGGAGGCTTCGTGTTCACCAGCTCCACGCGCTCCCGCAAGAGTCTCCGCCTCGTCTATGAAGATGATAGACGGGGCGTAGTAGGACGCCATATCGAATAACACCTGAAAATTGACAACTTTTGAGTTTCTTGCTATCCAAGATCTATTATCGTTATTCTATTATCCAAGACTCAAGATGACTGGACAAAATACGCCGCTATGAATGGTAGCTTATTTGATCAAAAGTAAATGTAAGAGCACGACCAGTGCGCGACGTGTTGGCTCAACGGTCACAGCACTGGTTTGTGGCTGTTGCGCTGGTGGCTGCGGGTTCGATCCCCGCTCATGACAAATATTTCTCAATACAAATGTTTGTCATGTGTGTATGGCCAATGCCATACAGATGTTTACCGTGGTCTGTGTGTTTGTGCAGTCCTTGTGGGTCTCCCACCGTGCCTCGGATAGCACGTTAAGCCGTCAGTCCCGGTTGTTATCATGTAGACCTGATAGCGATTGTTACTCATAGTAGGGAATATATACGGCATTAGAGCAGCGTGGTGGGTTAAGCTCTGATCCTTCTCCTACATGGGGAAATAGGCCTATGCACAACAGTGGGATAATACAGATTGAAGTGTCTTGACGTTCGAATAAGACAATTAGAGACAATTTAAGAGTACGTGGATGTCCTTTTTGTTTGAATAAATAAAAAATATAATTATGTAGTTAATTGAATCAGAAACTTAAAGGATATATATTATTTTTATTACGAATTATTTGAAAAAAATACTAAGGTACCTACTTTAACAATCTTCTCAGATTCCCCGCGCCATTTGTTGACCACGGTGCTGCAGGTTATGTTAAAGAACGTGCAGCCGCTCTCGCTGGCGACGGCACGTGCCAGCATCGTCTTGCCGGTGCCTGGCGGGCCGTGTAATAGAACTCCTCGCCAAGGCTCTAGTAGACCAGTAAATACTTCTGGATACCTTGGAAAATATAAATAAATAAAAAAGGTGTGCGTGCGATTCACACACGATAGAAGTGAAACTTCTTTGGCAAACTAATTTAAAAAAAAATCTTATCAAGACATTCATTAAAAACAATTAAAGGGGAAAAAATGTATTATGATGTGGTTGACTTCGCGCGGCGCGCCCTTCCCTGTCGTTTTTTCGTTGCATCCGGTTTGAAATCACAACGATTCTAAAGAAGCTTCAACTTCAAAAACGAGTGCGCTTTAGACAACACGACTAAAGTCTCTCTCTACCTTCACTAACTTATATCTCCCTCAACTTCCGTTCGCCTCGCCCGATCACACTTTAGGTAACACTCTCGTCACACATTCACCAGCTTCCTCCCCAAGTCAAGCGTCCGTAAAAAAGAAGTTTTACTTCAAAAAACTGTGAGTCCGCAGAAAAAATGTTTATTTGTAACGTATAAAGTAAAAAAAATAATCGACCAAGTGCGAGTCGGACTCGCGCAATAAGGGTTCCGTACCATTGACTAGGTAAAATATTTAGACAATTTTTTTTTTGTTTAAATATTTTTTGCGATTGCGAGTGGCTGTTGCGCGGGCGGTAGCGGGTTCGATCCCCGCACACGACAACATTTGTATTGGCCGTACAGATGTTTGCCATGGTCTGGGTGTTTGTGCAGTACTTTTGGGTCTCCCCACCGTGACTCGGAGAGCACGTTAAGCCGTCGGTCCGGTTGTTATCATGTACACCTGATAGCGATCGTTACCCATAGTAGGGAATATATCAGGCAACCTGCATTAGAGCAGCGTGGTGGAATAAGCTCCGATCCTTCTCCTACATGGGGAAGATGCCTATGCCCAACAGTGGGATATTACAGGCTGAATCGTGATCGTGATCGAAATATACAATTATACCCCGTCCGGCCATTTATTGTCTTTTTGACAGCTCAAGCCTATAAATTACAGTTGTTTTTTTTTCGGAATAACGTAGGTACTGAAAATTCTACAGTATTGTCATATTTTATTGACGATTTGATTGATTGCGTGAAGTACCCTGTGCATAACAAACAACCACAGACTATGAAACAGTTCTTGAAATAATAAATCGATAATAAATCGATCATATGATAAAAATAATTTTACGTCATGTAAATATTGTTTCTATAAATTTAATAAAAAAAGGAAATAAAAATAGTATCTATGACTCCAAGATTGATTATTTGCAAGGAATTGTCGAAATCTTGAAATTTAATTTCAAACCAAGAGTAAAGAGCAATAACTTTGTTCATTCATTTATTTATTATTTATATATTTCATTTATAATTTAAAAAAAACTAAGAAACGAATAAATAAATATTTTTTTAAATAAAAATATTTCACTAAATCGATTGAAAGTTCTTCTTAAATAAAATCGAGTATTATTTCAAATCGAATCAATAACGTGTGAGGCATTCACTAATGTCAAAATTTCTTGAAGTGTCAAAACGATAACAAATGGCCGGACGGGGTATAAGCATTTTTTGAATATTTCAAGTGCCTACCTGTTACCATTTATTGATATCGAGCAAAAATAGACAAAATATGGCGTTTTTTAAATGGAAGCTCCCATTAAATATTTATTTTGTTTTGTTTTTAGTATTCGTTGTTATAGCGGCAACAGAAATACATAATTTGTGAAAATTTTAACTGTCTAGCTATCGCGGTTATTGAGATATAGCCTGGTGACAGACAGCCGGACGGACGGACGGACAGACAGCGAAGTCTTAGTAATAGGGTCCCGTTTTTACCCTTTGAAAAAAGAAAAAAAATTGACCTCAACAAAGATAATATTCACCTCACTGGATAAACAACCGACTCCAACAAAATATTCTTAGCCGTTGTCAAGCCCTTGATGTCATCCCAAGATAATCCTGAGGGTCTGATGATGTCTTGATACAGTAGTTCTACAATAGCCTTTTTCTCTGGTGATACGGTTGATAGGTACCCAGCTAAAGGTTTTCTGTCTAATGCTGAAATTGGCGCTTCTGTGTTACCTAAAAGATTTTCCTGAAATTGTAATAAAATTTTAGAAAAGTAGGGAAAAAGTATGTTTCGGAGCAATTAGAAAATATTAAAATTATTTATATATAGTAGAATATTAAAATATAATTAACATTATATAATAAAATATGTTGTATATAGGTGATAATTATTATCGCTAGAAGAGCCAAGTAGGAGAAATTCTAGTGAGATGAAAAGTTTACTACATGTTATATTTGCATCACAAAAATAATAATTAACGCCCAACGAAGTGGGCACAGGTCGGCTAGTTATGTAATATAGCACAACTATTCCATAAGCACAAACATCTTGAAATTATCAGCAGTAGGTATTATGTACCTACTTATATCGAAAACAAAAAATAACATTTATATAAAAGTTATTTTGGTCTAATTTGTTTTCTTTTGACACGATTTTGATTAGAGTTCGTCCATAAATCACGTGATGTTTTGAGCAACTTTTTAACCCCCTACCCTCTCCCCTCTCGGTGATATTTGGTGAGGATTTAGCCCCCCTCCCCCTCTTCATACAATTTATTTTTTTTCCTTTCAATATTCGTATTTTTTAATCAAATAAAATCAATAAATACATTGATAAATGTCTTTAGGTCACAACCGACTGATATAGCAACATATTTAACCGATAAACACATAATATAATCAACGATAAATAGGTACTTAAACACGTAAATCAGCATGTATTACGTATTTATAGGTAGGGATTCCTAGTACATTTTTTCACCTGATTAGTATCAAGCTAATTTTTTGGGAGTAGCTTCATTTTGATGAGGCGAACAAAAAATTCCTCTTCAAAAACTCTCGATTGTGGTAGCTCACAGAGATAGCAGGGGGTAGAGCAGCAGTGAGCGTAGGACCGGGATAACGTACCACGCAATTTGAAATGAAGCCACTCCCAAAAAATTAGCTTGATACTAATCAGGTGAAAAAAATGTACTAGGGATCCCTACCTAATATATAAAGTTATAAACCTACAACACACAACTATAGATATAGCTATATTTTCAAAGGTAGAATATGAGATGAATTATTAGCACATATGTAATTATCATTTTAAGGTTTGTTTGTCACCTTCAGCAACTTGGTGACTGTGAAGGTCGCCGGGAGATCAGGCCCTGTCTCCACCTTCTCTACCACGTGCTCCGACCTGCTCCTCCTCGTCTGCGGCCGCTTGATCGGCTGCTCGTCCACTTTACGACAGAATTGGGGTTGCTTGTTGAACCTGATCAGGTAGTAACTGCAATAGTCCTGCAGAAATGGAATTATGCATTTTATATGAAAAAACATCATTTATTGCGATTTTTTGTGTAGGTTCATGCATTAAGATGAAACCTAAACCAAGTTTTAAATTAGAGTCCCTACAGCAGTACAGCAGGCTTTTCTCCATTCCAGAATATTAAACATACAAATATCGTATAAAAATTAACGATTTTTTTTAAATAATTGCTTCAAAAAATAAATTTATTTGAGTCATTGTAATAAAAATATTACTTCGATAAATTTCAAATATAATAAATTAAAAGTAAAAAACCTTTTTAAAAAACAAGCTTTTATTTGAATGCACTAAAACGAAAAAAATAAATTTTTACTTTAAAACTTTTACTATCTACTTATAAAGTCATTACACATAATCTATATGATAGAAAAGCTTGTCGCGAGATACGAGTACTCGTATTTCCTTAGTTTGAAAATTTTAGTAAGTAGTTAAAATCAATCACATCAATTTATTTAATTTACTTGTTTACAAGCAAATCTCGCGACAAGCTTTTATATCATATTGATTATGTGTAATGACTTTATAAGTAGATAGTAAAAGTTTTAAAGTAAAAATTTATTTTTTTCGTTTTAGTGCATTCAAATAAAAGCTTGTTTTTTAAAAAGGTTTTTTACTTTTAATTTATTTTTGACTTTTTAGTCGGTTATCACGTCACATTATTCGAATTATTCTTAGCAAGCCCTTTCATTTGATACCCACATTGTAGAAGTGCACTAAAAATAACTAGCCCGCACTCTTGGATATGCTTCCATATTGGATTTAGAATGACGTCACAAAGTTATCCATGCATTGTCATCCAAATTGAACCTGCATACAAAATTTCAGCTCAATTGGTTGCTTCAAAATTGAGTTGCAAGATTTCACCCGAACAAACATTCATTAAAGTTACATACATACATACATACATACATACAGTGCAAGTTAAATAAAAGCTTGTAACTTGTAAAAATCGTTAAAATTTTTCATTCGTGGAAAATTCGTGGCCAAAGTTTAATAATAAGTACAGTTAGGTACTAATTTAGTTTTGCGGCCAACGATGGCAAACAAATTCAATTCAAATTGACACAGTAAGAAATCGCCGTGAACATTTTTTGTTTAATATATTTATTATTTACTGTGAGTAACAAAGTTTTGTAGAGAAAAATAAATTCTCATTATATTTTTATTCATTTACCAATAAAATTCGGAGAGATGATATTATAGGTATATGATGCGATTATATCTATATGAGAGATGAGAGATTATAGACGAAAACGGAAAATAACTATTACCTAAGTGAAATAAATTTCGCATGATGAAATAAAATTAATAATATTTTTATAGCTTACTCATAAACTAAAAAAAATAAGATAAGTTTGAAGTTACTAAAAAACTACAGCCACTCACGAAACGTAAAGGTTTCAGTAGGTCTACCATGAGTTTTTGTTACAAGCGCACATGACGTAACTACAGTAGTAAACGTAGAAACGCAACTGGAATATTTAACTATACCACACATATTACCTATGAGTATTTCTAAATTTTAATATAGAGTCTATCGAGCACTCGATAAGACTTAAAGTTTTAAATGCGTTATATTGTGTATAAGTTACTAATATCTTTATCTTTCTTCCGTACCTATAGAAAACTACACTCTCTAACGTGTATCGTCTCTGAAAACTCATGGTAGACGTACAGATCATTCACCTACATCAATACGTGTCTGTACGAACATAATGGATAATTATGTAACTTCAAATAAAGCGGTCGGTTCGCCGAGTCTTCACTTCGAAGATTCCGCAATCCTTGAAAACAAAAGTCTTCGAACAATGCGTCCTGCCTGTGTTGAGTGTTAACATACGAAGCCGAGACGTGGACACTGACGAAGCGACTGGTCCACAAGCTTAAAGTCGCTCACCGTGCAATGGAACAGGCTATGCTTGGGGTTTCTCTCAAGGATAGAATTACAAAAGAGGATATCCGCGAGAGAACGAAAGTAACCGACATAGCCCACAGAATTAGCAAGTTGAAGTGGCAGTGGTCTGGTCACTTGTGTCGCAAGACCGATGGCCGTTGGAGCAGACGTGTCCTGGAGTGGAGACCGCGTCTTGGCAAACGCAGTGTGGGACGTCCTCCGGCCCGTTGGACCGATGATCTATGTACGTAAGATTGCCGGCGTAGGCTGGATCAGGATTGCGGAAAACCGGGAGTAGTGTGTTTGTACCAGTTCTGGCTCACGAGCCAGAACTGGTACAAACGGTCGGTCCTCTGATCGAGTGATCCTAAAAAAAAAAAAAAAAAAAAAAAAAAAAAAAAAAAAAAAAAAAAAAAAAAAAAAAAAAAAAAAAAAAAAAAAAAAAAAAAAAAAAAAAGGTTTTGGGGTCATCTAAATCGATTGCACGCATCCATTTTGTGCTAACTCTAACGATTCGCGACTTAGGTTTCTACATTTGCAAACTCCAGTACCCTTAATTACCTCTATTGTCCGCTTATCTATCGTTCCTCGAGCATCGTCGCTATTGTGCTCCATCCATTGTTTCTCGAAAAAGGTCGTTGCCGCTCTTATCTGTTTCTAATGATGCACCTTGCTTATCTGTGCTATTGTATTATATTATTATCATTCTTTGTTATTCTCAATGTATATATATATATATATATATAAAAATAAATAAAATTGGAGTGTCTGTTTGTAATATTAAAATAACCGTGTTTTACTAAACTCATATGTATGCATACTCAGTACATATACCAAAATATTTATTTGAGTATTTCTCACGAAAGATGTACATTTGTGAAAAAATCATGTCTCAAAAGTTTGAGTCAAAATATTAAAATAAAACGATGAAACTTCTTGTAAAATATTTCCGAAGGGGTGAAGAAAATATACTCCTGATTAGGATTAGATATTGCAGGGACCTAAAATACTTCATAAAATTGTGTAACGCTTCAAGTTGTCACTATCATGATTTACTCTTCCATACAAAATCTTTTTGTCTCAATGGGTACCAACGACTTTTCCGCTTCAAAAAATACTACATGACGTATGTCTAACGTTCAAATTTTCTGTAATTAGCACCTTCGTATAATCTGGTTTAAGGTTCAGGGATGCTTGTATCCTGCTTTCTTTAAAATAATTGCGTTTGACGCGATAAACAAAATGTCTCACCTTTTTTACTTTTTAGTCACGTACTCTTTAGTCACGCCATTTCTCAGTAATTTCTTTAATTTATGAACGAATCTGTAGTATTTTGTACTGACAACTCTAAAAGCGTCCCTATTGGACGATGGTAAATGTCAACGCCATATTTTTTCTCTGTCAAAAACTAGATTCTCTTAGTGCGCCGGCTGTTTTACTATTTCGATACGAGAGAAAAAAAATACTTTTTTCGGGGTAAATACTTCTTAATTGTATATCAAGTTAATAAAAATGTATGTTAGGATAATTGTTAAAGTGAATTACATTCTTCAAATTCATTATGGATAAAAATCTACTTCTTTTAGAGGTGATTGAGTTTTATTTCCTTTTACTGTTTCGTTGTTTTTCGTCACGTAACGAAATAGTATGTTCTAAAGCTGGGTGTAGACCATTGACATATATATTACTGCGTAGTTTTTTATTTATTTACCGGAGTTCTAAACTGACATCTGTTTGCCTTCTTATTTAGTAAGGTAAAAAGCAATAACTTTTATTTAACGACAAGATAATCAGCTGATCAGTCCAAAAAGCACGGGTAGTTGATGTTTTTTCTGACAAGTTGCAAAACTCGTAGAATAAAAGTCTATTATTGCTTTTAATCTCACCAAAAATAGGCAAAAATGTGTCTATGGAGAAACAAGTGTGTTGCTTCGTTTGTTCGTCTTTTATGTACTCCTAAGCCGCTCAACTTTGGAGAGATGTATGTGCTCCGCCGCCAGTAAGGGTGTATTTATTTAAAGGATATTAGTTTGATTTTACGTAATTTTTAAAAATTGAATTGGTCGAAAAAGAGGGCAGTCTTTCCCTGATGAATATAGAAGACGCAGTTTATTTTTAATTCAGTTTTTTTCGGTTAAAACTTTTTCTTTTTCCTGTCTTTTAATTTGAATATTTCATTTTGATTTCAGCTAATAATAAGTGCACCTATAATGAAAAACATGTTTTTAATTAATTCCCTTATTCCCTGCACTTTTATTAAAGCACTCATGCACACTTAGCTTTAGTTTACTATTTCGTTACTTTGTAAACTATTTCGTTATGATATTTCATAACAACTTTTTCGTTACATGTACATCTTTCGTGAGAAATACTCATTTATAATTTTTGTGTGTCTGTCACTGAACAGTAACTATTTTGTAAAGCTCCACGCGGATGAAGTCGCAGGCACAGCTAGTCATAAATAAAACTCATACTTTTTTTTGTTACAATTTTTATTTCCAAAATGTTATTGCTGATTATGTATAAAATAGGAGCGAAACATCTCATCCACTAAAATATCGTTGTACAATGTGTTCCCTGTAAAAATGCTCGTAAAACTGTGCATTGAACATCCCCGAAACTTATACAGCAAATACATTAAACAATATTCGCCACAAACTGAAGTCCACTCATTCTGAATCATATCAACATTCCAGTCCCATCTTTTACAATTCCTTTTTAAAAACTCTAGATGATATCGTGCAGGTGATCGTCCGTATGAATCAAAATATTGACCGATGCCATTCGTATCGATATGTAAAGCTATCCAATGTGAGCCTGGTTTATCATCTGTATCTAAATTGCATATTATATACGTTGGTACGTGGGTATACATGGGCAGTCTATTAGCAGCATAAACATTATTTTCTAGACTGGGGTGAATCTTTTTCAGATGTTGTTGTACATCTAGTGTATCCATGATATTACTGCTATTAGTAGATTATTACTGTACCAATCTATTCAATGGTTAACATAGGAATGATTAATTATATTGATTTCTAAATATTAAATCATATTCCTTAGTGATAATTTGTATGATTCATCAGCGTAGCGCGTCTCGTCGTGTCGTCAATACGAAACATACTTTCTAAATATTAAATCACATTCCTTAGTGATAATTTGTATGATTCATCAGTGTAGTGCGTCTCGTCAATACGAAAGAATGCGAGATAAGCTTGTTGACTCATAAAGTTACATCAGTTTCACTGTGGAAATACCTTAGATAAGATATATCCTATCGGTGCTTTATAAGGGCGAGCAGCTGCCATTATGGAATCAGTGTATAGTCGTTTGACCGCAGTGGATCTACCAATACTACGTTTGTATTACTTCAACGCTTCAATGGACCCGGACGTAAGTGTTTATTCTCTTGACAAACTTACTTTTCTTTCTGTTGTTTTCTTACGTGTGTGTGATTAAGTGTAAACAAATTGATATTAACATGATAACTGTGTTGTTGCAGAAATCATTCAACTTCAATGAAAATACCTATAAATATTACTACTCGCCACTCTCCCCTCAAGAAGAGAGTGATAACATCGTCATTAATAATGGTGAAAAAAGAAAATCGCAATCGATTGATCATTTTTTTGAAGCTCAATCAAAAATAAGAAAGAGGAAGCTGTTATCGTCAACCGTAGCACGAGCCGCTAGAGATGGTGTATCATACATTTCTACTAATTCCGACGACGGAGATCAAGCGACGCATCTCATAAAAATTGAAATATACGATATGAAGAAGCTATGCAAGATTCCAACTACTGATCATTGGAAACATGCTTCCACGAGGATTAAATATTATGTGAAGAATAATGAGGATAGCATCTACGACAACACAAACACCCTCGTATACAATATTACGAAGACAATAGCAGAAAGTGAAAAAGTTAAAAAATACTTTTTTAACAATGACAGTCATTAGCTGATCATTAGTGAATTCTGTTTACTTAAACATTCCTTAGTGATAATTTGTATGATTCATCAGTGTAGTGCGTCTCGTCAATACGAAAGAATGCGAGATAAGTGAAAAAGTTAAAAAATACTTTTTTAACAATGACAGTCATTAGCTGATCATTAGTGAATTCTGTTTACTTAAATTACTTCTTTGTACTCATTATATTCTTTTTCTAATCATTTGTAAATCTATAAATATTGAACATTATTCGAAATTGGGTATCAGTTGGTGAACCAACACTGAACAGTAACTTACTCGGCTACCTATTTTTCTCTTTACTATAAAGATGGAAAACTTCAGTGAAGTATGCACCAGTGCTTTCTTTTCCACACCCATGGAAGAGAATATGGAACTGTTCAATAGTGAATTGAATCAGGAGCTGTCTAAAGTTTGTGATGAAATGGAGAAAGGTGAACTGTACGATTCATCATATGATGCTGAGTTGTATAATCACTGTGCAATGGTTGAAACACAGTTTATGTAAGTAAAATAAATTACGATCATAATTTACACATTGTCTTATATCGTCTTTTTATAAATTTAAACATTTTTACAGTCAACCACTACAACTTGGAAAAGGTATGGAGCGAACGAGTAGCGAAGAACTTAAGATCATAAAAAAACCAACAATTGAAGGAGGAGCATCTACCTCTGCAGGGAACAGTGTCGGTAGCGACAATCAAGTGGAATGTCTAACGTGTCATATATTTATCAAAAAAAGGTATTTAGCTAATCATTTTAAAAGTAATGTTCACAAAAATAATCTTTTAAATTCCCATAATACTTTATCAAACGTTAATGTTATTGAATCTGCTTTTGGAAATAGAATTTTAACTTACAAAATCAAGAATAAAGTAGATCATTCGACACGAGTAAATTTTGAAACCCCTGAACTATTTTTAGATTCTATTAAGGATGATATTTTATTTTTAATACAAGAGTGTATTCATCAACACATAATTTTTAAATTAAATTTCATATTGCATGCTGATTTTGTTCAACAAACTAAAGATATTCATGATACATTCGATTTTCAAACATTTAACTATATTATTTGTCAAGGAGATGACTTAAATATTTTTCTTTCATCTTTAAATGATACAATTACTAGTAAAATTAGTGCATTTGAAAAAAAAGATAGTGGATGGAGTCTAAAAAACATAAAATCTATAGACATGAATGTTAATAAATTCAACCCCCTACGCGGTACTTCATACTTAGATCTGCCCATTGATATCAAATTAAAAAAAGCTGTTATAAATGTAAAAAACAAAGATTATTTTTGTTTTAAATGGGCGTTACTCTCAGCGTTATATCCAGTAAACAAAAACGCGGATCGAGTATCATCGTACGTTAAACATGTAAATAAGCTTAAATTTGATGGTATTTCCTTTCCAGTTAAAATTTCTGACATAGCAAAAGTAGAGAAATTAAATGATATTAGTATTAACGTTTTTGGATTAGAATATATTAAAGAAAAACGGTGTAATTCTATCGTAGGCCCATTATTTTTAACAAAGTGTCGTAAAGCTAGACATATAAATTTATTATTTCTTTCTAAGGATATGAAAAATCATTATTGTTACATAAAAAATTTATCGCGGTTAGTCAGTAAACAAATTTCAAAAGATGGTCACATCATGTACATTTGTGAAGCATGTCTACTTCATTTTCCATCTCGGGAAAGGTTAAATAACCATGAACAATACGATTGTGCACACATTTGTACAGAATTACCAAACAGTGAAACTTTAAAAAAGAATTGGTTTGGTCAACCTATTTCAAATGATAAAATTAAATTTGATAGTTATGAAAAGAAGTTAAAGATACCATTCGTGATTTATGCTGATTTTGAAGCATTTTTAAAACCAATAGAATCATGTTCTAACGATCCATCCAAACCTTTCACGCATAATATTCAGAAACATGAAGTGCATAGTTTTGGTTATTATATAAAATGTTCATTTGATAATAAATTATCAAAATATGTAACATATTGCGGACCCAACTGTGCACAAGTGTTTATGGAAAGTTTATCTAACAATTTAAAAGAAATAAATAGACTTCAAAAATGTCCAGTTCCGCTTACAAATCAAGACAAAAGTCATATTTCAAATGCAACCATTTGTCATATTTGTGAAACAGAGTTAACAGAACTTTTTTATGATTTTGATTATTACACTGGTAGTTTTATAGGTGTTGCTCATGAATCATGTATCTCGAAGTTCAAAACACCACGTCATATACCAATATTTTTACACAACCTTAGTCACTATGATGCTCATTTTATTGTTCATGCATTAAACTTTTGTGATGGTGAAGTCGAAGTTATCCCTCAAAATAAAGAAAAATATATATCCTTTTCCAAAAAAATAAAAATAAATAACCATGAAATTATATTGAGATTCGTAGATTCATTTAAGTTTTTACCATGTAAATTAGAAGAATTAGCCAAAAATCTCAGTAATGATCAATTTCAAGAATTACGTAGAAGTTTTCCAAGTGATGAAGATTTCATTCGTTTAAAACGGAAAGGGGTTTATCCATATGAATTTATGACTAATTATGATAGTTTAAACCTAACGTCGCTCCCTGAACAAAAAAATTTTTATAGCTCACTCACAGATTCACATATTTCAAATGATGATTACAATCATGCTAAAGATGTTTGGGAACACTTTGGTTGTTGTAATATGTTAGATTATTCAAACTTGTATTTAAAAACAGACGTTTTACTTTTATCCGATGTATTTGAAAACTTTAGAATGCTATGCATTAATACTTATGATTTAGACCCTACCCATTATTACACAGCCCCAGGATTAAGTTGGGATGCAATGCTCAAATATACAAAAATAGAATTAGAACTTTTAACAGATTATGAGAAAATTGCATTTATTAGATCAGGTATCAGGGGTGGTGTATCTCAATGTAGTAATCGTTATGCTAGAGCTAATAACAAATACATGGAGGATTATGATGCAGGGAAACCAAATTCGTATATCACATATTTTGACGCTAACAATTTGTATGGTTGGGCTATGTCTCAATATCTTCCTACTGGTGGATTTGAATGGGTAAATCCGAAAACAGATTTTAATGTGTCTGAGACATCGGACTTCGGTTTCATTTTAGAAGTTGATTTGGAATATCCAGATGAGCTTCATGATTTACATTCGGACTTTCCTTTATGCCCAGAAAACATTTGTGTAGGCAATACTAATGAGAATAAACTAGTGCCAAATTTAAATAATAAAGTTAAATATGTAATTCATTACAGAAATTTAAAGCAGTGCATAGAAATGGGGGTTAAATTAACTAAAATTCATAGAGTATTAGAATTTAAACAGTCTCCCTGGTTGAAAATGTACATAGATCTAAATACAAAATTCAGAACGTTAGCAAAATCAGATTTTGAAAAAGATTTTTATAAGTTAATGAATAATTCAATCTTCGGTAAGACTATGGAGAATATTGAAAAAAGAGTTAACGTAAAATTAGTTACACACTGGGAGAACCAGGGTAAAGCTTTAGGTGCTCAAGATCTAATCGCTAAACCACAATTTCATAGTGTTTCAATATTTTCGGAAGACCTTGTTGCAGTTCAGTTGCGAAAGACTAAGTTAATATATAACAAACCAATTTATTTAGGGTTTTGTATTTTAGATATTTCAAAAACATTAATGTATGATTTTCATTATAACTATATGATTAAAAAGTTTAGTCATATCAAATTATTGTATACAGATACGGATAGTTTAATATATCATATATTTACAGATGATTTTTACATTGATATAAAGCCTGACCTTTCCTCATACTTTGATACCTCAGATTATGATACAAATAATATTTTTGATTATCCAAAATTAAATAAAAAGAAGTTAGGTTTTTTCAAAGATGAAAATAATGGTAAAATCATGAAAGAATTTGTGGGTTTAAGATCTAAAATGTACGCTTTTAACTTAGAGAATAAGACTATAGCCAAGGCAAAAGGAGTAAATAAATGTATCACTAAAAAGATGACAATGAATAGTTATAAGTCTTCTCTATTTAATAAAAAAGTGCAATATTATAGTATGCTTAGATTTAAATCAATTAAACACACAATTTTTACACAAAAATTAAATAAGATTGGTTTATCGTATAATGACACAAAGAGGCATATTTTAGATAACAATATTGAAACATTAGCTTGGGGTCATTATAAATTGTGCTAAATGTTAATAGTTTTTACTTTTATGTCTGTGTGTGTAAATAAAATTTGTACTGATCATAAAATTATGTAGTTTGTACTGATTGTAAATAATGTGACATAGAGTTTATTACATATTTAATAATTGTTTGATTGTATATAACTTAAGATAATTGTTTAAAATTCTCATGTACTAATTGTGTTAGAAATAATATACAAATCATTCTGTTTTATATATATTAATTGTTTAAACCAAAACTTTCATTTTTTATTTCACCCCCTAGAACCTTAGACGTGTGTAATGTTTCACTTTATCCATCCGTTTACTGCTATTGTAGCAGGACCAAGTGGATGTGGGAAGTCAAATTTTGTAACAAATTTCATAAAATCAGTTACAGAAATATGTAATTGTGATTTTAATCAGATCACATGGTGCTTTGATGAAATGCAACCTTTATATAATTTACCAAATGTTAACTATCATCAAGGAATTCCAAATCTTAATATGTTTGATGGTGAAAACCCACATCTTGTTATTATTGATGATCTGATGAGAGAGTCTGATGGAAGAATTGTGGATATATTTACAAAAGGTAGTCATCACAGGAATCTTAGTGTATTTTATTTAACACAAAATTTATTTCATCAGGGTAAAGGTCAAAGAGATATTTCTTTAAACTCAAGTTATATAATATATTTTAAAAATCCTAGAGATAAAACTCAAATAAGATATTTAGCACGACAAGTGTCACCGGATAACCCAAAGTTCATTGAAGATGCCTACAGGGATGCAACTCTAGAAGCACATGGATATTTAATGGTAGATTTAAAACAGAATACCAATGATTTTTGTCGTATCAAGTCAAATGTCTTCCCATTTAATGGTTTCTGTACAGTCTACGTCCCCACAAAAGAGTTTAAATACACCAAGAATCAAACAATTCAAATCATTTCTAAATGATGCATCGTCGAGTCACAACGCATAAGCATTTGCTAAACGCTTTGCATACGCTTAAACCAAAATATCAAAGAGCATTACTTAAAACGTGTGACGAAGAAGAAATAAATTGTATTTGTGAATGTATTCATAACGTTTTACAAGGAAAGGTACCTCTTAAAGATCAAGATAAACAAAAATTGAATAAACATAAAAATATACTCCGTAAATTGGTGCGTAAGTGTAAACATAAAATAAGAAAAAACATAATTATACAAAAAGGAGGAGCTTTCTTACCAGTAATATTAGGTGCAATATTGAGTGGATTAGTAAGTGGACTAGTCAGTTAACATGGAAAATGCAAAGAAAATGATACTAATTGAACCTGGATTGATTGAAAAATTAAAACAAGAAAATAAGGTTAATAGTAATTTGTCTCGATTAGATATGGAAATGCAAAATATTATGAATAGTAAGATAGAAGACCGAAAGAAGTGGATGTTATATTTACAAACACTACAAAGATATCTTCACTTTGCCGAAGAGGATCGTCAACCACTCAGATTACCAATTTATTCTGATACATCTAATGAAGATTCAAATGAGTCTAAAATTGGATTTAAAAATAAAGATAGAGATTTAAAAAGTTCAGTTGATGCTGAATCTTTGTTGGAAGAGAATCGTTCCATTAAAAGTAAAGAAAATGATACAAAACCACTTTATACAACAGCTCAAATACTCAGTTTAATACCAAAAACTTATAATAAAAAAGGTGAGTTATTATTAAACTTAGTTGAAACAAGTAAAAGTAAAATAAATTGGGATAATGAAGGCACAGTCATAATTGATAATGAAAAAATTCCTGGAAGTAATATTGTTGATTTAATAAATGATTCACTAAGACCCTTAAAAAGAAGTGATCCGATAGGGTGGGATAGATTTGCTAAAGCATTAAAAGATATTAAAGTACCACTTACTTATATTGGAAATCCAAAGAGATGTGAGTTTATTAACCGGCTTCAAGTAAAAGATCTAAACAAATCCTCTGAGACTGAAGTTCAAGAGTTTTCTACACCAAGAAGTGGAGATAAAAAATCTGAAACTAAAATAGAGTTTTCTACACCGGGAAGTCGAGATAAAAAATCTATATCTAAAATACGTAAAAAGTTTGATTGGGAAAAATGGACCCCGTACTAGAAGAAATTAACAGGATTTATTATGATCCATCTAACCCCGCTGGTTTTGGTAGTATTGATAAATTATCGAAAGCCATGAATGGTAAAATGGATAAAAAGCAAGTAAAGGAATGGTTACAATCACAAGAAACATACACATTACATAAACCCATTCAAAAAAAATTCCCACGTAATAGGTACATTCTATCAAATATTAATGAATTGTGGCAAGCTGATTTAAGTGATATGCGAACTTATTCTCAATATAATGATGGTTTCAACTATATACTTTGTGTTATTGATGTATTTAGTAAATATGCTTTTGCAAGATCAATGAAAAAGAAAAACTCAGAAACTATTAAAGAATGTTTTGAAAGTATATTTACTGAAAGTAATTTAACACCTACTCACATACAATCTGATAAAGGTACAGAATTTGTTTCAAAAGATGTACAAAAATACTTTAAATCCAAAAAGATTAATTACTATACCACTAACAATCCTGATATTAAGGCCAGTATTGTTGAACGATTTCAAAGAACTCTAAAAATGAAAATGTGGCGTTATTTCACTCATAATAATACTTATAGATATATAGATGTTTTACAAGATTTAATATATTCTTATAATCACAGCTTTCACTCTAGTATTAAGATGTGTCCATGTGATGTGAATTCCAACAATATTATGACGGTTTGGACTAATCTTTATGATAGACGATCAAACAAACTTTCCAAAATCAACTTTCAAAAACCAAATTTCAATGTGGGTGATTATGTTCGAATAACTAAATATAAACATGTTTTCCAAAAAGGATATGAATCAAACTGGAGTGATGAAATATTTATTATATCTTCAATAATTGATAGATCTCCATGGGTTGTTTATACAATAACAGATTTACAAAATGAACCAATAGTTGGTACTTTTTATGAAAGGGAATTACAGAAAATCACTTACAACCCCACCTCACAATATAAAATAGATAAAATAATTGACACTCGTTATTCAGGTAACAGAAAAGAAGTATTAGTGAAGTGGAGAGGTTATCCAAATAAATTTAACAGTTGGATTTTAGCTTCTAGTTTAAAAGAAATATGAATAAAGAAAGTTTTTATTTAACATTGCTCAGCAATAGTTCAATGGAATACTTTCCTGATAACAAGACCACAAATTTTTCAACGAAATTACCAAAAGTTATAAAATTAGAAGGTGAATGGTCGGTTGGAGTTGTTGAGTTTCAATATCCATGTACCATGTTTACTGTTCAAGATCATGAAAATGTTATATACATTACAAAATCCATGATAATGCCTAGTGAAGATAAACCATCCACAGTGCACTACAAAAAACATATTCCAGCTACCAGCTATGCTAACGTTGAGCATATTTTAAAAGCATTAAGTGGTATCGGAGAGAGCATAAAATTTCGTTATGATGAAATAACAAAATTTGTTTCTGTTTCTGCTTTGGATAAAAATATAACATCTATAACATTATCACCCAAATTAAGTTTACAACTAGGTTATGAACCAAATAAAAATCTCCTAGACAGAAATTTCGGAAAGTGTCCTGCTAATTTACACTTAGGGTTACCATCTCAACTATTTCTATATTGCGACATTATCGATCCTCAGATTGTGGGTGATGTTATGACTCCCTTGCTAAGAGTAATTTCATTAGATCCTTCAAAATACATTTATGGAGCAAATAAAATGCACGTTTTCTCTCCACCTCACTACTTACCTGTTATGCGAAGAGAGTTCGATACGCTGGAAATAGTTATAAGATCGAGCACAGGACAGAAAATACCATTCCAGTTTGGAACCGTGTGTGTTAAACTACATTTCCGAAAATTGTGATAATGAATTCTCTTCGTGATCATCATATATGTCCATATGAAAATTATTATACACATCAAGCTGGTTCGGGGGTAGGAGTAATTTATAAGGGTTCACCATACCAACGTGGTCATGGTATTGGAAGCTTCTTAGGGGGGTTATTTAGATCAGTTTTACCTTTACTTTCAAGTGGGGCTCGAGTGGTTGGTAAAGAAGCATTAAACGCTGGAGTAGGACTTTTATCGGATATGATTCAAGCGCGTCCTATGGAAGCATCAATAAAAGATCGTCTAAAGCAAGTTAGTACGAATTTAAAACGAAAGGTTGATGGCAAAATTGATCGATTAAACATGACAGGTTCTGGGTATATAACTAAAAGAAAACGATTGACCTCGCTCATTCCACCATTAACTGCTAAAGTGAAAACCGCTAAAAAACTTGGTATAAATCCAAAAAATATCAAAGATATATTTTCAAATTAAATATGTCTTTCCTTCATAATAATTCTTGTGAGTGTGCTAAGTCAGAATTAGATTTGTTTGCACTACCGTCTACACAAACAAGCATTGAAAATGGATTGTGGATTCACTATAAACCAATTTCGTCTCTTGCTGATGATGGACCTATAGAGTTTCAAGTTCCTGGGACAGGTGATGACTACATAGATTTGTCTCATACATTACTCCACATAAAGGCAAAAGTATTAAATCAAGATTCAACTAAATTGACATCGAACACAGTAGTAGCACCTGTAAATAATTGGATGCATTCACTTTTTAGTCAACTTGATGTTTATTTAAACCAAAAACTTGTATCACCACCTAATAATACCTATGCATATCGAGCATACATAGAAACCCTTTTAAACTATGCTCCTGCTGCTAAACAATCTCACCTTACTTGTAGTCTTTGGTATGAGGATACATCAGGAAAAATGGATTCTACAGATGATAAAAACTTAGGATTTGTTAAAAGACAGGATTTGGCTAGTGAAAGTAAGGAAATAGAAATGATTGGACATCTTCATGGTGACATTTTCAACCAAGATAAATTTTTAATTAATGGTGTTGAAATGAGTGTAAAATTAGTTCGGTCAAGAGATAGTTTTAATTTAATTGCTGGATCAAGCGATGTAAAGATCAAAGTTTGTATTACGGATGCAACTCTTATTGTTCGACGAGCAAGAATTAATCCAAGTGTATTACTCGCACATCAGAAAGTTTTAGCTGCTACTACTGCTAAATATCCTATTACTCGAGCCGAAGTAAAAGTTTTAACAATTCCATCGGGTGTTCAAGGAAAAACTCTTGATAATATATTCCTAGGACAGGTACCCAAAAGGTGTATAATTGGATTTGTGAACAATTCTGCATTTAATGGTTCCCTTACTAAAAATCCATTTAACTTTGAAAACTATGGTATTAATTCTTTCAGCTTATATATTGATGGTCAACAAATACCTTCAAAAGCTTTGCAACCATCTTTTAATAGTAGTATATTTACATCAACATATCATACTCTATTCTCGGGAACTGGTATTCACTTTCTTAATGAAGGAAATGGAATCTCTTGTGAACAGTATGCCAAAGGTTACTGTCTATTAGCATTTGACTTAACTCCTGATTTATCAGCTAACTCATCAACTCATTGGAATCTCATAAAGCATGGTAGTGTAAGATTAGAAGTACGATTTGAATCCGCACTAATACAAACAATTAACTGTATAGTTTATGCTGAGTTTGATAATATTATTGAAATAGATAAAAACAGAAATGTTAATGTAGACTATAGTAGTTAAAGTTATAATGTGTGTTAGATTTATGTGTAATGCATTTTTTTGTGTATGTAAAAATTATAAATTAAATAAAACAAATTATATGTAGGGGAGGTAGGGGAGCATTGGGCACTTTTTTACATAAATGGTAATAAAACTGGTATTTTTTATCATAATCAAAATTTTATTCCAAATATAAAGAGCACACATATTTGGCAGTAATTATTGCTAAGAAAAGTTTTTGTATTATAATTAGTCTCAGAGTTACAAAAGATCTTCGAACACATGTCCAAAGTGCCCAAACCTCCCGGTGGGAGGGAGGTTTGGGCACCCCTGTAGGGAGGTTTGGGCACTGTATTTAATATGCACGATATTGCTTTACTATACTACTATGCTTAAGAATTATATAACATTGCTATAAAAAATTGTAATACAAACATTTTTTCTTATCATAGTCTTTAGAAAAACTAAACAATGTGACTTCTGGTAGCTTCTGGTGTCCTTATCGAAAGCTGAGGTTGTCTTTAAAAAAATGCCCTTATCCAATCTTTGGATGCAAGTTTCTTCTTTGTCCAGTTATCTGGTATTTTTTTCAATGGCAGTTGCCTATTCATAAACCAATTCGCGTGCCTTCATTTTTGACAGTTCATGGTTTAGTTTAAACGATGTTACAAGATATTCTGAATTTTTTTTCTTCTTCATCTTTCGTGATTATTTGAGATGATATAACTTTAGAAAAAAATATCTTTCATGACTCTGTGTCTGTATCTTTGAAGGTTAGACCTGGGTATATCATATTTCATCGCAGTAGTTTTAATTTTTCCTCCTGTAGAAATCTCTTCCAATGCGCGCAAAATAACATCTTTAGGGATTTCACGTTGCTTATTTTTCTTTTTAAACGAAAACGGCATTGTCCTGAAAAGAAATGATTAACCATATTCAATCCAAGAGGCATATAAGAAAGCACAAAAGTATTAAACCAAAATACACTAAAAACAGAAGGATCATTGAGTATGGCCAAACCTCCCTCCTACCTGCGTGCCCAATGCTCCCCATAACCTCATTTTTCAAATAGATATGAATAAGTTTATTTTTATCAAATGTTGAATGCTATTTCACAGGTAAATATAATCTTCATTAAACACAACAGAAGAAGTTAACACAGATACTTACACTTTCTTGCAGATTTCTTTGTTATGTTTCTTCAAATCACAATCACAATATTTACTTCTGTACGCAACAAACCGTTAAGCGCATGTAACTTGACAACCAAGTGAAATGACAGCTGATACTTTTGATAAGCGGTGTTGCCAGTTATTGAACTATAGTGCTGTGGTAGAAAACAAAAAATATCTAGAATAGATTTTGAGGAATGAGGGAGTGCCCAAACCTCCCGACTGCCCAATGCTCCCCTACCTCCCCTAATATATTATTTTTTATTTCTTTATAAACCCCTATTAAACCTTATACAAAATCATACAGAAGTAATTTAAGTAAACAGAATCACACATGAATGAAGTAATTTAAGTAAACAGAATTCACTAATGATCAGCTAATGACTGTCATTGTTAAAAAAGTATTTTTTAACTTTTTCACTTATCTCGCATTCTTTCGTATTGACGAGACGCACTACACTGATGAATCATACAAATTATCACTAAGGAATGTTTAAGTAAACAGAATTCACTAATGATCAGCTAATGACTGTCATTGTTAAAAAAGTATTTTTTAACTTTTTCACTTTCTGCTATTGTCTTCGTAATATTGTATACGAGGGTGTTTGTGTTGTCGTAGATGCTATCCTCATTATTCTTCACATAATATTTAATCCTCGTGGAAGCATGTTTCCAATGATCAGTAGTTGGAATCTTGCATAGCTTCTTCATATCGTATATTTCAATTTTTATGAGATGCGTCGCTTGATCTCCGTCGTCGGAATTAGTAGAAATGTATGATACACCATCTCTAGCGGCTCGTGCTACGGTTGACGATAACAGCTTCCTCTTTCTTATTTTTGATTGAGCTTCAAAAAAATGATCAATCGATTGCGATTTTCTTTTTTCACCATTATTAATGACGATGTTATCACTCTCTTCTTGAGGGGAGAGTGGCGAGTAGTAATATTTATAGGTATTTTCATTGAAGTTGAATGATTTCTGCAACAACACAGTTATCATGTTAATATCAATTTGTTTACACTTAATCACACACACGTAAGAAAACAACAGAAAGAAAAGTAAGTTTGTCAAGAGAATAAACACTTACGTCCGGGTCCATTGAAGCGTTGAAGTAATACAAACGTAGTATTGGTAGATCCACTGCGGTCAAACGACTATACACTGATTCCATAATGGCAGCTGCTCGCCCTTATAAAGCACCGATAGGATATATCTTATCTAAGGTATTTCCACAGTGAAACTGATGTAACTTTATGAGTCAACAAGCTTATCTCGCATTCTTTCGTATTGACGAGACGCACTACACTGATGAATCATACAAATTATCACTAAGGAATGTGATTTAATATTTAGAAAGTATGTTTCGTATTGACGACACGACGAGACGCGCTACGCTGATGAATCATACAAATTATCACTAAGGAATATGATTTAATATTTAGAAATCAATATAATTAATCATTCCTATGTTAACCATTGAATAGATTGGTACAGTAATAATCTACTAATAGCAGTAATATCATGGATACACTAGATGTACAACAACATCTGAAAAAGATTCACCCCAGTCTAGAAAATAATGTTTATGCTGCTAATAGACTGCCCATGTATACCCACGTACCAACGTATATAATATGCAATTTAGATACAGATGATAAACCAGGCTCACATTGGATAGCTTTACATATCGATACGAATGGCATCGGTCAATATTTTGATTCATACGGACGATCACCTGCACGATATCATCTAGAGTTTTTAAAAAGGAATTGTAAAAGATGGGACTGGAATGTTGATATGATTCAGAATGAGTGGACTTCAGTTTGTGGCGAATATTGTTTAATGTATTTGCTGTATAAGTTTCGGGGATGTTCAATGCACAGTTTTACGAGCATTTTTACAGGGAACACATTGTACAACGATATTTTAGTGGATGAGATGTTTCGCTCCTATTTTATACATAATCAGCAATAACATTTTGGAAATAAAAATTGTAACAAAAAAAAGTATGAGTTTTATTTATGACTAGCTGTGCCTGCGACTTCATCCGCGTGGAGCTTTACAAAATAGTTACTGTTCAGTGACAGACACACAAAAATTATAAATAAATATTTTGGTATATGTACTGAGTATGCATACATATGAGTTTAGTAAAACACGGTTATTTTAATATTACAAACAGACACTCCAATTTTATTTATTTTTATATATATATATATATATATATACATTGAGAATAACAAAGAATGATAATAATATAATACAATAGCACAGATAAGCAAGGTGCATCATTAGAAACAGATAAGAGCGGCAACGACCTTTTTCGAGAAACAATGGATGGAGCACAATAGCGACGATGCTCGAGGAACGATAGATAAGCGGACAATAGAGGTAATTAAGGGTACTGGAGTTTGCAAATGTAGAAACCTAAGTCGCGAATCGTTAGAGTTAGCACAAAATGGATGCGTGCAATCGATTTAGATGACCCCAAAACCTTTTTTTTTTTTTTTTTTTTTTTTTTTTTTTTTTTTTTTTTTTTTTTTTTTTTTTTTTTTTTTTTTTTTTTTTTTTTTTTTTTTTTTTTTTTTTTTTTAGGATCACTCGATCAGAGGACCGACCGTTTGTACCAGTTCTGGCTCGTGAGCCAGAACTGGTACAAACACACTACTACCGGGATGTCTGGCGCGAACTTGGGGAGGCCTATGTCCAGCAGTGGACTACGATAGGCTGATGTGTGTGTGTGGGTGTGGGTGTGGGTGTGTGTGTGTGTGTGTGTGTGTGTGTGTGTGTAAATAAAGCGGTGTTCACGCTAGCGAAATAAATTAAAATTTAATTCAGTCAGAAATATTTTCAACCATTTTTTTTTGTAAGTGTATTCATGGAAAAATGCTCTAAGCATTACGTCTTACAAAATGAAGGCCTTGAGCAGAATTTCGAAGATTTTCTCAAGGGCCGATCCACCATTGTGGGCATGGTGGGCATGTCCACAACCTTCAGCCGAAGCATTTACCTATCTCACAAAAGAAGAAACATAAAAAAAGGGAAAAATATAATCAGACTGGAGACAGCTGGACTCGAACCGGGATCTTCTGATTTCTGAACTATTGATTTTTGAGTATTATAATCTTATAAGAGGTGGCGAAATTTATGAAAACACGGATGAAATGACATTTTCTACAAATGAATCCTAGCTAGACCGAAACCCTCTGCATACTAAATTTCATAAAAATCGTTGGAGCCATTTTCGAGATTCAGATTATATATATATATACAAGAAATGCTCGCTTAAAGGTATTATTAGATAATAGGTATATTTAAAAAACTAATTGACAAAGTAGGCTGTATAATAATTAAAAAACTAATTGAAAAAAATGAAATGAAAAAAACTAATTGAAATACAGAAAAAAATTTAAAAAAATACAAAAAGCCAAAGTCACGCGGTGTTCCCAGGCGGTCACCCAGCCAAGTACTGACTGCGTGACGCGTTCCCGCGTCAGCGGTCGCCGCTCATATTTTACCCCTCATGCGCCTCAAGAAGTTTCACTCAATAAATAACTAAACTTTTGGGCCAAAAAGAGTAAATTGACAAATAATTGCAATAATATTTTTTTACTCTATTTTTTAGTTGTTAACTTGTTATGAAGTCAGTCTTACAACGTCAGCGCTGGCGTCCACGAGTCTCAACGTCTTTTGTGGCAGCGATCCAACGTTTCGGATGCACATTGTATTTCAACTTCGATTCCAAATAAACAGTATGTAGGTATACCTATGTCTATGTCCGCTGATATTATCGTTACGTAATCGATTTAGAAATATTTCTATCTTTGACTTTGTAATAATAGTTTTATTAAATAACATTAATAATAATGTAGTTGGATTGCTTGTAGGTTTGTGTTCGCCTAAAAATGCAAGTCTGTTTGGTAACTAAACTGATTGTTATTTTTTGTAAAACTTAAAATTGTACTTTTATAGTTTTTATAAAATTAGGTATCATTAGAATTTTCATCTGTACCACGATCACGATTTTGCCTGTAACCTCCGACTGCTGTGCCCGTGTAGGAGAAAGATCAGAGCCTAATCCACCACGCTGCCGCTGCTTCACTGCGGGTTGGCCGGCTATATTCCTCACTTATGAGTAACGGTCGCTATTGGGTGTACCTATATATGATAACGACCTGCCCCTGTAGACAAGAGGCTTAAAATCTAAACGAATAGATAGAAATGACACTAGCTTTCGACATACATCGAATAAGCTAGTGTCATTCCCATACATTGATAATTCTATTCTATTTATTTAGCTTTTATGCCACTTTTTTTTAAAGGAGAGGGGGCAAACGGACAGTCGGCTCACCTGATGGTAAGTGAAACCAACATCCATAGACACCCGCTACATCAGAGGATTAGCGGGCGCGTTGCCGGCCTTTCATTGAAAGACAAGGGCGGATGCAGCTTTGGCGCCAGGGGGGGGGGGGGTCACAGACATGGTCAAGGCGCCAGGGGGGCGTCACATAGTGGTGGTCAAGTAAAAAGAAGTTCTAATTTAATTTTTATAATGATAGATACAGGTAAAAAGTAGGTATTTTATTAATCTATGTAGGTAATGTACTTAAAAATACCTATATTGTGACAAAAATCTTGTTTAACAATTTTAATTAGTGGTCCACCTATGTCCTGGACACAGCCCAGGGGGGGTCGTGACCCCGTGACCCCCCCCCCCCGGATCCGCCAGTGCCTTTCAAGTAGGAGTAAGCTCTTTTTTTGAAGGTCCCTAAGTTGTAACTTGTCTACAGGGGCAGGACCGACAGCTTAACGTGCTCTCCGAGGAATGGTGGGGTGACCCACAAGGACAGACATCCAAACAAAAAACAAATATTTGTAGCCGGTCTTTAGGCTTTTACATGGAACATGCACCAACCACTGCATGCACATGCACCGCATGCACCACGGCGCATACACCAAACTTTACTACAGAGTTTTTGAGTGTATAATAAATTGTAACTGGCTGTCTGTACTTATATAAGAGTTATTTAGAAAGAATGACCTGCAAAAAGTCTTTTGGTCTTTATGGGACCAATTGAAGACAAAATAGTTTTTTTTTTTGAAGTAAAACTTCTTTACGCACGCTTGACTTGGAGAGTAAGCTGGTGATTGCGCGACGAGAACGTTACGAAAAGTGTGATCGGACAAGGCGAACGGAAGTTGAGAGGGAGATATAAGTTAGTGAATATAGAAAGAGAGAGAGAGAGTTCCTATATTACTGTAGGGGGCAATTAAATTTTTTTACTTCAGTCGTGTGATCTAAAGTAAGTCTAAAGTACACTTTTTTAAATTATAGTTCCTGGGTGACCGAGCCTAGCTCGGTATTTTTATTTTTATTTTATTTATTTTTTTATTCTGTTTTTTTTCTCGGTATATTTATATTTTATTTTTATTTAAATAAAAAATCACGAGTGAAATCTAAAAAAAAAGAAAAAAGAATTAATCTCAGACTGGGATTTGAACCATGATTTTCTCGGTCAATCTCGATACCGTCCGATTTCCCACCTGAGCTTTTACAACTTTAATGACAACTGCGAAATTAACGTTCGTATTCTAACGATATTTTAGCCATTTTTTTCATTGCCTAAAAACAGGGATAAAACGACATTTTTTAATGAATCCTAGCTAGATCAATTTTTCGCCCCCGAAATCCCCTGCATACTACACGAAAATCGTTGGAGCCGATTCCGAGATTCAGAATATATATATATATATATACAAGAATTGCTCGTTTAATAGTATAAGATTTTTAATTTTCTACGTCAAATCATATTTGTAATCGAATTTTTTTATAATTTAATAAACGGATAGTAACCCGTAACCGAACCCGATAAAATATAATTAAAATATACGTAGCCGCATTCAAAACTTCTTACCCATAACATCCACAAGACACCGAAAGTATCGTAGCATTTAAAAAAAAAAAGTTCGAGGTTTAATCACAGACTATATTCACTCACTGCTAAAAGGGCTCCAAAGAGTTACGTCGCTGAAAGCCTAAGGTACTAAGGTATAGTGAACTATAGTGCTACGTAATTTCCGCTCTGTATGTGGGTCACCGTATTTCCATGAAGCATTTCAACACATCGTTTGAATTTCGTCATTATTTTCAAAAAATTTGCTGCCCTTTTTTGTTATTTTGAACCGCGCGGTTTCAAAAACATTGCCAAGTTGCCTAACGTAACTGAAGTTACGAAAAGCAGAACAATGAAAATTGTATCTGCATGTGTTTACAAAAGTAAATTTTACAGCATTACTACTACAGTTACTGGAATAATTCAATGCTATTTTTACAGACTTCAAGAAAAGGAGAAGGTCCTCAATTCGATTCCTTTTTAAACTGTGTTTCCATATAACTTTTTACTGGGTGTACCGATTTTATAATTCTTTTTTAGTATCCTTAACAATGTGTATTGTACAATATTTGTCGATGTAGAGTGAAGTCAGTTTATTTTGTTTAAGAACAAACATAATTATTAAATCAATAACAGTAAAAATTATTAAACGACAAATTTTCATCCTTTGCTACTTTTTACAATACGAAACTAAAATATGAAACTACTAGCTGTGCCCCGCGGTTTCACCTGCGTTGATTTGAGGGAAAAAAATGCTTTCCTTTTTTTCAATAGTATAAGATTTAATTAGCTTGATATATTTTCCTTAGTTTACACTAAATAAATTTCTGAACGCACGCATAAATATTTGACCAAAGAGTATATAACCACTACGTTTTATATTTGACAACCTCGTTGACAACCAATCTTTTCTTTGTCTAAGCAACCAATATATATTATGTCAATCCGTTTTAATTACTGACATTATTATACATTTTTAAAATGTAAAATACGCCACTATCCGTATATTGTGGATATATGTTGTCGATTCGAAACCTTTATTTAAATACGTTCTTTAATTTTATCGGAGAGTTTACCATATCGACGGGATGAACATTAAATGTTTGACAGTTACGAACACGAACATTATATCTCATACAAATTTTCATTCCAACATTTCAACACTTTACATCCCTTTTTTCGCATTAAAAAGTTGCCTATGTCCTTTCTCAGACTCTAGACTATCTGTATACCAAATTTCATTTAAATCTGTTCAGTAGTTTTGCCGTGATTGCGAGACAGACAGACAGACAGACAGACAGACAGAGTTACTTTCGCATTTATAATATTAGTATGGATTAAAATCTAAAAAAAAAACATTAAAGAAGACCCACAAGTAACGAGTTATTAATTGTTCTCATCATATATCATCTGGAATCTCATTTTACATAAATCGGACTTCGTAATTATAACGATAATTCTTGATAAGCATAAACAATATAATATAACTAGCTTCTGCGTGCGACTTCGTCGGCGTGGACTCCACTCCTTAGTCTTAGCGTGATGATACATAGCCTATAGCCTTCCTCGATAAATGGGCTATCTAACACTGAAATAATTTTTCAAATCGGCCCAGTAGTTCCAGAGATTACCGCATTCAAACAAACAAACAAACAAATAAACTCTTCAGCTTTATATATTAGTATAAATAAACACGTATCTATTAAACAAGGCAACCATAAACAAGAACAACATACAAAAAAAGGGTGTGTGTCCGATTCACACACGATAGAAGTGAAACTTCTATGGCAAACTAATTAAAATAAAAACTAATTTAAAATTAGCGGCTTGCAGCGCGGCCCTTCCCTGTCTTTTTGCCGTTGCATCCGGTTTGAAATCACAACGATTCTAAAGAAGTTTCACTTCAAAAATACGCAACTACAAAGTAACAGACAAAAAATTGGCTTATTCCCGTAAGTAGTATTTAGAAGACATTTCATCCGTGCTGATAAACATAGCCTTTAGTACTTACCTATAACATAGAAAGAATAGCTGTTGAAACGAGAGACTGCGCATTCTTATTTGAGACTACAATGTAGGTCACCAGTGTTACGGCTACGACACAAATTCGTACAAGAAACTAACTAGAAATGTATTTAAAATATTTAAAAGACTTTTATAACAATATCTAGGAATATACAAGCACTTCAATATCGTTCAAATGGAGATAGGAGTAGGTAATAAGACAAAAGCTCTCGATTGATAATTATTGTGATAAAGCCTTAAAACGCTTCAGCCTGTAAAATCCTCGAGCTGGGCATAGGCCTCTTTCTCCATTAGGATAAGGATCAGAGCTTAATCCACCACGCTGCTCTACTGCGGGTTGGCGTATAAATATTCCTACTATGAGTAACGATCGCTTTCAGTTGTACATGATAACAACCGGGACCGATAGTTTAACTTGCTCTCCGAGGCACGGTGGGGAGACCCACAAGGACTAACAACCAGACTGGAAATAAATATTTGTATAAACACAAATAATCAACCCGAGCGTAAGCGACCATTTCACCAGAGTGGTCGTCATACAGCCTTAAAACTAATAAATACAAAAGTATGAACGGATGCTAAACCTGACTACGTAGGAAACTAAAAAAATTAAGGTGAAGTGACCCCGTATTGTGTGAGCGCAACCACAATATGTTTATACGCGAGCGACAAAGACAAAAGATGACGGGTCGGTGTACGAATTTCTTTCTCTTCCGCGACCGGACTTTTAGTATATTATACAGTATGACATATGAAAAGATCATAAAAATCTTTGTAAAATATAAAAGGATTAACATCCGGATCCATTTCAATTTTACAGGTCGACGTGGGAAGGTTTGTTTGATTAAAGAAGGGGTCTAAATGATGGGTAAGTACCAGGGCTGGATTTGGGGGAAGGCAACCGGAGCTACAGCCCCGGGGCCTGCACATAAGAGGGGCCCCCACAATAGAGACTTCGGAAAAAAAATTCAAATTCAGACTGGAAAACTCTAGTAAATAATTTTTCCTTTCATATTTTTTTATTTGGAAAATAATTGGGGTCCATGGGGCCTCCGCTCCTCTGTTGCCCCAAGGCCTCCAGACCTTTCAATCCGGCCCTGATAAGTACAGTACTAATAAGCCAACAAAACAGGTTAGTAAGTTACTCTTATACCTGCAGAATAATATCCAAGTCGATGTTATCACAGAGTGTGTACTCGTCGGTGAGGGCGGCTTCTGATATGAAGGTGTCAGCTGTATGTACGAACCCCTCCTGCTTCAAGAACCCCAGTACCAGGTACTTTAAGATGCGCTTTCTAGTCCGGAACAGAGCTTCTTTCTGTTGAACAAATGAGATTAAGTAAGGAGAGTTAATAATGAATATAATATGAATAATTCCTCAAGGTAAGGAAACTTCTTTAAGGTATCCCTACTAACATTACAACAATGTGAAGGTAATTTTGTTTGTTACGCTTTCTCGCAAAAACTACTAAACCGATCATCATGAAACTGTGTAAACATATTCTTGGAGGTATTAGAAGTAACATAGGATATGTACTTTTTATTTAAAAAAAATAAATGCGGGCGAAGCGAAGGTGCGGGTAAAAGCTAATCTTACTGCTATAAGACAATCGAAATTGTTCATAGCTATGGCAACAATATAAAAATAATAAAAAATATATCGAATATATTATGTTAAATTAAAAAAAAAAAGTTTATTTCGGACAACTTGGATCCATAAAAATTGTTAGCAGAAAAAACAGAAAAAAATTAAAGTATAGCCTTTAAAGATTTTAAATGTCTACCTAATATGGTTAAAATACAACGGAACCTAGACCAGAATATTAGCAGAAGGGCTCTAAACTTCTAAAGATACGGTACGCTAAAAACTAAAGTGTTTGTTTGATTGACAGCTTATAATTAAGCCTTAACCAATTCGATCTGAAGTTATAATTCGGTAGTTTATGCATTTAAATAAATAAAAATGAAAATTATCAGATTTTTTAAAGGGTTGGTGGTGTAAAATAAATAATTAAATAAAACTAGCAACGAAACCCGGCGTTGTTCGGGTTAAAATAAATCGCAGAAACTTTCTAGACCAGTTACAGAAATTTTGAGATCTTTTTAGACGTCCTAATACTCCTAATGCGTTAGAAAAGGACAGAAATATATGTTTTAACATTTTCACCACCCACCACCACTCACTCACATCACGCGACAAAACCCCCTTACTACCACCTGGAGACCAAGGGGTAGGTATATACCACACCAACGGGAAGTTGATTGGGTTTAGTGGTGATAGAGAAAACTGTGTATTTACGTACTAACAAAGCATTTTAAATATATATTTAGATTAGTGAAAGACTAGCCAAAGTACATACTGTCTCTAGTTTCCTCATATGACTCATGGGACGACTCACTGCACTCATTGTGTAAACAAAATTTTATAATAATAAATAATTTACAATGATTGAAATCGGTTTTGTCAATCGTAGCTGGTGAACGGTTAGTTACTAGGGGTCGTTATGTGTTGCTAAGCGACAGGGTGACGGAAGTTGTCAATTGTAGTTGTAATTCGTAGACTTGGGTACATATTAGGCCAGTAAATAAAGCCGTTTTTGCTGGTCAACCTCGCACTAAATTTCCGATCACAGAGTACAATAACTATACGTTTCCGATCCAAAATTTTTTTTTAGGTTAAGGGTCACTTACTGACCATAAAACACAAAATGCTGACAGATCCAGATGGAGCTTCGATCGCAATCTTAAAGAAAAGTTTTTGGCTGATATCTCGGAAACTAACCACTTTAGGGCAAAAGTTATTTTGACCTTTTTTGCAGAGAATATAATTTTGCATCTTTTATTTCCTGTAAATTTTTTTGTAAAATTTACCGTTTACGATTTATGGCCCATTTAATGAACCCGTTTTTCATTTTTGGCCAGTAACTCTTAAAATATTGGATTAATCAATAAAATGCATCTATCCATTTTTTAAGATCACTTTAGTCACTACAACTTTTGCTTAAAACTTTTTTTCTAATGTCCATACTTTTCGAGTTTCTCTTTTTAGGGTTCCGTACCCAAAGGGTAAAAACGGAACCCTATTACTAAGACTTCGCTGTCCGTATGTCCGTCCGTCCGTCCGTCTGTCACCAGGCTGTATCTCGAGAACGGCTATAGCTAGACAGTTGAAATTTTCACAGATTATGTATTTCTGTTGCCGCTATAACAACAAATACTAAAAATAAAATAAAATAAATATTTAAGGGGGGCTCCCATACAAAAAAAACGTAATTTTTTACCTATTTTTGCTCGATATTTATATAATACATATATTTAAATATATATTACCTATTCAATGGTACGGAACCCTTCATGCGCGAGTCCGACTCGCACTTGGCCGGTTTTTTTAAATTCAGTTAAAAATTAAATTAAATTGTAGGCTCCTGTGCAAAGGCCTCTTCTCCGTGTACAGAACAGCTTTCTCAACTGGTGGTCCCTAAATCCACCTGAAGTTACCTATACCTACGAAATTGTGTTGTACCATTTTAAGAAATTGTAGTTCAAGTTCCAAAATAAATCGGATATAAGTTCGTATGTCATAATTAATTGTAGAATTAAAAAAAATATTTCAATGGATTTATATAACAAACGTTTACTTTTTTTAGGACGTGAACCTAATTTAAACATTTCACTTGATGTTGGATGAAAGTTTAGTGGGAGATTATTTTTCGGTTTAAATTAGGACTAAACATATTGTCGGTTTAGGATGTATCTTTGTCATCCTGGAACTGAAATTTTATTAAAGAATGGGACATTATCATTGGAACTTTAAATTAATTTTTTTTTATTAATTCACGCTACGTTTAAAATATTATTCATTTTTATCGAAGGAGTGAAAATTAAATTAGGTTTTATTTCGGAAGTAAGATATTTAATTTTACAATAATCGCTCTGGTATATTGGTGCGAGTAGTCGCTAAAACACCGACAGTTCGCGGATTCTATTCGCGGTCAGGATGGGTATTTGTAACTGTATAAATATTTATTTCCGGTTTGGATGTATGTCCTTGTGGGTCCCCAGCCGTGCCGCGACGAGCACGTTAAGCTGTGGGTCCCGGTTGTTATCATAAATACCTGATAACTATCGTTACTCATAGTAGGAAACATATCCGCCAACCCGCATTGGAGCAACGTGGTAGATTTAGCTCTGATCCTTCTCCCACATGGGGAAAGAGGCCTATGCCCAGCAGTAGGATATTACAGGCTGAAGCGTAGCGTAAGCGTAGCGTAAGCGTAGCGTAAGCGTAGCGTAAGCGTAGCGTAAGCGTAGCGTAAGCGTAGCGTAAGCGTAAACCGAATAAAAGTCGATCTAACAATCAATTCAGAGATAATTGTACCTATGTATATATATAGTTTGAAGTACCGACGTCATAGCAGCAGCACGGAATTCTAAGGTATATACAAAAACAGCTATTCCACAAGAAGTAATTATTATTATTACATTACAGTATTATATTTTTGAGTTTGCGGTAACCCGTACAACATCCATATACGGTCATCGAACGATAGTTGGGATATTATTACTATTTCTGTGGTTGGGAGGCAGACAAAAAAATAACACAAATATATCATACTTTTTTTCCTTTTTTATACAACTAGGTAGGCAAACAAGCGTACGGCTCACCTGATAATGGTAAGCGTGCAACACCAGAAGCATCGTAAACGCGTTGCCGACCCCAATTCCCACCCAGGAGCTCTGGTTACCTTACTCACCAAGACAAACAAAACACTGTTTTCAAACAGTATGTAAAACAGTAGTATGAAGCATCGTAAACGCGTTGCCGACCCCAATTCCCACCCAGGAGCTCTGGTTACCTTACTCACCAAGACAAACAAAACACTGTTTGAAAACAGTGCTATTAACCTGTTATCTTTGTTAGGTCGAGTAACTCAACTTGAGGTAGGTACTACCCCAGTCAGGCTGCTCGATATTTTGATTAGGAAATTAGCTGATGTGCTCTACCTCAGTTGCTAACTATTATAATGCTAATTGTTATATAACAAAATATATTTCATTTAACGCGAACGGTATTTTACAAACTGCTTCGATACTTTATCTAATAAGCGTGTCAATAATTACAAAGTAATTACCGAAGTTGCGACTAGCCACTAAAGACCAATTTACGTTCAACTTCATAATTAAGTTTGGAAAGAAACAAAATCAATAACAAAAATGTATTGTTTGAAGTACGCTTCGAGAGCAGTGTTGAATCGTTATTTTAAAAATTATAATTATACTAGCTGGGCCCGCGGTTTCACCCGCGTTAATTTGAGGAAAAAAATAGCCTTCCTTCTTCTTAAAGTATACCTAATCTTCCCTTTTAAATACATAGTTCAAATTTTTTTGTTGTGGATGCCGGATGCCAAGCAAATTATCTATAAAATGATATATAAATTTATATGGAGTACCTAATTGTGAGGTTTTTGATAAAAAGGGAGGCAAACATTTTAACCTTAACGTATTAATATGTATGATTACTGGTAATCTCTTCTCTATATATATAAAAATCGGCCAAGTGCGAGTCGGACTCGCGCAGAAGGGTTCCGTACCATTGACTAGGTACATTGATTGTAATAACGGGCAAAAAGCGGCTAAAAATCACTTTTATTGTATGAGAGCAAAAATAGGCAAAAATGACGTTTTTTGTATGGGAGCCCCCCTTAAATATTAATCTTATTTTAATTTTATTATTTATTATTAAATTAAAAATACAACTGAGTATTTTGTGAATATTTCAAGTGCCTACCTGTTGCCATTATTGATATCGAGCAAAAAAGGGCAAGAAAATCGCGTTTGTTGTATGGGAGCCCCCCTTAAATATCTATTTTATTTTGTTTTTAGTATTTGTTGTTATAGCGGCTACAGAAATACATAATTTGTGAAAATTTCAACTGTCTAGCTATAGCCGTTCTTGAGATACAGCCTGGTGACAGACACACGGACGGACGGACGGACGGACGGACGGACGGACGGACAGCGAAGTCTTAGTAATAGGGTCCCGTTTTTACCCTTTGGGTACGGAACCCTAAAAATGAATCGCTGAATGTGTTGCTAAGCGCAAATCTCGAGAGCAGCTGAACCGATTTCGCTATTTTTTTTTAATAATATTTGTTGAAGTACGAGGATGGTTCTTACGGAGAGAAAACCGTAGCTTCTAATGAAATGAAATCCACCCCTAGTTTATAACATCATGCGCACCCTTAGCGCGAGAGTCGTTTCAACCCTAAGTAACTTCTAAGCGAAGGATTAGCTCTTATGATGGGAGAGTACTTGAGGTAGTGGCATAGTACTCAACAACATTCAGTGCTCTCAAGGGCACTGAATGTTGTTGAGAATAATATCAATAACAATAGTTATAACTAGGTAATCTTACAAAAAATGCGTCGTTGCAACTTTATCTTCACACGCGGCAACGTCTCCAGAGCCTGGAGGTACTGAAAACACGTGTATATATGATACTAGCTCTGCTCGCGCAGCCAGCCAGTAAAATGTTATATCGTGCATCCATACGCATTTAGTGAAAAGCGGTTATTTAATATTACAAACAGACAGTCCAATTTTATTTATAGAAAATATAAAAGAGTTACCCACCCATTGACTCATCACGATATCTCTGAAACCATAAGGCGTAGAGACTTGAATTTTGGTAGGAATATTCCTTTTGCCGAGTAGAGGTCAGCTAAGAACGGGTTTTACGATATTCCACCCCTAAGGGGGTTAAACGGGGGTTGGAAGTTTGTATGAAAGTCCTATGTTTTTGAAGTAAGAGACTTGAAATTCAAAATGTATGCTCTATAGATGGTGTTGAGGTGTATTAATAATGTATTTTGAGAAATCAACCTCCTTTTGGGGTTAAAACAGGGGATGGTAGTTTTATGAAAGTCCAATGAAAAATACACCTACAAACTTGAAATTAGGCAGGTAGGTCCCTTATAGGGAGTAGATATCCGCTAAGAACGGGTTTTACGAAATTCCATACCTAAGGGGGTTAAACGGGGGTTGGAAGTTTGCATGAAAGTCCTATGTTTTTAAAGTAAGAGACTTGAAATTCAAAGTGTGTAGTATATTTAGTATCGGCATTTCACCCGTGCGAAGCCGGGGCGGGTCGCTAGTAGAAAATATAGATGTAGATAAATATTATAGTATATAATAATAATCTCATGTCAAAATATTTCATATGTCTTGTACTGATAAGTTGTAAATAAAATACCAAAACTTTGTAAGGAAATATTCTTATCTCGACTAAAGCTAAATGTAAAAGATTTCTCAAGTGATGTTCGTTCTGCTCATTTCCGTAAAAGATCTGCAGTGACTCCTTAAAAGTCGATATTTGTAACCGCGATACCATACAATTCTAAGTTCGTGAATTTTAAATTTTTAATTCACTAAAAAAAAGAATACACTATAACAGAAAAATAAACATTTTAAAATCATAATCAAAAATAAAATAAATAAATATATACACAAAACACACACGGTCGTCTGTTCCTAAAGTAAGCAACTTAATGCTTGTGTTATAGGTAACAGCCAACTGGTCTAGCTACATATTTTTTTTTCGATAAACATACTTATAAATAATACATATATAAATATATAAATAAATATGTATATAACACCCAGACTCGAGGTGGGAATCGAACCCACAACCCCCGGAACAGAAAGCAGGGTCACTACAAACTGCGCCAACGGCTAGTCGAAAAATAACTTTAATCAAATAGGCTTCAAAAGCTCCTTCGAGTCGTCATCTTACAAATTATAATAAAATTCGAAATGTGCAGCCGCTCTAGTGTTAATGGTGCGAGTAGTCGCCTAAAACACCGACGGTCAGCGGGTTCGATACCCGCTCGGGATGGATATTTATATATGGACAAATATTTCTTCCCGGTTTGAATGTCTGTCCTTGTGGGTCTCCCCACTGTGCCTCAGAGAGCACGTTAAGCCGTCGGTCCCGGTTGTTATCATGTACACCTGATAGCGATCGTTACTCATAGTAGGGAACACATCCGCCAACCCGCAGTGGAGAAGCGTGGTGGATTAAGCTCCAATCTTTCTCCTACATGGAGAATGAGGCCTATGCCCAGCTGTGGGATGTTACAGGCTGAATGCGAGATTCTACAGAAAAGAACCGGCAAGAAACTTCGCACTTAAAAGGGCAATAGAAAAATTGAATGAGCTAACTAGCCGCGGTTTGAAAGTGTTTCAAGTTCGAACTAGTTAGCTTCGTCGTCGTCGACTCGAAAACTCAATAACGTTTCACTTTTCAAACGAAAAGCGAAATATAACCGAGTCCATTTAGTTAATAGGTTGTCTCCCGTGAGGTTAGATCTAACCTGTCATTATTTATCTGACGCATCAATTTGGTGACACTCATTTACTATACTTTGTATACCAAACATGAATTTTTGTATAAATTGGCAGCAATGTAGTGTGTCAAACGTCATAAACGTCAAGTATATCAATTTTTTTTTCCAAATGTCACTTACTCTAAGAAAGAGGTTATTTATGTATAATATGTATTTTATTTCGGTAAGCCTTTAGACAATAGTATTTCGATTTATGGGGTTTTTTGAAAAAGTGGGGGGAGGGGGTGTGATGGATTATCCTCTGGTGCCTCTCCCATCCCCAGCAATCTCATGATTATAACGATATCACGGCAAAACATTTAAGGTAAAAATTATTTAAATACTTACCGAATACCTAATTTTAATTATACGTATTTTATCTCTGATGCTGCAAGAAGTGCATTCATACTCCGTTCCGTGGCTTTTGAAACACACATTGTAATAATACACGTATGTACGTAGAAACTATTTGTAACACTTTTATACATAATATTATTCGTATTCACGTTAAAAATATCTCTTGATTGACAAGAGTTATATACGATACGAAGAACAGATTAATATGAACTGACATATCGATGTAGATGTTTTCGTTCTATCTATCAAACAGGCAAAAGTCTAAGACCATACAGCCTACTCAGTCGGGATTCTTTTCAATACATTTTTTTATATGAAGGCAAAACCTATTTAATCGAAAATCTTTTTAATTTTGAGCTTAGATAAATTAGATTATCGACATAATTTCGTTATAAAAAATAAATAAATAACCCTAACCTACCTAACTTCAAAATTAGACGGTTTATCCACATAATTACGTTACGAAAAAAATTTAACCTACCACCATTGAAATTAGTATAACACGGCTCCGGCGCGGAAGGAGGACAGACCTCTCCCGCTGTGCGAAAGCGCATGAACGAATGCGTAGGGAGCGGATGAGGCTGGTCGCCGAAGGCAGGCTATGTTCTGACCCGACTTCTTAATAATATTCGTGTCAAATGTGAAGTAAATGCATGCAGTACTTTTTGAGTTTATCCCGGACATACATACAGACAAACAGACAAAAATTCTAAAAAATATATTTTTGGCTTCAGTATCGATTGTAGATCACAGCCCAAGTATTCTTTAAAAAAAATATTCAATGTACAGTTTTGACTTTCCTACCATTTTATTATATGACTGTATAGATATATAATATTAAAAAGAAATTTATTTCAAATATTGTCCAGACAAGTTAGACGTATAATGTCAATGTAGATTTGTGCTACAGGTGGTATCTTAAAATAAATAAGTTTGCAAATTGTTGAGAATGTGAAATAGTGAACATTTGTTGTTTTATAAATTTACTAGCAGACCCGGCAGACGTTGTCCTGCCCGGAAAACAGCTACCAAATTTGATTACTTACATACCGATAGCAGTGCCACCTACCGGATCCAACTGGGATAAAAACTACCCTATCTCCTAAGTTGGATCAAATTACAGATGCTTACAAATTTTGATAAAAATTGGTTCAGTAGTTTTGGAGTTTATTGGCAACATACATCGTGACACAAGATTTTTATATATATAATTATGATGTACTAAGATTTTTGCCATAATTTTATTTATTTTGGTATACTAGGATTAAGTTAATTTGTAATAATCAAAATAAATTAAACAGAGGATAATTAATATTTTAGAAGAGTTTAAAATATAAATAATTAAAAAAAGTTTGTTTTATTTATAAAACAAAAAAAAAACCTAGCAAGCAGCGGCTACGCGGAAAAATATTGATAATTTTATCGACTAATTTATCGACCTTTTTCCACACTATTATCGATATCCGGTACGATAGCAGTATGACAACACTATGCTTCATTATTACCAATTTAACGAAAAAAATAGAGCTCAACCGCAAAGTTGGTACCCCAGGGTATAGTAAAATTTGAAGTCTTGTCTTGACTATGAAGTGACACCTCTTCTCTAAATATGCTCTATGGTTCGGGCAAGTCCGGTAGACGAGAGGTTAATCGTTTTGTATAATGATTAATGACGGTATAAGTGAACAAATTAAGTCAATAAGAAATCTTAATATACATACAGGGTGTGTCGTAAATCGTGGATAATCCGTTAACTGGGGGTAGTCCTGATGTCGACCTCCAAGAAAATGTACTTTATATTTCAGGGTTACCAACACTGTGAAAATTGTGAATATTTTTGTGTTTTTTCAAAAATTTCGTACCGCGACTAGTAATTTGGTCATAATTTTTACAAATTATGGTATTTTAATGTAATTTTTATTTTATTTTACTCGGGAATACTTTTACTATTTAACGAAATTACTAATTCAGGCATAATTTATTCTAAACTTATGAAAATTAGCGTTAGAAGTTTTTTTTATTTTTATTCGTTACTTTTTGTCAAGATTTAACCATTGATTGTGAAAAAAAAATGTATGGCTCTAGAATTGCCCAGTATTTAAAAAAAATGCTTAGTTTGTGTAGTTTCTAAAAAGGTATAACAATTAGTGCTTGACAAGCAAAATTATTTTGTAGGAGCGAAAGAACTTATCACGGTAGGTAAGTTCGTTTTGTATCATATGCATTTGTGTCACTTAAATGTTAGGATAAAGAAAAAAAACAAAGATTTTTTAGTAGAAATGCATTTATTACATCAAACTAAATGTTCAAAATGTCCTCCATTGGCAGCAATGCAGGTTCGGCATCGCCTTATAAAAGATCTCTTGATACGGCGTGCATAGCCTGATACTTCAATTTCACGAGTGGCTAATTGCACACATGTGCGCAATTCTTCGATTGTCGACACTGCTTTAGTATAAACTTTTTCTTTAATGCATCCCCCAATAAAAAAGTCCAGGGGGTTCAGGTCAGGCGATCGTGGTGGCCATAAAATTAGACCCAAGCGCCCAATCCTAGGTGGATTGGGCTCTGGGTATGTGTCGTTTAAATATTCCCGCACCCGAACAGCAAAATGCGCGGGAAACCCGTCATTTTGCAGCCTCATTCCTTCTCTTGTCTCCAGTGATAAACTTTGCAGCAGCTCAGGTAAATTATTTTGTAAAAAATTTAAATAGATTTCAGCATTTAATGTTGCTGGCAACTCGTATGGACCTATTATTTTCTCACCAAACTGCTGCAAAATTTATCACTGGAGACAAGAGAAGGAATGAGGCTGCAAAATGACGGGTTTCCCGCGCATTTTGCTGTTCGGGTGCGGGAATATTTAAACGACACATACCCAGAGCCCAATCCACCTAGGATTGGGCGCTTGGGTCTAATTTTATGGCCACCACGATCGCCTGACCTGAACCCCCTGGACTTTTTTTATTGGGGGATGCATTAAAGAAAAAGTTTATACTAAAGCAGTGTCGACAATCGAAGAATTGCGCACATGTGTGCAATTAGCCACTCGTGAAATTGAAGTATCAGGCTATGCACGCCGTATCAAGAGATCTTTTATAAGGCGATGCCGAACCTGCATTGCTGCCAATGGAGGACATTTTGAACATTTAGTTTGATGTAATAAATGCATTTCTACTAAAAAATCTTTGTTTTTTTTCTTTATCCTAACATTTAAGTGACACAAATGCATATGATACAAAACGAACTTACCTACCGTGATAAGTTCTTTCGCTCCTACAAAATAATTTTGCTTGTCAAGCACTAATTGTTATACCTTTTTAGAAACTACACAAACTAAGCATTTTTTTGAAATACTGGGCAATTCTAGTGCCATACATTTTTTTTTCACAATCAATGGTTAAATCTTGACAAAAAGTAACGAATAAAAATAAAAGAAACTTCTTGTATATAAATTATTCGTCACGTTGTTTGTCCGCGATGGACTCCTAAACTACTTGACCGATTTAAATCAAATTTGCACACAATGTGCAGTTTGATCCAACTTGAAAGATAGGCTATATTTTATTCCAATATATATAATTATTAATATTCAAGAAAAAAAAGAAGGCGGTAGGAAGTTTGCTAGGTCGACTAAGTAATGTAATATAATATAAGGTATATTAAAGTTGGTTTTAGTGGAGTTATGACAGCACCTGACTGATGTACTAGCTGACAAATATATCTGGATATACAATATAGATCTTTATTTTTGTCTGAGTGTTTGTGGGTGATCCGGAAACCCAGTATTCGCATCCCACTGAGAGATGACGAATACGAGTTAATTGATGATTATAGATATTTTGTCATTAATTACAATTTGATGGCTTTTAAGCATTAAGCCGTACAGGCCTACACGCTACGGTCCACCGGAGAGGCTATTTGTGCAGGTGTGAATGCACAGGTCAACTCGAAAGAATTGATTTTCGATCTTGCGCTGACTCAAAAAACTACACTGGTCTATTCCCACACACATTCCGGTGTAGGTATGCCTGCACAGGTGGACTTTTCCGGTGGACCGTAGCGTGTATGGCCGCCATTAAACAGTGCCAAAATATCTCAGATGAATGTCAAGTAGAATGGAAAAGAATGAATCAAATAATAATTATTACAAACAGAAACTTCAAGTACGTTGATTCAGCGTGTCACATCCCACTGCTGGGCATAAATAAGCCTCTTCCACCAGCTTACTCTCCAGGTCAAGCGTGCGTAAAGAAGTTCTACTTCAATAGGTAAACATACATCTACGAATATTAACTCAAAGTTTATTTAAATCGCACGTCCCATTTCCTATCTTATCAAGTTACGATACTGAAGTTTAATTGGTGTCACTCTAGCGTGAAACCCGAGAGGCGGGATAGAGTTCATAACAATTTTCATAGTTTACCAAACAGTTATTTTACCATCAATAACAGTATTTTCCTACGACTTTTTTGAACAGTACTTCGATGGGTGATCGCCTGGGAAAATCATTTTCATATAAGGCCCCCGGTATGATAAAAATATGAGGAGTAAAATCTACAAAACGAATGACCTCGTTACGTTTTTTTCGCCGTCTATCTGCTACGACGCTTACGACGGTATCGGTTACGACGTTTTCTAATAATGCCATCGATGGATGGCGTTATTTGATTCGTTTAAATACCGTTTGATATGGTATTAATCTTTTTCTTAGACTATAAAGTATTTTTTGTGCATATTTAGACAGTCGATCTGAAGAAGAAAACTCCAGTCGTGCGTCGGAGCTGACACACACACTTTTTTGTTTTTTTACTTTTCAATTCGTTTTTTTAAATTACTTTTTTTTATTAGTGTGCCAAAGAAGTTTCACTTCTGACATGTGTAGGGTAGACTGGGTACGGTTGAAACGGTGGACGGTTGAAACAAAGCGAATATCTCGCGAACTGTGCGTGAAGAGGTAATGGTTACAAAGGGAGAACGAAGCGGTCGACAAGTCGAAACACGAATTTTAGTGTTGCGTAATTCTTCGCGCCCTGTACTTGTGTATAGGAGACCCCATTGTGTTTTTTGACTGAAAAGTAAGTATTTTTGTTCGTACACTTTTGCTATTACTATGGTTTTGATTAAAGTTAGAGTATTAAGAGTTTTGTATCGTTTTAGTTGAAGTTTGTAGAATATGGCAGTATGATTAGTTTTAATCCAAATTTATTATCATTCTTCCTGTAAACAGTTTTATACCTAGAAGGGGGGTTGGGGACAGTTGAAACACTTTTTGTGGGTACGGTTGAAACATTTTATTTATTTAATTTTCTTGTTTCTTAGATGCCAAAAGTACGTACAAACAAGCCTATGAAGATGTAAAAGTAGGATCTTCGTTAAGAACAGCGGCAGAAAAGAATGGACTAAACCACTGTTCCCTGTTGAGGTACATACGTAAACGAGATGCGACTGGTGGCGATGAAAATCAAGAAATGGGATATAAAGCTCACAATCGAGTGTTTAACCAGGAACAAGAGCGTGAGCTATCTAAATATTTAATTAGATGTGCAGATCTTAGCCTAATTAAAAAGGATGTTATGAAATTGGCATACGAACTATCCGTCAAGTACAACTTATCACGACCTCGGACTTGGGATGACAAAGAAATGGCTGGTGAAGAATGGTTTCGCATGTTTATGAAAAGAAATCCTGAACTGTCAGTACGTGTGGCTCAGTCTACAAGTCATTCTAGGGCGACTATCTTTAATAGAAGTAAAGTAGATGCTTTCTACGACAAAAAAATATTTTTGATATTCCACTGTGCCATTACGAGTCGTTAAATTTTATTAGATGATTATTAAAACATGTTTATTTATTATATTTCGTATTATTTGCATGTGTTTCAATTGACCCCAGACAGTGTTTCAACCGACCCTGGCCTGGGGGCGGTTGAAACAAATTCCCTTTTTCTTTAAATTTGATTTTATACATACAATACAATACAGTAATTACAAATAACATTGCCCATTAGTAGACAGATATACGGTCTTTTATATAATATAGTTTCTTCATCGCTCGCTTAATTAATGCTGATGCTATGGACGATAAAAGCTAAAATGTTTCAACCGTACCCAGTCTACCCTACTTTGTACGCACGCAATTTTTTTTTTTTTATAGTCCTAGTTTCATATTCTGTTAACGTATCAAGTCAGTGTCCCTTGAGGTACGACATTAGTAGCCGCACTAATATTGAATGATTTTCTTTTGATTGTTAATCGATATATTCTGTCTAAAGTTTTATTTTCGTTTCTTAAAAGTCCCAGTTTCTTGTTTAGGTAACGTTGCGTCACAAAGTATCCGTCGGGGTTTGCCACAAGTAACCCAAATTAAAATCAACATGGAATCTCATTTCAAATATCAATTTATACTTAAAATCGCAAAACGTAATTTATTGAAACATAATATTATTATGCTCGCATATGTAGGTTCAAATATTTACAAGATTTCAATTTACATTAACTGATAAACAACACACTGACATTGTAGGGTCGTACTTGTTACAATGCCAATTTATGTTCATGCAAGCAAGTAGTTCTGGCAATAAAATTTATATCCTTATCAATTTATATTATTGATGGCACTTCTATCTGTGTAATTTGCAATAAAATAAATCAATAGAGATTATATAAGATTTTAGATGAACATGGTTACTTCTATTACGAAAATTGTTCGAAAACGGGATATTTACCATGTTTATTATTTTTGCTTTGCGGAGATCGATATTTCGACATTGACTGATTCTCGTGATCAAGACATTCGCATTCAGCACGTCGTCACCTTTGGAATTATGTCGTCGAGAGTTCTGCCAGGATCTCCGTGATCTATTCACTGTACGGCGGAGTCGATCCAGTTCAGGCGTCCACCATTCGTAGCCCCCAAACTCCATATCCCTGCGATATCCTAGACATCTAGTAGCTGTGCGCGTGAGTAATTCACTGTATTGCTTGGCGAGGTCATTTGCAGACTATCTTGCGTCCAGCTTGCCCATTCGGGCGCTCAGCGTGGATCGAAAGTAGGCCCAGTTTATTTTTATTTATTTATTTATACTTTATTGTACATCACAACTACAAATATCATTTACAGACTGTGAAGTACAATGGGCGGACTTATGGCTATTTAGCCATTTCTTCCAGACAACCCAAGTTCACCCCTCGTTCCCGGAAGGCGATCCGAACGTTTGGTTCCCGATCCGATTGTCTCGCTGTCCCGCTGCTGCACATCTGGTAGGTTATCAGCTGATGATCGCTTACACTGGCACCTTCGTGCACCCGCCACTAGTCGAGAGTGTAAGATCCACGTTGGAAGATCCATTGGGTCCGCAGAACGTAGGTGGCTGGCCCTGCTCGTTGTGAATGAGCAGGCCTCTGCTAAGAATGAAACTCTCCATTTGGTTCTTCCTGTGTTCGGTGTCAGGTCCTCGTCCAGAATATTGTCGTCGCTCGCAAAACCAGAGTGGCGAGTGTGCGTTGCTGTCCATACCGATTAGTACCGGGCTTCCTGCTAGTCGATCCATTACGAAACTCAGGTGCTCTAGATGACGAACGATGTCGTGACTGTACTGGAAGTACGCTGAGATAATGTAGATACCGAATCCCTGATAATCAGCGTATACGACGGTGCAGTGTACTGTGCTCAGGTTGTGCAGCAGCGTGAGAGCGATCCTGTCGTTTCTCACCAAGATCCCGATTTCGGAGCGGATCCACACTGAAGCAGGCCAGTCAAGCCAGAGTTTGCGTACTGTTCTTGTACGAGAACCAGGTCTAGGTTCCTCTCTGCAGCTATGACGGGCAATTCCGATGTGGCGGCCTCCGAACCTTGGAGATTAAGCTGCCCTATTGACAAACTTGAACCCGTCCTATCCATACTGAGTCATGTTGACCGACTGCTGTTCGGCGTATATACGCGCTGGGCATGTTGGGGCATTTGTAACGTGGTTGCTAGGCTTCTTGCGGTTGAAGCGCTTGCAGGTTGCGCAGCACTCGGTCTTTTTGTGGCTGGTTTCCCCGCACTTGCCGCACACTATCTCCGGGGCTCGCTTGTCTGGCCTCCCCCGGGTAATTTCGAGATATTTATCCATTACGGCAGCCGCAGGTGAGCTGAAACCCTGGGGGGTAATAAAAAAAAACACTTAAATAAATAATATAAATATAATAAATAAATAAGCCTTTTTATTTCTCATTTCATTTAGCATGCATTTTCGTGACAAAATATACCTATGATCATATAATTTATTTCATCATATTTCATTTTAGCAATTTACAGCAAATTTACTAAAAAATTATCTCTATAAATTAAATCAAAATCGTATTTGCAATAAAATGTTAAATTCATATAAAAAAGTTACATTCAAAATTGTATTCTAATAAAATATTGGAATTACGATATAATAAATATTTAAATTGATTGATAATTGCTAAATATAATGAATAGAAAATATTACCTAAAACTTAAAAATTTTAAACTTAATTTCAAAAAGTTACATTAAAAATTGCATTCTTATAAAATATTGGAATTACAATATAACAAATATTTAAATTCATGATTGATAATTGCTAAATATAATGAATAGAAAATATTAAATTTTTTAAACTTAATTTCAAAAAGTTACATTAAAAATTGCATTCTTATAAAATATTGGAATTACGATATAACAAATATTTAAATTGATTGATAATTGCTAAATATAATGAATAGAAAATATTAAAAAAAACTGATCAATAAATTAAAACAAATAAATGAGAACCCCTCTATAGGGTAAAGGCCTCCTCCATCAATAAAAAGTTATTTCTTGTTTTCTTCTTTTGTGTATACCTAAATGTCGTATTTTCTAGGAGGGTTGTAGTCAAGAGAAAAAGAATGTCGATTTTCTCCCCCGCGGTGACCAGCCGTGTTGGGTGTTGAAATAGTGGAGGGTCCCCGTTGGTTGCTAAATGCTTGATGTAGAAGTTTGATTATTAATGTTCATGGAGCTTTGGTTTTTTTCGAAACTTGTTTTTGGTTGCATAAATGCTGTAATTTGCGTTTTGTTCTTTTTCGAAACTTGGTTTGTATTATTTTTGCCATCATGGTTTGGAGATATATTATGTAGGTTTCTCTTTTTCGATGGTTGTTGATGATCATTTGGTTTGTATTGGTGTAATACTATGAGTTTATCATATTTAATTATAGCCTTTTTACCTTCTGCTTTATATTTTAATAATTCGGTTTGTAACTGTTTCCTTTTCTCCAAAACTTTGAGTGGATAGTCTTCTTTAAAATATATGGAGCTATTTTCCATGTTTTTCTTATTTTGTAGTAGAGTAATTTTTTTCCCCATAGTAGTAAACGTCACTGTTATTGGTCTTGGTTTTTCGCTTTTCCTTCCAAGTCGCTTCACAGATTCAATTTCATTTCGTTCACAATGTATATTCAAGTTGCTTATTACATATAGGATTTTACTTTCTAGCTCTTGATAAGTTTAAAAAACACTTAGACAATTAAAAACCACAAAACCACTGAATAGCGCCATCTATTTTGTACACGCAGATAGAGCCTTCGCAGAACTAGTCCTTTGAAACAAACCCAACATCACGCGATTATTATTGCTTACGTTGTTCACGTTATCAACACTAGATGTCACTAGTTTATAAGTATTTTTTATATTACAACCTGAAAACAATTTACATGAAAATTATTTACTGTTCTTAATTAATTATTAATTGACTAGCTTCTGCGCGCTACTTCGTCGGCGTGGACTCCGCTCCTATTGGTCTTAGCGTGATGACACATAGCTTATAGCCTTCCTCGATAAATGGCTATCTAACACTGAAAGAATTTTTCAAATCGGCTCAGTAGTTCCAGAGATTACCGCGTTCAAACAAACAAACAAACAAACAAACAAACAACCAAACAAACAAACTCTTCAGCTTTATATATTAAGTATAGAAAATACAAAAAAAAATCGAATTGAAAAAAAGTGATTGGAAAAAAAAATCAACGTCACGTGGTGTTCCCAGACGGTCTCCTATCCAAGTACTGACTGCATTGCCGTGTTGCCGCATTAGCGGTCGCTCAAATTTTACCCCTCATGCGCCTAAAGAAGTTTTACATCAAAAACACCTGATAGCGATCGTTACGATTAGGGAGTACGAGTATATATATCGATACGGACAATGTAGGTAACCTGTATAGTAAATGCAGTGTACCTGGAAGGCCATTGTTCATCAAAGTAATGTTGCAGGCCGAATCACCAATGAAAAATTAGTTATGTAATAACTATTGCATGTAACCGTTACTTTTCTTCTAATGGTATTATAATAATTACAAGGTTCAGTACGTATAATCTAGTTTAATACTTTGTTTACATTACGACAGACGACTAACTCATACTTTGCTTTATTTAAAAAATCGGCCAAGTGCGAGTCGGACTCGCGCACGAAGGGTTCCGTACCATTGACTAGGTACATTGATTTTAATATCGGGCAAAAAGCGGCTAAAAAAATCACTTTTGTTGTATGAGAGCAAAAATAGGCAAAAATGACGTTTTTTTGTATGGGAGCCCCCCTTAAATATTAATTTTATTTTAATTTTATTATTTATTATTAAAGTAAAAATAGAACTGAGTATTTTGTGAATATTTCAAGTGCCTACCTCGACACCTCCTACGTAAATTATCGTAACCAACAATTTTAGGTATTTCGCTTTTTTCCATGAATGATCTTCTTTTTATACATTTTATCGGATGCACTTATCAAAATTATGAAATTGTCAATAGAAACCTCATTACTGCACCCGTAAAATATAGTATGTATGTATGTATCCACAGTAAAGTATCGTAATATTAGTTACGACAATATACAGCGGGGAGTGCGCTGCGCGAACGCCGCGTAACTATTTGTTACCATAGAGTACGCGGGAGGGGCGCACGCGCGTGCCACTGTAGATCAATGTTTTATTTTTGCATTATTATAATATTAGTTCAGGTTAAGTATTCCAAATATTATTAAGAACGTCGTCTAGAGCTAGAAGAATGGTAGATTCAGGTAATAATGTGCTTTATTCTACAAAATCGGCGATTACTAATTGTTCGAACAGGTGTACAAAATGATCTACCTCTATGCCTGCTGATCAGACGTCTCAGGAAGATACAAGTATTTTATTTATTATTACTTACTATATTTAAAAATATGTTATTTATTTAAATAAATAGCATTTGAAGTATTGCATAGTATAACATCGTAAGTATAAGTTACTTTATTATACGCTGAATTTTGCAATCGTTTTGCTGTCGTATGTATTACTTGAGATATTTTACTTCGGAAATATGTCATAAATATGATCTGTATCTAAACTTACGATATATTACACTGGAATCATAATCATTTTTTTTATAGTATGTTATACTTACAATATTTTTCTTCGTTATGTTATAGAAGTTACTATAATATTCTTCTAGAAAATTATTATTTACGAAGAATTTCAATGATTTTTTTGCAGACTCTTCTCTCCCATCTACTATAGATATTGAAAAAATAAACACCATAATGAATTTATTATCTGATTCTGATTCAGATGAAATATCTTTTAGCCGAATACCATCAGTAGGATTAGAGCAAGGTAAGTATATATAAATACTTATGTATGTATAGTCTCATGCCTTATTACCGTAGTATTTATCAGTTAAATAATTAATTATTTTAAGATATTATATTGGTGGTCATATTGTTATTATTATATATTGTTTAAGTGTTTTCTCCATTAGGTATAGAAGAAACTGTTACGACACGACAGCCATCTCCAAATTGTACAGTTAATCATCTGGATATTGATTGCGACAACCATTTTTGTCCCTAGTTTATTTAAAATGTGTGTGATATGCCACCATTATCTGTAGTATCTTCTAATACCCGTAGGATTTACTGTTTACGCTACAAACAAGCACGCCACTAACTCCTTTTCCTGAATCGTCACCCAATACGTCTAGGAGACGAGAAATTAGTTCCCGTAAAGATAAAGGAAACGTAAGACGAAGACATATTGAAGAATGGAAAGATAATAAAAGGAAAACACTAAGAAATTTAGGCAAAGAGTAGAAAGTCGTAATGGAACTAAAAGGGCAGGTAAATCTTTAGGACTGTTACACCTGACTTTGATGCTCAAGTATATCCCTCAAAAGTTAATACGGAACGTCAGTATCATGATATCGTTAATGAAAACTTTAAACTTGCTTTTCATGTCCCAAAGAAGGACCAATGCAATAAGAAAGTCGCTCGTCAAAAAAAAAAATGTTAAGGTCGATTTACATCAGACGAGCGAATGCTCATTCTATGCCCACTATATCAAATTATTATCAAATTATTTTAGTGTAACAGGCGTAGAGCATTCTTTCGTTGTTATATATATGAATACGAGTTTTCTTTTACATATAAAAATCAAGAAAGAATGCTCTTGTTCTAGCTCTAGCTCTTTGTTCGTTTGGTCTAAATCCACCCTTAGATAAAGAAGTAGGTAGCCAAAATGTCAAATGGAAAAATGTTAGTAGCGACTTTTGATTTCCAGAAAATTTTAACAGCTCCGTATGGCAATATAAGTGTTTTTATATTATAAAAGGAAGTTGTCAGTTTTCAATTTCACTGTTTTTAATCTAGTTGAACACGAAGGTACTTGCTTTATGTGGCATGAGAAGCAAGGCAGACGCGGTTCAAACGAGGTCTCTAGTTGTCTTTTTAGGTACATTTCTAAGTATAAAGACCAAGGAATAGACGAATATTATATTTTAATAGGATTTATTATGCTACGTATTGTAAATAATTAAAGATCTCATTAATTATTATTATAAAAATTAAAACGTTTGAATTTTTTTTAGTTCCTACCTAGTAATTGTTAATTATGAGAATTGATTATTTTTGTTAAGATTAGTTGGTAAATATGCTTAAAATTAAAGAATTAGATACCTAAGTTAAGAGAAAAACGAAGGTTACATTTTGTTACTTTGAGACTTAGGAACTAGTATTATTTTTTGTTACTCTGAGACTAGTAAATATTATTTTTTGTTACTTTGAGACTGGTTCATATTATGTTTTGTTACTTTGAAACTTGTTAGTATTGTTTCTTATTAGCAGCTGAAACTGTTACTAGAAGAATATAATTTTTGTGTTAGATATTTATAAAGTTCTTTTTAAACACTCCAGGGACTGGAGTATGTTACTTCAATTATCTACTTTTCATATATACCCTTTTATTTTCATTAAAATATCTTTCCCAGTAATCTATAATCGGTTAGATACTACTTGTATGATTTTACAAGAGTTTTCCATCGATAATTATTATTTTAAGTATAACTTACAATAATATTTTACTGAGACACAACATCGTAAAATATCGTATTTATAACATACGTTATGTGTCAGCCTATAATTTACGATGTATACTACAGTAACTAACACATACGATAGTTAGCGATTGATGTTATCCAACGACAAATATCGTATGTGACTTTTACACAAAACTAGATAAAATTAAATAAAACCTTATAAAGAATAGTATTTTATTCGTATTTTCATGCTTGTATGCCAATTTTTATAATTATAGAGTGCTATTTGTAACCATGATCATGAAAAATCTGTTTCCAAATCTTTAACTGGTCGTACTGTAAAGTTGGTCATATGCAGTTACGATAATATACGTAGGAGGTGTCGACCTGTTGCCATTATTGATATCGAGCAAAAAAAGGCAAGAAAATCGCGTTTGTTGTATGGGAGCCCCCCTTAAATATTTATTTTATTTTGTTTTTAGTATTTGTTGTTATAGCGGCAACAGAAATACATAATTTGTGAAAATTTCAACTCTCTAGCTATAGCCGTTCTTGAGATACAGCCTGGTGACAGACACACGGACGGACGGACGGACGGACGGACGGACGGACGGACGGACAGCGAAGTCTTAGTAATAGGGTCCCGTTTTTACCCTTTGGGTACGGAACCCTAATAAATAGATAATAAATAAAAGTTTCGTTTTTGAAGTAAAGGTAAATGCGTGACGAGATCGTTACGAAAAGTGTAATCAGGCGAGGCGAACGCAAGTTGAGAGGGAAGTATGAAACGTAACTCTCTCTCTTTCTATCTTCATAGAAAGAGAGAGTTACGTTTCATAAGTTTTGTTTCAGTCATGTGGTCTTAAACACACTCTTTTTTTTATTGACAAAGATGTGCACCTGTATGTGTGTGAGTGTATGTAGAATCATGGAGCGCGTGCGTATTAAGTGCACTTTAAGAAAATGGTAAAAATATAAAAATATATATGTCGCAGATCAGAAGTAGGTAGGAGAAGAACGGATGAATGACCGAACTACTAAGTATTAAATGGACTCACCGAGCGGGTACCGGATCTATCGCGTGGCGGAGAGACAACTCAGAGGCAGTGCCCGGGAGTTGCGACCCGAGTCTAGGTTTAAGACGGCCGTCTTTAAAATGCGCATTAACGCTCGCCTCCACTGCCCGAGTTGCCCACAATATAAAGTAACAATTAATTCGTGTACACAAACTAACCCTTACAAGAGTTGAGGTTAAGCTACTAGCAGGATACACAAGTGCACCGCGCCACGCCAGAGCCAAGACTGCCCTAGCTGCGGCCGCATCGGTCTTTTATGCACAAAGGAATGACTCGAATAATAGAATGAGGGTAGTTGAATATCGACAACAGCGCAGGTACCGCCATACACGTCAGAAATACTCAAATAATACAATGAGTGCGGGTAGATGAATAATAATAACAACGTAGGTACCGACATTAATAACTATCTGCATTGACTCTCCGACACGGCCATCCTGACAAGTCACACGTCCTCGTGTGATGCCGTAAAAAGCAAAAAGGTACTGCGATATCAAAGTCTCGTCTCGGCCTATCCTGACCCACACTTAACCAAGGATAAAGCGATAGTACAACCACTTTTTGTTGACACTCCATGTGATGCCGTAAAAAGCAAAAAGTTACTGCGATATCAAAGTCTCATCTCGGCCTATCCTGACCCACACTTAACCAAGGATAAAGCGGTAGTACAACCACTTTTTGTGACACACCATACAACCATACGCGAATCTACCATTAAATCAAAATTGACCAATCGTTTTGGTATAAACATTACTCCATTATTGCTTTCCACATATTAGTCACCACTGTCACCTAAATCGAGTGACAGCAGCTCATGCCACCTCCATCGAGTGACGATAACCAACCAAAAGAGTCGCTACTGTCACCTAAATCGAGCGACAGTAGCTCATGCCACCTCCATCGAGTGACGATAACCACTAAGTCGCCACTGTCACCTAAATCGAGCGACAGCAGCTCATGCCACCTCCATCGAGTGACGATAACCAACCAAAAGAGTCGCTAGTGTCACCTAAATCGAGCGACAGTAGCTCATGCCACCTCCATCGAGTGACGATAACCACATGTATTGCCTCCATCGAGCAATACAATCAAAACATGTTTCCATGCCACCTCCATCGAGTGACGAGATTGCCTCCATCGAGCAATACAACCAAAACATGTTTCTCATGCCACCTCCATCGAGTGACGATATTGCCTCCATTGAGCAATACAATCAAAACATGTTTCCATGCCACCTCCATCGAGTGACGATATTGCCTCCATCGAGCAATACAATCAAAACATGTTTCTCATGCCACATCCATCGAGTGACGATAATGCCTCCATTGAGCAATACAATCAAAACATGTTTCCATGCCACCTCCATCGAGTGACGATATTGCCTCCATCGAGCAATACAACCAAAACATGTTTCTCATGCCACCTCCATCGAGTGACGATATTGCTTCCATTGAGCAATTCAATCAAAACATATTTCCATGTCACTTCCATCGAGTGACGATATTGCCTCCATCGAGCAATACAACTAAAACATGTTTCTCATGCCACCTCCATCGAGTGACGATACTGCCTCCATCGAGCAATACAACCAAAACATGTTTCTCATGCCACCTCCATCGAGTGACGATATTGCCTCCATTTAGCAATACAATCGAAACATGTTTCCATGCCACCTCCATCGAGTGACAATATTGCCTCCATCGAGCAATACAACCAAAACATGTTTCTCATGCCACCTCCATCGAGTGACGATATTGCCTCCATTGAGCAATACAATCGAAACATGTTTCCATGCCACCTCCATCGAGTGACGATATTGCCTCCATCGAGCAATGCAACCAAAACATGTTTCTCATGCCACCTCCATCGAGTGACGATAACCACTAAAGTCGCCACTGTCACCTAAATCGAGCGACAGCAGCTCATGCCACCTCCATCGAGTGACGATAACCAACTAAAAGAGTCGCTACTGTCACCTAAATCGAGCGACAGTAGCTCATGCCACCTCCATCGAGTGACGATAACCACTAAAGTCGCCACTGTCACCTAAATCGAGCGACAGCAGCTCATGCCACCTCCATCGAGTGACGATAACCAACTAAAAGAGTCGCTACTGTCACCTAAATCGAGCGACAGTAGCTCATACCACCTCCATCGAGTGACGATAACCACTAAAGTCGCCGCTGTCACCTAAATCGAGCGACAGCAGCTCATGCCTCCTAAATCGAGTGACGATAACCAACCAAAAGAGTCGCTACTGTCACCTAAATCGAGCGACAGTAGCTCATGCCACCTCCATCGAGTGACGATAACCAACCAAAAGAGTCGCTACTGTCACCTAAATCGAGCGACAGTAGCTCATGCCACCTCCATCGAGTGACGATAACCACTAAGTCGCCACTGTCACCTAAATCGAGTGACAGCAGCTCATGCCACCTCCATCGAGTGACGATAACCACATGTATTGCCTCCATCGAGCAATACAACTAAAACATGTTTCAGCAATGGATACTTAAAAACAATGGCACCAACAAAATTAATCTCAATAAAATTGGTTGTATAGTGGTCTACATTGCTACGCCAGTTGACTTTAATCACAAAAAAACTACCAATCTATCCTATTCGTACACAGACGAAAGGTTACTCTAACCGTAATTAAAAAAATAAAGTTTTATCATTGACACAGTAAGATCACATATAACGCTCATGGCCCGGCTGCCCCAGCAGCTAGTGACAACTACTATTGCCACCCATATCGTCATCACCTCATGTGATACGACCAACACATATCGTCATTAACTGATATGATACGACCAACACATATCGTCATCACCTCCTGTGATACGACCAAAACAATACCTACAGGTTCTATTACCAGACAACTGTTTTAAACGGTTCCTTATATTTCGGATCTAAACTTAGTTTGTTTCAAGAACTTTATTAAAACAAAATTTAATTTTAAGCAGGTATTACTATCCAGAGTCATGTACCAACGTCAATCTAACTTTCAATAACCAAACTCTTTTTCCACGACACTAACAACTATGTAAGCCACCCTTCCAACCAGCAATTACAATTGCTCCACAATCCACGTGTATCCCTCTTGGATCACGTCACAGTGTATCCCTCCTGGATCACACATTCATCAGTGTATCATCCTCTTGATGACTACACACTACAATCTTTAGAGTGCTTACATCAGTTTTCTGTTACATCACTAAGATGTTTACCATTATGATCGTCATCTACATTAAACTCAATTGGTACATGACCTTCTGGCATATTCCTTCGACTGTCGCTGCGACTATCGCGACGGCTCGCACTATGATTACGCTCATGATCTGACATTGTGACTGAATCGAAACAAAAAGTGAATCTCAAAATCTGTCACTACAAAACTACCTACGTATCACGTCACAAAATAAAACTAAATTCAACAAATAACCGGTAAATCGAATTACGCAATCGAACACTGAACAAACATCACTTGTACACCGATAAGAATACAACAAAACAACCGACCTATCAGAAACCCAGCATTAACTATTCGGAAGCTGGTGTCTCTAACTTTACGCTCCCACGGCACTTCAATAAACAACATAGAAAGAAACACAAAAATATCCGTTACAGAGGGTAATCGGAAATACTCAAGCTGAGGCGATATTAAAACGTTATCACAAACAAGTGGGTAACCACAAAAACTTAACAAACTACCTATGTATTGCAACTACGCTCGCGTCATTGAATATTTTAACTTTGAATTTAGTCTGTTTCTCAGTCATACCAAGTAAACGTTTATGAAGAGACAGGTTACTACTACTATTAAATCGCTTTAAATGATGACGACTCGAATTGCGCTTCGATCGCACGATAATTCAACGGGACTACGCGAACGCGATACTCGTGGCATCGTGAAATAAATTACTCACTATAGTAACACTCTTAGTGGGCACGAGAACAGTATCCCACTTCTGATGTCGCAGATCAGAAGTAGGTAGGAGAAGAACGGACGGATGACCGAACTAGTTTATTAACAATGTAAGTTTAAGACAAGATAGTTCTAACTATTTAGTATTCAATGGACTCACCGAGCGGGTACCGGATCTATCGCGTGGCGGAGAGACAACTCAGAGGCAGTGCCCGGGAGTTGCGACCCGAGTCTAGGTTTAAGACGGCCGTCTTTAAAATGCGCATTAACGCTCGCCTCCACTGCCCGAGTTGCCCACAATATAAAGTAACAATTAATTCGTGTACACAAACTAACCCTTACAAGAGTTGAGGTTAAGCTACTAGCAGGATACACAAGTGCACCGCGCCACGCCAGAGCCAAGACTGCCCTAGCTGCGGCCGCATCGGTCTTTTATGCACAAAGGAATGACTCGAATAATAGAATGAGGGTAGTTGAATATCGACAACAGCGCAGGTACCGCCATACACGTCAGAAATACTCAAATAATACAATGAGTGCGGGTAGATGAATAATAATAACAACGTAGGTACCGACATTAATAACTATCTGCATTGACTCTCCGACATATATATATATATATATATATATATATATATATATATATATAAATCAATTAATGAAAACGTACACAATAGCTATTTTTTCTAAGATCTCCTAAGGATGACATATAACTTTAGGGCCTATGCAAACCACGTTTTTTAAATGCGCAGTCGACGCGCGTTTGTAGCGATGCGATGAGCGATTAGCGATACAAACGCGATTCAAACGCGCTTGCGTATCGAAACAAACGACAACAAACTGCTTAGGATAAAAGCGCGCCGTCGACGCGCGCTATTAAAACGCGCGTCGACGGCGCGCTTAAAAAACGTGGTTTGCATAGGCCGTTAGATGACGCTGAGCATGACGCTGAATTATCGCTATTACGACACCTGATATAAAAAGAAGTACTTCTATAAAAACTTCGCGAAGACATGGCTCTGGTGTAGTGGTGCGCACACCGTGTGGGCGCTCACACACCGGCGACTGCGGGTTAGATTTCTGCTCGGGATGGATATTTGTATTTGTACAAATATGTATTTCTTTCCTGACTTGTTACCTGCCCTTGTGGATCTCTCCACCGTGCTTCGATAAGGATGTTAAGCCGTCGGTCCCGGTTGTTATCATAGACACTTGATAGGGATCGTTACTCATAGTAGAGAATATATCCACCAACCCGCAGTGGAGCAGCGTGGTGGATTAAGCTCTGATCCTTCTCCTACATGGAGAAAAAAGCCTATGCCCAGCCGTGGGATATTACAGGCTGAAGCGTTATTATTATTATTAGTAAAATGTACTTTTTGTTATTTACTATACTTCTCTGCACGAAATGCTATGATTACATTTAAATAATTACACACGCTTCTCAAACTGTCAAGTCTCTAGTTATAATTTATTAAGTAAGTAAAACATATTTAGGTTTTAGACTAGAATTATAACAGTAAATTTACAAGTCTCAAACCCTAAATGCCTAAACCACTAAATTAAGTTTCCTAGCCTCAAAGTCTGACTTACAAAGTCCTAAGTACCAAATTTAGTTTACAGACTTCAAAGCCAAAATGTCTTAAATGCTAAATAATTACTTATTCTATACATAATAATTATATTAATAGGTGAAACAAAACTTTGTACCCCTTTTTACGAAAATTGCGCGGACGGAGGATTATGAAATTTGGTAGATACACTTAGAGTTTATTTAGAGATTTAGAGAAGGAGTGTAGAATGCTGATATTTTTTAATTTATACATAAAAAGTGCAATTAATCACAATAAAAAACATTACAAATACTACCATGTATTTGACACAGACGCGCATATACATAATATATATACACTTTTCTTTATTAAATTAAAAAAAAAATTTTAATAAGTAGTCTTTGACAACGGAAACTAATAAACTAATAATGTTCAACCTTTTAATTCGTATTATTTTTATTTTTCCGTTTCCCACACACGAGGATAAAAATAATACGACTTAAAAATAGCTTGGTGTCGTCTCTTGTCAAAGAATTCATTGTAATATGAAACTTTGAATAGTGAGTACTGTAAAGGACTCGCTATAGACTCTTAAAAAAAAATGATATCAAAAATTTCGATTCGACGAGTACATTGTCCCATAGCTTAATTGGCTAGAGCACCGACACTGAATATCGGGGGTGCGGGTTCGAATCCCGCTGGATCGAAATTTTGAACATTATAAGCATTTTATGTTCAACCTAATAATTTAAATTAATTATGGTCGAACCGAAATTCGACCACTGGGCGACCACTAGTAACAAGAAATAAATAACTATGTATAACATAGACACATAATTGTCTATCTCTAAGGTAAAGAACATAACGTCTGTTTTATTTAGGTAACAGTTTATTTCAAAATTTTCCTAATTAATTTCATAAAGATTAGTTTAGTGTAGGATTGTTATTTACATATGTATACCTAAAAATCGCTTACAGCCGGTTCATGTTTTTTTTTTTTTGTACAGCTAGGTCGGCAAACAAGTTTTAACTGAGGTAGGGCACAGCAGGACCTGCTCTAAATATGGAGCAGCCCGACTGGGAAAGTACCCTGACCTTACAGAAGATCACAGCTAAATAACACTGTTTTCAAGCAGTTTTGTGTTCCTGTTGGTGAGTGGGGGATGGGGTTGGCAACGCGCTTGCGATTCTTCTAGTGTTGCAGGCGTCTATAAGCTACGGTAATCGCTTACCATCAGGTGAGCCGTACGCTTGTTTGCCGAGGTAAGCGTTTTCGGTAGCTTATGCCTGCATCAAGCATCGCAAGCGCGTTGCTGACTCTACACCCAATCCCCCCCAGAAGCTCTGGTCACCTTACTCACCACAGGAACACAACACTGCTTGAAAGCAGTATTATTTAACTGTGATCTTCTGTAAGGTTGAGGTAATATATATCCTGCGGTACCCTACCTTAATAACATACCAATAAATGTACCTATATTACACCTACACGAATGATTATTTATGTACTTAGGTTCATAGGCCTTACTAAAACCGTAGACTTTATTAAAACCCTACAGTGTAGATGCAGCTTAAGTGATGTTAGGTGTGAACATTGCGCGATCAGTCGTACAATCGTACAAATTGACGCGATATAGTGCGGCCGGACGCGAATTGGCGCGGTTCTCCACTTCCCAATAACTCGCGAGTTATAAAGATGATTAACTTTGTCGTTGTCCATAGTGCGTCTTCGATTGCATTCCATATTTGAACTGTATGTTTTTATTTTCTTTTCTGAAGTAAAGCTTCTTTACGCACGCTTGATTTGGGGAGGTAATTAATCAAACATTTTTTCTCTATGTAGAGACAAAAAGACAAAATATTTAAAAAAAACGAGTTTGCTTTAGACCACACGAATGAAGTAAAACTTCTTTAGCAATAGGCCTGCACGATAGGCAATAGGCCTGCACAATAGGGCTGTGTCTTAGATATACGAAAAGTAACTCGCTAAAAGAAAGAAAATGTGTGCTCGCACCTTTCTCTCTCCTGCTCCATTTGCCTCACCCGAGCACCATTCTCGTCACGCATTCACCACCTTACTCCCCAAGTCAAGCGTGCGTATAGAACTTTAAAAAACATATTATTTATTATATTTCATATAAAACGTTGCATATAATGTCGGTAGCTATGGTAAATACAGCTCTACACAGCTGTAAACGGCACGAAGCGCAGTGCCGCATTCGGGGGCGCGGGGTCGGCCAGTCCGCTGCGGCTGGTGAGCCACGCACCATGTCTCGCGCGCTCGCCCTCGCGCTGCTACTCGCCACGATCGCCGGTGAGTAACTGACATAACTATTAACTAACACGAATTATAAGTTAAAACATATTTGAAATTCGAACGCGGTTTTTCTAATGGTTTAAGTTTTTTTTTTATTTAGGGTCAGTGTTTTTTTTTTCTTTCGTTTCCGACCAGCGTTTTTGTTTGTTTTGCATTGTTGAAATGTTGTAATTTTTGATATTACTGTTAATATAGTGTTGTATTAAATTTACTAAATTATATTCTGTCAATTTTAAAGTTGTTTTTATAATAGTTTTTGTATTAAAAAATGTACATTAAAAATGTTTAATCTTTGTGAAATATTATAATACTCGTATAATGACAATAGAAAAGGGTAAGTATGTGCCTATATGGCAGACAAGCGGATGACACCTCTTCAAATGAATGGACGTTGGAGTGTTACTCCACGCGATGCGGGTTAACGCATACCCGCCGCAGTGAGGGTTGGGAAAAAAAGTTTAAAATAATAGAGCGCTAACACAAAGGTTTTATAATTATATAGTTTTGAATTTCCTTCGCTCTAGTTATAGGATACTGCTGTACGTTTTTTAATTGTGCCACATCTATGATAATAATTTAATCATAAAAAAATAATAAAGCTACCATAAGGGAGGATAGAGTTTTAAATTTCCTTCCTGCAATAGGATATCTTATTTTTTTATTTCCGAACAATAATACTTATCATTTTGACGGGGTCTTAATAATGTAAAAAATAAAGAGGCTTTAAATCACAGATTATATTGTTTACAGATTATACCGTAAAAACTCTTTGACTAAAGAACTTTTAACGATGAACTTTTTTGAATAAAGAAATGTAAAAAAAATTCATACACATGAATACTTTTTGACACGCAGCCATAGCTCATAAGTAACTTTTACTATAATATAATTATAATTAGCCGTATAATATTTTTACTGTATGGCGTACAATCTCAATCTCTGCAATATATTTCGAGATTGTATCTCGCACCATTATAAAGTGAATTTAGCAAGATTACGAGATAATGGATATCTCGATAAGTTATGCTTTTGAGATTGTTTTTGTAACAGATAGTACTAATACTTAATTTACTGTTATGGAAACATTATTTATTAAAGTCAAATTATGACATTATATTGAAATTAAAAGTATAATTCAATTATATAATTTTTTTTAATGCACTAAGCTTTTGCGAATTTATGGACTGTGTTTATCTCTTAACTTTTCAATAATCTATAGAAAAATATGTTTTTATATATTTCAATAAAAAATAAATTTTCAGTAATGTTTACGTGATCTATCAATCTCTAAAATTGCGTAACGATTTTGTTATTGTTGGTTAATCCTTTTGAAATAACATTCGCTAACTTAACTTCAGAATTTAAGTGAACTAAACGCCGAAAAATAATTTATTTATTTATAGAACACCAACAAAATATACACCATATTTCAAGTACATCATACAATAAAGTCTGAGTGTAACTTTAATTATAGGTGATAAATATATAAATTATGCCTATACTTTTAGAGCAGTCAGTTAATCACGCCTAAGTAGATCTGTTCTAGTGTTCGTCTTCTTGTTCTGACGGTCATAAAATTGATTATTTCTTGAAGCATTTGTTGTTACATAAATATTTATTTCTACTCTAAAGTTCTCACTGTTGATATCCACACTGTGCCACGGAGGTCACATAGAACCATCTCTTCTATTTCTTGTCATAACCTGATAACGGGTGCTCTTGGTAGAGACACACTAGATTGCTGTTATAGCTATACTCCGTTTTTTTTCGGTACGGACTAAATTGACATAAGCTGTGTTGCTAGTTTTTTGCGAATCATTAATAGTGATGTGCCACTACCGTAACTTTACGTAATTTACAATCTAGTATCGTTTTTTAGTAAATATTACAAAAATCTTTGTCTTTAAAATTTTAGAATGTGGCGACAACCGTAATGTACCTATGGGCATACCTATATAATATATGTACCTGTATGGCTAATGTATAGATTTATGATAAATGAAAAACATTTATTTTTTAAAGTATTTATTAATCTTAGTAATCACATGCAATTTAAAATGAAATGAAATGAAATGAAAACATTTATTTCGCCTTAAGGTGATACACCGTACACGCACTCAAAAAAATTTCATTTATTTAAAAAAAAAAATAGCAAAACATAATAAATATTTTTTCTGTCTGTGATGCTCCATAGTTACTATGATTTCAATTAAATAATACAATAATATATTAATATTGTCAAATAATAATAAAATTATGTGGTAAAAGTAAAAAGTTACGATTCATAAAACCGGTATTGTATTCATAAAATCGGTATACAACACTATTACAAAAAAGCTGGTATCATTATTTCGAAAATTGACATTTGCATGTGTCAATTTAGTCCGTACCGAAAAAAAACAGGGTATAGTTTTGGTCCTGCTTAAATATCATCGAAATGGGACGCGCAATATTTGATCGACTATTTTTTCTTCTATTCTACTTACATTGTATTACTTATCGATAAAAATCTAAAGTCATTTTTTTCGTTTACGAGCAAAGACATTAAGCCTAGCAGTGGAGTATTTACGGAATATTTCGATCCAATTAAGTCTATCATCATCATCATCATCATTTCAGCCTATCGCAGTCCAGTGCTGGACATAGGCCTCCACAAGTTCGCGCCAAAAATGGCGTGAACTCATGTGTTTTGCCCATAGTCACCACGCTGGGCAGGCGGGTTGGTGACCGCAGGGCTGGCTTTGTCGCACCGAAGACGCTGCTGCCCGTCTTCGGCCTGTGTATTTCAAAGCCAGCAGTTGGATGGTTATCCCGCCATCGGTTGGAAGTTCCAAGATGGTAGTGAAACTATGTTATCCCTTAGTCGCCTCTTACGACACCCACGCGAAGAGAGAGGGAGGCTATATTCTTTGCCGTAGCCACACAGCAATTAAGTCTATACCCCAAGTCATCTTGACTACGTTAGTCAGTTTCCCGTCATTAGCCGACCTTTGTGCATAATGTATGACCCGTGAACCTTTTTAATCGGAAGTCCCTCATGTCGTCGAGTGCACTCACTCGCTTGCATATTTGATGAGAATCTGCGGAGTCGCACGGTTGTTACGCAAGTTATATTATTGTCAGGTTCGCTAGATGAGTCACGTGGTTTTATCTGCTTTTTTTGATTAAATAAAATATTTATCGCTGAAGTTTCGACTCTATAAGACAATGAAGAATTCAATGTTTTAAATATAAGAAAAGAAGTAATCGCATTTTCCTTAAAATTTAAAAATGGTGATTGATGATTAATGATTTGTGAAGTTATTCTCCTGTTTCCTACAACTTAATATAATTTTTTTTAACTTAATGTTACATTAGTTATAGGGCAATATTTATATTCGAAAGATTATGCATATAAAATAGAAACAGGTGTTTCTATATACAGAAACAAATGCAGATATGAACTAAGAGAGAACATAATTATGAAATAAATATGTAATAAAAGCATAAAATTGTGCTATGATAAAAAACAAAGAACGCACTATTCTAAAATAGGAATGACTCTTAATAGTCTTAGCTAATATTGAACATAAATTTTATTTTATTTTATTTTTATAATATAGGATGCCAACACAGTGTTTGTTAATTTTTTTTTAATAAAATTGAAATCTTTTATAACTGCCAGTGTCTTTTTTAATAAATAAATAGTTTCTGAACTAATAGGTCACAAATGAGTTCTTATAATTTTATTATAATGCAACTGTCACAAAGTAACACTAAGTAATACATACATACAAACAATACATACAAATTGAATGTCTGCGGTATGCTGCGGTTGTTGTGCAAATGAAAATTCGCTCATATAATTTACAGCCTCAGCGGACTCAATTGAGTTTTACACTGTGTTAAAATACATTGTTATTTGTGAAAGATAATATCTAATTTATCATTACACAGAATAAAATAAAGTCGCTTCCCGCTGTCTGTATGCTTAGATCTTTAAAACTACGCAACGGATTTTGATGCGGTTTTCTTTGGTAAATAGAGTGATTCCAGAAAAAGGTTTATAATATGTATATTACATGCATAATATAGTATAGGAACACTGATAGTTTTTGCAACCGTGCGAAGCCGGGGCGGGTCACTAGTACAGAATAAAAAGAATAGTTACTTTTCGTTAAAACACAAGTTTCAGAATCTATTTAATTATTAATGCGATTGATTTTATTTCTTGTACTATCTGATTGGACAGACGATCTGTCTTGTGAACGACACACGGTATATCCAGACATGGAAACTTAGATAAGTACTTTCAAATACTCTCCTTAGTCGTTCACTCTTGACAGAGTGGTCGTGGTTGATGATGATTCATTGGCTAAAGCAGCCCCGCTATACGCCTCCACTCGATGCGGTTTTCAGCGTCTCGAGCTCTCAGCTCTCTGGACTATGGCAGTCTCATCAAGGCTGCGACTCAGACTTCAGGCGAGGCTTTCAAATCGTATCGCTGACTTTATACTACTCCTGATCGTAAGCACCCACCACAGCTATAGCCTATAGACGCCTGTAGTACTAGGAGAATTCAAGCGTTTTGCAAAAGCTCCCTGTTATCTTCTCTAGGAACCACACGAACACCTGAGAGTCAGTAGTGGAGTGTTTTGTTGATCTTCTCCAATGTTGTGGTACTTTCCCAGTGAGGCTGCTTTAAATTTAAAGCAAGATATTTCATGCTATGTCCTCAATAAAAATAATTGTTAAAAGAGTAACATTTATTCAAAGAGTCTTAGTACAATGTTTCTATCAATATTACATAGTCAGCATGGATCGTTAGTGCGTTCAGTTGCTATGACAACTGCGTAACTATCTTAGCAACACAGGGATTAATGTATAGCAGAAATCCCAGTATATAAGCGCAGAAGACATGTACGTCGTTTGTAGACAAATTTAAGTTTTGCGTTGTATCCACATTATTTATAGGGTTAAAGTACAACAGGAACTATCTATACTAATATGATAAAGCTGAAGAGTTTGTTTGAACGCGCTAATCTCAGGAACTACTGGTCCGATTTGAAAATTATTTCAGTGTGAGATATGTTTCAGTTTTAGATATTATTCTCATTTGTCAAGAAAAACTATAAGCTATTGGTCTAAGAGACGTGGAAGAGCGACCTTCACCGATCCGATAACTCGATGAGACATATTTTTTAACCGACTTCCAAAAAAGGAGGAGGTTCTCAATTCGACACGTATGTTTTTTTTTATGTATGTTAGCTCAAAACTTTTGACTGGGTGGACCGATTTCGATCAATTTTGTTTTAATTGAAAGGTGTTGCGTGTCATGTGGTCCCATTTTAATTTAATTGAGATCTGACAAGTACTTTTACGCGGCAGCAGCGCTGCGGCCGCGCTGCCGCCGCGCGACAAATTTGAAGGCGCCCTTAGAATTATATCTAATAATGCGTATTTACGTGACTACTTTTTCGTCGACCTACGTTATATTATACCGCATAACTTTTTACTCGGTGTACCGATTTCGATGATTCTTACTTTAATCGAAAGCTAATACTTGTCTTGTAGTCTTGTTTAAATTAGATCGAAAACTGATTACAACTTTTTGAGTAATCTTTAATAGCGCGTATTTACTTGACTATTTTTTCGTCTTATTACGTTGTATTACTTGTCGATGTAATTGAAGTCGGTTTTTTTTCGTTTGCGAGCAAACACAATTATTATCAAATATAATTTATGAACAAATATGCCTATGATAACTTGACTATCGAAAAATGGTCAAGGCTAATTTTTTTTTTTTTTAGTTTTTGCAGGCAAGCCTATATGATTGGTTTTGTAATTACAATATCTTACCTATGATATCAATTTCGATTCGAACAGATCGATGTAGTATCAAATATAGGTATATATTGACCTACCTGTTCACATCTACTTGCCAGGTAGCCATGACCAAAAATAAGTAGGGAAGCCTACCTAGGCATATTCTGTGTATTAAAAACTATCAATTGATATAAAACTCATTCGGCTATCATATGACTATGAGTGAAGGTGATGAAAAAAAAATTGATTAAAATTAATTAAATTAAAAATAGCCTTGACCACTTTTCGACAGGCAAGTTATCATAGGCATATTTGTTTATAAATTATATTTGATAAAAAATATGTCTCAGATGTTATCAGATCGGTGAAGGTCGATGTTCTACATCTCCCCTATTATATATATCATCACGCTAAGACCAATAAGAGCAGATGACCAATGAATAATGTTTCAAAATCGCGGGGGATTTTCGTTCTTTTGAGAGCTTCCGCTGCATGCGCTGAGTAAACAGTTAAAGTTTCGCAAAACTCAATATGACAGAATTGTTCCTATTCTATACGCGGACGAAGTCGCGAGCAGAAGCTACCCAGCCGACTAGGAAACTAACCTAACCTAACAAAAGACCAAATCCAAGCAATACTGCTCTCGTCCAGTGTCGTCTTCCTGTTTTGAATAAGAAAGATTGTTTTGAAGCTAACATATATAAAGTAGAAGTTTTATTATGATTTTTTGATTCAAAAACTTTCCCTTTGAATCGTCGTAAAACGTATACATACTTTAACTTCCGCTGTAAGTAATTAAAAACGCAAATTGAATTCAAACGAACATTACTATGAATATTTAGTAGTAACCGTCACAGGCTTAGCGCGCACGGCGGAATAAATACTGCGATTATTTTACGCAAAATCTCTAACGCACTTAAATGAACTGCAGTGCAAATTAATGAAAGTGTCTTTAGTACAAAGAAGGGTTTTTTTTTCCTATTTTCTTTATATTGTGTAAACAAACATTACAAAGTAATTATGATTATATTATACATACCCAAATTTTTAATGATTTTTTTTTCTAAAACCAGATTAAAGTAAAAAATATAATAAACGCTCAACGGCCCCCAGCAGAATTTTTTCCTGTGTTGGCAGTCCGAAAACACTCACAATACACGACCACAAACAGCCAAACCACGACAAACATCTATATGGCCAATATAAGTGATTATCATGTGCGGGGGGCGGCGGGGGGATCGACCCGGCGATCGCTAGCACAACAGCCAGTGCTGTGACCGCTGCGCCAAAGCGTCGTCAAAATATGATACTAATAAAAATCATACTAAGCTACACAAAGTCATGCTTGGGGAGCTGAAAATGTTTAATTAAAAAAATAATCATTTTATGTAATAAATAGATATATAAAATGTCAAATTTGCGTTAGGTAGCGTATTGAAATTGTAGTAAGTGCGTATGCGTTTTTCGGTAAACCGCAAATTGCAGTGCGCGTTAGCCCCGAATTGTTGTTTTTATCGGTATTTTACGTCGATACCACGTCGCATGACTGAAGGCCGGACCCTGATTATTAAACATTATTAAATATTTAAACTCGCCGTCGCGTAGAAGCCTTTATAGTAAATCTATTAACAGTTTACACTTAACACTAATTAGTTCTTAAAAAATATGTTTGTACAAATATAAAAAAATAATTGTACAAATCTAAGTTGTTCAAATCTCCTTGTTGAGAAAAAAGTGTTTGTGTGTGTGTGTGTGTGTGTGTGTGTCAGCTCCGACTGTGTCAGCCCAGAGGTCGAAATTCGACCATAATTAAAATTTTAAAGTAAAGAAAACCAAATAAAGAACCCTTTTTAAAAATTTCCAATTTGACAACAGACTCAAAAGGGTATATATGCGTGTGTGCGTGTGGTAGTGTGTGTAATGTATTTATATAAATATAATAAAAAATATATCTTTAACAATGGTATCTAATAAAAAACTGAACAAAAAGCTTTTTATTCAGACGCCTCAACGTCGAAAATATGCTACGTAATCATGATCTATGCGCGTGATCGTGCTACGTTGCTACGGGACTACGACGCTACGAGACGGTGCTACGAATATTTTCAAAGTTATGAACGGATTACGCCTTTTGGTATGTAGCGAGCTTGCGTTCCGGTATGTGTACATTGAAACGCGTTATTCTTACGTACTTAGTACGTGCCTAACATTGTTAAATTTCTTGTAGTAGAACACGCCAACTACTTGTTATTTACGTTTTAAATGTATAAAAGTTTTTTTTCTAGAACTACTGGTCGATAGAATTTTTTTTTATAAATACTTAAAGGCAACACTTTAGTGAATTAGTTTTAAAAAAAATTAATTTTGTAATACGAAGTACGTTCATTACGTTCTAAATTGATTAGAATCATGCAACGTTCCACTGTTGCGCTTAATCCACTGTGCTGCTCCTTACTCGCAAGTCGGGCAACACCGTAGAACAACGCCCGTCAGTCGGTGAATAAGAAATTAAATTTTTTCGCTCTCTATGGACAACTCACCTTAGACACCTGTTCTAATATCCGCTTGACCACAGCATTTTATTGTAAATTATGATTATAATCACCTGAGAAAAAACCAGACTTAAAAAAATTCAGAGACTTTTTTTGGCCTCTCCGTCCATAATGAATATTTAGCAGAAAACCTAATATTTAACACTAGCTTCTGCGCGCGACATCGTCCGCGTGGAATAGGACCAATTCTGTCATACATAATTTGTGCGAAACTTTAACCGCTTGCGCAACGGAAGCTCTCAAGAGGGAAAAAAACCCGGATTTTGAAACCTTCTTTATTGGTGCTACGCTCCTATTGGTCTTACGTGATGATATATAGCCTATAGCTTTCCTTGATAAATGGGCTATCTAACACAGAAAGAATTTTTCAAATCGGACCAATAGATCTTGAGATTAGCGCGTTCAAACAAACAAACTAACAATCAAACAAACAAACTCTTCAGCTTTATTATATTACTAGCTGAGCCCGCAAACGTTGTTTTGCCATAATATGTTATTAACCCCCGCAACCCCCTCTTGTTCGTCCGTTCTTCCGTTCCTAGCTGCTAGCTATCCGTTCTTAGCTGACCTCTACTCGGCGAAAGGAATATCCCTACCAAATTTAAAGTCTCTACGCCTTATGGTTCCAGAGATATCGTGATGAGTCAATGGGTGGAAATCTCTTTTATATAATACTAGCTGACCCCGCAAACGTTGTTTTGCCATATATGTTAATAACCCCCGCAACCCCCTCTTGTGGGTGGAATTTCGAAAAATCCGTTCTTAGCTGACCTCTACTCGGCGAAAGGAATATCACTACCAAATTTCAAGTCTCTACGCCTTATGGTTCCAGAGATATCGTGATGAATCATGATGGGTGGAAATCTCTTTTATATACAGGGTGTCCCGCGATAATCTGCAACCCCGAAAGAGGGTGAAACTAGACCATAAATTATCGACAAAAAACAGAAAAAAATTAAAAAAATAAAAAAAAAATTTTTATTTTTTTTACTGACGAATTGAGATTTTTAAATATCTTACGTAGCCTCTTTTTACAAAAAATGATGATTTTTGTACGTGTTTTTTGGGATACAGGCGTAAATTTTTTTTTATTTGAATGGCAATATGGTAAGAAATAATAATAAATCATAAAATTTCCTGGTATTGGGGGCATAATTCTGAGAAAATTAGAGATCATTGAAAAAAACAGTCATAAAAAATGGATTTTTTTTCACAAGAAGCATAGTTAAAGACATAATGCCACTTTTTTGCCAGCTAATTTTTATTTTATCCTTACCGCCAAGTACGTGGCGTAATATTTTATTTTATTTTAAAGTAATCGACCCACTACTTTGGAAGAAATCATCATTTTTTGTACATAGAGTCTAGGTAAGATATAAAAATCTTAATTCGTCAATAAAAAATAAAATATTTTTTTAAAAAAGTTTTTTCTATGTTTTTGTCGATAATTTATGGTCTAGTTTCACCCCCTTTCGGGGTTGCACTTTATCGCGGGACACCCTGTATATAGATATATAGATAGTATAGATTTAAAAGTGGGTCATATAGTATCCCGTATTCTCTATCAAGCATTATGTCACCTAGCTTAGAAACAACCTTGTGTCACACACGTCACCGTAAAACATAATTATTTATTTAAATGCTGTAAAATTCATTACTTAATAAACTTCCTTACGTAATTTCGTTTCGATATATACATAACAATTACTTCTGGTATTCAAGTGGGTGAAACAAACCTATTAAGATAAATCGTAAACGATTTTAACTTAAACGGCTTCAATCGGAAACATGTTAGTGCATGACACTGAGCGGGCTACAAGTTACAAGTGGCACGCTATTGTTTACATAGAGTATAGTGGACGAAGTCCTCTAGGCTCTACTTGTAATATTTTTTGAAGTAAAACTTCTTTACGCACACTCAGAATGTAATCTGGTGAATGCGTGACGAGAGCGTTACGAAAATTATGATCGGGCGAGGCGAACGGAACTTGAGAGGGAGACATAAGTTATTGAAGATAGGAATAGAGAGAATTACATTTCGTATATTCCTGTAGGAGCTAAAAAAGTTTTACTTCAGTCGTGTGGTCTAAAGTACTCGTTTTTTTTTTTTCCTAAATTATAATGAAAGTTTTTCGACTCCAAATGGCTAAAGCCATTGGGAGTCGAAAACCTTGTTGAGATTGTGTGATTTTAACTAAGTAAATATATTTTATTTTATTCTTCTATAAATATGAAAATTACGAAAGAAATATAAAAAGAACTGTCTAGGTAAATAAAATTTATGAAAAGTAAGTCCTCAAATCTGTTTTCCCTCATTAAAGCGTCTCACTTTAACAGCACTTAAAACATCATAAACATAACTTAACATCATAAATCCTTTCCTGTGGCTTTATTTGTCTGGTCATTATGTTTCAAAAACATTTTGTGCACCTTCCCGCAGATTATATATTGCATTTATTTATGTTTTTAACCGACGTCAAAAAAAAGGAGCTTCTCAAATCGACCGTATTTTTTGTATGTTTTATCAGATAACTTATTTTTACTGGGTGTGCCGTTTTTAATTATACTTTTTTTATCGAAAGCTGGTACTTGTTATGTGGTTCCATTTAAATTTGATCGACATCTGATGAGTAAATTTTTTTATATAACTAGGTCGACAAACAAGCGTACGGCTCACCTGATGGTAAGCGATTACCGTAGCTTATAGACGCCTGCAACACCAGAAGCATCGCAAGGACGTTACCGACCCTATCCTCAATCGCCCCAGGAGCTCTAGTCACCTTACTCACCAACAAGAACACAACACTGCTTGAAAACAGTATTATTTAGCCGTGGTCTTCTGTAAGGTCGAGGTACTACCCCAGTCGGGCTGCTCCATATTTTGAGCAGGATATTTCATGTTGTGCTCTACCTCAGTACTTTTCGAGCTATCTCCAATAATGCGAATTTACTTGACTATTGTATTTCTTATGAATAATAATAATCTAAGTCAGTTTTTTTCTTATGCGAGCGAATACATTTATTTACATATTTCTGTTTGTCTTCTTCTATTGATTTTTTTAACATTTTAGTTAATATTTTCAACAAAGAACTTCATTCTGGCAACAAAGATTTCTGGTAATTATGAAAGTGTTGTACTTAAGGATTCCAGTCACGTGTCGCAGCTGCCACGCACACGCTTTTATGTATAAGTTATGTCATATAATTTGTACATTTGTCTGGCATATTATATGTTTGTATATGCCGCATATACAAACATTTGTGATGTTGCAAGGTCGAACTCGCGACCGTTAAGAGCAATAGCCCGATTTTGTAATCACTGCGTCAAACAGTTGTCTACTGTAAGCTAATTTAGAAATTTATTTAACACTGGCTAAAGCGGCGAACTTCGTGTCGATATATTTTTGGAGTGAAACTTCTTTAGGCGCATGAGGGTAAATTTTTTTCGGATGAAACGTCACGAAGTTGTGCAACGTTTTTGTCGAACAACAGAGCCACCTAGCGTGTACTATAAAAACTACAAAGGTTGTTACATTAATATCGATAATATTACATTGCAAACTAACTAGATGGCGCTGGAAAGGAAATCTAAAGCTTTAGATTTATATAATATTAACGAGACTTAAAAATTAGTTTCCCAAAGAAGTTTCACTTCTGACATGTGTACTTTGTACGCACGCACTTTTTGTTTTTCATGAATTCATCATTGTTTTTTTTTTCACACGAACCTTGATGTCCTGAAAATAACGGATACAAATTTAGAGAATTATCCAATTTGATGTAGTCAAAAGTTATGCGCGTATATACATTTAGGCTATTTATTATTCTTTATATATCGAAGATTATATGCTTTAAGATAAAAGACCAGATCCATTTTGTATAAAATTTTTAATTTTGCTAGCTAAGATACTTTTTATAATTAAAGTAAGGGTAAGGGATTTTTAGGTAATATATTATCCATGAAAAGCCGTTAATCACTCTTTGAAGATGAGTTGTCAGTGTCAAAAGCCATGCGTCACTTTCGGTATTACATTAAAAACTTATCTAACTAGCACAAAAATTAATGTATCTTCTATGATTCTATCTTATTTTTATGGTTCATATCCATTTTAAATAGTTTAAACTACTTTTTAAAATGAGATTAAAGTTAATGCCTTTTTACGTCAACTTTGATTTTTTATTATATTTTAAATTAATTCTGTATTATTTTGTTTTAATTACTTAATATAGGTACATAATTGATATCTATATGTTGTATTATATTTGATTTAAAGTTTCCACAAAATATGTATGTAATTATATAATAACATCATATAGATACATACATTAATTTCTCCCCCCCCCCCCTATCTCTGCCTCTCATAATATAAAATAAATAAATCAACAATAAAATAGTACTACACTATTTCCAGAATTATAGTTAAAATTGATGGTACTTAGACCAAAGAGGTTATCATAATTTTAAGCAATTTATTATTTTTGTTTAATTTATATGTTTATCATCACTACCATCTACATTTCATGGCCTTGACATAATAATTTATGTTATACACAGAGAACGATTTTTAATTCATCCCATTCGGAATTGGCAACAATAACAAAAATTCAGTCCAGTTTTTGGCTTAAACTCGAATTTTATTTAATGGATTGAAATACGGTAATGGAAGTTTTTCAACGGTCGAATATCTTATATGTATTTTATACTACTAAACGAGTAATTCTTGTATATCTATATATATATAATCTGAATCTCGGAATCGGCTCCAACGATTTTCGTGAAATTTAGTATACAGGGGATTTCGGGGGCGAAAAATTGATCTAGCTAGGAATCATTTTTAGAAAATTTCGTTTTATCCCTGTTTTAGCCACTGAAAAAATTGCTAAAATATCGTTAGAATAGGAAGGTTAATTTCGCTATTGTCATTAAAGTTATAATAGCTCAGGTGGGAAATCGTACGGTTGAGATTGATCGAGAAAACCATGGTTCAAATCTCAGTCTCCAGATTAATTCCTTTTTCTTTTAAATTTCACTCGTGATTTTTTATTTAAATAAAAATAAAATATAAAAATACTGAGAAAAAACAAAATAAATAAATAAATAAAATAAAAATAAGAATACCGAGCTAGTCTCGGTCACCCAGGTACTTAATTTTAACTTTGATGTGACACATAATATAAAATTGTGTTTTTAAACTGCGCCACTTCTAGTTTTTATCCATATCTATATAAATAAAATTAAATCACTACGTCATCGTACGCGCATAGCTTAATTTTCGATCAATTTTTTTGTAAAGTTGTCGATTCTTTTTGCTATTTTCTTTTAAACAAACCTTAACTGAGGTAGGGTACCGCAGGAAATTTTCTGCTTAAAATCCGGAGCAGCCCGACTGGAGAAGTACCTCGACCTTACAGAAGATCACAGCTAAAACTGGGTAAAATTGCCAGTGTTAGTAATAAGAACAACACAAGCAACTTTTAATACTGTAATCATCGTAACCACTTTTGATATGTTGTCAAAATTCTTATAAAAGAATCTGGCTCCGCCGACTTGGCAACCTGACTATTATCTGAAGTATGAATTATTAACAACCTAATTGCAAAAGACATGTTTCACTACCAGACAAAGAAGTTTTATAACATTAATGAATGTCCCATAATATATGAAAACTTTTGTTAGCTTTCCACTTCAATAACAGGACAGGAACAAGGGTTCCTGTTTTTATATTTTTTTATATATTTTATTATAAATATCTTACAATACTAGGAATGCGAAATTTTGTGAGGGTTGATGTATGTTTTTTTTAATCTAATGAAAATCTTGGTCTTTCTTATATTATATAATTGTGTTTGCTCGCAAACGAAAAAAAACCGACTTCAATTACATCGACAAGTTATACAACATAAGTAGACGAAAAGTTATGTTACCTCAGAACTTTTGCTTGAGTGGACCGATTTCGATGATTTTTGTTTAAATTTAATTTAGATCTAACAATCGCTTTTTGAGTTGTACCTAAAACAATACGTATTTACTTATACCTCATAACTTTTTACTGGTTTTTCCGATTTTGATGATTCTTATTTTAATCAAAAGCTGATGCTTGTTGTGTAATCTCATTTAAATTTGATCGAGATCTGATGACTACTTTTTGGGTAATCTTTGATAACGCGCATTTGCTTGAATATTTTTTCGTAAACTTACCTAGTATTACTTGTCGATCAGTCGATGTAATTGAAGTCGGTTTATTTTTTCATTTGCGAGCAAACACAATTATCGGAAGTCGATTAAAAAGTGGCAAACAAGCATACGGTGTAGTAACGGAACATCACTTCAGCCCATCACAGTCCACTGCTGGACATAGGCCTGCACAAATTCGCGCCAAAAATGACGTGAACTCATGTGTTTTGCCCTTAGTCACCACGCTAGGCAGGCGGGTTGGTGACCGCAGGGCTGGCTTTGTCGCACCAAAGACGCTGCTGCCCATCTTCGGTCTGTCTATTTAAAAAGCTGAATGATGAGATGGTTATCCCGCCATCGGTCGGCTTCAATCGTTCCATGGTGTAGTGAAACTTTGTTATCCCTTAGTCGCCTCTTACGACACCCACGGGAAGAGAGGGGGTAGCTAAATTCTAGAGTGCCGTAGCCACACAGAAAAGTACGGAAACGGAACGTTACTTGTAAATTGTAATATGTCAATGTCAATTGACAAGTGAGTGTATCACTCTCTCTTGCTTGCCGGTCACCGAGGTTAACGACGTGTCCTAATATTAATATTAATACAATTATCTATGTACAACTAGCTGGCATAAAAATAAGAGAAATAAATAACACCAAAATCTTCAAGATTCTTTTATTAAGAACCCCATCGAATAATACCACAGACCACAGAAATAATAATACATACGGTCCGCTACCAAGCATTGCAAGCGCATTTCCGACCGTAACTCCGACCTTTATACCATACGTCCGTCTACCTTACTCGACACAGTAACACAGAACTACTTGAAAGCAGTCTTATTTAGCTGTCACCTTCTACAAGATTGAGGTACTTCTCAAGTTGGGCTGCTCTAAATTTTCATAAGATTATTCCTGCTGTGCTCTATGAGGATCTATCTCAATGGATATTGATACGTAGATAGATGAGCTAAAAAATAGGACACTTTTTATTCAGACCACCAGACATTCCCACGAGATTGGAAATTACGCAGGCGAAACCAAAGGATGCAGCTACTCTTAATATAAAACATATCTTCTTACTTAACGTTATGTGTTTATTATTAACTTTATTGTCACACAATTTTGTTAATACTTCCTAATCATTACTTTGAATTAAGTTATACCGCACTAAGTGATGTTTTGTTCGTGTTAAAGGGATTTGTTAAGGGCTCAACCTAAATCCTTTACTCATCAGTAAATAATTAAGCGGATAGGCTTACGATATTATACACTAACTATGCCTTACGGTTTTACCCATAAATAGCATATACAATTATACATTATGTTATTCTTGGGACCAGTTTCACCTAAATTAATAAACAGCTCTTAGTTTCATTTTTGCGAACAGAAATATCTTAGTAAATTGCGTGGTACGTTATCCCGGTCCTACGCTCACTGCTGCTCTATCTCCTGCTAACTCTATTATCTACCACAATCGAGAGTTTTCGTAGAGGAAATTTCTGTTAGTCTCATCAAAATGAAGCTACTCCCGGAAAATTAGCTTGATACTGATCAAGTGAAAAAAGTAGGTACTAGGGAGCCCGGACTATTATTAGGGTTCTGTTGTCAAAGACTATTTCTACAATAATTAACAAAAGAGTATTATATGTCAAATACATGGTAGTGTGTGTAATGTTTTTTTATTATTATTGATTTAATGAATTTTTAATGCATCATTTAAAAAAAAATATTAACATTCTGCACTCTTTCTCTATATAAAGTACTAGCTTCTGCGCGCGACTTCGTCGGCGTGGACTCCGCTCCTATTGGTCTTAGCGTGATGACACATGGCCTATAGCCTTCCTCGATAAATGGGCTATCTAACACTGAAAGAATTTTTCAAATCGGCCAATAGTTCCAGAGATTACCGCGTACAAACAAACAAACAAACTTTTCAGCTTTATATATTAGTATAGATAAGTGTGCGAAATTTCATATTCCTCCGTCCTCGCAATTTTCGTAAAAAGGGGTACAAAGTTTTTGCTTCACCTATTAATATATAGAAGATAAGCTACTGTATATAAGATGTTTAATTAAGATAGTAAATGAGCAATTGAGCACACGTACGTCTGTCTGTAATATTTTTAGTTGTTAACAAAGAAAGCTCACCAGTCACCCAGTCTACAGCGCAGTTCAAGTAGCTAGCGAGAGTATCTGCTTTTAAGGTCGAGCGTTGAAAGCGTTGTAAACTACTGCGAAAAATGACTAGAATTCTATACTTATTTGATACTTAACGTATATACTTCACAGTTTCGTCTGCATATGTTTAATTCTAGCTAGATTTTTAATGTTTTATTTTTCACTGGAGCAAAATTATAAGCATAATTTAATTCTAATTAAAATAATCAATTTCTTTGTTCAAGTTGTTTTCTAAAACTCATTTGAATTCTGTCATCATTTGCCATTTTACAAAATGCATGTCAAATATTCTAAACTATATAGCTGTGCTCGCGACTTCGTCCGCGTGAAATAGTGACTTTACATGTTCAACGCGATTCTTTAAATTGGCATAACTTTTTTATTTATGAACCGATTGACATGAAACAAACTTTAAATGTTAAATGTAAAACCACATCTAAATCGGATAAGCCGTTTCTGAGATTTGAGTGCAGAAACGCACAGACAAACAGACAAAATTCTGACAATCATTGTTTTGGATGCTATTTGCGTTGATAAAGGGTAAAATAATATTTTATCTCATATATTTTTAATTTATAGGTAGCGATCCGTTACATTTTTATTATATGTTTTGATAAACTGTACTTAAAGTGAAGCTTGCAACACTCTTGGTATTGCAGGCTTCCATACACTATACGCCCTACGGTATCTACTTGCAATATGGTGCAGTGGCGCGATAATTTCTCTTATTATATTTTCCCCTGGGGTGGTTACAACAAGCGTACCTACGTGCCGCGATCGGGTGTCTATTTTCCATAACATGAATAAATTTTCAGACCGCGAATGATTCAAGTGTGAGGATATAATCGGATAATATATTAAGCTGATTATATTGGATCCGTACGGAATTAATAGCTGCCCATTGACTCCAGTATCAGTAAGGCTTCGAAAGTAATCCGTTGAGGAAGTTCCTCGTGCCGTTTCATCTGACTCTGACACTTTTTGGATTTCTGGCTATAACTCCTTTTTTATACTATTCGGCAGACGATTTTTCGGATTTCTGGTCTTTCTGGATATAAATCTTTTTCTACAATATTTGGCAGGCATATATTGTAGTTTATATACACCTGTAATACTAGAAACGTCACAAGCGCGCTGCTACCTCCATTTTCAACATAGCGTACCTACATGCCATTTTATATGACACTAGCTGTTCTCAACGGCTTTCACACGTGTGCGTAAACGATTTCCCGTGGGAACCTATTATTATCTCTCTCTACTTCTAACCTATGTTACTCAGGAATAACTAAGCTTTCAAATTGTGAAAGAATTTTTTAAATCGGTCCAGTAGTTTTTGAATTTATTCATTACAAACATACACACAAAAATACAAATCTTTCCTCTTTATAATATAAAGTATAGACTAGCGACCTCTGTCCGTCCAAATTTTTTTACACGATAAGTAAACACTAACATATCACATACTAAAACCTTTTCCAAAACACGCTGCATCTTATGGTATAAGTATTATTCTGATCGGTTCAGTAGTTTTCGCAGTAAGTATAACCGAACAAATTTAAGCTCTCTATTTATTAGTATAGATTAGCAAAATTCTGTGTTATATTTTGTCACGAGTTAACCATAAGTGCTGTTGTACCGTGAAAGTATTGAAAGTCGTTAATTTAAATGAATGATCGATAAAAATTTTAAATCATATTTAAAAAAAAATTTTTTACGATCGTAAAAAAAAAATTGATACTTATGATTTAAAATGTTTATAATTTCCACATGTATGGGTAACACACAAATAAAAATAATACGAATTGAATGAACGATAAATCTAAAATTGAGATCAAATCCTACTCTTTAATATAAATGACAAACAAAAACTAGAAAAAAAATCCAAGTAGAGAAAGATAAAAGGATAGTACGAAATAGCATATAAATGTTCAAATATTTGCAAATCTCCAATCTGCAAGATATGCGAGAGAACGTTTTGTAAGCAACAACCTCTTTGAAGGAAATGAAGGCATGTCGGTGTCTGGGACATCGAATGGGAGGGTTGACATAAGTACTTAGTATAGTCTAGGTATTATCCGAAGTTAACCTTGAGGATTCAGTTACTGAGACACGTGTAAGCTATACCTTAAATATTTTATGAGTGTGTTTTATGTAATTGTTTCTTTATAAATATTTTAAGCAAAGAGAGTCCACAAGGTAATATTCGTGTTAAAAATTGTGGCAACGTTCTACTATATCTTTCCGCTCGGGGCTTCGCTTGCGTGAATTAATTTTTTGGTCGTTCTGTTTTCTTCTGTTAAAATATAGCCTATGTCACACAGTGGAAAATATAACGTTCTCCTGGTGGGATACATTTAAAGTGGGTCCTGTAGTTTCTGAATTAAATGAAATATAAAAATTCAAACATTTCTTCTATATTATATTAGTTTAGATCAATATAATTTAATATTAATTTAAAAAAAATATTGAAAAAACCTGTTAAATACACCTGATAGAGATCGTTACTCATAGTAGGGGGAATATATCCGACAACCGAACGAGCAGCGTGGTGGATTAAGCTCTGATCCTTCTACATAGGGAAAGAGGCCTATGCCCAGCAGTGAGATATTACAGGCTAAAACGAGCGAGCGAACAACTTCAACGTGTCACAAACAACAGAAGTGATGCTCAGATTTTCCTTATGGTTGATTTACATCAGACGAGCGAATGCTCATTCTATCCCCACTATATCAAATTCTTATAAAATTCTTTTAGTGTAAACAGGCGTAGAGCATTTTTTCGTATAAATGTTATATATATGAAAACGAGTGTTCGAAGATCAAGAAAGAATGCTCTTGTTCTAGCTCTAGCTCTTTGTTCGTTTGGTCTAAATGCACCCTTACAAGAAACAACTTTAAATCTATAAAAATATTCCTAATGTTTAATTTCACCAGAGTTTATACAAAGTTCTGCTTTAAAAAACCGTATTCAAAGTTACATAAAAGAATTAACACTGGAGTTGAGTGCATTTGGATAGCTTATTTTGCGAGCAATTTCACAGCTCAAGAGTTAGTTATGGCGGACGAATTTCGCGGACTTTTACTCGTAACAAAATGAACCGAATTTGTGATTTTAATGAGGTCAATTGCTAAAACAAAAACCACAACAGCTTACTATGACAGTTACTATTATGTTATTTTTGTTTTTGTTGTTTTTTTTTTACAGATAATTGAAATAATGTTTAGCAAATACCTAAATATAGCTAGCCTATATTATACTAGCTGTGCTAGTGACTTTGGACAGCATTTTCATGCATGAACCCTAAAAACGAGTGTGCTTTAGACCAGTGTTCCGCAAACTTTTTGTGTTTAAGGTACACCTAGGAATACGAAAATATTTTGGAGGTACACCACTAATAAAAAATCATTTTTTAAGTAACATTAACCAACATTTATTTATTAATCACCGAAACAATATTTATTATCTATACTAATATAATAAAGCTGAAGAGTTTGTTTGTTTGTTTGTTTGTTTGTTTGTTTGAACGCGCTAATCTCAGGATCTACTGGTCCGATTTGAAAAATTCTTTCAGTGTTAGATAGCCTATTTATCGAGGAAGGCTATAGGCTATATATCATCACGCTAAGACCAATAGGAGCGGAGTCCACGCCGACGAAGTCGCGCGCATAAGCTAGTTAATCAATAAACGTAAAGCTTATTTTTCCGAGGCACACCAATAAACGACCACGGCACACCAGTGTGCCGCGGTACACCCTTTGCGGAACACTGCTTTAGACCACACGACTGAAGTAAAACTTCTTTAGCTCCATCTATATGCATGATTGTGTATATGTCATCATCATCATCATCATCATTTCAGCCTATCGCAGTCCACTGCTGGACATAGGCCTCCACAAGTTCGCGCCAATAATGGCGTGAACTCATGTGTTTTACCCATAGTCACCACGCTGGGCAGGCGGGTTGGTGACCGCAGGGCTGGCTTTGTCGCACCGAAGACGCTGCTGCCCGTCTTCGGCCTGTGTACTTCAAAGCCAGCAGTTGGATGGTTATCCCGCCATCGGTCGGCTTTTTAAGTTCCAAGGTGGTAGTGAAACTATGTACCACCCTGTATTAATAATTAAAATTATGAGACAGAGAAAAAGAAAACCAGTCTCTTCCACTTAATTATATTAGTATAGATTATAGAAGTACAGATGTCGTAGTTGATCACAAGAATTAATGTAATATTAAAAAGAAACCTGTACAGTAAAGAACCCATACGATGCAACCAATTGCAATTAAAAGTAAAGTGCGCAGATGTTCATACGTAGAATGTTGACGTCACAATTGAAACACATTAATTTTTTTTTATCGAATTCCAGATCCCAAATTCAAAATTCAAATTTTGGTACGTTAACGAATTTTCGTATTGACATCATTATAAATGAATTAAGACCAATTGCTACCTATATTCACAAAACGGTCCGTTTTACTAACGACCCGTTCAATACCTTCTTTGAATTTTAACGTTTCGTAAACAAAACAAATCGTTTTCTGAATACAGCAAATCGCCATTAGTCAATCATATAGTAAGAATCACATCAAATAAAAAAATGCGTGCGTACAAAGAAGATACACATGTCCGAAGTTAAACTTCTTTGCAAACTAATTTAAAATACAAAAAAAAACTAATAAAAAAAAGTCAAACACTTCAAAAAATAGACCCTTATTATATACAGTATTCTAGGTAGTCAAAAATTAATATGGCTTCCACTTTCTACTCTTAATTATATTGCATTAATCAATGATAACAGGATAAAATCTATCAATACCTTCAATAAAGCAGCGTGATGTCACAACAATAGCTATGATTATGATGCAAATTATACATTTAAAAACAATATAATCTGTTGTATGTATTTATATGGTTTAGTAACGCTGCATTTTAATGCAGAATATATGGCGGAATTTATAATACAAATGTATTAAAGTATTGAGCAATTTATTGAAGAACTAGAGTCACTGTTGAGTGTTGAGTTTCTTACGGGATCTCTTCAACAGGATTCACATTCGAAATCGGCGGTAACTTCGTATGAACTATTATTAATTAAATGGAACTAAATAGTTTGTATAGTGTCGATTTAAACCTTTTTTTTTTGCAGCCCTACTTACGCTTACGCTACGCTTCAGCTTGTAATATCCCACAGCTGGGCATAGGATTTTTCCCCATGTAGGAGGAGGATCAGAGCTTAATCCACCACGCTGCTCCAATGCGGGTTTGCGGATATATACAGCAGACCAACTTAATTAGACTAAATTATAAAAAAAAATGAAACAAATCTTTCATATATATTCTTAAAGTTACATTCTTAAAACAATTTATTCATTTTAGAAATTGAAGTAACCGTAAAAAATGTAAGATTCTGCTTACAAGCTCCAATTAACTAATGACTGAAGCTGCTTTCGAGCATTATTTTAAATACTAAACATTTAGTACAAAGTCGTTTTCAGTCTTTTAGGAAATTATAGCCTAGCTTTGCGTCTCGTTCTATACACACTTTTTACATCGACTACATTCGACCATTATTTTGAATATAAAATTTTGGGTTGCGGGGGTTAATAACATAATATACGTTATACGGGGTTTAATAACGTTTCAGCTCACGGGGTCAGCTAGTATATGTATATAACTAGCTTCTGCCCGCAATTTCGTCCGCGTGGAATAGGAACAATTAACACAAACAATTAAACTTTAACTGTTTTCGCAGCGCACGCGAAGCTCTCAAAAGGAAAAAGAAAACCCCGATTTTGAAACATTCTTCATTGGTGCTCCAGTCCTATTAGTCTTATCGTGATGATATATAGCCTATAGCCTTCGTCGATAAACGGGCTATCTAACACTGAAAGAATTTTTCAAATCGGATAAGTAGTTTCTGAGATTAGCCCGTTCAAACAAACAAACTCTTCAGCTGTATAATATTAGTATAGACTAGCTGCTGTGCCCGCGACTTCGTCCGCGTGGAATTAAACAAAAAAGTTATTGTTCAGTTCGCAGACTTGTAACAAAAAAAAAACTAAAACAAAAGTAGCCTAAGTTACGCCTTATTACATCACCTATCTGCCAGTGAAAGTCCCGTCAAAATCGGTCCAGCTGTTTCAGAAATTAGCCGGAACAAACAGACAGACAGACAGACAAAAATTGTAAAAAATGTTATTTTGGTATATGTACCGTGTATATACATCCATAATTATGCATTTAGTAAAAAGCGTTTATTTTAATATTAAAAACAGACACTCCATTTTTATTTATTAGTGATGATAACAAACATAAATAATATTATTAATCCTTTGCAAGGTTTCGCAAATAAAAGAAAGCAACAAAGTGTAAAATTACAACCGAATTTCTCCGACCAGACGGTGAGCATTACCCCTTCGGTAGGGCTTCCCGCGTCTAGTCAACCTTAAAAACTTGCGCCGGGATGCACTTCGCGTACAGTAGGGTTTCTTCGATGCGTTTCAATCGATAAAAATATTATATTCATTTGTTTTTGGTAATCAAAGACGTTACAGAAATACATATTTATGAAATTACTAGCTTCTGCGCGCGACTTCGTCGGCGTTGACTCCGCTCCTATTGGTCTTAGAGTGACGATACATAGCCTATAGCCTTCCTCGATAAATGGGCTATCTAACAGTGAAAGAATTTTTCAAATCGGCCCAGTAGTTCCAGAGATTACCGCGTTCAAACAAACAAACAAACAAACAACCAAACAAACAAACTCTTCAGCTTTATATATTATATTAGTATTAGTATAGATTATTTTATATTTAAGTAACTTAGCTGCGGTGACCCAGCGTTATGCTTTTTTTTATGTTACTAGGTTGGCAAACAAGCGTACGGCTCACCAGATGGTAAGACCGTAGCCTATAGACGCCTGCAACACCAGAAGCATCGCAAGCGCGTTGCCGACCCTATCCCCAATCCCCCCAGGAGCTCTGGTCACCTTACTCACCAACAGGAACACAATACTGCTTGAAAACAGTATTATTTAGCTGTGGTCTTCTGTAAGGTCGAGGTACTACCCCAGTCGGGCTGCTCCATATTTTGAGTAGGAAATTTCCTGCTGTGCCCTACCTCAGTTATCTCCGTATCAGTTATGCTCCGGGAATTGATGATTTTTATTCCTGTCCCGAGTCCCCGGACTATATATTATTGCATATTTATTTATTTATGCACTTTTATTAATAAAAACTGTATTTATCTATAACAGTTGTTACCTATAATGTATACTAATATTATAAAGAGGTAAAGTTTCTAACTTTATTTGTTTGTAGGGGGTAATCACGGAGTATCTGTGGTCTGTGGGGGTAATCTTCGCAAATACTGATCCGATCATGAAAATTCTTTCACTAACAGAAAGCTACACTATTCAGGAGTGATATAGGCTATATTTTATTGTTATTGAACAAAAAATTCAGTGAAAAATAATAGTATATGTAAATCAAGTCGGAGATGTGCGAGCGAGATGAAAACTCTACTACGAGTGTCGAGTATACCTACTCGTATATTTGGATCACAAAAGTAATTAACGCCCAACGACGTGGGCACGGGTCGGCTAGTATATTATAAAGGCATTGTATGCCTTAGGGACAGACTGTAATGGATTATATTTACATTATTATATTTATGTAAAACTATATTTTATATACCTACTAGGAGTTGTAACAACTGTTTTGTCTTATATTATATATATAATTTTTCAACCTAAGGTGTCCTGTAAGAAAATGAAAAGAATTCTATCACAAGTGTCACTTAAAGACTTTGGCCCTGTTTAACCAGTAGTTGTGGATAACGCTATTAGACGAATGACGATACAAATAGACTGACAGCGGGAGCAAGAAAAGGCCAGTAGGACCAGTTTCCCCTCAATTAATAAACTACAATTTTAATATTAAATCGCTTCAGCCCGTAATTTCCCACCGCTGGTATACCCTTTGGTATACCCTTTGGTATGCATCTTTCCGCATGTAGGAGAAGGATCGGAATTCGGACTTCGGAGCTTAATCCACCACGCTGCTCCAATGCGGGTCGGCGGATATATTCCCTACTATGAGTAACGATTGCTATCAGGTGTACATGATAACAACCGGGATCGACGGCATAACGTGCTCTCCGAGGCACGGTACACGTAGTTGTAACATTACATTATACCTATATATTTACAACTTCATTTCATTACGCTTAATGTATTTACATATTAAAAAGTGTAATTAATCCTTAGCTGACGTAATTAGTAATATGGCGTTTTAGAAATAATCAATAAACTGTACTTGTAACACGAATATGGGTATAATTACTAGCCGACCCGTGCCCACTTCGTTGAGCGCTCGCATTTCTCCGACTTGATTTACATATACTATTTATTTTTCACTGAATATTTTGTTCAATAACAACAATATATAGTCTATATTACTCCTGAATAGTGTAGCTTTCTGTTCGTGAAAGAATTTTCATGATCGGATCAGTATTTGCGAAGATTACCCCCTACAAACAAACAAAGTTAGAAACTTTACCTCTTTATAATATTAGTATAGAAAACAGTCCTACAATAAAATTGAGGTTAAAGTGTTCAGCCCTTCTTTATGTGTTTTAACCGACTTCAAAAAAGGATTGATTTATTGATTTATTTATTTAATGCGTGTTTACTTGACTATTTTTTCGTCTACCTACGTTGTATTACTGGTCGATGTAATTGAAGTCGGTTTTTTTTTCTTGTATTTCACTTTTACGCAAAAACTAGGTATTTCCGGAAACGAACAAAACTTGGTGTAGATGTCTAGCTGATACAAAATAATTTATACGGTACTTTCAACCCGAAATTCCCCCGAGATATAAAGTTACCCGGGTAAAACCACAGGCAGATTGTGTAGATATTTAGTTCTTCATTTTGTGTAGTTTTAAATTATAAAGTACCTATTATAATTTTTATCAGCAGTTTAATATTATATAACAGTTTTTAATATTATTATAATATTTATTACCAGGTACCCATCTATATATTTATGAATGTCTGAATCTATGTCTATGTATGTATTTATTTAACACTTTATTGCATACTTTAAATAACATAACGAAAAACACAACATTATTTAAAAATAATTGTGTTTGCTCGCAAACGAAAAAAAAACCGACTTCAATTACATCGACAAGTAATTAATACAACGTAATAAGATAAGACGAAAAAATAGTCAAGTATCGCGATATTAATAAAGATTACTCAAAAAGTTGTAATCAGATCTCGATCTAATTTAAACAAGACTACATGACAAGTAATGACATGACAAGATGATTCTTACTTTATTCGAAAGCTAATGCTTTCGAATAAAGTAAGAATCATCAAAATCGGTACACCGAGTAAAAAATTATGCTATATAATACAAAGTAGGTCGACGAAAAAGTAGTCAAGTAAATACGCATTATTAGATATAACTCTAAAAGTACTTGTCAGATCTCAGTTCAATTTAAATGGGACCACATGACACGCAACACCTTTCAATTAAAATAAAATTGATCAAAATCGGTCCACCCAGTCAAAAGTTCTAAGCTAAAATACATTAAAAAAATACAATCGAATTGAGAACCTCCTCCTGTTTGGCAGTCGGTTAAAAAGTGCCAAGGCGGCCTTATCACTAATAGTCATTTCTGCCATGTATGTCTATTGCTTGCGTTTTTAATTTAATATTTTTGTTTATTCTATAATTTTCTATTTTTGGTCTTTTATGGGTGACTTTTTTTTTTAGTTACTATCTTTCGCGTAACTACAAACGTCCGCCTTTGTACATCCTAAGCTAGAGAATACTTTTAATGCATTAAAGCTGCTTTTTTACATTGCAATAATATATTATGCACTCAAGTATTAAAATAAAATAAAAATAAAGTTTTATAAGTGATATTGCACTTTTCATATGAGTATTATTTCCTTTGTCATGGATATCGCATTACTCTCTTCGACTTGTAATACTTACAATTTTATTGTACCTACTAGCTAACCCTTCATACTGCCATTTTTTTTTCGTTATATATATCGTTTTATAATATGAGAATTGACAAATGACGAACATAAAAAAACAAGTGTGCTTTAGACCACACGACTGAAGTAAAACTTACGAAACGTAACTCTCTCTCTTTCTACATTCACTAACTTATATCTCGCTCTCAAATTTCGTCCGAATCGCCCAATTACACTTTTCGTAACGCTTTCGTTACGCATTCACCAGCTTACTCCCCAAGTCAAGTATAAAGAAGTTTTACTTCAAAAATTGTCTAATTTGATGCAATCGTTTGGAATTTATGCGCGTCCATACATAATGTACGAGTAGGTATATACTTATATACCTAAATGTATGCTGTCTTGTATCTTAGAGTGGAAGACGCAGGCAGCTGTATCGTAGTTTATACTATGATGGCTGCCGACGTTAAACTGTTATTGTGTTTTGTCTGTGGTACTTGAAGTGTTATAAAAATCTTATGTTAAAAGCAGTAAAAAATATACATCGCGTCTTTAGAATGAAACCGACTTAACTCAAAAAATCTTAAAATTGAGTTAATGTCACCGAACGACTTTACACACCGTAATCTATCGCTTAGTTAATCAGAAAATGCCCCAACTGTATTAGAAGAGTGTGAACGCGCTATTTTGGTCACTTTCTTACTGGGCGCGGGGGGGTCCTGGGTCGGAAGCGGAACGCTAAAGCCCCTTTTAGTATTATTCCCGCAGCCGCAAGCGCAATACGTTGACCAAACGCAAATAAAGTGACCAATTAGTATTTGAGTCGTTTTTATTCCGAAAAAAAGGTAAGAATTACATTTTCGTTTTTGTAACTAAAGTAACATAATAGGTTTTAACTCAATACTCTTCCGAATATTTTACTCTAACTTTAATACAAAAATGACATAATACTCAAAAGGCCATACATCAATTTTAAGTTATTAAAACGAAACTGACCTAATTAATATTAAGTCAAACGATAATATAGAAGTTCGCTCAAAAAATGACCTTGAAGTAACCAGTTTTTGAAAATCGTTATTTTAAAATATTGTTTATCAAAATAATAATAAAAAATTACAATAATTATCAAGCATAATAGTTAATTAAAATATATCAACAATCAATGGGCAATTAACTTACTTGGTTTCGGATATATACTTAAACTAATGCAAAAATGACTAAATATGAAATCTTATTTTGCTATTTCCCAAAAAGTTGAAAAATTGAATTAGGTCACTTTCGTTCTAAAGCAGCGACATTATTGTTATTTTTATGTAAGGGTATACTAGAGCAGGGCTTAGTAAAAATCCAGGTACCTATTTAGAACAAAACTATATCTCACAGCGCTCTAAAAGCTGAATTTATATACCTACTTACATTTACAACTTACATTTATAACTTGTAAATTATAATGTATTATACAAAAATATTTTTTGAACGTAAACTCAACTCGACGTTTCACGTTAATTTAAGCTTCAAAACGTAACATGACGAAATCTCTGAAAGCTTTTACGTACATAGGTGTAATATGTATGTATGTGGTGTGTTGCACCGAGACGTGGTAAAAATTCAGGTTTTTTCCCCTAACGCGGAAAAGGGCTCTGTACCCTGCGAATTTCGGATAGTTTTGGAGCTCACGAGTGGAGTGAAATGAGTGTAATGCTATACTTAGATGCATATAGACGGAAATTGTACAGACGAAAAAGTATTACTTAAGCTGAATAAATTATTAAAGTAACTTAGTAAGTTGTTTATATTAAACTAGCTTCTGCGCGCGACTTCGTCGGCGTGGACTCCGCTCCTATTGGTCTTAGCGTGATGATGCATAGCCTATATTCCTCGATAAATGGGCTATCTAACACTGAAAGAATTTTTCAAATCGGCCTAGTAGTTCCAGAGATTACCGCGTTCAAACAAACAAACTCTTCAGCTTTATATATTAGTATAGATATCAGTGAAATCGCTTAAAAACAAACAAATTAACTTTGTCTAGGTTTCGCTTGAATTCATTACATACATAAAAAATATAAAAGTAAAAAAGTAATTCTTTTTTAACCGACTTCAAAAAAGGAGGAGGTTTCTCAATTCGACCGTATATTTTTTTTTTTTTTTTTATGTATGTTCGGGCATAACTTCGTCGTTTATGAACCGATTTTGATAATTCTTTTTTTATTGGAAAGGAGATATTCCAACTTAGGTACCATGATAAGGAAACCAGGATCTGATGATGGGATCCCAGAGAAATCGAGGGGAACCCTCGAAAATTGTAGTGACGACTAGTGCGTTTTATCACTTTTTCCTTAACTACTATAAAGCACTACTATTTAATGAAGGTCTGGAGTCGATCTGATGATGGAGTCGAAAGACAGTTGAGGGAAATCTTCAACTATTTACAGCAATCACCTGCTGTTTGAGCTTCATTCATTTCTATTGATGAGAACTTTGCACCCATATGAGTTAAAAGTGCCATTACAGGTCTGATGATGGAGCCCATAAATAGTCGAGGGAAATCTTCAACTATTTACAGCAATCACCTGCTGTTTGAGCTTCATTCATTTCTATTGATGAGAACTTTGCACCCATATGAGTTAAAAGTGCCATTACAGGTCTGATGATGGAGCCCATAAATAGTCGAGGGAAATCTTCAACTATTTACAGCAATCACCTGCTGTTTGAGCTTCATTCATTTCTATTGATGAGAACTTTGCACCCATATGAGTTACAAGTGCCATTACAGGTCTGATGATGGAGCCCATAAATAGTCGAGGGAATTCCTCAATAATTTACAGCAGTTACTTTTTGTTGTTTGACGACCGCTTTGATATAATGGTGCATGTGCCGTGTCGGCGGCGCCTAAACACCGACGGTCGCGGGTTTGATTCCCGCTCGGAGTGTATATTTATGTTTATACAAATATTTATTTTCGGTCTGTAGGTTTCGGTTCGGTCCCGGAGAACATGCTAGGCTGTCAGTCCCGGTTGTATATCACGAACACCTAATAGCGATCTTTACTCATATATAGTAGGTACTTATGACGACGCGTTAGCGCAGCGGTCACAGCACTGGCTGTTGCGCTGGCGGTCGCGGGTTCGATCCCCGCTCACGACGGACATTTGTATTGGCCATATAGATGTTTTTCGTGGTCTGGGCGTTTGTGTTTGTGTGTTGTGTATGTTTCCGGACTCCCGACAGAGGAGAAAACCCTACTGAGGGCCGTTGAGTGTGAAGCGTTTATTCATTGTTTATTATAGTAAGGAATATATCCGCCAAACCACAGTAGAGCAGCGTGGTGGATTAAGCTCTGATCCTTCTCTTACATGAAGAAAGAGGCCTATGCCCAGGAGTAGGATATTACAGGCTGAAGCGTTTTATTTTGTCGGGCTTACTTAATACTGCCGAGAAGCATCCTAATTAGGTCTACACATCACTAAAAATTGTAAAATAAAATAATTTTTAACAAAAAAAAAACCGACTTCAAACAGGAAACTAAAAAGTAACAAATAAATTTACTTAGCACAAAGTAATTCTTATTTTGATTTAGTTAATCAGAAATTATAAAATAAATATTTTATAATTTTGAAGTCGGTGCCAAGTAAAACAATAACTAGGTATAGGTATTATCAATTTTTCTCACCCCTCAAGCTAATATTGGCAGGTAATTATTACAGAATATCTATCCTGTAGTAATTAATTGTCTTCATAAAATAGTATTCGGAGACCGCGCACGGCATAAAGTTCACAAATTCGGTGAATATCTGTGGTGGATATAGTACTGAAGGCACCGACTTCAAAGTTATAAAATATTTATTTTATAATTTCTGATTAACTAAATCAAAATAAGAATTACTTTGTGCTAAGTAAATTTATTTGTTACTTTTTAGTTTCCTGTTTGAAGTCGGTTTTTTTTTGTTAAAAATTATTTTATTTATAATTCACATTTGTATCTAATTTTTTTAATGAAAAAAAAAACGAAAGGACACAATTTTCACCCTAAGCTCTCGCTAAGATGCAATTTATTTGTATAAAAAAATGAAACTAACTAATTTTATTTCCTTAAATTACGTTTTAAGTACTTTAAGTGCTTTATTTTTTTTTTTCATAATTTAGTTTATTTGAATATTTCAAAATTTTGAAATGAACATATACTGGGTGTATTTGGAACGCCTTGAAAGATTTAAACCAAGTCATATACTATTTATATACTATATAATGCATATAACCATTTATCTCAGAAACGTTTTTTTAAGAAGATTTTAGGACTTGTGTATTATGTGAGGCAGCAATGTATCATACACATTGTGAACTACTCGTAGACCGCGAGACGCGCGGGGCGCGGGCGCGGGTGCGAGTACGTTTACCCCGTGCCGTTGACCTCTGTCAGCTGATGGCGCGTATGAACGGTTTGCATTACATTGACAGTTTGTTCTAAACACGATTATTTTAAAGCATTATCTTCAAATTTCTGTGTCATTATTTTTCCCAAACCGGATTATACCAAAAAAGTTATGAAAACAGGCAAGAAAAAAAAAAATTTTTTCGCGTTTTTTTCACTTGTATCATGTCAGGTTATGCCAACACTATCGTACCTCTTCGTTTTTCAATGCGTTCCAAATACACCCCGTATACCAGGTATACATATCTTATGGGCCCCGTAAACGATCAAACTTGTTTGATCAAACTTCATGTTTTCATAAGACAGAGTCTTTTATACAACAACGTCACATTTACAGCCTTAATTATATCTATCAAAAACAAAGTCACTTAAACAATCTATCAAATTTAAAAACTAAACCGTCAATTTGACAGTTCTTTATAATTCTCGTAATTTCGACAGTGACTGTACGCCCGTCATGTCCTCGAGACAGTGCTCGAGACACGCGCACACTAATATAGGCATTAGGCACCTGTTTGTACCTGTATAAGTGTGAATGTGTATGTGAGCCCTTTGAAATATGTGCGCCGAATTTTTTTTCAGTCATTGAACTTGTCTTTGATGTGACGCCTATGCATCAGGCATCACTCTTTTGAATTTGGATGGATACTTATTTTGATAGTTCACATTTTTGATACTATGTGGTATTCTCTTCTTTTAGTTAACCATCATATAGAGTGACGTTTGCCATTCACGATCACGATCACAATTCAGCCTGTAATATCTCACTGTTGGGCATAGGCCTCTTCCCCATGTAGGAGAAGGATCGGAGCTTAATCCACCACGCTGCTCCAATGCGGGTTGGCGGATATATTCCCTACTATGAGTAACGATCGCTATCAGGTGTACATGATAACAACCGGGACCGTCGGCTTAACGTGCTCTCCGAGGTACGGTGGGGAGACCCACAAGGACTGCACAAACCATGTTGCCATGTTGCCATCCTGTTTGCCATTGTTTGTTTATAATGCATAAATGCAAATTTACCATACAAAACCTGCTGACTTCAATTCAAGTGCTTTTCACTAAACCCTCTTAGGTATAGGTATTATGAAAGTACAAACACTAGCAAACTAACTCCACTGTCTAAAACTCAAAATAAATCTTCTTAAAAACTTACAATAAACATACTTTTACAATAGGTACTCTTATTAGAATGATGTGTATTTTTTACGACATAAATTTAAGATTTAAATTCTGTGAATATTATTATTCTTATAAAATCCTACACAATGAAAAATTTCATAATTTTTTATTTTCTTTCATACTGATTGATTTATGTGCTAATAAAGTCAGTCTAAGCGTATATTGTGTTTAATTTATGGCCATTTTGTATTCGTTCTAATAATAATGCCTTTAATCTCTTCACACCTCCAAAGATCACACGCGTTAGAAATATCTAGTAATTGACACAAAACAGATTTGAAAAAACTGTATTCATATACTTAAATTATTGGAGTCGTCTGTTTGTTATAATCGAATTTGTAGCTTTGTAAATTCAAATTTAAAAAATATATATTTATTTCAGAAATCATGCATACCTAATGCATGACAAATATTTTAAATGGCACAAAAATAAAACTAGTATAAAAAGTCCCTAAAAAAATAATAATTATATTTTATATCTTTATTTAAAAACTGATGAAACAAAAAAACGACATTTAAATTTTTTTCTTCTGAATTACATATATCTTTGTTCTGGCTACTTTACAATATTGCGAAAGTTTGACATCACTGTCAATTTTAAACTGTCACTTTAAACTATTTATGAAATATATTGTTTACACTTTACATGATTTATATCTAAAAGCCATAATATAAAGGTCGATTTACATCAGACGAGCGAATGCTCATTCTATCCCCACTATATCAAATTCTTTTAGTGTAAACAGGCGTAGAGCATTCTTTCGTTGTTATATATATGAATACGAGTTTTCGTTTACACATAAAGATCAAGAAAGAATGCTCTTGTTCTAGCTCTAGCTCTTTGTTCGTTTGGTCTAAACGCACCCTAATAAGAACTGAACTGAACTACATGATTTATAACTCATAAGTAATTAGTTATTAAGTTTTTCGTAATACATAGGTATATAATATTGGAAAATTTCGAAATTAAATATATGTATAAATTTATGAAAATTATATAATTTAAATTACGTTTAGAAAGAATAGAACAATATCGCTTTTAAAGATTCTCTGGGAAACAAAATTTAAATTTCGCGGACAAAATTGCGGAATTAAACTAGTCTTCTATATAAAAGAACTTGCATACAATCCGCCCTCGCATTGTTAAATTATTAAGCTTCTCTCGCTTCGTGCCGTTACAAAATATTGTATCAATGAAAGTTCTCAAGGCCAGGTGCACTATTTGTAAAATGCTGTAAATAGAACTGTGATAAAACGAATGTGAACAGATCTTCTAACACTTTGCAGAATAATAAAATTATTAAATTTATATACAAGTACCTTACCTATTATATATTATGTTCCAATGTTTCATAGTCGTCTTATAACTGACTTGCTGTTTTCAACGGCTTTCACCCGTGTGCGCAAACAATTTCCCGTGGGAAACTATTATTTTCCCGGGATAAAAAGTAGCCTATGTTATACAGGAATAACTAAGCTTTCGAATGGTGAAAGATTTTTTTAAATCGGTCAAGTATTTTTTGAGTTTATTCATTACAAACATACACACAAAAATACAAATCTTTCCTCTTTATAATATTAGTATAGATAAATAATCGAATACTAGTAATTAGGAAACTATGAAATAGTCGTAACTAGTACCTAATATTGAGGTAGGGCAAAGCAGGATATATTCTACTCAAAATCTGGAGCAGCCCGTCTGGGGAAGTACCGCAACCTTACAGAAGATCACAGCTAAATAACACTGCTCTCAAGTCAAGGAGTGTTGTCCTATGGTGAGTTAGGCAGCGCTCCTGAAGACGGTCAGCAAGGCGCTTGCTATACTTCTGGTGTAGCAGACACGTACGGTACGGTAACCAACTTCTGGTGTAGCAGACACGTACGGTACGGTAAACCATTACCATCATGTGAAACGTACGATTGTTTGCCGGTTTATTTGTAAAAAAAAATACAAAATCATTTTTTTTTTTTTTCGAATAATTGGAATAGTGATTTAACTAACAATACAACATAGACTTGTCTAACTGGAAAATAATGTTGTAGTATGCTTATCTATGTAAAATGTTATCTATATCTATACTTATTATTATACTTATTATAAAAATAAGTCCCCCGGCCGCGTCTTTCTGTCCTCCTGTCTGTCTGTCTGTCCTCCTGTCTGAACGCGATAAACTCGAAAACTACGCAACGGATTTTTATACGGTTTTCAACAATAGAAAGAGTGATTCTTGAGGAAGGTTTAGGTATATAATTTATTATGCTTTTATGTAAATTAGCTGAAATACGATGATAAATGTTGAAGAGGTCGCAAAAAATCTCGCCAACTGGGAACTGTCCACGCGAACGCCGCGTAAACTAGCAAAGATACAGTTAAGTAATGTACTAGAGAATTCAAAATCTATAAAATTGCTACAAAAAAGTCCGCGATAGCATATCTCTATCTCTTACGGTTGACCTACAATAAGCACTTTTATGTTCAAATTTTTAATTAAAAACATTACGTTATTTTCAAAGCTATTTTCTTTAGTTCGGTATTAATCCTTATCAAAATGAATATGTTAGTTAGCTTAGTCATTTAATGCAGATTAAAATTGCTCTTTACACTATATTAATCAGATAAATAGTTTTTGAGATATCGTCGTTAGAAGTAAGTAGCAGCGAAACATTTAATGCTCGGCCAGCCAGCGTTGAACGTGCTTTCCTTGAGATGCCTATAACGGCGCGGGCGAGTCCATCCCCTCTGCGGTCTGCCCCGCATCGCTCGACCGCCTGCTCAATCAGTGTTGCCAACTTAGTGGATTTTCCACTAGATCTGGTGGTTTGGACACCCCTCTTGGCGGGAAAAAATTGGTTTTAGTGGCTAGTGGATTTTTTAGTGGTTTAGGTTTGTTACAGTTAGTGGTAAGCTTCGGAACTTACCACTAAAAATGATCTAGTATTTTTCGAGGATTTTTTTAAATATATTCAAAGATTTAGTCACATTTGCGATATCTCTATTAGTTAGCCGCACTCTAACGCAGATGTAGAGCGATTATTTAGTATTATGAACGTGGTCAAGACGAAACAGAGAAACCGAATGAAATTTGATTACACGCGAAAGGAAATGCTGCAATAAATAATTATATAATACTCAAAGTCTTTAAGACCGTGGACGAGGCATCAACGTCAACGGCGAATACATCTCTCACCTTCGTTTCACCGACGATATCGTCATGTTTGCGGAGACGTTGGATGAGCTAGGTGAGATGCTGTCCAGTCCAGGGCCCCGTGGATTCAAGGGGCCTCCAGCTAAGTCAATTCAAAGTCAAAAATAGACGACAATGCGAAAGAATCAATAATTTTAATAAATTCTTTACACATTCATCTCAATCGTGGTCAAATGTGGTGGGCCCCTAATTAGTATTACCCAGGGCCGCTAATTAGTACTAGCCCAGGGCCCCCTGACCTCACGGTCCGTCCCTGGTCCAGCCTAAGCGAGTCCTCCCGACGAGTGAGTCTCGGTATGAACTTGGACAAAACGAAAGTTATGTTTAACAACCATACCGAGACCTGTATCGGTCGATGGTGCCCTTCTCGAAGTTGTTCAGGATTATGTTTACCTAGGCCATACAATCGAACTAGGCAGCAACAACTTCGAGAAGGAGGCCAATAGGAGGATCCGGTTGGGTTGGGTACCATCCACGTGTGAGCAGACCTCCGCCTGAGTGGGGCGAGATGGGGTCGCGTTAGCAGTCTCCACCCCGCCCCGGCGGCTGGCCCGAATGTAAACATCCGGGCCCCGGCACCTAGAGGGGCGACACCCACAAGACCACCCCTCGCGACGACGCGTGGGGTCTCAAGCCAGCCGAAGATCCCCCGACCCCCAGCCGGCCACCCCACTTAAGGGACGCTCAACCGGACCAGTCTACCGTCTGCAGAATGGGGACACATGTCCAGGAGCGTCCACCCTCCAAGCCAGGCAGGCCTGACCTCCAACGCTCGGCATCACGGCGTTGGGGGTCAGGCCCGCCCGACCTCCAACGCCGGATCGCACCGAACAACCGAACAAAGGGGGGGGCAGGGAGCCCAGCACGACCCGGCAACTACCCCACGGGTCCGCCGGACTGCGTCAATAACCGAGCTAAAAGCTCCAGGGAGCCAGCACAGCCCTGCCCTCACACATCACGTCTGCCGGATTGCACCAGCAACCGAGCAAAGCTCCAGGGAGCCAGCATAACCCGGCCGGCAAACCACGCTTTCGCGCTGCAGGGCGGGCAAGCGAACCCACCCACTCCGTCCCTCCAGTGCGCTCACGGGTCGAGCAGTACCCGGAGCGCACCCCGCGAGTCAGTCGTTAGCCGCGACGAGCAGCAGTACCGCGACTGCGATTCTGCTGCCCGTCCCGTTGCCCAGGGTGCACCACGAGGAGGTGACCGACATGCACGTCCTGCCTGGGTAACATATGGCACCGAGACGTGGACACTGACGAAGGGACTGGTCCACGAGTTTAAAGTCGTTCAACGTGCAATGGAACGGGTTACGCTTGGGGTTTCTCTCAATATATAGATAGATTAGAAATGAGGCTATCCACGAGAGAACGAAAGTAACCGACATAGCCCACAAAATTTGCAAGTTGAAGTGGTAGTGGGCTGGTCACTTGTGTCACAGGACCGATGGCCGTTGGAGCAGACGTGTCCTGGAGTGGAGACCGCGTCTTGGCAAGCGCAGTGTGGGACGTACTCCGGCCCGTTGGACCAACGATCTACGTAAGATTGCCGCTGTAGGCTGTATAATAAGGATTGCGGAAAACCGAGATGTCTGGCGCGAACTTGGGGAGGCCTATGTCCAGCAGTGGACTGCAATAGGCTGAAGTGATGAAGTGAATACTCAATGCCGTAGGTCAAGAAATTAACACTAAAGAATTTTATTATATGCAGTGCAGATGAAGCTGATTCCTCAGATGACGATCTTCTTTAGTTAGGTAGTTATGTACTTACCTAATTGTTTCCTTTTTTTTCTGTACAAGTACATTAATTGTTTCCTGTAGTACGTAACTTAAAATTATTTTATTTCAAGATAATAATTACATACGTTGTTGTTGTTTTATTTTCAAATTATATTTAGGTAGGTAGCCGTTGTCTTTGGGTTTTCTAGTGGAATTCTGGTGGTTTGAGAGGTCGCTAAGTTTTAGTGGTTTCTGGTGGTTTACACGGCCTCATTTGGTGGATTGGTAAAAATAAAGTTGGCAACACTGCTCGCGGCACTGTGCAGTGTCCTGTCGGACGTCATAGACGCTGGACGTGTGAAAAAATTTTCGATTTTTCCCGTGCAACATTTCGTCTTCCGTATTTTTTAAATATTAGTATGCATTCAATATTCGTACCTACTGAAATTTGAATTCGCTATTTATAAATTTAAATTAATATATTTTGTTGCTGTTTTTGTAAAAAATACCTATTTATCTACATAAAATAAAATTGGAGTGTCTGTTTGTAATATTACGGTTTTTAACTAAATTCATATTATGTAGGTATGTATAATATACATACATTGTATATATACCAAAATAACATTTTTGAAGTGAAACTTCTTTAGGCGCATGAGGGGTAAAATTTGGTAGGTGGCGCTGCTATCGGTATGTAACTCCGAAACTACTGAACCAATTTGTATCAAAATTTGTAAGCATCTGTAATTTGGTCCAACTTGGGAGATAGGGTACTTTTTTCTCAATTAGACCCGGTAGATGGCGCTGCTATAGGTATGTAACTCCAAAACTACTGAACCAATTTGTATCAAATTTTGTAAGCTTCTGTAATTTGGTCTAACTTGAGAGATAGGGTAGTTTTTATCTCAATTGGACCCGGTAGGTGGCGCTGCTATCGCTATGTAACTCCGAAAGTACTGAACCAATTTTTATCACATTTCGTAAGCATCTGTAATTTGGTCCAACTCGAGAGATAGGGAATTTTTTATCTCAATTTGACCCGATAGGTGGCGCTGCTATCGGTATGTAAGCAATCAAATTTGGTAGCTGTTTTCCGGGCAGGACAACGTCTGCCGGGTCCGCTAGTTTAATATAATTATTTTGTTGCTGTTTAAGTTTTTGTAAACACTATTTATCTATATAAAAATTAATAAAAATGGAGTGTCTGTTTGTAATATTACGTCTTTTAACTAAATTCATATGTATGTATATATACACGGTACATATTACACCAAATTAACATTTTTGAAGTGAAACTTCTTTAGGCGCATGAGGGGTAAAATCTGAGCGACCGGTAACGCGTCAGTGTCACGACGAGTACTTGGATGGGTGACCTCTTTTTTTTCAATTAGATTTTTGAAGTGAAACTTCTTTAGAATCGTTGTGATTTCAAACCAGGTGCAACGGAAAAACGACAGGGAAGGGCGCGCGGCGCAGCGACTTGCATGAAAAAGGCGTACGCTATTTATATCGTTACGCTCATTGTAGCATTACGATATTTGTAGAGTTACGCTATTTGTAGCGTTACACTCATTGTAGAGTTACGTTATTTGTATCGTTACGCTCATTGTAGCGTTACGTTACTTGTAGCGTTACGCTTATTGTATCGTTACGCTCATTGTAGCGTTACGCTAATTGTAGCGTTACGCTATTTGTATCGTTACGCTCATTGTATCGTTACGCTAATTGTAGCGTTACGCTCATTGTAGCGTTACGATATTTGTAGAGTTACGCTGTTTGTAGCGTTACACTCATTGTAGAGTTACGTTATTTGTATCGTTACGTCATTGTAGCGTTACGTTACTTGTAGCGTTACGCTCATTGTATCGTTACGCTCTTTGTAGCGTTACGCTAATTGTAGCGTTACGCTAATTGTAGCGTTACGCTATTTGTATCGTTACGCTCATTGTATCGTTACGCTAATTGTAGCGTTACGCTCATTGTAGCGTTACGCTCATTGTAGCGTTACGATCATTGTTGCTTTACGATCATTGTAGCATTACGCTATTTGTTGTAGCGTTACGTTATTTGTAGCGTTACGCTCATTGTATCGTTATGCTCATTGTAGCGTTACGCTATTTGTATCGTTACGCTCGTTGTATCGTTACGCTAATTGTAGCGTTACGCTCATTGTAGCGTTACGCTCATTGTAGCATTAAGCTCATTGTAGCGTTACGATCATTGTTGCTTTACGATCATTGTAGCATTACGCTATTTGTTGTAGCGTTACGCTATTTGTAGCGTTACGCTCATTGTAGCATTACGCTATTTGTATCGTTGCGCTCATTGTAGCGTTACGCTATTGTATCGTTACGCTATTTGTAGCGTTACGCTCATTGTAGCGTCAGTACTTGGATGGGTGACCGCTTTCTTTTTCAACTAGTTTTTTTTAAAGTGAAACTTCTTTAGGCGCACTTAACTTGGAGAGTAAGCAGGCGTGACGAGAGCGTTACGAAAAGTGTGATTGGTCGAGGCGAACGGAAGTTGAGAGGGAGATATTTTGGTTAAGATAAAATTTGATCGACCGGAAACGCGGCAGCGTCACGACGGTCAGTTCTTGGATGGGTCACCGCTTTTTTTTCAAATAGTTTTTTTGAAGTTTAACTTCTATAGGCGCGCTTAACTTGGGGAGTAAGCAGGTGCGTTACGAGAGCGTTAAGAAAAGTGTGATCGGTTGAGCCGAACGGAAGTTGAGAGTGAGATATGTTAGTAAAGATAAAATTTAATTGACCAGAAACGCGGCAGCGTCACGACGGTCAGTACTTGGATGGGTGACCGCTTTTTTTTCAACTAGTTTTTTTGAAGTGAAACTTCTTAAGGCGCATTTCATCACATGAGGTACATTTGAGCGACCGGTAACGCGGCAGCGTCAGGTACTTGGATGGGTGACCACTTGGGAACACCACGTGACGTTGCCATTTTTTTCTTTGTTATAATATATTATATTTAATTAATATTAAAATAAGAATTATTAAATATAAAAACCTACTGTGGAATTTTTAAGGAACATACAAAAATAAATTAGCCGAATCGGTCGAGCCATTCTCGAGTTATGCGCTTAGCAACATTCTTTTTTATTATATAGATTATAATAATAATACATAACAACAAAATAGAGTTTTCAAAATAGAGGTAACCCATTTTTAATATAATATTATCTAATATATATACTAAATTTATTACAAAGTATGTTTCATTATATTATCAGCTCGGTGAAGATCGATTTAGATTCGGATCTTAGACCACTAGTACTAAGCAGCGCTTCATGACAAACTTTACATTCGTATGTTATTACACACATATTATTTATATACGTATTTCGTCGTACATTATTTACATACGTATGTTATTATTAAAAACGATCCAGCCGTTTCAGAGATTAGCCGGAACAGACAGACAAACAAATTATAAAAAATGTTATTTTGGTATTTGCACCATGTATATTATATATGTAATTTAGTTAAAAGCGGGTATTACAATATTACAAACAGACACTTCAATTTTATTTATTTGTATAGATTTAATATGTAATTTGTTTTATTTTATATAGCTTATTCTATTTATGTCCAACAGTCTTTATAATAAATAACCCTGAAATCATTTACTTATTTCATTTATTTACGAAAGTATTACATATTTATCACTACTTTAAAAAATGATCATAATAAATGCATTTCTATTTTAAAGTCAAATCAAATTAGTTCGCTTTACAGCCACTGACGCTTTGAGGTCACGGACTGGGTTCAACAGCAACGAGTTCGCGCGACGTGTGTCCAAGGGGGACGGGGTAGACTTTAAATGCCTACTTTTGTCAAGCGACGCAGCCTTAAAATCAACGAACAGCCATTGAATTATTGTTTTGAGCTCTTTCTTATTAGCGATTGTTTTTAACAATTCTGCGAGATAAGCGGTCAAAGTAGTCTAAATTCTAATATACAGCTTCTGTTTCGCACCCAAATTGTAATAAAAAAACTTAATCTATTTGACTAAAAATGCGGAAATGAAACACTTTTTTTATTCAGCATCCGAAAATTTATGTCGGGGATTTATGGCATAAAAAAATACGTTGACGTAAAATCGAGGCGAACCACCCATCACGGGAACTTTATGTGGATTTTCTGGAACCCAGTAACAGGGATCTGAGATTTACTACCATGTAACCGTTACGCGGATATTTCTTTTAACTTTCCAACAATAGAAAAGATTTCCTGCTTTTGTTTATTGTCTATACTTCTCTCTGATATTATAAAGTCAAAATATTTGATATTTCATTTGTTTTTATTGAATAAACTCAAAAACATTTGACCCATTTTAAAAAGTCTTTATCTATATTAGAGCCAATTTCACCTGTTATGAATAAAGTTTATCTTGCAAATAAGTTACGTATAGACTTAGACAACGCTTCAGCCTGTAATATCCTACTGTTGGGCATAGGCCTCTTTCCTCATATAGGAGAAGGATCAGAGCCTAATCCACCACGCTGATCCAATCCGGGTTGTCAGATATATTCCCTACTATGAGTAACGATCGCTATCAGTTGTACATGATAACAATCGGGACCGACGGCTTAACGTGCTCTCCGAGACACGGTGGGGAGGCCCACAAGGACTACAATAAAACACCCAGACCACGGCAAACATCATTCTGTATGGCCAACACAAACATCTGCACTGTGCGGGGACCGAACCCGCAAATCGCAATAAACCTGTGACCGTTGCGCCAACGCGTCTTATACAGCTGAAGGCAAAATATGTCATTATGACCTCTTTCGCCTAAATTATTAAAATACAACTTTTAGATTTATAATTACAAATAGATGAAGGAACTACATACAATGGAATTCAAAGGTAAAAATGTAATAATATGTATCAAAAACTTTTATCTGTTGGATAGCGTTAACCAGAACCGCTGGAATAGGCCCTTGGAATGCTACATTTTCACTGCGTGCTATTGGCCATTTAAAAAAGATAAAACGGAACAGATAAAATCGTGTAATAAACGCGGATAACGTCGCGTACGGAAAGCTAGTACCAATAAACATTGAACTACTGAACTGATTCTAATACTGTATAGTTCACTGTTTGACAACTACATTTACACACACTACAACAACATTCATTTATTTGGAATAATTGCATTCGGTAGTGCGAAAACAGTGTTCATGTTTTCGCTAATATCTAATAGGGCCTACTCCACCGGTTCTGTATAATAACTCCATTTCGTCCCCTTAGTAACACAAAAACGTATCTGGATATTGGTTCTGTTTCTGTTTTACGGATATTGTTAGTTACACAAAGACATATCTTCAGATAAGTTTCTGTGTTAGTTTCTGTTTTACGCATAATATAGATAGGTACGTTAACCTCCATTTTAGAAATAAAAATGACATAGAGATACGAGTCTTTGTGACTAAATAGAACTTGGTATTTTGAGATTGGTGGTATACTTAACTCAAAATTGATATAAATCGAGATACGTTTTTGTGTTACTAAGGGGACGATTTGAACTATGCCGTTATCCAACAGATTCCACGAACGAACTCCACTATATTTATGAAATATATTTACTCGTAATTTTAATTTAAAAAAAAATTGGTTGTCTATGAATTTGGTTTACGGACGATAGTTTAACGTGACAACGTCATAACAAAAAACATCTCCTCGGACGCATAGGCGAATCGAGTGGAAGAGAGATAGATGCGGCGCAAGCGTACAATGAGCGTAACGCTACAATGTGTCATCCTTTTTCGTGCATGCCACCGGCGTTCATCGATTTATTAGACGTTGTCACGTCAAAAATTGTAGTTCGGTAACCATTGAGGAGAAACAGTTCCTAATGGCATATTGTACCTCCTGATGTCAGAGTCTATTCGTAACTTATGCGCAGGATAAAATGTATCCACAACCGCATAAATTGACCCTTAGAATGGAAAAGATGCGAAGGTGATTTATCGGTGATAATTATATTATACAGTACATGTAGACTGAACTCAATGACAGATTATATATTCATACATTCATTCATTCATTCATATCAGCCTATTGCAGTCCACTGCTGGACATAGGCCTCCCCAAGTTCGCGCCAGACATCCCGGTTTTCCGCAATCCTCATCCAGCGTACACCGGCAATCTTACGTAGATCGTACACTGCGTTTGCCAAGACGCGGTCTCCACTCCAGGACACGTCTGCACCAAACGGCCATCGATCCTGCGACACAGATGACCAGATTATATACATAACATATAAATTAATTAATTTGTTTATTTATTTAAGTTTTTTGTAACGCTGATCCTTCATCACTGGATATGGGCATTAGTGCTGTGACAATATTTGTATGACTGACTGTAGTCACTAACAATACATAGCTGTATTATTTTTATTTGTTTCAAATAAAATCATTCTGTTTTATATTGACAATAATATTATACATATATCGTTAAAATAATCTTTATTACCAAAGAGTATATAACCACCACGTTTTTTATTACCGATTGCGCAGTTCCAGACTATACAAACGTCAGAGTACCTACTTGACTAAAATTATTGCTGCTCTCTGTAATGGCCAATGGCCTGACCAATAAAATTAATGGAGCCTTGATAAGACACAAGGCTGAGCTGACTGTCTGACTGACTGATAAGACACCGGTCAAATGTCAGTCAGTGTGAAAACAAATGCACTCTATCTAACATATTATGGCAGCATAATTAATAGTAAAATGCTGTTCTTTCTAATTTTTTATGAATTTACTGTTTCGATTTATTCGTCCCATTTTCGGTTCTTCCGTCGATGATAGAACTGTATCCGTTTTACATCGCAGTACTTTAACTATTTTAAAATATCATAATATGGTATTTATACTGATAAAACAAAACTATATAAGTTTTTTCGTATTTATTAGGATAATTGTTATGATTTCGAAAACGAAAATGTAAATCTAAAGCAGCTCGACTAGGGAAGTTCCTCGACCTTAGAGAAGATCACAGCCAAATAATAGGTACTGCTCCAAAGTAGTGTTGTATCCTCTGTAGTCAGATAGGTACTAAAAGTTCCTGAGGATGTGGTATGGTGGTTGCAGGTTTAGGATTGCCACACGCTTGGTACTGCAGTTGCCATAGACTGCAGTCTTTGCTTATTATCAGTTGGACATTACGCTAGTTTTTTTTCTCTCATTATAAAAAATAAAAACAAATAAACGCTTCACACCCAACATTCCTCACTATGACTTTCTCCTATGTCGGAGGTCCGGAAACACACACAATATACAAGCACAAACGCCCAGACCACGAAAAACATCTATATGGCCAATACAATCTCTGTCGTGTGCGGGGATCGAACCCGCGACCGCCAGCGCAACAACCAATGTTATACAAAAATTTAATTTGTCACTGTGGCTTGATTTGTAACGAATATAAAGAAATGTTAATGTAATACGCATTGCGGTAAGTTTCATTGTTAATTAGTTATTCATACAGAATATAAGGAATATTCATATTCACAACAGCTTCTCTTCAAAGAAACTAGGTGTTTATCAAAATTTGGACTATTACAGTATAATTAATTTTTTAATTATTATTTAACTGGCGACCCGGCCCGGCTTCACACGGTTGCAAAAACTATCAGTGTTCCTCTACTATATTATGCATGTATTACACATAATTATTATAAAACTTCCTCTGGAATCTCTCTATTTACTAAAGAAAACCGCATCAAAATCCGTTGCGCAGTTCTAAAGATCTAAGCATACAGACAGCGGGCGACTTTGTTTTATAATTATATAGGATATACGCTTGCTGTGTTGTTGCTTGTGATGTCAATTTAATACCTAGAATAAATTAATAATGTTTTATTTAATATCCTGCTGTTATTAATTCATGTTTTTTTTTAAATTAAAAGTAGGTATCTACCTATATACCTACTCCTACAAATGTGTATGTTAGCATTGTAAGTTGTACTTTAGCACTAATCCTGTGTATAAATTGTTCCAGCGTGCGTGGAAGAAGATTGCATAGACTGGGAGGGCAAGTCTGTACCTCACGGATTGCTGTACGTGCCCGGGCCCGGTGTGTGCTCAATCTGTGTGTGCTACCACTCCGAACCCATGTGGTGTAAAGCTATTTACTGCGATCCGCCTTATGTAAGTGAATCGGTGTTCTTGAACGACAGATGTTTGTTAATCTATATATATAAAAATCAATTGCTGTTCGTTAGTCTCGCTAAAACTCGAGAATGGCTGGACCGATTTGGCTAATTTTGATCTTGAAATGTTTGTGGAAGTTCAGTGAAGGTTTAAACGGTGAGAAACATAAATAATATGTAACGGAAAATACTAAAAACGACGATTTAATTTTCCAATACAAAATGTTCCTAGCGGGGAAATTTAATGTCTTTTGTCAAAAACGTTGTCAATTGGTTGTCAAATATTTATAGGTGCGTTCAGAAAGTTTTTTGTGTATATTAACAAATACGAGTATACGTAGGTGATACGAAGTTCACCGGGCCATCTACTCTCTTATATTAATTCTGGTTCTTTTGCATTGATATCTATCTAGATATTTCAAGACTCAGATTAAGGTCGGGGAAAAAGTCTTGTCGTATTTTCTAGCAAACATTGCAATAAAATCTTTTTGGATGTATTGTTTGTAACAGGCTGGTTTTCATACCATGAACGGTGACATTTAAAAAATGAAATTAGATATCAGTTTCCCGCCACTTTTCATTTGTTTTTCTCTTCTCCAAAATGGGTGAATTAACGAAGAAATTCGGCACATTTTAAAGTTTTAAATTTTATCGAACAAAATTAAATTATCGAACAAAATTATACATAATTATATTATAATTAATGTAAATAAAGTTTGTAAAATCTTTGAATTTCTATATAAAATACGAAGTAACTATTTCCCCGACCAAATATGTAGATTACTTTCTATCTCAAGCTACAAGCTGAATTCTACACAAGTAAGAACGCCTAAGAAGTTAAATGTTTGAAATTAGGTACCTATATCACACAATATTTCTAGAGAATATTTCATAGACCTACCTACTTATTAGATATTAGTAGAGTATCATAAAATGACATTTTTTTTTTGAAAAATACTCGTATTTCATGTATAATATATATTCGTTAAATATTACTGAAATTTAGTAGATGCCCAATTGCCCATACAAAGATTATACAAAACTGAATACATATTTGTTTACGTGGCATAAAATTTTGCATTATTTTATTCCTTAATTAACCTAAAATTATAATTACAAATGTTAATCATTATAATTTATTTGCAGTTCTGCAAAAACTTCCGTGTCGGTGAGCGCTGTTGCGAATTCGAGTGCCTGGATCCACCTGGAGAAGACAAGAGGTATCGTGAACGACAGCGTCTCCGAGCCCTCATCCTCGCTGGCAACTCATCAGCCCCCTACACGAGACCCTCTCTCCAGATTAAAGCTGGATTCTCGTTGATAGCGATGGCTATCGCAAGATTCGTCTGAAGGACACATGGACGATTTTTTGTGCATTGGTGATGGATTAAAGATCGTGTCTCTTGGTCTTGAGAAAATCCGTCACATATAACTGTCACTAGTCTGTGTATACTCGGATTAAGATATTATCAGCCAGACACGTTGCCAAGTTTAGGTATATCAGTGTAAGATGTGTCACGTCTCAGAACATTGCATAACTTCCAACAACTTAACGTGAAATCTAAAGGGACGCCACGTCACTCAAAATAACGCCTCTAGTCGAGGGAAATATTTATTCGTAATATTCTGTGATTACAAAATGACACTTAAAGATAAGACGGTACGTTTTTATATTTGTCCAATAATAATAAAATTCAATTTAAAAAATTTAATAATTCTTGCTGCAGTTTCTTCTTAAGCACCTCTTTCTCTATGTAAATAAATTGCCAAAGAAAACACCAATTTACCTCTATTTAAATATTTTATAAATTCACTTCAGTTATGATAGGCTTTAAATAGCTAGTCATAATTTAATTACCTAGATACAATTTACATTAATGTAACTTCAAATTTTGTTAGAAAATTTTCAAAAAGGCCATAATAATTAAGTCTTGTACCTATAAAAGAAGTATAGGTATAATATACTAATTTATTTATTAGTCAAAAATAACTAACTAATAAAAAATTCGTGTTTTACTCGAAAGGTTATGATGATCGATTTATTTCGTTAAAAATTGTTTTTCGAATTAAAATAGAATTCCGCAACGTACTCGTATTATGCGGATTTATATCCGATGTTTCCAACTGTCAACAAAATGGCGAACTGCCAACTATAACTAAAAAATCGGTGAAATTTATATTGATTTAAAAGTTTTCAATGTCTGTAAATATTCAAAACGTTTCAGTAAAGCGATATTTATTCATTTAATTTACTTTTTATTATGCAATGAAGTTTTTATTTATTTATGTAGATATTATGTATTGGAAATGTCACCCCGAGTTATTTACGAATTACGTCTGATTAAATTATTTAAGGGTTAGTGCTTTAAGTTAAATAAACAATAATTTATAACAGATAATAATTAGATACAAATATGAAATATTCGGACCAATTTTATGTAAACTTGTAGCCTGGTGTTCGATTGTTTGTTTTACATATTAATTTTCATGTTAAATGTGTCGTCTTGTAGTGAATACGGTCACGTAACGAAATGTTATCCAGAATCCTGACCCTAATCATAATTTAATTTAACTAATGATATAATTTCTTGGTGACACTGGCCACTATTCCGGTTTTCATTTCGGAACAAAACCTATGAATAGAACAGCTAGTTACAAAACAATGTAATCCATTAAAACATACGCAATAACAGAATTAATGAATTATACAATGTGCGTCTTCAATGTATATATATTATTATACTTGACTGTACTTGTATTTATGATTATATAATTATTATAATATAGTGCGATAGAGGTCCATAAGGAGGTCAAAAATATGTAATAAGTTTAACTAACATTGTCTACTACTGTGGGTATTGTATACCAATGGACAAGATGTCATGTCACAATGTATGCTACTTTTTTTACTTAAATGCCATTGTTGGTTCTTCATTCATGAATATTTTTTGGGAATAACATAAAACTACGTAATCAAGCGCAACTATTTTTAGGAGTGCATTATTCATATTTATTTATCAAGAAAAACACACAAAATTATAACTAAAACTACATGTTTTTCCATTCCATATAATCTGTGACTTAGGAACTGTAGTGGAGACATACGTCGAAAGTATACTACAGATCATTAAGGCTGACATTTTTCGGTTTGGCTGTGCGCTCATTAGGAAAATGATTTGTGACTAAACTGTTTGTCTTTCAAACATTTTGTACATCATTAATACAACAAATCTATTTAAGTGTTTTATTAATGTTGTGCGGCGTGCGCAGTTTGCAGCTTTCGCTTACTAACTATTCGTTGCAGCAAAGAGCAAACTAAAGATCATTCCTCATAGTTTGATCCATTCGGGGGCAAAGTCACTCAATTAGACTGTGTTTTGACTGAATATTAATCATAGGTATTACGTCCATGATATTAATTGACTCGGAAGCAGCTGACAGTAGCGGAACCATTTATTTAAAGCGTACAGTCCTTAAAATCAGTTAACGGAATAGATTTTTATTTGTATTTATCATCTATATTTAATAAACTACAACATTTGTGTAGATATGGACCATCATGTTGTGAAGACATTGTCAGTCAAGCGTCAAATACCAACGTATGCTTATTATAATGTTAATCTGTGTGCCTTACACTGTTACACAGCCCTCGGGATAACACTCGAAAAAAAAAACGTAATTTATCTATAGTTTATTCCCATTAAAAAATAGCGACTATTCGTTTCCACTTACGCCCTTTACTTCCATTAGTTAATATTAAAACGGCGTTCTTATTTACAGTGATTAAATTGGTAAAGGGGCGCAAAGCTGGGTATAAAAGTCACTATTATCTTAACGCGAATAGACTACAAGTTTTTTCTCTATTTTACATTATATAAAATGTGATATTATAAAGTAGATATTAACGCATATACTTAATGAAAGAATTAATAAATTCTTAACTTCTTAATGAATCATGTAGATAGGCACTTAAAAATTTTAGCTTTAGATTACTCGTGTCATATCATCGGCTATTAGTTTAGGTGTACTGCTCACTGTGTCATAAACATAGTAACAATTTCGCGTTAGAATTTATTGGGTAAAATTCACTCCAATGTTTTTAAGTTAATAAAGTTGTTACTATGCCTTTGATCGCAAGTAAACGCCTAGTCTTAGAATTTAATATAATTATAAACAGAGCGATGCAATAGATTTTTATAGATACATTTCTTTTAAGCTAAATTATCTTTATGTTCTTTCATAAAAAGCCATATTACATATCAAGACTTTCCAGAGACATTAGTGGCAATCAAACTTAAGAGCCATAACTTTTAAAAAATACTGTCGTTATTTAAAAGACCATGCAAAAAAGTAATTGATAATTGTGTTTGCTAGCAAATGAAAAAAAACCGACTTCAATTACATCGACAAGTAATACAGTAAGTAGACGAATAAAATTAACAAACATACTAGTCGTCACTACGATTTTCGAGGGTTCCCCTCGATTTCTCTGGGATTCCATCATCATATTATCCTGGTTTCCTTATCATGCTACTACCCCTGTGATATCGCCTTTCCAACAAAAACCCCAACATACATAAAATAGCTATATATATGTATTATACATATATACGGTCGAATTGAGTAACCTCCTCCTTTGCACTTTAATTTTCTTTTATAACATTTTAATTGTTTAATAAAGTATTTAAACAAAAAAAATCACAATAGGTACACAACAAGTAGGTATTAAAGTTGGTAATATGGCTTTGAATTAAAAGAACGTTGTAGAATAGTTAATGGACTTAATGGCAATAAAAGCATATAGTCGAAAGGAATGACGTCCCGTAAAATTAGTAGTGAGTTTTGAATTTTACATTTAATTAAAGACTAAATCTACATAGCTGTATAGCGTGACCAAATATTTGATCTAGGTCATAGGCGCAGTAGCTTCGACAATAAAAATAATCACCACACAAGAAATGTGTTAGTATAAACACGACATTTACTTTATAAAATTTTGTTATTTGGCTTAAACATTTAGAATTTTAGATATCGTCATTACATATCAAATTAATCAAAATAACATCCAGAGTAATTGTGATATAAGAGATTGTGTTTGTTTTTAAAATATTTGTCATCAAATTATTTACGAAATCCAAAATTATAAAGATTGATGTGTAATATATAAAATATAAATAGGTCCTACTTATTTTACGATAAAATAAAAATCAAGGAAAAGTTAATAATGATTGTGTCGAAACTGTTTTCTGCAAAATGTTTAATTCATTATGACTAGTTATTCTATGGCTTATGATTTTAGAATAATATATTATTTTTTATATTCCAACTTTTCGATCCTTGAAAAATACCGGCACGGTCTAAGTATATAGGTATAGAAAAATCGGCCAAGTGCGAGTCGGGCTCGCGCACGAAGGGTTCCGTACCACTGACTAGGTAAACAACAGTAGGTACACTAATTTCATATTGTAACCTTTTTTTTAGTTTGTCTTGTCCTGGTAAGCAAAAATAAGCAAAAATGGCGTTTTTTTGTATGGGAGCCCCCCTTAAATATTTATTTTATTTTAATTTTATTAGGTACTTATTATTAAAGTAAAAATACAACTGAGTATTTTGTGAATAATTATTTCAAGTGCCTCCCTGTTGCCATTATTGATATCGAGCAAAAAACAGCATAAAAATCACGTTTGTTGTATGGGAGCCCCCCTTAAAAATTTATTTTATTTTGTTTTTAGTATTTGTTGTTATAGCGGCAACAGAAATACATAATTTGTGAAAATTTCAACTGTCTAGCTATTGCGGTTCTTGAGATACAGCCTGGTGACAGACAGACGGACGGACGGACAGCGAAGTCTTAGTAATAGGGTCCCGTTTTTACCCTTTGGGTACGGAACCCTAAAAACATGCTTTTTAAAAGAAAGTAGTTTTATTTACATAAGAATCGCATTTTATTTGTTTCAAGAATTCCCATAAATCCACAAAATAAATATAGGTATCCACTTAACAAGTTAACATAATATACCTACTAATAACGAATAATATTTTAATTCAAAAAATAAACGGTGAAAATAAAATTACGTTGTTTTTTTTTTAAAATAAGATTGTATAAATAACGTAATTTTCGTTCATTCTGCAATAAGTTGTAAAAATCAGTAATGCTAGATGTACAGTTAGTTTAAGGACATTCGACCTTAATTACATTTTTATTGCAATTTTTACTAATAATCTAATTATACCTGACTTTTTTTTATAAAATGGCATATTTTTCGTAAATAGCTCATGAGCCTACGAGTTTTGTGTATTTTAAATCCTTAAAAAATACAAAATGTTACTTAAGGGGGTGGGACAATGGGGGGGCATCATGTTCCGGGCGCTACTCACAAAGGAGCGCCAAATAAATGGTCCTCAAAACAATAAATTGCTGGACATATATTATATGATTTTCGAATGGGAGGTGAGGGGGGGGCTACAAAAGTATTGTACCCCGGGCGCGAGCTTTAACTTTTAAGCTCGCTACGTCACTGTAGGTAAAATTGTAAAAAATTTAACTGGACTATTTTTAAAACTACCTGATAATCTCTCTGTGTAATTGTGACATTAATTTATCATTTCTTTTTTGAAGTTATACTTGTTGTTTTTTTTTTTTTTAATTTTGCCATTAAACGAAATAAATGATTAATAATATTGACAATATATTGTGAAATTATTCTGCTATTTTTATACATACTGCATTCACAATCATGGGCTTAAAAATATTGATTTCAAAATATGAAACCATAATGTACCTTACCTAATTGTAAGTATTGTTTATGAATATGATAATTGATTTGACATTGAATGAACTGTGTGAGAATATACATATTTTTTAAATTATTACAATTGTAAATACATGCAAATAAATAATTAGCTCAAATAAATCCTAGTTAAGATTTTTTTTGTTTCATTTATAAATAAATAACCCAGACTTAGGGCAATAATCTAACCCACAGGCAACGTAGCGGAAAGTGAGGTCATTGCACACTGCGTCATCGGGCTAGGGCTATTTATCTAACAATAGACATGGATATAAAAAAAAATCAAAAACAAGAATCATATGTCTGAAAAATAAAAATTGCCAATAAACAGAGTACTGTTTTTATGCCTTAATTAAAAAAAATTTCTAAAGTAATGTTTTATGTTTAATTGCTATTTTTCTTTAGACTTTTGAACCAGCTGAGACAATATCTGCAGCTGGCAACAATTTGTAGTTGAGTAAGTTGTGATAGTAAGCCCTTTCTTTTGATCAATTTCAAAATCATCTGTGCCTGTTTGACATTATTTAGTCATTCATACTAAAAAAAAAGAAGAAAAGATTATTGTTGATAAACTAACAACAATAAAGCAGGCGACATTTAAATACAAATAGAAATAAAACTTCAATAATATAAAAATTAATGTAAATACTTTATTTATGGAATAAATATTTGAATGTAATCTCTTAAAACTAATTGGAATAACTTCACCACCTCAAACCCTTCTCGTGTAAATCTTTCTTTGCTTCTTCTATTTCGGCCATTAATGCATCAGCTTCATCAGTGCAATTATTGAAAGTAAAGGTTCTGTATAATACTACAGTAACAGCGTACAAACCGAATAGACCAACAAATATGATTGGTGAAACAAAAATAATATCCATATTCTCTTCAATGAATTTATGTTTTACGTAGCCTCCGACGAGTGAATACCATACCGCTAGCACTGCTGAAGTCACCGATATCCATTCTAGAAGTTTCGTCATTGTCCTGTAATAATAAAAGGAACTGTTCTGTTATTTATCAATTTAATATGCGGTGTCTGAAGTCTTAACATACTACATAACCTATATTTCTTGTAACTTAATTATAAAGTGTAAATAAATTCCTTAATAGTGTACCTGTTAAGTTAACTGTAAAATTCAATAAAAATTATGTATGTACTTTTTTAAATAATTGCAGAAACACTTGTAAAACCCTAAACCGAATCATCAATCAACATTTATTTTGAAACATTTGTCATTTGTCAAAATCATGAAGTGTCAAACCGACGTCATGTCAATACTTTGACTACGTTCCACCTAAGGTCCGCAACTCCAACAACCACGACCGCTGAGACTTTCGTTGCCACTAACGTAAAAACCCCACTAATTCATTATCTCTCATTCTTTTCATTAAAAAAAGGAACGATAAATTCATGGAAATCAATAATAAATTAAGTTTTACACCAATCCATGCGAAAAATATAGTCAACCCCCACATCTGCATGTTTTTTATCATGCCACCATTGAGAGCACACAGCCAGCAGCACTCAAATATGCGTTCCACCTTTAAAATTGTGGAACGATAATTTCAACGGTCGTTTTCGGTTGCGTTGCGGGGCTTAAGTGAAACGTACCTGATCGTGTGATGTGTGAAATGTGTCCATTGTCCATTCCAGTTTACCAACCCTACTGTTTTAACAGTAGATTTGCTGTTTTTACATTGATGTCCCTATTTTCTACTTTTCTATTTCATTCATAATTTTTACTGTTTTTCAATTAGCGTTCAGTGTCACCTATTGATATATATTTTTTTAACCAATATAAAATACACAATTAAACTATACACACTAAATCCGAAATAACCGAATAGCGATTGCTACTTATTTGAAGCCACAAAAAAGCACATAAAGAACTTTAACAACAATATGTAAGATTTTAAGAAAGAAAATGACTGAAAAAACTTAAGATGAGGCAATTGAGGATGAAAGGGGAAAATAATTTTCATTTGATTTTTGTTTTTTATTATGTTGTGATCAATATTAAAAAATATAACAATGTATGTGAGCCCCGATAACTAATAAAAGTATTAAGTATTGTTTTAATTGTACGAGGAAAGTATGAAATCTGCCTTTTTTTACTTTACCTACTGTTTTCTGCTGTTTTTTTATTGCTGAGCTGCTGTTTTTGAGTTTCTTCGGGTTGGCAACACTGATCCATTCTCCATTTATTTGAGCATTTGGCAATTGGCAGCATTTGGTTTGGGTTGACGATTATTTGACGACTTGACGTCTTTGACGTATGTTACAAATTTTGAAATATACATCTTTACAATACAATCACATGGAATTAAAAACAAATCATATTTCTTTGAATTCTTTGTAATCAATCTTTAATTGTAAAATAATCGTATAACAATATGGATGAAATTGACGATAAGTTTTACTACGTATTTAGTTCATCTTTGAAGCACAAAATACAGATAAAAATGTGAGTATACCTACTACTAGAATTATTCAAAATCTACACATTGACTTTCTATTGTGTACTGCAGCTAATTACCCTATTTTCCGTTCCGGGGGTAAGGGTTCGATTTCCGCCTTGAGTCCTAATGTAATTTACATATTAGGTAAATATGTATTGTATATACAAAAATAGTATGTCAGTCGGGTGTATAAAACAAATGCATTATTTCGCCCATCTTAGGAACATAATAATATGACCACATATTAAAAACAATTTATTGCTTTTATTCTTTATTGAACATAAATAATTATGCCTGTTTTCAAAGAAAAACTGAAATTAACTTAAATTTACATAGACAAGTGTAACAATATATATTATTAGGTAGGTATAACTAAAAAACTGCTCGTCTGTCTCGCTCAAATATAAATGTGACCACATGTCAAGCACCAGTATTCAAATAAAAAAGAATCATCAAAATAGGCACAATCAGTAAAAAGTTATTGAGTTAACACAATTAAAAAAAAAAAAACAATTGCATTGAGTACCTTCTCTTTGTCTTAAAGTCGGTTAAAAAATATTCTTACAAACCTATTTAAGTAGAATATAACAAAGCCGAACTTATCTAAGAGTGATCGTATTTTTAATCGACTTCCAAAAAAGTAGAAAGGTTCTCAATTCGATTGTATTTTTTTGTATGTATGTTAGATCAACACTTTTGACTGAGTGGACCGATTTCGATGAATTTTGTTTTAATTGATAGGTGTTGCGTGTCATGTGGCCCCATTTAAATTTCATTGAGAATTGACAAGTACTTTTAGAGTTATATCTAATAAAGTGTATTTACGTGACTATTTTTTTCGTCTACCTACGTTGTTACTTGTCGACGTAATTGAAGTCGGTTTCTTTTTCGTTTAAACACAATTATTCTTTCCAGCGGTACTCTTGAAGGCACACGACCTAAACCTGAGTATGACAAGCTACTGTCAGACCCCATGCTCAAATTTTCGGGACTGTACCAAGAAGGCTGCTCAGATTTGTATGTAAAGTGCCAAATCCTAAGTGACGGATTGCCAGTCTCGCTGCCAGTCATGACTTCTTACAAACCCTTCACCAATAGATGGAAGTAAGTATTACATGTTGAAAATTATATATATTAATTTAATTTATTTATTTAATTAATGTACCAATCTATACATATAATAAAATGGTAGAAAAGTCAAAACTGTACATTGAATATTTTTTTAAAAGAATACTTGGGGTGTGATCTACAATCGATACCGAAGCCAAAAATATAGTTTTTAGAATTTTTGTCTGTTTGTCTGTTTGTCTGTATGTATGTCCGGGATAAACTCAAAAAGTACTGCATGGATTTACTTCAAATTGGCACGAATATTGTTAAGAAGTCGGGTCAGAACATAGGCTATATATTATCACGCTATCACCTACGGGGAACGAGCAGTGAACCTTTACTTCTTCAAATGTATGTCCGGGATAAACTCAAAAAGTACTGCATGGATTTACTTCAAATTTGGCACGAATATTATTAAGAAGTCGGGTCAGAACATAGGCTACATATTATCACGCTATCACCTACGGGGAACGAGCAGTGAACGCACGCAGACGACGTCGCGGGCAGCAGCTAGTAGTACAATAAATGTATAACAACTTAATTTAAACATTTAAATCCCTGTTACATACACTTTATGAGACTAACAATCACCTATCAAAGCTTACAAAATTACTCGATTCAGCCTGTAATATCCCACTGTTGGGCATAGGACTCTTCCCCATGTAGGAGAAGGATCGGAGCTTAATCCACCACGCTGCTCCAATGCGGGTTGGCGGATATATTCCCTACTACGAGTAACGATCGCTATCAGGTGTACATGATAACAACGACAATACATAACAATATATAACAATGGGGAGACCCACATGGACTGCACAAACACTCAGACCACGGCAAACATCTGTATGGCCAATACAAATGTTGTCGTGTGCGGGGATCGAAACCGAAAACGCCCATGCAACAGCCAATCGCAATCCAGTGCTGTGACCGCTGCGCCAACGCGGCGTCGCAAAAAATTACTCATAATAACATAAAATACTAAATATGACAAGATAAAAACACATATATTTTATTGTGGCCTACTAATAGTACAATCACTTTTGACATGGAGGTAGATTGAAAATAAATAAAAACAACGAAATATTGAAGTTATTAATATTAGCATTAATTGACCTCTTCAATGGCATCTCACAGATGAATAACTTATTTGTATTGTACTAATTAGTTATATCTTTACTCTAAATCAAAACAAAATCCAATTTTTTTTTTCTTTTTTTTAAGAAAAGCTTTGGTCGCTTAGCGACTATGTCAGCCCCATTGATCTGCATAACACAATTACTGCACTCTTTAATCTGCTCTATTTAATCCAACTAAATTAACATGTACCTTTTTAACCGACTTCCAAAAAAGGAAGAGGATGTTAACTCAGAACTTTTGAATGGGTGGACTGATTTCGATGATTTTTGTTTTAATCGAAAGGTAGTGCGTGTCATTTGGTCCCATTTAAATTTATTTGAGATCTAACAAGTACTTTTCGAGTTACATAACTAATAATGCTTTTTTACTTGACAATTTCTTCGTCGACCTACGTTGTATTATACCGCATAACTTTTTACTGGGTTTACCGATTTTGATGATTTTTAATTTAATCGAAAGCTGATGTTTATCATTTGGTTACATTTAAATTTCATCGAGATCTGATTACAACTTTTTGAGTAATCTTTGATAACGCGTATTTACTTGACTTTTTTTTCATCTACCTACCTTGTATTACTTGTTGATGTAATTGAAGTCGGTTTTTTTTCGTTTGCGAGTAAACACAAATAATTATTTGGCTGTTAAAAACTAGTTTTATACCAATGCTTGACCAATTTTCTAACATTTATGGCTGAATTACTGTTAAAAAAATTTTGCCCAATGTTTTCACTTTTCAACCGTTATAGTATTCCTCGATAAAATGTAATAAATGATTTCTTTTTCAATCTACTATTGACAGCGAGTATTACGTATAAAAAATTAAAACAGTAATGCAATTGCATCAAGCTAATTAATTGCTATCAACATTTAATTATTGTGAATGATTGCTTTTTAATTTATCTTTCGTATGCGTCATTACTCATTATATAAAAATAATATATAAATAACTATAACAGCTACTTTATTGTGTACTAGCGACCCGCCCTGGCTTTGCACGGTTGCAAAAACTGTCACTCTTCTACTATATTATGCATGTATTATACATATAAACCTTCCTCTGAAATCACTCTATTTACTAAAGAAAACTGCATCAAAATCTGATGCGTTTTCCACCATTTCAACCAACACTATCTTTGTATCCTATTTTTGTCTATATGGAAAAAGATGCCTTTGCCCAGCAGTCGGATGTTACAGGTTGAAGACTTGAAGTGTTATGCGTGAATTGCTATTAACTATACTAATATTATAATTGTGTTTGCTCACAAACGAAAAAAAACCGACTTCAATTACATCGACAAGTAATACAACCTAATAAGACGAAAAAATAGTCGAGTAAATATGCGCTATTAAAGATTACTCAAAAAGTTGTAATCAGATCTCGATCTAATTTAAACAAGACGTTGAAGTGTTGGATTGTCCATTTACATAAATCATATTTTTTCACTCGGCTGTAACCGCGGGGCGCAGCTAGTGCTAACTTTAATTCAATAAAGATAAACATTTTTAACGAGTGGTATCAATTACAAAATTTACTTATGCAAAGGGTTTAATTACATACAAAAATTTCGAATTCAGGCTGAAGCTGAACATCCTATATATATATATATATATATATATATATATATATATATATATATATATATATATATATATATATATATTATTAGTATAATCTGTGTTAAGAATTATCAGCCAACCTACCCCATGATACAATATATAATTTTGGCACAACTTCTATATGAAAGGGTAGACATCTTAACAACAAAAACAATCATACAAAACCAATCAAGGATATGAGATGCTGTATATGAAATTAAGTATATGTGAGATATGTGTGTATGTGTATGTATGATGAGTGTATGTGTGTGTGTGTGTGTGTGTGTGTGTGTGTGTGTGTGTGTGTGTGTGTGTGTGAGTGAGTGTGTGTAAGAGTTTAAGCTGTACGTGTATCGGCTCAAGGTGAGTACAAGAGCGTACAACTTAACCAATTGAAATGTATTGTTCCAGTTGGAACGAATGGGTGACCCTGCCGGTGTTCTACAGCGACCTGCCTCGCAACGCCATCCTCGCGATGAGCATCTACGACTGCGCGGGCCCGGCGCAAGTGTTGGTGGTGGGCGGGACCACCATCTCTGTGTTCGGCAAACACGGCATGTTGAGACAGGTGACTATTACACTTTTTTTTTCTTTTTTGAAGTGAAACTTCTTTAGGCGCGTGGGGGTTAAAATTTGAGTGACCCGTAAAGCAGCAACGTCATGACGTTCAGTACTTGGATGGGTGACCGCCTGGGAACACCGCGTGTATTTTAAATTCGTTTTTTTTAATTAGTTTGCCAAAGAAGTTTCACTTCTGACATGTGTACTTTTTCGCTCGCAATTTTTTTTATTTTTCTTAGAACCCAACGCTATATGTATACTAATACATTTCCTTGAAAAGCCCGTTGGTGCAGTGTGCAGTGACCCTGCTTTCTGCTTTATGTTGGTATGGTATGGTATGGTAACACGGGCTGATTTCCGCAATTCGACGACTAGGCGCCTGTTTTGCGCTTTATGTTGCGTTTTCATCGAAAAAAATAATTATGTAGCTATATCAGCCAGTTATCTATATTAATATAATACGAGCATTAAGTTGCTTAGCTTAGGAACAGATGACCGTGTGTATGTTAAAAGATTCTTATCTCGAAAACGAGTGTGCTTTAGACCACACGACTAAAGTAAAACTTTCTATCTTCACTAACTTATATCTCCCTCTCAACTTCCGTTTGCCTCGCCCGATCACACTTTTCGTAACGTTCTCGTCACGCATTCACCAGCCTACTCCCCGTAAAGAAATTTTACTTCAAAAATTTCTTAATACGATTCTCAATTTAAAAGTATTAAAAAGTATACCACAATATTACAGGCTAACTTAACGTGCGTTTTTTTTTTTGTTGTGATTTTCGTTCCATAAAACTATAAAAATACTGAATTAATTAATCTCAAAAACTAAATATATGACGTCATAAGTTGTGTAGTGTGTTCGCGCTATTGACGGTGATCCTTTTCGCTCCATGTTCGATTCCCACCCCGATTCTGGATGTAATATAAATATAATTTTATATTATTGATTTATCTATACTAATATATAAAGCTGAAGAGTTTGTTTGTTTGTTTGTTTGTTTGTTTGTTTGTTTGAACGCGGTAATCTCTGGAACTACTGGGCCGATTTTAAAAATTCTTTCAGTGTTAGATAGCCCATTTATCGAGGAAGGCTATAGGCTATGTGTCATTACGCTAAGATCAATAGGAGCGGAGTCCACGCCGACGAAGTCGCGCGCAGAAGCTAGTACCATATAAAAGATCAGTCGAAAAATAATGGGTATTTTTAGTTTCATCGAGTATTACATAAAAATTATACGGAATAGAGGTGGACTAAAAAAAATAACCCCTTAATTTATGGGGCAAACTTTGTAGGTCCGGGGCGGTGTATCTTAAAATACGCAACTGCCTACAAATATGTATGTAAGAAATACAGACAAAGTTGTGCGTGTCAGCTAGTAATCGATAAAATGTTATTAATATGAGTAATAAATTACATTGTAACCGATGTTAGGTATGTTTATGCATAATTCTTTACGTGCCGCCCGTGACTCCATACGTGTTATTTTTCCGTGACATACATACATACATCAAATATTTTATATATTTGATATTTATAATGAACTAAATATCATTAAGATACCCATTCGGGTGTAGTGGTTGAGAGATCGTTTCTCGCTCGGAGTGAACATTTTGTATTTGTACAAAACTTTGTTCTTGGTTTGAGTCAGTGGCGTAGCGTGAAGGGTGCCAGATGGGGGGGGGGGCATGACCCCAGGTGGCACAAAAAAAACTTTTCAATTGACAAAAAAGTTAATTCCAAATCGCGTCCGCAATGTAACAAATATAAAAAATACAGTACAATTGAGAACCTGCTCATTTATTGAAGTCGGTTAATGAACAAAATGAAAACTGTGCTTGCAAGTTTGCAAGCAATTAAACTTAAATTAAATGAATAAACGTACGTTAATGTTTAACAATTTGTCTAAATAATTTGTTCTTTCTATTTTTTTTTTAATTATCCCATATGTTATGCTATTAAAATAAAATAGTTTTTATAACATTTAGCAATGTTTTTTGTTATTATTTTTTTTACAAACTTCATTGATACTCCGCTCCTGTTAATCGTAACGTGGCGTATCCTATAGGCTTCTCGATAAACAAACTATTGAACACTAAAAAGATTTTTTTTTTAATGGAGCCGGGAGTTCCTGAGAGTAGAATAATATTAGAATAAACAAACATACTTACATAATTTTATTTATTGAAAAAAAAACTAATGTGCTTTATCTCTCTTTCTATTTTCACTGAATTATATCTCAACTTCCGTTCGCTTCGCTCGATCACACTTTTCGTAACGCTCTCGTCACCCATTCACCAGCTTACTTGCCAAGTCAAGCGTGCGTAAAGGAATTTTACTTCAAAAATCTCATCTTAACAGACATCGTCATGTCTGGGATATCTATACTAATATTATAAGTACCTGGGTGACCGAGCCTAGCTCGGTATTTTAATTTTTTTTTTTTTTGTTTTTTTTTTTCTCGGTATTTTTATATTTTAATTTTATTTAAATAATAAATCACGAGTGAAATTAAAAAAAAAAAAGACAAAAAATTTATATGGAGACTGAGATTCGAACCCGGGTCAATACGATTTGACACCCGCCGATTTCCTAATTACGCTATTAGAGCTATGATGACAGTAGTGAAATTAAGCTTCGTATTCTAATGATATTTTTTTCATTGCCTAAAAACAGGGATAAAACGACATTTTTTTTAAATGAATCCTAGCTAGATCAATTTTTTTCCCCCGAAATCCCCTGCATACGATAATATATATTTCACGAAAATCGTTGGAGCCGATTCCGAGATTCAGATTCTATATATATATATATATATATATATATATATATATATATATATATATATATATATATATATACAAGAATTGCTCGTTTAATAGTATAAGATATTATAAAGCTGAAGAGTTTGTTTGTTTGTTTGAACGCGCTAATCTCAGGAACTACTGGTACGGTTTGAAAAATTCTTTCAGTGTTAGATAGCCCATTTATCGAGGAAGGCTATATATCATCACGCTAAGACCAATAGGAGCAGATCACCAATGAAGAATGTTTCGGGGTATTTTGAGAGCTCCCGCTGCGTGCGCTGCGTAAACAGTTAAAGTTTTGAAAGAATCATGTACGACAGAATTGTTCCTATTCCACGCGGACGAAGTCGCGAGCAGAAGCTAGTTTATCAAAAAGTGGAATGCACTCAACTGGATCAGTGGTCCTGCAACCTCGCGAGTAGGCAGTGAACTCTCTATCTTTAATTTTATTTATTTATACAAACACTCGCCAACAATTACATGTTAAATATAAATAATATTATAAAACGCGTAACAATTGAAAGTGTAGTATTAATCGATATAAATTAAATTAAACATAAAAATCATAAATTAAAAATATATTTTTTTTTTTTAATTCATAAAAATAAAAAGTATCAAACTATCCATAAATTTAAAAAAAAGAAATTATTTGATGTGAAATGAAATAAAAAAACAGAGTAAAAACAAAATTAAAGTTTTTTTTTGTCTAAATGTCAAAATAAAATATGAAAACGATAAAACTTCTTCGGTTCCAAGTTTAAAAAAATAATAATGGGCAAATCGTCAAGTAAGTTACGTGTGGTCGAGAAGTGGTCACAGTTCGTGTCTAAGGTTCGTTTTGTGTTCAAAAAGGGCATGTTCGACCTACGTGTGTGGCCCGGCATGGAGGGGAGTGAGAAGACACCAGGGAAGGCGCCTGACAAAGGGGAGGAACAAATGCAGAGATTGGCTAAACTAGCTAAGAAACATCGGAACGGACACATACCAAAGGTAAGAAAGGGTCTAGCAGGATAAGATAGGGGCAGCGGCCCCAGAAAGATAATTTGAAAATAACTTATGTGGTAACATTGGCGAGGTACAAACTTACCGTTGACACAATTTCAGCCTCTCATTTCGTTGCGTTCTGGAGATAATTGGTCAAATAGGCGCTAGAAGGGGTATTTTTTAAAACTTTTTTTTTCAAAAACTATTGTAGCTACACTAATGAAACAAAAACTATTTATTAGAAGAAATATTAGTCTACATTATATATTTTTTATAGAATTTTTATATCGCATTTACTAGTAAAAAAAAATAAAAAAAAATTTTTTCATGATTTTTTTAAAAGTTCGCGCAAAGGTACAATCACAAAAAAAATATATAATGTAGCTTACTACATCTAGTATTACTACCAGAAAGTGCAAAAATAAAAAATGGGTGCAACACTTTCAAAAAAAATTAAAACCTCTTATGACAGTCATGGGTACTGTATTAGACTTTACATTTCTCTCTTGATTACATTTTTTTTAATAATCAACACCATTATAATATGAGTATTCTGTTAAAATAAACTAAAAATATTAAAGGTAGTAGTCAAAAATGTAAGTTCGACGTTGATTTTGACAACAGCAACTTTTTATATGAACAAGTCGAAACTTATCGTTTCCAGCTAGTCGTATGTGCACACTGTGTATTGTTTTGTATACTTGTCATTTCTATGGCCCTAATAATACAATAGCTCGACTACAATTAGTGAGGCGTATTATTTTGGAATATATTTTGTTTTTAAATATATACTGTTGCACTGTGTTTTAGTGAGTAAATGTACACGAAGTATGTCTGGTTAATGTAAAAATTGTACTAAGTTTTTACACAAAGATAACAAGTATAGAAAAGGTATCAAAACTGAAAATGGAGCTAAAGGAAACAGTGACTATTTCAAGAAGAGTATCTGGGTAAGGTAAGCGACATTATATGCAATAAATGTCGCTTAAGTTTCTTCAAACAGGCAACCTTAACTTCAAAGCTTACCGTGAGCGATACTGATAGGGACAGTAATTCTATGAAAGTTGAATCTGTAGATACAAGTTATGATGATTTTATGTGTCGCATTAAACAGATAATGAAATGCCTATTCCACGAGTAGTGTCAACACATAGTTTTTGCATAATATGTCGAATCGAAGTAAATCTCTTAAAAGGCGGTGTGACGTTTTCGAAAAAAAAAAATGATTTTGATACCCAATGGTGATCGTTGCTGCAATGAACATATGATTGATTATAGAATTTACGAAGACGATTTGTCCTACTTAAGCAATAATTCTAATACAAGTAAAATTAGTAAATCAGAATTACTTAATTTTCTGAATTGACTTGGCCAAATATCTAATTTAACATTGTTCGATCGAACGTAAAATTGATTGTAAGAAAATTAACTTAAATCTCTGACAGGTATTTGTTATCTTTGCGTAAAAACTTAGTACAATTTTTACATTAACCAGACATACTTCGTGTACATTTACTCACTAAAACACAGTGCAACAGTATATATTTAAAAACAAAATATATTCCAAAATAATACGCCTCACTAATTGTAGTCGAGCTATTGTATTATTAGGGCCATAGAAATGACAAATATACAAAACAATACACAGTGTGCACATACGACTAGCTGGGAAACGATAAGTTTCGACTTGTTCATATAAAAAGTTGCTGTTGTCAAAATCAACGTCGAACTTACATTTTTGACTACTATCTTTAATATTTTTAGTTTATTTTAACAGAATACTCATATTATAATGGTGTTGATTATTAAAAAAAATGTAATCAAGAGAGAAATGTAAAGTCTAATACAGTACCCATGACTGTCATAAGAGGTTTTAATTTTTTTTGAAAGTGTTGCACCCATTTTTTATTTTTGCACTTTTTGGTAGTAATACTAGATGTAGTAAGCTACATTATATATATTTTTTGTGATTGTACCTTTGCGCGAACTTTAAAAAAAATCATGAAAAATTTTTTTTTTATTTTTTTTTACTAGTAAATGCGATATAAAAATTCTATAAAAAATATATAATGTAGACTAATATTTCTTCTAATAAATAGTTTTTGTTTCATTAGTGTAGCTACAATAGTTTTTGAAAAAAAAAGTTTTAAAAAATACCCCTTCTAGCGCCTATTTGACCAATTATCTCCAGAACGCAACGAAATGAGAGGCTGAAATTGTGTCAACGGTAAGTTTGTACCTCGCCAATGTTACCACATAAGTTATTTTCAAATTATCTTTCTGGGGCCGCTGCCCCTATCTTATCCTGCTAGACCCTTTAGAATGTAAATTATTAGCTAGGCAGCTGTAGCCTATTGACAACATGTCATCTACGGCTATTTCGAACAGGGTAGTACAATAATAAAATAATAATAGTACGCTAATAAAAGATTAGATTATTAATTTAGAAATAAAAAAAAAATATTTCGGCATAATAAGGATACTATCTATACACTTAATGAATGTCAAAAAAAACTACATTTTTAACTATCAATAAGTCATGGTATCAACATTAGGTACATTACAGACTTTGGTAATGTACCCAGTGTTATCGTTATCCAGCAATTTTTAAGAGTAAATTATTCCATTTAATGACATTTTTGTGTGTAAGCATCGACTCATCTATACTAATAATGTATAAAGCTGAAGAGTTTGTTTGTTTGTTTGTTTGAACGCGGTAATCTCTGGAACTACTGGGCCGATTTGAAAAATTCTTTCAGTGTTAGATAGCCCATTTATCGAGGAAGGCTATAGGCTATGTGTCATCACGCTAAGACCAATAGGAGAGGAGTCCACGCCGACGAAGTCGCGCGCAGAAGCTAGTATCTCATAAGAAGTGAATGTATGACGATGTTGCCGCAGCGCTCTCAGCACGAACATTTGTATTTGTCGTCTATGTGTCGTGGTCTGGGCGTTTGTGCTTGTGTATTGTGTGTGTTTCCGGACCCCCGACACAGGAGGTAAAATACTACTTGGGGCCGTTGAGTGTGAAGCGTTATTGTTATGATTATTATTTTATTTATTTATTTATTTATACTTTATTGTACACCACAAAAATATTACATGTAAAGCATAAAATTATTACAGACTGTGAAGTACAATGGGCGGACTTATGGCTAATTAGCCATTTCTTCCAGACAACCCAGACATTTTAACTGTTTTTCATTTAAAACATTTATTAATTTAAAATAACCGTTAAATATGAACGCTTTATCACTAGTCTGAAAAGTAGGTCAATACTATTTACTATAAGAACAATCATAGTTTTTATTTATATATAAACGTATATACAGTATAAATGGATTTCATTTTTATCTATACTTCTATACTAATACATATTATATAAAGAGGAAAGATTTGATTGTTTGTTTGAATAGGCTCCGAAACTACTGAACCGATTTGAAAAATTCTTTCACTACACTGTCCGCAGGTGACATAGGCTATATTAAATTTTCAAAAAAAAATAGGAAAGAAAAGATATTTTGAAATTTTTGTTAAATACCCGTGTGAAGCCGGAGCGGTATGCTAGTTGATTATAAATTTAAACAACAAAAAAAAAACTAATTTTTAAACAGTTTGTTTTTTAGATCTTAACATTATTGATTGTTTCGAAAAAAAAAAACACGAAATCACATACCGATTAGATTATTATTATTTTTTCAATTTTGCAATAAATAAAATACTTTTAGAGCATTTTTTATTTTCGATCTCAACATTAATGATCTTTTTCGACAAAAAAAAAACTTATAAAAATTAAAATTTTCCTCGATATTTTTTGAAGTGAAACTTCTTTAGAATCGTTGTGATTTCAAACCGGAAGGCAACGAAAAAACGACAGGGAAGTGCGCGCCGCAGTGCGGCCGGGCCGCGCTGCAAGCCGCTAATTTTAAATTAGTTTTTTTTTATTAGTTTGCCAAAGAAGTTTCACTTCTATTGTGTGTGAATCGCACACACACCTTGTTTTTTGCAATTTTCAAGTCGGCTAAAATAACATTGTTTCCAGGTGGACTGGCTCGATCGACTGACGTTCCGTGAGATTGAAATGATCAACGAGAAAGAGAAGCGGAACTCAAACTATATGTATCTCATGATTGAGTTCCCGACAGTTCATATAAATGATATCAATGTGAGTACACTATGTTTATTGCTTTATAAATGTTAATCTTTGCTTTTGCTCTCTTTATCTTTGCCCTTTTTTCTGATTGCTTGTGTTGAGTCACAGCGTCAAAAATTATAATCAACAACCTTAAATAATACTAGCTTTAGGAAATAAAATTTGTTTGAGCGGTAATTATAACAATCAGCGTGTTGGCAACTGCAACTTTTTTTATTAATGTTTTGAAGTGAAACTTCTTTACTTTTTTACTTCTATAACAAAAATGTGTCATGACAAAGCAACAAAGTTTGGGAGCTCTTGTGTGTGATATATTTTTGTGTTACCCACACATGAGGGAATCCTAAAAATTTTTTTAATATCATATCAAATATCGACCATTTCAGCGGGGATCGAACCTACATCTCCGACTGACCGTGTCGGTGCTTTAGTCAAAGAAGCTATGGAACGATGTACCCGTTAGGTCAAAAATTTTTAAATGATTTTTCGGTTCGAAGCGACCGCGGCGCCGTCTATAGTGAATTCTTTTACAGAAACCCGTAACGTAAAAAAAAATCTCATGTGGTTGGTCATTTATTTTGTCGTTTTAATGTGTATATTTTGTTTATATGTTGTAAACTCTAATTATATGGGCTGTAATCAGAGAATCCAAAGAAAACAAGTGTGCTTTCGACCACACGACTGAAGTTAAACTTCTTTAGTAATAGGCCTGCACTGTGTCTTAGATATACGAAACGTAACTGGCTATGAGAGAAAGAGAGAAAGAAAATGTGCGCTCGCACCTCTCTCTCTTGCCCCTAAAGTTATATACGAAACGTAACTCTCTCTCTCTTTCTATCTTCACTAACTTATATCTCCCTGTCAATTTCCATTTGCCTCGCCCGATCCTCGTTGCGCATTCACCAGCTTACTCCCCAAGTCAAGCATGCGTAAAGAAGTTTTACTTCAAAAACGTGCTGTCTTGATAGACATAAGAATTTTGTAACAGTCTTATAATGTGTTTGTGTGTCACGAATAAAAATGTTTTGACTTGATTTGTTTCGCTTTGCCAGCACGCGGTGGTGTACTATGAGCACGAAGGGGAAGAAGCTTGCCAGAACCGAGAGGCGGATGTGGTCACGGTACCGGACTATGAGATACTGCAGGTATGTTTTATTACTTCCTAGAAGTTCGAGGTAGGGTACAGCAGAAATTTCTTGCTTAAAATCTAAAACAGCGAAACTAGGGAAATACTTAAATTTACGGATGTTTAGGCAAACTGCTCTTAAGTAATTTTTTATCTGTGGTGAGTAAATTAGGTCAGAATTGTAATGGAGCGTTGGGGGTAGGGTCGGCAAAGCGTAAGACGCCGTAAGCAACGGTAATCGCTTACCATTAGGCAGACTGTACTTATGCTTATTTGTCATCTTCTAAAATCAAAATCTTTTATAGGACTCTAAAACTAAACAGATATTAATATGAATACAAGAATCCGTGACGCAAAATCCGTTCTTGGTGGTCGTCTTCTAACTAATCTCTCTGTCACATTTCAAACTTGCAAGTGTCATGAAAGACTTTCATACAACATTGCGAGAGCCCTCAGAACTGCTTAATACTGCCGATAAATTCGTTCTTAGTGGTTGTTTATTAGCTGTTAACTACCTCCTTTCCAAATTTCATCTTAGATCTTGAGTGAATGACCTAAAGATATGATACGGTACTCCGTGTAATGCTGGAACTTCTGGGAAGGGTCAGGCTAGGATCGGCAAGGCGCTGGCAATGCTCCTGATGTTGCTGACGTCTTCGGTGTTATATAATAATAATAATAAAGCTTTATTTTTCCAAACAAATTATCTACATAGTTACTCTATACAAGTTCTATAATTACATAACTAAATTAATGCTTGGACCCCTTCTGGGTAAAAGCCTCCTCCAACTTTTTCCATTTTTCCCTGTTTTTTGCAGTAGTTAGCCAGTTTATACCAGCCACTGAGATTATGTCGTCCACCCATCGTTTCCTTGGTCTGCCTACATTTCTTTTTCCCAGTGGACCCGACCATATTGTGGTCCTTAGGGCCCACCTTTTATCTGTACTTCTAGCCATGTGTCTTGCCCACTGCCATTTCAGTTTTAATGCATGCTTAAGAGCATCAGTCAGTTTAGTTTTTTCTCTTATATCTCGGTGTTATCTAAAATTAATATATTTTAGATGGTCGCAGAAAGCATGACTTAGAGTGAGAGGGTGAAGTGGGGGGGGGGGGGGGGGGGCAAAAGTAGTACAATTTTGCGTGACGTATTTTATGGATGGTTCGTAGGAAAACCTAGTGGAGGCAAAACACCATCGGCTGGCTCGGTCACTGCGGTCTGCAGAGCCCGGCCGCGACGTGAAGCCGTCCACGGCGGAGAGAGACCGCCTCGGGACCGTCATGGCCACGCCCGCAGCCTTCCTGGTGCTGACCGCGGACGACCAGGACCTGCTGTGGAAGTACCGGTGAGCGACACTCTACATACATACGACCAGGACCTGCTGTGGAAGTACCGGTGAGCGACACTCTACATACATACGACCAGGACCTGCTGTGGAAGTACCGGTGAGCGACACTCTACATACATACGACCAGGACCTGCTGTGGAAGTACCGGTGAGCGACACTCTACATACATCATGGCCACGCCCGCCGCCTTCCTGGTGCTGACCGCGGACGACCAGGACCTGCTGTGGAAGTACCGGTGAGCGACACTCTACATACATACGACCAGGACCTGCTGTGGAAGTACCGGTGAGCGACACTCTACATACATCATGGCCACGCCCGCAGCCTTCCTGGTGCTGACCGCGGACGACCAGGACCTGCTGTGGAAGTACCGGTGAGCGACACTCTACATACATACGACCAGGACCTGCTGTGGAAGTACCGGTGAGCGACACTCTACATACATACGACCAGGACCTGCTGTGGAAGTACCGGTGAGCGACACTCTACATACATACGACCAGGACCTGCTGTGGAAGTACCGGTGAGCGACACTCTACATACATACGACCAGGACCTGCTGTGGAAGTACCGGTGAGCGACACTCTACATACATACGACCAGGACCTGCTGTGGAAGTACCGGTGAGCGACACTCTACATACATACGACCAGGACCTGCTGTGGAAGTACCGGTGAGCGACACTCTACATACATACGACCAGGACCTGCTGTGGAAGTACCGGTGAGCGACACTCTACATACATACGACCAGGACCTGCTGTGGAAGTACCGGTGAGCGACACTCTACATACATACGACCAGGACCTGCTGTGGAAGTACCGGTGAGCGACACTCTACATACATACGACCAGGACCTGCTGTGGAAGTACCGGTGAGCGACATTCTACATACATACGACCAGGACCTGCTGTGGAAGTACCGGTGAGCGACACTCTACATACATACGACCAGGACCTGCTGTGGAAGTACCGGTGAGCGACACTCTACATACATACGACCAGGACCTGCTGTGGAAGTACCGGTGAGCGACACTCTACATACATACGACCAGGACCTGCTGTGGAAGTACCGGTGAGCGACACTCTACATACATACGACCAGGACCTGCTGTGGAAGTACCGGTGAGCGACACTCTACATACATCATGGCCACGCCCGCCGCCTTCCTGGTGCTGACCGCGGACGACCAGGACCTGCTGTGGAAGTACCGGTGAGCGACATTCTACATACATACGACCAGGACCTGCTGTGGAAGTACCGGTGAGCGACACTCTACATACATACGACCAGGACCTGCTGTGGAAGTACCGGTGAGCGACACTCTACATACATACGACCAGGACCTGCTGTGGAAGTACCGGTGAGCGACACTCTACATACATACGACCAGGACCTGCTGTGGAAGTACCGGTGAGCGACACTCTACATACATACGACCAGGACCTGCTGTGGAAGTACCGGTGAGCGACACTCTACATACATACGACCAGGACCTGCTGTGGAAGTACCGGTGAGCGACACTCTACATACATACGACCAGGACCTGCTGTGGAAGTACCGGTGAGCGACACTCTACATACATACGACCAGGACCTGCTGTGGAAGTACCGGTGAGCGACACTCTACATACATACGACCAGGACCTGCTGTGGAAGTACCGGTGAGCGACACTCTACATACATACGACCAGGACCTGCTGTGGAAGTACCGGTGAGCGACACTCTACATACATACGACCAGGACCTGCTGTGGAAGTACCGGTGAGCGACACTCTACATACATACGACCAGGACCTGCTGTGGAAGTACCGGTGAGCGACATTCTACATACATACGACCAGGACCTGCTGTGGAAGTACCGGTGAGCGACACTCTACATACATACGACCAGGACCTGCTGTGGAAGTACCGGTGAGCGACACTCTACATACATACGACCAGGACCTGCTGTGGAAGTACCGGTGAGCGACACTCTACATACATACGACCAGGACCTGCTGTGGAAGTACCGGTGAGCGACACTCTACATACATACGACCAGGACCTGCTGTGGAAGTACCGGTGAGCGACACTCTACATACATACGACCAGGACCTGCTGTGGAAGTACCGGTGAGCGACACTCTACATACATACGACCAGGACCTGCTGTGGAAGTACCGGTGAGCGACACTCTACATACATCATGGCCACGCCCGCCGCCTTCCTGGTGCTGACCGCGGACGACCAGGACCTGCTGTGGAAGTACCGGTGAGCGACATTCTACATACATACGACCAGGACCTGCTGTGGAAGTACCGGTGAGCGACACTCTACATACATCATGGCCACGCCCGCAGCCTTCCTGGTGCTGACCGCGGACGACCAGGACCTGCTGTGGAAGTACCGGTGAGCGACACTCTACATACATACGACCAGGACCTGCTGTGGAAGTACCGGTGAGCGACACTCTACATACATACGACCAGGACCTGCTGTGGAAGTACCGGTGAGCGACACTCTACATACATACGACCAGGACATGCTGTGGAAGTACCGGTGAGCGACACTCTACATACATACGACCAGGACCTGCTGTGGAAGTACCGGTGAGCGACACTCTACATACATACGACCAGGACCTGCTGTGGAAGTACCGGTGAGCGACACTCTACATACATACGACCAGGACCTGCTGTGGAAGTACCGGTGAGCGACACTCTACATACATACGACCAGGACCTGCTGTGGAAGTACCGGTGAGCGACACTCTACATACATCATGGCCACGCCCGCCGCCTTCCTGGTGCTGACCGCGGACGACCAGGACCTGCTGTGGAAGTACCGGTGAGCGACATTCTACATACATACGACCAGGACCTGCTGTGGAAGTACCGGTGAGCGACACTCTACATACATACGACCAGGACCTGCTGTGGAAGTACCGGTGAGCGACACTCTACATACATCATGGCCACGCCCGCCGCCTTCCTGGTGCTGACCGCGGACGACCAGGACCTGCTGTGGAAGTACCGGTGAGCGACACTCTACATACATACGACCAGGACCTGCTGTGGAAGTACCGGTGAGCGACACTCTACATACATACGACCAGGACCTGCTGTGGAAGTACCGGTGAGCGACACTCTACATACATACGACCAGGACCTGCTGTGGAAGTACCGGTGAGTGACACTCTACATACATACGACCAGGACCTGCTGTGGAAGTACCGGTGAGCGACACTCTACATACATACGACCAGGACCTGCTGTGGAAGTACCGGTGAGCGACACTCTACATACATACGACCAGGACCTGCTGTGGAAGTACCGGTGAGCGACACTCTACATACATCATAGCCACGCCCGCCGCCTTCCTGGTGCTGACCGCGGACGACCAGGACCTGCTGTGGAAGTACCGGTGAGCGACATTCTACATACATACGACCAGGACCTGCTGTGGAAGTACCGGTGAGCGACACTCTACATACATACGACCAGGACCTGCTGTGGAAGTACCGGTGAGCGACACTCTACATACATACGACCAGGACCTGCTGTGGAAGTACCGGTGAGCGACACTCTACATACATACGACCAGGACCTGCTGTGGAAGTACCGGTGAGCGACACTCTACATACATACGACCAGGACCTGCTGTGGAAGTACCGGTGAGCGACACTCTACATACATACGACCAGGACCTGCTGTGGAAGTACCGGTGAGCGACACTCTACATACATACGACCAGGACCTGCTGTGGAAGTACCGGTGAGCGACACTCTACATACATACGACCAGGACCTGCTGTGGAAGTACCGGTGAGCGACACTCTACATACATACGACCAGGACCTGCTGTGGAAGTACCGGTGAGCGACACTCTACATACATACGACCAGGACCTGCTGTGGAAGTACCGGTGAGCGACACTCTACATACATCATGGCCACGCCCGCCGCCTTCCTGGTGCTGACCGCGGACGACCAGGACCTGCTGTGGAAGTACCGGTGAGCGACACTCTACATACATACGACCAGGACCTGCTGTGGAAGTACCGGTGAGCGACACTCTACATACATACGACCAGGACCTGCTGTGGAAGTACCGGTGAGCGACATTCTACATACATACGACCAGGACCTGCTGTGGAAGTACCGGTGAGCGACACTCTAGCAGGAGCTTTGCATGAAAGAAAGTCATCAATCATCATTTTTATGAGTCAGGACACAGCAGGATGTGTCTATTGAGAGGAGAGACGGTTAGCACTCCCGTTGACAAGGGTGGAACACAAAAAAACTGGTGAAGACACAACTGTACCACATTGGGGTCGCTGGCCGACAGTCTGTGGACTTCGGCCGGCCGGACGACACGACCCCACACGTTTGAGGGATGACCTTATTGTGAGCGAGGCCACCCCAACCTTGTGCCGGGGGCCTACCGCCGGGGCGAGGTGGAGAATGCTAGCGCGACCCCATCTCGTCCCACCCAGGTGGTAGTCTACTCTGTTTCCCCGCGCCGAAGGGATATCCATGAAGATTTCCCCCCCAAAAGGACACAGCTGGAATAATTCCGCTCAGGATGCGATCCGCTCAGGATGCGATGAGGATCTAGAGCAGCTTGACTGGAGAAGTACCTCGACCTTACAGAAGATCACAGACAAATAATAGTATTCTCAAATAGTATTGTGTTTCTGTGGTGACTAAGGTAGCCAGAGCTCCTCGGGAGGGTCAAGTATAGGGTCGGCAACGCGCTTGCGATGCTTCTGGTGTTGCAGACGTCTATAAGCTACGGTAATCGCTTACCATCAGGTGAGCTCTATTCTTGTTTGCCATCCTTGAAGTGTATGAAAATAAATCAAACAGATATGAACGAAATAAATATTCTTAAACTGTTATGTTCCAGATACTATCTTTCGACTGACCGACGAGGCCTCGCCAAGTTCCTAACTTGCATCAACTGGAATCGACCAGGTAACCTGCCACTTTAATTTACATGTTATGATGTTAGTTACATGACCTTCCACGGCACGGCACAAACACCCAGACCACGGCAAACATCCGTATGGCCAATACAAATGTTTGTCATGTGCGGCGATCGAACTCGCAACAGCCACAAACCTATAACTTACTGATAACACAAGCATTAATTTGCTTACTATAGAAACAGATGATCGTGTGCTATAAAAAAAAGAAAAAGAATCGGCCAAGTGCGAGTCGGACTCGCGCACGAAGGGTTCCGTACCATTGGCTAGGTAAACACCAGTAGGTACATTGATTTTAATATCGGGCAAAAATGGGCAAGAAAGTCATTTTCGTTGTATGAGCCCCCCAAATATTTTTTTTGTTTTAATTTTATTATTTATTATTAAAGTAAATACACAATTAAGTATTTTGTGAACATTTCAAGTGCCTACCTCTTACCATTTATTGATATCGAGCAAAAATAGGAAATAAAAAAAATAAAAAATTATAAAAATGTTTATTAGTCGGATGACAAAAGATCCATAATTGTTAGTAAAAATAAAAGATAGAAGCTTAATAACTAGTGTTAGTACTTAATAACTAAAAGTGACCTCGTAATGTCACACATATGCTCGACTAGCGGACAGTCCCCGCGATCGGCGATGACCCTCAAGACATTGTTGCGGCTGCCGCGCACTCGCCTTAAAAGTGAGCTCACTTTTTTACGTAGAATGGCCGGGAAACTGTCGACCCCTGCGTGCGCGAAAAAAATAAATCGCGTTTGTTGTATGGGAGCCCCCCTTAAATATTTATGTTATTTTGTTTTTAGTATTTGTTGTTATAGCGGCAACAGAAATACATAATTTGTGAAAATTTCAACTCTCTAGCTATCGCCGTTCTTGAGATACAGCCTGGTGACAGACGGACGGACGGACGGACGGACAGCGAAGTCTTAGTAATAGGGTTCCGTTTTTACCCTTTGGCTACGGAACCCTAAAAAAAGAAAAATACATACTACACTATCTACTTTAATAATAATAGCAATAATTTTCTATCTATAAGTAACCGCAAATGCTTTAAAAACTTAAATCTGTAACTCTGTACAGGCGAAGTAAAGCAGGCCGTGTCCATGATGTACCAGTGGGAGCCGATGGCAGTTGAAGACGCCCTGGAACTCCTCACTCCGAAGTTCACACACCCAGCTGTGAGGAAGTGAGTGCTTTTATTTGAACACTAGCTGTGAGGAAAGAACATATTATATAGCCTACCCTTACCCATACCTGTACCCTTTCTCGATACATTTACTGTTGGCTGTCTAACAATAAAATAAAAATTCAATTCGGACCAGTAGTTACTGAGAAAGAAAAATGGTTGTCTGTAAAGTTAGTTTACGGACGATAGTTTAACGTGACAACGTCATCATCATCAATTCAGCCTATTGCAGTCCACTGCTGGATATAGGCCTCCCCAAGTTCGCGCCAGACATCCCGGTTTTCCGTAATCCTCACCCAGCCTACACCGGCAATCTTACGTAGATCGTCGGTCCAACGGGCCGGAGGACGTCCCACACTGCGTTTGCCAAGACGCAACATCATAACAAACAACGTCATAACAAAACATTTCTGACGCATAGGCCAATCGAGTGAAAGAGAGATAGATGCGGCGCAAGCGTACAATGAGCGTAACGCTACAATGACTCGTCCTTTTTCGTGCATGCAGCCGGCGTTCGTCGATTTATTAGACGTTGTCACGTCAAAAATGTAGCTGTTGTCAGTCATCTGTTACCTATAACACAAGCATTGAGTTGTTTACTTCAGGAACAGACAACCGTGTGTGTGTGCTATAAGTTATTTATTTATTAAAGTGATAGCTTTATTCTATCGCCCTAAAATTTTTTGTCCATCTATCGCATGTAGCATGTTGCAAGTCGCAAGTGTTGTGTGTATGTGTACACACATACACACAACACTTGCGTAACAACGCGTTACACACGTGTAAGTGTGTAAATGTTTTTACTCACTCAAGTTTCACTGGCATCGTGGTTTCATAAAACCTCACAATTCTTTTTATTATTAAAATACAAAGATAATAATGTGAACAGGTACGCCATGTCGAGAGTGTCCGAGGCGCCGGACGAGGATCTGTTGCTGTATCTGTTGCAGCTGGTGCAGGCCTTGAAGTACGAGAACTTCGAGGAGATACATTATGGTAAGAAATAATAATGTGAACAGGTACGCCATGTCGAGAGTGTCCGAGGCGCCGGACGAGGATCTGTTGCTGTATCTGTTGCAGCTGGTGCAGGCCTTGAAGTACGAGAACTTCGAGGAGATACATTATGGTAAGAAATAATAATGTGAACAGGTACGCCATGTCGAGAGTGTCCGAGGCGCCGGACGAGGATCTGTTGCTGTATCTGTTGCAGCTGGTGCAGGCCTTGAAGTACGAGAACTTCGAGGAGATACATTATGGTAAGAAATAATAATGTGAACAGGTACGCCATGTCGAGAGTGTCCGAGGCGCAGAACGAGGATCTGTTGCTGTATCTGTTGCAGCTGGTGCAGGCCTTGAAGTACGAGAACTTCGAGGAGATACATTATGGTAAGAAATAATAATGTGAACAGGTACGCCATGTCGAGAGTGTCCGAGGCGCAGAACGAGGATCTGTTGCTGTATCTGTTGCAGCTGGTGCAGGCCTTGAAGTACGAGAACTTCGAGGAGATACATTATGGTAAGAAATAATAATGTGAACAGGTACGCCATGTCGAGAGTGTCCGAGGCGCAGAACGAGGATCTGTTGCTGTATCTGTTGCAGCTGGTGCAGGCCTTGAAGTACGAGAACTTCGAGGAGATACATTATGGTAAGAAATAATAATGTGAACAGGTACGCCATGTCGAGAGTGTCCGAGGCGCCGGACGAGGATCTGTTGCTGTATCTGTTGCAGCTGGTGCAGGCCTTGAAGTACGAGAACTTCGAGGAGATACATTATGGTAAGAAATAATAATGTGAACAGGTACGCCATGTCGAGAGTGTCCGAGGCGCCGGACGAGGATCTGTTGCTGTATCTGTTGCAGCTGGTGCAGGCCTTGAAGTACGAGAACTTCGAGGAGATACATTATGGTAAGAAATAATAATGTGAACAGGTACGCCATGTCGAGAGTGTCCGAGGCGCCGGACGAGGATCTGTTGCTGTATCTGTTGCAGCTGGTGCAGGCCTTGAAGTACGAGAACTTCGAGGAGATACATTATGGTAAGAAATAATAATGTGAACAGGTACGCCATGTCGAGAGTGTCCGAGGCGCAGAACGAGGATCTGTTGCTGTATCTGTTGCAGCTGGTGCAGGCCTTGAAGTACGAGAACTTCGAGGAGATACATTATGGTAAGAAATAATAATGTGAACAGGTACGCCATGTCGAGAGTGTCCGAGGCGCCGGACGAGGATCTGTTGCTGTATCTGTTGCAGCTGGTGCAGGCCTTGAAGTACGAGAACTTCGAGGAGATACATTATGGTAAGAAATAATAATGTGAACAGGTACGCCATGTCGAGAGTGTCCGAGGCGCCGGACGAGGATCTGTTGCTGTATCTGTTGCAGCTGGTGCAGGCCTTGAAGTACGAGAACTTCGAGGAGATACATTATGGTAAGAAATAATAATGTGAACAGGTACGCCATGTCGAGAGTGTCCGAGGCGCCGGACGAGGATCTGTTGCTGTATCTGTTGCAGCTGGTGCAGGCCTTGAAGTACGAGAACTTCGAGGAGATACATTATGGTAAGAAATAATAATGTGAACAGGTACGCCATGTCGAGAGTGTCCGAGGCGCCGGACGAGGATCTGTTGCTGTATCTGTTGCAGCTGGTGCAGGCCTTGAAGTACGAGAACTTCGAGGAGATACATTATGGTAAGAAATAATAATGTGAACAGGTACGCCATGTCGAGAGTGTCCGAGGCGCCGGACGAGGATCTGTTGCTGTATCTGTTGCAGCTGGTGCAGGCCTTGAAGTACGAGAACTTCGAGGAGATACATTATGGTAAGAAATAATAATGTGAACAGGTACGCCATGTCGAGAGTGTCCGAGGCGCCGGACGAGGATCTGTTGCTGTATCTGTTGCAGCTGGTGCAGGCCTTGAAGTACGAGAACTTCGAGGAGATACATTATGGTAAGAAATAATAATGTGAACAGGTACGCCATGTCGAGAGTGTCCGAGGCGCCGGACGAGGATCTGTTGCTGTATCTGTTGCAGCTGGTGCAGGCCTTGAAGTACGAGAACTTCGAGGAGATACATTATGGTAAGAAATAATAATGTGAACAGGTACGCCATGTCGAGAGTGTCCGAGGCGCCGGACGAGGATCTGTTGCTGTATCTGTTGCAGCTGGTGCAGGCCTTGAAGTACGAGAACTTCGAGGAGATACATTATGGTAAGAAATAATAATGTGAACAGGTACGCCATGTCGAGAGTGTCCGAGGCGCCGGACGAGGATCTGTTGCTGTATCTGTTGCAGCTGGTGCAGGCCTTGAAGTACGAGAACTTCGAGGAGATACATTATGGTAAGAAATAATAATGTGAACAGGTACGCCATGTCGAGAGTGTCCGAGGCGCCGGACGAGGATCTGTTGCTGTATCTGTTGCAGCTGGTGCAGGCCTTGAAGTACGAGAACTTCGAGGAGATACATTATGGTAAGAAATAATAATGTGAACAGGTACGCCATGTCGAGAGTGTCCGAGGCGCCGGACGAGGATCTGTTGCTGTATCTGTTGCAGCTGGTGCAGGCCTTGAAGTACGAGAACTTCGAGGAGATACATTATGGTAAGAAATAATAATGTGAACAGGTACGCCATGTCGAGAGTGTCCGAGGCGCCGGACGAGGATCTGTTGCTGTATCTGTTGCAGCTGGTGCAGGCCTTGAAGTACGAGAACTTCGAGGAGATACATTATGGTAAGAAATAATAATGTGAACAGGTACGCCATGTCGAGAGTGTCCGAGGCGCCGGACGAGGATCTGTTGCTGTATCTGTTGCAGCTGGTGCAGGCCTTGAAGTACGAGAACTTCGAGGAGATACATTATGGTAAGAAATAATAATGTGAACAGGTACGCCATGTCGAGAGTGTCCGAGGCGCCGGACGAGGATCTGTTGCTGTATCTGTTGCAGCTGGTGCAGGCCTTGAAGTACGAGAACTTCGAGGAGATACATTATGGTAAGAAATAATAATGTGAACAGGTACGCCATGTCGAGAGTGTCCGAGGCGCAGAACGAGGATCTGTTGCTGTATCTGTTGCAGCTGGTGCAGGCCTTGAAGTACGAGAACTTCGAGGAGATACATTATGGTAAGAAATAATAATGTGAACAGGTACGCCATGTCGAGAGTGTCCGAGGCGCCGGACGAGGATCTGTTGCTGTATCTGTTGCAGCTGGTGCAGGCCTTGAAGTACGAGAACTTCGAGGAGATACATTATGGTAAGAAATAATAATGTGAACAGGTACGCCATGTCGAGAGTGTCCGAGGCGCAGAACGAGGATCTGTTGCTGTATCTGTTGCAGCTGGTGCAGGCCTTGAAGTACGAGAACTTCGAGGAGATACATTATGGTAAGAAATAATAATGTGAACAGGTACGCCATGTCGAGAGTGTCCGAGGCGCCGGACGAGGATCTGTTGCTGTATCTGTTGCAGCTGGTGCAGGCCTTGAAGTACGAGAACTTCGAGGAGATACATTATGGTAAGAAATAATAATGTGAACAGGTACGCCATGTCGAGAGTGTCCGAGGCGCCGGACGAGGATCTGTTGCTGTATCTGTTGCAGCTGGTGCAGGCCTTGAAGTACGAGAACTTCGAGGAGATACATTATGGTAAGAAATAATAATGTGAACAGGTACGCCATGTCGAGAGTGTCCGAGGCGCCGGACGAGGATCTGTTGCTGTATCTGTTGCAGCTGGTGCAGGCCTTGAAGTACGAGAACTTCGAGGAGATACATTATGGTAAGAAATAATAATGTGAACAGGTACGCCATGTCGAGAGTGTCCGAGGCGCCGGACGAGGATCTGTTGCTGTATCTGTTGCAGCTGGTGCAGGCCTTGAAGTACGAGAACTTCGAGGAGATACATTATGGTAAGAAATAATAATGTGAACAGGTACGCCATGTCGAGAGTGTCCGAGGCGCCGGACGAGGATCTGTTGCTGTATCTGTTGCAGCTGGTGCAGGCCTTGAAGTACGAGAACTTCGAGGAGATACATTATGGTAAGAAATAATAATGTGAACAGGTACGCCATGTCGAGAGTGTCCGAGGCGCAGAACGAGGATCTGTTGCTGTATCTGTTGCAGCTGGTGCAGGCCTTGAAGTACGAGAACTTCGAGGAGATACATTATGGTAAGAAATAATAATGTGAACAGGTACGCCATGTCGAGAGTGTCCGAGGCGCCGGACGAGGATCTGTTGCTGTATCTGTTGCAGCTGGTGCAGGCCTTGAAGTACGAGAACTTCGAGGAGATACATTATGGTAAGAAATAATAATGTGAACAGGTACGCCATGTCGAGAGTGTCCGAGGCGCCGGACGAGGATCTGTTGCTGTATCTGTTGCAGCTGGTGCAGGCCTTGAAGTACGAGAACTTCGAGGAGATACATTATGGTGAGACATTTCACTGCTTAACAGTCTTATTACTTTTGTTATTGTCTCAAAATTTAATCGAGACTGGACTCTCGACCGCACCGAACATTCCAGTGCATTCTCTATCCCTTAAGTGGCTTAAGTCATTGGCAAAATATGGATTACATTTTTGAAGTGAAACTGCTTTAGGCGCATGAGGGGTAAAATTTGAGCGACCGGTAACGCGGCAGCGTCAGGGACGGTCAGTACTTGGATGGGTGACCGCCTGGTAACACCGCATCACGTTGGCTTTTTTTTTTCTGGGCTACCAACTTTGCGCTTAAGCTCTATTTTTTTCGTTAAATTGGTAATAATGAAGCATAGTATTGTCATACTGCTATCCTACCGGATATCGATAATAGTGTGGAAAAAGGTCGATAAAGTAGTCGATAAAATTATATATATTCTTTATTGCCTTTGTTTGTTACAAATTTCCGTTGGTTACATGTAAATTCATTTTCACCCCACCCCCCCCCCCCCCCCCCCCACATCCCCCAGAAATTCTACGTCCCCCAGGCGCACCACTAGTTACAGAAATAGAAATGTGTGTATTTCCAATTTCAGAATGTGCAAAGATCTGCGGTAAAGATGTAACAATGTACACTACGCAAGGCAAGTTACTGCAGACTGCGGTACAGAAGGGAACCGCTGGCCCTTCCGACGGTCAGTACCTTTATATTATTTAGACGTTTAGTTCTCCTGAATAGGTTATATATTTCTTGACACACACACACAGTATTGATTAAAAAGACGAGTGTGCTTTAGACTAGTGTTCCGCAAACTTTTTGTCTTCAAGGTACACCTAGAAAAAGATAAATTTTTGGAGGTACGCCACAAATAAAAAAAAAAATCATTTTTTAAGTAATATTAATCAACATTTATTTATTAATCATCGAAACAATATTTCTTATTAATCAACAAACGTAAAGTTTATTTTTCCGAGGCACACAAATTAACGACCACGGTACACCAGTGTGCCGCAGTACACACTTTGCGGAACACTGCCTTAGACCACACGACTGAAGTAAAACTTCAGCACAATAAGGGCCTATGCAAACCACGTTTTTTAAACGCGTCGACGGCGCGCTTTTGTCCTACAGAGCAGTTTGTTGTCGTTTGAATCGATACAAACGCGCGGCACCGGCGCGTCTGTGTCGATACACACGCGCGTCGACGGCGCGCTACTGTCCTACAGAGCAATTTGTTGTCGTTTGTATCGATACAAACGCGCGGCACCGGCGCGTCTGTGTCGATACACACGCGCGTCGACGGCGCGCTACTGTCCTACAGAGCAATTTGTTGTCGTTTGTATCGATACAAACGCGCGGCACCGGCGCGTCTGTGTCGATACACACGCGCGTCGACGGCGCGCTACTGTCCTACAGAGCAATTTGTTGTCGTTTGTATCGATACAAACGCGCGGCACCGGCGCGTCTGTGTCGATACACACGCGCGTCGACGGCGCGCTACTGTCCTACAGAGCAATTTGTTGTCGTTTGTATCGATACAAACGCGCGGCACCGGCGCGTCTGTGTCGATACACACGCGCGTCGACGGCGCGCTACTGTCCTACAGAGCAATTTGTTGTCGTTTGTATCGATACAAACGCGCGGCACCGGCGCGTCTGTGTCGATACACACGCGCGTCGACGGCGCGCTACTGTCCTACAGAGCAATTTGTTGTCGTTTGTATCGATACAAACGCGCGGCACCGGCGCGTCTGTGTCGATACACACGCGCGTCGACGGCGCGCTACTGTCCTACAGAGCAATTTGTTGTCGTTTGTATCGATTAAAACGGAGTAGCCGTGAGGAATTGTTTAATAAGGACACTGATAGGAATAGCCGTGAGGAACTGTTTAATATAGACAAGGATAGAAGTAGCCGTCAAGAACTGTGATATATGAACAAGGATAGAAGTAGCCGTCAGGAACTGTGATATATGAACAAGGATAGGAGTAGCTACGAGGAACTGTTTAATAAGGACACTGATAGGAATAGCCGTGAGGATCTGTTTGTTATACATGGACAAGGATAGAAGTAGCCGTCAGGAACTGTGATATATGAACAAGGATAGGAGTAGCAGATAGGAGTAGCAGTACGAGGAACTGCTTAATAAGGACACTGATAGGAATAGCCGTGAGGAACTGTTTAATATAGACAAGGATAGAAGTAGCCGTCAAGAACTGTGATATATGAACAAGGATAGAAGTAGCCGTCAGGAACTGTGATATATGAACAAGGATAGGAGTAGCTACGAGGAACTGTTTAATAAGGACACTGATAGGAATAGCCGTGAGGATCTGTTTGTTATACATGGACAAGGATAGAAGTAGCCGTCAGGAACTGTGATATATGAACAAGGATAGGAGTAGCAGATAGGAGTAGCAGTACGAGGAACTGCTTAATAAGGACACTGATAGGAATAGCCGTGAGGAACTGTTTAATATAGACAAGGATAGAAGTAGCCGTCAAGAACTGTGATATATGAACAAGGATAGAAGTAGCCGTCAGGAACTGTGATATATGAACAAGGATAGGAGTAGCTACGAGGAACTGTTTAATAAGGACACTGATAGGAATAGCCGTGAGGATCTGTTTGTTATACATGGACAAGGATAGAAGTAGCCGTCAGGAACTGTGATATATGAACAAGGATAGGAGTAGCAGATAGGAGTAGCAGTACGAGGAACTGCTTAATAAGGACACTGATAGGAATAGCCGTGAGGAACTGTTTAATATAGACAAGGATAGAAGTAGCCGTCAAGAACTGTGATATATGAACAAGGATAGAAGTAGCCGTCAGGAACTGTGATATATGAACAAGGATAGGAGTAGCTACGAGGAACTGTTTAATAAGGACACTGATAGGAATAGCCGTGAGGATCTGTTTGTTATACATGGACAAGGATAGAAGTAGCCGTCAGGAACTGTGATATATGAACAAGGATAGGAGTAGCAGATAGGAGTAGCAGTACGAGGAACTGCTTAATAAGGACACTGATAGGAATAGCCGTGAGGAACTGTTTAATATAGACAAGGATAGAAGTAGCCGTCAAGAACTGTGATATATGACCAAGGATAGGAGTAGCCGTGAGGAATTGTTTAATAAGGACACTGATAGGAATAGCCGTGAGGATCTGTTTGTTATACATGGACAAGGATAGAAGTAGCCGTCAGGAACTGTGATATATGAACAAGGATAGGAGTAGCTACGAGGAACTGTTTAATAAGGACACTGATAGGAATAGCCGTGAGGATCTGTTTGTTATACATGGACAAGGATAGAAGTAGCCGTCAGGAACTGTGATATATGAACAAGGATAGGAGTAGCAGATAGGAGTAGCAGTACGAGGAACTGTTTAATAAGGACACTGATAGGAATAGCCGTGATGAACTTTTTAATATAGACAAGGATAGAAGTAGCCGTCAAGAACTGTGATATATGAACAAGGATAGGAGTAGCTACGAGGAACTGCTTAATAAGGACACTGATAGGAATAGCCGTGAGGGACTGCTTAATATGGACAAGGATAGAAATAGCCGTGAGGATCTGTTATAAATGGACAAGGAAGACAAGTACCATAGGAAAAGGATAGACGGTATTATCAACGCATGTGATTTTTTTAAATATCTTTATGTAAATGTGTAACCCGTGTCTAATTGGAAAACAAAAAACCCATGTTAATGAAGACATGGTAATCGTTACAGCGTTGACCCCGAACGAGATGACGTCACTACCCGTGAGACGCGCCTCGGATGCTGAGGAGGCAGAGGTAGTGGAGAGTGCCGCTACGAAGAACGATGAGTCCCACATGTGAGTTATCATATTCTTTACTTTGATTTAAACATGTAACATCCCACTGCTGGGCATGGGCTTTCTCCATTTATGGGAAGAATTGGAGCTTAAGGCCAATACATACGTAACGTGTTTTTTCCCGTACGGGACGGGACGCGTGAAGTTCGTTTCATGCAAAATCCCCGTGCCCGTCCCGTACGTGATTCCGTTGCGTATGCATTGTCCTATACATTTTGTATGAAACGATATTCCAAAACTTCACGTCTCCGTCCCGTCCACGTTACGTATGCATTGGCCTTTAATCCACCACGCTGCTCCGCTGTGGTTTCTCAGATATATTCCCTACTATGAGTAACGATCGCTATCAGGTGTACATGATAGCAACCGGGACCGACACCAGAACAATGATATCACTGCCTTTTGTATCATATATATCTCAAGTCATTATCGTACATTTCACTTTCACATTCACATTTTCATTTCTAACACTTTCAATTTAATTTCATTTAAAATTCATAATTTTTACATTTTCATTTCTAACACTTTCAATTTAATTTCATTTAAAATTCATAATTTTCATATTTTCATTTCTAACACTCAATTTAATTTCATTTAAAATTCATAATTTTCACATTTTCATTTCTAACACTTTCAATTTAATTTCATTTAACATTCATAATTTGAACGCTAACTGATTTTGTTTTATTTGATTATCATTCATTTTGTTTCAAATTTTATTCATTAAGGTTTCTTTAAAAAAATTTCATAGGGTTATTCGACTTATTCGTAAGGGGTGGTCCATTATTCATGTGAAGCTCGAAAGAGGTGGTGAGGTGTTCGGTAAATAATTGAGAAATGTTACAAGGAGTGGGGATGAGTATCACGTGTGTTTATTTTTCGTTGAATTCATAATTTCTAAAGTTCTAAACCTCAGTGGCATAGAGAGGGGGGGGGGGCAAGGTGATGCCCCGGGCGCTACTCACAAAGAGGCGCCAAAAAATCCGCAAAACAAAAAAATTCTGGATATATTATATGATTTTCAAATAAGGGGGGGGGGGGGGGGGGTTCAAAATGTATTCTGCCAAGTTAAGCTCGCTACATCACTGCTAAACCTTAAAAATATTCAACAAATATCTCGCAACGTTAACGTTTGTCTAGAAATTTGTATCACGATGATAAAAAATACACGTGATATTGGGTTGGGGAGGGGGGGATCTAAAACCTCACCACGTATCACCAGTAGGGGGTTAAAATGTTGTTAAAAAACATAACGTGTTTAATGGACGACCCCGAATCATTTACTCCATTCATAATCAATTTCATTTCATTTAGGGCCGGTTTCACCAGTTGTGCATATTTGACGGATGACGGTATCCGACAAATAAATTTTTTTTATCTGTCGCTTGTAATTTTTATTTTAATATACGGCTCGCCTGATGGTAAGCGATTACCGTAGCTTATAGACATCTGCAACACCAGAAGCATCGCAAGCGCGTTGCCGACCCTATCCCCAATCCTCCAGGAGCTCTGGTCACCTTACTCACCAACAGGAACACAACACTGCTTGAAAGCAGTAAATAATAAATACTATTTAGCTGTGGTCTTCTGCAAGGTCGAGGTACTACCCCAGTCGGGCTGCTCCATATTTTGAGCAGGGAATTTCCTGCTGTGCCCTACCTCAGTTAAAAAAAAACTTACAAGTGGCAGTAACACAACAACACAGTCTTGTTGTAAATAAATAAATATAACACTACAATACAGTCTTGTTTTAAATAAATAAATATATAACTTATTTGCAGTATAAAATTTTATCCACGGCCGATTAAAACCGACCCTAAAGGTGAAAAAAATTTTCAAAACTAAATGTTATAATAGCTTAATCTAATACTTTGAATTGTACCGTTCCATACAGAAGCAAGTCGGAATCTGTCTGGAAATCGAGGTGAGTGTCCGGTCCTTCAGTTGTTCCCACACAAGTTTATATACCTTACCTACAATAAATCGGTTGCTATTTAAAAATCGATTCGTTTTACTCACGAACTCTTTCGTTTAAAAAACGATCAGTTGAGTTCGAAATTGAACGGTAGTGAATGTAATTGTTTGTCGTTTAAAGTTAATCCTTTTTTTGAAGTGAAAACTTCTTTAGCGGCGTTGTGCACTTTCATAAAATTATTTGTGATGGGTTAAACTCGCGTCAGGGGGCGTGGCCTGATCGACGCGTCAGGGGGCGTGGCCTGTACAATAATGTAAGATTGATATGGCTTAGCAACTACATTGTTAAGGTCAATATATACAAATTATTAGAAAATATAAATAATTTTTATTGAATAATTACCTACAATGGTGTTAAAAAAGTGTGTAAAATGCAAGAAGAATATTACTAAAAAAATCCTGCACTAGAGTGAAGTCAAATTGACAACAACTATTCAAGTTTTCACTTCTGCCGGCACTCCCGGAGTGCAACCCGTTCTTTTTTTTATAGGAAGCCGAGCATCTGTCGGTTGTTCACAACCAAGTATTTACTAAAACCCGGTTCCTATATCTTGTTGAACCCAAAATATTTCCTATATTTTTTTTATATTCAAAAAACTATTCGTTTTGGTGCAAAAACTCTTCAATTTCAAAAACGACCAGTTTGTGAGCCAAACGAATCGTCATTAGAGATTTGTACTAGGTACGTTTTACAATGTTACGCAGATTTATATTTATACATAGAACTACTTAATCCATATAACTAGTAACCGCGAAGACATGCGTCCTTAGGACTTTTTTTATGCGGTATCAATGAGTACCTCTTAAATCTTAATCGAAGTCCCTTTGTATTTAACTGAAAATGTCTCATACTCAACTAAAGTAAAAGTTGGTGAGGTAGGGTAATCAATGTAAATTTTATTTTTACATTTTTATTATTATTTTTACCATCCCATGTGACAGTAATTGTGGATGATATAAAAAAAAAAAAATTGCTCTCGGCAAGTTAGTGTTCTTAATTTAAAAAAAAAAAGAACAATTTTAAAATAATATGTAAATAATCATAAATTGGACAATAATCTCACCCCACATCATCGCCCACGCATCATCGCATCCTATACCATTTTAACACCCTACCTAATTGCATAATATATATACATTTATAATAAATAATAAATTTTTGTCCTTTGGGTGCTGAAGATCGATTACTCGGCTTCTAACCAGACGAATTTCTTATTTTAGATATTTTACTTTTATGGGCATAAACTATCAAAATGTAGGTATCCAATTTTAATATCTAACAATTATGATTTGACTAGCCCGTTGGCGCAGTTTGTAGTGGCCCTGCATTCTATTTCGTGGATTGCGGGTTCGATTTCCGCCTGAGTCTGGGTGTGATATACATATGTATTTATCGAAAAAAATTTTTAGCTATACCAGTCGGCTGCCGCGTTGGCGCAGCGGTCACAGCATTGGATTGCGATTGGCTGTTGCGCGGCCGGTTGCGGCTTCGATCCCCGCACACGACAACATTTGTATTGGCCATACAGATGTTTGTCGTGGTCTGGGTGTTTGTGCAGTCCTTGTGGCTCTCCCCACCGTGCCTCGGAGAGCACGTTAAGCCGTCGGTCCATCATGCACACCTGATAGCAATCGTTACTCATAGTAGGGAATATATCCGCCAACCCGCATTGGAGCAGCGTGGTGGATTAAGCTCCGATCCTTCTCCTACATGGGGAAGAGGCCTATGCCCAACAGTGGGATATTACAGGCTGAATCGTGATTGATCGTGACCAATCGGCTGTTACCTGTAATACGAACATGAAGTTGCTTACTTTAAGAACAGACGACTGTGTGTGTAAGATAAATAAATAAATAAATATCTACAACATACACACACACACACAGTTGTCTGTTTCTACGGTAAGCAACATAATGCTTGTGTTGTAGGTAACAGAGCTGACTGGTATAGCTAATACATTCAAATAATACATATATACATATATAAATAAATATATTTATTAAACCCAGACCCGGGGTGGGAATCGAACCCACAACCTCCGGAGCAGAAAGCAGGGTCGCTACAAACTGCGCCAACGGGCTAGTCGAATTTCAAATTGAAGATATTTATTTATGTCGCTTGGGAGTGTTCTCGCTAACAATAAAGAGTGACAGTTTCTCGGAGCCGAGCCTGGCGATATTCCTGGTGAGGCGCGCCTGCGAGAACCCGGTGATGGCCAACTGCCTCTACTGGTACCTGCTCGTCGAGTGCGAGGACGAGCCGGACGGCCGCGGCGCCGACATCGACACGCGCCACATGTACCTGTCCGTCATGCGCATGCTCTCCCATCTACTTGCCCATGGTCAGTCCAAAATCAATTATAAGTTTTTTTTTTAAAGTGAAACTTCTTTAGGCGCATGGGGGGTAAAATTTGAGCGGCCGGTAACGCGGCAGCGTCAGGGACGGTCGGTACATGGATGGGTGACCGCCTAGGAACACCGCGTGACGTTGGCTTTTTTTTTGTACTTTAAATTCGTTTTTGAATTAGTTTGCCAAAGAAGTTTCACTTCTACTTGTGTACTTTGTACGCACGCAATATTTTATCTTATACTTTTTTTTTACTGAGGTAGGTCGCAGCAGGAAATTTCCTGCTCAAAATATGGAGCAGCCCCACTAAAGTAGTTCCTCGGCCTTACAGAAGATCGCAGCTAAATAATACTGTTTTCAAGCAGTGTTGTGTTCCTGTTGGTGAGTAAGGTAACCAGAGCTCCTGGGGGGAATCGGGAATAGGATTGGCAACATGCTTGCGATGCTTTGCAACACCAAACGTCTATAAGCTACAGTAATTGCTAACCATCAGGTGAGCCGTACGCTTGTTTGCCGGCCTATATACCTACATTTCCTGTTCATCTAATAGTAAGCGGTTACCGTACACCAGAAGCATCGCAAGCGCATTACTGACTCTACCCTAATCCCCCCCCCCCTCCTAGGAGCTCTCCACCTTACTCACCACAGGAACACCACACTATTTGAGTTCCAGATTTTGAGCAAGACATTTCTTGCTGTGCCTTACCTCAATACATGGTCAATTGCCTATTAATACTGATACCTATCCTTTGAGTGTGATCACGAAGTGGCCACAAATATTGAGACAAGTTGATAATAATAATAATAATAATACACTTTATTGTACACCAAAAACAGAAATAATACATAGCAAAGAAAGATTTTAACAATATATCATTAGGTACAAATTGTGTGTTGTAATTGTTGGTAAAAAAAGGTTGATGTGAAAATATTACCAAAAAGTTCGTGTAACTTCGAAACCTTCAGATAATGACAACAAATATACTGTACCAATAAATATTGTTTTAAAGATTTAAGGCAAAGAATTTAAACCTAAATCCGATCCCCCTAAAAAGATATCATACGAATTTTCCATAGACTAACTATCAGAATTTAAATTTTTTAGGCAATGCCGTCCAACAACGAACCCGTTCATTCCTTTCCCGTCAACAAGTATTCATTGATAAACTGGTAAAGTTAGTCAAAACGGTTGCAAGAGAAAGCGGGAACAGAAACAAAAAAGCGGAAAGGCTACAGCAGTTGCTATCGGACCCCGATGCCTTCAAGTTTAACTTTACCAACTTCGAGCCGATGCCATTTCCACTTGACCCGAGTGTTCATATCAAAGTAAGTTGGTTGTATTGATCATTTTACCATTGTATTAACCATTTATTACCATTAATTACCATTGTATTATTTGATTTGATTTAATTTAGTTTAATTTGATTTAATTTATTTTAATTTGATTTTGAGTATGGATTTATACATACATACATACATATAATCACGCCTCTTTCCCGTAGGGGTAGGCAGAGACCACTTCTTTCCACTTGCTACGATCCTTAAATACTTGTTTCGCTTCCTCCACTTTCATTATTCCTTTCATACATGCTCTTCGGTTTAGGGTACTCTTGACCTGGCCTTTTTTCAAGACGATTTTATGTAATGATGATTTATGTATATATATATATTATTTTATTTATTTATTTATTAATATTATTTATTAACGATGGATTTATGTAATCTGAAATAAATAATTATTATTATTATTATTTTTTTGTATTTAATCTCGGCTAATAACCACTAAGCCGGGTAGTCGATGACACGGGCCTAAGCCAAATGTACATTGACGGGTTCGGTGATAGCAAATAAAGTATTATTACATTTATATACACTATATTTTATAAGCTGTGATAGTTTATATAAGTATTAGGCGTTAGTCAGATTGGTTGGGGTCACTTTGGAGAAATTTTCTTACTAATCTGCATGTATTTAGAATAGCTGCTTTTTGTAATAACCGGTAAGTGCTCGCTGGTAGTTTTAATGTATGTAGAGACGCATGTAGTTGGTTAGGTATTACTCCTGTTGTAGACAGTACTATTGGGACTATTGTTACTTTTTGTAGATGCCAAATTCGGGTTATTTCATTTTTTAATTCAGTATACTTGGATAGTTTTTCAGCTATTGTTGATTGTAAGTTATGTGTGTTAGGTACTGCTATATCAATAAGGAACCCAGTCTTGCTTATTTTGTCGATTAGTGTAATATCAGGTCTATTAAAATGGATTGTGCGGTCTGTAAGGATGCCTCGGTCAAAGTACAGTCGTGTAGTGGAGTTTTCTAAAGCAGGTTCTGGGGTGTATTTGTAATATGGTAATAACGTGTCTATTAATTTATATTCGTAAGCAAGTTTTTGATGTATGATACTGGCTATTTGATCGTGTCTGTGTTTATAGTCTGTTTGGGCTATTGATTTGCACGCGCCGGTTATATGTTGGATCGTTTCTGGATTACTATTACATTTTCTGCAAAAGTCAGAGGTATGTAGTTAAATTTTTAATTATATATTTTCTATAGTTTTTTGTTTCAATGACCTGATCCTGTATAGCTATCATGAACCCTTCAGTCTCCGGAAAGAGTTCACCTCGATGAAGCCACTCGTTCGACGCCTCTTTGTCGACGTTTGAAAGGCATAGATCCTGGCGGTGTCTTCCGTGTAGAGATTTCTGTGCCCATTCTGTGATTTTAGTTATCTCGTCAATTAATGTTTCATTTTTCTGAGTACTTCTCATTTTAAGGTTAAGAGGCGTAAAAGCTTGATCCATTTTTGTTATTATTTTATGAAGTTTGGAAGATTCTGTTTTAGCAAAAAAATATTTCCTGAGAGAAGAAATCTGTTTATTGTGTAAGTTTAAAATATCTATTAGGCCTCTGCCTCCTTCTTTTCTAGGTAGTGTAAGTCTTTGTAAGTATTATTATTATTAAATTATATTCAATTTTATGTTTGAATATTTCATGCTTGATGTTAATTTGGAAGAATAGAATATATAATAAATGCTACTAAATTTAAAATGTATTTTATCTTCCTTAAAAGTACTGTAATAATCTTTAATAATATGTTTGACATATTCCCTTTGTCCACAGTCTATTTTTTATCAGAAAAAATATGGGAGTTGAATCCGCCATGTTTTTTGCTCTATGAATATGCGGATACTCCTGTTTAGGAATTTATTTCGAAACATGCAAATTTCCACACATTGTTTACCGTTATGATGATTTTAAATTAAATCATTAAATCGTTCATAGAACATCGCTTCATTTATAGATTAGACAACGAAATATTAAGTACTTATTGTGCCCCGCGGTTTCACACGCGTCAATTTGAAAAAAAATAGCCTATAGCATTCCTCGGTAAATGGGCTATCTAACACTGAAAAAAAATTTCAAATCGGACCAGTAGTTCTTGAGATTAGCGCGTTCAAACAAACAAACTCTAAACAAACAAACAAACTATCGGTTCTCCAAAATTCAATGTCATTAAATTTTTCAGGGTATAGTAGCCAAAAAGGCAAGTCTTTTCAAATCGGCTTTGATGCCCTGCAAGTTAACGTTCCTGACGAGTGAAGGCTCAGAATACGAGGCTATATTTAAGCATGGTGATGACCTGAGACAGGATCAGCTCATCTTGCAGATGATCACACTCATGGATAAAGTTCTCAGAAGGTAGGTTGGAACATCAGTAACTTGGTAACTAAATCGGCAAACAAGCGTACGGCTCACCTGTTTGTAAGCGATTACCGTAGCTTAGAGACGTCTGCAACACCAGAAGCATCGCAAGCGTGATGCCGACCCCATCCCCAATCCCCCCAGGAGCTCTGGTCACCTTACTCATCAACAGGAACACAACACTGCTTGAAAGCAGTGTTATTTAAAGCCTTAGAAGGTAATACATTTTTTAGAAGAATTTTATTCAGAAGAGTTGCTAAACTTGGATGCTCTTAGTATTAAATATTAATAATAAATACAAGTAAACCGTATTATTTATTTATTTATTTATACTTTATTGTACATCACAACTGCAAATATCATTTACAGACTGTGAAGTACAATGGGCGGACTCATGGCTATTTAGCCATTTCTTCCAGACAACCCAATTATAACACCCACCCCGTACCCAACCCGTATTATAACAATTTTTTTTATAATCTGTGAATTCTAACGGAGAATTGGAAAACGGAAACCTTTTATATTCAGAAGTGCTATCTTAAATCGATTTGGGTTTATTTTAATTTGTTATATTGTTTTCTTTTAGGGATAACTTAGACCTAAAGCTAACACCCTACAGAGTCCTGGCCACGAGCTCGCGTCACGGTTTTCTACAATTCATAGAATCGGTGACGGTTGCCGAGGCCCTTGCAACAGAAGGGACCATACAGAACTTCCTTCGGAAATACAACCCTGGAGACGGGCCCTTCGGTATCAAGCAGGAAACTATGGACACTTACATCCGCAGTTGTGCTGGCTACTGTATCATCACGTATTTACTTGGAGTCGGGGACCGCCATTTAGACAATTTACTGCTGACCAAATCTGGAGCCCTATTCCATATAGATTTCGGCTATATCCTGGGCAGGGACCCCAAGCCTCTGCCTCCCCCCATGAAACTCAGCCGTGAGATGGTGGAGGCCATGGGGGGAGTGGCGGATCCGCTCTACCAGGAGTTCCGGACCCTCTGCTACACTACCTTCCAGAATCTTCGACGGTGAGTCCACATCTAAACACGCTATTTATTTTGGCTAATGTTGTCGCACAACTCGAAATAAAGAACTTACCATATAATTTTGCCTGTTTGGCGATAAACCCAAAAAGTCGATTGTTAGTTTGAATTTTCAGAACATGAGTCCACTAATATTATTTTTCTTAACCTTTCTAGTGGAAATATGTATTTGTTTGGAAAAGTATTTAAAAAATCGTAAAAAGTCTTCATAACTGTGCAAAAAATCTTCACAAGACTTTTAAAATAATAAGCATAACTCTGTAAAACTCTGAATAGATCAAATATTCCTGAAATTTCGGACTTTTACTTATTCTTTTAAGTCTTATTAAGATTGAAGAATTTTTAGATTTTTTTTCAACAAATATTTCCACCAGGGTTATCTCGTATTGCATAGATGAAGCCGTCATTTCTCAAAACAATTTCATAACTATCAACCGCTACTCAGAATCTTTGTAATAACGTCCAAATCTCTTTATTTCTTTTCATTTTTTATGTAACTAGATCGGCAAACAAGCGTACGGCTCATCTCATAGTAAGCGATTACCTTAGCTTATAGACGTTTGCAACACCAGATCCATCACAAGCGCGTTGCCGACCGTATCCCCAGTTCCCCCAGGAGCTCTGGTACCTTACTCACCAACAGGAACACAATACTGCTTGAAAACAGTATTATTTAGCTGTGGTAAGGTCGAGGTACTTCCCCAGTCGGGATGCTCCATGTTTTGAACAGGAAATTTCCTGCTGTGTTCTACCTCAGTTAATCTTTTTCTTTATCCAAACGAACTCCTGATCAAAATCATCATTCTCCGTGCCTATTTTTACATTCTTTTTTGGCAAAGGAAAATTCTCCAAGTCTCAAAAATCGCTCAAATCCCTCCGATTTGTTTTACATTTGCTAAACTAGCTGGTAGAAGATGCTATTAGCGTGAAACCCTTCTTTTTATTGTTTGTTGGACACCAAAACACTCGTAGATTGGTTTTTAATGACTTTTTATTCTTTTGAAATAAACGCTATAATAATATAATAAATACGTATTAAATGAAATGTCATTTCGATATTGACGACAGAAAGAAGAGATGCACAGGAGGCGATTATCGCTAAAATATCTGTTTTAGAGAACTTTAATTAATATTTGACAATAAATGATGCTGTTTCTCTCTCACCAGACACGCGAACTTGATTCTCAACCTATTCTCTCTAATGGTGGACGCGTCAGTGCCAGATATCGCGCTAGAGCCCGAAAAAGCCGTCCAGAAAGTGATGATGAACCTCAGGTAACTACGGTTCACTAATTTATTTAAATATAAAACATAAACACAACAATCAGATATACAACGAATAGAACTAAAAAAAAATACAACAATCCATACAACAATACAACAATTACACACTTCGCTCACAAAACTTCAAGGATAGGTACAGATAGTATTTTCGACTATTTAATCCGCAAACAGATCACACTAAGATATAAAACAGCCGTTTATGTTACAGATAAAGATATTTATTTATTTAAGTGTATTATACACACGCACACACACACACACACACACACACACACACACACCGTATAAACCGGTACGTACATATTATATTGTCATTATAATTTCTAGACTGGACCTAGGCGAAGAGGAAGCTATCCAACACGTCCAGAACCTTCTGGACGTATCCGTTTCCGCTGTCATGGCGGCTCTAGTGGAGCAACTCCATAAATTCGCGCAGTACTGGCGGAAATAAAAGGAGGACAAACCAAAATTAGGTAATTAATTATTAATTATAGACATAGAATGAACAATTATATTACTAAGTTTCCTATTGTTGAAAAAAAAAATATTTTATGTAAGTACATATTTTCAAATAAGTTTTTAATACTGAAATTGTTTTTAACTGATTATAAATGTAATAATTGTTGTATCACAATTGTAATTTTTTTTTCTGTACCTTTAAATCGTCCCCTTAGTAACACAAAAACGTATCTCGATTTATATCAATTTTGAGTTAAGTATACCACCAATCTCAAAATACCAAGTTCTATTTAGTCACAAAGACACGTATCTCTGTGTCATTTTATTTCTAAAATGGAGGTTAACGTATCTATATTATGCGTAGAACAGAAACGAACACAGAAACTTATCTGAAGATATGTTTGTGTGTAACTAACAATATCCGTAAAACAGAAACAGAACCAATATCGAGATACGTTTTTGTGTTACTAAGGGGACGAAATGTATTTTATAATTTAATTGATGTGACCAGTATCCGTCAGTATGCACTCCATATTGTAACTAGAAAATACTGTCTATTATTGTACGTATAAACACAGTACGACCGGTTCCTATATTCAATAAACGATTCGTTTCTCTTACGAACGGTTCGAATTTCACTAATCGTTTTTGAATACAGAGAAACCGAGATATAGTTAAGATTGTATCATTTTAATGTCATACGTGGTATCTGCCAAAGTGACCATGAGTTAAACTTCATATATAACCATTTGCTTTATTTAACCTGTATTGGAAGCATGCGATGAGAAACTTTCAGCTTTTATAAATTTGACGAAGGTCTGTCCCTCACGGGCTCTTGGGTTAATAGGAAACAACACTAAGGGTCAGTTTCACCACTTGTGGGTAACGCCATTTGACGGATTACAGTAGCCGACAGTGAAATTTTTTGATTCATTATTCTTTTTACCATCGAATTGTACTATAGTTATGAGATATCTATACTATAAATGTAGAGCAGAACAGGCCATCTGGACGAAACTGGAACCGAAATTAATAGAAAAAGACGAAATAATAATAAAAAACTTGCGCAAAAGTCTAGCTCCAGCTTAGATACAACAGAGTTATAACTGAAATTTAGATATATTCATTATTATTTTATTGTTCACTGTTCACATGATAAGAATACGGCTGAACGAAATGAAATGGACAGTAAAGAAAAAAAACTTTGCCTAGTACAACTTCTAATAACGAAATTTATCATTATTAAATTTATTTATATAATTAGAAAAAGTTTATATATGTAATTATAAACTTTTTCTATTGATTGCTTAACTTATTTATTTTAGTTTTAAACTGGCTGAACAGTCCATAAAAAGTACCAAAAGCTCCTTCACTTTATTTAGGACCTGTCGTTTAAAAGAAAAGATAAATCAAGCAACAGTAAGCCAGAGTCACCGATTTCAACTATTTCGGACAATACCAGCTCTGTTGTAAATACGGTAGAAGAATTCGTACCGTCGGAATACGCTTCTCAACTAAACAAAGAATACGTGGAACGAAGCAAAGCAAAGCAAAAAGAAGAACAGGCCATCTGGACGAAACTGGAACCGAAATTAATAGAAAAAGACGAAATAATAATAAAAAACTTGCGCAAAAGTCTAGCTCCAGCTTAGATACAACAGAGTTATAACTGAAATTTAGATATATTCATTGTCATTTTATTGTTCACTGTTCACATGATAAGAATACGGCTGAACCAAATGAAATGGACAATAAAGAAAAAAAACCTTGCCTAGTACAACTTCTAATAACGAAATTTATCATTATTAAATTTATTTATATAATTAGAAAAAGTTTATATAATTATAAACGTTTTCTATTGATTGCTTAACCGATTCAGTGCGATGGTAGATTTATCAAACTTTAGTGCCTGGCGGCGATCAAATTTTTCGTGTCGCCTCTGAGGCTTCTAGCGCCAGGGACTTTGATGAATCCTCTCGGGCGTCATCCGCCATGAAGTGTAACTTTACGCTTTTTCATCGGTTTCCCCTTGTTTTTCCTATAGTCGCAACCCAACACCGAACGGGAGCGGTTTAATAGTTCGTTTCAAGTGTTTAAAAGCGACTATATACTTGTATAAACCGAGATAGAAAGTAAGAGACTTATTTTATCAGGTGTCGTAAACCTTTTGTTACATGTTTGGCTCGATTGACTGATCAATTAATGTTATTTTATTGAATAATGGGATATTACCGTTTGTAGGTCCTAAAATGCTCATACACCTATTTTGTAGTAGTATTTCATTAAAAAAAATAATTGTATTATAGCTTTTGAATAGAATATCTATTTCTAACAAATCAATTCAATCGAAAAGAAAACTACAGGTATATAATTAAATACGAATTTATTTATTTGGATAAAAACATTCACTTGGTCTGTTTGTTCTATTTACATTTATTATGAACTAGTTGCCCGGACAGACTTCGTTCTGTCTGTTATGAGTTTTTTTTGTATAAAAAAAAATTAGCCGAATTGGTCGAGCCATTCTCCAGTTATGCTCTTAGCAACATTCATTTTTATTATATACTAGATTCTGCGCGCGACTTCGTCAGCGTGGACTCCGCTCCTATTGGTCTTAGCGTCATGATATATAGCCTATAGCCTTCCTCGATAAATGGGCTATCTAACACTGAAAGAATTTTTCAAATCGGACCAGTAGATCCTGAGATTAGCGCGTTCAAACAAACAAACAAACAACCAAACAAACCAACTCTTCAGCTTTATATATTAGTATAGATATATAACGTCATCTATGGCGTTACGACAACGACGCGTATGCACCGAAAATTGAAAGGTGCGCAGAATAGGTTGTGCACAAAAACGTAACGATGGTCCTTCGTTCAATGCATTTTACACTTCATATTTTTTTCATACGGGGGCCTTATATGAAAAGCGATTCTTAAGGAGTAAACTCCAATAAAAGAATATTTCATACATTCACTATACTTACTTGTACATTAAATTCTTAGTAAAATAATATTTCGTAATGGAATAAATAAAAATTTCCAATGTAGTTTCACTCGTAATCTGAATCAAATTCATCAGTCACTATCCTCAATTCATTTTTTTAAAAGCGACTGGCAGTTACAGAAACATTTCATAGCTGTAAAAAAAATTTACATCTTTTTTTTTTGTAAAGGTTTACAACTTTTGATGTATGCGTTTTCATGCAATATCCCGATGCTAGCAGTGTATTCGTAATCTGCGTGACAGATAAAGACACTTTTGTTTACGGATGACCACTGAAAAATGATGTTTTATCAGAGTTTTTCACGAAAACATTTAGGATCCTCTCGGGCTTCACACGCCATACACAAAAGATTCCCATGAATCCCCTGCGGCTTCTGCCGCACTGGAATAAAGTTTTTTTTTTACATAATTTTTCTTTTGAAAAGGTTTACAACTTCTGATGTATATTTTTTCATGGAACATCCCAATGCTAACAGTGTATTCGTAATCTGCGTGACAAATAAAGACACTTTCGTTTACGGATGACCACTGAAAAATGATGTTTTATCAGAGTTTTTCACGAAAACATTTAGGATCCTCTCGGGCTTCACACGCCATACACAAAAGATTCCCATGAATCCCCTGCGGCTTCTGCCGCACTGAATCGGTTAACTTATTTATTTTAGTTTTAAACTGGCTGACCAGTCCATAGAAAGTATCAAAAGCTCCTTCACTTTATTTAGGACCTGTCGTTTAAAAGAAAAGACAAATCAAGCAACAGTAAGCCAGAGTCACCGATTTCAACTATTTCGGACAATACCAGCTCTGTTGTAAATACGGTAGAAGAATTCGTACCGTCGGAATGCTTTTCTCAACTGAACAAAGAATACGTGGAACGAAGCAAAGTAAAGCAAAAAGTAGAACAGGCCATTAGGACGAAACTGAAAGCAAAATTAATAGAAAAGGACGAAATATAAAACTTGCGCAAAAGTCTAGCTCCAGCTTAGATACAACAGAGTTATAACTGAAATTTAGATATATTCATTATTATTTTATTGTTCACGGTTCACATGATAAGAATACGGCTAAACCAAATGAAATGGACAATAAAGAAAAAAAACCTTGCCTAGTACAACTTCTAATAACGACATTTATCATTATTAAATTTATTTATACAATTATAAAAGTTTTCTTTTATTAGAAAAAGTTTATATAATTATAAACTTTTTCTAGGACCTGTCGTTTAAAAGAAAAGACAAATCAAGCAACAGTAAGCCAGAGTCACCGTTTTCAACTATTTCGGACAATACCAGCTCTGTTGTAAATACGGTAGAAGAATTCGTACCGTCGGAATGCTTTTCTCAACTGAACAAAGAATACGTGGAACGAAGCAAAGCAAAGAAAAAAGTAGAACAGGCCATCTGGACGAAACTTGAAGCAAAATTAATAGAAAATGACTAAATATAAAACTTGCGCAAAAGTCTAGCTCCAGCTTAGATACAACAGAGTTATAACTGAAATTTAGATATATTCATTATTATTTTATTGTTCACGGTTCATATGATAAGAATACGGCTCAACCAAATGAAATGGACAATAAAGAAAAAAAACCTTGCCTAGTACAACTTCTAATAACGAAATAAATAAAGAAGTTAAGCAATCAAAAAAAAAAAGTTTTAAACTGGCTGAACAGTCCATAAAAAGTACCAAAAGCTCTTTCACTTTATTTAGGACCTGTAACGTTTAAAAGAAAAGATAAATCAAGCAACAGTAAGCCAGAGTCACCGATTTCAACTATTTCGGACAATACCAGCTCTGTTGTAAATACGGTAGAAGAATTCGTACCGTCGGAATACGCTTCTCAACTAAACAAAGAATACGTGGAACGAAGCAAAGCAAATCAAAAAGTAGAACAGGCCATCTGGACGAAACTGAAAGCAAAATTAATAGAAAATGACTAAATAATAATAAAAAACTTGCGCAAAAGTCTAGCTCCAGCTTAGATACGACAGAGTAATAACTGAAATTTAGATATATTCATTATTATTTTATATTGTTCACATATATCTCTATACGCATTTATTAATCTTAAAGTTGCAGTTTATTAATTGAAGAAAACGGGTCCTAACTCCTACTGACCTACTCTAACTCTATGTCAGTCTATTTGTATCGTCATCCGTGAAGTATGTGGTGTTATCCATAACTGGTGAAACAGGACAAAAGACAATGAATTTAAATATGACTGTTCTTTAATATGGCGTCATATTATGTTGCCATTAACATTAGCCAGTGTGCTCATATGAAAAAAAAATCCATTAATATATAAGTTGGTTCAAAAGTATTGAACCAACTTTAAAAAGGATGGAGATTTGATTTTTATATGTTCCTATTGATTAGTGAAAAATATTGTACTTTGTTCGCGTAATTATTAATTTCTAATAGTAATCAATTGAGTTGTAGTCATTTGTTGATTGTTTTCAATATTAAACTAATTATTAAATATAACATAATTAATTGACATCATAATAAAATCGACAGGTCGACTGCTAACTGCGGTTCTTCAAACGGATGGTTCTGTACATGTGTGATCGTGTACCGCATGAAAAAAAATCCTAGACCTTTTTAAACACCTACAGAATTGAACCCCGTTTGCAAGAACGCAAGTTAGTTAGGATTCGAATACCTTACTTATCTCTTTAAATGTAAAGCTGTGAAACTTTGTCTTGTTGTAATAATAAAATAAAAATGCTAGAACTATATACGCTTCAGCCTGTAATATGCCACTGCTGGGCATAGGCCTCTTTCCCCGTGAAGGAGAATTATCAGAGCTTAATCCACCACGCTGCTCCAATGCGGGTTGGTGGATATGCTCTATAACGATAACGATCGCTATCAGGTGTACATGATAACAACCGGGACCGACGGCTTAACGTGCTCTCCGAGGCACGGTGGGGAGACCCACAAGGACTGCACAAACACCCAGACCACGGCAAACATCTGTACGGCCAATACAAATGTTTGTCATGTGCGGAAATCGAACCCGCAACCGCCAGTGCAACAGCCACTCTTCGTAATAAATGTGTTCATAATATATAAAATTTATTAATTGTACCGTTCTAAGTAAATTTCATAAAAATAATTGCACATTATCAATTTTATTTTTAAAATAAATGTTCAATGAATAAATCTTTTTTACCAATACTGATTAAAGTGTTTGTACCGCTTAGAATGTTAAATTAATTTTGGAACTCACCTGATATGTTCGGCTTAATAAAATAATTTTAAGTTAACTCATTAGTCGTAAGATGTTGTATTTGTAATTTTTGACTGTGATATTTACAAATAAAGTATTTTCTTACGAGCATATGGATTTATTTTATTTAGCTACCTCAACACTCTTTTTTTACCATTTTGAATTAGGTAGATAGAGCTGTATGGTTTTAGTAAGTCGTTAACTAACATATTTTTTGCATATTTGTGTAATGAAATGAAAAAATAGTAAAGATTAAAATATATCCTTTATTATGTATTAAAAAAATTTCACAAAGCTTTAAGCATTGAAGTAAACACTTAATGTTTATATAAAAATCTTTAGATCAGTTTATCAAAGATTTAATTTTGACTAATACAGTTTTTTAAATTTTTCATATAGCAACACTTAAATATTAAAGATAAGAATATAATTTCAATTTTTTCCGATATCTGAAATAATACATTATTATTTATCACTTTATTTGACATACAAATAGAAAAATACTATATCTTATATCAACATATTAATATCAAAAATTGAATACCAATTTTCAAACTATGTTTATTTTCATGATTATTCTAGAATCTTAAGTTTGTGAACAACGTATAGTCATAAGTAGGTATAACAAAAACAAACAAAACTGTCTGAAATATTCCAACTCATAATTAAATAAATGTATTTAATATAACACTAAAACCTTTTTATAGCATTTTAACAATGTTGTTGCGGCTTCTGATTTAATTAATCTAAAAAAAAAATTAACCAACCAGCCAATAAAATAATTATAAACTCAGTTTAAAAAATATATACAATAATCAGACCACTTTGCAGCTGAGCTTATCAATTTCTTTATTATTTTTAAAATGTGAACAATTTCTAAATCTTATTAAAATAGAAAAATTCATATTTAATATAAAATAATATCTAACTATCTAATATTGTAATAATTATAATAAAAAATAAATTCATAAAAAAGATCACTTTCCTTAAAATTTAAAGTCTACAGTACATAAAGACTTATATACAAATTAAATGGGACCACACAACTGATGTCAAATAAAAAGAATCATCAAAATCGGTACACCAATTAAAAAGTTATGGAGGTAACACTCATAAAAGAAATACAGTGGAACTAAAAACTTCTTCCTTTTTTAAAGTCCGTTAACATAATTGTGTTTGCTTGCAAACAATAAAAAACTGACTTCAGTTACATCGACTAATTATACGACGCAGGTAGACAAAAAAATATTAAAGTAAATACGCATTACTAGAGATAACCAGTGGCGTAGCTATCATAGGGCCAGGTGGTGCAGTGCACCAGGGCCCCGGAGCTCAGGGGGCCCTCTAACCTCAGCTTTGAAAAAAAAATTAAAGAAAAAGTAATAAAAAAAATCTTGTGAGAAGGTTTAAAAAAAAAAACTTATAAACGTATTCGCGAAAATTAAAGCGCGCAAGAGATTGTGAATTGGACGCGAGAAATTCTGTCAAAGAGTTTCGAGCCAGTGTTTTTAGACATGTTTGGTGAAAATCGGTTGAGTCCTGAAAAAACTCTGGGAGTAAAAGTGGGGAAAATACACAATATCTGCAAATATATGGGGTGGGAAGAAAATGAGGATTGAAATCCGAATGTCAGCAAATTTACCCAATTAGGGTCGAAAATGAAATAGCATCACATGCACTTTACAAAATTAATAATAAAAATAATTGAATTTTACCTATAAAAAGTATAAAATAAAAATTAAATTAAAAATTAAAAAAAAACCCTCGACACAATAATCCGAGTTCCCTTTAAAAAGTAAAAAATAATGAAAGAAATTCAATCTAGATTAATAGGCCGATAAAAATTATATATAAAATTTAGGTTTCATAATATAACGTAAGTATAATTATAAATTATAATAGTTTAAAGGTGTCCGGTAGAGGGTTGCAACCATACTAACTGTCCAGCAATAAGCAACGCGAGTTTTGATATTATTATGAATCAAATATAAAAAAATTCAGTTTTATTTTATGATTGAGATGGAATTTTATACACCTTTGTTACCTGTTACCTGCCAAAGCCACCGCTGCCTCAGCTTCATGGCTGGGCATCATTCTTACCTGTACTAGGGACACACATAGAAAAACTTTCAGCTTTTATTAAAATCCGAAGGTCTGGCACACACGGTCTCTTGGGCTATTATTCTTATTCCTATCAATAATTTTGAAGGCCAATATAAGTTCAAACTACGCGGCAAGAGGGGAGGAGGGCCCGATTCTTTCCCTATGCACCAGGGCCCTTGTCCCCCTAGCTACGCCACTGGAGATAACTCGAAAAATATCCACCAGATCTCGATCTAATTTAAATAGAATCACATGACAAGCACCAGCTATCATTATTTAAAAAATCGGCCAAGTGCGAGTCGGACTCGGCACGAAGGGTTCCGTACCATTGACTAGGTAAACAGCAGTAGGTACATTTATTTTATTATAAGGCAAAAAGCGCCAAAAATCACTTTTGTTGTATGAGAGCCCACCCTAATATTTTATTTTTATTTCAATTTAATTATTTATTATTAAAGTAAATATGTATACAATTAAGTATTTTGTGAATATTTCAAGTGCCTACGTCTTACTATTTATTGATATCGAGCAAAAATAGGCAAAAATTACGTTTTTTTTTTTGTATGGGAGCCCCCCTTAAATATTAATATTATTGTTTATTATTAACTAGCGACCCGCCCCGGGTTCGCACGGGTGTTTATTATACACTAGCTTCTGCTGCGCCTTCCTCGATAAATGGGCTATCTAACAGTGAAAGAATTTTTCAAATCGGCCCAGTAGTTCCAGAGATTACCGCGTTCAAACAAACAAACAAACAAACTCTTCAGCTTTATATATTAGTATAGATATAAACCTTCCTCTTGAATCACTCTATCTTTTAAAAAAAAACCGCATTAAAATCCGTTGCGTAGTTTTAAAGATCTAAGCATACATAGGAACATAGGGACAGAGAAAGCGACTTTGTTTTATACTATGTAGTGAAGTGAAAATACAATACTTAGGTAATAAAATACTTAGGTATTTTGTGAATATTTCAAGTGCCTACCCGTTGCTATTATTGATATCGATAAAAAAAGGGCAAGAAAATCGCGTTTGTTGTATGGGATCCCCCCCCCCCCCTTTAATATTTATTTTATTTTGTTTTTAGTATTTGTTGTTATAGCAGCAACAGATATACATAATTCGTGAAAATTTCAACTGTCTAGCTATAGCTGTTCTTGAGATACAGCCTGGTGACAGACAGACGGACGGACGGACGGACAGACAGCAAGACTTAGTAATAGGGTCCCGTTTTTACCCTATGGGTACGGAACCCTAAAAAAGGATTATCAAAATCGGTACACCCAGTAAAAAATTAGGTAAACCTCTATTTATGAAGTCACACTACACTATCAAGTATTGGCTGCCATCAAATCACTGCCGCTAGCGATACAATCACTCGCTATAATAATCTTACTGCATGTAACACTTTGTATAACATTACAAGCAGCTATTTCAGCATACGTTATCCCACCAATTACATACACCAATATCGTTCTAGGCTTCAAGTTAAAACCATTTTTACCACCTTTTAGTGATTTTAATAACGTCTTTGCGTCCCTACAACCGAAGTCCAAATCACTCTGCAGATTGAGATTTGATAACTTTTCATTTAAAGTTCCTATACCATCTTTAAGTTTTTCTACGAGAGCACCGCCTACTTTTAGATCACTAAGAGCTGATAGTTTTGTTAGAACATCCGGTAATGATTCTGAAGTTAACAATGCATTACATATAACCGCTACTAATGGAACATATCCACCGTTAAAAACGTAACTCGGTGACCTTCCATCGTCTGATTTTGATGGTAATTGCTTTAGCTTATTGGCAATTGTTTGGAATTCGTTCTGCCATTTAGGTAACCTATCACTTAGATTCCCTAAGTTGGACAACGTTAATTTTGGGCTGGTAGGTTGCACTAACAGACCAGCTTTTATTAAGTTATTGAAAACATATAAAAATTGATATCCAAACGCTAATAAATACTTGCTGACGAGAGAATTGTATTCTTCGTAAGATAGTCCTTGCGTTAAGCTGAGAAGGCACATAAGCCGCAAACTATTGTAAATATGGATGTCTGTACCAAAATTCTCATCCACAAATGTGAAGTTAGACTTCTTATTTCTATTGTTAAGCATTTCGATCTCAGTTAAAGTTAAATTTTCGAATTTATTATTCATTTCTGATATTATAGTTTCGCTCACTAGAACGTGATTGACTAGATTCTGCTTAAAAAGCGTCACTTGCTGTAGTTTTGTTGCTACATACTCCTTCATCTCCTGTATACCCAACGCTTTTATATCTTCATTCTTTAATAATTTCGCTTTTGAACTCAACACGCTGAGAACCTCAGAGAAATGTCTATGTTTAATTTCAGCGTATAAATTATCTATCGAACTATCTAGGTTTATAACTGTAGGTTTTGAACTCTTAGCCTCAGACGTTGTAAAATTAAGTTTCCCTCTTTTTAATTTTGTATCATTGCCATTCATTTCTAACCGACCACAGCTTATATCAAATATTTCACTTAGTAACCCACTATACGTAGCGGGTGTGAGTAAGCTCGAAGCGTAATCCTGATTCCTGTCCATTAAGATCAAGGCTCCGAAGTCACGTGAAATGTCCGGATTGATAAAATCTCTCGAATAACTCTCATTGTACACCTCCATAATATCTAACACGCTTGCTGATAACTTGCCCAATGACAGGATACATTTAGGTCGTCCTGTGACGTGGAATAAGCTCCACATTGACATGGAAATACTTGACAATAATGAATGATTCTGTTCAACAAATAGTTGCTTGTAAAGAAACGGCAATTCTAAGCTGAGGAGCTGATCATCAAGATACATAAACTCCCAAGCAAATGAATGCAACTTGACAATATCATAGAGACCTCTATTCTCTAAAATAGAATCGAATGTGGAAATAACTTTAGGTGTGACAATAATGTTGAAACATTTGGCATCGGCGAGAGATTGGTTTTGACTTAACAGAGATGAAATTTGATCAAGAACACATTTGTACTTTTTAACATCAGCTGGTATTAAATAGACCCGAATTGTGTTTGCCGTGGGGCCCAGTTGTGGATCCATTTTGTATATTTTGTCTATCCCATGTTGTCTGAAATAGGAAATTTATGTTTTTTAAGTAAACACATAAATAAAACATAGTAATTTAACTGTTATAGTGCCTTCCACATGTCTACACATGTAAGGCATTTTAACACGTGTAACAAGTTTAACATGTGTTTTACACAATTAATATATGTATGATGATGTGTAAAATAGTTCTAATGATACAAAAACACTGTTATATTAAAAAAAATAACTAATAAACTACATTTTTTATTCGGCCATTATTAACTAAGGAATGGAGTTCCCTTTGGTATGGAACAAAATTAAATAACATCAAAATTAAGCAAATCACATTTTAGCACACAAATTAAATGCAATGGAATTTACCAATTTTAGAATAAAACACATGTAATACATTAATTGAAAGTTTGAGTAAACTTTGGAAGGTATATTATGCAGTGTTTATAATAATAACAAGGGTGTTTCTTGCCGATTCTGATCTGCAGAATAGGATTCCTAATCGATGGTAGCTTCACTTTAACTTTATTTAATTAAGAATTTAAAAAAAACTTTTTAACTTGCAAAATTATAATTCAGTGCTTTGAAATTCAATTAAGGAATTTCTTATTTTGATTGTCACATAAATGTTCTATTAATTTAATTCATAATACATCTAATACATCGCGTTTCTTTCAAAACATAATGATGTGGTATGTAACCAAGTTTATAAAAAACTTGTCACATTGTAATAAAATAATATATATTTCTGTAATTATTATGAGTTCTTAGTATCTTACCTTAGCCAACTAACACCACATATTTTTTCCAATGGTTTAATTAAAGACGGGTCAATTATTAAATCCGCTTTGCTACCGCATTGATCCAGGATTTTTTCTAATTTATGCTGAGAAATAAGGCTCAACGAAGCCAGCTTCATAGAAAGCGGTTGCTCCATTTTTTTTTACTTTTTTTAATAAACCACAATATTAATCATCCTCCAGCGTTATATTGCAGAAAGTAGTATTAATTTAATATTGTGTGTTTGAAATTTGTAAAATTGATTACAATATTTGTCAATTTGTGGCTAATTGGCAACTGGCATTGAATTGCCAAAGCACAAAAATTCATTATTTAATTATCAAATATAATACATTATTAAAATAAAACTGGTACATGTTATAAATGCAACACAAAAAAATTGTTGGACTATTAATTTTAATAAAATTAGATCAGCCGGTTTAAATTTCAAAATATCCTGTGAAAAATGAAATCTTATAATTTACACACTAAGTTTTGAACGTTAAATCCTTAAGCACTTGTAACACTGTTGGTACAATTCAAATGACATGGCCTAAAGGTGATAGATACCAGGATAGATACCAGCCTAGATACCAGGCCATAAGCTCCAAAAAAAAAAATTCAAATGACATTTCGTTTTTGGCAAATCGCAAATCGGGTAGTAATTGCATAGTAATTGACACTGTCGCTTCCGGCTTAAAATTCCAAATGTTGCTATTTGCAATATTAATTAACATAGCTAGATGACATTAAGGGTACGTTCCACTAAACATCTGCAACGATTTTTTTTTTATATACTAGCCCTCGCAGCCTGCACTTTATTCGAGTCTGTGTTTGCTATTTACTCTTTCATACCAGTTCTCGCTCTCATGCCTCTCGTACTTCCATGCCGCATACTTATTTCTTTCTTTCATCCATCACCTTTCGCCGATCAGGGTGGGTTCCCTCTACTTTTTAGGCCTAGAATTTTTTTTGACTACTTTACTTATATACTTTTATATGGTTACTTTACTTGTTCATATTTACTTGTCTTTTGTACCCTGGGTAAATAAATTTGGATAGTTTTGGGGAAAATTTTGGTTTTTTACAAATTCTTTTTGGTCAAAACAACACAATTTACAACACACAATTACGATTTTTACAAAGTTCTTCTTCTATTGTCCATTGTACAGGGTTCATAGTCTAGTATTATTCTATGTTAATATTTTTGGTATATTTACTATCAAAATGGCTTAAATTAACAATTTCAACTTTTTCTTATTCCTTTATTTACTTTGCTTACAAAGTATTTGATTACTTAACCTCTATGTTAATAACAAATTTTTCTTTTTTTAAATTCACTTGACTTAATTTTTCTAACAATCTGGTGCCTATTCTTATCCTATTTTACACCTTTATACTATGCTCACGTAATATATACTAATTATATAAACTTAGCATATTTGCCTGCATTCTTTCTGCAACGATTGTAACGCAATCTCTATCGTTCCACCTAAGGCCCGTGGTCGGCGCGAGCGATCGCTTGACGTCATAGATGACGTCACTGTTCACGACCACATCGTGCCATAGGGATGTGAAAAAATAATCGATTTTTATTTAAATCGATTATTTTTTTCTAAAAATCGATTTTTAATAATCGATTTTTGTATTAATATTAATCGATTTTTAAAAAATCGATTATATAAATTACGCGTTTAAATCGATTTTTATAAACAGTGCCATCTATGCGATGGATGAAAAAAAGAGCGAAGAAAGTTTCAATTTTATATACAGCGCTATCTATGCGGCGGATGGAACAACTCAAAGTAAATTAATTTTTACTTAAAACGGTGCCAATTCTTTCTATGTACCTATACCCTATACGTGTAAAGTAGTTTCAGTACTTTTAGTGTAGTGAATAAGATAATAGTTGTTTGTAAACAATTAAACATTATAAATGTCTTCTAACCGTAAAACACCTATAAAATTGTTTATTGTTAAAACTGAAAGACTAACGAAAGATTTGTTTTATATTTTAGTTTTTGAGACCACAGCGTAGTTGTTTAGTTTTTGAAGTGAAACTTCTTTGAGCTACCAGTAACGCGACAGCGTCATGACGTTCAGTACTTGAATGGGTGACCACCTGTTTTTTTTTCAACTAGTTTTTTTTTTGTATTTTAAGTTCGTTTACTTTTTAATTAGTTTTTTAACTGTTTTCTTTTTAACTGCTTTTTTTTAAATTAGTTTGCCAAAGAAGTTTCACTTCTGACATGTGTACTTTGTACGCACGCAATTTTATTTAATTATCGTTTCGTTTTAAATTTTTTATTTTAAAAAATATTTATGCCAATTTTTTTGAAGTGAAAGTTCCTTAAGCGCATGAGGGGTAAATTTTGAGCGACCGGTAACGTGGCAAAACCACTGGGAAAACCGCGTGACGTTAGCTTTTTCTTTTTTTAACTACTTTTTTTTTAATTCTTTTTTTTTTTAATTTTTTAAAATTAGTTTGCCAAAGAAGTTTCACTTCAGGCATGTGTACTTTGTAGGTACGCATGCAATTTTTTTATATTTTTATTTTATTTTAATTTTAGTTTTTGAGACAATGAGGTTGTCATTTTTTTGGGATGCTCATCGTTTTATTTTTATTACAGTAAAACGTTTAATGGTACTGAAAATTTGTAATAATAATGATATTTGGTTACATTATTCCTTACCTTGAAAGTTTAAAGGAGCTTTCACTCTGATTTTTAGTTTTGAATTGGTTATTTTTTTAATAATACTTTTTATTTGATTTTTAATCTGATATGAATTTGATTGAAATATGAAAAGCATGTAGATTTTTGAATAATAGAAAAAAATCGATTTTTTCGCAAAAATCGATTATTATTTTTACTAAAAATCGATTTTTTCGCAAAAATCGATTATTATTTTCACTAAAAATCGATTTTTGAGAAATCGATTATCGATTAATATGTAATCAAGAAAAATCGATTTTAATTTAATCGATTTTTTTACATGAATGTCACATCCCTATCGTGCCAACCTGTGGTGCCAACTTCGCTCATGAAATGATGGATCAGAGTTGGCTTCCATCAAAACGTGGCGGTAATTTGAAAATACAACTATCAATGTCAAATTGTAAATGTCATCAGAACTTGATGAACTTTCCGAGTCATTATATTTCATTCGTTTCGTCAAAACCGCAACGATAAATTCATGGGAATCCATGTTGAATTAAGAAGAAGAAGTTTTACTCCAATCCATGCGAAATACTTACTCACAGCCCCCACAGCTGCATGATTTTATCATGCCACCATATTGCGAGCACACAGCGTTAAAATAATTATGCGTTCCACCTTTGAAATTCGCCTACAACGCCTGCGACATGCGACGTTTGTGGAACGGCAATTTCAGCGATTGTGGTCAACGGCGTTGCGGGCCTTAAGTGGAACGTTGCCTATAAGTACTTACAAATTATATTTTTGTTGCTATTGCTAATATTATTTGTAATTTACAAAACAAATGTATTTGATTTTTTGGTAATTTATATTTTTTATCAAACAAATTGTTACGCCTAATTCAGATTTAAAGTCATCTTTGTCTCTCGTCTAAATATATTCTTACTAAATCATTATAATACAAATTTTTGCATTAAATTCTTATCTTATCCTAATAAATTGTTATCAATTTTACTGAAAGTCCCGCGTAAGCTCGACCTTGACAGTTATTTCCGGTCATGCGTCGTACTCGCTGTCGAGTTCGCAGACGGCAGTATAGTTATTGTACTCTGTGGGCAGTATCCTCCCCCTCCGCCACTCCACCGCCAAAGAGTCCACCGCGGAGTCCTAGAACCTAGAAGTCTTCGTAAAATAAAATTTAGTGAAATGGCTGCAAGAATTATCAGAAAAATTGTAAGTTTGTAGATCAGCGTAGTAATTTATCGTATCTTACAATTTTCTGCATGCATTCCTCACCTTATTAAACTTCTACGACGGCTCGTTTAATTTCTTATATCGTCCAAAAATAGACTTATAGTTATGTCGAAGAATTACATAAATGCGCTTTTGAAGCCTCTTCGTGAGAGTAAAGTTGTCGAAAGCTTACTGAAATTGTTCGAGTCGGGGCCGAATAAACCCTCCGGAGGGGTCGGGAGTGTGAAAAACGAGGTTAACTCATTTTTTTGTGCTTTAGTTCTGCGGTGTAGTAGGTATGAGGTTATACGTTAGGTTTTTGGTGGTTTTGTTAAGGTGCCGGCGGGGCGAGCGGGAGCCGCTCAGTACAGCACGGGAGTGCGGAAGGTGACCCTTATTCCCGGCCACGGGATCGGTCCCGAGATCACCGTAGCCGTTCAGAAAATATTCGAAGCCGCCAAAGTGCCCATCGAATGGGATGAGGTGGACGTCACAGCTGTTAGAGTGAGTACACATGGATTTGTTTATTCAAATAAATACTTGTTTTAACTGATAAATGTACTAAATATTTTAAAATTAATTAAAGTTATTTAAAGTGAAATACTTCTTTTCAAAGAAACGTAATATTTATTTCAACATAACTTCTACAAGGAAAAGTTTTATAAATATTGTTAAATAAGAACAAATCATGTATTTAATTGACAATTAAAATAAATTTTTAACAAATAAAAGTAAGAAATCTTTTTACAAAATTGGCATGTTTATTGTAAATTAATTAATTAAATAAATTGTAAAACCTAGGGACCAGATGGAAAATTCGGTATCCCTCAGCGAGCGATTGACTCGGTCAATGCAAACAAGATTGGACTCAAAGGGCCCTTGATGACCCCAGTGGGAAAGGGCTACCGCTCTCTTAACTTAGCGCTACGTAAAGAATTCGACCTCTACGCCAACGTCAGACCTTGTAAAAGTTTAGATGGGTAAGTTTAAATGAATACATTGCTTTCATAAATAACAGTAAATCACAGTGTAAGATACATAATAATCATTTGACTTTTTAAGTTTTATTAATTACTAATAGCAATGTAGATTCAAAAAAAATTCTCAAGAAATGCCAAAAGTTTATTCTTAAACCTCGAGAACTAATTCTGGTAAAAATAATGTCATGTTTAAAGAAGCACATTTGTATTAAAAATTACCAAGAGATCAAAAATGTTAATGACTCAAAAAAAAAATTGAATTTGTCTTTGGAATTCAAAATAGGTACATATATGTAGTTATAACATATATTTTATATATATATATATATATATATATATATATATATATATATATATATATATATATATATATATAAGGTTTTAATTATACACAAAAACAATACAGTTTTTGAGACGCTATAAAAGGGCAAGCAGTTCTGCAAATATTGATCTGAGTTAATCTCTTCTTTAAAAAAGAAAGCTTAAAATCTTTTTCTTTTTTTTTATGTAACTAGGTTGGCAAACAAGCGTACGACTCACCTGATGGTAAGTGACTACCGTAGCCTTTAGACGCCTGCAACATCAGAAGCATCGCAAGCGCGTTGCCGACCCTATCCCCAGTCCACTAAGGAGCTCTGGTCACTTTACTCACCACAGGAACACAATACTGCTTAAAAGCAGTATTATTTAGCTGAGGTCTTCTGTAAGGTCGAGGTACTACCCCAGTCGGGCTGCTCCATATTTTGAGCAGGAAATTTCCTGCTTATCTATACTAATATCATAAATTTTTTGAGTTGGATAGCCTATTTACTGAGGAGGGCTATAGGCTATTTTTATCCTCAAATTAACGCGTGTGGAACTGCATGGCACAGCTAGTTTAAATTATGTTAGTCAATATAACAATTGTAATTTCTTCATAATATTAATCTATATCCTTAGTAAATAAAGTTATTATGATAATTATACAATAATTCCTTAGTCACACAATTGTACAAGCCTTATTGAATTACATAATATGTAATTGTCACCTTATGTGGCTAAGTATGTGCCAGTTTAAACAGTATATGACTGACGGTGTTTGTGGTATGTATTTGTTATATTATGCTTGTTTGTTTGTTTGTGGGCTCGATTTTTCCGCATTCAGACCTAATATCGGTCCATTATGTTATATTCTGTTATATTATGCTTATTAGTTCTAATTGAAGTTAAAATCTTTGTTAAATGAAAGTGTTTGAACTTCATATTCCTAGCCCGTTGGCTCAGTTTGAAGTGCTTTCTGTTCCATGGGTTGCGGGTTCGATTCCCGCCTGAGTCTGGGTGTAATATTTGTATTTTCCTTAATACAGTGTAATGAATCACCAATCGAACATTGATGTAATAGAAATATTATTATCAATCAATTTTATTAATGCTGTCATGACATGCACAAAGAGAGAATGATTTGACTTATCCTTCAATTTCATGTCTCCGACTTCATATTATGTACAATGTTGCATAAAATTTTGACGGACTACCGTATTGATATTTTTAAGTGTACAGTACATAATGTTTGATATTGTTTCGATTTATTTCGCTGGCTTGTAATTATTGAATTTTTATCATCTCTTTCAGTTGATTTTCTATTAGTTCTTCACGCAAGCGGTTTTTTTTATTATTATTATTTTTCTATTCAGTATTAAATAGAACCATATGAAATGATATGATGTAAGCGATCCAAGTAAAATAAATGTCTCGACCGTGAAAATTGTACTGGAATCGAAGTCTGGGCATTTAATGATAAGATCTGATTCACTGCAGCTAGTAAGTCACTCGAGTTCGATAATCTCTTATCTCGTACGTGACAATTTGCTATTGCAGGGCTGCCAGATTATTTTAATCATATTATAATTGATATTTAATTATACTTACTAGAATTACTAGATACTAGTTATTTATCATTAAAAAATTCTTTTTTAAACCGACTTCTAAGAAAGGAGGTTCTTAATTCGATTATATTTGATTTCGCGTCATGTGATCCCATTTAAATTTAATAGAGATCTGATAAGTACTTTTCGAGTTATATCTAAAGCCGCGTTGGCGCAGCGGTCGCAGCGCTGGATTGCGATTGGCTGTTGCGCGGGCGGTTGCGGTTGATCCCCGCACGACAACATTTGTATTGCCCATACAGATGTTTGCCGTGGTCTGGGTGTTTGTGCAATCCTTGTGGGTCTCCCCACCGTGCCTCGGAGAGCACGTTATGCTGTCGGTCCCGTTTGTTATCATGTACACCTGATAGCGATCGTTACTCATAGTAGGGAATATATCGCTTATATCCTATTGGTCGTAGATTGATGTTATACAGCCTATAGCCCTCCTCGATTTATGAACTATCAAACATTTAAAATTTTAAATTCGAAACCGTAATATGTATAAAATTAATGCGTTCAAACAAATAAACTCATCAGCTCTGTAATATTTTTGAAGTGAAAACTTCTTTAGCGGCGTTGAGCACTTTTGTGGGATGGGTAAAAACTGTGAAACTCGCGTCAGGACACGTGGGCTGATCGAAAATTCGTAAGACGGTTGGAGAGTATTGTTGTAACATCGAAATCGATTGTTTTTTTTTCGATTGTCGATATTTAATAATTATTATTTAATTATTAAATATATAGTTATAGGTAATTATATAATAATAATTAATATATAATTAACTATATTTAATAAATATTTTAATAAATTATGGATGTTAGTTGATTTTTCTGAGAGATAAACTTTTTAATGTAATATAATGTATTTTAATGTAATATAAATTGTAATGTTTGTGTACGATAGTGCAATAAATAAATATTGTATTCTACCACATAAATGATAGTACTTTTATATTGATAATAAAAGCAATTCGTTCAAAATTATTCCCTAACTATTCCAAGAAATCAAAAATGCACAACGTTAATAATTAAGTTTTCACTTCTGCCGGCACTCCCGGAGTGCAACCCGTCAATATTGTCAATAATAATTTAATCAAAGAAAAAAAAATTTTTAATTATATGTACCTACTTTGGAATATCTGTGGCCGATAAATTGTAGGTAGGTGTAATGAATGTGCGTCAAGGCGATTCTTATCAAAGTTCTCAAAACTAACACTGCGTACTTTCTTATCACATCCACAAATTTTTGTATTTTAGCAACATTTATTTATAATGCAGTTCTTAAAGACCTAAGTATTCATAGGGTTAAAAACTGAGATAAAAGATTAACTATAATATTATATTTTATACGCTAAAGTCTAATATTTATATAAAAAAGTAATGTAAGTAAGTAAGACATTTATTTGAGACACATACACTGCTTACAGACACACAACAAACACAATACAATAAAAACAACGAGCACAAATACAATAAAAAATAAAAAGTAAAAATTTAAGAAAAACATTAAATAATTAATTTAATAAATAAAAAGTAAAATTTTATCAAATGAAAAAAAATTAAAAAGAAAAGAGTACCTAATAATAAAAACGCAACAAGTGCATCATCACTTTATAAATTTAAACTTAAATATAAAAATAAAATAAAATTATACCTAATGTCTACTAGCGACCCGCTCCGGCTTCGCACGGGTGCAATGCTGATACTAAATATAAAATAAATATTTGCAATCTATCGCAAAAAATGTGTTTATTTACGACATCACATTACAAAACTCTAAAACTATCAGTGTTCCTCTACTATATTATGCGTGTATTATACATATAAACCTTCCTCTGGAATCACTCTATTTACTAAAGAAAACCGCATCAAAATCCGTTGCGTAGTTTTAAAGATCTAAGCATATATACAGACAGACAGCGGGAAGAGACTTTGTTTTATAATATGTAGTGATATACATCATATACAGTTAAAAACATTTGCGGAAAAAAGCCCCTTTAATATAACGTGCAAATACTTTCGTCGCTAACCTTGTTATGATCGATCGATTTATACTGTCACGCAACTGTCACAGCACTGGTTTGTGGTTGTTGCGCTTTCGGTTGCGGGTTCGATCCCCGCGCATGACAAACATTTGTATTGGCCATACAGATGTTTGCTGTGGTCTGGGTGTTCGTGCAGTCCTTGTGTGTCTTTCCCATCGTGCATCGGAGAGCACGTTAAACCGTCTGTTCCGATTGTTATCATGTACACCTGATAACGATCGTTACTCATAGTAGGAAATATATCCGCCAACACGCATTGGAGTAGCGTAGTGGATTAAGCTCTGATCCTTCTCTTACACGGGGAAAGAGGCCTATGCAGTGGGATGTTACAGCAGTGGGATATTAAAGGCTGAAGCACTTACAGTTAAAATAAAATAATAAAGATCGCTAACAGATCGCTATTAATACTAATTATTTATTTAACATACTCGCTTAAAACAATATAGGTATAATTATTAACTACATTTTACAGTATTCATACTTCTTCATACAATACTGTAAAGTGTACTCTACAAAACCTGTTAAATTAACTTGCTAAAAAGTAAAAAGTATAAAACCTATATAAAGCATCACTGGGTTTATGCACCGCATTTCCCACAAAAACAAATAATTGTCCAAGAACTGAGGTCGGGCACAGCAGGAAATTTCTTGCTCAAAATATGGAGCAGCCCGACTGGGGTAGTACCTCGACCTTACAGAAGACCACAGCTAAATAATACTGTTTTTAAGCAGTATTGTGTTCCTGTTGGTGATTAAGGTGACCAGAGCTCCTGGGGGGGGGGGGGATTGGGGATAGGGTCGGCAACGCGCTTGCGTTGCTTCTGGTGTTGCAGGCGTCTATAGGCTACGGTCTTACCATCAGGTGAGCCGTACGCTTGTTTGCCAACCTAGTTACATAAAAAAAACCAGATTCTGAACGAAAGCACGTTAAATTTCAGCATCAAGACCCTATACGACAATGTGGATGTAGTCACGATCAGAGAGAACACAGAGGGAGAATACTCGGGTATCGAGCACGAGATAGTAGATGGCGTGGTCCAGTCCATCAAGCTCATCACCGAGGAGGCCAGCAAGCGAGTGGCCCAGTTCGCCTTCCAGTTCGCAAGGGATAACAAGAGGAAGAAGGTCACCGCCGTACACAAGGCCAACATCATGTGAGTTATATTAAATATTTTTATATTAAAAATAGATTAGATTAGATTGGAGGGTAGATCTAAAAAAAATATTCCAACAAATTGTAACTATTTAAAAATAATAACAATGAGCACTGCTCTGAGTTTGTCCCTCTGCCACGCGATAGTGTGAATCCATCGTGTACTAAGTAGTTCGGCCTCCACCCCGTTACTAATGGTGCTATGTTACATTGTTTATAAACCACTCCCGTTCTTCCTTCCTCCCTCCTCGCTTTTGATTCTGACATACAAAAGAAAATCTTGGTGATGACAACAGTAACTAGCCACAATAAGGCTCAATAAATACAACCTTTGGCTATATGTATATGTTGTTAATAGAAATATTCGACAGATGGATGTGTAAAGGATTTACAATATCAAATATGTACCTTTTGTCACAAGTAATTAAAATGTATGATAATACTGAATTATAGAAGATATCAAGCCATATATTGCCATTAATAGAAGATATCAAGTAACCTTCTTGTAATAGAAATACTGTGGTTTTTTAAACTTAAAATTTTGTCTATCACAGGCAATACTTATATAATGATCACAGCATCGTGTATCGAATTTTACAGTGCCCTCTCCTTATTATATTTCGTGATTTTTTCCCCGAACACCCCACCCCCCCCTTGACCCCTAACATGTAACACGTAATATGCGCATGCGCAGGCGCATGTCGGACGGGCTGTTCCTGCGCTGCTGCCGCGACCTGGCCACGCAGTACCCGGACGTCAAGTTCGAGGAGCGCTACCTCGACACCGTGTGCCTCAACATGGTGCAGGACCCCTCCAAGTTCGACGTGCTGGTGAGTGTGTGTGCGTGAGTGTGGGTGTGTGTGAATTGCGCAGGCGCATGTCGGACCTGGCCACGCAGTACCCGGACGTCAAGTTCGAGGAGCGCTACCTCGACACCGTGTGCCTCAACATGGTGCAGGACCCCTCCAAGTTCGACGTGCTGGTGAGTGTGTGTGCGCATGTGCGCTTATGGTTGTGAATGTGTGTGCGTGTTTGGTTAAATTTTTAGTTAAATGTCTATAATGTGAAAAAAGTTTCGCTTTTACCGTGGTTTCATAAAACCACACAGGTTTTTTTGTATGTGATTAGGGATAAGTAGCTTTGTGCTTTATTATTGTAGACTGTACTGTGACAGACGCCAGACTGTAGCGAAACAGTCGCCAGACTGTAGCGAGACAGTCGCCAAACTGTACCGAGATAGACTCCAGACTGTAGCGAGACAGGCGTCAGATTACACCGAGACAGACGTCAGATTGTACAAAGACAGACGCCAGACTGTAGCGAGACAGGCGTCAGATTACACTGAGACAGTCGCCAGACAGTACCGAGAAAGACGCCAGCCTGTAGCGAGACAGGCGTCAGATTACACCGACACAGACGCCAGACTGTAGCGAGACAGGCTTCAGATTACACTGAGACAGTCGCCAGACAGTACCGAGACAGACGCCAGCCTGTAGCGAGACAGACGTCAGATTATTATTTTGTGTTAAATTTAAAACATCAAATGTAATGCTTGCCTCAAATGTTGTATGTATAATTATATATATTGTGTGTCTCAGTGTGTTTAACAAATAAAGTTTTTATTATTATTATTATTATTACACCGAGACAGTCGCCAGACTATACCGAGACAGACACCAGCCTGTAGCGAGACAGGCGTCAGATTACACCGAGACAGTCGCCAGACTGTAGCGAGACATTCGCCAGACTGTACCGAGACAGAGGCCAGCCTGTAGCGAGACAGGCGTCAGATTACACCGAGACAGTCGCCAGACTGTAGCGACAGTCGCCAGACTACTGAGACAGACGCCAGCCTGTAGCGGGACAGGCGTCAGATTACACCGAGACAGACGCCAGACTGTAGCGAGACAGGCGTCAGATTACACTGAGACAGTCGCCAGACAGTACCGAGACGGACGTCAGCCTGTAGCGAGACAGGCGTCAGATTACACCGAGACAGTCGCCAGACTGTAGCGAGACAGTCGCCAGACTATACCCAGATAGACACTAGCCTGTAGCGAGACAGGCGTCAGATTACACCGAGACAGTCGCCAGACTGTAGCGAGACTGTCGCCAGACTATACCGAGACAGACACCAGCCTGTAGCGAGACAGGCGTCAGATTACACCGAGACAGTCGCCAGACTGTAGCGAGACAGTCGCCAGACTATACCGAGACAGACACCAGCCTGTAGCGAGACAGGCGTCGGATTACCCGAGACAGTCGCCAGACTGTAGCGAGACAGGCGTCAGATTACACCGAGACAGTCGCCAGACTGTAGCGAGACAGTCGCCAGACTGTAGCGAGACAGTCGCCAGACTGTACTGAGACAGACTCCAAACACACCGACCCACCACTAGCACACCAACGCCGACGCCATTCTGTACTTTACCTATATTTCACTGGTTACCAATAAATTTTATCTTGCACATTAATTAATAAAAGGCTTTGTCAGAGGAAGTAAACCAGGTCTTTAGAGCATGTAACACTTCAAACTCTAGTTCTAAATAAATTGAAACGCTTATTACATCGTCTCAAACTTTTTTATTCTAAAAAATTTTAGTTAAATGTCTATAATGTGAATAAACGTTTCACTTTTACCGTGGTTTCATAATGGCGGCTGATGATAAGCGATTAACGTATATTTTAGACGCTTGCAACACCAGAAGCATCGCAAGCGTGTTTCCGACCTACTCCCCCAGTCATCTCACTCACCAACAGAAACACAACATCGCTTGAAAACAGTATTATTTAGATGTGATCTTCTGTAAGGTCGAGGTACTACCCCAGGCGGGCGGCTCCGTATTTTGAGCAGGGAATCTGCTGTATCCTACCCCAGTTATCGATAATATAATTGACTGTGTGTAATAATATTGAACATTGTGTATAATTCCAGTACCATCCATACCAATTAGTGATGTGCCGGATCGTCAAAAATGTATATCCGCGGATACGGATCCGGATACGGATATTTAGTGTCAGGATCCGCGGATACGGATACGGATACGGATCTTTATTTACTCACTCAATCGGTGTCGGTTCGTGACCTTGAAACGATAATTGACGTCACGCCCGCCGCAACGATGGGCAGGACAGTTTTCGACTTGCATTTAGGGTTGCCAGATAGTCGGGATTTGGCGGGATTCTTCCGAATTTTTGTATACCCTACCAACTTCCGACAAACTATAAAATTCACTTCCCAAAACAACTTCATTTTAGAAAACCATAATTTTAAGTTCCGAATTTTCGTCAACATATAACAGACGCTCCTTCAGTATTGGCATTGGAGAATAATGGATGTACTGTCCTCGACATAGATGCTGTAATGAAAAAGCTACTGAGCCAGCTCATAAGCCGAATACAACATAAATTCTATGCCAGTAATCTATATATCAGATGCTGAAAACTTTCCTTTTCAGTGAAAAGAAACAATTTTATAAAGAAACAGATCATATTATTGTTAGTATTTATTTATGTAAACTGTATCGGACCCCAGCTCAGGGAGAGCTAGCGGACTGTATTATGACGTCTGTTTTGCCAGAGCCGGTACATAAACGATTGCGAAGAAAGCCGGTACGGATATTCGTGCTCGTCGTGTGGAGGGGTTCTTCAATAAAACACCACTATAGCGCTCAATAAATCCCGCTTGAGAGAAGGGTGGCTGGCAAGCTTCTATTGTAGCAGACTTCTCACTATACTATCTTGAGTCTTGACTACTTCTTCACTATTCCGATGTCCCAAGAGAAGTGACCTAATGACGCCCGATATGGCGTCCTATTTATACGATTTCGGGAGTAGCTAGCCAGCGGACCCTTACCTCACCCCGGAATATCTTTATTTTCAATAAAATGCGATTTACAATGTTCTTACAATGATCTTAAAAGCAATAAGACCGCCTTTGCATGTTGTCAGTGTAACTACAATACCTTTTGTTTAATTTTATCTATGTACTGCTGTTTCTTTTATTTTCTTTTACTATGTAAAATTGTTGACTATATGCAATAAAGTTATAATAAATAAATAAATATATCTTACCTATTTTATTACATTAAATTCTAGCATTGAAACATACAATTAGCGCTGCGCGCGCGATAAATTCGGAATAATCGAGCTAAATCGATCTCCGGAATATTTATACTTCCCCGTCCCCCGCCTGTGAAGTATAAATATCCCCTCCGAGTCCCGAACCCGCGTTAGTCTTATTCCTGTACGCGCAGCGTGCGTATCTACGATTTTACAAATAATTCGATGATAATTTTTGCTAAAACGTATGAATAACTATCTATAAAACATAAAACATTAATAAAATTGTAAGAATATTAGAAAACAGACAGACAGACAGTAACTCGTAAACTGGCATTCCTTTGTCCTCTTGTTATTATTTATTGACTTTTAATAAACATTAAAAACAAAAGTGTTTACATTGGTTGTAACATCTGTTCGGTACATTGCGTATTTTATCGTACTTAACATGGCCAGCAAATGCAATCACTGCGGCAAGTTCCTGTCACCAGCAGAAGGCGCAAAATGCAATAAATGCAGCTCGATATTCCATCGTACTTGCGTCAATCTAAGCCCTGACTCCCGCCCCCCCGCGCGCTGGATGTGTCGCTCGTGCCGTGTGCCAGATGGCAAGGTCAAGTCCGCTACCGGCACCGAATCACCTACCACGGGAGATGTATACGAGGACGCGCATACGACAGGGAATTTGGAGAATAACCCTGCTGCTTCCTTGGCGGAGGAAATGAAACTTCTACGGCTGGAACTCGGGACAGTCGCGAGGGAGATGGCTTCTTTTAGACTAGAGATAGGTCGTTTAAATGAAAGCATGGTGGAATTTAATAAAAGGGTTGACACAGTAGAGGAGCGCGTGACATCTTTGGAAGCAAAAATTGACGCCGAGCTTCAAGCGCGACGTGACGGGTCCGTAACCGAAGGGGCGGTCCAGCAATTAAGAGACGAATTAAACGAGCGCGAACAGGCGATGTTGCTTAATGATGTAATAATTTCTGGTGTACCCGAACGTGGTGGTGAAAGTGTAATGCACCTAACGCAGGCGATATCAAATAAATTGGGCATTGCGCTTGAAACCCGCGACATAGTTAGTGCCGAGCGCGCCGGTCCGCGTCGATCGATGATGGCGGATGACGGTCCGCATCGCCCGCGCCCGATTGTGATTCGATTGGCGCGGCGGGCGCTGCGCGACGACATCATGAAGGCAGCGAGGGTACGGCGCAATACGGACACCTCTGGTGTGACGGACGGGAACCCGTCTCGAGTCTACGTTAATGAACACTTAACTCATGCCAACCGGCGTTTATTTTATAAAGTGAGGGAGGAGGGTAAACGTCAGGGTTGGAAATATGTTTGGACTCGGGAGGGAAGGATATACGTGCGTCGGGGAATGGAAACAGCGGTGCAACGTATAAGAACAGAAAAAGATATTAAACAAATTTTTTGCTTAAATTAAATTTGTATACAAATCGCATAATAGGGGTATCAAAGGAATACGTTATTATAACTGTGAATAATTTAAAAATAATTTATGTTTTGATAATGGTTAAAGGACTTCTGATCATGTTGTCATTAAATACAATGTTTTATTTTTATTGCATATATTACATAGATGTCGTATTATGTTGTGTAGATATCAATGTTGTGCGCCCGTATATCTGTTATGCGAGATTAATAATATTGATTAACGTGAGTATCATTCTTTTTGCCGATCTGGCGTGTACCTTCTATGTTATGTTTAATAATTTATTTTATAATCAACTTTTATTTCTTAAAATAAAATGGTTATTGATACAATTTATGGATACATGTATAAGAGTATTTATGTATGTTTATGGATATATTTTATACATTTGTGATTTGTATTTTACTACTAGTATTATGTGTATAAATGGTTAAAATAAATAGAATTACATTAGGTTTGTTTAACCCGGGATCGCTTGGCTCTCACCATGAGGAGTTCGTTGTGTTAATGGAACGTCATATGGTTGATATAATTGCGATCAATGAAACCTGGTTGCACCCGGGGGAGGACGGTAGAGCCCCTCGTCTTCCGGGTTACCGATTGCGTCATATACCGCGACAACCAGAACTGCGATCGAGAGGTGGTGGCGTTGGTTTTTATATAAAAAGTGGGTTATCCGTGCGCACGCTCACACATCCCCACGCGCCTACGGTTGAACAGATGTGGATTACAACGAGACTTAATCAAAAGACGATTATTGTCGGCACAGCATACCGCCCCCCTTGGGCTAACCCTACAACATTTCTCGATGCCTTATCTGACACCATTAGTTCTTTGCCCTATTATGACAGTATATATTTGTTGGGGGATTTCAATATAAATTATCTAAATAATCATGACCCTCAGAAGTACGCGTTAGATCTTTTTCTTTCCACCCATGGCTTGACGCAGCATGTTAGTAATCCAACACATTTCAAGGCTAACAGCGAGACTTTGATCGACCTCTTCTGTTCCAATACAAATATTAACTGTATTAGGGTGGAACGCGTGGCGGCCTTTGGTGGGCATGCATTTGTGTTTGGAGAATTAAGTATTGTTAAATATAAAACACCAAAAACTAAAATTAGGTACCGGCCAATAAAAGATATAGATCCAGATCAGCTGGCGGCCCAAACTAGTCTAGTTAATTGGAATAGGATCTTGGAGTTTGATAATATAAATGACATGGTGGCTGGGTTTGTCGACGACCTGCTTTGGGTATTCAATGAAGTAGCTCCGTATAAAACAGCTTCGTTTAAGGAAAGTTATTATCCTTGGATAACATACAACATTAAACTATTGATGCGTCGTAGGGACGAGGCTCATGCGAGGGCAAGGCGGTCAAACTTGGACGTACATATGGAGTATTATAAAAATCTTAAAACTGAAGTTACACAAGCCATATTTAGGGAAAAATCTGCTTATTTCAATATTCATATTAATTCTAATTTTAAAAACTCAATAGTACTTTGGAAACATTTAAAAAAAATCATTAATATAAAACAAAAATATAATCATAGTATACCTGAACATCTTAAGGACCCGCAAATGATTAATACAAACTTTCTCAATGTGCCGGGCACAAGCTACGTACCAATTGAAACGATTAATTTTTATGAGTCGCGTAAAATTTGTGCAGTAGAATTTAAATTACAACCTACAAATGAATTGGAAATATCAAAAATAATACAAACCTTAAAATCGAATGCAATTGGTATTGACGAGGTCTCTTTAGATATGATATTATTGACATTACCCAGCACGCTAACCACCTTAACCGGGATAGTTAATAAATCAATTACAACAAATACGTTCCCCGAAATATGGCAGATAGCTCTAGTAAGACCAATTCCCAAAAAAGAAAGTGTGAACGAAATTAAAGATCTTCGCCCCGTTAGCATATTGCCGTGTATATCAAAAGTATTGGAGAGGATTGTGTGCAATCAATTAACAAAATTCTTAGAATCTAACAAAATTTTACCTGAGAGGCAATCTGGTTTTAGAAAAGGTCACAGCACCACTACAGCGTTGTTGGATGTTATAGACAATATTTTATGCGCTCAGGACGTGGGGGAAGGCACAATCCTTGTATTATTAGACTTCTCTCGTGCGTTTGACACGATAAATAGGAAATTGTTTCTGGCAAAATTAAAATATTACGGATTTAACGCTGAAACTATAGAATGGTTCGCTAGTTACCTACAAAATAGGAAGCAGATAGTGGAAATTGTCAATGATGATGGATCAAAGAGCCGATCAGACTGTTGTTCGGTGAGTAGGGGCGTGCCACAGGGATCGATCTTAGGGCCGATAATTTTTGCGCTGTACTGTGCTGATATTGTCACTCACATAAAAAATTGTAAATATCATATATACGCTGACGACATACAGATGTATATTTCATTTAAACAATCTGAAGCTAGTGTGGCTATACAAAAGTTAAATGACGATCTCGGTCGCATCGCTGAATGGTCAGAGTCTCATGGTCTTGCGTTGAATCCGGGCAAAACAAAATATATGATATTGGGTACAAAAAATCAAATTAATATAATCAGTAGCTTAAATCCATTTGTACACATAAGGGGTGAAAGCATAGAGCGCGTGAGAGAGGTGCGAAATCTGGGCTTAGTGGTTGATGAGGGATTAAGGTTCGAAAGGCATACCATGAATACAGCTCGTAATTGTTTTTATAGGCTAAAGGTATTGTATCAGATACGAAATTCTCTTAGTAAAGACATGCGAGTAAAGTTGTGTGAAACGCTGGTCCTTTCAAAATTTAATTATGCTGATATTGTAATTGGACCTAGGCTACTTGCACGTACTAAAAAGCTTATACAACGGGTACAGAACGCATGCATGCGATACTGTTTTAATATACCACCGCGCGCACATGTGTCTCCTTACATCAATGACGCAAAAATGATTAGGATGGAATATCGCAGGCAATTGCATCTTGCCACCCTACTATTTGATGTGGTCCAAACTAAAGCCCCTCTGTATTTGTACAATAAGCTAACATGGACAAAAGAATGTAACAAAAATTACCCTACGCGAGCATCTTCTTGGATGCTCAATATGCCCAGGCACCGATCTGCAGCGTTCCGTGGTAGTTTCCGCTACGCCGCGACGAAGTGTTGGAACAACCTGCCGCCTCCGCTTCGGATCCTGAAAACCAAAAATACTTTTCGTTGCAGATATAAAATATATTTACTTAATTTACAACTGCAGCCCTACACTTAACGTCACTTTTAAATAGTAGAAAGTAGAACCGAGAGTAGAGCTTCTATTGAGCAGTCTAAAACACTGACATGCTCCAGTAGTACCTTTAGTACTACTTCTAGTAATAATAATTTAAATTAGGTAAGCAGACAACAGAGGCAAAAGTCTCTTGCTATCAATTTCAAATAAAAAGTGATATATTAAGCGATAGATACCTATGTAACAAACATTGTTTAAACTTGGTGCATCAAAACATGCAAGGCCTTCTGGGCAAGGAACTTGAATTAGAACTATTTTTGAATAAATATAATGTTAGTATATTTTGTATTACCGAGCACTGGCTTAAAGAATACCAGGTTGTTTTTAATTTTGATAAGCACCAAGTTGCCAGTTCGTTCTGTAGGAAGACAGCTATACACGGTGGCTCATTAATCATAGTAAATAAAGACCTAAAATTTAAGATACGTAGAGATATTGTGAGCCTTTCCATTGAACGAACTATAGAGATAGCCTGTATCGAGTTAACGCAATGTATAATAGTCAGTATCTATAGACCACCCAGTGCATGTTATGAACAATTTGAAGCAGTATTAGAAGAATTATTGACAAAGTTAACTGCTAAACGTAACAAAGACATTATAGTGTGTGGTGACTTTAATATCAATTTATTGGAAGATACTGTACTCACTAAAAGGTTTTTAAGTTTGTTCAAATGTTGTGATCTTACTAACCTCTTCCTTAAGCCTACTCGGGTTACTAACTCTTCAGCCACATGTATTGATAACATTTTTACAAATGGGACTCCGTCCTTCTCAGCAATTATTAATAAATTGCACTCTGATCACTGTGGCCAATTAGTCAGCTTCAATTATAATATGGAAAAGCAGGTTAGTAAGAGGAAAGTGGTCGTTCCAGTGAACATGAAACGTATGGAGAGATTTAGAAACACTGTTGAAAACCAAATTGAGATACCATTAGTAGGTAGTGTTAATGACAAATATGGAGTTTTATGCGATCATATAAACAGTGTGTTTAAGACTGTATTTATACCAAAAAAAATCTCTCCTAAGTATTGTATGTCATTCAATGATTGGGCGACTCCGGGAATCTACAAAAGTAGACAAAAATTGTATGATCTCTTACATGAGAAATCATATAATACAAACATTGCTTTTTGTAATTATATCAAAAATTATTCTAAAATTTTTAAACTTGTTTGCGCCGCGGCCAAGTCAATATTCATTAGAAATAAAATTAAATCTAGTAAAAATAAAATTAAAATGACTTGGAATATTATAAATGCCGAAACTGGAAGAGTTAAAGAACGTAATGGTGTCAGTGAACTCATCATTGACAATCAATCTATTAAAGCGGTTAATGAAGTGGCAACAGCTTTAGAAAAACACTTTGCCGACATTCCACTTTCGACAACTAAGGCGCTTATATCATCGCCCGAAGTCGCTGAATCGTTGCTTAAACAAAATGTAAATGCGTGCAAAGGTGATTTTATTTTCAGACCTATAGATGCTAATGAAATTGTTAAAACTTTTAAAACTTTAGAAATTAAGAACACTGCTGACCTCTGGGGTATATCTGTTAAAATTATTGGTACAATTATTGATATCATAGCACCCCACTTAGCGATTATATTTAATGAATGTATTATGAGTGGTGAGTTTCCTGATCTAATGAAGCATAGTAAAGTTATACCTTTGTTTAAGTCCGGTTGTCATACTGATCCAACGAATTACAGGCCCATTTCTATTCTACCTGCCTGTAGTAAACTGTTTGAAAAAGTGATTCTCGGTCAGCTTTTAAGTCATTTCTCAAGAAATAAACTCTTACATAATAAGCAATTCGGTTTTACTAGAGGACGCTCCACAACTGATGCCGGTGTAGAGCTTTTTACTTCGATAGTCAATGCTTGGGAGGAGTCACGTGATGCTTTAGGTGTATTCTGTGATTTATCCAAGGCATTTGACTGTGTTCATCATGACACATTAATCAGGAAACTCAGTCACTATGGCATTAAAAATACCGCACTAAAACTTCTGAGTTCTTATCTTAGTGATAGAACTCAGAGGGTTGAAGTAGATGGTACTAAGTCATCTGGGTCTCGTATACAGATGGGGGTCCCACAAGGCTCAATTCTTGGTCCATTTTTATTTTTAATATATATTAACGACCTACCGTATTTAATAGAGAAGAGGCATGAGATTGTATTGTTTGCTGATGATACTTCATTAATATTTAAATTGCGTAGACAAGAAACAAACTATGACGATGTAAACAATGCTCTCTCCGAATTGGTTCATTGGTTTAGCGTAAATAACTTGCTTCTCAATAGTAAAAAAACGAATTGTATTAAATTTTCTGCTAAGAATGTAAAACAGGTTGATATGCAACCAGAACTCAATGGTGATAAACTCAACTTAATTAACTCAACTGTTTTCCTTGGAATCACCATTGATGCAAAGTTACAGTGGGGACCCCATATCTGTAAATTGGCGGATAGACTGAGTTCTGCAGCATACGCGGTGAAAAGAATACGATTATTAACGGATATCGATACAGCCCGATTAGTTTATTTCAGCTACTTCCATAGCATAATGTCCTATGGCATTTTGCTATGGGGCAATGCGGCTGATATTAGCGTCATTTTTATTCTGCAGAAAAGGGCTATCCGTTATATTTATAAAATGGGATGTAGAGAATCTCTGAGAGAGAAGTTTAAAGAGATCAACATCCTGACCTTTGCATCGCAGTATATTTATGAAAATATAATGTACATACGGAAAAATAGGCATTTATTTGTTAGTCGTAGTGATCGAAATGCCTCAAATGATGTAACACTCAGGAACGACCACAAATTAATTTTTCCTAAATGCCGGCTCAAGAAAAAAAGTAGTTCCTTTATAGGAATGTCTATCTTAATATATAATAAGATTCCGGCTGCGCTTCAATCTCTGCCTTTACTAAAGTTTAAAAAAATTATTAAGCGAGCATTATGCAATAAAGCCTATTATACAATCAATGAATACCTTAATGATGAAAAGGCATGGGATTGAATAAAGCTCGACCAGGCTATGTCTATGACCCGCCTTGTAAATTAGTTAGTTACAAATATTGTGAGCAGGTGGCATGGGATGGTCTCGGCACGCACGATTGGCTGTCTCGTGTTTGTCCTGATCTTTTCATGGTCCACTACTGCGTTTTTATCTTGTATCTGACTTTAAATCTTTTAAAAGAGTACCGAGAGTTTTTTTTCCTCCGGCTTTTTTTCTCTCGGCCTACACTAGGGACATAATTATTTATTGTAATATTTAATAAAGCCGAGGATAAAGTAGGTAGGTAATGTCTACCGAGACATTATAGCTTAATATTTTGACTAAGTTAAGGCGGCGAACACTGGGTACATTACGTAAGTTTGTAATGTACCTAGTGTTAAGATATAAATTTTTATTTTATTGTTTGATTTTTTGCTGCCTTAACTTTCTGTTATTATTGTTTAGTTTTTTTTTTTTTTTTTGTAAATCATTTTTTTTTCTTTTTGACTTTCGTTAAGTGTATTACATATACCTTATGGCGAAATAAATAATTTGAATTTTTTTTGAATTTGAACGTTGTTAGTAGGTACGAGTATATAATATGTTAATTGTTAGAGTGGAAAATGTGTTTATGTGTGTATGGGTGTTCATGGTATGTGATACAGTAATTATAGTGCGTATACAATTGTCTTTTTTTTTTTTTATTCATTTTGATTCTATTAGCTATGTATGTATGTTTGTTTTAGAAAGCAAATAAATGATAGATATAACTTACCTACTGGAACTGGCTCCGTCGCGAACGGTAGGTTGGTCCAGCACGTGTTGTGGTGACTGCCGCGAAGAAATATTTTCATCCTTTTTTTTTATAATTTACATGTATTTATCTTCCATATTAATGAAATTAGGCATCGGTGGCAAGTTTGGTGTTATAACTTCTTATTTTTTAAATTGAATATATCCATATAACATTTTGACATCAAATATTATTATTCATTTATATTTAATATTGTTTAATATGGAAGCGTTACGTCATTGATTGCGTGCTCTTGTCGCCGGCGCACTCGGCGGTCTGGCCTCTGGCCGACGTCTGAGCTCGCTTGCATTCCGCGATCCCCATGACCTTCATGACCTTCAGGATGTAACCTTCCGCTGACTTATTTATTAGGTGAATGTTATTATATCAGGTATATATTTTTACAGTATTTATGTTTATTTCATGTGTGTTCCACAGTTATGTTTAGTATTGGTATTCAGTATATTACTATATAATGTATGTATTTCTATGTAAGTATATCTATGTAAGTATATCTATGTAAAAGGGAATGATACTTGTCGCGCTAAACTGGCTAGGTTGTCACTGAAAATCAGTGTTGGGTTTTTTTTTATTAAAACCCAACAATGCTGAGTGACAATCCTTTTTGGGGCACAACACGAGTTACAGATTTATGTTCTATACTTATTTTTTTTAATAGTTTTTTTTTTTCATGTTTAATTGTTTTTTTTTGGATATAATTATTATTTGTTGCTGGTATTTTTTGTTTGATGTTTTTTTTTTCTTTGTGATTTTTATGTTTCTTTTTTTAATTTTGTTTTATGTTATTAATTTAATTGTTGTTGTCTGTGATGTTGTGTAATATCCCAAATAAATGTGTTCTTTCTTTCTTTCTTTCTTTCTTTCTAAAATATTAAACAAAACATAAATTTTCTTCCCGAACTATAGCTATCTTTGTCTAATTTTCATACTAAATCTATAGCTATCTCTTTCTAACCTAGATAGTTTACGAAAAATGAACAAAACTAAGGCGAATCTGTTCAACTAGTAACTAGTCGCACAAGTTAACATTTTTCTATAAAACTTTAACTATGAAACTTAATTTATGAAGCAACTTTATACGTAATTAATTATTTACATAATATTATTATTTTGTCATAACTATTGCGGATCGTAGTTTGTTAAAATCGAATGTTTTACTATCCTATTCTTATAAGCCTATTTACTTAAATTTAATACTTCTACTATGTAAAATTATAATTGATAAAATTAAACCTATTTTATACGTAAAACTATTTACATGTTCGGTTGTCTCGTACATAAACTATTCTATCGGTAGCGGAAGATATAACAGTCATCGATCTGGCAGCCATACTTGAATTGCGCGCGTATTACTTTTGTTTAGCAACTAGGTCCAGGAAACGTCGAGAATCTAAAAAACTTAATAAACCGCGATAAAATCCGAAAAAGTTGTTTCAATATAAAAGATTTTTGTTTTTCATTTTCATACATTTATAAAAAAATAAACTTTTTATGTGTAATAATCATCTCATAAGATAGTTGATTTAGTATCTTTGAGTTATATACTATTAACATCCAGGTTACTTACTCTAGTAGAGAATATATCATGTTTGCATTTAAAGGTGTCAAATAATTGATTTTAAGAAAAAAAAAATACTCTGAATGGAATTTTTGTTAATTATACTACTTAATCAAATAATATAAGTTATTATTTTGCATTTTATCCTGTCAATTGAATTTGAAAATTAATAAAAGTACCGTAAAAGATCCGCGAGAAAAGTGGCGGATACGGATACGGATACGGATCTCATTTTTCACGCGGATATCCGCGGATACGGATACGGATATCCGGAACATCACTAATACCAATACCATCTCCTCTGCCCCTAGGTTGCCTGGAAGAGATCGCTTTTCAGCGATAAGGCCGTCCTTTTTACCTTATACTTTGTTAAAATAAATCCGATATGTATTATTTCTGTTTTGGTGTACAATAAAGGGTTTTTTTTTTCTTCCCTTCTATCTGCAATCAGCCCTTGAGCTTTAATCAGATTGGTTGTTTCTTTAGGTGGCAGTTCGAGATTTTTCACATCCAGCGATGCGTCATCTCATTACAATGTCCATCATTAGACTGATGCTATTCGTTTCCTTTTGAGCCTGTAGATAGAGTCCGAGGATTCCAGAAGTGACACAGCTAGCTCATTTTTATGATGTTGAAGTCTTTGTTTATATCTCTTGTAGGACCTTTCTATAACTTCCCTGACAGTTGGGATTTGCAGGTACTCATGTACTTCAATATTCTTTATGAACCAAGGTGCGCTACTCAAGGTTTTAAGAGCTTTATTTTGAAAGCGTTGCAAAATTTCTATGTTTGAAAGACTGGCTGATCCCCAAAGCTCTATACCGTATGTCCATATAGGTTTTATGATGCATTTATAAATCAAAACTTTATTTTCCAAACTAAGAGATGACTGTCTACCCACCAGCCAGTAAATATCTCTTAGTTTTCTGTTTGCTTGGTCCCTTTTGGTCTTTATATGTTCACGCCAGGTAAGTCTACTATCAATGTGCATACCTAGGTATTTAACAGTACTTTTCTGTGGCAGCATGTCTCCCATGAGTGTCACTGGTGGGCAGTTTCCTTTCCTTAGGGTGAAGGTAGTGTGGACCGACTTGGTAGCACTAACCTTGATTCTCCACTTTTTCAGCCACGACCCTATCTTGTCCATGTGCTCTTGGAGATTTGTAGATGCTCTAATCTGGTCTTTATCGCAGGATAGGATTGCGGTGTCATCGGCATAGGTTGCAGTAACAATTTGCTTTGAGGTGGGCAGATCAGCAGTGAAGACAGTGTATAAGACAGGGCCCAATACAGAGCCCTGTGGTACTCCAGCCTCTATGGAATAGAATGAAGAGCAACAATCTGCAGATCGAACTTGGAATACTCGTTCCGTCAAGTACGATTTGATCAGCATGTATGACGTGTGTGGTAAACAGATCTTTAGTTTACTCAGGAGGCCCTTGTGCCATACTCGGTCGAATGCTTGTTGTATGTCAAGAAAAACAGCTGAACAATACTCCTTTCTTTCCAAAGATTGACGAATTGTGTGGACTACTCTATGTAGCTGTTCTGTCGTTCCATGGTCTGCTCGGAAGCCAAATTGATGGTCTGGGATTGTCTTTTGTTCCTCAAGTATGGGCAGCAGTCGTTGTAGAAAAATCTTCTCAAATAGTTTTGACAATAAAGGGAGAAGGCTTATTGGTCTGTAAGAGGAAACTTCAGTTGGAGGTTTTCCTGGTTTAAGTATCATATTTATAATTGATATTTTCCAGATGAGTGGAAAATAGTGTAGTCTCAACACTGCGTTGAATAGAACGGTTATTAAGACAATACCAGGGCCGAGCCGCCCCTGTGTGCGATGTGTGCGGCGCACACAGGCGCCAAGACAATAGGGGCGCCGCCATCGAAATTATTTTTGTTACACTTACTCAACAACGTATTCTTTTTTTCAACAATAAATATTTTAATTCGTATTATTTTTATTTTTTGTGTTTACCACACATGAGGAAATTCGAAAATGTTATTTATTATTATATCAAAATTTTTCGATCCAGTAGGATTCGAACCCGCACCTCCTGACATTCCGTATCCGGTGCTCTAGCCGTTGAGCTATGGATCTATGTCCAGCGGAATCGAAATTCTTGATATGATTTTATACGGTTTTAAGCAACCGTGGTGCCATCTATAGCGAGTCTTTTTACGACATTCACTATTCCAAGTTTCATATTTTTACAATGAATTCTTTTGACAATAATATTTAATATTAATGTTAAATATTTTTCAATAATACTTGATTGCCCTCCTACGTTTCACACGTAAAGCAAATTAGTATTATAAAGTTGACCTAGCTTTCTGTTCAGTTATCGATACAACTGGCGCTGGATTAACTTGCTTTATAATAGAAAAACTAGACAAAATTAATGTGGACATTGACATAAACAACTTAAGGGGACAGGGTTATGATAATGGATCAATTATGCGCGGTGAGAAGAACAAAAAAGATAGCTGGATCTAAATCCTCACGCTTTCTATGTACATTGCGCTAGAGTAAACGACGCTGCCACTCTCAATCATCACACGACTGGGTTTTTTTCACTCCAAAGAGTTTTGATTACAAACGCGAAGACCACGGAAGCGAACTGGTTTTACCTATTTAAGAAAATATTATCTAAGTATATAAAATTGGATAACATTTATTTCGGTCAAAATTAGCAAATAATCAAAAAAAAAATGGCAAAAAATGACTGTGTAATTACACGGCAGTGAAGAATATAGCCACCCGCTCTCTTCCCATGGATGCCGTAAGAGGCGACTGAGGGCAGTCTGCGCAGACTGCGACACAGTTCCAATACCACCTTGGAACTTAAAAAGCCGACCGATGGCGGACCATCCAACTACTGGTTTTGAAATACACAGGCCGATGACAAACCAACCACCTACCCGCCTGGGCGCCTGCCCAGTGTGGTGACTATGGGCAAAACACATGAGTTCATGCCGTTTTCGGCATGAACTTGGGGAGGCCTATGTCTAGCAGTGGACTGCGATGGGCTGAAGTGAAAAAAAAAAATAAGTTGAAACGAAGATTCGTGAAAAAAGAGGCGCTTCATAGGTTTCGCACACAGGCGCTGTGGGAGGTCGGCGCGGCCCTGGACAATACCCTTCCTTGGCAACCGTTCGAGGACTTCTGATGTAATCAAATCAAAACCTGGTGCCTTCCTCCTTTTCAGACCCTTAATAGTTCTTCTTACTTCGGCTGGGGTACACAATCGCAAAGGCAAAGACATTTGACGAGCACTACCAAGGATTTCGTCAATTTCTCCCTCAGGAAACATGGTGTCAGGTTCATTTGGTTTGAATGTGTCCTTAAGAAATTTTGCAAATAGCTCGGCTTTATCAGCAGGCTTCCTCGCCCATTCTCCATTAGGCTGTTTTAATGGAGGTACCTGTTCTTGTGGTCGTTTTAGTGACTAAGTGATTTTCCAGAGAGAGTAGTCATCTGTTTTGTGTGGCGATAAAGTTTTTAATTTGTCTCGCAGAGTGGCGTCATTGTATTCCTTAAGTATTTTCTTTAATTCCTTCTGCGCCCTATTTAAGGCCCTTTTATCATGTGAGTTCCTACTTGTGTGCCATTGTCGTCTTAGTCTGCGTTTTACAGATTAGCCCAGTCATATTAGGGCTTTCACCTCGGAATGAAAGATAATAAGCTGCAAATTGGTATGAACCTTTGTTTTGTCATTCTAAATGTTGTCTCAAAAGTCACAATCGTTATCGTGTCCGCGTCTCAAGATATTCAAGGTCAAAGGTCACAAAAATCGGTTTTTCGCGAATATCTGGCTTCCTATCGGTTAAATGAGATTTGCATTTATTATAAAAGTTGTAGGCTATAAAATTCCCTACAACTTTTGTTTAAACTTTTTTTTCATACGACCAACCGTTTTGAAGGTAGAGCGCGAAGAGTGCACATCGTACAGTCATATACGGCCTAATGCAAGGTCAAGCGTGAGTTATGGTTATCAGTACGTTATAAAGTCAATTATTTACTTGGAAATTATAATTATTAAACAATGCCTATTATTTATGTACTAACTATTAATTATTTATATTTAATTAAAGTAAGTAACTTGATTATTTATATATAATTATTCATATTTAACTATTTAAGTATAAAATATTATTAATTCTGGATTATATATTTTAGTTTTATTTTAAGTTAAAATGATAGTAAGAGTATATATTTTACACATATTTTTATTTATTATTAAATACGGCATAATATACATTTATCAAAATGTGAGTTCAAATATCAAAAGTATCTTTGTTGATTTTAATTGTAATGAAATTGGAAATGGAAGCTAATTATCTTCTTCTTCTTCGTCGTCTTCTTCTTCTTGTCGCTCAAAAATGTTCGATTCATTGTCATCATCCTCATTATCTGTCATGTTCATCTCCAAACCTTCCAGAATATCGGGATCATATGTATTTTCTTCATCGGGATTACTTGGATACAGTGAAGCGTTGAGGCAAGCTTGTCCGTTGCACTGGCCGCAAGCTAAAGAACATTGTAGCCCTGATTTTCTGCATCCACAGCGGGAACCACAACCATTTTTGCAATTGCAAAATATTACGTTTAGTAGTTCGGCTGGTGCTGGAGGTAATAACGTTCGTATGGGCTCCAGGATTTCATTTTCAAGCATCCAGCCCCATTCTTGAGGTTCTAAGTCCTTCCCTAACCACGTTTGAATCTGGTAGTAGACACGTTTTATGTGTTGATGAGCTGCTACACTTGTTGGTGGAAGTGTTGACAGTTGTACAGGTTTATTTAGTTTTGTAAATTTGATGAATTGCGTGTAGCGGAAATGATCAATGTTGGCCTTGAATACTATAGAACAGGGGTCGGCAACGCGCGGCCCGCGGGCCGCGTGCGGCCCGCGGAGGTCTTACTTGCGGCCCGCGAATGTTTTGTAAATAAGTTATATACTCTGTTTTTTTTCGGTACGGACTAAATTGACACATGCAAATGTCAATTTTCGAAATAATGATACCAGCTTTTTTGTAATAGTGTTGTATACCGATTTTATGAATACGATACCGGTTTTATGAATCGTAACTTTTTACTTTTACCACATATTTTTATTATTGTTTGACAATAGACGAATCTTTTAAAAATCATGTTAACCATGGAGCATCACAGATAAAAAAAAATATTTATTAATATTTAATAAAGCCGAGGATAAAATAGATAGGTAATGTCTACCGAGACAGAAATTTTGAGTAATTTAATATTTTAACATTTTGACTAACCTAAGCAACCTTATGCTTATAACACTATGTACATTACCTAAGTTTGTAATGTACTGAATGAAAAAAAATATATTTTATTTTATTGTTTGAGTATTTGATATTTTGCTACCTTAACTTTCTTTTATTATTGTTTAGTTTTTATTTTTTGTAAATGACATTTTTTTAATTTCGATAAGTGTGTGTATCACCTTAAGGCGAAATAAATGTTTTCATTTCATTTCAATTTGCATGTGGTTACTATAAGATTAATAAATACTTTAAAAAATAAGTGTTTTTCATTTATCATAAATCTATACATTAGCCATACAGGTACATACATTATATAGGTATGCCTATACGTACATTACGGTTGTCGCCATATTCTAAAATTTTAAAGACAAAGATTTTTGTAATTATTACTGAAAAACGATACTAGATTGTAAATTACGTAAAGTTACGGTAGTGGCACATCACTATTAATGATTCGCAAAAAACTAGCAACACAGCTTATGTCAATTTAGTCCGTACCGAAAAAAAACGGAGTATAAATATCAAATGCATGAACGAACCACGATCGCGTAACACGTAGAATTAAAACGAAACTGGCAGATATATGATGTGACATTTTTCATTCAGCGACAGATTTGGTGAGTTTGAAAAGTTTCAAGCAAAGAAGATTTTTGCAAACCCTTTTTCCTGTGATATTCAGGAAGTACCAAGTCATTTATAAATGAATGTGATTGATCTGCAATGTCATTACATTGCAGATCAATCACAACATGCGTCTAGAAAGACCTGTATAAACAATCCAAATAGATTTTGTTACATTTGTGGCAAATATACATTCAAAAAATTCTGTTTAAATGTGTCAGACTTCGTTAAAAATGCTTACATGGAGTACTATCAACGGCCATTGGAAACAAACAACAAGCACTGGATACCCAATATAGTGTGTAAAACGTGTGAAATTTTTTTCTGAATAAAGTTTGAACGTGGTTTGAACAAAATTTCACTGAGCTTAATGTTTTCATATTTCAAGTTTTATTGTTAAAAATTTTCGGCATTGAGGCAGAAATAATAGTAATTATTAACATATTCCTTGTGCATAGCGTTTTTAGAAACCAATGAGAAAAAAAATATCAAAAAATCTTGTGCAGTAAGGTCCGGCAAATTCGTGAATTGCGGTGGCCCAATACTTTTGCACACTGTTGAAAGTCATTTACCGTTGTACAATATTATATTTTATATAATTATTAACGTTATAATCTTTATTATGGTCCTCTCAAACAACTCGAACAAAGAACAAGTGAAAGAAAAAAATATTTTGTCAGTTATATGGAAAAAACAGGGTGGCACAAAACTTTTACACGCCACTGTATATCCAGATCGTTTCCAAAATTGAGTGCTGAAAATTAATTTAAAAGCTGGAATTTTCGAAGGACCACAAATTAAAAAATTAATAAACGATGTAAATTTTACTGAAAGTATGACAACTTCTGAAAAAATACCGGGAATTAGTTTTTTTAGCTTGTAAAAAACTTTTCGGGAAATAAGAAGTCCGTCGACTTTCCTGACCACGTCAAGCAGTTACCATTATACGTTCAGCACCTTGGATACAACATGAGCATTACGATGCATTTCATTTATAGCCACCTTGATCGATTTTCTGTAAATCTTGGACATTTAAGCGAGAAGCAGGGAGAACGCTTTCATCAGGATATTTGCTTCATGGAGGAGCGCTACCAGGGCTATTGGAGTGAAAGTATGATGGCTGACTACTGTTGGATTATCCAGAATAGTAGTAAAACTCCAAATTATTCAAGAAAGTGACATAAAAGAAAATGTTGTTTAAATAAATTGTTATATGACGGGAAACCATGTTTTTTTGACAAAACTAGCTACCCTTCACGTCTCAAAATGTACAGCCGCTAGCAAAAATCTGAGTACAAATTTAGAATTAGGGTAGAAATGCAGCTAGATCCATAAAAAATCCATACAACAAAAATGCTGTTGTGCTGTATAATGTAAGTATTACGTGTACGTATTAAATTCCATATGTTTTAATATATGACCAATTATATTGTAGGTATCAGGTAGAGTCTAGGGTTTAAATCATAAGTGCGGCCCGCCTTTAGTTTATTTGGCCACCTCGTGGCCCTTGCCTACCAAAAGGTTGCCGACCACTGCTATAGAACATCTGTCCCGGCAATGAATAGAAAAGGGCATAGGGTAGGGACAAGTATTTCCAGGTATATAAGTATTGAGAAATTTACGCGTTTTAAAGAAAAGATATATAATGTCGTGTTAACTTAAAATAAAACTAAAATATATAATCCAGAATTAATAATATTTTATACTTAAATAGTTAAATATGAATAATTATATATAAATAATCAAGTTACTTACTTTAATTAAATATAAATAATTAATAGTTAGTACATAAATAATAGGCATTGTTTAATAATTATAATTTCCAAGTAAATAATTGACTTTATAACGTACTGATAACCATAACTCACGCTTGACCTTGCATTAGGCCGTATATGACTGTACGATGTGCACTCTTCGCGCTCTACCTTCAAAACGGTTGGTCGTATGAAAAAAAAGTTTAAACAAAAGTTGTAGGGAATTTTATAGCCTACAACTTTTATAATAAATGCAAATCTCATTTAACCGATAGGAAGCCAGATATTCGCGAAAAACCGATTTTTGTGACCTTTGACCTTGAATATCTTGAGACGCGGACACGATAACGATTGTGACTTTTGAGACAACATTTAGAATGACAAAACAAAGGTTCATACCAATTTGCAGCTTATTATCTTTCATTCCGAGGTTGACCCCTTTTTTTACCTAATATGACTGGGCTAGATATCATCTCCCGTATTTCCAATGTATAATCTTGTTTCTGGAAACTGTATTTTATATATGGAGTGGACTTCCAAGCTGCCAATTGGATTAGGTTAGTTGTATACCATGCAGCGCTTTCTATGTCCTCCTCTGTTTTGAGTGGTATTTGTAGGTTCGTATTTTCTGTTATAAAGCCTTGGAATGAGTCCCAGTCAGTTCTGCGATTGTATATCGTCTCGCGAGGCTCCTTCCAAATCACTCCTGTGCTCAATGTGCATATCACCGGTGTATGATCCGAGCTGCCGTCCAGACATGATTCGATTTTTGTGTACAAACCGGATATTCCTTTGGAAATAAAGAAATCGATCAAGTCAGGTGTTTTATTGGGGTCAGATGGCCAGTAAGTTGGTTCTCCAGGTGTCAATATATTTAGAGAATATGAGTCTATTACCTTTTTCAACTCTCTACCTCTGGTTGTGGTTAGTCTTGAGCCCCAATAGATATTTTTGGCATTCCAATCCCCTCCGGCGATATATCTGCTGCCGAGGGTGTTAAGAAAGTCACAAAACATTTGTTCATCAACTATGTGGCGAGGTGGGGAGTATACTGCAGCGATGTTTAGCGGACCCTGCCAGTCGTCTATTGATACTACAGTAGCTTGTAGGTATGCACGTCCAAAGTTTGGGAGAGGATGCTGCTTGATGTTTTCCTTTACTATAATTGCTGTTCCAGCATGTGACGTTCCATCAGGATGATTTGTGTAATATATATTATACCCTTTGATTAAGATGGCTTTTTCGTTAGTCATATGTGATTCTGAGATTAATAGAATATCTATTCTGTTATGTCTAATGAAAAGCTCTACTTCCTGTTTGTTAGAAGCCAAGCCATTCACATTCCATGTTAATACAATAAAGGGTATTGTTATGTTATTTCCAGGTGATGCCCAACTTGTACGGAGACATAATGTCGGACATGTGCTCGGGCCTGGTCGGCGGGCTGGGCCTCACGCCCTCCGGCAACATTGGCAAGAACGGCGCGCTCTTTGAATCTGTGAGTAGCGTACATACAATTATTATAATTATACACCACTCGATTTTAAGGCTTCTAACTGCAGAATCCAGACATTTCAGTGGAATTGAGTTGAAAGAGATGGGCTTTTAAAAGTAATATTGTAAAAAAAATTAAAAAAAATCCGAATACATTCAGTAGACTTGCTACTTTTAGTTAAATTAAAGAGTTTGTATTATCAACTATTAGTCTCCTTATCAATTATACATTAATAAGTAAAAACAAAAAAAAAATTTCAGTTTAAATCAGATTTTTTTGTTCGTATAATGATGGAACTAAATCACCGTCCCACGTAGTTGAAGTTAAGATTGCACTCAACTTTATTATTCACACGTTTATTTACTAACATGTTGCGATATATTGAAATTTGAAATAAATAAGGAGTGTGCTTTAGACCACACGACTGAAGTAAAACTTCTTCAGCAATAAACCTGCACCGTGTCTTATATTATATACAAAACGTAGCTGGGTATGAGAGAAAGAGAGGAAGAAAATGTGTGCTCACACCTCTCTCTCTCTCTCTCTCTCAGTTCGCCTCGCCCGATCACCTCGCCCGATCACACTTTTCGTAACGCTCTCGTCACCAGCTTACTCCCCAAGTCAAGCGTGCGTAAAGAAGTTTTACTTCAGAACAATATTTTTGGATTTCTCCTCAAGATATTAAAAGTAAAAAGAAGACATTTATAAATACCGGTAGTGTTGTCTATACAAGGGTTCCATACAGAATGTAACCACTTATCCTACATAGAAAAAAGGAGATAGGTCAGTTTATAGTTAAGTCAATAAATAAAAACTTTGAAAAATGAGATCTTTGCACGTAATTTAAAATAATATGTCTCATGGCAAAAAGGTGTTAAGTGTTTTTTTTGCACTACAGTTACTTACCGTGGTTTTGAACAAGTTTCTCACACACACATAACTTATAGGGTAAGTTAGTTATCTTCGACAGAAACGGTTTTTTAACCGACTGGAAAAAAAGGAGGAGGTTCTCAATTCGACTGTATTTTTTTTAAATGTATACAAATGGGTACACCGATTTTGATAATTCTTTTTTAATAGAAAGCTTGTCATGTGGTCCTAATAAAGTTTGATAGTGCTTTTCGAATTATATCTAATAATGCGTATTAATCTGATTTTTTTTCGTCTACTTGTGTTGTATTACTTGTCGATGTAATTGAAGTCGGTTTTTTTTTTTCGTTTGCGAGCAAACACAATTATCAACAATGTACAAGTTACATATAATAGTGAGATAGTAAGCAGTGAAAATATATTAAATGTAAGTCTTATTAAATTCAATTTTTGTACTAACCAGTGTGGGTGCGGTTTGAACATCACTAAAACTGTGTTTTGCATGGATCAGTCTATCGTGTATTGTCCTTGTTGACGTTATTAATAACACTGGTCAACAAAATTTTGTAACAAGAAAGGTGCTAGCTAATTTTAAATTACCTACCTACCCTAATCTTACTACCATATTTATTTTGATTCCATCAGATCTAGTTTTCGTGTTACAGCTACTACCCATAAAAATAAAAATTAAACGTTTTTGTTTGACTTTTGCATTCAAAGAATTTGTTTTTTTGAAGATCGCAGTGTTTTGTTCTGTTTTTAGAGTTTAGTAATTCTTAAATAATGTCAAGAAAGTATAAAAATGATCCTGACAAGTTTCGTTACATTTGTGGTGACATTACTTTCAAAACTCAGCGAAGGTATGGGACACCATTAGTAACTAAGTTACATGAAGACTATTTTGGCTTTGCCATCGGACAAAAAGACATTGCATGGGCTCCACACATCTGTTGTGTTACATGAGTGGGTCTTCTCACTGGATGGGCGAAAAATATCTCGATCTATGCCTTTTGCAATCCCTATTATTTGGGAGGAACCAACGAACCACTCATCTCATTGTTATTTTTGTCTGACTGATACAAAAGGTATTACAATTACAACAAAAAGTAAAATTAAGTATCCTGAAATGCCATCAGCTACAAGACCGATCCCTCATAGTGAAGATCTACCGGTATTTACACATAAAGCTTGGGCTTTTGAAGATCTTCGTGAAAGCTATGGCCAGGAGTGGTGACGGCCTTCTAAGCTAAGCGAAGCAAAAATTTAAGACGGCATATTTGTTGGTTCTCAAATCAGGCAATTGATGAATGATGATATATTAAAAGAAAAGCTTAGTAATTTAGAAAAATCAGCTTGGGAATCTTTCATGAAAGTAGCTTCCAATTTTCTAGGAAATCACCGATCAAGTGACTATAAATGTATAATCGTGGAGCTTTTATCTACTTATAAAGCTTTGGGCTGTAATATGTCATTGAAAATACATTTTTTTCATTAAGATTTAGACTTCTTTCCTCAAAATTTGGGCCCCGTTAGCGATGAACATGGTGAAAGAGTCCATCAAGACATTTCTACCATAGAAAAACGATATCAGGGCAAATATACTCCACGTATGTTAGTGGATTACTGTTGGACATTAAAACGAGACGTCCCTGAAGCAAAATACAGACGAAAATCATAAAAGTAAATTCATATTAATGTTGCAATAAATCAAAATAACTTTTTTTTGTTGATAAAAATCACAAATTTCTAAAATGACATAAAATGGTATTACAAAAAAACTATTCGTATTTAAAGCATTTTAATTTTATTTCTAGTATCCTTATCCTTGTCCTAATCATAACTAGATAAAAGTTTTCATGTTACATGCAAAAGTTGTTTTTTTGTTGACTAGTGTAATTATACAATTATTATTTACCTATTAATAATAATAAATTGAAATAAAATATTGTAAGGAGGATTTCGGTTTTGGGAGTATTTGAAATGTCCAAATAAAATATATCATTTATTAAGACTGTGACACAAGTCATGTCCGGTTACATAACCGTCTGAACACAGAATGGTTGGAATATGTGTACCCGTGACCAAGGCTCTAGCAAAGGTTATTAAGGGAACTCAGAATTATTCACCAGAAAATATTAAAAATTAATTTATTTTTATTTTGAATAGAAATTATCTTAAAATATGTATGTCTTTTTAATTAAAAATTGAACAATGAAGTAGTCTCATAAATAATAATGATTTATAACAAAACTAAGATAATACCTAATAAAAATTAAATTAAATTATAAAAAAAGCTCTGTATGCCCATTATATACAACAAATATATTTCCTTTTTTGATGCTAAATTTAGCGTTAGTTATAAGGAAATATTTACACATATATAATATTATTATATTATATGTAAAATAAATATTATATTATTAAAATGACAAAGAATATTTCGTGACGGTTTCTTAACGTTTTGTATGTGTTATTACATCTGTCTATGTACTATATATATCACTATATATTGTTATTATTTATTTTAACAAGACTATCCTACTAACTCGCACTTCTATATGTATCATTACTTGTATGTAGTCTGACACATGAAAGTAAAATTCGTACTGATGTGATTTTTTTAATAAGGGGCCATCCATACATCATTACGTCACATCTTAGGTGAGTCCACGAAGTGTGACATTGTGTGACAAGGAGTGGGGAAGGGTACAAAATTTTATGAAATCACATTTCAAAGTATCAAATTGTTAGTATTAAAATAATTTAATTTTTCATACCTATGTTGACAGATGATGATTTTATTTGAAAAATAATTTTAATTGAAATAAAAATAAAGTCGAAACTGGTGATTAATCGTAAAATTCGTGTGACGTGATTTACATATGACCCCTAAAGCAACTTTTAAATTTAAGGTGAAATAAGCATTGACTATTCGGTAATACGTTCATTAAAGTTTATTATATTATCGGACAGAATTATTTGTATTTTGGAATGAAATATTTTTTTAGACACGCTACCACGCTGTAGTGCATTCATTTAAGAATGATATATGGACAAATTATATATTTGAAACTAAAATTAATTTGTGCCAATAAAATTAATTAACAATATTATTTTTCAAGTATCAAACTGAGTTAGTATCGACTACAATATCTATTTCGGAAATGGTATATCACGTTTTAAACTACCCTCATTTTTTCGATTTTTATTTTCACGTGTCAGACGAACCTATACTACTCACAACCGTTCTCCTAAGACAATTCTTCTATAATACATTTACTAACTCTTATCATTGGTGATGCTAAAGGTACACGGAACGGCTCCAGCCATCGCCGGCCAGGACAAGGCCAACCCAACAGCGTTGCTGCTTTCTGCCGTTATGATGTTGAGATACATGAAGCTTCTAGAGCTAGCTGATCGCATTGAAGGAGCCTGCTTCCAGGTCTTGAAGGAAGGCCGGGTACTCACCGAAGACCTAGGAGGCTCTAGTACTTGCACACAGTACACTAATGAAATTATCAGCAAGTTGCACTAAATTTGACTACTGGGAGTGTATCATCGCTTGTGGATAAAGGTTATCCAGCACTTAAGTTACGAATAGTCGTACAGCAAGAGATAGAATAGGCCATCAGGCGCCTGTTTCTCCACAATAAACTACAACTCTAAAGAAGGGCCCCGTAGACAATCAAATAATTTTTCAAATTTAACGTGTTTGTCAAATTTTTTGAACGTGTGCGAGCTTGTTTGATGTGTTTGTAAAGGGCCCTGTAAACGAAAACTTTCTGTTAAACTTTATGTTTTCATATAACGGAGACATCAAAGTTGTTTGTTTTATATTTATAGTTTGTCAAACAAATATTTGACAAATTATTTGATGGTTTCAGGGGCCTTTGGGGCCATCCATAAATTACGTCACACGTAAAGAGGGGGGTAGGGGGTCGACGAAGTGTGACAATGTGTGACAAGGTCAAAATTTTGTGACGTCACATTTCCAAATATAATATCAAAACGTAATCATAATATCAAAACGTAAGTACAAATACATGATATTTCAACTACCTAACTTCATCAATAAACTCAATAACGAACTTCAAAAATTAAACTTTTATTTGTTTTATAGGCGAATTGACTTTTATTAAAATGAAAATAAAAATAATGTCGAAACTGTCATCAGTTTGCTCATGCAAAATTGCAAAATATGTGACGTCACATTAGGTAGGGGGAGGTCTCATAAATGTGACAATCTGTGACAAGGACGGGGGAGGGGTCGAAAAATCGAGAAATTCGTGTGACGTAATTTATGGATGGCCCCTTTAGTCTGTGAGAAATTTCACCTAAATAAACGAGGATTCGATGATAAAAAGGAATAATATAACAAAACCTTTTACCTGTTGAATACCCTCACCTGTCAAACAGTGTTTGTCCACAGCCGGTGAAGCCGGCCCTAAAAATAAAAATAAATATTCGAACCCATAAAGATCCACAGGTGTTGGAAACAATTGTTTAATTATGTCCCATTGGATCGAGATTTGTGGTGTAATGTCACCGGAATACTTTTATGTAGAAATGTTATGTAAGTAGTATTTTAATTGTTTTGTAAGCCATATTTATTTAATTTTAACAATAGATAGACTTAAATATACTTGTGACTATTAAGGGCAATAGTTTAAATGGACGCTTTTAGAAAATGTACAATCAAACGATTGCCCATGTTTATAAGTTTCTAAATTTTAGCGTTATCTTTGTAAGCAAAACAGTATTAAAAGAAAGGTCCCCTTTGATATATATTTCTTATTTAGAAGCATAGAGGAGGAGGCATCTGGTACTAGCAATCTATAATTAAAAAAATGACTTACATTTCCTTGCCGAGAAAAAATTGTTTTAAATTATTTTTTATTATTATTTTTTTAAATAGAAATATACACATTCCAAAAAAACTATTCAAAGTTAAATCTGTGTCTTGTGCTGTTATCTAACTTTTGTTTTAAATCGGTAAATGACAATGACAGTAGAATCTGTATTTGTATTCACGATTCAGTCTGTAACATCCCACTGCTGGGCATGGATCTCTTTCTCCGTGTAGGAGAAGGATTTGTATTAATAACAGATTATGAATTATCTGTAAGTATAAATGAATTAAGTATAAAAGAGATATTAAATGTAGTCACTTAATTTTATGACATAAAAAAATTAAATAACTCACAAGTTACCATCACTTCAATGTAATGTATCATTAGAAATAGAAATTATAGTTTTATATTTGACAAAATGTTTTTATCCAGTATTATTTTGGATTTTATATGAAAAAAAAGGTGTGTGTGTGTGCGATTCACACACGATAGAAGTGAAACTTCTATGGCAAACTAATTAAAAAATAAACTAATTTAAAATTAGCGGCTTGCAGCGCGGCCCGGCCTTCCTTGTTGTTGCCTTCCGGTTTGAAATCACAACGATTCTAAAGAAGTTTCACTTCAAAAAACGAGTGTGCTTTAACACTACTGAAGTAAAACTTACGAAACGTAACTCTCTCTCTATCTTCACTAACTTATATCTCCCTCTCAAGTTCCGTTCGCCTCGCCCGATCACACTTTTCGTAACACTCTCGTCACGCATTCACCAGCTTACTCCCCAAGTCAAGCGTGCGTGAAGAAGTTTTACTTCAAGAATCAAGTGACTATTTTACTATCAACTTAGTTATACTAAGATAATTGGTTCAATTTAGTGTTTGGAGTCAATTATGAAATATGGTCACTGAACACTCGATCCTATGTTCAGAAATGGATTCAATTAAACTCACAAAACCACATTTGTGACAAATTGAACGGTTCATGAGATGAGATGTTCATGATGTGAGAATTTGTTTGAAGTAGTGATATGTATTTGATGTGATGTATTTTTTCTTTGTAATTGTAAGTTATTTATTAGTTTATCTCTAGTGTTTACGATGGTGATACGCGGCTGTCTACGTGTGAATGCTTGGTGATAAAAATGAAAGTTGAAACAAATAAACATTCCATAAATTTGCATTTTGATATGTTTAAGTAATGTCATTTATGTACATTTTGTCTTCTTTTCAATGTATTATGTGTCAAAATTATTGATTGTACCATGTTGTCCGTTGGCATTTTAATGTGACGAATTGAAAATTTAGTAAATAAATTCCCATTTCTCATATATATATCATGAGATGATAATTGGAAGGTATGTTTTATGTATTAATGAATACTACTTACTTAAATAAAATATTTTGCTAACAGGTAACACTAACGGCCATAAGTAAACAGTATTTAATCAGTAACATGTAATTTTAAGCTCCCGTAGACTAACATCCATTTAATTATTGTATAGCTTGGTCCTTCTGGACTAAATGCAAATCCATACTTTATTACGAATTTGGTCTTTACCAAACAAATATAAGAAATATGTATGTGTAACTTTAAAAACTATTCTGCTAGATTTAGGCCTTACTGAGGCTACTGCTCAAAATCCTAATTGACATTTAATTAGGACTGTCTATTGCCGTTTGAGACATTATTTGAAATTATATGAATAGAAAGTTGAAACAGTTGGTACTAACCTTGCCGACTGTGTTGTCAACGTTTCAAACAATGGCGTACAATTTGCCGCCAAAAAGGAAGTGTAGTCCACGGGGGATCTTAGTTTAGTTTTAGCCAAGTTTCCTAATTTGTGATGCGTAGTGTTAAATCATTTCTTTGCTAGTAAATGAATGATGAAGATGAGTTTAGTATAATTTTTATTGTTATAACGTATTTATTATCAGTTTCAGATGTAATCTGACAATAAAATTATGATTATTAAACGAAATATGAGATTGCGTTGTGTTTTCTTACCCTAATAAAAAGAAAATAAATATAAAAAAGATGTGTTTGGTTTTATTATACTGTTTCGAGGTACATAAACGGATATCTGCAGCAGTCAACAAACGTTTTGTTTATAGAGAAAATAAGCTATAGTCTGGCACTGGCTAATGAAAGTAGATACTGAAAAAACGCGGCATATTTAAAAAAAAAAGGTATTACCATACTCTGATTCCGATTCTTCCCAATCTGTTAAAATCGCCGAAATTTGTCAATGTTTATAACAAGATTTATGTTGCCGAGTATTTATTTTGTTCTAAATTGTAATTGTGTATTCAGACGTAGTAATTGGATGATGGTTTTTCATTGGTTTTAATTTGTGGACTACGAGAAAGCCTTCGACTCTGTCGAGACCGGACTCTGTAGAGATGTCATATCGAGGTAATGATAATGTGATGTATGTACGACGTAGCGACGATGACCGTTCATATCCAAGACCAGAGAACAAGACCAATTTTCCTTCGGCGTGGTGTAAGACAGGGTGACTTTACCACTTGAAAGTACATCATTCTACTATCACAGCATTTATTAATTATAGTATAATAATCGTTACACATCAAACAATTAAACGCTGTAGGACTACAGACTGACCATGCTAGTTTAATTTAATTCGGTTATTTTTTTTATTTAAAATTTTAGATTTAGTGTTAGTGTATATTGTAAATAAAAAAAATTTTGGTACCTTTTTATGTTTTTTGTTGTTAAAGATTTCCGTAGAGCCAAAGGAAGTCAAGTTCTTTTATAAGATGTGGTATAATATAACTTAAATTATCTTTTACCGGATAATTTATTATTTCGGTAAAAGAGAATGAGGTGACCAGACGCCTCGTTTTGATAATAATGAATGTTTTGTATAGGTTCACGGGACGGCTCCCGACATCGCGGGCAAGGACATGGCGAACCCGACCGCCCTGCTGCTGTCTGCCATCATGATGCTCAGACATTTGCAGCTTAACGAACACGCCGACAGAGTTCAAAACGCCTGTTACGAGGTGTTGCGTGAAGGAAAATCACTAACCGGAGACTTAGGCGGCACGGGAAAGTGTAGCGAGTACACCAATGCAATTATTTCGAAGTTAAACTAAATTATTATTTGTATAATATCTGGTAGGATTTTTCCCGCCCTTTTGGATATAGATGAAAAAAAAGTGTTACCAGCTTGACGCAATTCGATTTGCGAATATGGCGACTATATAGTATTATTTTAGTTTTCTTAGATAAAATTACTTAAACCGCTGGAGTGGTTGGTAAATAAAAGAAGAAAATATTAAATGCCAAAGCACACATTATCTGAAAGACAATATCATTTTATCACTTTAAATTTGTCTGTACATTTATTCAAAACTGAAATGAGATTATAATTAAGACTAAAAATCTTGTCTTATAAACTTCTTTCTTTTAATTATTATTTATTTAAAAAAAACTCATCAACGAGTTTCTTTGACAACAAGGAATGAAATGAAATTTCAAAATAAACTACTTATTACAGTTATTGTAGTTTGATTAATGTACCTAATTATATATGTACTATCAATTGATGTGAGCCTAACATTATTTGTTTGTTTTTCTCTTTTTGGGCATGACGACAGTATCAAAAAATCGTCAATTTAATGATTTTAGGGGAACACTCATATTAAAAAAATTCAAAATACTGGTTTAGTTTTATGTAATATATAAGATTATTGTGATTTTCAATAAAATAAAACATTAAAATACTGCAATCGGCCATTTTGATTGAAACACAAATTACAGCGCACGACGTCACAACATAACATAATACGTCAGGCGCGCTCCAAAGAGTAAAGTAAAAAGTAAGGCCCAGATTATTTTGTGACGTCAGAGCCGACGCCATGACACCTGCAGCCGTTCTGCCGCTCTCATTGAAAACATATTAGGAAAATAGTTTTAAACTTCCTTAAACTTAAGTTTATTACCGAAATATAGGTATTTTCGTAAATAGTAAATGTGTACCCACATTATGGAAGAGGTTTTCAAAATTTTTCGTCATGCCCATTTATCTTGTAAAAAAAATTAAGACAAAAAAAAATACATTTACGTCCCTTTAACCTAACAGACTTTCAGTCAATAGACAGCTGTCAGTTGTTATTACGCATTTGACATGGCGGCAAATACAAGACAAGCAATACAAATAAGGAATAAAATAAAAGTCCCCACAAGTTACATTAATTAAGCTTTAATTTTAAATATAATTTGCACACATGAGCACCTAACATACAAAAATATAATCTTAAAACGTATTTTTTAGAAGTTGCCATATTGACACAGTCAAAATACTTTAAAAAATTCTCTCTTATACTACAATAGTAACACTTCCCACAGATGAGCAAATATCCTCTTGAAAAGTGGAGTACCACGAGATATTTCTGCAATTTGTTGGTGAACCATATACATATGGTTTTTTATTCCACATGGTAAGCGGTTACCGACCTTACCCCCCCCCCCCCAGGAGCTCTGGTCACCTTACTCACCAACAGGAACACAACACTGCTTGAAAGCAGTATTATTTAGCTCTGATCTTCTGTAAGGTCGAGGTACTACCCCAGTCGGGCTGCTCCATATTTTGAGCAGGAAATTAATTTCCTGCTGTGTTCTACTTCAGTTAAAAAAACTCCTACTAAATATATACAATAATATACATAGCTGTATGTATATTTTACTCATTACTAAGAGTAACATTAGTGACAAGTCCTTCCCCTATAATCTTGAAATCTTCAATAATAGCATCGATATTAACTTTGAATTTTGTCTGTCCGTTTGTCGCCACAGGTTTTAATCCATTCGCTTTGAGTATCTGGAACAAATTATTAATAATATAATATTATTAATACTGGTTTATACTAGCAGATACTGGTTTTTCTTGTTATACTATGAACTGTTAAGACGCGTGCAGTTAAAATCATTACTATTTCTGAAAATTTTAAATTTTCTTAATTTTTCATTCCAGAACAAAGTAATGTGAGAATAAAATTAATATATACAAAAAATATATAAGGCGGTACGAAGTTCGCCAGGTCAGCTAGTAATCTATATGATACAAAAGCTTGTCGCGAGATAGTACTCGTATTTCCTTAGTTTGAAAATTTTAATAGTTAAAATCAATCACATCAATTTATTTAATTTACTTGTTTACAAGCAAATCTTGCGACAAGCTTTTATATCATATAGATTATGTGTAATGACTTTAAAAGTAGATAGTAAAAGTTTTAAAGTAAAAATTTATTTTTTTTCGTTTTAGTGCATTCAAATAAAAGCTTGTTTTTTAAAAAGGTTTTTTACTTTTAATTTATTTTTGACTTTTTAGTCGGTTATCACGTCACTTTATTCGAATTATTCTTAGCAAGCCCTTTCATTTGATACCCACATTGTAGAAGTGCACTAAAAATAACTAGCCCGCACTCTTGGATATGCCGCTATATTGGATTTAGAATGACGTCACAAAGTTAACCATGCATTAGCATCCAAATTGAACCTATATACAAAATTTCAGCTCAATTGGTTGAAGATATCTGCTTCAAAATTGAGTTGCAAGATTGCACCTGAACAAACATACATACATACAAACCATGCATTATCATCCAAATTGAACCTGTATACAAAGTTTCAGCTCAATTGCTTGAAGATATTTGCTTCAAAATTGAGTTGCTAGATTTCACCCGAACAAACATACATACATACATACAAACCATGCATTGTCATCCAAATTGAACCTGTATACAAAGTTTCAGCTCAATTGCTTGAAGATATTTGCTTCAAAATTGAGTTGCAAGATTTCACCCGAACAAACATACATACATACATAAATACATACAACTCATGCATTGTCACCCAAATTGAACCTGTATACAAAATTTCAGCTCAATTGGTTGAAGATATCTGCTTCAAAATTGAGTTGCAAGATTTCACCCGAACAAACATTCATTAAATTTACATACATACATACAAACATACATACATTGCAAGTTAAATAAAAGCTTGTTACATACAACTCATGCATTGTCACCCAAATTGAACCTGTATACAAAATTTCAGCTCAATTGGTTGAAGATATCTGCTTCAAAATTGAGTTGCAAGATTTCACCCGAACAAACATTCATTAAATTTACATACATACATACAAACATACATACATTGCAAGTTAAATAAAAGCTTGTAAAAAAGTGTGTGTGTACAAAGTACATAATTATGTCAAAAGTTTTGAAAATTCTTTGGCAAACTACTTGAAATAAATAAATAATTAAAAAGTAACTGAAAACTAAGGTGAAGCGGGACACGAGGCGGGTGACGCCTGTGCCGGACGAAGTAGGCGGTGTCATAATTAAAAACAAAAACGTTGCCGTTTCATCCGTAAACATTTTACCCTCATGCACCTAAAGAAGTTTCACTTCAAAAAAACCGCTAGAATTGATCCAGTGTTCTCAAGCAACACACTAAGCGGTTAACTGTCGTTCATATAGATATTATTAACGATTTAGGGCCTATAAAAACAAATTACCTGTAAATCTTTCGTCTCGTGAACATCCGGCTTCCACAACACTGCGATGACGTCACCTCCGTACACGTCGTAGAAGAAAACCGCGAAGTCGTCGTAAATCGACTGGAAAATAAAAATGAAAATAAATGAGAGAGCTGAGATTGCTGTGATAAACAGAATAAAACTAAATGAACTGTTAAATAACTTAAAACCAGATTGATATATCTATACAGTCACTTTGACACACGGGTTTACTAATAGAAGGCTACGGGTCGTGGGAGTCCTGGTGCACACCGTCCAGTGATTTTCACTTTATGTAATCATTTGTGTATTTAAACTATTGGTTTATCGAGTTAATAAATAAAATTTACCTATGCCTAATCTACTGCTTCTAGTTGAATTACTTTTTGTATACAGTTAAAAACTATTATGCAACGTACATATAATCATGGTGTAATTCAACGCCTATCGGTTGTATTTTTTTTAAATTTATATAACTAAGTTGGCAAACATGCGTACGGCTTACCTGAGGTAAGCGATTACCGTAGCTTATAGACGTCTGCAACACTAGAAGCATCGCAAGCGCGTTGCCGGCCCTATCTCCCCCCCCCCCCAGGAGCTCTGGTCACCTTACTCACCAACAGGAACACAACACTGCTTGAAAGCAGTATTATTTAGCTCTGATCTTCTGTAAGGTCGAGGTACTTCCCCAGTCGGGCTGCTCCAGCTTTTGAGCAGGAGATTTCTTGCTGTGCCCTACCTCAGTTATGGGTTATATTTCAGTATATTCTCTCAGGTCATTCCATGTCAAATCGACAAATTTCTAGACAAAAATGATTGAAGTAATACCTTTAGCTCTTGAAGATATCTGCGTACAGGGTTGAACTCGACAACAGGTATGACGTCGGCGACGGAGCCCTGGGGCTTCGCGCGGGGCTTCGAACACAGCCTCTCGCCGGAGTGCGGCACCAGGCGAGGGTTCAGGTGGAGCAGCGCGTCGTAGCCCTTGAGGGACGGGATGAACGTCTCCTGCGGAACATGAGACCAGGTTGAGTGAAGAAACTCAGTTAAAGCTAATTGAATCGATTCTTATACAGCCATTTATTTTGTTATTATGAAGGAACGATGTAGAAAGACTGCGAGGGATTTTGTCAAGACTGATAGACGTAATTTTGTGATACAAGAGATTTAATTATTAATAACTAAATAGTTATTAGAATTCAATAATATTATGAATTAATTTCCCCGCGTACTGCAAGGTGGCCCGCGCCAGTGCCTGGGCCCGCAGTAGTCGACTACATGTCCACTGACCAGGATGTCCTCCCTCGTGTCCGCCAGGAGCGCGGTCCCCGCGTACTGCAAGGTGGCCCGGGCTAGTGCCTGGGCCCGCAGTAGTCGACTACATGTCCACTGACCAGGATGTCCTCCCTCGTGTCCGCCAAGAGCGCGGTCCCCGCGTACTGTAAGGTGGCCCGGGCTAGTGCCTGGGCCCGCAGTAGTCGACTACATGTCCACTGACCAGGATGTCCTCCCTCGTGTCCGCCAAGAGCGCGGTCCCCGCGTACTGTAAGGTGGCCCGGGCTAGTGCCTGGGCCCGCAGTAGTCGACTACATGTCCACTGACCAGGATGTCCTCCCTCGTGTCCGCCAGGAGCGCGGTCCCCGCGTACTGCAAGGTGGCCCGGGCTAGTGCCTGGGCCCGCAGTAGTCGACTACATGTCCACTGACCAGGATGTCCTCCCTCGTGTCCGCCAAGAGCGCGGTCCCCGCGTACTGTAAGGTGGCCCGGGCTAGTGCCTGGGCCCGCAGTAGTCGACTACATGTCCACTGACCAGGATGTCCTCCCTCGTGTCCGCCAGGAGCGCGGTCCCCGCGTACTGCAAGGTGGCCCGGGCTAGTGCCTGGGCCCGCAGTAGTCGACTACATGTCCACTGACCAGGATGTCCTCCCTCGTGTCCGCCAAGAGCGCGGTCCCCGCGTACTGCAAGGTGGCCCGGGCTAGTGCCTGGGCCCGCAGTAGTCGACTACATGTCCACTGACCAGGATGTCCTCCCTCGTGTCCGCCAGGAGCGCGGTCCCCGCGTACTGCAAGGTGGCCCGGGCTAGTGCCTGGGCCCGCAGTAGTCGACTACATGTCCACTGACCAGGATGTCCTCCCTCGTGTCCGCCAAGAGCGCGGTCCCCGCGTACTGTAAGGTGGCCCGGGCTAGTGCCTGGGCCCGCAGTAGTCGACTACATGTCCACTGACCAGGATGTCCTCCCTCGTGTCCGCCAAGAGCGCGGTCCCCGCGTACTGTAAGGTGGCCCGGGCTAGTGCCTGGGCCCGCAGTAGTCGACTACATGTCCACTGACCAGGATGTCCTCCCTCGTGTCCGCCAGGAGCGCGGTCCCCGCGTACTGCAAGGTGGCCCGGGCTAGTGCCTGGGCCCGCAGTAGTCGACTACATGTCCACTGACCAGGATGTCCTCCCTCGTGTCCGCCAAGAGCGCGGTCCCCGCGTACTGTAAGGTGGCCCGGGCTAGTGCCTGGGCCCGCAGTAGTCGACTACATGTCCACTGACCAGGATGTCCTCCCTCGTGTCCGCCAGGAGCGCGGTCCCCGCGTACTGCAAGGTGGCCCGGGCTAGTGCCTGGGCCCGCAGTAGTCGACTACATGTCCACTGACCAGGATGTCCTCCCTCGTGTCCGCCAAGAGCGCGGTCCCCGCGTACTGCAAGGTGGCCCGGGCTAGTGCCTGGGCCCGCAGTAGTCGACTACATGTCCACTGACCAGGATGTCCTCCCTCGTGTCCGCCAGGAGCGCGGTCCCCGCGTACTGCAAGGTGGCCCGGGCTAGTGCCTGGGCCCGCAGTAGTCGACTACATGTCCACTGACCAGGATGTCCTCCCTCGTGTCCGCCAAGAGCGCGGTCCCCGCGTACTGTAAGGTGGCCCGGGCTAGTGCCTGGGCCCGCAGTAGTCGACTACATGTCCACTGACCAGGATGTCCTCCCTCGTGTCCGCCAGGAGCGCGGTCCCCGCGTACTGCAAGGTGGCCCGGGCTAGTGCCTGGGCCCGCAGTAGTCGACTACATGTCCACTGACCAGGATGTCCTCCCTCGTGTCCGCCAAGAGCGCGGTCCCCGCGTACTGTAAGGTGGCCCGGGCTAGTGCCTGGGCCCGCAGTAGTCGACTACATGTCCACTGACCAGGATGTCCTCCCTCGTGTCCGCCAGGAGCGCGGTCCCCGCGTACTGCAAGGTGGCCCGGGCTAGTGCCTGGGCCCGCAGTAGTCGACTACATGTCCACTGACCAGGATGTCCTCCCTCGTGTCCGCCAAGAGCGCGGTCCCCGCGTACTGTAAGGTGGCCCGGGCTAGTGCCTGGGCCCGCAGTAGTCGACTACATGTCCACTGACCAGGATGTCCTCCCTCGTGTCCGCCAAGAGCGCGGTCCCCGCGTACTGTAAGGTGGCCCGGGCTAGTGCCTGGGCCCGCAGTAGTCGACTACATGTCCACTGACCAGGATGTCCTCCCTCGTGTCCGCCAAGAGCGCGGTCCCCGCGTACTGTAAGGTGGCCCGGGCTAGTGCCTGGGCCCGCAGTAGTCGACTACATGTCCACTGACCAGGATGTCCTCCCTCGTGTCCGCCAAGAGCGCGGTCCCCGCGTACTGCAAGGTGGCCCGCGCCAGTGCCCGCGCCCGCAGCGCAGCCCCGGGGCTCGGCCCCGCGCGGCCCCACACGGCCGGCAGGGCTCCGTCGTACGCCGTCGCCACGTACACGTGGGCCGCGCGCTCGTCCCGGGAAGCGAACTGGCGCTCTATTTCCGCCCTGTTTTCCTCTGAAAAACGGTATTAAAACACGAGAATGCATTAGACCACACTAGACACGACTAAAGCAAAACTTCTTCAAAATAGACCTGCACTGTGTCTTAGATATATGAAACGTAACTGACTATGGAGAAAGAGAGAAAGAAGTGAGACTTTGTGCTCGCACCTCTCTCTCTTGCTCCGTTCGCCTCTGCCCGATCACGCTTTTCGTAACGCTCTCGTCGCGCATTCACTAGCTTACTCCCCAAGTCAAGCGTGCATAAAGAAGCTTTACTTCAAATTACAAAAAGGGAAAATATTTTGATGTTTTATTCAATATTTTTGCTTTTAATTTAGTAGCTGTTATATGAATAGAATAAATACAGATAACAAAGTAATTTTATAAAAAATTTTAAATAAATAAATTATCTGTACTCGTATGTTCAAATCACGGTCTTATACACAGGTCGGGCAACTACAGTGGTGGGGGTACATCGGCTTAATGGTTTACAGCCGCCAGAGGCATGACGATCGATGGTCTTTACACGTCACACATTTATATTTTAAAATATAACCAATTACAATGAAGCGTCACCCCAATATAACCAATTACAATGAAGCGTCACCCCAATATAACCAATTACAACGAAGCGTCACTCAATATAACCAATTACAATGAAACGTCACTCAATATAACCAATTACAATGATGCGTCACCTCAATATAACCAATTATAGCGTCACTAAATATAACCAATTACAATGAAGCGTTACCTCAATATAACCAATTATAGCGTTACTAAATATAACCAATTACAATGAAGCGTTACCTCAATATAACCAATTAGTCAATTACAATGAACCGTCACTAAATATAACCAATTACAATGAAGCGTTACCTCAATATAACCAATTAGTCAATTAAAATGAACCGTCACTAAATATAACCAATTACAATGATGCGTCACCTCAATATAACCAATTATAGCGTTACTAAATATAACCAATTACAATGATGCGTCACCTCCATATAACCAATTACAATGAAGCATCACTCAATATAACCAATTACAATGATGCGTCACCTCAATATAACCAATTATAGCGTTACTAAATATAACCAATTACTATGAAGCGTCACTCAATATAACCAATATATATGATATGAATGGTTATTTACTAATTTAGGTAGGACAATCGTTAACCAACTAGCATTAAAGCAGGACAGTTGACACAATTGTGTTAAAAAAGTCATCGTCGCCTTTTAAGGCATACAACCTATCAAGGAAGGGTTTCCTATACATTTATTCTATTTAATGTGAAATAAAGACAATACTAACTAGTGAGATCATCGTTGAAGTCCAAGAGTATCATTTCTCTTGTCCAGTCGGTCTCAGCCAGCAGCTTCAATGTCCGCAGTAGGGCTCCGCAGACGCTCAGCGGAGCCCCCATGGACGCCACCAGCGGGGACGCCCGGGTGAACACGGCAGCCACCAGCAGCTCCACCAGGGTGGGGGGGAAGTGGGGGGCCAGGAGGTGGCAGGACAGCCATCGGGACAGCAGGACTGTGGCCGGCCCGAAGCATGGGTGGCGTTGGTGTAGTCTGGAACAAGATGGCTTCTATAGTCTGGACAGTATTTATAAGACCAAAATACTGCTAGACTAGCACGTTGGCGCAGTTTGCATTGTCCCTGCTTTTTGTTCCGCGGGTTGTGGGTGCGATTCTCGCCCCAAGTTTGGGTGTAATGTATGAATTTATTAACATAAAATGTATTATTTATAAGTAAGTTTGTCGAAAAAAAAATAGTTATATTAGTCATCTGTTACCAATAAAAAACACAGGCATTAAGTTGCTTACCGTAGGAACAGACGACTGTGTGTGAATGTCAAAGATATTTATTTATAATAATGCGCCAGCAAGGTAACTCCAAAACAAAAGGTAAATAACCACTCTAAACTGACTTGAAATTGCAATCTCCACAGTGATGACTCTAAAAACTGAGTAGATTCTTCAAAACGAGATATCACAAAATCAATAAAACCGTAAAGCAACTCACCCGTGCAAGGCGCCCCTCAACCTCGGCAACAGAACAGTTTCCCGCTGCAAGTCCACACTCGCCTCACTCTCCTGGAACCTCACCACCCCCTGGTCCAGCCCCCTCCTCATCAGGGTGATCTCTTTGGGGTGAGCGATCTCCAAACGAAACACGAAGCCACTCTTCAGAACGTCGACGTAGGAGTCGGAGGCCTGTGTGGGCAAGGAGTACTGCTTCTTCAGTCTGTCGGCTATTTGCAAGTGGAACGCTGCCTTCAAACATCGGAACGCTTCCAGATCTCCTGGCCATTTGCCGCTGTGAGCTGGAATGATTGGGAAATTGTGATTTTAATGCATATTGATAATTTGCTTTCTTCATTTTTTTTTGACTAGCCCGTTGCCGCAGTTTGCAGTGGCCCTACTTTCTGCTCCGCGGGTTGCGGGTTCGATTCCCGACTGTGTCTGTGTGTAATATTTGTATGTATTTATAAATCTATACAATGTGGGGATGACAATAGAACGATAATTGAAAACACCGTTAGTACTAGTATAAAGAAGTATTTCAAAACCATCAGATAAGTCCTAACATCAAAATCAAAAAAAAAGATTTTTTCATACAAACTAATTCAATTTAATTTAGTAAAATTTTATAACATCATTTTTGTAACTACAGGATCACTGACCTGTTACACGCGTCATCGCGCGGTGATCGCGCGTGACCTTCATTCTACGCGGCAAAATCGCGTGGAAATGCTATGTGCTTGTACCTACAAAACTTCATTATTTTGATTGAATAAAAATAGTAAGTTAGAAAAGTAAAGTAAAATAAATTGTTACGCATTTAAAATTAAATTGAATAAAAAACTATTTGATTTAAATTTTCTCAAAGCATAAATTTTTTTTTAAATATGCAGAACTGATCAGTAGCCGATACTGAATAAGTTATATATTTTTAAACATTAGTTATTATAATATTATTTGGTCTGCGAACTGTCACTAAATGGCAATGATTAAAAATTGTGCCTTTTTGTGGCAGTCGATGCCATATCCATTTCTTAATCTATGATTTTAAAAATAATAATAGCTGTCCTTGAGTCGTTAACCGCCGGTTTTAGGGTAGGTCAGGTCTTTAGTCTAATACATACGTAGGAATTTTAAAAAATGAAAAATCATTATTTGTGACTAAACTACTGGATGTATTTTATTGATTTTTTGTATGTGGGCTTGGAATGTCATTACATATACGCTGTCCAAGTTATCGTTGTATTATAATCCCCACCCTGTATATGCATCATTTCTATGTATGTATACAGGATTACTTTTAAAACACCAGCATCCTCGCAGGACAAGATAGCTAACATAATGTACAACAACATTTGTTCTACGACTTTTGATAATTTGTTAGATTTTACTTTCATACAAAAAAAAATATTAATTTAATCTTCCATTTGAATGCTATATTAATCTGGACGCGCATCCCATATTTAATTAATTTTATAACCATCGCGTACCGCTATTATATCAAAAAAATATTTATCTATAACAGTATAACGTAACACAAGCATTAAGTTGCATAGTTTAGGAACAGACGACCTTTTATTTATAATTGTTATTGTTGGAACTTGTATACTTTAAACGGAGTCTGTTTCAGGGGTTTTTGATAAAATTAACTGACGGTTGACGGTAGCGGTAACAGATAAGTGTTATTAATGTTATGAATGTTTGTTAAGAATGTTTCGCAAGAATTACACAATCAAAGCTTAATTTAGTAATAAAGCTTCGTCCAATTAAGAGAAGAGTTGACGAAGACGTTACATTTTTACAGTTGATACTAGCTGACCTGGCGAACTTCGTACCGCCTTATATATTTTTTGTATATATTAATTATATATATCGAAATAAAATATAGCCTATCTTTCAAGTTGGATCGAACTGCACATGGTGTGCGAATTTTATTATAATCGGTTAAGTGGTTTAGGAGTCCATTGAGGACAAACATTGTGACACGAGATTTATATATATTAAGATGTAAACTACAAAACGTACGGAGAATATTGACGACTAAACGAAAGCAACGCCATCTAGCGAAATTGAAACGAGTACTTTAATATTAATTATACAAAGTTATGGTCTAAAAGTGCACTCACTTAGTTCCAAGATGGCTCTGTTCACAGGGACGTACTCGGGCAACCTGCTGCTGGTGTCCTTCACCAGGGAGGCGTCTCCCCGGCGTCGCGGGTTATTCTCTGCTAGAGCGGGGAGTGGCGGGACGGGCTCGCAGTAGCTGAACACCGGGGATATGCCTGTGGACGTGGCTTTATTGAGCTATCCATACACAAACACAGCACAAACGCACGGACCACGGCAAACATCTGTATGGCCAATACTAATGTATGCCATGTGCGGGATCGAACCCGCGACCGTCAGTTCTGTGACCGTTGTGCTAACCTATTCATTCACAGATAGTACACCATACACCAGAATATTCGTCAATTTAATTCAAACATTGGATATTATTTTAGGTGCTACATTTTCAAGACTCGTGGTTTTTAAAAATTAACAGACTCTCTCTACCATAGAGTTGTTTCCTCCCCCCCACAACCCGATTTGACCCCCACCAACCGACTTGACCCCACCTCTTTCTGACCCCGCTAATGGCACACAGCAGCTAAATATAGTTAAGTGTGACAAATTGATTCCTAATTATTATTGCAAAAGAGTTTTTTTAAAGAGTAACTGTGAAGTCTCTTACTGATTCTTCTCTGCAGAATCTACATTCCGTATTTAACGGTACCTTAACTTAAATAATTATAATCAATTCATTAGAAATAAATATAATTTTAATTTATAATTATGACAATTCACGAGTGCTTTTGAAGCCATCCCCTTATTTTACACTCACAATGAATTGATTGGTTTAGAGATCCCACAGTAGTCCCCTACCTCGTTCTTCCACTCACCATAGACAGCAGTTACAAGTGCCCTCAACTCTCCTCGTTGTTCCACTCACCATAGACAGCAGTTATATCAAGCGGCAGCTGGCCGTGTGCCCTCAACTCTCCTCGTTGTTCCACTCACCATAGACAGCAGTTATATCAAGCGGCAGCTGGCTGAGTGCCCTCAACTCTCCTCGTTGTTCCACTCACCATAGACAGCAGTTATATCAAGCGGCAGCTGGGCGAGTGCCCTCAACTCTCCTCGTTGCTCCACTCACCATAGACAGCAGTTATATCAAGCGGCAGCTGGCCGTGTGCCCTCAACTCTCCTCGTTGTTCCACTCACCATAGACAGCAGTTATATCAAGCGGCAGCTGGCTGAGTGCCCTCAACTCTCCTCGTTGTTCCACTCACCATAGACAGCAGTTATATCAAGCGGCAGCTGGGCGAGTGCCCTCAACTCTCCTCGTTGTTCCACTCACCATAGACAGCAGTTATGTCCAGCGGCAGCTGGCTGAGTGCCCTCAACTCTCCTCGTTGTTCCACTCACCATAGACAGCAGTTATATCAAGCGGCAGCTGGGCGAGTGCCCTCAACTCTCCTCGTTGTTCCACTCACCATAGACAGCAGTTATGTCCAGCGGCAGCTGGCTGAGTGCCCTCAACTCTCCCCGCAGCTCGTCGAAGGCCTGCAGCACGGAGAGAGAGCTCTCCTCCAGCGGCGCGGCCCCGGCCGACCGCCGCACCGTCAGGCAGTCCAGCTGGGAGCCCACGTGGAACAGCTGGGAGGGGGGGATGTCTGGAACATGTTTAGTTTATTCATATCACTTAGGTACTGACACACATACGTCAATATTGACATACTCGTATATATAAAACCAATTTTACACTGCTCCTCCAAGGTCCAAGTGTTTCGAATGCAAACGGCACAAAGATGTAATATGGAGTTAGTGACGAATATTTGTGCCTTTTCCCATTTGAGAAGCGTGGTGGATTAAGCTCTGATCCTTCTCCTAATTTCCATTTCGCATCTCAAACATGAACAAAACAACTCACCATACTTAGTGTTCAGTAGATGGTCCAGTATCTGCCTGCAGATGTCTCTACGCTCGGCCAGACAGTCCGCACTCCAGACACACGCCTCAGTGATGGAACCGTCTTGGAAACGACGGAGCTCCGATTTATCTCCCCAGAATGCTCTGAAATATAAGTTATATTGTAGACTCGAGCACATATTATAATCAGCTGACGTTTTGTACTTATGCTGTTTATGGTTGTATTTATAAAAGAGTAATAAATAACCCGAGCATTGTATTGATTTTAATGAAATTTAAAATTATTACAGTCGCCAATTACAATATGAATAAAAGTTAGATCACGCAACTGTCACACTGATATAGAAAGATACATTTTAACAAAATTATACAATAAAAAGAAAAATAAAAGCATAAGGAATACACAGATAGAAATACAAAAAAGAAAAGGCCAACTAGGTTACTGCCACAGCATTGTTTTTGACAGCAAATTTTGCTGGCAGAACCTGTCTGAAGATATGAGCAATAATAGTAATTCAAATACAATACAAAGCACAGAAGTAAAACTTCTTTAGCTCCATCATCCTCTCAACTTTCGTTCGCCTCGCCCGGTCACACTTTTTGTCACGCATTCACCAGCTCACCCTCCAAGTCAAGCGTGCGTAAAGAAGTTTCACTTCAATAAGGTAAGTAATAACTATTAATTAATTTAGTCCTTACCTAAATTCTTCAGCCTCTGGCATATTAGCAGGCGGTCCCTTATCGACAATGTTCATAGCATTCTCAGGGTTCAAAATAAAGCCAAACATCAGCTTTTCTTCATATCTGAAATAGTTTATTATATTTATATTAATAGAAAAAAAAACAAGACAATGCTTGATGGAAAGTAATCTATACATATAATAAAATGGTAGAAAAGTAAAAACTGTACATTGAATATTTTTTTAAAAGAATACTTGGGGTGTGATCTACAATCGATACCGAAGCCAAAAATATAGTTTTTAGAATTTTTGTCTGTTTGTCTGTTTGTCTGTATGTATGTCCGGGATAAACTCAAAAAGTACTGCATGGATTTACTTCAAATTTGGCACGAATATTGTTAAGAAGTCGGGTCAGAACATAGGCTATATATTATCACGCTATCACCTACGGGGAACGAGCAGTGAACCTTTATTTCTTCAAATGTATGTCCGGGATAAACTCAAAAAGTACTGCATGGATTTACTTCAAATTTGGCACGAATATTATTAAGAAGTCGGGTCAGAACATAGGCTACATATTATCACGCTATCACCTACGGGGAACGAGCAGTGAATGCACGCAGATGACGTCGCGGGCAGCAGCTAGTGACTGAATATGTTGTATTAAAAAAAGTACCTGGGTGACCGAGCCTAGCTCGGTATTTTAAGTTTTTTTTTTTTTTTTTTTCTCGGTATTTTTATATTTTATTTTTATTTACATAAAAAATCAAGAGTGAAATTAGAAAAAAAAGGAAAAAAATAATAGATTGGAGACGGATTTGAACCATGGTCTTATAGGTTGACCCTGAGCTACCGATTTCCCACCTGAGCTATAACAACGTTATTGTCAATTGCGAAATTTTGCTTCGTATTCTAATGATATTTTTTCATTGCCTAAAAACAGGGATGAAACGACATTTTTTTTTTTAAATGAATCCTAGCTAGATTAATTTTTCACTCCCGAAATCCCCTGCATACTACACAAAAATCGTTGAGCTGATTCCGAGATTCAGAAAATATATATACAAGAATTGCTCGTTTAAGATACATTCAAAATGAAAATTTTATTCATTGAAATGAAACAACTTTTTCAGACTTTATCGCGGTTTATTAAGTTTTCTGGATGCCCGACGTTTCCTGGACCTGGTTGCTAAACAAAAGTAATACGCGCGGCACGCGCTATGCAAGTCAAAACCATAGCTGGGCATTAACTCGTTAATCCGTTAATCGTTAATTAACGAAGTTAACATTTTGATTAACGATTTAACTTTTAAGTTAATTTTTAAAAATGTTAACGGACACGTTAACTTCCGTTAATATACGCAGAAGTCCGTTAATCGTTAATCCAATACCTACTATTTACCGCAAAGAACCGCGGCGCGGCGCGAAAAACAGGTTCAGACACGCATGAAACGACAAGTGCCGTCTGGCGCGTGGCAGCGAGTGAAACAAAAACAAAACTAGATATATTTTGCCGGCGCGTGTGAGTGAGAAACGAATTTCCATTACTTAGCGCCGGTGCTTAGAGTGACGAGTACCTATTTTGTTTGTTGTTATTCTTATTATAAATTATAAAATTACTGTCAGTGATCATTTGCGCGTTAATAAAGAAAAGTGCAGTGTAATTTAGTTAGGTAGAAAAAGTGTACTGTGCAGTGTAAGTTGTAATTAAAACTATGTATATCATGGAAGACATGAAATCGGATTCCAGCGGTCCGAGAATCCATGGCCACATTTGATTGAGTATGTGGAATTTATATCCAGATCGGGCCAGCAAATACTTTTTGCGTGTAAGCGATGCTTGCCGAAAGACACCAAAATTTCAAGCTTTAATAATTTGAAACAACATGTAAGAAGGGTACATGAGTCACAATACGTACAGTTTGAAGAGATTGTTAAGGCGGGCTCTAACCGGGGCAAGATAAAAAAGAGAACTCATTCTGACAATATTAATGAGATTGAGAGCACAAGTAGCAGTAATCCTAATCCGGTTAAAAGAAGTTATCTACTAATGAGAAAATTCAACTTCTTTATTTACAATTTTTAAAAAGATATAGTTAAAAATCTTGAAGAGTAAAGTATTGAGTATTGTATTATATATTTTTGAAAAGCTCATTTATAGAAGATTTGTAAAAAATATTTTAATATTTTTTTTTTGATGGATTATCTATGTGTTTACGATGAAACAACACATGGAGAAAAATATAAATATCTGAACTTCGTCGAATTTGTGTTTATTTATAGCTTAAATACTCTTAAAAAACATATCAAAAAATCAGCTGCACTTATTTGCTCTTAACGAAGATATATGAAAAAATGTAACACGAGTCTGGGAACAGAAATCGATTTCAATTGCGGTTTCCCAATTTTATTTTGTTCAGTACGTTGTTAATATTTTAAATCAAAAAAATTACAGTGTGTTTGAAACATAAAAAGTTAAGTTTTGCACCAAATTTTGTTAAAAAAAATTTTTTCTTGTAAAAGATAAAAATAAAAAACCAAAAACATGGAAAAAAGTGTGAAAACAAAACTTGTAGATCTTTTTAGTACCTATAACTTTGACCTTGAACTTTTTTCAATAGGACTTGTAGTTTAGCTGGAAATCGAGATAAACTGTTTTTTACCCTAAAACCCCCCCTCCATACCACTTCCCGACCTCAGATCGCCCGTAATTTATTTTTCCTTTCATTTTCGTATATTAGTCTTCTTTATTGTATAACTAGTTTTAAGAAATATTATACAAAATGTGTCGAAATAAAAACACATTTAAGGAAATATATGCCATTTTAACGGATTGTGACTTTTATTTATTAAGAAAAAGAACGCGTGAAACCAAAACAACGTAACTTCATTGATATGAATCTATAATTATATATTACTTTATTTTAAAACAAAATTTGATAGTTCTCTCTATAATATTTACGAAGTTATAGATTTTTGATCAAAACGGGACCTAAATATTCCACTGTGCGACGGCTTAACGTGCTCTCCGAGGCACGGTGGGGAGACTCACAAGGACTGTACAAACACCCAGACCACGGCAAACATCTGTATTGCCAATACAAATGTTGTCGTGTGCGGGGATCGAACCCGCAACCGCCCGCGCAACAGCCAATTGCAATCCAGTGCTGTGACCGCTGCGCCAACGCGGCGTCGACGATTAAATCACAAATTTGAATTATACAAGTTTTTTTTTTGTTCCTACTTCCTAGACTGCTAACTTCCAGAACCTAAACCAACAGGTTTTATTAGTTCACTAACTGAACGATATAAAAATGCAATTTATTTACACATATTAACGGATTAACGATTAACGTTAACTTGCGTTAATTCTTCCGAAATGTAACGCTTTAACGTTTAACGAAGCTAACTTTTTTTGTAGCGGATTAACGATTAACGAAGTTAACTATTTGATTAACGATGCCCAGCTATGGTCAAAACCTGTCCTGCCCGTCGTTGCGGTGGGCGTGACGTCAACAAAGAGTAAATAAAGATCCGTATCCGTATCCGCGGATCTTGACGCTAAATATTCGTATCCGGATCTGAATCCAGAAATCCGCTCCCAGAAAACGTTCAAAAAGCTTCTATTGCCAAATTTAAAAAAATTGTGAAAGAACGTTTGTGTACTAAAGGATGTTATTCGATTAACGATTTTCTAGAGGACAGTACGCCTTGGGAATGATGTGATCGCCGCCAGGCAATTTCAACTTACAAAATTATTGTTAATTTCACTCATATTTGAAAAAAAAGAACATTACGATAGAAAAAAAAAGAGTCCCGCTGAGTTTCTTTCGCCAGTTCTTCTCAGGTCAGAGGCTTTTTATTTCCGAACTGGTAGTAGACTCTCTAGTACTCACGTTCAGTAAGAAATTGTAATCATTTTATGCTGAATAAAATATTTTGATTTTGATTTTGAATCCGCAGATATATATTTTTGACGATCCGGCACATCACTAGCACCTACTTAGTATTAGTAAGATACGGAAAACCACACTCACCCCTCATTCTTGGCTTTGTCTAATGGTTTTTTGACTGACCAGGTGAAATCTGCTTCAACAACTTGCTGTATCAAATCAACTCGCTCACCGAGGCCCTTTAACATCAAGTTGTAGAGAGCATCAGCGACCAGGGCTAGATGATCCACACCGTAGTTAACTCTGACTGTTTTAGGAGCTTTCTTTAAAACGGATTCCTTTACTTCGGTGAGATTTTTAAATCTATAAACAAAAAAATACATAAAATACCTAAATACATAATATATAAAAATATATATTTAAATACATAATCCAGAGTTTTTTAAAAATTGAGGTGAAGGGCACAGTAGAAAATTTTCTGCTCAAGGAATAAAATTGGTTCCAAGCCTCAGTAGAAGTATTTGGAAAATTCCGTTCAGTTAAAATTTGAAGACGACCATTTTGAAATGTAACATTTGCTGGGAAACATTTTAGTACCATACATTTATATATTTTAAGATTTCAACACACCTTAATATTCTATCAAATTGTAACAAGGGCATTACAGGCGTCATAAATAATGGTATAAAACTATTTATCTTTCCATTATCTAGTATTTCCACTGCCAGACTCGATTCTCTTCGTAAAGCATAGTAAGTGCCTCTAGACATTTGCCAACAAATGTTATAGTAACCAGTTCTGTCGAGGAATACTACTGGAAAATGTTCATGGAACTCCTGTATTGATGTGTTCTGGTCTTTGCTAAGAGATATACCTTTTTTATCCCATTCTGATGACTCTGTAAACAAAAAAAAAAAATAGCATACTTTTAAATACTTTGTTGAGGTAAAACTTCTTTACGCATGCTTAACTTGGGATATAAGATGGAGAACGTGTGACAGGAACGTTACGAAAAGTGTGATCTGACGAGGCGGACGAAAGTTGAGAGGAGGATATGTCACATGGAGCTAAAGAAGTTTTATTTTAGTCGTGCGATCTATAATTGTAAAGCACATTCGTTTTTTTGTTTTTTTCAAAACTACTTGCAAACTGTCTTGCCAATTCTTCTCTGCAGAATGTACATTCAGAACCGGTGGTAGTTTTACATTAACAATAATTAATTTATCAAAATCAAATACATTTTAAATCTAAAAAGACAAGTCAAAAGTGATCTGAAACATACTAGAATTAAGTAATTTTTTATATTGATTTTGGAATCATCTTTTGTGTAACTACCCTGTGATGTTTGAGAAATCATCTGTGTCCCTTTTGCACTTAGAATACTTAATCAGTTCAAAAGATCTTGAGAAAAACAAATACCATTACTCTATAAATGTGAATACCAGTACAAATTGCTAAATCGGGTATATAACATTGTTTCTGCTGAGTGGTTATGGCAGTAAAGAATATAGCCACCCCCTCTTTTCCCGTGGGTGTCGTAAGTGGCGATATTAATGTAACAACCTTTAGGGGATAACATAGTTCCACTACCACCTTGGAACTTAAAAAGCCGACCGATGGTGGGATAACCATCCAACTGCTGGCTTTGAAATACACAGGCCAAAGACGTCCGGTGCTACAAAGCCAGCCCTGCGGTCACCAACCTACCCGCCCAGTGTGGTGACTATGGGCAACACACACGAGTTCATGCCATTTTTGGCGCAAACTTGTGGAGGCCTATGTGCAGCAGTGGACTGCTATGGGCTGAAATTATGGTGACATTGTTTAGCAGTTTAGTTTTATACTTACTTAAAGCAATCCAGACATTCCTTATGATTTGATAACTGCTCATAATGTTGTTTATTCTTTTCGACTGCACAAGATATGCAATCAACATACTAATTACATATCCGGAGACTTGAAAACTGCGCTGTCTTAACCATATCTTAAGTAAGGTAACAGCCTGTTTGAGATTTTCACTATTTATCAAAGTTTTTCTTAAAAACTCATGATTTACTGATGCTGTTATATCACAAAGTATACTACTATTATAGTATGGAGTCGGTGGACCGAGTTCAGACACATTTTCAGGGTTTTCTGATGAGTACAGCCACGATTCTCTCAAGTTATTACGAGACGGACTAAATCGATGACATTTGTATGCTTCAGCGTCACAAGCAAGATTTAGTCGTACCGATAAATGGTTACCAAGCTTTCCGTTTGGTTTGATTTGAATGATAGGCTTTGTTTCACATCCATTCAAAAATGTATATTTTATTTCTTCTACTATTTCCAACTTCTTTAAATGAGAAGCTATACATGCTAAATATGCCGTGCGTTTTTTATGATATTTATAATTTATGGAATCATTCTTGGTATATGTTTCAGCGGGGACTGTTATTTGAACATCGATGATCAATTTTGAACTAATCGAGCAATCCATTGAATAGGAACCGACGATTTCGATATCGTTAAATTTATGAAATTTGAACATGACCTTTGTATTATCGTGGCGTTTACTTATCGGTAGCTTAACACCCAATCGTTTAGTAAATGACTTCTCAGCCAAATTATATTCTGTATCATCATCAGGTATTGTCAATAAGTATGTTTTGAATGCTGCAAACCATTCTTGGAATCTTTTCACCGTTTTCTCTTTTACCTTAACTTCCTGCAGTACTTCTTCGATCTGAAGTCTGAATAGATTCGAATTAAAAAGATTTTCAGTCTCTTGCAGCCTGTTCAATTCGTTGGCGGTCGGCTGACGATACAAATTCTTCGTTTTAATACGCTTTTTGCTATCTTTATTGACTGAATCACTCGGTCGTTTGCCATTTTCATTGATGATATTTGAATCATCGTCGCCCGAAAGAGAATTCTCCATTTCCTACAATTATTATATTAAGGGATTTAGATTTGATATCGAATAAAATGATTTTTAATATAATAGTTAGCTACTTACATGTTTCACCATTGTAACAAGATATTAACACAGATATATTATATAAAATGTCACTAAATACTTCAATATAATATATTTTTACACATTTTTCACTTTAAAAAACAAATATTAGAGGTTACAATTGTTGTAAACAAAAATCGCCATGCGACATGCGTACAGAATTACAGATGGGAGAAGAATGACAAGTGACACTGACACTGACACTAAAGTGACTTGCCCTGCGTTCCGAAATGCGATGAAATCGATTACAGCGATTTCGTCGAAATCGCCCGTTCCGAATTGAAATTAGTGTTTTGACACTAATAATCACTGTTAAAATCGGAATGGACTTAGAGCGCTTTGAGCATTGTTTTGTTTGTCAGTGTCAAATATCCCGATATCAGTTAATTTTTATCTCTTTGCGCTTGTTCAACATCTTGTTCATTAAACATTATTGAATTATTCTCCCTGTACCCTCATCGTGAACTTTTTGTTGAAATGACGCTTGTCAGTATGAGATAAAATTTAGACAGGGCCTTTTGTTACTTTATCTCATGTTCATCTATGTTCACAACGCATCGACCGCACGCAAAGGCCAATCAGAAGCAAATATCCTGTATGACTCACTGGGTGTTTGTTAGAAAAAACGATGCGCGCGTGCTGTATTTCAGATAAATATCGAAGAAAATTACCGTATTATTCAAGTAGTGATAAAACTTAAAAGAGTTATAAAATTAAAAATTATCCATAGTTGATTCACTTTTAATGTTTGACCAAGTTAGAGTTACCATTAACGAGTGCAACAGTGACAATATTTTAAAAACAAATTAGAATATGTCATGGAACGAAATCCGGATTTAGACACAATTAGAGAATACAGCGAAAGTATTGAGAAAAACGTAGCAAATGATCTGATATCTTTTAAATTGCTCCATTGACGTCTACAAATAATATTAAACGACCATTTTCCACATATAAAATGGATATTAGACGTCAAAAGGAATACTTTAAATTGAAAAAAATATTATTATTTATTTTAATTGTTGTAAAGTGTTGTTGACAGTCAAAATATCGTATCCAATGAGGATTAAAAATAAATTATTAATGTTTTTGTTTAATTAAAAATAATTGTTCATTGTATTAATAATAAACGATTTAGTTAGCCTATCTGTATGTTATTTATTTTTTATTTTATTCCATAGTTCAAATCCCGGAACTTTTTCCGGTACTTCCCGCACAGGATAAATAAAATAAAATACAATAAAATGAAATAAAAATAAAATAAAATGGCATATCCATATTAAACTGGTCATAACACTAATGAGGATCCGTAACGTTTTTAGTTGAGAATGCAGATTTATAGAACTAAGAAATCCTGAACATACAGTGCAAAAATTTTTGTTCTACGACAAAAATTGACGAAGTTATGATCAAATTACTAGCGGAGTTTACTAACCGGCCGGCGCGGAAGGCTGTGACGTCACTCCGACGGTCCATGCCAGTTAGCCCATAGCAGCGACAAGCTGCGATGGTGTTTTCATTTAAACTATCTGTCCTACAAAAAATTTGTAAGGACATAATTTGTAGCAAATTGCTTTGCCTACAAATATGTTCATATAACTTTTTGCCGAAATTTAAGAATTAAAGAAGTTATAAGCAAAAAAGTGAGAAAATTTCTATAAAGATTTTCTTTTTTGCTCTATAACTTTTTTTTATACATTTCACAAAAAAAAAATACCTCTGACCAGTCTTGTAGATGGTTTTTTGAGGAAAATTTTTCTCTACAATTTTTTGAATTTCATTCATTTAAAACGCTGTTAAGGCACTCCAAAGTTGACCGGGTTCGTCAATGCTCATGAGAATCCGGTCAAAACGAAATGTTTAACTTAGTTTTATGATCCGGAGTGAGTTTTATGAGTCGGAGTGATGCCACGCGCATCCTGCATACACTGATCCCGCTTACATGACGACGCGTTGGCGCAGCGGTCACAGCACACAACACTGTTGCGCTAGCAGTCGCGGGTTCGATCCGCGCACATGACTAAAATTTGTATTGGCCATACAGATGTTTGTCATGGTCTGGGTGTTTGTAGTTGAATATTGTGTGTGTTTCCGGACCCCCGACACAGGAGAAAATCCTACTGGGGGCCGTTGAGTGTGAAACGTTTATTATTTATTTCTTTTATTCAACATATATCCTTATTATTACATTTTTAAATATATTTATAAAAAGAAGAAAATAAAATATTTAAAAATATTATTATTATTATTATTATTACTGACGTAGCGGCAGGAACGGCATAATGTTTATAACTTAATATCTTCGTAAGTAATAGTCCGATTTGGATAATTCAAAAAGAAATATATTTCTTATATCATAGACTCATAGAGAATAACGTGGATACTAGTTTTATTGAATTTGCTATAACTTTATTGATCCTCATTATACATATGTGTAGAAGAGTACTTTTGAGTCTCAACCAGTTTCGGGAATACTAATGTTTTCCAAAAATGCGTTGACTTATCTTAATCTTCTTCGAATGTATCTACTTAGGTAATCAAATATATCTCATAAATCATATTTTTAACGTGGTATTCCCAGTAGGCCGACCCCACAGACAGCTTATGCCAATGAATAAGTAAAGTTGTAGGCAGGGATTTAACAAAAAAAATTTAAGAATATATTTACAATAAAAAAAGGATCATAAAACTAAGTTAAGCATTTCGTTTTGACCGGATTCTCATGAGCATTGACGAACCCGGTCTACTTTGAAGCGCTGTAACAGCGTTTGAAATGAATGAAATTCAAAAAATTGTAGAGAAAAATTTTCCTCAAAAAACCATCTACAAGATTGGTCTGAGGTATTTTTTTTTGTGAAATGTATAAAAAAAGTTATAGAGCAATAAAGAAAATTTCTATAAAAATTTTCTTACTTTTTTGCTTATAACTTCTTTAATTTTTAAATTTCGGCAAAAAGTTATATGAACATATTTGTAGGCAAAGCAATTTGCTACAAATTATGTCCTTACAAATTTTTTGTAGGACACATAGTTTAAAAGAAAACACCATCGCAGCTTGTCGCTACTATGGGCTAACTGGTATGGAACGTCGGAGTGACGTCACACGCATCCCGCGTACACTGACGTAGCGGCAGGAACGGCATAATGTTTATAACTTAATATCTTCGTAAGTAATGGTCCGATTTGGATAATTCAAAAAGAAATATCATTCTTATGTCATAGAGAATAACGTGGATACTAGTTCTATTGAATTTGCTAGAACTTTACTGATCCTCATTTCAATTCGGAACGGGCGATTTCGACGAAATCGCTGTAATCGATTTCATCGCATTTCGGAACGCAGCCTAAGTGCAGTCTCTAAAAAATACCTATATATTTGTCAACTTTTGTCAACCGTCAAAGTTCAAACTTACGTCAAAACAAAGCCCAGCCGGCAGTTGGCCGGCAGCCCACAAATATTTAAACCAATTTAAACGCAAATTATTTAAACAATTTTATGTTGTTCTGAGATGTTCGTTTTTTTGTGCTATGCGTGGTAAATATAATAGTTGAATATTTTCAACGAGGACGAATTACCCGTGCGCATGTGCTGAAAACTTGCATAATGATTCCGTGCCCCGTGCTCCATGCATCCGTCCTTGCGCCAAAACGGCCAAAATGGGCATGACGAAAGATTTAGAAAACCACTTCCGTAATGTGGGTACATATTTACTATTTACGAAAATACCTATATTTCGGTAATAAACTTAAGTTTAAGGAAGTTTAAAACTATTTTTCTAATATGTTTTCAACGAGTGATACATAACGGCTGCAGGTGTCATGGCGTCGTCTCTGACGTCACGGTACAGTAGTTCGTTCCACCTAAGACCCACAAGTGCCCACAACGCCATCGACCACGAACGCTGAAAACCGCTCAGTGGTCTATACACCGTCCAATCGTTTGTTATCTTTTTGAACGCTTACTCCTATAAATTACAGGCTATTTTTCAACCATTTTCAACTTGTCGACTAGACTACTGAGCGGTTTTCAGCGGTCGTGGTCGATAGCGTTGTGGGCGTTATGTGGAACGCGTATTATAGCGTGACGTCATGCGCTGTAATTTGTGTTTCAATCAAAATGGCAGATTGCAGTATTTTAATGTTTTATTTTATTGAAAATCACAATAATCTTATTATTTTACATAAAACTAAACCAGTATTTTGAATTTTTTTAATATGAGTGTTCCCCTAAAATGATTAAATTGACGATATTTTGATACTGTCGTCATGCCCATTGATCCCGTCCCCGTGCCACGTGCCACCCGTGCATTAGGGATGTGACATTCATGTAAAAAAATCGATTAAATAAAAATCGATTGTTCTTGATTACATATAAATCGATTTCTCAAAAATCGATTTTCAGTAAAAATAATAATCGATTTTTGCGAAGAAATCGATTTTTTTTTCTATTATTCAAAAATCTACGTGCTTTTCATATTCCAATTAGGGATTGCAATCCGGTGTCATTTTCAATCCGGCCGGATCCGATCGAATTTTTATCAATCCGGCCGGATCCGGGCCGGATCCGGCCGGATTGATCAAACCATAATAACCTAACTTTTCTTTTTAATTCAAACGTATGTTGACCGGTAATGAAGTGAAAAAATTGTACATTTTAATTAAATATATTTTTTTTAAATTAAATCTCAGTTTCAAAACAAATTATATAATCTATCAAATGAAAAGATAAAAATGTTTAAATCCGTGGGAGTTATTTCTCAGTATTCATATATGTCGAATTTATTGATACAAATTGATCTAAGCCAAATTCCAATTTCGACCACGTCGTCACGTGGTGAGACGAATCAAAGAGCTAGATTTGTAATTTTAATTAGCCTTTAATTATATTAGCATTTAATTATATTAAATTTTTTAGTGATTGTGGATCTTTGTCTCTACTTTTCCTTTCACAAATTTCACGCTATCTATCAGGGTATTACTTGGTTAAGGCTTCGGTTACGGATATATATAGGTACGAATATTTATTGATGTGATATGGTTCCAAATATAAGATTTAGCCCGTAACAGTTCACTGCTGGGCATAGGCCTCTTTCTCCATGTAGGAGAAGGATTGTAGCTTAATCAGCGAATATGTTCCCTACTATAAGTAACGATAGCTATCAGGTATTTATGATAACAATCGGGACCGACAGCTTAACGTGATCTCCGAGGCACGGAGGGGCGGACCCACAAGGACAGACATCCACCCTGGAGAGAAATATTTGTACAAATACAAATATCCATCCCAAGCGGGAATCCAACCAGCAAACCGTCGATGTTATGAATTATGGTTACAAATATTAAATTTGTTCCGATTATCCTTTAGTTTCGGTTACAGATATTAGATTTTAGAGGAAATGCCACAATACTTTATTTTACTTCCTAACGTATATTGTATTAGTTACTGTTACAAATTCTGAGTACTCTATGTTAAACAGCGATGACTCCCACGATGATTTGGTTGCAAAATTAACTGACTTTATGATAATGTTATTTGACCAGAAAAATGTAAAACATAGCAAAAAATTTAGTATTTAAATTACCCTTTGATTGATCTATGCTAAATCATCCGAAACTTTAATATCGGTTTATGGTACGGTTACAGATACATTTTTATTACGTATATCCAATAGTTTGGTTACGATAAAATAACATCCCTAGTTTGAATATTAATATTTCTAGGTATTCTGCAAGTAACGGCAATGTGAAGTTATTTAATATTCGCACAATAAGTCAAGCAACTTCAGTGTTTTTTCAGCTGTAAATAGAGTTGAATACCTTCACTATAATGCATCTATAACTAATTTAAATGGCAAAAAACTATCAATCAAGTCTTTAGTCTTAGCGTCAAAGGACTCGTGTATTTAAGAACCACGCTCTTTCTTTTAAAAAGAGGTCATTTTCTCAATAAATGCCAACACCGGATCCGGTCACCGGATCCGGCATTTTTTACCGGATCCGGTAACTGTAAAATGATGCCGGATCCGCCGGATTACCGGATCCGGTTTTCCGGATTGCAATCCCTAATTCCAATAAAATTCATATCAGATTAAATATCAAATAAAAAGTATTATTAAAAAAATAACCAATTCAAAACTAAAAATCAGAGTGAAAGTTCCATTAAACTTTCAAGGTAAGGAATAAGGTAACCAAATATCATTATTAATACAAATTTTCAGTGCCATTAAACGTTTTACTGTAATAAAAATAAAACGATGAGCATCCCAACAAAACGACAACCTTATTGTCTCAAAAACTAAAATAAAAATATAAGAAATTGCATGCGTACAAACTACACATGTTTGAAGTGAAACTTCTTTGGCAAACTAATTTAAAAAAAAAATAATAATAAAAAAAACGAATTAAAAAAAAGTTGTTGAAAAAAAAAGAAAAAGCTAACGTCACGCCGTTTTCCCAGTGGTTTTGCCACGTTACGGGTCGCTCAAATTTTACCCCTCATGCGCCTAAGGAAGAAACTTCCTTTCTCTCCTTCCTTCTCTTCAAAAAAATTGGCATAAATATTTTTTAAACTAAAAAAGTTAAAACGAAACGATAATTAAATAAAATTGCGGGCGTACAAAGTACACATTGCCAACAAACTAATAAAAAAAATAATTTAAAAAAAACAGTTAAAAACTAATTAAAAAGTAAACGAACTTAAAAAAAAAACTAGTTGAGAAAAAAACAGGTGGTCACCCATTCAAGTACTGAACGTCATGACGCTGTCGCGTTACTGGTAGCTCAAATTTTACCCCTTATGCGCCTAAAGAAGTTTCACTTCAAAAACTAAACGACTACGCTGTGGTCTCAAAAACTAAAATATAAAACAAATCTTTCGTTAATCTTTCAGTTTTAACAATAAAAAAATTTATAGGTGTTTTACGGTAAGAAGACATTTTTATTGTTTAATTGTTTACAAACAACTATATAATATTATCTTATTCACTACACTAAAAGTACTGAAACTACTTTACACGTATAGGTACATAGAAAGAATTGGAAATGAATTTACTTTGAGTTGTTCCATCCGCCGCATAGATAGCGCTGTACATAAAATTGAAACTTTCTTCACTCTTTTTTTCATCCATCGCATAGATGGCACTGTTTATAAAAATCGATTTAAACGCGTAATTTATATAATCGATTTATTAAAATCGATTAATATTAATACAAAAATCGATTATTAAAAATCGATTTTTAGAAAAAAATAATCGATTTAAATAAAAATCGATTATTTTTTCACATCCCTACCGTGCATCCGACGAAATGTCACTGGCACGAATTGAACACACTTCAAGAAACTAATCTCTTCAGACTTCAGATGGAAGCAGTACTCCAAGAAATTAAGATAAAAAAGAAAACCGTGACAAGATTTAACGAATGGTTTGCAGAATTCAAATCATTTTTATTATCAATACCCGATGATGATAAAGAATACGATTTAACTGATAATTCTTTTGTTAAACAATTAGGAGTTCAGCTACCGTTAAGTAAATGGAATAAACAAAACAAGCTCATGTTTAAATATAATAAATTTACCAAAATTGAAATAGTTGGTTCATATTCAAGGGATTGTTCAATTAGTGGAAACTTAATTGATATTCAAATAACCGTCCCCTCGAAAATATATCAGAAAAAAGATTCAACAAATTTTAGATTCCACCGAAAACGTGCAGCATATTTAGCCTATATTGCTTCGCACATAAAAAACTTTGAAATAGTCGGAGATGTAAAATATGCCTTTGTAAATGGTAGCGAAACAAAGCCATTCCTTCACATTAAACCGAAGGGAAGGCTCGCTAACCACATATCAGTACATCTAAATCTTGCTTGTGATGCCGAAGCATTCAAGTATCATAGATTTAGTCCGTCACGTAATAATTTACGAGAATCATGGCTGTACTCTGCTGAAAATGTATGTGAACTCGGTCCACCAACTCCATACTATAACAGCAGCATCCTGTGGGATATAACAGCATCAGTAAATGATGAGTTTTTAAGAGAAACATTTATTAATAATGAAAATCTGAAAGAAGCTCTCATATTTCTCAAGATATGGTTGAGACAGCGCCATTTAAAAGTATCTGGACACATTATGAGTATGCTAATTGCATATCTGGTGCAGGCAAGACGTATCAACAAGTGTATGAGCAGTTATCAGCTCATAAGAAATATATGGGTTGCTTTAAGTAAGTATATAACATTTTTTTTTATATTTATTGTATATAACTGTTTTAAACAATGTTATATACCAGATTTAGCAATTTGTACTGGTATTCACATTTATGGAGTAATGGTACAATATCATATGCTCAAGGAGATCTTTTGAACTAGCTAAGTATTCTAAGTGCAAAATCAATATAAAAAATTACTTAATTCTAGTATGTTTCAAATCACTTTTGACTTGTCTTTTTAGATTTAAAATGTATTTGATTTTGATAAATTAATTATTGTTAATGTAAAACTACCACCGGTTCTGAATGTACATTCTGCAGAGAAGAATTGGCAAAACAGTTTGCAAGTAGGTACAGTAGGCGCTCAGTAATCCGGCGCTCGCAAATCCGGCACGCTCAGTAATTCTGCACGCTCAGTAATCCGCCACGCTCAGTAATCCGGCACGCTCAGTAATCCGCCACACTCAGTAATCCGCCACGCTCAGTAATCCGGCACGCTCAGTAATCCGGCACGCTCAGTAATCCTTCACGCTCAGTAATCCGGCACGCTCAGTAATCCGGTACGCTCAGTAATTGATAATCCGGCATTTTACATAGCCGAACGCCGGATTACAAAGCGGTTGAATTGTTGGTGTCACGATTTAGCCTGTAATATCCCACTGTCGGGCATAGGCCTCTTCCCCGTATAGGAGAAGGATCGGAGCTTAATCCACCACGCTGCTCCAATGCGGGTTGGCGGATATATTCTCTACTATGAGTAACGATCGCTATCAGGTGTACATGATAACAACCGGGACCGACGGCTTAACGTGCTCTCCGAGGCACGGTGGGGAGACCCACAAAGACTACACAAACACCCAGACCACGGCAAATATCTGTATTCGTATTATTTTTATTTTTGTGTTACCCACACATGAGGAAATTCGAAAATGTTTTTTTTATTATCATATCAAAATTTTCGACCCAGCGGGATTCGAACCCGCACCTCCCGACAATCCGTGTCCGGTGCTCTAGCCGTTAAGCTATGGGCCTATACCCCGCGGAATCGAAATTCTTGATATGATTTTATTCGGTTTTAAGCAACCGTGGTGCCATCTATAGAGAGTCCTTTACAGCACTTCACTATTCAAAGTTTCATATTACAATGAATTCTTTTGACAAGAGACGACACTAAGCTATTTTTAATTCGTATTATTTTTATTATATTTCTTATCTATACTAATATATAAAGCTGAAGAGTTTGTTTATTTGTTTGTTTGTTTGTTTGTTTGTTTGTTTGTTTGTTTGTTTGTTTGAACGCGGTAAAGTCTGGAATTACTGGGCCGATTTGAAAAATTCTTTCAGTGTTAGATAGCCCATTTATCGAGGAAGGCTATAGGCTATGTGTCATCACGCTAAGACCAATAGGAGCGGAGTCCACGCCGACGAAGTCGCGCGCAGAAGCTAGTGAGCTGATAACTGCTCATACACTTGTTGATACGTCTTGCCTGCACCAGATATAAACATCTGTATGGCCAATACAAATATTGTCGTGTGCGGTAATCGAACCCGCAACCGCCCGCGCAACAGTCAATCACAATCCAGTGCTGTGACCGTTGCGCCAACGCGGCGAATTGTTGGTGTAATTGAGCATAATTAATAACATAAATAATAATGAGACAACGTATTGTCATTATTGATTAACTAAACAATTTCGCCACTTAAATAAAAAAAAATTACAAAAAAGTACAAAGTACACATGTCAGGAGTGAAACTTCTTTAGCAAACTAATTAAAAATTACTAACTGTTAACTCTGCAACTTACAATTCGTCCCCTTAGTAACACAAAAACGTATCTCGATATTGGTTCTGCTTCTGTTTTACGGATATTGTTAGTTACACACAGACATAATTATCTTCAGATAAGTTTCTGTGTTAGTTTCTGTTTTACGCATAATATAGATACGTTAACCTCCATTTTAGAAATAAAATGACATAGAGATACGTGTCTTTGTGACTAAATAGAACTTGGTATTTTGAGATTGGTGGTATACTTAACTCAAAATTGATATAAATCGAGAGACGTTTTTGTGTTACTAAGGGGACGAATTATAATAATAAATAATACATATCTTAAATGGAAATTAACACTAATTAAAAAAAAAAGGGGTCAACCATCCAAGTACTGATCGTCATGACGCTGTCGCGTTACCGGTCGCTCAAATTTTACCCCTCATGCGCCTAAAGAAGTTTCACTTTAAAAAAAATCAATTGATAACGCTGCAACACAATTATTTAAGTTTTTTGTTCAAGGTCTACCACGTCTATGACTAGATGACGGTAGTAGTAGATTAAATCGCGCTGGCAAAAAAATCAATTGTTAACGCTGCAACACAATTATTTAAGTTTTTTGTTCAAGGTTTACCACGTCTGTGACTAGATGACGGTAGTAGTAGATTAAATCGCGCTGGCAAAAAAATCAATTGTTAACGCTGCAACACAATTATTTAAGTTTTTTGTTCAAGGTTTACCACGTCTGTGACTAGATGACGGTAGTAGTAGATTAAATCGCGCTGGCAAAAAAATCAATTGTTAACGCTGCAACACAATTATTTAAGTTTTTTGTTCAAGGTTTACCACGTCTGTGACTAGATGACGGTAGTAGTAGATTAAATCGCGCTGGCAAAATTATTTCTTGTTAGTATGAGGCCACCATACATTAACCTCACGCGGTGTTTCCAGGCGGTCACCCATCCAAGTACTGAACGTCATGACGCTGCCGCCTTCCGGTTGCTCAAATTTCACCCCTCATGCGCCTAAAGAAGTTTCACTTCAAAAACCTAACCATAATTATGTATAGTCTTTTATTGTGGATCTATGGATTGTAGAATTTATTTTACATTTTATGTATAAAGCTTTTACTTCCAATATGAATCCGACAATCTCCCATATAAGTGCGATAATCCGGCATCAAAATATGGGTGCCGGATTACCGAGCGTCTAGTGTAGTTTAAAAAAAAAAAAAAAAAAACGATTGTGCTTTAGATCACACGACTGAAGTAAAACTTCTCTACCTCCATGTACCTTATATCTCCGATCCGATCCGTCCGATCACACTTTTCGTAACGCTCTCGTCACACATTCTCCAGCTTACTTACCAAGTAAAGCATGCGTAAAGAAGTTTTACCTCAACAAAGCACCTATTTAAAAGTATGCTATTTTTTTTTTGTTTACAGAGTCATCAGAATGGGATAAAAAAGGTATATCTCTTAGCAAAGACCAGAACACATCAATAGAGGAGTTCCATGAACATTTTCCAGTAGTATTCCTCGACAGAACTGGTTACTATAACATTTGTTGGCAAATGTCTAGAGGCACTTACTATGCTTTACGAAGAGAATCGAGTCTGGCAGTGGAAATACTAGATAATGGAAAGATAAATAGTTTTATACCGTTATTTATGACGCCTGTAACGCCCTTGTTACAATTTGATAGAATATTAAGGTGTGTTGAAATCTTAAAATATATAAATGTATGGTACTAAAATGTTTCCCAGCAAATGTTACATTTCAAAATGGTCGTCTTCAAATTTTAACTGAACGAAATTCTCACTGAGGCTTGGAACCAATTTTATTTCTTTTGAACCACTTTTGCCTTTACAAATGTAAAATATTTTTAATGAAATTTATCACATGCTGTCATTGAGCTTTGAAACTAAATTAATTCCCTTTCAAACCAAGTCTAATGATATTACTTAGACAGTTTTTTTTTTATATATACAACTAGGTCGGCTAACAAGAGTACGGCTCATCTGATGGTAAGCGATTACCTTAGCCTGCAACTATTGCAAATTCCCCCCCAGGAGCTCTGGTCACCTTACTTACACAGGAACACAACACTGCTTGAGGGCAGTATTATTTAGCTGTGACCTTCTGTAAGGTCGATGTGCTTCCCCAGTCGGGCTGGTCTAGATTTTGAGCAGGAAATTTTCTGCTGTGCCATCTATCTCAATTTTTAAAAGACAAGAAAAATAAAATTGATGGTTTTATTAATATATATTTATTTTTATATATTTATTTATTAAACTTTATTACACAACACAGAAAAAAAAATAAAAAAAACAACATAACAACACTTCGAGATAACAGGTTGCGCAATATATTATGTATTATGTATTTAGGTATTTTATATATTTTTTTGTTTATAGGTTTAAAAATCTCACCGAAGTAAAGGAATCCGTTTTAAAGAAAGCTCCTAAAACAGTCAGAGTTAACTACGGTGTGGATCATCTAGCCTTGGTCGCTGATGCTCTCTACAACTTGATGTTAAAGGGCCTCGGTGAGCGAGTAGATTTGATACAGCAAGTTGTTGAAGCAGATTTCTCTTGGTCAGTCGAAAAATCATTAGATGAAGCCAAGAATGAGGGGTGAGTGTAGTTTTCCGTATCTTACTAATACTAGGTAGGTACTGTTGTTTATTTTCGTTCTGTGTCGTTTTTTGATTGTTATGAAAATTTTTGAGGGTATTTGGTAGGTTTGAAAACGGATCGTAAACTATGTTTAAACCCCTAAGTTACATGGGCGGCCTACCCCAAAATATTTTTTTTCCCAGTGTTTTGCCAAATTTTTTTATTTTTCATTTGCGATTTTGCTGTGCGAGCAACTCCGTTCACCTGGAATTTAACAAAATAATTTATTGTTCAGTTCACAGAATTATAAAATAAATAAATTTTTAAAATAAAAGTAGCCTAAGTTACTCCTTACTGTATCAGCTATCTGCCAGTGAAAGTCCCATCACAATAAGTCGAGCCGTTTCAGAGATTAGCCGGAACAAACAGACAGACACACAGACAGGAATTGTAAAAAATGTTATTTGGTATATGTATCGTGTATACATCATATACCTGGGTAGTGTCGTGTCGGATTTTGGAGGTACGGAAGAGGACACCGCTTCAAGAATTGCCAAAGCGAGGGCAGCCTTCTCTCAGTTACGACCCATATGGAAGTCAGGAAAGCTGACACTAAGAGTGAAACTCAAGATCTTTCGCTCCAATGTTAAGACCGTTCTTCTGTACGGATGTGAGACTTGGAGGGTTACTAAATCCATCACACAGCCAATCCAGGTCTTCATCAACCGATGCCTGCGACAAATCATTGGCATCTGGTGGCCCGAAAAAATATCAAACGAACACCTGATGAATCTTTGCAAAGAGACCCCAATCGGCCACCAGATAAAGCGGCGTAAATGGGTATGGATCGGTCACACCCTCCGAAGGGATTCCTCTCACATACCGAGACAGGCCTTAGAGTGGACTCCTCAAGGTAAAAGGAAACGTGGCCGCCCCAAGCAAACGTGGCGTCGCTCCGTCCCCGCGGAGATGAAGAATGTCGGGCTTTCCTGGCCCGAGGTTAAACTGATAGCCCAAGACCGAGCGAGATGGCAGCGCACTGTGGACGCCCTCTGCCCCATCCAGGGGTCATAGGAAATGATGATAATCGTGTATACATCCATATGCATATTTTAGTAAAAAGCGGTTATTTTAATACATTACAAACAGACACTCCAATTTTATTTATTTGTGTAGATGTATAGATGATTTGTCATTTAAAAAATACATCCAACCCTTTCACCTTTCTAACAGAAACCCCTATTTCGTAATAGCTATTTTAATATTTTAAAAATAACGTACATGGCAATGTAAAAGACGACGCGTTGGCGCAATGGGCACAGCACTGGTGTGTGGCTTTTGCGCTGGCGGTTGCAGGTTCGATCCCCGCACATGACAAACATCCTCCCCAGATCCCAGATCACGGCAAACATCTGTATGGGCAATACAACCCATACAGATGTTTGCCGTGATCTGGGTGTTTGTGCAGTCCTCGTGGGTCTCCCCACCGTGCCTCGGAGAGCACGTTAAGCCGTCGGTCCCGGTTGTTGTCATGTACACCTGATAGCGATTGTTACTCATAGTAGGGAATATATACGCAAACCTGCAGTGGTGCAGCGTGGTGGATCCTCCTCATATATATCAGATAAGCTCCATTCCTTCTCCTACATGGGGAAAGAGGCCATTCGTCATAATGAATACAATAATAACATTATACATCGTTTTACTGAAAATGTCTGAATTTTTTTATGTAATCTGTTCAAGTTGTGTTATAAATTCACTATTTATTAGTATTATTTATTGGTAGTCATACTTTCCATCAAGCATTGTCTTGTTTTTTTTTTTCTATAAATATACTTATAATAAACTATTTCAGATATGAAGAAAAGCTGATGTTTGGCTTTATTTTGAACCCTGAGAATGCAATGAACATTGTCGATAAGGGACCGCCTGCTAATATGCCAGAGGCTGAAGAATTTAGGTAAGGACTAAATTAATTGATAGTTATTACTTACCTTATTATATGTGCTTGAGTCTACAATATAATGTATATTTCAGGGCATTCTGGGGAGATAAATCGGAGCTCCGTCGTTTCCAAGACGGTTCCATCACTGAGGCGTGTGTCTGGAGTGCGGACTGCTTGGCCGAGCGTAGAGACATCTGCAGGCAGATACTGGACCATCTACTGAACACTAAGTACGGTGAGTTGTTTTGTTCATGTTTGAGACACGAAAGGGAAATTAGGAGAAGGATCAGAGCTTAATCCACCACGCTTCTCAAATGGGAAAAGGCACAAATATTCGTCACTAACTCCATCACATCTTTGTGCTGTTTGCATTCGAAACACTTGGACCTTGGAGGAGCAGTGTAAAATTAGTTTTAAATATACGAGTATGTCAATATTGATGTATGTGTGTCAGTACCTAAGTGATATGAATAAACTAAACATGTTCCAGACATCCCCCCCTCCCAGCTGTTCCACGTGGGCTCCCAGCTGGACTGCCTGACGGTGCGGCGGTCGGCCGGGGCCGCGCCGCTGGAGGAGAGCTCTCTCTCCGTGCTGCAGGCCTTCGACGAGCTGCGGGGAGAGTTGAGGGCACTCGCCCAGCTGCCGCTTGATATAACTGCTGTCTATGGTGAGTGGAACAACGAGGAGAGTTGAGGGCACTCAGCCAGCTGCCGCTGGACATAACTGCTGTCTATGGTGAGTGGAACAACGAGGAGAGTTGAGGGCACTCGCCCAGCTGCCGCTGGACATAACTGCTGTCTATGGTGAGTGGAACAACGAGGAGAGTTGAGGGCACTCGCCCAGCTGCCGCTTGATATAACTGCTGTCTATGGTGAGTGGAACAACGAGGAGAGTTGAGGGCACTCGCCCAGCTGCCGCTTGATATAACTGCTGTCTATGGTGAGTGGAGCAACGAGGAGAGTTGAGGGCACTCGCCCAGCTGCCGCTTGATATAACTGCTGTTTATGGTGAGTGGAACAACGAGGAGAGTTGAGGGCACTCGGCCAGCTGCCGCTTGACATAACTGCTGTCTATGGTGAGTGGAACAACGAGGAGAGTTGAGGGCACTCGCCCAGCTGCCGCTTGATATAACTGCTGTCTATGGTGAGTGGAGCAACGAGGAGAGTTGAGGGCACTCGCCCAGCTGCCGCTTGATATAACTGCTGTTTATGGTGAGTGGAACAACGAGGAGAGTTGAGGGCACTCGGCCAGCTGCCGCTTGACATAACTGCTGTCTATGGTGAGTGGAACAACGAGGAGAGTTGAGGGCACTCGCCCAGCTGCCGCTTGATATAACTGCTGTCTATGGTGAGTGGAGCAACGAGGAGAGTTGAGGGCACTCGCCCAGCTGCCGCTTGATATAACTGCTGTCTATGGTGAGTGGAAGAAGGAGGTAGGGGACTGCTGTGGGATCTCAAAAACAATTAATTCATTTTAAATTAATTAAAGCTAAAAGTGTGACGTCACCGCTGTGTATAGTGAGTGTAAAATGAGGGGTAGGGGGGCGCTTCAAAAGCTCTCGTGAATTTTCATAATGATAAATTAAAATTATTTATATTTATTTTTAATTAATTTATTATAATTATTTAAGTGAAGGTACTGTTAAATACGGAGTGTAGATTCTGCAGAGAAGAATCAGTAAGAGACTTCGCAGTTACTCTTTCAAAAAACTGTTTTGCAATAATAATCACCTAATCAATTTGTCACACTTAACTATATTTAGCTGCTGTGTGCCATTAGCAGGGTCAGAAAGAGGTGGGGTCAAGTCGGGTGGTGGGGGTCAGGTAAAAATTCTATGGTAGAGTGAGTCTGTTCAGAAAAGCCACGATAGTCTTGAAAATGTAGCACCTAAAATAATATCCAATGTTTGAATTAAATTGACGAATGTTCTGGTGTATGGTGTAGTGGTGTTAGTGGCACGAGGATGTGTGAGTCTTAACTGCGGGTTCCGTTGATCGTCTTAATGACTCTCCTAGGGACCATCCAAAAAATATGTCATGTAGAATTTGGACACTCACATTTTCAGCGGCTTTCTAACGAATATTGTGCCACAAAGTCTAGACGAATATTGTGCCACAAAGTCTAGGCTCTTCATTCATTAATTGTGATTTTGTGATTCAAAATATCACACAGATTAATAATTTGATTTTTATTTTTATTTTAGAGATGTATAAAAAATCTTCAGCTAGTTGTATTTCGTCACCACTTATTGTAGACAAAGACCTTCCTCCTATTTGTGAATGTATAAGTTAGCACAACGGTCGCAGAACTGAAGGTTACACGGACACGGACATACATGACTATTGGCCATACAGATGTTTGCCGTGGTCCGGGCGTTTGTGCTGTGTTTGTGTATGGATAGCTCAATAAAGCCACGTCCACAGGCATATCCCCGGTGTTCAGCTACTGCGAGCCCGTCCCGCCACTCCCCGCTCTAGCAGAGAATAACCCGCGACGCCGGGGAGACGCCTCCCTGGTGAAGGACACCAGCAGCAGGTTGCCCGAGTACGTCCCTGTGAACAGAGCCATCTTGGAACTAAGTGAGTGGACTTTTAGACCATAACTTTGTATAATTAATATTAAAGTACTCGTTTCAATTTCGCTAGATGGCGTTGCATTCGTATAGTCGTCAATATTCTCCGTACGTTTCGTAGTTTACATATCAACTGTAAAAATGTAACGTCTTCGTCAACTCATCTCTTAAGTAAGAAATAGTGTGATAAGAGAAAAATGTGGCTTGAAAGAAGATGTGGTGATGAAAGTAAGAAAAGGGATGCTGCGTTGGTTTGGACATTTTGAAAGGATGAGTGAGAGTAGGGTTACGAAAGGTATTTACAAAAGTAAATTGGCGGGCGTGGTTCAGAAAGGCCGTCCAAGAAGGACTTTCGAGGATCAAATCCGAGAAGTCTTGGAAACCGGCCAAGTAAGAAGTACGCACAATCGCCGACAGTGTATGAGAAGATGTATGACTGTAGATGAGGCACGAGAGGTTTGTCAGGATCGTGGCAGGTGGAGGGACGTAATCTCTGCCTACCCCTCTGGGACACAGGCATATATGTTATTATTTATTATATATGTTATGTTATATTTATTATATATTATGGACATATATGTTATGTTATATATGTTACCGATACCGTCAATCGTCAGTTAATTTTATCAAAAACCGCTGAAACAGACTCCGTTTAAAGTATACAAGTTCCAAAAATAACAATGGGCATGACGACAGTATCAAAAAATCGCCAATTTAATGATTTCAGGGGAACACTCATATTAAAAAAAATAAAAATACTGGTTTAGTTTTATGTAAAATAATAAGATTATTGTGATTTTCAATAAAATAAAACATTAAAATACTGCAATCGGCCATTTTGATTGAAACACAAATTTAAACGCATGACGTCACGCTATAACATCAATATAATACATCAGGCGCGTTCACCTACAAACTCACTCTAGTCTACAAGTTGAAAAAGGTCGAAAATAGAGATACTGCTCTTAAAATTATGTGTAATAACTCATTGGATTCGGAATCGCCTAGAAAAATGTTCTGTGTGAAAAATGTGTGGTTTGCACATCAAAAATTGCAAAAGTTATACACAATTAAAAAAAGGAAAAAATGGCCTTCCGTTTTTTGCCAATACTTCATAAACTATTAATATTAAAGAAATTTCAAAATTAGATTTTGAAAGAGGAGGAAATTTACAATAAAAAAACTTGCAGCTCCTGGAACTCTATCTCCATTATTTATAATTTTAATTTCATGCTGGTCTTAGGTTGAACGCGTCCGAAGTGTGTCATGCCATGACGTCAGAGCCGACGCCATGACATCTGCTGCCGTTTTGACGTGCACATTGAAAACATATTAGAAAAATAGTTTTAATCTTCCTTAAACTTAAGTTTATTACCGAAATAAAGGTATTTTCGTAAATAGTAAATGTGTACCCACATTACGGAACAAGTTTTCAAAATCTTTCGTCATGCCCATTATAAATAAAAGGTCGTCTGTTCCTAAACTATGCAACTTAATGCTTGTGTTATGTTATACTGTTATAGGTAAATATTTTTTTGATAAATAACATACATAGAAATGATACATATATATAGATTTATAAATACAAATATTACACCCAGACACAGTTGGGAATCGAACCCGCAACCCGCGGGGCAGAAAGTAAGGGCACTGCAAACTGCGCTAACGGGCTAGCCAAAAAAATGAAGAAACCAAATTATCAATACACATTAAAATCACAATTTCCCTCATTCCAGCTCACAGCGGCAAATGGCCAGGAGATCTGGAAGCGTTCCGATGTTTGAAGGCAGCATTCCACTTGCAAATAGCCGATAGACTGAAAAAGCAGTACTCCTTGCCCACACAGGCCTCCGACTCCTACGTCGACGTTCTGAAGAGTGGCTTCGTGTTTCGTTTGGAGATCGCTCACCCCAAGGAGATCACCCTGATGAGGAGGGGGGTGGACCAGGGGGTGGTGAGGTTCCAGGAGAGTGAGGCGAGTGTGGACTTGCAGCGGGAAACTGTTCTGTTGCCGAGGTTGAGGGGCGCCTTGCACGGGTGAGTTGCTTTGCGATTTTATTGCTTTTGTGATATCGTTTTGAAGAATCTAATCAGTTTTTAGAGTCATCACTGTTGATTTGAGATTGCAATTTCAAGTCAGGTTAGAGTGGTACCTTTTGTTTTGGAGTTACCTTGCTGGCGCATTATTATAAATAAATATGTATCTTTGACATTCACACACGGTTGTCTGTTCCTACGGTATGCAACTTAATGCCTGTGTTATAGGTAACAGATGACTAATATAGCTATTTTTTTTCGATAAACTTGCATATTAATAATACGTATTATATTAATAAATTCATACATTACACCCAAACTTGGGGCGAGAATCGCACCCACAACCCGCGGAACAGAAAGCAGGGACAATGCAAACTGCGCCAACGTGCTAGTCTAGCAGTATTTTGGCCTTATAAATACCCTCCAGACTATAGAAGCCATCTTGTTTCAGACTCCACCAACGCCACCCATGCTTCGGGCCGGCCACAGTCCTGCTGTCCCGCTGGCTGTCCTGCCACCTCCTGGCCCCCCACTTCCCCCCCACCCTGGTGGAGCTGCTGGTGGCCGCCGTGTTCACCCGGGCGTCCCCGCTGGTGGCGTCCATGGGGGCTCCGCTGAGCGTCTGCGGAGCCCTACTGCGGACATTGAAGCTGCTGGCTGAGACCGACTGGACAAGGGAAATGATACTCTTGGACTTCAACGATGATCTCACTAGTTAGTATTGTCTTTATTTCACATGAAATAGAATAAATGTATAGGAAACCCTTCCTTGATAGATTGTATGCCTTAAAAGGCGACGATGACTTTTTTTAACACAATTGTGTCCACTGTTCTGCTTTAATGCTAGTTGGTTAACGATTTTCCTACCTAAAGTAGTAAATAGCCATCCATAACATATATTGAGTGACGCATCATTGTAATTGGTTATATTGAGTGACGTTATATTGAGTGACGCATCATTGTAATTGGTTATATTGAGTGACGCATCATTGTAATTGGTTATATTCAGGTGACGCATCATTGTAATCGGTTATATTGAGTGACGCTTTATTGTAATTGGTTATCTTGAGGTGACGCGAATTTGGAGTAAAGCTTCTTTACGCACGCTTGACGTGGGGAGTAAGCTGGTGAATGCGCGACGAGGGCAAGGCGAACGGAGCAAGAGAGAGGTGCGAGCACAGATTTTCTTTCTCTCTTTCTCTTATAGCCGTTTCGTATAAGACACGGTGCAGGCATATTGTGAGGAAGTTTTACTTCAGCCGTGTGTGGTCTAAAGCACTCTCTTTTTTATACCATTTTTCAGAGGAAGACAGGGAGGAAATAGAGCGCCAGTTCGCTTCCCGGGACGAGCGCGTGGCCCACGTGTACGTGGCGACGGCGTACGACGGAGCCCTGCCGGCCGTGTGGGGCCGCGCGGGGCCGAGCCCCGGGGCTGCGCTGCGGGCGCGGGCACTGGCGCGGGCCACCTTGCAGTACGCGGGGACCGCGCTCTTGGCGGACACGAGGGAGGACATCCTGGTCAGTGGACATGTAGTCGACTACTGCGGGCCCAGGCACTAGCCCGGGCCACCTTACAGTACGCGGGGACCGCGCTCTTGGCGGACACGAGGGAGGACATCCTGGTCAGTGGACATGTAGTCGACTACTGCGGGCCCAGGCACTAGCCCGGGCCACCTTACAGTACGCGGGGACCGCGCTCTTGGCGGACACGAGGGAGGACATCCTGGTCAGTGGACATGTAGTCGACTACTGCGGGCCCAGGCACTAGCCCGGGCCACCTTACAGTACGCGGGGACCGCGCTCTTGGCGGACACGAGGGAGGACATCCTGGTCAGTGGACATGTAGTCGACTACTGCGGGCCCAGGCACTAGCCCGGGCCACCTTACAGTACGCGAGGACCGCGCTCTTGGCGGACACGAGGGAGGACATCCTGGTCAGTGGACATGTAGTCGACTACTGCGGGCCCAGGCACTAGCCCGGGCCACCTTACAGTACGCGGGGACCGCGCTCTTGGCGGACACGAGGGAGGACATCCTGGTCAGTGGACATGTAGTCGACTACTGCGGGCCCAGGCACTAGCCCGGGCCACCTTACAGTACGCGGGGACCGCGCTCTTGGCGGACACGAGGGAGGACATCCTGGTCAGTGGACATGTAGTCGACTACTGCGGGCCCAGGCACCAGCCCGGGCCACCTTACAGTACGCGGGGACCGCGCTCTTGGCGGACACGAGGGAGGACATCCTGGTCAGTGGACATGTAGTCGACTACTGCGGGCCCAGGCACTAGCCCGGGCCACCTTACAGTACGCGGGGACCGCGCTCTTGGCGGTCACGAGGGAGGACATCCTGGTCAGTGGACATGTAGTCGACTACTGCGGGCCCAGGCACTAGCCCGGGCCACCTTACAGTACGCGGGGACCGCGCTCTTGGCGGACACGAGGGAGGACATCCTGGTCAGTGGACATGTAGTCGACTACTGCGGGCCCAGGCACTAGCCCGGGCCACCTTGCAGTACGCGGGGACCGCGCTCCTGGCGGACACGAGGGAGGACATCCTGGTCAGTGGACATGTAGTCGACTACTGCGGGCCCAGGCACTAGCCCGGGCCACCTTACAGTACGCGGGGACCGCGCTCCTGGCGGACACGAGGGAGGACATCCTGGTCAGTGGACATGTAGTCGACTACTGCGGGCCCAGGCACTAGCCCGGGCCACCTTACAGTACGCGGGGACCGCGCTCCTGGCGGACACGAGGGAGGACATCCTGGTCAGTGGACATGTAGTCGACTACTGCGGGCCCAGGCACTAGCCCGGGCCACCTTACAGTACGCGGGGACCGCGCTCTTGGCGGACACGAGGGAGGACATCCTGGTCAGTGGACATGTAGTCGACTACTGCGGGCCCAGGCACTAGCCCGGGCCACCTTACAGTACGCGGGGACCGCGCTCCTGGCGGACACGAGGGAGGACATCCTGGTCAGTGGACATGTAGTCGACTACTGCGGGCCCAGGCACTAGCCCGGGCCACCTTACAGTACGCGGGGACCGCGCTCCTGGCGGACACGAGGGAGGACATCCTGGTCAGTGGACATGTAGTCGACTACTGCGGGCCCAGGCACTAGCCCGGGCCACCTTACAGTACGCGGGGACCGCGCTCCTGGCGGACACGAGGGAGGACATCCTGGTCAGTGGACATGTAGTCGACTACTGCGGGCCCAGGCACTAGCCCGGGCCACCTTACAGTACGCGGGGACCGCGCTCCTGGCGGACACGAGGGAGGACATCCTGGTCAGTGGACATGTAGTCGACTACTGCGGGCCCAGGCACTAGCCCGGGCCACCTTACAGTACGCGGGGACCGCGCTCTTGGCGGACACGAGGGAGGACATCCTGGTCAGTGGACATGTAGTCGACTACTGCGGGCCCAGGCACTAGCCCGGGCCACCTTACAGTACGCGGGGACCGCGCTCTTGGCGGACACGAGGGAGGACATCCTGGTCAGTGGACATGTAGTCGACTACTGCGGGCCCAGGCACTAGCCCGGGCCACCTTACAGTACGCGGGGACCGCGCTCTTGGCAGACACGAGGGAGGACATCCTGGTCAGTGGACATGTAGTCGACTACTGCGGGCCCAGGCACTAGCCCGGGTCACCTTACAGTACGCGGGGACCGCGCTCCTGGCGGACACGAGGGAGGATATCCTGGTCAGTGGACATGTAGTCGACTACTGCGGGCCCAGGCACTAGCCCGGGCCACCTTACAGTACGCGGGGACCGCGCTCTTGGCGGACACGAGGGAGGACATCCTGGTCAGTGGACATGTAGTCGACTACTGCGGGCCCAGGCACTAGCCCGGGCCACCTTACAGTACGCGGGGACCGCGCTCTTGGCAGACACGAGGGAGGACATCCTGGTCAGTGGACATGTAGTCGACTACTGCGGGCCCAGGCACTAGCCCGGGCCACCTTACAGTACGCGGGGACCGCGCTCCTGGCGGACACGAGGGAGGACATCCTGGTCAGTGGACATGTAGTCGACTACTGCGGGCCCAGGCACTAGCCCGGGCCACCTTACAGTACGCGGGGACCGCGCTCCTGGCGGACACGAGGGAGGACATCCTGGTCAGTGGACATGTAGTCGACTACTGCGGGCCCAGGCACTAGCCCGGGCCACCTTACAGTACGCGGGGACCGCGCTCTTGGCGGACACGAGGGAGGACATCCTGGTCAGTGGACATGTAGTCGACTACTGCGGGCCCAGGCACTAGCCCGGGCCACCTTACAGTACGCGGGGACCGCGCTCTTGGCGGACACGAGGGAGGACATCCTGGTCAGTGGACATGTAGTCGACTACTGCGGGCCCAGGCACTAGCCCGGGCCACCTTACAGTGGCGGACACGAGGGAGGACATCCTGGTCAGTGGACATGTAGTCGACTACTGCGGGCCCAGGCACTAGCCCGGGCCACCTTACAGTACGCGGGGACCGCGCTCCTGGCGGACACGAGGGAGGACATCCTGGTCAGTGGACATGTAGTCGACTACTGCGGGCCCAGGCACTAGCCCGGGCCACCTTACAGTACGCGGGGACCGCGCTCTTGGCGGACACGAGGGAGGACATCCTGGTCAGTGGACATGTAGTCGACTACTGCGGGCCCAGGCACTAGCCCGGGCCACCTTACAGTACGCGGGGACCGCGCTCTTGGCGGACACGAGGGAGGACATCCTGGTCAGTGGACATGTAGTCGACTACTGCGGGCCCAGGCACTAGCCCGGGCCACCTTACAGTACGCGGGGACCGCGCTCTTGGCGGACACGAGGGAGGACATCCTGGTCAGTGGACATGTAGTCGACTACTGCGGGCCCAGGCACTAGCCCGGGCCACCTTACAGTACGCGGGGACCGTGCTCTTGGCGGACACGAGGGAGGACATCCTGGTCAGTGGACATGTAGTCGACTACTGCGGGCCCAGGCACTAGCCCGGGCCACCTTACAGTACGCGGGGACCGCGCTCCTGGCGGACACGAGGGAGGACATCCTGGTCAGTGGACATGTAGTCGACTACTGCGGGCCCAGGCACTAGCCCGGGCCACCTTACAGTACGCGGGGACCGCGCTCTTGGCGGACACGAGGGAGGACATCCTGGTCAGTGGACATGTAGTCGACTACTGCGGGCCCAGGCACTAGCCCGGGCCACCTTACAGTACGCGGGGACCGTGCTCTTGGCGGACACGAGGGAGGACATCCTGGTCAGTGGACATGTAGTCGACTACTGCGGGCCCAGGCACTAGCCCGGGCCACCTTACAGTACGCGGGGACCGCGCTCTTGGCGGACACGAGGGAGGACATCCTGGTCAGTGGACATGTAGTCGACTACTGCGGGCCCAGGCACTAGCCCGGGCCACCTTACAGTACGCGGGGACCGCGCTCCTGGCGGACACGAGGGAGGACATCCTGGTCAGTGGACATGTAGTCGACTACTGCGGGCCCAGGCACTAGCCCGGGCCACCTTACAGTACGCGGGGACCGCGCTCCTGGCGGACACGAGGGAGGACATCCTGGTCAGTGGACATGTAGTCGACTACTGCGGGCCCAGGCACTAGCCCGGGCCACCTTACAGTACGCGGGGACCGCGCTCTTGGCGGACACGAGGGAGGACATCCTGGTCAGTGGACATGTAGTCGACTACTGCGGGCCCAGGCACTAGCCCGGGCCACCTTACAGTACGCGGGGACCGCGCTCTTGGCGGACACGAGGGAGGACATCCTGGTCAGTGGACATGTAGTCGACTACTGCGGGCCCAGGCACTAGCCCGGGCCACCTTACAGTACGCGGGGACCGCGCTCCTGGCGGACACGAGGGAGGACATCCTGGTCAGTGGACATGTAGTCGACTACTGCGGGCCCAGGCACTAGCCCGGGCCACCTTACAGTACGCGGGGACCGTGCTCTTGGCGGACACGAGGGAGGACATCCTGGTCAGTGGACATGTAGTCGACTACTGCGGGCCCAGGCACTAGCCCGGGCCACCTTACAGTACGCGGGGACCGCGCTCCTGGCGGACACGAGGGAGGACATCCTGGTCAGTGGACATGTAGTCGACTACTGCGGGCCCAGGCACTAGCCCGGGCCACCTTGCAGTACGCGGGGACCGCGCTCTTGGCGGACACGAGGGAGGACATCCTGGTCAGTGGACATGTAGTCGACTACTGCGGGCCCAGGCACTAGCCCGGGCCACCTTACAGTACGCGGGGACCGTGCTCTTGGCGGACACGAGGGAGGACATCCTGGTCAGTGGACATGTAGTCGACTACTGCGGGCCCAGGCACTAGCCCGGGCCACCTTACAGTACGCGGGGACCGCGCTCTTGGCGGACACGAGGGAGGACATCCTGGTCAGTGGACATGTAGTCGACTACTGCGGGCCCAGGCACTAGCCCGGGCCACCTTACAGTACGCGGGGACCGCGCTCCTGGCGGACACGAGGGAGGACATCCTGGTCAGTGGACATGTAGTCGACTACTGCGGGCCCAGGCACTAGCCCGGGCCACCTTACAGTACGCGGGGACCGCGCTCCTGGCGGACACGAGGGAGGACATCCTGGTCAGTGGACATGTAGTCGACTACTGCGGGCCCAGGCACTAGCCCGGGCCACCTTACAGTACGCGGGGACCGCGCTCTTGGCGGACACGAGGGAGGACATCCTGGTCAGTGGACATGTAGTCGACTACTGCGGGCCCAGGCACTAGCCCGGGCCACCTTACAGTACGCGGGGACCGCGCTCTTGGCGGACACGAGGGAGGACATCCTGGTCAGTGGACATGTAGTCGACTACTGCGGGCCCAGGCACTAGCCCGGGCCACCTTACAGTACGCGGGGACCGCGCTCCTGGCGGACACGAGGGAGGACATCCTGGTCAGTGGACATGTAGTCGACTACTGCGGGCCCAGGCACTGGCGCGGGCCACCTTACAGTACGCGGGGAAATTAATTCATAATATTATTGAATTCTAATAACTATTTAGTTATTAATAATTAAATATCTTGTATCACAAAATTACATCTATCACTCTTGTCAAAATCCCTGGCAGTCTTTCTAGATCGTTCCTTCATAATAACAAAATAAATGTCAGTATAAGAATCGATTCAATTAGCTTTAACTGGACTTCTTCACTGAACCTGGTCTCACGTTCCGCAGGAGACGTTCATCCCATCCCTTGAGGGTTACGACGCGCTGCTCCACCTGAACCCTCGCCTGGTGCCGCACTCCGGCGAGAGACTGTGTTCGAAGCCCCGCGCGAAGCCCCAGGGCTCCGTCGCCGACGTCATACCTGTTGTCGAGTTCAACCCTGTACGCAGATATCTGGAAGAGCTAAAGGTATTACTTCAATCATTTTTGTCTAAAAATTTGTCGATTTGACGTGGAATGAGTACAAGCGAGAGGCGTTGAATTACACCATGATTATATGTACACTGCATAATAGTTTTTAGCTATAAATGCTGAAAGTTGATATACTATGAATATTGAAGGAGGATACTCGGTACATGATTCTCATTAGAGTTATGTAAAAAATAGGTACTTAATTTTTGAAAAAAAAAAATAAAAAATCCGATACATTTCCTAAATAAATAATAATTTATGTTGCTGCACCGACGAGGGTGGCGCGTGTTACTGTGCCGCTTGCGCCCGCCCCCCGAAACAACCGCCACGACCCCGCTGTTCGATTAGTAGGTTATTGGGTCAGTTTACGAACGCCGCGCTGCGCCACAGTCAGGTTCGCACGTTGGAATATCGTGAATCGATCTTACGCGTATCTATATATATAAAAATGAATTGCTGAATGTGTTGCTAAGCGCAAAGCTCGAGAGCAGCTGAACCGATTTCGCTAATTCATTTTTTATAATATTCCTTGCAGTACGAGGATGGTTCTTACGGAGAGAAAAATTTAAAAAATTGCCTGAAAAAGTCTAAAAACAACCCTTTATACTGGGTGTATTTGGAACGCTTTGTAAGATTTAAACCACGTAATATACTATTTATATACTATATAATGCATATAACCATTTATCCCAGAAACGTTTTTTTAAGAACATTTTAGGACTTATATATTATGTGAGGCAGCAATGTACCGCGAGCCGCGCGGGGCGCGGGAGGCGGCGGAACGAAAATTAAACGCGCGCGCGGCGGCGAGTACGTTTACCTCGTGCCGTTGACCTCTGTCAGCTGATGGCGCGTATGAACGGTTTGCATTACATTGACAGTTTGTTCCAAACACGATCATTTTAAAGCATTATCTTCAAATTTCTGTTTCATTATTTTTCCCAAACCGGACTATACCAAAAAAATGATGAAAACAGGAAAAAAAATTTTTTTTCTTTTCGCTTTTTTTTCACTTGTATCATGTCAGGTTAAGCCAACACTATCATACCTCTTCGTTTTTCAATGCGTTCCAAATACACCCTGTATATTCCCATACAAAAGATTCGTAATAATACAACGTAAAATTTCCATTTTCTTAATTAAACTTAATTTTTACGTTTTTTGTCCGCCATTTTGTCAAGCGACGCTGCGACACACGAAAATGCAAAACAAACACGTCGCTTCGCTGTCAAGGTTAGGCCCGGACTGCTCAGCCGCGAGCGAGAGCTAAATTACACGAACAATTCAACCGCTCTGTAATCCGGCGTTCGGCTATGTAAAATGCCGGATTATCAAATGGTTACCTGGAGTCGCTAAGTGCCGGATTACCGAGCGTGTCGGATTAACGAGCGCCGGATTATCGAGTGCCTACTGTACTTAGAAGTCAATTTGAACTTTACCATACCATAAAGTTTAGGTGTTAGTGGAGGGGTTCCGGGAAGGATAAGTATTAAAAAAAATTAAAAAATCAAAGAATCGACTGTTAGGCGACAAAGTTCGCCGGGTCAGCTAGTACCTAATAATTATGTTGTGTGTGAATGTGATCTGTCATTAGTAATTAGGTATGGCTTATCAATACACAAATTGAGAGTAGGTATTTAAAAGTTACCCATTCGTGTTAAATGATGTGAAATACAATATGCGTAAAGACGAGAAGGAGCTCACTTGTTCATTTGTTAAGGTTAGTGTAGTTATGTAGGTAAATATGTAGTTTAATGATTGACAATCGTTGTAAATAAGTATGATTGCATTTTAAATTATACGATTAACAAAATGAAACGATTTCCATTTCCATGGCAAATAACCCCACTGCGTCCCCGCATTGTGGCCCCCGGTGGACTAGTCACTTGTTTGCGTAAACAACACTCGTTATTGCGTTGATGATTTTAATATTGTAGTAAAATAGTAGTTGAATTATTGAAGTGTGTAAATAGTTTCTTTTATTTGTTTCTTTTGTTAAGCCTCTGGACCGCAAATCTTATTTCGGTAAAGATCTATAATTAAAACCAAAGTTTATTACTACCAAAAAATAAAAATTATTAGTACCTTTGTAAGTACAAATAAAAATAAACATTAAAACAAACCAAACGTGTATTCATTTTTTCCTTTAGACTATTACGTAGTAAATATTAAAAGGTAAATGACCGCGCGACATACCTATGTTTTGTGACGTCAGCGTAGGGTGACCGATTATGTAGTGAAGCTAATTAATAGCTGTTGGTTAAATTTACTTAGAAGTTTGTTAAATTTTTTTTTACATAATTTGAATGAGAGTCATGTACCGAGTATCCTTTTTGAATAATCATAGTACATCAACTTTCATCCTGTATACAAAAAGTAATTACAATTTTAAAAAAAAGTAAAAAAAAATTAGTCCTATTCACAAATCTGGTAGTAAAAGTGACCCAAATAACTATAGACCCGTTTCTGTATTACCAGTTATATCTAAAATATTCGAGCGAATACTGTACAAACGCTTAAATACTTACTTGTCTGAAAAACAATTTCTCATTAGTCAACAGTATGGTTTTCGTTCAAAATCGAGCACTCTTACCGCCGCCATAGACTTAGTTACAGAAATAAGGTCACAAATCGATGAAAAAATTTTGCTTTGGGTATCTTTATCGACCTGAAGAAGGCTTTCGATACGGTAAGCCACAGGAAACTATTGTTGAAATTAGGGAATATCGGTATCACGGGCAGGGCTTTCAAAATCTTCGAATCATACCTACAAAACAGGACGCAAGTTGTAAAAATAGATAATTATACCAGTTCTATTAAAAGTGTGACGTGCGGAATTCCACAAGGCTCCATAATTGGTCCGTTAATGTTCTTAATTTACGTTAACAACATTATTAACATTAATCTAATTGGAAAACTTACACTTTACGCAGATGATACATGTCTTTTTTATTACGGTAGCTCTATTCAGGACTTAATAAGTAAAGCTCAAAAAGATCTTGACAGCCTTAATGAGTGGTTACAGTACGATTTGCTTACAATAAATATAAATAAAACTTCCTATATGATTTTCTGTGCAAAAAATAAACATATACCTAATTTCACACCCCTTACCATTAACACTAAGATCATACAATGTTCAGCAAAAGAAAAATATCTGCACTTATGGATAGATGATAAGTTGACTTGGAAAGGACACATAGAACATGTCAGAGCTAAACTACTACCTATACTGGGTGCATTGAGAAACGTATCAAACTGCATTCCAAATAAAGTACGAATGATAATTTATAACACCTTAGTTAAATCTAACATTGAATATTTAATAGAAGTGTGGGGATGTGCCGCTAAGACAAATCTAATGCCGTTACAAAGAATTCAAAATAAAGTTATCAAGGTACTATTTCGCTATCCCCATTTCACATCAACTAATAAATTGTATCAAGAAACAAAAGTGTTAAATATCACCCAACTATACACCTATTACACCTGCATACTGATCAAGAACATTCTCAACAATTCAATACACTCCAACATTAAAATTGATAAAAAAATTACTAAACACAATTTAAGAAACAAAGAAATTAATACTGACTAGTGTACGTACAAAGTGTGGTAAGAAAACAATATTGTTTGAGGGAGTGCAGCTATATAATAATTTACCAAATCATGTTAAAGGTTCAGACAGCATGAATATTTTTAAATCAAAATTAAAAGAACACGTTTATACAATGAATTTATAAATATTTCGATTAAGCGCTCCAGAGGTAAAAATTGTTACATCCTATAGTATATTGATTGTATCTCATTGTAAGTGAACATTATGTTTTTATGAGAAATAAATTCTTTAAACCTATTTCAACTAGAAGTAGTAGATTAGGCATAAGATAAATTTTATTTATTAACTCGATAAACCAATTGTTTAAATAGTTTAAATACACAAATGATTACATAAAGTGAAAATCACTGGACGGTGTGCACCAGGACTCCCACAACCCGTAGCCTTCTATTAGTAAACCCGTGTGTCAAAGTGACTGTATAGATATATCAATCTGGTTTTAAGTTATTTAACAGTTCATAAATTATGTAATTTTAACAGTTCATTTAGTTTTATTCTGTTTATCACAGCAATCTCAGCTCTCTTATTTTTGTTCATTTTTATTTTCCAGTCGATTTACGACGACTTCGCGGTTTTCTTCTACGACGTGTACGGAGGTGACGTCATCGCAGTGTTGTGGAAGCCGGATGTTCACGAGACGAAAGATTTACAGGTAATTTGTTTTTATAGGCGCTAAATAGTTAATAATATCTATATGAACGACAGTTAACCGCTTAGTGTGTTGCTTGAGAACACTGGATCAATTCTAGCGGTTTTTTTTTTAATTTTTGCGTTACTTTGTTCTTATGGAATGAAAAATTAAGAAAATTGAAAATTTTCAGAAAATGTAATGATTGTATTTTAACTTGTAAAATGTAGCATTGTACAAACCTTAGTGGTTTTCTTATGCTACTTATAACTATAAATTTGTACATATTGTTTCTTTATTTGATAATTAAATAAATAAATAAATAATAAATAACTGCTGCACGCGTCTGACAGTTCATAGTATACGAAGAAAAACCACATTATTTGTTGTGTACACATTTTAATTTGGTTTTTAATAATATAATATTGTATTATTAATAATTTGTTCCAGATACTCAAAGCGAATGGATTAAAACCTGTGACGACAAACGGACAAACAAAATTCAAAGTTAACATCGATGCTATTATTGAAGATTTCAAGATTATAGGGGAAGGACTTGTCACTAATGTTACTCTTAATAATGAGTAAAATTGTACCTATGTATATTATTGTATATATTTACTATTGTAGTACAAGAGAGTATTTTTTAAAAGTATTTTGACTGTATATACGGCAACTTCTAAAAAATACGTTTTAAGATTACATTTTTGTATGTTAGGTGCTTATGTTTACAAATTAATGTATTATATTTAAAATTAAAGCTTAATTAATATAACTTGCGATGACTTTTATTTTCTTCCTTATTTGTATCGCTTGTCTTGTATTTGCCGCCATGTCAAATGCGTCATAACAACTGACAGCTGTCTATTGACTGAAAGTCTGAAAGGCCTTTTATAACGACTATGCAAATACCTATCTCTACTTTTTGTATGCAAGTTACGTTTTCAAACATGAATGATTTGGTTCAAAAGTCTTCATCACTCTGTCTAAGAATCTCAAAATGTCGATAAGTGACTTTTTTATGTACTGAAATGAAAAGTTCCATTAGTGTTTACATTTACCTATTTAGATAATTGTTTATCGACTCATCGACCTTTCGTAAAACTAAAATATAGGTTAATTTCAAGCGTTTCAGTTTTTGAAGTGAAACTTCTTTAGAATCATTGTGATTTTAAACCGGATGCAACGGTAAAACAACAGGAAAGGACGAGCCGCGCTGCAAGCCGCTAATTTTAAATTAGTTTTTTTTTTAAAATTAGTTTGCCATAGAAGTTTAACTTCTAGCGTGTGTTTTTGTAATTTGAAAATAAATAAAAAAGAATAATTAATTAATTAAATATTTTATTTACATCTTAAAATAACATCTTAATATTTATTCAAAATAATCATCACTAGTCCCAAAAGTACCAGGAGAGTAGACACGAATGGCGTATTGGCGGTGTTAGATTCAGTTGACGTTTGCCTCACAAAGTACGGTAGGATGTCGATAGGTGCTGAATAATTGCGGATCCAGATTGGCCCTTCGTGAACCCTTTCAGGGTCTCCCTCTTCAAACCAAGTTCCTACCGGCAGGTATATGTCTCTAGAAGTCGCCCCTTCGGTGAATATTGGAGCAACTAAGATGTTCTCACCCAAGAGGTATTCTGTAAAAAAAAGGTATTTTAATTTCTACTGTATTATAATATTAATTCGGTGGAGCATTTAAATGATGATGATATGTTTGTGACTTTTTTTTATTAAATTAGTTGATGTGGTCAACTTTGTTTCCGCCATATTTTTTTTTGTCATGAAACATTCTTTTTATACGAATCCAATTTGGTGCAGTCATTTATTTTTTGCTGAAAAATTTTTTTCCCATTTCTAGTACACGTAGAATGCCACCACTGGCCATGGTCCTTTTGGCCCTAGGGGCGTTCAAGTATTACGTAACGCTAATTCGGGGGGAGGGGGGGGTCTTGTAAAACGTTACGATGCGTTACAAGGGCGGGAGGGGGGTTTTGAACAACGCGTTACGTAACATTGTTTTTTATTTAATTAAAAAAGTAGGGTATTAAAATCTATTGTTTTATTTATTTATTACTACCGCAAACGCGATTAAAACAATAACAAAAGTAATTGAGCGACTTTCCGGTTAGTTTGCGCAATATAGTTGTGTGTGACATTTGGGTAAAAGTGATCAGTTTGGTGTTACGTAACGTTTATGGGGTAGCGAAGGGGTACATGAAAACTACGGCGCGTTACATGGGGGAGGGGGGGAGGGGGGTAAAAAATCTTCAAAATTTGTGTTACGTAATACTTGAACGGCCCCCTAGCGTAAATGAGTAAAAACCCTCACCGTCCCATATCCTTAGCGCGTCGGTGTCCCGCGGGTCGAGCCACCACAGCGGCGCGGTGACCGGCGCGCCGCGGTCGACGGACGCGCGCATCGCCGCGTAGATCTCCGGCGCGTACGCAGCGTGGAGCTCCGTGTACTTCTTGCTTATTGTTACTGTCTGGAAAGGTCGATATTTGTCACTTATTTGCGAGAGACTTGTAGGTTGATTAAAGCCGATTAGACGATGTAAATTTCGGTAAATAAACTGTTTGAGTTACTTTATCGAAGGTCACAAAAACAAGGGAGGATCCAGCTTCGGCGCCAGGGGGGGGGGGGGGGGGTCACAGTCGTGGTCAAGGCGTCGTGGGGGGGGGGATCACATAGTCGTGGTCAAGCCACAAGAATCTATAATTTAATTTTGATAATGATAGATACAAGTAAAAAGTAGGTATTTTATTAATGTATGTAAGTATTACTGTACTCAAAAATATCTATATTGTGACAAAAATCTTGTTTAACAATTTTAAATAGTGGTCCACCTAGGTCCTGGACCCAGCCCAGGACCTAATCATGACCACCATGAATCCCCCCCCCCTCCCCTTGGATCCGCCCTTGCACAAAAAAACAAAATGAAACTAAAATAGCAAAAAATAACAGTAAACTCTAAAATACTAATCGTAAGTGCCAACTGTGTGATATTGATTTGTGACTTTTCTTTTTGTTTTGGATTTGATTCATAAAAATAATCAAACTCTTTTATTATACAACTTGGATGTGGCCTCCAACATCGCCTAAATATCGGAAGTTTCAAAATGACAGTAAATCCCGTTGAAGTATAAGTATTCAATACCTCATTGTCAAAGTTCCAAGGCGCGAAAGAGTACTGCATGACGGGTAGGAATGTATTCGCTTGCACCCATCGTATGAACAGCTCTTTAGTCGGAAGGTCAGCTTGAGGATGGTTGAGATTGTATCCGTTTCCTCCAATCATGTCGGGCAGTACCAGAGTGTAGCCGTTCAGGTTCATCTGTATAGTGGTGGTGACGATCGTTGGGAGGCCGTTGTTCAAGCCCCAGATGGAATCTCGGTCCACCATTCGGACAAAGATCGGGAGGTCTTGAGTTCTGGAATTTTTTTGTGCAAAATCAATGTTCTCCATAGCAAAACAAGTGTTTTTTTAAAAATAATATTAGATGTAAAAGCCTACCTCGATTCAAATGCCATTATTTAAATTAAGATATATAGAGATAGTTAAGTTTCTAAAATTCTAAAAAATCATAGGTGATACTGTCCTCACAACTCTTACATTTGTAAATTGGGTGACTCTTTTACTACTTGTTTCAAAGACAGTCAATTTTGTTTTGACTCTGTTTTGTAATCACTTTATAGTCTTGGAATTGGCATTTGTAGTGGCCTAAGGTGGCTTTTTATACAGCCTGGGGAGTGGCGTTAGCCTTAAGGGCCTTTGAATTTTGAGGCCTCGGTGGTGGTTTTACGGCCTTTTGACCGTAAAGCGGATCTCTTGTGTCCTCGTCTGGAGGCTCGTCTGCGCGGCGCTTTGCAGCATTTGCTGTAGTTTGCTGGTTGTCCTTGCTTTTTGCATAGGACGCAGCTAGAAGGGTCTTCGGGGTCATGGTTTTTGCACGGACAATCGCGCGTTCCTTGGTCACCCAGGCACTTGACGCACCTAGTCCGGGCGAAGCAAAGCTGGGCAGAGTGCCCGTACAACTTACACCTGTGGCATTGTCCGGGAATGCCTCGGTTGCGAGGGTTGCATGGCGTGCTATGATGATTCACAGTAGTTGTTATCAGAAATAAGTGCATGTCCTGTTTCTTGCTAACGAAATAGTTCTTTTCAGAACTAAAGTCCGGTCGCCGAAGAGAAAGAAATTCGAACACCGACCTGTCATCTTTTGTCTTTGTCGCTCGCGTATAAACATATTGCGGTTGCGCTCACACAGGTGAAGTGACCCCGTATTGTCTGAGTACGGTGTACGAATTTCTTTTTCTTCGGCGACCGGACTTTAACTGCATCTTGTTTCGTAATAACTAATAACAAAACAGTTCTTTTCAGAACTATTTCTTCGTAAAGTTAATTTGTTTTGTGGTAATAATGGTATAAAGTGGTATATTGATTACCATACGGTATAGTGAAGTGGGAAAACGGTAATGGTACTTAATGGTAATGCTTCTGGTAATGTTTGGTAAAACGGTGATAAAATTGTTAAATACCTAAATCCAGCTCGAACTTCAATCATATCTCCAAATCTCGCGCAAGTCCGCACGTACGCGTCGACGATGTTGTGTGGGTGTAAGTCGATGTCCCCTTGTTGTACTGGGATCTAATAAAAATTATGACAAAATCATAATAAAAAATAACTTTATTCAATTAGGGTTTAAAAGCACCTTCGCTACGGCATCTCATTTCTTGATATTCTTTGACATTCTTCTCACTACTTTAATGTAGGTACCTAAGTATCTATATATTAATACGTGAAGCAAAAGTTTTGTACCCCTTTTTACGGAAATTGCGCGTACGTAGGAGCATGAAATTTCAGACACTTATAGTTTATATAGAGAAAGAGTGCGGGGTGCTAAATTTTTCAAAATTATACATAAAATATATATTAAATTAATAAAAAAGCATTACACACACTACCACACGCACACACGCATATACATACCCTTTTGTTTATTGTTAAAGTCTGTCAAATTGAATTTTTTTTAAAAAGGTTCTTTATTTTCATAATTATTTGGTTTTCTTTAATTTAAAATTTTAATTAAGGCCGAATTTCGACCTCTGGGCGACCACTAGTTAAAATTATTGTTCTAATATAAATCGAAGTAACAACTCACCTGTGGCGAAAAACTGCTCTCGCCAGCATCAAACTTGATACTATCGATGTCATAAGTGTCAATGAGATTCCTGACTCGACTGTACCACCACTCCGCTGCTTGCGGGTTGGTGAAATCAACCAGACCGGGAATCGAACCGTTAGGGTTCCACCAGTTCGCAGCCGGCGTACCAGCTTCATCCAGTACCAGGTAACTATAAAATCAGATATTATAATGTATTATGATTATACTGATATATTTGTGTATTGGAGCGTGAGAAGCAGTTCTACGTATAGTCATATACACACATACATATAGAGTACTAGCTTCTGCGCGCGACTTCGTCCGCGTGGAATAGGGTCAATTATGTCATACATGATTTGTGCGAAACTTTTACCGTTTACGCACCGGAAGTTCAAAAGGAAAAAAACCCGATTTTGAAACATTCTTCATTGGTGCTACGCTCCTATTGGTCTTAGCGTGATGACATATAGCCTATAGCCTTCCTCGATAAATGGGCTATCTAACACTGAAAGAATTTTTCAAATCGGTCCAGTAGATCCTGAGATTAGAGCGTTCAAACAAACAATCAAACAAACAAACTCTTCAGCTTTATTATATTAGTATAGATTTTTATTAGTATAAATACTCGTCTCTGGTTTGGACGTGTGTGTCATCCAACGGTGCTTCGTAGAACACGTAAAGACTGATCCTGATTGTTATTACAGACGCCAGCTGATTGCAATTGTTACTCGTGGTAACTCGGAGATGACTAGTTATACTTAAAATTACAAACGATTACCTATTGTCAAGAGCCTCCGAATACCAAGGTTCACAGTTGCTATTTATAAAGGGATGTATCCATATCGTTACGCGGTAGCCTAAAGCCTTGACCTCTTGCACCAAGTTGGTAAGATTAGGAAACTTATTTGTGTCTACTTCCAAGGAACCGTAACAGGTTTCCCAAAGATCGTCAATCTCAAGCTGCGAATCATTGAAACCGTTCGCTCTGATCTGTCTCGCGAACTCCAGAACTCTTTCTTCAGTGATATTCATCGAATACTGAGCCCACGTTGACCAGATTGGATGTTCGACCGTTCTGAAATCAGGGAGTCCAATTGGTTTGCCCAAGTAATTGGAAACAGCGTGTTGGTGAGCTTGCTTCACATCAGGTAGGAACCATATATCGTAAGATAGTTCTGTGTGATTTCTTCTGCTGGAATATGGAGCTGCTATTTGTGCACCGAAGCAGATATGATTGGTTTGAATTAAACCGTAGTCCACAAACAATGGAACTTGAGGATGGACGTAGATGTACTCTCCAGCGGAGTTAAGCCAGTATCTTTCGACAATTGCTCCGTTATCTTGTTCCTTGGAGACGTAGGCGGTGTAATTTTGGCGAGCGTTTTGTATTGGGTACACTTGGTCTATTTGCATCGGACCACCGTACCATTGGTTTGAACCTGAAAATATTTCCCATTGAATGCACAATTCGTATAACACAAGATGAGAATCAGAAAATTGTACCTATAGTCTTTTTACTACAAAAGATGGGTTTTTTAGCCCTAATATTATAAAACTGAAGAGTTTGTTTGTTTGTTTGAACGCGCTAATCTCTGGATCTATTGGTCCTTTTGAATTTTTTGAAAAATTCTTTCGGTGTTAGAAAGCCCATTTATCGAGGAAGGCCTTTGTTGGCTATACAATTATCATCACGCTAAGACTGTTTCAAAATCGGGGTTTTTCCTTTTGAGAGCTTCCGCTGCGTAAACGGTTAAAGTTTCGCACAAATCATGTATGACAGAATTGATCCTATTCCACGCGGACGAAGTCGCGCGCAGAAGCTAGTCGTTTATAAGGGTAACGAGGGCATCGTTCCTTGTCTCTTAGTAGGGTGTCGGTGATACATAAATATTAAATAAACTACTACTGCTGCTTATTAAGTAGAATACATAAGAAACATTTACCGAAATCGAAGCAGTCTTCAAAACGAATTAAATCCTGCGTGTCCCACTTAAACTTAATTCCTCTAGCGTTTGCTGTCTCGTCGAACACGGTATGGATGGTCAAATTTGTGTTGCCCATATTGACGAGGATACCACCTTCTACATCCTGTGACGCGTATACTGAGTACAAAGTCCGACCGATGTGTCCAAAGACCCTTCGTTCGTCTCCTGTAAATAGAAGAAAGACAATTAAATAAAGGTTAAGTGCTACAATTTTGTGGCAATAGTTGCAAAAGTCTGAATTAACCTTCAACTACTGTTATGTACAAAAATAGAATAATCAAAACTTTACAATATCCCTTTACAAGGAAGCAAAAACCGTAGTTATGCTATGCATTATGCATATTTAATTACATCCATGACCAGTGACAGGTTTAAGACTACTTGATGCCCTAAGCAATCCACGCCCGTGGGCCTTCCTATCCGTATGTCAACTAGAATCGGTCTTAAAACCTTTACGGGGGTAAAAGAATTAGTTTTTTTTTTTAAATTAGATGATGAGATTGCAATTCCGGTTCATTCGAATTGCCGAATGCACTAGCGGGCAGCGAGTGGGCAAGCGGGAGCGGGGCTATGACTCTAGGTCGGACTCAACGCGCAAATTTTAAAATTAGTCCTAGAAACTTTTTTTGCTGACGTGAGAGTGAGACGTGATGGCCTAATACGGATTTTTTTGTGCTAATTCTGGTGCCCCTCCAGAGTTCCAGACGTGATGCCCTAGGCTGCTAGGCAGTTGCTTAATTTGATTAAGGGTTAATCCGTCACTGTCCATTACGATCGGTGCTTTTGAATACTTTTCATTATGATAATAACATTATGTTGAAGACTGAAGTAATATTTTTTTATAGCTATTTTTCTTAAATCTGGACGCATGCTTTTTTACAAGTACTCTATTCATATATCTCATAACCATGACACTATTCATTTCATCATCCGATAAAAAGATGATACATCAAGATAAAATATACCTACGTCTTTTTGTAACACTTCAAATGTTAAATTTATGTTATTCTGAATATTAATATTTAGGACTAGATCTTCCCTACGGTTTTACCCGTAGATACAATACTTGAGAAATTTGTCGGAGTTTTTGATTTATGTAGGTAAACAACTGTTTATCATATTGTAATTAACATTTACATGTATGTTTGGCTGTTTTGCGGCTGTTGGGTTGGCGGTTGCGGATTCGATCCCCGCACATGACAAACATTTCTAACATACACAAACACACGCCCCTCAAACACGCACACACACACACACACACACACACACACACACACACACACACACACACACCAACTAAACCATATCGAACCACGAATAACATAACATATACTAACCTTAGATATAAATATATAAATTTACTATCTCATATTATATTGTTTGCAACAAAATTGGTAATGCCCGTATGATGATGATAATTGAAATGTACTTTATTAAGGGGTGGAGACCTGGTGTCCTGAAACACAGGCCTCGAGCCTAGCTTAGGCACCAGTCTCCCACAATATTAGTGCTAATATTTTTATGTACCTATCAAATGTCATGTATGCAATATTGTGGTGAGAAAATAAATAAAATTATTATTATTATTATTATTATTATTTGTATTGGCCATACAGATGTTTACTGTGGTCTGGGTGTTTGTGCAGTCCTTGTGGGTCTCCCCACCGTGCCTCGGAGAGCACGTTAATCCGCCAGTCTCGGTTGTTATCATGTGCCCTTGATAGCGATCGTTACTCATAGTAGGGAATATATCTGCCAACCCGCATTGGAGCAGCGTGGTGGATTAAGCTCTGATCCTTCTCCTACATGGGGAAAGAGGCCTATGCACAACAGTGGGATATTACAGACTGAAGCATAAGCGTAATAAGAATTTAATGAAGTTCTGAGATGCGATCATTTAATTATTATACGAATGGCAATGGTCAACCAACGTTTAAACAATTAGAGTTTATTTAACAAAATAATACACAAATTACAACAAATATTTTGGAAATATAGTCTCAATCATCAATGTTACCAAACTCTTATTCAACTTGCCTATGTTTAAGACGACCTGGAATCCACCGGTCAACTGGGGCTCCAAAGTAAGCTCTATGTTATCAGCGCGCAGAGATAAATCCTGTGACAAAGAGTCAGCAGTAACCGCTAGGATACCTGATTAGAAAATACAATTAGATTAACTTGACAACCAAGCCTTATCTTGTCTTCTTAAAATAAGCATTCACAGCCGGGTGCATTGTATACCTATTCTTCTAATTCAGAAGAAATAACCAAGCAAAAAGAAGACAGAGAAGTAAGTCAATAAAACTTTCTTCTTCTTTATAAAGTCAGCTAAGAACACTAGAATTGCAAACTCTTCTGTGTTCCTTAGAACAAATGAATTTTGTATAGAAACATAAGGACTCTATTGGCTTATTAGGCTATTAGCCAAGGGTCAACTCATGCCCTATTGGTATAGGGATAAATACCCTTACATTTCTTCTTCTTATAGTTCGTTTGCTTTGGCTTGGTAAGAGACAAATATTATTAGGTTTTGTCGAATTGAAAAAAGATATTGTACACACCCAAAGTACTTCCTTAAATATATCTATCATCACAAATACCTTGAAATATATGTGACAATGAATGAAATGCGTCCTCTTAAATTCTTCAAATTCTTGAATTTTTACATCAAGTAAAGTAATTATAATGACTGTAGTAGCTTAGAAACTTATATTAATTTCGTTTATATGTTTTAGGGTATCTATGTTTGTCGCAACATAGGAGAAATAACTGAACCATATTCTAAGTATCAGAATACCATTAAAGTTTATAGTAATATATACAAAAGTAATATATAAATAAAATTACCTAGAACTATTCCTAGCACCGCCATCGCTGATCGATGAGAAGTACCAACTGTTAGCTGGATATCACTTGATACAGTCTATTTTTCCATCTGTTATCACTCTCTTGAGATTTATTTCACATTGATAATAAAATAACTTCTGTAAGTATTAGTCATTTTTTCTATAATATTATTAACTGTTATAAATCTGTCTCTATTTGATGACGGGTGAGCGACGATGCGCTAGCGATTGCGGGTTCGATCCCCGTATATGGCATATATTTTTTGTAAATATGAGCCACATACGTTTGCCGTAGTCTGGGCGTTTGTGCTTGTGTATTGTGTATTTATTTATTTATACTTTATTGTACATCACAACTACAAATATCATTTACAGACTGTGAAGTACAATGGGCGGACTTATGGCTATTTAGCCATTTCTTCCAGACAACCCAAATATATATTTCCTGCTATGAGTAACGATCGCTATCAGGTGTACATGATAACAACCGGGACCGACGGCTTAACGTGCTCTCCGAGGCACGGTGGGGAGACCCACAAGGACTGCACAAACACCCAGACCACGGCAAACATCTGTATGGCCAATACAAATGTTGCCGTGTGCGGGAATCGAACCCGCAACCGCTCGCGCAGCAGCCAATTGCAATCCATTGCTGTGACCGCTGCGCCAACGCGGCGTCTTCCGTATTTCCGTATTCCGTATATTATATCGGACCCCCGACACAGGAGAAAATTCTAGTGGGGCCGTTAAGTGTGAGACTTTTGCCTCTGAGTTTACATAGGCTCAGTGACAGAGAGAGAGTTAGATATAAAGTACAAAGTGGATATATGAAGCTTTAGATTAAACCTGCATTTCAGAGTTATATAGGTACAATCAATCAATGAAATAGAAGCAGCAGCTTAAGCTCAAGGTTTTTAGTCCTGCAATGTGGTTTCATAAAATGAAATGAAAACATCCCTATAATTTATACGCCGCTTTTTCGTTTCCCTTTACTTTATGGGGCTGCAAATTTTATTGGCCCTGGGCGTTGTATTTTATGTTACGCCACTGAATACGATTGATATCTGAAAATACGAGATAATCTATACTAATATATAAAGCTGAATATGAGTTTGTTTGTTTGTTTGTTTGTTTGAACGCGGTAATCTCTGGAACCACTGGGCCGATTTGAAAAATTCTTTCAGTGTTAGATAGCCCATTTATCGAGGAAGGCTATAGGCTATGTATCATCACGCTAAGACCAATAGGAGCGGAGTCCACGCCAACGAAGTCGCGCGCAGAAGCTCGTATAAGAATATAAGAATAAAGTCTGATAAGGCGAAGTAAAAATCTTTAGATATCTCAAGTGAGTACATCAAATTTTGTTTGTTAAAATATTGAAAATATTTCATTACATAATACACCATCTTTCCGCCCGTGTCTTCGCCCGCGTGGATTACACCATTTTGGTGGTTCCATTTTTTTCCGTTTCATTTTTCTTTTCTTTCTTTGACTAGCCCGTTGGCGCGGTTTGTAGTGGCCATGTTTCTGCTCCGGTTGTTTACCGTAGGAACAGACGACCGTGTGTGTATGTTATAAGATATTGTATTTATTTATTTACGCCGTTACAATATACCCTATGTCACTAAATGTTAATGTAGTAGTGAAAGATAATTTTTAGTCGATCCAAATGTTTTTGAGTTTATCCATTACGAGTATAAACTAACGAAAAACAAAATGTTTTATTGTAAAATTAGTAAAATCTTGCAATAAATAGCGCCGCCACTAAATCCACACATCTTTATCATTAATAATCTATACTAATATATAAAGCTGAAGAGTTTGTTTGTTTGTTTGTTTGTTTGAACGCGGTAATCTCTGGAACTACTGGGCCGATTTGAAAAATTCTTTCAGTGTTAGATAGCCCATTTATCGAGGAAGGCTATAGGCTATGTATCATCACGCTAAGACCAATAGGAGCGGAGTCCACGCCGACGAAGTCGCGCGCAGAAGCTAGTTATATATATTCTTGAACCGATAAATTTTCTCTACAAGGTATATAAGCAAGAATTAAACATTAATATTTTTGTTTTTCATCCCTCTTTTGAATAACCTTTGACGGTTAACGTGATTAATTATGATGCCTTTTGTTTACAACGTTGTGATAAACGTGACAGACTAATTCGGTCTGTCACGTTAATACTTGATCTGAGTTCTGACTCCGTGACAACAATAAATTCGGGCCCAGTCTTTTATGACGGTAGCGCTTAGACTATAAATGGAAAATATAGTTTAATACAATTTACGTTACTGTTACTTTCTTAGTTTCTCTTTATCGTACTAATATTATAAACGTGAAAGTTTGTGAGGATGTAAATATGTATTATGCAAGTATGTATGTTACTCTTTCACGCAAAAACTGCTGGACCGATTTTAATGAAATTAAAATAACATATAATAACAGGATACCTACTATTCGTTCCGACATTCCCACAGAATTTACGCAGGTGAGACTGCGTGGCGCAGCTAGTAGACTATATTTTAATAATGCTATGCTTCTCACTCCACTGTCGTAAAAATAATATCATCTACAATAACTTTTTAAGTTTTTACTGATTTTATCAACGATAACTGTGAACAGATCGAAATCTTTTTAAAAATTTCGTTAAATTAAACATTAGTTATTACTTATTATTTATTATATTATTAGTTATTATTATTACTTATTATTTATTACTTATTAGTTATTACTTATTATAATATTCTTAGACACAGCTTAAATCACAGTAACAACACAAGTCACATAGCTCACTTTGTTCCAAAGGAATCTTCACAAACAACTTCAAGTAGGTAGGTACTGAACTACATAATTTTAAAAACAACAAACACTTATTTAACTACATTTGCGAAAATAGATTTTTTTATAGAATAAAAAAAACTGCAGTAATTCAATTGTCAATTCATACGTCTTTGTTGGTCTGTTGAATAATTTCTGTTAAATAACAAATACAAGTTCAAGTGTGTTGAGATATATATTCTCGACTCTCGTATGATGATATAACTCAATTAATTATAATTTGAAACGATTGACATCGTTGAAGGTTATTGCGTTATCTATAACTAGCTGACCCCGCAAACATTGTTTTGCCATATATGTTATTGACCCCCTCAACCCCCTCTTGTGGGTGGAATTTCGTAAAATCCGTTCTTAGCTGACCTCTACTCGACAAAAGGAATATTCCTACCTTTCAAGTCTCTACGCCTTATGGTTCCAGAGATATTGTGATGAGTCAATGGGTAGAAATCTCTTTTATATATCTACTAGCCGACCCGTGCCCACTTCGTTGGGCTTTATAATCTATTTCACATAAGAAGGGTACGGTGAAATTTGATATGTTCCAATACACTCTCACTATTTTCAGCAAATCAGATAAATATAAATGTTTTAAAATCACCAATTAATTTCTAAGGCAAATAATATCTAATGCTTGATTAGATTGAATTGTTGACACGGCACGTCAGAGGGCGCAGGTTCAAATCCTGCTGATTTAAAATCTTTATATATTTTTATCTTTTTCCTTTTATCTTGTCACTCCTGAATAGTGTAGCTTTCTGTTAGCGAAAGAATTTTCATGATCGGATCAGTATTTGCGAAGATTACCCCGTATATACAAACAAAGTTATAAACTTTACCTCTTTATAATATTATATAGTATATAGTATATACTAATATAACAAAGCTGAAGAGTTTGTTTGTTTGTTTGAACGCGCTAATCTCAGGATCTACTGGTCCGATTTGAAAAATTCTTTCAGTGTTAGATAGCCCATTTATCGAGGAAGGCTATAGGCTATATATCATTACGCTAAGACCAATAGGAGCGTAGCACCAATGAAGAATGTTTCAAAATCGGTTCTTTTCCTTTTATTCCACGGGGTCAGACGAAGTCGCGCGCAGAAGCTAGTATAAGATATAGATTAGGTAGTATCAATCTTTAAGTTTTCATATTAGGTATAGTTCACTTCGTGCACTAAAGAAGTAGGTACTAAAGTAAATACGATTTATTTAGAACAAGGTACCTACGTAATTTATGAAAAATTTGTTGACCCGACAGACATTCTCCTGTTGACCTGCCTGGGCCATAGGGAAAAGGGGTTGTCATTTTTTTGAAAAATGCGTTTTAATTAATTATTAGAGATAATTTTGTATCTATCAGGTACCTACTATAATTTGGCATATTAGTATGTGTGGAGAAGCTGTACATATAGTCACCTAAAAAAATAAATCGGCCTGGCTTTGAATTACACAGGCCGAAGACGGGCAGCAACGTCTTTCTGCGGTCACCAACCCGCCTGCCCAGCGTGGTGACTATGGGCAAAACACATGAGTTCTCGTCATAATGTCGGGCGCGAACTTGTGGAGGGTTAAATGTGCAGCACTGGACTGCGATAGGCTGAAGTGATGATGGTGATGATATAACAAAGGTGATTTGTTTTTATAAATTTTTTGACATTTGGTTTTTACATTAAAATTTAATCTAAAAATGGCTCTCCTAAAAAGTTTGGTTAAAGTGATTTTAACCATTTGTACTTCCGACGTTTTCCAAAACTTTTCAATTTCCGTGCAATTTTCTTAATTTTTCATTCTGTAAAAATATGAACTACATCGGTAAAGGTGTTCTCAAGTTATGACGTAAGTGCAGGCGTGATCTCATGTAGAGCCATGCTCCTAACTTAAAATACACCATGGCCGTTACATCGCACACGTTTGATGTGGGCGTACCACGTGACGGCAGCAAAATGTGAAAAATTATATATCTCGTTATTATTTTTCGGTTATAATATACCATAGTCTCCGTAATCTCTCCGAATATATATTAACGTTAAAGTTAACGCTGAAGTTAATATTTTAAAAGTTATTTATTCTAAAATCGTTATTGATTAGTGTTTTTTAGGGTTCAGTACCCAAAGTGTAAATACGGAACCCTATTACTAAGACTTCGCTGTCCGTCCGTCTGTCTGTCCGTCCGTCCGTCTGTAACCAGGCTGTATCTCGAGAATGGTTATAGTTAGACAGTTGAAATTTTCACAAATTATGTATTTCTGTTGCCGCTATAACAACAAATACTAAAAATAAAAGAAAATAAATATTTAAGGGGGGCTCCCATACAAAAAAAACGCAATGTTCTACCTATTTTTATATAATACATATATTTCTATTATATAATATATTTATATTACCTAGTCAATGGTACGGAACCCTTCGTACGCGAGTCCGACTCGCACTTGGCCGGTTTTATGTTTTATTTATTTAAGAGTTTGATTTTATTTAAGTGTTGTGGATTGAAAGAAAAAACACAAGACCTAGTTTACATTTGTATTTATTTTATCGGTAACAAATAAATAAGTAAAAACAAATTACAATAAGTTCGAGACTACACAAATGTATCTTTAATTAATATTCGATCTCTTTGCTCAAATCTTATTAAATTAGTATTTTTTTTCCTTTCTTTTAATCATTGTTGTGTAGGTACTTTTATCTGTTTTTTTTTAATTCGAGTGTGAATATATTATAATCAGTTCATATTTTTTTTTTGTTCGAGTCTTCGAGTGTGCAATAAGGTTACATGTCGAGGGGTATTTTTTCATTATTAGTAAAGGAGGTCGTATGTTTAATCTTTTTTGAAGTTATATTTCTTTTGGCGCGTTAGAGAAAAATGTTGAGAGACTTGAGAGTAAATTTTTACAATGCGCGTCACAAAAATGAAAGAACGAAGTAGTTCAAGCATGCATGAATAGATGCCGCCACTACTTTTGCAGAACGTTCGTAAACATTATAGTAAAGTAGTCTTTATCATTTCTAAGAGATGGCGTTGTGAAATTATTAAGTGGTTGGTTTTTTTTTTGGAAGTATTTTAATACTCTAGCTTGAAGTATAATTTTTTTATTCGAGTCTTCAAGGTCATATATTTAATCTGTTATATATTTTCAAGTGGACTCTTCAAGAGTGAAGTATGGCAAGACATCGAGGGGCGCGGGGTAGTCCCTCAGCCAGGCGGGCCCGGCCACCAGCTCTCCTGTCACGCCGTCCCGCCACACGCCCCGGGGGAGGTAGATGTCGCGTGACGCCGCGCCCTGCTCCAGTACTGGAGCTGCGAGGACTCGCTCGCCGAGGAGGAACTCTGGAATTCAAGGTTTTAAAGTGAAACTTTTATTACATCGTCTCAAACTCTTTCGTCTGTGTGTTGCGTGTCGCGTGACGGTCGGCCGCGCGGTAAGATTAGCGATTTTTATACCCTTAATAGAATATTATTCCAATTTTTTTTAGTTTAATGTCTATAATGTGAAAAAAAGTTTCACTTTTACCGTGGTTTCATAAAACCACACAGGTTTTTTTTTAAAGAAAGGTGGTTGTGGAAAGTGATTCGAAAACTATTATACTACAAGAGCTATCATCATTACGACTTAAAACAATAATAAATATAAATTTATAGCACTAAAATTTAAAAACTGTTCAATATATACCTACGCACTAGCGTAAGTATGACTATAATAATTTATTTATAATGAAAAGACAATTTATGATTTTCTAACTAATAATAATAATAATAATAATAATATCTTTATTTCACAAACTTAGTACTATATTACAATGATAATGTGGCAACAATATCAGAAGTAATGAGATTAGCATCTGTAACCGAACTAGGCATAGCCTGTATTTCGGTTATCAGCACCATTCCCTTCGAGTAATTATTCTTTATACAATAATAGGTGCCAAAATATATATCTTATACATAATTGAATATATATCTAACTTAACTTCTTATTTATTACATGATTGTTTAAGCTTGTATGTATGAGTTTGTGTGTGTGTATGTGTGTGGGTGTGTGTTTGTGTGTGTGTGTGTGTGTGTGTGTGAGTGTGTGTGTGTGTGTGTGGTGCGTATGTGAGAGTGTTGTGTGTCTGTATGTAAGTATGTATTGAGTTTGTTTGGTTAGTAAGCTATATAAACTCTGTTTGTAATTTGTGTTATCTTTATTACATATAATAAAATGGTAGGAAAGTCAAAACTGTACATTGAATATTTTTTTAAAAGAATACTTGGGGTGTGATCAACAATCAATACCGAAGCCAAAAATATAGTTTTTAGAATTTTTGTCTGTTTGTCTGTTTGTCTGTTTGTCTGTATGTATGTCCGGGATAAACTCAAAAAGTACTGCATGGATTTATTTCAAATTTGGCACGAATATTATTAAGAAGTCGGGTCAGAACAAAGGCCACACACCATCACGCTATCGCCTACGGGGAACGAGCAGTGAACGCACGCAGACGACGTCGCGGGCAGCAGCTAGTTAAGGCGGTATGCCAAGCAAATAACCTTGAGCATTCATTCCCTCTTTGCCGCACCCCACCTCTCGCGGCACATCTAGCGGCATTTGGTGAACAACTTTACGAATACACGTAAAAATTACAGATCTAGGGATCCGCAGACCGCACGGCATTCAATAAAAAAATATATTATTTTTTTATAAGAAATAAATGTTGGTGCGTATATATTTTAGGTAATGAATTCAGTGACTACACTTACGTTCAATAAATACTAACAATGAAGTATAATTACTTAAACTTATAAATAACTAGCTGACCCGGCGAACTTCGTACCGCCTAACAGTCGATTCTTTAATTATTTTTTTTAAATACTTATTTTGCTATTCGGGATAACGGCAATTTGGGTCAGCTAGTAAGATAAAAAAAAAGAAAAAAGAAAGTTGATAAGTCAATAATTACATTATGTAAAAAAAATAATTATAAATTAATATATTGACAAATATTGAGATTAATATTTATACGATACTAACGTCACTCAATTGCTATTCGGGATAACGGCAATTTGGGTCAGCTAGTAAAAAGATTAAAAAAAAGAAAAAAGAAAGTTGATAAGTCAACAATTACATTATGTAAAAACAAAAAAATATATAAATTAATATATTGACAAATATTCACATTAATATTTATACGATACTAACGTCACTCAATTGTTTTGTCTTACTGAAACCCCTCCACTAAAACTTAAACTTTATGGTATGGTATTAAAGTTCAAATTGACTTTTAAGTATTATTACGAAACTTTTGTATGGGAATATAGAATAGTGTTGTTTTCAGACTTTTCAGGCAATTTTTCTAATTTTTCGTAAGAAAAATCTGTTCAGCTGATCTCGAGATTTGCTCTTAGCAACACATTCATCACATTTCATTTCATTTCACAGACATTGTAAGTAGAAAAATAAAATGAAAACAATAAATTAAATTTTATTATATACTAGCTGATCCGTCGAACTTCGTACCGCCTAACAGTCGATTCTTTAGTTTTTTACCGACTTCCAAAAAAGGAGGAGGTTCTCAATTCGACTGTATTTTTTTTTTTTTTATGTATGTTAGCTCAGAACTTTTGACTGGGTGGACCGATTTCGATCAATTTTGTTTTAATTGAAAGGTGTTGCGTGTCATGTGGTCCCATTTTTTTTTAAATAAGATCTGACAAGTACTTTTAGAGTTATATCGAATAATGCGTTTTTACTTGACTAATTTTTCGTCGACCTACGTTGTTTTATACCGCATAACTTTTTCCTCGGTGTACCGATTTTGATGATTCTTACGTTAATCGAAAGCTAATACTTGTCATGTAGTCTTCGTGAAATTAGATCGAGATCTGATTACAACTTTTTGAGTAATCTTTAATAGCGCGTATTTACTTGACATTTTTTCGTCTTATTATGTTGTATTACTTGTCGATGTAATTGAAGTCGGTTTTTTTTTCGTTTTAACACAATTATTAATTTTTTAAATACTTATTTCTGCTATTGGTGACACCGGGTTACTGGTTAGCTATAAAAAGTAAAGAATATATTAAAATATTGACAAATATTGACATTAATATTTATACGATACTAACATCACTCAATTGCCTTTCCGGAACCCCTCCACTAACTCTTAAACTTTATTGTATGGTATTAAAGTTCAAATTGCCTTTTAAGTATTATTACGAATCTTTTGTATGGGAATATAGAAAAGTGTTGTTTTTAGACTTTTCAGGCAATTTTTTTTAATTTTTCTCACCGTAACAACCATCCTCGTACTTCAAGGAATATTATAAAAAAAGAATTAGTGAAATCGGTTCAGCTGATCTCGAGATTTGCGCTTAGCAACAAATTCAGCGATTCATTTTTATATACATATATAGAGATTTTTTTATTTTAACATAGGTCTAGGTAAAAAGTAAAAACCTATACATGGTCAAATTAAATTAGCTAGCAAAACTCTTTATCATGGGTGTCGTTTCTATAATTTTCAAAGGTGCTAAAACCATTGTTTAGATACCTACACAACAATAGCGTTTTTAAAAAAAACTCAATAGTTTTAAATACACACACAGAGCAGCGTCCTTTCACAATAAATAACAAACAAAAAAACTAACCCAAACAAAAGTCAACAAAAAATGCTAACAATATGCTAATAAATTATTATTGTTTACTAGCTGTGCCCGCGACTTCGTCCGCGTGGAATTAAAAAAAATTATTGTTCAGTTCGCAGAGATACAAAATAAAAATAAAAGTAACACAGCCTATTACATCAGCTATCTGTCTGTGAAAGTCCCGTCTGAATCGGTCAAGCCGTTTCAGAGATTAGCCGGAATAAACTGACAGACAGACAGACAACAATAAATTGTAAAAAATGTAATTTTGGTATATGTACCGTGTATACATGGATATGCATTTAGTAAAAGGATATTATTTTATTATTACAAACGGACACTCCACTTTTATTTATTTGTATGTATAGAGTATAGACGTATAGATTTATAATATGACGTGAGCGTGCGCTAGCCGAGACGGTGACAAACGACACAAGCTTCTCCCTCCAAACCTTGCGGCAGACTGAATTCCAATACAACCGCGCTTGAGTACAGTAGTGAATACGCCCAGATTTTAGAAAAAAATCAATAACACATCAAATTTAGGTCTTTTCGAAAAATTTTTTCATGCGAATTGTTCCTTATTAAATTGTCAATCCATTAGTGTCGGTAGCAAAATAAAATAATGTTTACTTCACGAGGGGACGCACAGTATCAGTAATTATTTCTCATTTTTGTGGTTTCGTTGTAAGGCGATTATTTAAAATGTAATCCTTTAAAAAAATAAAAAAAATGCACCATCATGTAATCAAAATTATGTAGAAATTAAATGTGTTTGTATTAGTTTGATATTTCTTTCCAATAAAAAGTAGATAGCTTCAAAAAACTGCACAAAAAACGGCTAGCGCGGCGTTTTGCCCCCCCAGGCGCCTTAAGTATATGTTTGCTGCAGTAGATTCTCTATGCCCACAATATTTTTAACCAGTTTTTACTGTGGTATTATTAATAGTTTTTCTGTTTCCTCGTAGTTTAATTTCTGTAAGTATTGCTGTGTTTTAAGTTTGCATTGTTTTCTTGTCAAAGGGTATATATCTATTTAGTATTTTATTAAGCTTATTATAAAGGTAAGGGCCTAGAAAACTCAAAAATCTTTGTCCGAAGCGCGTATTAAATGTGGTTAAGTTATCACATACATGATGTTTGCGACGTCGTTGTAACAGCAGTGGATTGTAAGTTTGTTTGTTGTGTTCGTTCAGGATAACTCTAAGTATAAATAGCTGCCTGACTGTCAAAACCTCGCACAAATGAAACAGTGTAACAGTAGGAAAATGTACCGGCTTAAACATGCTGACTTTCAAAATAGCTCTTTGCGCGACCTCCAGTGCCTTTAGCGTGGTTCTACCGATACCCCCCCACGACGAAATGCAGTAGGTAATAAGCGACTGACACAGAGCCTGATATATTTGTTTCAGCAATGATGGGTTTGCGACATGACGTAGGTTTTTGAAGACATATATTAATTTTCGTACTCTATTACAAAGGATTTTGACATGTTCTTTAAAGTTAAGGTTGTTATCCAAAGTAACACCAAGGTATTTTAGGGAATTGACACGTTCAAGAGATGGACATGCGCAAGTATCTTCCAAGAGGCATTGGTGTGAAGTAATTTTACGATCGCAAGAAACGCTTCCCGCCTGTCCAATGCTGAAACAAATATATTTAGTTTTATCTACGTTTAAAGTAAGCATATTACTCTCCAGCCATCCTTTTGCCATATCAAAGCCATTTTGTGCAATAGTAAAGACCTCCTCCCAACTATCACCTTCAAACATCAAAGAAGTGTCATCTGCGAAAGAGATAATCTCACCTTTCGTCAGTTTGAGTTTAGTTAGCTCATTTATGTACACAAGGAATAGTGTGGGCCCCAGTATACTCCCCTGAGGAACGCCATGTGTAACTGGGAGGTGTGTACTTTTATATTGACCCACTCGGACACACTGAGTCCGCCCAGAGAGATAGCTATCAAAAAGCTTAAGCTGAGTGCCCCTGACACCCAGAGCCTCTAATTTGTTAAGTAAGAGGGAGACAGAAATCGTATCAAATGCCTTGGCCAGGTCGAGAAATATGCTAATACATTTTTTCCTTTTGTCTAGTTTAGAACTTATAAATTCTACAAGTTTGTTGACTGCCTGTTCAGTAGATTTTCCTTGGCTAAAACCGTATTGGTTTGCCGATAATATTTTATTTTTTTCAAGATATTTCACTAAACGTATGTTGATGATTTTTTCAAGAATTTTAGATATTGCAGGTAAAATGGAAATCGGCCTATAGTTATTTATACGACCCCTGTCTCCGTTCTTATAAACTGGAATCACTTCCGAACGTTTTAGGGAATCAGGGAAAACTCCCGCCCTCAAACAATCGTTGAAAATCTTTTGCAGAGGATGTACTAGAATACTTTTATGCTGTTTAAGGAAACTACTGCTTATATTATCACATCCTGGTGCACTGTCTGTTTTTAGTCCTGATATAATATGTCCAACCTCGTATATGTCTGTTTCCATTAAGACGAAAGAGTTTGAGACATTGCCCTGAGTGGTATAAGTTAATGGTAGATTCCGGGATTTTTTATTTTGTTGACAGATTTTATTAGCCAGTGAGCTACCCACGCCTATAAAATAGTTGTTTGCTTCATGTAGCGCTTGCTTAGGAGAAGATGAACTATTTAATAGCTCTTTAGGGTGTTGTGTAATTTTGATGTGTGTGTGATGTTTTTGATGACTTTCCATAATTTTTTATTATCTTTCTGTGCTTCTATGATTTGGGATTGTTCATAATTTCTTTTTAATTTTCGCAATAAATTGTTACAGAAATTTCTGTAACGTTTATAGGTTATTTTCAAGACTTCATTTTCTGGGTCAGTGCTAGTTTTTTTGTGTAATCGGTCTCTGTTTCTCATGCATCGTAGTAATCCAGGTGTTATCCACGGCTTAATGATTTTTTTTCGTCTAGAGAGTGTTATAATTTTTGTATTCTTTTCTATAACATTTTGTAAGCATAGTGTTAGGTATTGTAAACTAGTATTAGGGTCATTTGTTTGATAAATGGGATCAAAATTCAATTGTAGTATGTCATCTGCTAATCTGTTATCGTCAATTACAGCCTTTGATTTATTTGCGTATATTCGTTTATTTTTTAAATTTAAACAAAACAAGACGGGGTGGTGGTCAGTAAGTGAGGCGTTTGGGACTATGGTGGTGGATGAAATTTTAGTTTTAATAAGGACGTGGTCAATGCATGTCTGGTGAGCACTGCGTGTAACCAACGTGTGCGCTGGAAGGAGGCCGTGCGAAGCAGCTAAGGTTAGATATTGTTCCCCTTCAAACTTAATTTTATCAGAATTAATCGCTATATTCATATCACCCATAACAACGATGTGCTCAAAAGAAGACACCGATTTTAAAGACCTGTCTAACGACATGAGAAATGGTTCCAATTTGGTGTAAGAGGGCGATCTGTATAAGGCAAGTATGGCGACCTGTTTTCCTATGGTGGCTAGTAGGCAATTACTTTCATGAAACTCTGGTTCCATTATAGTTAGATTAATAGTATCTTTGTAGTAAATTACTACTCCGTCATTTTGTAAGGGGTTTGTGTTTGTTTCTGAGTGAGAGTAACCAGGTAGGCTAGGGATTACAGTTGAGTTTTTGAGCCAGCACTCTGTTAAAATGAGTATATCACATTTTAGTTTAAGTCGTTGGAGTAAAACTTCTAGTCCGATTAGATTGCAGTTTATGCTACGTATATTTTGTGTCAATATAATAAGGTGGTCAGATGAGGAAGTAATAATATTTTGACATTCTTCAAGCTCAGCGATTTGTGAGTGAGATACGGACAGCTGGTCAATATTTTTATATAAATTCGTTATGTTATCGAATGTTTGGCAAAAATGATATAATATTCCAAATTTGTGGTCAGTGTAAAGGCAACACTACTTGAAAGAGCTTGTACATGTGTAGTAGAATAGAAGTATATATGTGTATGTTTATGATGTGAAGTGTATGAGAGTGTTGTTTGAGTAATTGTGATTGAGTAGCAGATTGTTTGTATGTTGGTGTTAAGCTTATTTATGGATATGTTTAAGAAGTGTTTTAATTGATTGATTTGTGATTCGTACAAAAGAAAAAAATATTCTATGAAATTAAACTTAAAATTAACATGCAATTTTATAATTAAAACAATATTAAGACAAAGTAAGTATTTTAAAGCAACAATTAGTCACTGCGGTTCAATATTCTTACGTAATTTTTCCAAATCAGACTCACTATTTATCCGAATATGTGAGGAGTTTTCATTACTTTTCAGATAAACAACACCATTCGCTGTCCAGCAAAAACTATACCCGTGACTCTTTCGGAATTGACGGGCTAAATAATATAGTTTCTGGGTTTTACGAGTGAGAGCCTCAGAAATGTATATAGGTTTTTGACTGTAACTTGAATTAAGATGGGTTGTGTTCAATTTGCTGTCCGTTTGTTTAATTTTGTTGAATTTTTTTACCGAATTTATGACCTTTTCCTTCAGGAGAACCGTGGTGAAATTGACTACAACTGGGTCCGAAGAATCTTTAGTTTTTAACCTGTATATATCCTTAATATTACTGGTGTTAATATCAACTTTTAGTATTTCTCCTAATTTAGAAATTTCGCTAACAAGAGTATCCTTAGTTTCTCCTTTTTGTTTTGGTATATTTCGAATCTCAATCCCTACCCCTCGACTTTTCCGTTCTAAAGTTTCCAATTTGTCCTCTAAGTCCTTAATAATTAACTTATCAGATTGTCTTTCTTTCTCAAGATACGCTATTTTCGATAAGAATTCGTCGTATTTATTTGACATATGCTCAATACTTGCTTGCAATTCTTGGAAACGCAAATTTTGTTCACTAGTGAAAGAGGAAAACATATTTTGTATTAATTCAAAAATATCGGAATTTTCTCCGTCGAGTTTCCGCTTCGGTTCGGACTCGCAGTGTTTTAGGGTCAAAACACTTTTTTTCTTTAATGCCACGCTTTTCACTTCATTACGAGTGTCATCTGCGGGCATTGGCGGGGCGGGAGAATCTGGTGGAGTTCGTCTTAGCGGCATTTTTATATTTGTTATGCACTAGGATAACAAATTAATGCTCAATAACAGTAATTTTACTTGTGGAATTAATGAGTTAAATAACAATGAAGGTATTGGATCTCCTCACACGGCATGCAGAAACGCTCCCCGCTGTCACTCGTATAGTAATAATAAACAATTCACACACGCCGATGCGATGTTGTTGCACAAAATCAATGAGATAGTGAGTACTAGGAGCGCATAAAGAATGTGCAGTGATTGGGGCGTTGGTTATCGCGCGTGAGACAACGATAGTAATAATTATACCTCTAATTTCGCTGTGATGTGTGTGTGGGCTTTGGGTACACTCACACAGATGCGCCGCGCCGTTTATTCGTTCCGTGTCGTTCGATGAAGTTGAACGCGCTAACTAACTCCTTGGAAATATGCACTCCTATTATCTTAACTATATTTAACTGTTAAAATTTTGAATTTAGACAATAAATAAAATAAAACTGCGTATAAGTTATGGCACGTCTGCTCGTGTTCGAGGTCCGGAGGGAAGAGGACTGAGCTAGGGTACAGCAGAAAATATCCTGCTCAAAATCTGGAGCAGCCCGACTGATATCTGGATATCTATCTGGATACACTTCGACCTTACAGAAGACCACAGCTAAATAATACTGCTTTCAAGCAGTGTTGTGTTCATGTTGGTGAGTAAGGTGACCAGAGCTCCTGGGGGGGATTGGGGATAGGGTCGGCAACGCGCTTGCGATGCTTCTGGTGTTGCAGGCGTCTATAGGCTACGGTAACCACTCACGATTAGACGAACCGTACACTTGTTTGTCGACCTGGTTGTATAAAAAAATGCAGATCTACCTTTCCACGTCTATTAAAACAAACTACTAAATTAAAAAAGGGCTAGGATTTCTTTTTCACATTTATAGTGATCTATAAAGATGAAGTGTAAAAAAATTTTCTTACAGGAACACTCATTTGAAGGACTGAAGTTAACAGTCGACCTTATACCGGGTATATTTGGAACGCTTTGAAAAACGAAGAGGTATGATAGTGTTGGCATGACCCGACATGATACAAGTGAAAAAAAACGCGAAAATAATTTTTTTTCTTGTCTCTTTTCATAACTCTTTTTGCTATAATATGGTTTAGGAAAAATAATTAAACAGAAATTCGAAGATAATGCTTTAAAATAATTGTGTTTTGAAAAAATTGGCGATGTCATTGAATACCACAAATTCATGTGCGTCATCAGCTGACCGGCGCGAGGTCAACGTACTCCCGCACGCACTAATCGCGCGTCTCGCGTTCAACGAAAGTTCGCAAAATACATAAGTCCTAAAATGTCCTTAAAAAAACGTTTCTGAGATAAATGGTTATGTGCATTATATAGTATATAAATAGTATATTATTAGGTTTAAATCTTTTCAAGCGTTCCAAATACACCCGGTATTAGTTGTGTTCTTGAACTCACCGTCCCAAACAGCAAGGGCATCGCTATCAGTGGGGTCTATCCACCAGACAGGCGGGTTGACGGGCGCGCCGGTGTCCACGGAGCGCTGCATGGCGGCCGCGATCTCGTCCGCGAACTTATAAAGGTGACTCACCGTCCCACACAGCGAGAGCATCGCTATCAGTGGGGTCTATCCACCAGACAGGCGGGTTGACGGGCGCGCCGGTGTCCACGGAGCGCTGCATGGCGGCCGCGATCTCGTCCGCGAACTTATAAAGGTGACTCACCGTCCCACACAGCGAGAGCATCGCTATCAGTGGGGTCTATCCACCAGACAGGCGGGTTGACGGGCGCGCCGGTGTCCACGGAGCGCTGCATGGCGGCCGCGATCTCGTCCGCGAACTTATAAAGGTGACTCACCGTCCCACACAGCGAGAGCATCGCTATCAGTGGGGTCTATCCACCAGACAGGCGGGTTGACGGGCGCGCCGGTGTCCACGGAGCGCTGCATGGCGGCCGCGATCTCGTCCGCGAACTTATAAAGGTGACTCACCGTCCCACACAGCGAGAGCATCGCTATCAGTGGGGTCTATCCACCAGACAGGCGGGTTGACGGGCGCGCCGGTGTCCACGGAGCGCTGCATGGCGGCCGCGATCTCGTCCGCGAACTTATAAAGGTGACTCACCGTCCCACACAGCGAGAGCATCGCTATCAGTGGGGTCTATCCACCAGACAGGCGGGTTGACGGGCGCGCCGGTGTCCACGGAGCGCTGCATGGCGGCCGCGATCTCGTCCGCGAACTTATAAAGGTGACTCACCGTCCCACACAGCGAGAGCATCGCTATCAGTGGGGTCTATCCACCAGACAGGCGGGTTGACGGGCGCGCCGGTGTCCACGGAGCGCTGCATGGCGGCCGCGATCTCGTCCGCGAACTTATAAAGGTGACTCACCGTCCCACACAGCGAGAGCATCGCTATCAGTGGGGTCTATCCACCAGACAGGCGGGTTGACGGGCGCGCCGGTGTCCACGGAGCGCTGCATGGCGGCCGCGATCTCGTCCGCGAACTCCGCGTGCAGCTGCGTGTAGCGGCGGCAGATCTCGACTGCCTGCGGACAGGGGACCACTGTTATAAGGATATGCACACAAGGACATACACGCTCTGACTCAGCCTATCTAATCCCACTGCTGGGCATATTCAAATTCAAATTAAAAATATTTTATTCAGCATAAAATTATTACAATTTCTTACTGAACATCATGGGTCTACTACCAGTTCGGAAAGAAGAAGCCTCTGACCTGAGAAGAACTGGCGAAAGAAACTCAGCGGGACTAATATCATTTTTTTTAAATCGTAATGTGTAAGCCTCATACATAAGCCTCATTCTCCACGTAGGAGAGGGATCAGAGCTTAATCCACTACGTTTCTCCACTTTAGGTAGGTTGGTGGATAGACATCCAAAATGGAGCTGGAATCGAACCCGAAATTCAAAAACTGACTGTATTAATTTCTATAATAACTTTTAGTCCTAATGTTTTCTAGATAGTTCTAAACTTTATTAAATTTAAATAAACTTAAAAATACAAACCTCATCATCATGATCCCAGGGTACGAAGGAGTACTGCAGGGTCGGCATGAAGACATTGGCTTGCAACCAACGTATGAACAGTTCCTTGGAAGGTTTCTCATTGTAACCGTTCCCTCCTATCATGTCAGGAAGGACGAGGGTGTAGCCATTGAGGTTCATCTGCAGCAGTGTGGTGACCAGTGTTGCCAAGCCATTGTTGAAGTCCCATAGCGTGTCCTTGTCTACCATACGGATGAAGACTGGTAGATCCTGGGTTCTGTTGGGATATATAAAAAAAATATTATTTATTTATTGGAGGTTGGGTTTTATTGGAGGTTCTTAAGCAGTGGTAACTGAGGTAAGGCAAAGCAGGAAATTTCCTGTTCAAAAATGGAGCAGCCCGACTGGGATAGTAACTCGTGCAGAAGATCACAGCTAAATAATACTGCTCTCAAGCAGTGTTGTGTTCCTGTTGCTGTGTAAGGTGACCAGAGCTCCTGGGGGGAATTGGGGGTAGGGTCGGCAACACGTTTGCGATGCTTCTGGTGTTGCGGGCGTCTATAGGCTATGGTAATTACTTATCATTAGGTGAGCCGTACGCTTGTTTGCCAACTTAGTGATATAAAAAATCGGTATAAAGCCCATGGTTATGATCCAAATATTGTTTGTGAAATCATCTTAATGTGACGCTCTACCGTACAAATTCTCTTGCAGAAAGAGATAAGTGTAATTTTAATCACGGTAATTGCTCTTAAGGAGTAAACTCCAATCATGTGTCGGAGCAGACACATACATTTTTTCACGAATTATCGAATCGAAGGCTCTCTAAAAGAGATCTCTACCAGTTAAACCATGTTAGTGAGAGATGATGTGAACGCGGGGCAAAGTAGTGCAGCAATGGAAGAAGAAAAATTGTGGATCAAACTTATTGTAAACTTGATTATATAACGCACTTTGATTTACAAAAAGACAAAATATCAGATGACAGAAGAGATATCAAAAAGGCGGCCTTATCGCTAAAATGCCGATATCTTTTAGGCAATCTTAGATAAGGGATAGAGAATACATTCAGCGAAGGGATAGGCAAATTACTGAATGTGTAAACGGTGTAAAAATATATATTGCTATATATCACCTCATTCCTGATCTGACTTCGATCATGGGTCCGAACTTAGCGACAGTCCTCACGTAGGCCTGGACGATGTGACCTGGGTGTAGGTCGATTTCACCGTTTTGTACTGGGATCTAAAAGAAAAATATTTAAATATGAAGAAGAAAAAAATAGTTATAAATTTATTTTATAAGAATCAACATAAGGTATCCTGGTTGATAAATAAGAACAGTTTTTTTTGGTTATGAACGTTACATTTCAAACAAGGCATATTCTAAACTTAATGGTTCGTAAGCAAAACTAGCCGTTTTCTGAATATAGCAACCGGGCAGAAATGGAATTTGAAGAATTCAATTCAGTCTTAAAGAAAGAAGCTTAATCCACCACGCTGCTCCAATGTGGGTTAGTGGATATATTCCCTACTATGAATAACGATCGCTATTAGGTGTACATGATAACAACCGGGACCGGCAGCTTAACGTGCTCTCCGAGGCACGGTGACCCACAAGGACTGCACAAACACCCAGACCACGGCAAACCTTTGTATGGCCAAAACAAATGTTTGTCATGTGCGGGGATCGAACCTGTAACCGCCAGCGCAACAGCCACAAACCAGTGCTGTGACCGTTGCGCCAACGCGTTGTCATGGAAAGTAAGAAAATACGTTTATGGACATAGATCTCAATTACCTGAGGAGACCAGCTAGATTCGCCAGCGTCGAACTTCACGCTGTCGATGTCGTAAGTGTCGATAAGGTTCTGCACTCGGCTGCTGAACCAGTCCGCGGCCTCGGGGTTCGTGAAGTCGATGTAGGCGGGGGTCGAGCCGTTGTTGTTCCACCAGCTCGTGTCTGGGCTGCCGTCCTCGTTGAGAACGAAGTAGCTGATGATGGTGAGGAAGGTTAGAATATGTATGGGTAGTTGTGAATGGGTAGCTCCTGGGGGAATTGGGGATAGGGTCGGCAACGCGCTTGCGATGCTTCTTGTGTTGCAGGCGTCTATAGGCTGCCGTAGTCGCAAAAAAATAATAATTCCTTTTTAATGTCTAGTACTGTCAAATGTAGTATAGTCTCGTATTTTTAGAGCCCGACCGAAACAGGTGTTTCGGGCGAAGCCGAACATCGCGTGGAAAATGTATCAATGTATACTGAAGTCAATACAGTAGTGTTTTTTTGTACATGATACGTATGAAAAAATATTTATTTTGATATCATACAGTTTGTGTTTACGATATTCTTTACATAATTATTATTTAGTTCTTAAGACCTAAGCAGGCGGTGCGAGGGGTGGCTAAGTTTGCCAAACGACGTACGACATTCTACAAACACAGAGTATCGACGGGGTCGAAAATTTCAGCCCAATATTTGCCCAAAACTGAAACTAGATTTTTTGGCCGAAACCGGTCGAAACAGAAACCGAATTTTTTGCAAATTTTTATTTGGTTATTACTTATTTTACTATTAAATTTTCTCGTAATATACTGTCTACTCACTTACCCTTTCGATAAAGCTTCAGAATACCATGGATCGCAATCCTGGTTAATGAAGGGATGAACCCATATGGTCACCCTGAAACCGAGACCCTTAATGTCTTGCACGAGTTGTTTCAAGTCGGGCAGCTTCCTTTCATCGACGGTGAGAGAACCGTAGCAGATTTCCCAAAGATCGTCGATTTCGAATTGAGCGTTGGGGAAACCACTGTCATTAATTTCGTTGGCGAACGCCCAGAGATTTTCCTGGTCGATTTCTCTAGAGTATCTTGCCCAAGTAGACCATATGGGGTACTGGATCATTCTGTAGTCGGGGATACCTGATGGCTTGCCCAAATACGTGGCGACAGCGTGTTGATGTGCCTGTTTGGCATCATCGAAGAACCAGAGGTCGTATTTAAGAACATTTTGGGTACGTTGCTTCGAGTAGGGGTCGGTGACTTCAGCTACGAAGCAAATGTGGTTATCTAGGATGTTGTGGTGGTCAACGAAAAGAGGGGCCTCTGGGTGAACGTAGATGTACCATCCGGCTGAGTTAACCCAATATCTTTCCGATACAGCGGCATTGTCGGCTTCTTTGGATACGATGGAGTATTTCTGAAGGTTAGCTTTTTGAATTGGCCAGTACTGCTCTTTCTGTTCTGGACCGCCATACCATTGTCTAGTACCTAAAAAAAGTATTTTATTACTAGTTTAAACTAATACAGCTAAATCATGTCATAAAAAATGTTGTTTGTAAGGTGATTTGAAAAATAACCATATTAAGGTTGAGGCAAATATAATTTTGTGATTTGTGAGTCGCGTAATTTCTGCTGCATTCGGTTTCACAAAAAAGTGTGAGTCGGCACACAACTCATTTTGCGCCTTGTGCCACGAACTGTAGTGCTATTCTGTAAAAAACCATTTCGATATCGAGCTTCACCTGAGTGACAGACCTCACTTCGAAAGCAAAACCCACTTGACCTTGATTTGGAATTCTGTAAACACAGAATACCGATACTCATACTCAAACCTACTCATACTATTAATGTCAACTTTCTCACGCAACAGGGTTCGACTCGTCGCTACACTCACCAGTGTGGCGCTACCGGGACTGTCGAGTTTTAGAGAATACGAATTTGATTTCTCACCGCGGATTCCGCTGTCGAGACACGAAAATGTTCTTACAGAATAGCACTACTGGACTGGAAGGCGATGCAAAATGAATTGTGTGCCGTTTAAATTACGCGACTCACAAGGTCACAAAATTACGCTCGTTTGGCCTCACCCTAAATACGTTTAGTATACAAAAAGTTCCAGTTCTTTAATATAGCTCTATACATGAAGCTACATCAGCGAATGACTCAGCTTTAAACATAATAGGTAATTTTTAAATTCTTACCAAAGTCATAGCAGTCTTCAAAGACTTTGTCGCTAGGCCCTTGCCACGAGATGGTGACCTTGTAACCACCACTTTCCTGGTCGCGTCCTTCGGTGAGTTCGAAGGTCACATCCTCATCTTGAGGACTTACTTGACGTCCGATGTTACCGAGCAGGATACGATCCGTGTCTGGAAGGATATTTTAAGAGTGAGAGGATTTGAAATTTATTTGTTTGTATGCACACATGTACCTATGGGCGTGCTTATGTGCGTGCTTGCTTGCGTGAGTGCGTACGTCAAAATAGAGATCTTACTTGGTTATTGATGATTGATGACTGTGGAGCGAGCTTAAGTCGCATTAAGTGAATTTATCAAGACAGGTAAGATTGTGTGATTTATGTTTCGGAATAAAGTAGAAGTACCTATATTTTCTAATTTTTTTTTTAATACTGCAACTAGGTTGGCAAACAAGCGTACGGCTCACCTGACGGTAAGTGATTACCAGGCCAAGCGCGTTGCCGACCCTACCCTCAATTCCCCCCAGGAGCTCTGGTCACCTTACTCACCAACATATTTAGCTGTGATGTTCTGTAAGGTCGAGGTACTACCCCATTCGGGCTGCTCCATATTTTGGACAGCAAATTTCCTGCTATGCACTACCTCAGTTAAAACAGCATGCAAGATTTAGCTTACAAGTGCTTCTTCATATCAGAATGGATCAGTTCCAGCATTGGGACGAATACAGGCTGTTACAGCAATGAACATTCCTTAAGATAGACTCACCTGTAATGGCAATGATGTTGGAGCCACTTTCAGTTTCTTCTAGCTCAAAATCGCGTGTAGACGGCCTCCTTGGCGCAGCGGCCAGGACTACTGAAAGTCCTAAAAAATGAAGTAAGTACCTATTAATATCAAGTAATTCTTTCCGATACACTAGGAGTTATAAAATGTCTAACAAGCGATGAAACAGTCTTTCAATATATATCTTAAAAAAATGTAAAATGTCACTTCCTTCCGACTTTCAAAAAAGGAGGAGGTTCTCAATTCGATTGTAATTTTATTTTATTTTATGTATGTTACTTCAGAAATTTTGACTGGGTTGACTGATTTCGATAATTTTTTTTAAAAGGAAAGGTATTGTGTGTCATGTGGTCCCATGTGAATTTGATCGAGATCTGATTATACCTACTACTTTTTGAGTGATCTTTGTTAATGCGTATTTACTTGACTATTTTTTCGTCTATACCTATTACATTTCGATGTTATTGAAGTCGGTTTTTTTTAGTTTGCGAGCAAACACGTTAACGTACGGTCTATATTTAACAGCGACACAATATGTTCGCTATTGAATGTTTCATACGAGTAACAAATCGTTTTTTGACGGACGGTTTAAGTCCTTAAACGCTGTCTTAATTGAGAAATTTGCGAATACATGAGACTTGTGCAGTTGTGCATCATGTGACAGAGCGCAAGTTATACAAAAGTTTGGATGACGTCACGTCACGTCAGATTAACTGAACGGATCTAGATTAAAATTGGGATCCACATACACTAACTGTATTTGAAAATAGAATGAGGTGATTTCATTTCATCGACAAAAATGTAGGTAAGTAGTCCCCGTCAAGAAAAAAATAAATATATATAGGACAACATAATAAGTATAGGTATCCTACAAAAGCCTGTAATGAAAGGGACTCATTAATACCTTAACGTAAGAATTTTCACGCGAACCTGCGGTGTAGTGTGCTTTGGAGGGGGCCCTGTGTCAATATTAGTTAGGGGGCCCAAATGAATTGTAAAGATTTCTCACAAAAGAAACAAAAAATTCTTGCGTTAAATTAAAATAAATATTTATTAATTGTAGGTTATCACTTCTTTCTAGAAATTGAGCTAGCTAGTTGAATAGTTTCATTCAAATTAAATATACACTTTTCCTGCCTTTTTTCGGCAAATTGATTTATTAAATCATCTTTATATAGCTGAAGACGATTTCAGTTTTTCTAAAATATCTGTCTCTATAGACAATAGTGACAAATTATCTGATAGTCGTTCCTGTCCCATTGAAGTCGTTAGGAAATTTTTGAAGTAAAACTTCTTATTTACGCGCGCTTATGACACCAATGCGGCTAAAGAAGTTTTCACTTCAAAAACGAGTGTGCTTTAGGTTTAGACCACACGACTGAAGTGAAACTTCTTTAGCAATAGGCCTGCACAATGGACCTGACACGACAACAAGTCACATCTTAGACATACGAAACGTAACTATGAGAGAAAGAGTGAAAGAAAATGTGCGATCGCACCCTCTCTCTTGCTCCGTTCGTTTCGCCCGATCACACTTTTCGTAACGCTCTCGTCACGCATTCACAAGCTTACTCCCCAAGTCATGCGTGCGTGAAGAAGTTTTACTTCAAAAAAGAATCAAATTGCTAGTCGTTCTCAGTGTCTCCTAACCAAGGTAAATAAGGATAGTTATATAATTTCTCACCTGCCAATAGCACTAACCACTTCATTTTGGACGGTGGCTGTACAGATCTCGACGGAGGCTGTCAATTTATTATTTTGCCTATCAATTCTTATCTCGCGATTACCGAGTTAACGGATAACAGGTGACAGGTGTATCTCTGTATCCTAAGAACGATGTTTTACATATAGGTTGATAAAAATGTACGAGTTAATATCTATTTTACAAAATTTTTGTAAAATACTGCAGCCATTATTTTATTTAAAAAAAACACTGTTCTTAAAAAGATATATGGTTTAATACATTTATTGAGAGTTCAAACAATTACTTAATTCGGTTTAAGTAAAAACTTTTTCGACCATTTAATACTTGTAGGTATTTTATTTAGAAAAATCACACTTAGGTACACGCTGTACATGAACTAAGATAAAACTGTACAAGATTTAGCCGTAGTTAGTTAAGTACAGCAAATTTGTCTTTTTATGTTGTATCATTATTTAGGTATAGGTATCTATTAAAATAAAAATGAATACTTTGTCTGCATGTGTGTATCCGTTATTTGAAGAATCTACTGTCTTAAAAATCTGATATTTTCATTGAGTGACTCATAATTTTTCACTTGGCTTAGCCACGCTCTTTAAAAATTAAATCTTATTATAGAAGAACGCTGTCTAAAAAATAACCATTACAAGAAAATCCTTACAAAAATGATTAAATTATTCCCTTAACGCGAACAGATGATAAGGTCGGTGGTTTTTTAAGCGTTTCGACGAGCTGTTGCGCTGGCAGTCGCGGGTTCGATCCTCGCTCATGACAGACATTTGTATTGGACGTCATATAGACGTTTGTCGTGGCTTGTTCTTGTGTAATGTGTGTGTTTCTGGACCGCCGATATAGGAAAATTCCTACTGGGGGCGAGGGTGTATGTTGTATATTGTATCACTCCCTATACCTATGAGATAGCCCCTATGGAATGGTCCATATGGGATAGCATAATTTTATTACATAATTATCAACTGACCAAACTTCCACGCGAGCGAAGTCACAGAGTACATTTAGTATGTGTACCATGAATAATTGTAACGACACTATGATTTGTTTACGCAAAAAATAAAAGCAGTGTGCAAAACAATGTGTTTAAATATAATTTGAGGCGATGTGTTAGCGCAAAGGTCACAATCTCACAGCACTGGATTTTCGGCTGATATGCTGGCGGTCGTATTGGCCATATAGATGTTTGTCGTGGTCTGGGCGTTTGTGCTTGTGTATTGTGTGTGTTTCCGGACCCTCGACACAGGCGATAATCGTAGTTGAGGCCGTTGACTGTGAGGTGTTTATTTATTTATTGTTTAGTGTTTACTAGCTGCCTGCGACGTCGTCTGCGTGAACGCTATACAGCACCAAAAATGTTCACTGCTCGTTCCCCGTAGGTGATAGCGTGATAATAATTATGTATCCTATATTTTGACCCGACTTCTTATTAATATTCGTGCCAACAGACAAACAGACAAAAATTCTAAAAACTATATTTTTGGCTTCGGTATCGATTGTAGATCACACCCCAAGTATTCTTTAAAAAAAATATCAAATGTACAGTTTTGACTTTTCTACCATTTTATTACATGTATAGATTTAAATATTAAATGCCTTTGATTAGTAAGTCGAGTGGAGCCGAGTGGCACAACTAGGTAATCTGTGTTGTCAAGTTCTGCGGTTAGAGCAAGTGATAAGATATACATATATAGTCAAGTAGTTTGTTTATTTCTTTACATAACTGATAATACACAATCATCAATATCAAACATTGTATTGATTGTCAAGGACTATTACTAAATTTTGCATTCATTTTCATTTTTAGCCTACTTCAAAAAAGGAGGAGGTTACTCAATTCGACCGTATAATACGTTTTTGTTTTTTTGTTTATATGTATGTTCGGGGATAACTTCGTCGTTTATGAACCGATTTTGATAATTCTTTTTTTGTTGAAAAGGAGATATCCCAACTTAGGTACCATGATAAGGAAACTAGGATCTGATGATGGAATGCCAGAGAAATCGAGGGAAACCCCTTCGAAAATCGTAGTGATTATGTGTGAACTAGTGTGTTTGTTAATTTTTTGCGTCTACATACTTACGTTGTATTACTTGTCGATGTAATTGAAGTCGGTTTTTTTTTCGTTTGCTAGCAAACACAATTATTGGGAAGTCGGTTAAAAAGCAAATATTGATTGCAATTTGTTGGAATATGATTTTGCTTCATTCGTACTTGAGGTCTCGGAGCAAGCTTACAATTTATTAAGGACTGATAATATTTTTCTAGTGACTGTATGTTAACTTCAACTTACTAACTTCACATCGACGATGGAACAACTGTGTACTTGGCTGTACGATACGTGTTGTTGCTGGATTGCTATCAGAAAATATTAGGCGTTTATAAGCATTTTCGCTTGTTGTAAATAGTACCTATACAACGATTTACGTAGTTTAACTGAGGTAGGGCACAAAATTAACTGAGGTAGGACAGCATTTGATTGTTGTAAATAGTATACAACGATTTACGTAGCTTTAACTGAGGTAGGGCACAGCAGGAAATTTCCTGCTCAAAATATGGAGCAGCCCTGGGGTAGTACCTCGACCTTTCAGAAGACCACAGGTAAATAATACTGTTTTCAAGTGTTCCTGTTGGTGAGTAAGGCGACAAGAGCACCTAGGGGGGATTAGGGATAGTGTTGGCAACGTGCTTGCAATGTTTCTGGTGTTTCAGGTGTCTATAAGCTACGGTCATCACTTACCATCCGGTGAGCCGTACCGTTGTGTTGATTCGCTCTAGGCAGTTGTACATAAATAATAAAAATAACAAAGTTAGTGACGTCGGCAGTCTGAACTAATCCAATTTTAGTGAATTCGGGAGAGTGCCGGTAATTTTATATTATTGTGGGATAATGATATTCTGGTCCGCGTGGAATTTAATAAAATAGTTATTGTTCAGTTGCCAGTTATAAATAAAAAAAATCTAAAATAAAAGTAGCCTAAGTTCCTTAGTACATCAGCTATCTGCCAGTGAAAGTCCCGCCAAAATCAGTCCAGCCGTTTCAGACATTAGCCGGAATAAACAGACAGACAGACAGATGTACAGACAAACAGTATACGTTGTATACTTACTATACTATACTATACTTATGAATTTAGTAAAAAGCGGTTACTTGAATATTACAAACAGACACTCCATTTTTAATTTTTATTTGTATTGTATAAGATGAGATAGATTAAAAATACCCCTCTTAATACACGAAACAAAAAGAAAATACAGGATAGCTTATGTCAAATAGTGAATTAGTGACACTTCTTGTCATTTTATGCTGTGACTTCAACAATGGCAGATCCGCGCATCAGACAAATAAAAATCAAAACCGGCGTCGTAAAACGCATCGCGAAAGAAAAAGTAGTTTACGAGAAAGAAGCTGAGCAGCAGAGGAATAGAATACAGAAAATTAAAGACGAAGGGCAGGACGAACACAACATAAGGAAGCAAGAGGAGGTCCTTCAGGAGTCCCTTATGATGGTCCCTGACTGTCAGCGGAGGTGAAAAACATTTTAATTTCTAAATTTATCCTTCAAGGAGGTCGTTTATTTGTGTTATTTTTGCATAAGTTTACGTTTTCGACGTATTAATGATTGTTTTAGACGCAGATGTTGATCAAAGATACAGAGGTTTCTTAAATAGTTTCTTTGTGTTTTTAAATTAAAAGATGTGTCAGCTTAGCATTGATGACTCATCTTTGTCGAAACTTGTTTACTGGTGTATGAACTGTATGGTATAAACAGATAATCAATATAACCTCACTCTAAATTTACTTTAAAAAATTCTAGACGTTAGCGGTATTTTTTTGTAATTATTTCTTTTTATTTGTTTAAAAAATTGTAAAGTTTTTTTTTAGTTTGAATTAATAACAACACAACAGATTACATTATTTTAATCTGTAACAAATTTTAAAGATTGTAATCATGTGTAATACATATTAATGAGATTCTGTTATTTAAAATAATTAGTTTGACTGTAAAGTCATGTTAAATAAACATTAAAATTAACGTTATCAACCTTACAGAAGATCACACCTAAATAATACTGCTTAAAGGTAGTGTTGTGTTCCTGTGGTGATTAGGGTAGCTAAAGATTTTATGTATTAACAGAGGGGGACAGAGACGGTTGGTAATGCACGTAGATGCTTCTGGTGCTATAGCCATCCAATAGGTTACGGTAATTGTTTATTATCATGCAGCCTGTAAGTTTGTTTACCAGCATAGTGGTGTAAAAACTTCTTACTGAGAATAAGTTCTGAAATTCTTAAACCATAATTTTATGAAAAAAACTGTGATTCTCATGAATATTTCTTCATGTCTTGTCTACTGGTTTAAATTTTTTTTAATGTAAACAAAGGCATTAGAAGACCGAGATATCCAATAATTTTGTATATCGCGGGCTTCAAGCCAGAGGGGCGTATAAGCAATAACGCGGTACGACTTTCTGGTATGAAAATAATATCTGACTTCAGTTATACGCCTGAAAGTATTTTATTAATATTTTCTAAAATAACTTACCTACAGTTAAAAAAAAAACGGAGGTGATGTATCGATAAACTTAGAAATGATTGACGTAATAAAAAAAAACGCATTTTGTTTATATGCCCCTCTGGCTTGAAGCCTGCGATTAGGGATTGCAATCCGGTGTCGTTTTCAATCCGGTCAGATCCGGTCGAATTTTTATCAATCCGGCCGGATCCGGCCCGGATCCGGCCTGGACTTATCAAATACAATAACCTAACTTATCTTTTTAATTCAAACGTATGTTTACCGTTAATGAAGTGAAAAAATTGTACATTTTATTTTTTAAATTAAATCTCACTTTCAAAACAAATTATATATCAAATGAAAAGCTAAAAATATTTAAAATCACTTTAAAGAGCTATAAATGTAGCCGTGGGAGTTTCTCAGTATTAATATATGTCGAATTTATTGATACAAATTGAACTAAGCCGAGTTCCGATTTCGACCACGTCGTATTAACACGTGGTGAGACGGATCAAAGAGCTAGATTTGTAATTTTAATTCGTCCAGTAATATTAAATTATTTAGTGATTGTAGATCTTCTCTACTTTTCCTTTCACAAGTTTCACGCTATCTATCAAGTTATTACTTGGTCAAGGCTTCGGTTACCGATATATATACGAATATTTATAGATATGATATGGTTCCAAATATAATATTTAGCCTATGACATCTCACTGCTGGGAATAGGCCTCTTTTTCCATGTAGGAGAAGGGCTGGAGCTTAATCAGCGGATATGTTTCCTACTATGAGTAACAATAGCTATCAGGTATTTATGATAACAATCGGGACAGACAGCTTAACGTGCTCTTCGTTATCCGCCCCGAGGGGGAATACAACCAGCAAACCGTCGATATTATGATATTATGGTTACAGATATTAAATTGTTTCGGATTATTCTTTAGTTCCGGTTACAGATATTTGATTTTAGACAAAATGCCACAATAGTTACTACTTACTTACTGTAATTTAATTACTTTATTTTACTTCCTATGATAAGTCAATAATTAACGTTTATTGTATTAGTTACTGTTACAAATTCTGAGTACTCTATGTTAAACAGCGATGACTCCCACGATGATTTAGTTGCAAAATTGACTTTATAATAATGTAAGAACACGCTCGGCTAATGTTATTTGACCAGAAAAATTTAAAAACATAGCAAAAAAATTTGTATTTGAAATTTTAAATTATCTCTGTGATAGATCCCTGTGAAATCATACGAAACTTTTATATCGGTTTATGGTACGGTTACGGATATATTTTTATTTCGTATATCCAATAGTTTGGTTACGACTTACGATAGACTAACATCCGTAGTTTGAATCTTAATATTTCTAGGTATTCTGCAAGTAACGGCAATGTGAAGTTATTTAATATTCACACAATAAATCAAGCAACTTCAGCTTTTTTTCAGCTGTAAAAAGAGTTGAATACCTTCACCATAACGCATCTATAACAAATTTAAATGGCAAAAATCTATCAACCAACTCTTTAGTCTTAGCGTCAAAGGACTCGTTTATTCAAGAAACACGCTCTATCTCTTAAAAAGGGATCATTTTCTCAAAAAACGCCAACACCGGATCCGGTCACCGGATCCGGCATTTGTCACCGGATCCGGTAACTGTAAAATGATGCCGGATCCGCCGGATTACCGGATCCGGTTTTCCGGATTGCAATCCCTACCTGCGATATAATCTCAAAAAATGTAGATTGAAACAATGAACAGTTAAATTATTATTAAAACCCTCTTAATTTTTCAGACTCGCAAAAGCTTTTCAAGATCTTAAGAACGCATTAGAAACCGAACAAGATCTCAAAGAACACGAAGACTACATTGCCGCAGAACAAGTGCTAAAAGACGCAGAGAGCCAATTAGCGGAGTCAACATAAACTTAATTTTAATATAACTTTTAATATTAGATTTACAAAGAAAAAAAAAAAACAAATCATGTCTCATCATCCAAGCTTTTATAATAATTTTCAAAGAAATTTTACATTCCAAAATAATGTGCCGTCACGTTTTATTTTGCCTCCACCCCCTCCCCCAGTTGCACCCACTCCTGAGACAGATGAGGAATTTATAAAAAAGTTCTGTGAAGACATGCCTCAAGTGAAACCGAAGCCTAAAATTAATAGAAGTAAAATATGGAAAATGAAAGTCGATGTCATCCATCTTTTAGGATCTCTTCACGATATTAAAGTTCAAGAAGAAACTTTGTCGTCAAATTATACTCTCTCTGATGAAGAGTGGCAGTCTGCTGTGCAAAATATAAACATAAATAAGAAAGTTATCAAAGACACAATAATAAAAATATCGAAAAATGGTTTAGATATTAATAGGAAACTCGTCATTAAGAGACGGGCTAAGAGATTGCGTTTAAAGCGTCTCAGAGAAGAGAGGAAGAAGGAAAGAGAAGAAAGAATTCGGCAGAATAAGGAGAACTCAAGAAGAATTGATGAGAACTTGCAGAAAATTAAGAATGATATAGAGAAAGCTAAACAGGTAATTTACATGGTTACATTTTTTATTTCACTCCTTTTTTCTCTCTTATCTTTTCTACTTTCTTTAGACTTATTTTTAAAATTGTTACAAGTTGTGTAGTACGATAGGCAGGCTTACAGCTTATTTTCCATTAGGACCATTAGTTTTATCACAATATTTGACAATTAAATAGTATATGAAGACTATGAAGTGCCTTAAAATTGGAAGCCTTTTTTTAAAATTACTTTTAAAATTTTACGAAAACTATTTTTTTTTTTGAATAGGAAGCAGAAGCTAAATTTCAAGCGGATATAGTATTAAAAGAGGTTTTAAGAAAGAAACATGATGCTAAAAAGAGCATAGCAAAGCTTGAGGCCCTCGTAAAACTCAGGAAGGCTAAAGAGAACACGGCCAAGGGTCAAGGACAGTCTGTGTCTGAAGTTGAGAGTAAAGCCTTTCATGATAATATAGGTAATATTTTTTTTCATACAGCTAGGTCGGCAAACAAGCGTACGGGTCACCTGATGGTAAGCGATTACCATAGCTTATAGACGCCTGCAACACAAGATATATTCCAAGCGCGTTGCCCAACCTACCACCAGTTTCCCCCAAGAGCTCTGGTCACCTTACTCACCAACAGGAACACAACACTGCTTGAAAGCAGTATTATTTAGCTGTGGTCTTCTGTAAGGTCGAGGTACTACCCCAGTCGGGCTGCTCCATTTTTTGAGCAGGAAATTTCCTGCTGTGCCCTACCTCAGTTAATTCAGGCTGAGCAAGTAGCCCTAATACCGGCGGTCATCAGTTCAATTTTGAACAGACATTTGTAAGATACAATAATACAAATGTATTAGTACAAATATTTGCTTCAAGTACTGTGGAACTTTTGTAATTTTTGTTAATGTAAAGATTTTTTTTTCCCAATTTATTTGACAATAACAGATACAAAAAAGATAGCCAATTCCGAAGTAATGCATGTCATTGTACATATATTCCGGCAATTCAAAAATTTTTTTTTGTTAATTTACATTAAATTTTGGTGTGTGAGACTAATTTATATTCCTACTTTTAGATCGACTAAAATCTCTGTGGATGCACAAATTGTCGGACTATGAGAAAGAGGAAATTGAGTTGAGAAAAACTCTCGAGAAACCGAATGTTGATACAGAAACTGATTTACAAGCAAGCAACATTGTAAAGTGGAGGAAGGCACTGTTTGGTTGTCAAAGCAACCCACAGTTTGATTTTAACGGGGATTTTGAGAGATTTATTAGTGTTAGGTATGTACATTTATTAGTGTTAGGTACGTACATTTATTAGTGTTAGGTACGTACATTTATTAGTGTTAGGTACGTACATTTATTAGTGTTAGGTACGTACATTTATTAGTGTTAGGTACGTACATTTATTAGTGTTAGGTACGTACATTTATTAGTGTTAGGTACGTACATTTTTTAGGTATTGTACGAGTCTTAAAAATATCTGAAATAAATTTAAAGTTATAATCCTACTGGTGGCTGTTGAGTGGGAGGCCTTTACTTATTAAAAAAAATGAAGGTTTTTAAGACCGACGACTCGACGTACTCGAAAAAGATTCACTTATAGTAAAAATAATTAAATTAAATATGTTTACCAAACACAGTTGTCTGTTTCTAAAGTAGGTGACTGTGTTTTAGTATCAGCTGGCAGGTATAGATGTTTTTTATAAAGATGGATTTAGACCAAACGAACAAAGAGCTAGAGCTAGAACAATAGCATTCTTTCTTGATTCATGTAAACGAAAACTCGTATTCAACGTTTACAGAAAATGCTCTATGCCTGTTTACACACAAAGAATTTGATATAGTGGGGATAGAATAAGCATTCGCTTGTCTGATGTAAATCGACCCTTATAAATGTAAATATGATGATTGAACCCATAAAGGATGATTTATGCTAGACCGTGCCGGGCACGAGCCGGACACGAGTCGAGCTCCGTACAAGCCACGGACGATCCACGGATTCAAAACTACATACATTTTATATGAACGGGGCGGAACCGTGCGTCGTCGGGGCACGTCCGAGCCTCGTCCGAGCCTCGTCCGTGACGCGGACGCCGCACGGTGTAGCATGAACAGTCTCATATAAAATGTATGTAAAGTTTTGCATCCGTGCCTCGTACAGAGCTCGGCTCGGGCCCGGCTCATGCCCAGCACGGTCTAGCATAAATCATCCCTTATCCTGAAGCGATAAGCAGTCTTTGCAATCTTAACCAAATCTTATATGTAAAATTTTTGTTTAAATAAAATGTTATGTAAAATATATTTTTTTAGTTACAAATATAAGCTTGAGAAACTAATTGTTTTATATATTGTTTCAGAGCTGAATGGGATCAGTACATTGACGACGGTCCAGAATCTACTCCAATCCCCGTTGGCTGGGTGTATCCCGATAAGAAAACATAATTTCAATCGAGCTTTATAGCATTATTTTGCATATATTTTAAAAAAATTTCTATGTATAATCTGCATTTATGCTTAAATAAAATTATTAAAAAGGTTTTTGTAATAAAAAAAAAAACTAAATTTTGAGTGTTATTTATCCCTATTTAGAACTTTTTATTTACGTATCTTATAAAACGACATATTGAAACCACACAAGACATTAATTTATCTATATTATAGCTTGTTATAATGTAAATTCCTAAAGAAAAAGATTGTCCCTATCTTGAAAATATTCTATTACAAAAATTAGAATTGTAGAAAAGTGGGTTAGATAAGTTTTGAAAATTATCCTCCAAAGATATGGGCAACAGCTGTTGTCATGAATGTAGTATAATAGGACACAATTATTATCTATTAAATACATACTTACTCTAAAAATACATAATTCATCGTCTCCCAGATATATATTGCAACAATTTTACACAAGTGATAAAAAGAAAAAAGTTTCAAAGCAAATAGTTACGTCCTTGTTCTGTGTCCAATTTTTAAAAGGAACGGTAGAAATCCATGAGACGGAAACCTTTATTTAATTTAAAGGAAAATATTGTGCATATTTACCTGAATATTAGGACTTCTTTGGTTAATAAATTTTAATATTTCGGAAAGTAAATTTTTATGTATTTAAATATTTTAACGAGTTCGCGCCTAAACTGTATAAGATGACAAGACAAAGACAAACTGACAAACGTTCCACGGTCTTATATACGGGTCAGGAATCTGAGCCCAATTTCCATGGTGACTTGGTGAGAGATTAGTACGACCGTGTGGTTTAAGACTGCAGGGACCAGTGTTTCTTGGCTATTTTTAAAGTTTAGAAATTTCATGTTAAACGTTAAATAAAGACACGTGATATTACTTTAGAAGTTTAGACCTTGTGATGTTTCGTGATGGACGACCCCTTATTAATTTCATAATTATATTGTTACTGAAGTTTAAACTTCATACTGAACTGTTAAAATAATCATATGAGATGATACTTATATACCCCGAACGATAATTGCACTAAAAATAAAATAAAAGTCCAAATATTAATTAAATTTTACTAATTATATTTACATCATATTCCGAACTGAACACTAGAAGGTAAATATTTTACAAAAAGCTCTCATACAACTAGCATTACCTTTAGGAAATAAGAAATTATAATAAAAAATTTCACCCGACTTTAAATTAACATTTCATTATAGCTTGACCTCCAAATATATTGGACATCAAGCCATAATAGACAAACTTAGGCTATGTCAAAATTATACTATTATGCCAATTATAAAGTTCTGCCAAGTACAGTATACTTTTGGCATTTTTCTTGTTACAGTCAATCATAATATTTGTAACTTTACTATCTGTTTCATCAAATATTTTATAATATTGATTATGTGTTCTGCACTAACATATTGTGAAGCAGAGTGGCAGGTTAGGCTTCAATATTATCCTTTACAGGTTTTCGTTTTATAGAAATATACATTATATTATTGCTCTATAAATACATTTTTTATTCCATTGCCAAAGTGGCATATTCCAATGCAGTCAAACACTGATATATCAAAGCGATTCTTATTGTTGTTTTCGTTATAATTTAAATATACAATCAGGGCCAGATTTAGGAGGGCAACCGGAGCTACAGCCCCGGGGTCTCAGCCCCACAAGACTTCGGAAAAAAAATCCAAATTCAAGACTAGTCAACAACTTTTCCTTTCATTTTTTTTCGCGTTTTATCTTAAAAAGAAATTGTCCCTTTTATTTGGAAACTAATTTGGGGCCAAGGGGCCTCCACCCATTTGTTGCCCCGAGGCCTTCAGACCCCTAAATGCGGTCCTGTATACAATACTTCTATCTAAAAATATGACAAATAAATTTTCACAAATGAAAAAAAAAGTTAAAAATATACAAATTCTGTATAATATGTAGAGCCGCTTAAAAAATTGAATTTTTATATTTCAACAAAACAAATGTTTACCTAGCGACGATATCGATCAATTATACCCTGTCCAATTGTTTATTTTCTTTTTGACAGTTCAAGAAAATTTGAATTTAGTGACTCCCTCACACGTTACCAATTCGATTTGAAATAATAAAATCGATTTTATTTAAGAAGAATTTACAATCGATTTCATGAAATATTTTTCCGCCAATTTATCCGCAACCCGCATTGGAGCAGCGTGGTGGATTAAGCTCCGATCCTTCTTCTACATGGGGAAAGAGGCCTATGCCCAACAGTGGGATATTACAGGCTGAATCGTCATGAAATATTTTTAAACATTTTTAATATCATATCAAAAATACCGACCGTTCCAGCGGGGATCGAACCCGCACCTGCGACTAACCGTGTCGTTGCTCTTGCCAATGAAGCCATGGAACGATTTACTCGTTATGATAATTTTTATTCAGTCTTATAAGGGACCGTGGCGCCGACACTATAGGCGGTATCGGCCGCGACAAGTTTACAGCCTTTATAAGTAGATAGTAAAAGTTTTAAAGTAAAAATTTTTTTATATTTCGTTTTAGCGCATTCAAAGAAAAGCTTGTTTTTTAAAAAGGTTTTTTACTTTTCATTTATTAGTACATTATTCCGAAAAAAAAAACTTAATTTATAGGTGTGAGCTGTTTAAAAGAAAATAAACGGTTGGACAAGGTATATAATAGCATTTGACTCACATTATTGTAACTCGGACATGATAATTAACAATAAAAATGACATTATACAATATTGCCAATCGTTGGCATAGCTACTGACAGACGTCTACCTCCAGGCACGAGCTTATTAAGGCTGCGTTCCGAAATGCGATGAAATCGATTACAGCGATTTCATCGCAATCGCCCGTTCCGAATTGAAATTAGTGTTATGAGACTAATAATCACTGATCAAATCGGAATGCACTTTGAGCGCTTTGAGCATTTTTTTGTTTGTCAATGTCAAATATCCCGATATCAGTTAGTTTTTACCTCTTTGCGCTTGTTCAACATCTTGTTCAATTAAACATTATTGAATTATTCTCCCTGTACTCTCATCGTGAACTGAAATAATATGTGTTGTTTCCATTTTTTTGTTGTTATTCAATTAGACAGTTCAGACAACCGACAAAAATGTCAAAAGTGACAGAAGACTCACAACGCTTACGCCCGAGGCATAATCGTTGTAAGCGCAATATGGCGGATGTAATGACGTCATCTGTGACGTCACGTGAGCGTTCGATGGCACGCTCACGACAAATCGGAACGGTGCTGTGATCGCTGTAATCGATTTCATCGCATTTCGGAACGCAGAGTAACTCACATTTGACAAATAGATTATATTATATTGCCAGTTATTGGCACGGCCATTGCATTGAACATTATAGTTATTGCCAGTTATTGGCACGGCTATTGCCATATTCCTGCGTAGTTGCCAATAAGAGGCGCCGGTAGAGGGCCACCGGCGGTGAAAATACGCGTTCCACTGTCGTCATAGCAATGCGTATAAATGGCTGGCACGTATTTCACTTGATTGAAACCATCCGCTTCTTCGTCTGGGAACTGAGAAAAATATATACCAAATTATTAGTTTTTAAAATATTAATTACTCTTTATAATACCTATAACTTTATGCCTACCATGAGTTCATGAGAAATTTTATAGGCACGTGAATTTGTACATTATATTATGTAATGCACTCTTGTACTATTAATGTCATTTGTTAAGAAAATTATAGATATGCTGTTTTCGATTGTAAGATTTCTCAGGTATTTAATTATTTGTGTAGCAATTGTAGAGACCAAAATATGGGACTAGAAATAATGTGATAAAAAAACAACGAAAAAAGAATTATTTCCGACTTACCACATATCCTTTCGATGCTTTGAGGGTAACAGTCTTCGTGGAATGAATGTTGCTCTCCAAGTATTTACCGGCCCTCAGGTCGTAGAACATAAGGAGACCTACGAATTAATGTAAAGATCAGTACTATTGTGATATTAAATATTATTACTAACCCGCAATGGAGCAGCGTGGTGGATTAATGTCCGATCTTTCTCATACATTGAGAAAGAGCCCTATCCCAGCAGTGGGATCTAAGTAGCTGTGTGTGTCACTAGATATATGTATGTGCAGTAGAGTTTCCACAGAGTGCTCGATGTATCAGTGTTGCGATATTAGCGTGACAGTACTAAAATTGTAGTGTGACGGTATAATACTGAGAGATAGCAGTTTAACAACATCTTTTTTCCGCAGTGTGCCAGTAGTTTCCGCTGTGTGTCAGTAAGTAGTATGTCCACAGTGTATTAGTAGTGTGTCCGCTGTGTATCAGTCGTGTCTGCAGTGTATCCACAGTGCTTCAGTAGTGTGCCAGTATTGTGTCCACAGTGTGTCAGTAGTGTGTCCTCAGTGTATCAGTAGTACGTCAGAAGTAAGTCAGTAGTATGTCAGAAGTAAGTCAGTAGTATGTCAGAAGTAAGTCAGTAGTATGTCAGAAGTAAGTCACTAGTATGTCAGTAGTATGTCAGAAGTAAGTCAGTAGTGTGTCAGAAGTAAGTCAGTAGTATGTCAGAAGTAAGTCAGTAGTATGTCAGAAGTACGTCAGTAGTGTGTCAGTAGTGTGCAGTTCCCAGTCCACAGTACCTAGCCCGGTGCCGATGGTGAGCATGTCTCCCCGGAAGCTTGCGGATCGTATCCCGCACCCGTTGTACCGCGACGTTATCTTCTTGACGGACTGCAGTGTGCGACAGTCCAGCAACAGCGTATACGATTTACAGCCGATCGCGTAGATACCGCTCTCCTGGGTGTTTACAGAGACATTTAAAACTTAAAACATTTTGTTTATTGAAAATGTAGATATGTTCTATTGAGAAAGGAACTGGTGCAAGTAACTTATCGCTACGATATTTAAAAAAAGAGCTTCCCACATCACTATGACACTTAGAAAAGTATATTCCTGAATATTGAGGATAAAATTCTGAAACAAGCACTTATCTTGAATCTCGAATGACGATATGTCCATTATTTTTTTGTAGTTAAAATTACAAGAAGTTTCAAAATAAAACTTCAATTACATGTCATGAAACTGTCAACTATTAATGCTATAACAGTTTAAAAGATTTAGTTCTAAGTACAATATAGTTTAGTTCCGTTAGCTTTACGTTACCTGCGTTGCCAAGCAGACCAAATCTTGACACGAGGGCAGCTTCCGTGAGAGAGACTGCCTGAAAGTACTGGCACTGAACACGTGGATGTAGCCGTTCAGCGTCAACGCGGCTATTTCTCCCCACTTCGTGTTGAACGTCAGTGCGCGAACTTTTTGACCTGCGGTGGAAGGAAAAATGTTTAGTATTATTCTTAAAGTTTGTCCTCAATGATCAAGAAGTTAGTTAAACATGGCGCACTGCTGCTGTGCAATGTCGTGTAAAGTAGTGTAACATGGTGTCATATAGTGTAGCTTCGTGCAATGTAGTATAGTTACATGAGTGACCCGCGCGACACTCCCGCACGGCGACGGGCGATATGAAGTGGTGGTGAGGAGTGGCCTGCCGTGGTGGGGCGGCCGGAGCGCGCCACAGCGCCAGCTTGGAGTCGCGCGACCCGTCACCAGGAACAGTGTAATGTAATGTAGTATAGTGTAAGGTTACACGACTGACCCGCGCGACACTCCCGCACGGCGACGGGCGATATGAAGTGGTGGTGAGGAGTGGCCTGCCGTGGTGGGGCGGCCGGAGCGCGCCACAGCGCCAGCTTGGAGTCGCGCGACCCGTCACCAGGAACAGTGTAATGTAATGTAGTATAGTGTAAGGTTACACGACTGACCCGCGCGACACTCCCGCACGGCGACGGGCGATATGAAGTGGTGGTGAGGAGTGGCCTGCCGTGGTGGGGCGGCCGGAGCGCGCCACAGCGCCAGCTTGGAGTCGCGCGACCCGTCACCAGGAACAGTGTAATGTAATGTAGTATAGTGTAAGGTTACACGACTGACCCGCGCGACACTCCCGCACGGCGACGGGCGATATGAAGTGGTGGTGAGGAGTGGCCTGCCGTGGTGGGGCGGCCGGAGCGCGCCACAGCGCCAGCTTGGAGTCGCGCGACCCGTCACCAGGAACAGTGTAATGTAATGTAGTATAGTGTAAGGTTACACGACTGACCCGCGCGACACTCCCGCACGGCGACGGGCGATATGAAGTGGTGGTGAGGAGTGGCCTGCCGTGGTGGGGCGGCCGGAGCGCGCCACAGCGCCAGCTTGGAGTCGCGCGACCCGTCACCAGGAACAGTGTAATGTAATGTAGTATAGTGTAAGGTTACACGACTGACCCGCGCGACACTCCCGCACGGCGACGGGCGATATGAAGTGGTGGTGAGGAGTGGCCTGCCGTGGTGGGGCGGCCGGAGCGCGCCACAGCGCCAGCTTGGAGTCGCGCGACCCGTCACCAGGAACAGTGTAATGTAATGTAGTATAGTGTAAGGTTACACGACTGACCCGCGCGACACTCCCGCACGGCGACGGGCGATATGAAGTGGTGGTGAGGAGTGGCCTGCCGTGGTGGGGCGGCCGGAGCGCGCCACAGCGCCAGCTTGGAGTCGCGCGACCCGTCACCAGGAACAGTGTAATGTAATGTAGTATAGTGTAAGGTTACACGACTGACCCGCGCGACACTCCCGCACGGCGACGGGCGATATGAAGTGGTGGTGAGGAGTGGCCTGCCGTGGTGGGGCGGCCGGAGCGCGCCACAGCGCCAGCTTGGAGTCGCGCGACCCGTCACCAGGAACAGTGTAATGTAATGTAGTAAAGTGTAAGGTTACACGACTGACCCGCGCGACACTCCCGCACGGCGACGGTCGATATGAAGTGGTGGTGAGGAGTGGCCTGCCGTGGTGGGGCGGCCGGAGCGCGCCACAGCGCCAGCTTGGAGTCGCGCGACCCGTCACCAGGAACAGTGTAATGTAATGTAGTATAGTGTAAGGTTACACGACTGACCCGCGCGACACTCCCGCACGGCGACGGGCGATATGAAGTGGTGGTGAGGAGTGGCCTGCCGTGGTGGGGCGGCCGGAGCGCGCCACAGCGCCAGCTTGGAGTCGCGCGACCCGTCACCAGGAACAGTGTAATGTAATGTAGTATAGTGTAAGGTTACACGACTGACCCGCGCGACACTCCCGCACGGCGACGGGCGATATGAAGTGGTGGTGAGGAGTGGCCTGCCGTGGTGGGGCGGCCGGAGCGCGCCACAGCGCCAGCTTGGAGTCGCGCGACCCGTCACCAGGAACAGTGTAATGTAATGTAGTATAGTGTAAGGTTACACGACTGACCCGCGCGACACTCCCGCACGGCGACGGGCGATATGAAGTGGTGGTGAGGAGTGGCCTGCCGTGGTGGGGCGGCCGGAGCGCGCCACAGCGCCAGCTTGGAGTCGCGCGACCCGTCACCAGGAACAGTGTAATGTAATGTAGTATAGTGTAAGGTTACACGACTGACCCGCGCGACACTCCCGCACGGCGACGGGCGATATGAAGTGGTGGTGAGGAGTGGCCTGCCGTGGTGGGGCGGCCGGAGCGCGCCACAGCGCCAGCTTGGAGTCGCGCGACCCGTCACCAGGAACAGTGTAATGTAATGTAGTATAGTGTAAGGTTACACGACTGACCCGCGCGACACTCCCGCACGGCGACGGCCGATATGAAGTGGTGGTGAGGAGTGGCCTGCCGTGGTGGGGCGGCCGGAGCGCGCCACAGCGCCAGCTTGGAGTCGCGCGACCCGTCACCAGGAACAGTGTAATGTAATGTAGTATAGTGTAAGGTTACACGACTGACCCGCGCGACACTCCCGCACGGCGACGGGCGATATGAAGTGGTGGTGAGGAGTGGCCTGCCGTGGTGGGGCGGCCGGAGCGCGCCACAGCGCCAGCTTGGAGTCGCGCGACCCGTCACCAGGAACAGTGTAATGTAATGTAGTATAGTGTAAGGTTACACGACTGACCCGCGCGACACTCCCGCACGGCGACGGGCGATATGAAGTGGTGGTGAGGAGTGGCCTGCCGTGGTGGGGCGGCCGGAGCGCGCCACAGCGCCAGCTTGGAGTCGCGCGACCCGTCACCAGGAACAGTGTAATGTAATGTAGTATAGTGTAAGGTTACACGACTGACCCGCGCGACACTCCCGCACGGCGACGGGCGATATGAAGTGGTGGTGAGGAGTGGCCTGCCGTGGTGGGGCGGCCGGAGCGCGCCACAGCGCCAGCTTGGAGTCGCGCGACCCGTCACCAGGAACAGTGTAATGTAATGTAGTATAGTGTAAGGTTACACGACTGACCCGCGCGACACTCCCGCACGGCGACGGGCGATATGAAGTGGTGGTGAGGAGTGGCCTGCCGTGGTGGGGCGGCCGGAGCGCGCCACAGCGCCAGCTTGGAGTCGCGCGACCCGTCACCAGGAACAGTGTAATGTAATGTAGTATAGTGTAAGGTTACACGACTGACCCGCGCGACACTCCCGCACGGCGACGGGCGATATGAAGTGGTGGTGAGGAGTGGCCTGCCGTGGTGGGGCGGCCGGAGCGCGCCACAGCGCCAGCTTGGAGTCGCGCGACCCGTCACCAGGAACAGTGTAATGTAATGTAGTATAGTGTAAGGTTACACGACTGACCCGCGCGACACTCCCGCACGGCGACGGGCGATATGAAGTGGTGGTGAGGAGTGGCCTGCCGTGGTGGGGCGGCCGGAGCGCGCCACAGCGCCAGCTTGGAGTCGCGCGACCCGTCACCAGGAACAGTGTAATGTAATGTAGTATAGTGTAAGGTTACACGACTGACCCGCGCGACACTCCCGCACGGCGACGGCCGATATGAAGTGGTGGTGAGGAGTGGCCTGCCGTGGTGGGGCGGCCGGAGCGCGCCACAGCGCCAGCTTGGAGTCGCGCGACCCGTCACCAGGAACAGTGTAATGTAATGTAGTATAGTGTAAGGTTACACGACTGACCCGCGCGACACTCCCGCACGGCGACGGGCGATATGAAGTGGTGGTGAGGAGTGGCCTGCCGTGGTGGGGCGGCCGGAGCGCGCCACAGCGCCAGCTTGGAGTCGCGCGACCCGTCACCAGGAACAGTGTAATGTAATGTAGTATAGTGTAAGGTTACACGACTGACCCGCGCGACACTCCCGCACGGCGACGGGCGATATGAAGTGGTGGTGAGGAGTGGCCTGCCGTGGTGGGGCGGCCGGAGCGCGCCACAGCGCCAGCTTGGAGTCGCGCGACCCGTCACCAGGAACAGTGTAATGTAATGTAGTATAGTGTAAGGTTACACGACTGACCCGCGCGACACTCCCGCACGGCGACGGGCGATATGAAGTGGTGGTGAGGAGTGGCCTGCCGTGGTGGGGCGGCCGGAGCGCGCCACAGCGCCAGCTTGGAGTCGCGCGACCCGTCACCAGGAACAGTGTAATGTAATGTAGTATAGTGTAAGGTTACACGACTGACCCGCGCGACACTCCCGCACGGCGACGGGCGATATGAAGTGGTGGTGAGGAGTGGCCTGCCGTGGTGGGGCGGCCGGAGCGCGCCACAGCGCCAGCTTGGAGTCGCGCGACCCGTCACCAGGAACAGTGTAATGTAATGTAGTATAGTGTAAGGTTACACGACTGACCCGCGCGACACTCCCGCACGGCGACGGGCGATATGAAGTGGTGGTGAGGAGTGGCCTGCCGTGGTGGGGCGGCCGGAGCGCGCCACAGCGCCAGCTTGGAGTCGCGCGACCCGTCACCAGGAACAGTGTAATGTAATGTAGTATAGTGTAAGGTTACACGACTGACCCGCGCGACACTCCCGCACGGCGACGGGCGATATGAAGTGGTGGTGAGGAGTGGCCTGCCGTGGTGGGGCGGCCGGAGCGCGCCACAGCGCCAGCTTGGAGTCGCGCGACCCGTCACCAGGAACAGTGTAATGTAATGTAGTATAGTGTAAGGTTACACGACTGACCCGCGCGACACTCCCGCACGGCGACGGGCGATATGAAGTGGTGGTGAGGAGTGGCCTGCCGTGGTGGGGCGGCCGGAGCGCGCCACAGCGCCAGCTTGGAGTCGCGCGACCCGTCACCAGGAACAGTGTAATGTAATGTAGTATAGTGTAAGGTTACACGACTGACCCGCGCGACACTCCCGCACGGCGACGGTCGATATGAAGTGGTGGTGAGGAGTGGCCTGCCGTGGTGGGGCGGCCGGAGCGCGCCACAGCGCCAGCTTGGAGTCGCGCGACCCGTCACCAGGAACAGTGTAATGTAATGTAGTATAGTGTAAGGTTACACGACTGACCCGCGCGACACTCCCGCACGGCGACGGGCGATATGAAGTGGTGGTGAGGAGTGGCCTGCCGTGGTGGGGCGGCCGGAGCGCGCCACAGCGCCAGCTTGGAGTCGCGCGACCCGTCACCAGGAACAGTGTAATGTAATGTAGTATAGTGTAAGGTTACACGACTGACCCGCGCGACACTCCCGCACGGCGACGGGCGATATGAAGTGGTGGTGAGGAGTGGCCTGCCGTGGTGGGGCGGCCGGAGCGCGCCACAGCGCCAGCTTGGAGTCGCGCGACCCGTCACCAGGAACAGTGTAATGTAATGTAGTATAGTGTAAGGTTACACGACTGACCCGCGCGACACTCCCGCACGGCGACGGGCGATATGAAGTGGTGGTGAGGAGTGGCCTGCCGTGGTGGGGCGGCCGGAGCGCGCCACAGCGCCAGCTTGGAGTCGCGCGACCCGTCACCAGGAACAGTGTAATGTAATGTAGTATAGTGTAAGGTTACACGACTGACCCGCGCGACACTCCCGCACGGCGACGGGCGATATGAAGTGGTGGTGAGGAGTGGCCTGCCGTGGTGGGGCGGCCGGAGCGCGCCACAGCGCCAGCTTGGAGTCGCGCGACCCGTCACCAGGAACAGTGTAATGTAATGTAGTATAGTGTAAGGTTACACGACTGACCCGCGCGACACTCCCGCACGGCGACGGGCGATATGAAGTGGTGGTGAGGAGTGGCCTGCCGTGGTGGGGCGGCCGGAGCGCGCCACAGCGCCAGCTTGGAGTCGCGCGACCCGTCACCAGGAACAGTGTAATGTAATGTAGTATAGTGTAAGGTTACACGACTGACCCGCGCGACACTCCCGCACGGCGACGGGCGATATGAAGTGGTGGTGAGGAGTGGCCTGCCGTGGTGGGGCGGCCGGAGCGCGCCACAGCGCCAGCTTGGAGTCGCGCGACCCGTCACCAGGAACAGTGTAATGTAATGTAGTATAGTGTAAGGTTACACGACTGACCCGCGCGACACTCCCGCACGGCGACGGGCGATATGAAGTGGTGGTGAGGAGTGGCCTGCCGTGGTGGGGCGGCCGGAGCGCGCCACAGCGCCAGCTTGGAGTCGCGCGACCCGTCACCAGGAACAGTGTAATGTAATGTAGTATAGTGTAAGGTTACACGACTGACCCGCGCGACACTCCCGCACGGCGACGGGCGATATGAAGTGGTGGTGAGGAGTGGCCTGCCGTGGTGGGGCGGCCGGAGCGCGCCACAGCGCCAGCTTGGAGTCGCGCGACCCGTCACCAGGAACAGTGTAATGTAATGTAGTATAGTGTAAGGTTACACGACTGACCCGCGCGACACTCCCGCACGGCGACGGGCGATATGAAGTGGTGGTGAGGAGTGGCCTGCCGTGGTGGGGCGGCCGGAGCGCGCCACAGCGCCAGCTTGGAGTCGCGCGACCCGTCACCAGGAACAGTGTAATGTAATGTAGTATAGTGTAAGGTTACACGACTGACCCGCGCGACACTCCCGCACGGCGACGGGCGATATGAAGTGGTGGTGAGGAGTGGCCTGCCGTGGTGGGGCGGCCGGAGCGCGCCACAGCGCCAGCTTGGAGTCGCGCGACCCGTCACCAGGAACAGTGTAATGTAATGTAGTATAGTGTAAGGTTACACGACTGACCCGCGCGACACTCCCGCACGGCGACGGGCGATATGAAGTGGTGGTGAGGAGTGGCCTGCCGTGGTGGGGCGGCCGGAGCGCGCCACAGCGCCAGCTTGGAGTCGCGCGACCCGTCACCAGGAACAGTGTAATGTAATGTAGTATAGTGTAAGGTTACACGACTGACCCGCGCGACACTCCCGCACGGCGACGGGCGATATGAAGTGGTGGTGAGGAGTGGCCTGCCGTGGTGGGGCGGCCGGAGCGCGCCACAGCGCCAGCTTGGAGTCGCGCGACCCGTCACCAGGAACAGTGTAATGTAATGTAGTATAGTGTAAGGTTACACGACTGACCCGCGCGACACTCCCGCACGGCGACGGGCGATATGAAGTGGTGGTGAGGAGTGGCCTGCCGTGGTGGGGCGGCCGGAGCGCGCCACAGCGCCAGCTTGGAGTCGCGCGACCCGTCACCAGGAACAGTGTAATGTAATGTAGTATAGTGTAAGGTTACACGACTGACCCGCGCGACACTCCCGCACGGCGACGGGCGATATGAAGTGGTGGTGAGGAGTGGCCTGCCGTGGTGGGGCGGCCGGAGCGCGCCACAGCGCCAGCTTGGAGTCGCGCGACCCCGTCACCAGGAACTCGTCGTCCAGCCAGCACATGTCCAGGATCTGGACAACCGAGTCGCATTTATACTTTTTTATATGGACGAGGTCGGCAAACAAGCGTAGGATCCACCTGATGGTAAGCGATTACCGTAACTTATAGGCACCTGAAATGTCAGAAGCAATCGTGTTGCTGACCCTACCCAGGAGCTCTGGCCACTTTACTCGTCACAGGAACACAACACTACCTAAAATAAATATTATTTAGCTGTGCTTTTCTGCAAGGTTGTGATATTTCACTAGTCGTAGTCGGGCTGCTCCTGCTTTTGAACAGGATATTTCACTAACATAGCTTAAATATTAGTATTATGTAAATTACATGCCTATGCAGTGCAAACTCACCCAGTCTTTATGCGCTTCACCGACGCAAACTGGGTCGAGGGTTGGTAAACTGTATATGGCGAGCTCGCACGAGTTCCTCGCTCCGGTGGCTAGAAGAGTTCTAGAAATAAATAAAACAAAAGCGTAAAAATAATTATCTGTATTCGCGAAATTGATTTTATATAGGTAGGCAAAATATTGTTAATACGAATTTAATTTTTGTAGAAGTTATATTGTTTTTTTTTAGGTTTGATAAATAATGTGCAGTGTTAGGTGCCAGGCTGTTGTGTGTGTGCGTGCGCACTTGTGGATGTGTATGTGCACATGTGTGCACTCGTGTGTGTGTGTGTATGCCTGTGTGCGCTCGTGTGTTTTGTGTGTGTGTATGACTGAATGCGATCGTGTGTGTGTTTATATCTGTGTGGGCACGTGTGTGTATATGCCTGTGTGCGCTAATGTGTGTGTGTGTGTGTGCCTGTGTGCGCCAGTTCACCTGGAGGGGTTGATCTGCAGCGCGTGGATGCCGGTCTGGTGCTCGGCGCCGGGCCAGGGCGCGTGTGTGTGTGTGTGTGTGTGTCACAGTCAGTCACCTGGAGGGGTTGATCTGCAGCGCGTGGATGCCGGTCTGGTGCTCGGCCCGGGCCAGGGCGCGTGTGTGTGTCACAGTCAGTCACCTGGAGGGGTTGATCTGCAGCGCGTGGATGCCGGTCTGGTGCTCGTGTGTGACGTGTGTGTGTGTGTCACAGTCAGTCACCTGGAGGGGTTGATCTGCAGCGCGTGGATGCCGGTCTGGTGCTCGGCGCCGGGCCAGGGTGTGTGTGTGTGTGTGTCACAGTCAGTCACCTGGAGGGGTTGATCTGCAGCGCGTGGATGCCGGTCTGGTGCTCGGCCCGGGCCAGGGCGCGTGTGTGTGTCACAGTCAGTCACCTGGAGGGGTTGATCTGCAGCGCGTGGATGCCGGTCTGGTGCTCGTGTGTGACGTGTGTGTGTGTGTCACAGTCAGTCACCTGGAGGGGTTGATCTGCAGCGCGTGGATGCCGGTCTGGTGCTCGTGTGTGACGTGTGTGTGTGTGTCACAGTCAGTCACCTGGAGGGGTTGATCTGCAGCGCGTGGATGCCGGTCTGGTGCTCGTGTGTGACGTGTGTGTGTGTGTCACAGTCAGTCACCTGGATGGGTTGATCTGCAGCGCGTGGATGCCGGTCTGGTGCTCGGCGCCGGGCCAGGGTGTGTGTGTGTGTGTGTCACAGTCAGTCACCTGGAGGGGTTGATCTGCAGCGCGTGGATGCCGGTCTGGTGCTCGGCCCGGGCCAGGGCGCGTGTGTGTGTCACAGTCAGTCACCTGGAGGGGTTGATCTGCAGCGCGTGGATGCCGGTCTGGTGCTCGTGTGTGACGTGTGTGTGTGTGTCACAGTCAGTCACCTGGAGGGGTTGATCTGCAGCGCGTGGATGCCGGTCTGGTGCTCGGCGCCGGGCCAGGGTGTGTGTGTGTGTGTGTCACAGTCAGTCACCTGGAGGGGTTGATCTGCAGCGCGTGGATGCCGGTCTGGTGCTCGGCCCGGGCCAGGGCGCGTGTGTGTGTCACAGTCAGTCACCTGGAGGGGTTGATCTGCAGCGCGTGGATGCCGGTCTGGTGCTCGTGTGTGACGTGTGTGTGTGTGTCACAGTCAGTCACCTGGAGGGGTTGATCTGCAGCGCGTGGATGCCGGTCTGGTGCTCGTGTGTGACGTGTGTGTGTGTGTCACAGTCAGTCACCTGGAGGGGTTGATCTGCAGCGCGTGGATGCCGGTCTGGTGCTCGTGTGTGACGTGTGTGTGTGTGTCACAGTCAGTCACCTGGATGGGTTGATCTGCAGCGCGTGGATGCCGGTCTGGTGCTCGGCGCCGGGCCAGGGTGTGTGTGTGTGTGTGTCACAGTCAGTCACCTGGAGGGGTTGATCTGCAGCGCGTGGATGCCGGTCTGGTGCTCGGCCCGGGCCAGGGCGCGTGTGTGTGTCACAGTCAGTCACCTGGAGGGGTTGATCTGCAGCGCGTGGATGCCGGTCTGGTGCTCGTGTGTGACGTGTGTGTGTGTGTCACAGTCAGTCACCTGGAGGGGTTGATCTGCAGCGCGTGGATGCCGGTCTGGTGCTCGTGTGTGACGTGTGTGTGTGTGTCACAGTCAGTCACCTGGAGGGGTTGATCTGCAGCGCGTGGATGCCGGTCTGGTGCTCGTGTGTGACGTGTGTGTGTGTGTCACAGTCAGTCACCTGGAGGGGTTGATCTGCAGCGCGTGGATGCCGGTCTGGTGCTCGTGTGTGACGTGTGTGTGTGTGTCACAGTCAGTCACCTGGAGGGGTTGATCTGCAGCGCGTGGATGCCGGTCTGGTGCTCGTGTGTGACGTGTGTGTGTGTGTCACAGTCAGTCACCTGGAGGGGTTGATCTGCAGCGCGTGGATGCCGGTCTGGTGCTCGTGTGTGACGTGTGTGTGTGTGTCACAGTCAGTCACCTGGAGGGGTTGATCTGCAGCGCGTGGATGCCGGTCTGGTGCTCGGCGCCGGGCCAGGGCGCGCGCGGCCGCAGCGTGGGGATGGCGTCCAGCGAACGAGAGCGCACGTCGTACACCATCAGCTGGGGGCGGGCGAGAACAACTTGGAGTGTGTGTCGAAATAAAATGCAGCCTATATTTTAAGTTGGACAATACATATATCGGGTATTCCATCCGCAGCGTCTTCGGTACGACAAAGCCAGTCCTGCGGTCACCGACCCGCCTGCCCAGCGTGGTGACTATGAACAACACACGAGTTCACGCCATTTTTGGTGCGAACATGTGGAGGACTATGTCCAGCAGTAGACTGCGATAGGCTGAAGTGATGATTCCATCCCAAACCGACCATTTTTGAACCAACCCCTTTTCGATCTGGCGAAAAGTTTTCCATTCTTTTCTATGCTTTGAAAAACATTTTTGAGAATTTTTTAATTTTTTTTTGAATTTTTCAAAAAACAAAAAAAGACACATCGTGACATGAAATTGTCATGATGTATGTTCCAGATAAACTCCGAAACTACCAAACCATTTTTATCAAATTTTGTAAGCATCTGTAATTTGGTCCAATTTGGGAGATAGGGTAGTTTTTATCTCAATTGGACCCGGTAGGTGGCGCTGCTATCGGTATGTAAGCAATCAAATTTGGTAGCTGTTTTCCGAGCAGGACAAACGTCTGCCGGGTCCGATAGTCTAGTAATATGTTATAAGAAAAAAAAAATTACCTTATTACATTTAGTTCCAAAGACCACCTGTCTATCGGAGAGCCATTGTGAGCAGAAAACTTTGTTCATGTTACCGAGATTGACCGGTGTCTCACGGAACATATCGTGGGTAAGCATGTGGCGGGTCGCGTACGAGGGGTCGACTGATCTTGGCTGAATATATAAAAGATTTTACTTATATTATGATTGTAATGACTGTATGATAAAAATAATTATCCCGCATTGGAGCAGCGTGGTGGATTAAGGTCCGATCCTTCTCCTACATGAGGAAAGAGACCTATGCCCAGCAGTGGGATATTACAGGCTGAAGCGAAAAATAATTAATAAGCAAAGATGTCTCTTCTGGACACAGGAATCTTTAACAGAGGTTTGATGCTTAATGCACTATAATGCACTATATCGACGCCGCGTTGGCGCAGCGGTCACGGCACTGGATTGCGATTGGCTGTTGCGCGGGCGGTTGCGTGTTTGCCGTGGTCTGGGTGTTTGTGCAGTCCTTGTGGGTCTCCCCACCGTGCCTTGGAGAGCACGTTAAGCCGTCGGTCCCGGTTGTTATCATATACACCTGATAGCGATCGTTACTCATAGTAGGGAATATATCCACCAACCCGCATTGGAGCAGCGTGGTGATTAAGCTCCGATCCTTCTCCTACATGGGGAAGAGGCCTATGCCCAACAATGGGATATTACAGGCTGAATCTTATCGTATCGCACTATACTGATATGATTTTGGAAGACGCTGTTGTTTTGGTGATTTCGGGTTCGATGTTCGAATATGACAAACATTTTTGAAGTCAAACTTCCTTACGCACGCTTGACTTGGGGGGTAAGCTGGTGAATGCGTGACGAGAGTGTTACGAAAAGTATGATCGGGCGAGGCGAACGGAAGTTGAGAGGGAGATATATGTAAGTTAGTGAAGACAGAAAGAGAGTGACGTTTCGTATATTACTGTAGGAGCTAAAGAAGTTTTACTTCAGTCGTGTGGTCTAAAGCACACTCGTTTTTTTTATTGGGCGTACAGATGTTTGCCGTGGTCTGGGCGTTTGTGCTTGCGTATTGTGTTTCCTGACCCCAACACAGGAGTAAATGCTAATGGGGCCTGTCCAGTGTGAGTCATCACTACATATTATAAAACAAAGTGGCTTCCCGCTGTCTGTCTATCCCTATGTATGCTTAGATCTTCAAAACTACGCAACGGATTTTGATGCGGTTTTCTTTAGTAAATGAAGTGATTCCAGAGGAAGGTTTATATGTATAATACATGCATAATATAGTAGAGGAACACTGATCATTTTTGCAACCATGCGAAGCCGGGGTGGGTAGCTAGTTATTTCATAATTCATGATTCACTATGCTTGTCAGAATAGTTGATATTTCTGGGAGCAAATAGTTCCTTTCGTAGTGTAACACATTTATAAACAGCTTTTCTATATATTGCAAAATGTTTATTTCAATCTACTTTATGTAATTTAGTCAATTAGGTTCAAAAGTATACAAACTTGGCAGATTAAACATTATTTTCGCCATTTTAATTGGGTATTTATTAAAACAATTAGATAATTTTGGTACTTCATAATTTACATACTAATTATGTATTATGTAATTGTCTACAATGTATTAACTATTTTTTAGTAATCTCTTACTCGGTAATAATGTGTAATTTAGCAAAATACCTTAAAGATATAATTTTTAGATAAGAAAAGGTTGTTTGTGTCAGATAAGTCACTTGATAACGAGTTACCAATAAATTATTAACATGATTTTTATAATGATTTTCAAACTTTGTTTCTATTAATATGTATTTAAGTCAAGGTAAATTTTAAATTAATTATTTGCTTCACACCATTTTTATAATTATAACAATTAAGATTTTAAAATGGTAAATATCCAGTTTTAAATTATTTTATAACAATTAAAATTGATTGCACACATTGCTGTGGTCAAATAATTAAATTTGTTAATGTTAAGTTAATAATTTTAAGGAACTCCTATGCCTAACAGATTTTGATAAACTTTCCAATATACAGTTAACTATCGATTAATAATTTATTTCATTCTCATCTATCATCATCTATCCGCCAACCCGCATTGGAGCAGCGTGGTGGATTAAGCTCTGATCCTTCTCCTATGTGGGAAAAGAGGCCTATGCCCAGCAGTGGGATATTACAGGCTGAAGCGTAATAATTTATAACTGATGATTTTTTTGTGTTTTTAATCCACATATTCCAAAGTGTTATGTACACTTGTAAGTGACATGCATATATTAGATACACTATTATTACATTGTTTAATTTTAAATTTTTTATATGTATGTTGTAAGTGTGCTTTGTAAATAAATAAATAAACTACAACTTATAGATCCACATTTGCGTATAGAAATCTATATATATAAAAGAGATTTCCACCCATGTATTGACTCATCACAATATCTCTGGAACCATAAGGCGTAGAGACTTGAAATTTGGTAGGAATATTCGTTTCACTGAGTACAGGTCAGCTAAGAACGGATTTTATTTCCACACACAAGAGGGGGTTGGGGGGGTTAATAACATATTATGGCAAAAAAATATTTGCGGGGTCAGCTAGTATCTCATAAATGTTGTTAATTTGATGGTAAAAAAGAATAATACATCGAAAACTTTTATTTGTTGAATACCGTCATCCGTCAAAAGCGTTATCGACAATCAGTAAAACATGCCACTAGTTAACTTAGACAATAATTTTCTTACAACGAATATTTTCTTTGTTAGATATTTATTCTTTGTAATTTACCTCTGGTGCCTGAATTTCTCTAGACCGCACGTAGTCTACGAAATTGTATGACGTAGATAGAATTGTGTGCTGTTGTGCGGGCGTTTCTTCCTCACTGTCGCTATCCGAATAACAAACAAAGTCTTCTGGCTTATCAGGTTTACGCTGCTTCTCCATTCTGAAAAGTATGGAATATTGTTTCAGTTACATTTTTGTAGTGTAGGTTTATTATGGATTTAGATATTTAATAAATGTTCTCATGAGGGTAAGATTGTCGGTGCAGGCTGGATGAAGGTTACGGATTTCTGTCACGAACTTGGGGAGGCCTATGTCCAGCGGGGGACCATAATAGGCTGAACTAACTATATGTTGTCACTCATGTATTTATTGTACATCCTTTAATGCATTTAAAAATATGTATAATATATACTGAGTGTCAAACACCTCCTAGCCATCCTTTACCTAAAAAATAGAACATTCACTGTTAAAGTTAATGACACATTAAGTCACTTTATTAATGTGACTGTTGGTACGGCTCAAGGATCAGTGCTTGGTCCAATCCACTTCTTATCGTATGTAAACGAGGTGAATAGTTGTATTAAAAAGAGTACATGTTATCAATTCGCCAATGACACGTGTCTCGTAGTAGCTGATAGAAACCCTGAGGTGGCCATTAAGAAATTACAAGACGACTTCGATATATTGATACAATGATGCCATGATGTAGGAATTGTAATCAATACAAACAAAACTAAACTTTTAATTATAAAATCATCACATCAGCGACAAACTCTCACAACAAAATTGATTGCTCACAATCACAACTGTTTACATGTCAAAGATAAAAACAACTGCGCTTGCTCAGCTACTGAAGTTTTTTTTTTTTAATCAAATTTAAGGGCTTTGTCGCAAGAGCGATTATGTCGCCCTGGTTAGGAGACTAAGATTAATTATTACATATACTTAACTAAGTTCTCTTATCCACTAACTTATATAACATTCGGGCCAAGTCTGAGAGTGGGTCAGCCAGAATACTATTACATCTTCCCAACTCATTAATAATAGAACATCTATCTCTGATATCCTTGTTCCGGGCACATTCCATCAATATGTGGTAGAAGTCATCAACAACATTACAGACGGGGAAATTTGGAGATGTAATTTTCCGCAATAGAAATGAGAATTTATCGCATGGAATGTGTCCGGAACGAAGCCTCAGTGCTGTTACAGTTTCTGTTCTACTGAAGTTGTTAATTCACAGATGTACTTAGGTCTGGTAATAGACAGCAACTTTTCATGGAGATCACCAATAGATCGCGTATGTGACAAATTAAGACAATTTTTGGCTAACATAATCATTTTAAAAAAACGCATCCCTTTCAAAATTAAATTGTTACTTTATTATGCTCTGGCAGATTCAAATATCCAATATGGCCTCAGTAGTTATAGTCGTACCTACAAAAGTTACCTAAACAAAATACTAGATGAGCGAAAATAGTAAACTGAAAAAATTCACAATTAACAAAACCTATACATGAGTATTAAGAGACGATAGAATTATTAATTTTGAATTATTGGAGAATTTTAAGATATAGCGTTGTCTACTAATCATTAGCATGTAAGCAAGTGGTTCATGCAAGATCAACAAAAATCAAACAAAGAAATTATTTATCAGATTCACAATCAATTCTTTATTGTTTATAAATATTAATTAGTAAACATTAGAATAGAAAACGTCATTGCAATTATAACAAGTCAGAAATTATTTTAGTTCTTCGATAATGAGGGTTTTAAGGTCATCACTTAAAGTCAATACATTTTTAAAATTCAACATGAAACCTATAAAAGTACAGGAATTAAATTGTGACATCATGACACGTTGTTTCGAAAACTGGATCGATATAACGGTGTACGACAATTTAGCTTACCTTAGTGCCCTGGCTTTGGCTCTCCTTTCCTTGATTCTGCTGGGTATGTAACAGGAAGGATACCTAGCCTCGATGGCGCGTCTCACCGTTTGCGCCATTTTAAACTAAAATATAAAACTATAACACGTATATTCACTACACAAACACGTTCAGTTAATCACTTTCGTTTTGTTCGATTGTACATAGATCCATAATGCGACATCTTTCATTCTTGTAATGTAACAGTACAATCGTTTTCACTGTATTCGGTGCACCTGTCACAAGCTACGCATCTTTGATATTTATAAATTATCTAATCACTAATGTTTTAAGGGACGCATTAAGAAAATCAATACTTTAATTTACTCGATTAAAATAAACTACTTTATGAAAATAATGAGATGACGGTACGCTGACTGTCATCAATCACAGATGAAAGATACGTTTTTTTTTTTAAATTTATTGAGAGCTGGATTCGAGTCTTTCGCTCTAATGAATAATACGAATAACGATATGTTGCTATTTTCTTGCAATAAAAAATAACATCTAATAGGAATATACGTAATTGTAGAGGGAAAAGTTAATTACGTAGTTAAATATTTTTATCGTACTTTTTATACTTTGTCATCAATATAATAATGCCCATAAAAATGGAGCTGCGATTGTGACAACTGAAAATTACAATTCGTTATTAGATTTTGTATGTAATGAAAATGTAAAAAAGCAGTTAGTACATTATTACGCATACCTATTAAGATTTGTTTAATAACACGAAATACATTTTTCATTATATACATTCAAAAATATTTTTAGTCACAAAATTAAATGAATCGCTCAACTTTCAAGTCGTTTAAAATGGTTTTCTACACCCATGCATTCCACTTTTAATGATAATTGGTCTTAGCTGGAAGGCTGGAACATTACTTTTTTGTTCTTTCCATGAATATAAAAATTAGATAGGTATTTTATAGGATTTTTATTATCAAAATATTTAAAAGTACCTATTCTCGGTTAACTTACTAAAATGTGTGTAATTTTAAATTTTTTATGGATATTATAGAGTCTGTTAATTATGTACTCAAAATAATAACCTACCACATTAAAAAAAGCACTGTACCTATCTGCTGCCAAATTACAACAAGCCTTAGAGTATAAATTACAGTACTACTGTAAGGCCCCGGGCACGAAACTTGGCGACAGCGGGGCGACGGCGGTAGCGGGGCGACGTGACATGGAGCGATCAGACAGCGTTATCTCGGGCGGGCACGAAACAAGCTGGCGGGCGTAGGGCTGTTGATATTTTTTAAAATATCGGATTCAAGATATATCGATATTTTAAAAAAAAGTAAAAGCTAGTATGTAGATAAATAAATTAGAAGAGGAAAACATAATGTTGGGTGTTACGTACACTTGTAAGTGACATGCATAATTATTATCTACATTATATATTAATTATTGTTTAGTTTTAAATGTTTATATATATGTTGTGTTCTTTTCAAATATTTAAATAATATAGTGTAAATAAAGTTCAGTAGATTAAGTTCATAATGATGTTGTAGTTAATAATAAGCGGGAAAAAATAAAAAAATAAGAGATGTATTTAAAAAAAAAACGATTGCGCTTTAGACCACATTACTGAAGCATTACGAAACGTAAGTCTCTCTCTCTCTCTTTCTACTTTCACTAACTTATGTCTTCCTCTCAACTTCCGTTCGCCTCAACCGATTACACTTTTCGTAACGCTCTCGTCACGCACTCACCAGCTTATTCCCCAAGTCAAGCATGCGTAAAGTTTTACTTCAAAATATCGATTGTCGATATATATCGAACTATCGACATATCGTCCAAAAAAGTATTAGGCTAAGCGCGCACTAGTGACTTTTTGTCACCGTGACTTCGTCACTGTCACCGCGTCCATCATCCCTAGAAGGTGCGCGCATTTCGATACGTGACATTTCGGCGACTTTTGTCCGCGGAGGATGCCAACATGCCCGTGACGCAACAAAATGTCACGTGTCATATGTACGTAGGTTGGCAAACATGGTGTAGAACTTTCCACTTATCAGCCTATCACTCCAAAGCGGGTGAACCAAATACTTTTTATTATTGTATTTTTTTCTATTTCTAAAAACGAGTACACAGACAACCGTCTCTTCGAGATCCATCTTATCGAATGCAAGAAACTGTCACTGCAAGTGCGCGCAGTCACGAAAGTTTGGTGACGTGATAGTGACAAATAATTTTTTGTCACGGTGACAAATGTCACTAGTGCGCGCTTAGCCTTACTAATAAATAACGCGTCGCCGTCGCTCCACCGTCGCCCGTGCATCGCTCGATCGCCCCGCTCCGCCGTCGCCCGTTTCGTGCCCGTCGCTATACTGTGCAATGCTTTTGAATACATCGCCGTCGCCCCGCTACAGCCGTCGCCCCGCCGCCGAAAGTTTCGTGTTTGCGGCCTAAAGCAACAAGCGCATTTGGTCTGCGAATAGTAGAAACTATAGACAATATGTGCTTTTTTTAATTGAGGTAAAAAATTATATATTAAATTATTAATTCTTTTCTAGTTCATATTGCTTATAGCCTTCAGTTATTTCTCTTCTGTTTTCACAATTTAGACGCCGTCTGTTCCTAATTAAAAGTAATTTTATTTCTCTATGACAAATGTTTTATCTTTCATTTACAACATTTGAAACAATTGTTTGAAATGTTGTAAATGAATTCTGAAGTTACTCTTAAAAAAAGTCTGCGTGTCAGCTCCAACGCACGACTGGAGTTTACTTCTTCAGAACTACGTCTAAGTCACATTTCAAACTTGTAGCACAAATAATGATGGATTTTCATACAAACTTGTGAGGCACAAAATAGGCAATAGTCTAAGAAAAAGATTAATACCATATCAAATTGTAAATAAAATAAACAAATAGCGCCATCTATCGATCGACCGATGCCACTATTAGAGAACTATTATTAGTCTATCGACGACGTTTTCGTGGTTTCCTATAGATGGCGGTGAAAAGGCAAAAAAAAAAACGTAAAGAGGTCATTCGTTCAACAGATTTTACACGTCATATTTTTTTCCATACATGGGGCTTTATATGAAAATCGAAATCCATAAAAATTGGTAGTCTGTAAAGCTGGTTTACGGACGATAGTTTAACGTGATATAGTCATAACAAAACGTCTCTTCGGACGCATAGGCCAATCGAGTAGAAGAGAGATGGATGCGGTGTAAGCGTACAATGCTACAAATGAGCGTAACGCTACAATGAGTCATCATTTTTCGTGCATGCCGCCGGCGTTCATCGATTTATTAAACGTTGTCACGTCAATAATTTTCATATCGATTAATTACTTGTGATAAGTAACTCGTAATAGAGCATTTAGAGTTGGTTTAAAATGATTGTCTCAATTGAAAGACAATTTGATTTTCTTTTTCAGTAATATCGGAATATCCGAGTCTGAGTTATATAAACTCAAAAGAAGTGATTTAAATTACCATTCTTCTTTATTTTTCTTGTATGTAGGTACTAAATGAGTTATGAATTATGATAATGGGCTATGATAATGAATTTAGTTGATGGGCTTGTTATAAATAATATTATATAATTACTAGCAGGCCGCCCCGGCTTCGCTCGGGTTAAATAATTATTTTGTGAACTTTTTTGTAGATCTTTTTTAGTCCTACAATTCAGTCTTACATCATTTTGTCTTATCTTTAACCATTTAAGTAGCGCATGCAAAGGAAAGAAATATTTGAGACGATTTTTTACACCTTGGTTAACATACTCCGTTTTTTTTCACATGTCTAAGTTTTTAAGAAATAAAATATAGCCTATGTTACTTCCTAATTATGTAGCTTTCTATTAGTAAAAAAATTATTAAAATCGGCCCAGTACTTTTGGAGCCTATTCAATATAAACAAACAAAAAAATCTTTCCTCTTTCTAGTATTAGTGTAGATGTCTCACTGTTGTGTACTCGTTGTTGAGTATAGTCACCCAGTAGTAATTTGGTCTGCATTTGACCAAGTTTTTACGAAACTTATGAGATTACCTTCATAGGGACACGACAAATTTCTGTAAAAAACAATGTACCTATGTGCATTTATTTAATAAATAAATAAAAATTTTTTTTGAGTGAAACTTGTTTAGGCGCATGAGGGTAAAATTTGAGGCAACGGCAACAATGATACATCCATATCAAGTCACAAATGACACATCCATATCACGTTGAATACACCGGTTCTCGTCCGATCACCGAAGTTAAGCAACGTCGGGCGCGGTCAGTACCTACTTGGATGGGTGACCACCTGGGAACACCGCGTGACGTTGTTTTTTTGGAGTTTACTCCTTAAGAATCGATTTTCATATAAGGCCGCCGGTATGAAAAAAATATGAGGAGTAAAATCTACTGAACGAATGACCTCGTTACGTTTTTGTGCGCATTCTATCTGCTACGACGTTTACGACAGTATCGGCTACGGCCTACGACGTTTACGATGGTACGTTACGACGTTTTCTAATAATGCCATCGATAAATGGGGTTATTTGATTCGTTTATTCACCATTATTTTGATATGGTATTAATCTTTTTCTTAGACTAGTAAGCCTTTTTGTGCCTATTTAGACAGTCGATCTGAAGAAGTAAACTCCAGACGTGCGTCGGAGTTGACACACACTTTTTTCGATTAGTTTTTTAATTAATGTATTCAAAAACACCGATAGATGGCGTTACTTTATTCGTTTATTTACAATTTGATATGGTATTATTAATCTTTTTCTTAAGACTAGTAAGTCTTTTTTGTACGGTTGTACCTTTTTAGACAGTCCATCTGAAGGGGTAAACTCCAGTCGTGCGTCGTAGCTGACACACACAATTTTTTTGTCAAAGTTATTAGTTTACATTATCTAGATTGCAGCCTGTGTTAGCTAAAAGCTGTTACAGCCTACAGTGTTTTCCATAATAGCAGTTTTGCTCTCACAAATCAGACTTTATGTTTAAACAATAATAACAAATTAACTTTAAATATGAGACCAAATCTCATCCAGTTATCAAAGAAAATGACGTAAAAGAATTTTACATTTCTCTTGAGAAAGAAATGGATAAATATTCGTCTGAGAGTTTACCTAACGACCACTTCTGTCCCTCGAGACGATGTCGTTAGACGTTTGTTACAGGACTATCTAGCTATGTTTATCACAAGTTTTTTCTAACAACTTCTTATGTTCTTTATCTTTAATGTTACTTCACTGTTATGTGGTATTATTCAAATCCTATTCCATATGAATATATAAGACGTAATATAATCCTGCACAAATTTTTTTAGGGCTCATTTTGTTAAAATTAATGTATTCATTTTTAATTATTGTAATATTTGAAGGAGAAGTCCTGGCTACCTTATTTATTATACCAGCACTAGACTATTCAGAGATTAATCTTCTGTAGTTGAGGTGGTACTTCCACAGTTTTGTAACGAAATTTTTAGCGAAATAGATCTATTGTGTTCTTCTTGAATAACATCCTAATGTACACCGTTGAGCGTAAAGCTTTTGCACAACTGGGTTGGCAAGCAATTGTTCCTACGGCCCTCATGATGCTAAGTAGTTACCGTAGCTTATAGACGTCTGTAACACCAGAAGCAAGCGCGTTGGCAATCCTAACCGCGACTCTCCCCAGGAGCTCTGGGCACCCTACTTACCACAAGAAAAGAAAACTTCTTCAGAGCAGTGTTATTTACCTGTGATCTTCTTTAAGGTTGAGGTACATCTTCAGACGGGCTGCTACAGATATTCAGCAGGATATCCTGCTATTGGCATAGCTCAATAAAAACTTTAATGTTTATTAAAAATTATAAAAATAAATAAATCAATAATATTATTAAAATGCAAATAGCCTTGACTGCTAGTATTTGCAGAGGTATAAAAAATACAACTGAAATGATGTAACGGCCATGTTTGACAATAAACGAATGGCGAGAATAGCTTTAGAGAACTTTAATCCTTATAACGTATGTGGTATGAAACTGAATTTTACGTAACTTTATATTCTGAGTAAATGCAGTCTAATTGAAGTAGTGTTGCCATAGGTAAATAGAAAATAGGATAATGATGAAATAAAAAAAAATATATTATTTAAAATAATAGACAAGCCCTTTTTATTACTTGTTTGTGGTACGTAATATATATTACACAATTTTTATCATAAGCATGTTTCCAATAATTGCGTACACATGTATTTAGTACCTATGTTGCTTTGATCGTTTTTGTCTAGACTTTTTTCCGTTTAACCTAAATATTGGCTGGTAGAGAATACACAAACAAGCTTGCACTGTGCCTGAATCCGTAGCTTATGATCACCTTCTATACAAGGACCATTGCAAGTAAATTGTCGACCCTATCCCTACCATCCCCTGGAGCTCTGCCTACCTTACTTACACAGGAACACAATAGGTCTCTTTATATGCTCTTTGCAATAGGTACGATTTGAAAGCTACTATTAGTCTGTGATCTTCTGTAAAGTTGACGTACTTTCCCAGGCGAGCTGATTAAAATTTCGACTAAGATAATTATGTAAATCCACCTCAACAAAAATAATGCAGTAGGACGTGTCCTGAAAAATAGAAACGATTGGCTAACACAAAGTGAGAACACAAAGTCTTCATCGCCATTAGTGCATTTGGCTACAGATTATACTCTACAGTCCATGATATGAATAATTATATTTTATGCCTTTGCCGCATATCCACCGAAATAAAAGCATACTTATAATACATGTAGGTGATGTAGGGTAAAACTACGATTACGATTCAGCCTGTAATATCCCACTGTTGGGCATAGGCCTCTTCCCCATGTAGGAGAAGGAGAAGGATCGGAGCTTAATCCACCACGCTGCTCCAATGCGGGTTGGTGGATATATTCCCTACTATGAGTAACGATCGCTATCAGGTCTACATGATAAAAACCGGGACCGACGGCTTAACGTGCTCTCAGAGGCACGGTGGGGAGACTCACAAGGACTGCTCAAACACCCAGACCACGGCAAACATCTGTATGGCCAATACAAATGTTGTCGTGTGCGGGGATTGAACCCGCAACCGCCCGTGCAAGAGCCACTCGCAATCCAGTGCTGTGACCGCTGCGCCAGCGCGTCGCCAGGGTAAAACTAAAATAGTTTATTATATTTATTATAATTATGTGATCTACTATTTTTAATGAATATGAATAAAATGTTACATCAATGGCTTCAGTATTTTTTGATCTGAAAATGAAAATATGTATTTCGGCATAAGGTGATTGACACACATTTAACGAACGTTAAAAAGTATCTAACATTTACAAAAAAAAACTCAACAAAAAAAGTTAAGTTCCAAAAGTAAAAACCAATTAAAAAAAATACATCTAAGCATTACGTACATTACAACGTAATGTAATATACCTACCTAGTGTTATCCAGCAACCTTAACCTAATCACAATATTTAATTATATCCTCGGCTTTATAAATATTACAATAAATTAATTAAAATAATGTCCGAGGCCGAGAGAAAATATATATCATATTGTGTACATTTTACTATTTTTAGTGATTGTTTTCGTTGCAGGATTCTGGAGACACCGAATCTTTTTTGTCTACAGGATCTATTCAATGACATATCATCTGCATTCATCGATTATAAAGTAGAATACTTGAGGATTGCCGATTAATTTTTTTTTTTTTTTTTTTTTTTTTTTTTTTTTTATTTAAATCTGCAATCAGCCCCAGAGCTTTAATCAGATCTTTTGACCCGATTAATTTAACAAAATTTTTTTAACGAATCAAGACCAATTTTCACTCACTTCAGCCTTTCGCAGACCACTGCTGGACATAGAATTCCACAAGTTCAAAACAAACTTCAAGTTCAAACTAATCTGTTTTGCCCCTAGTCACCACGCTGGGCAGGCGGGTTGGTGACCGCATGGCTGGCTTTGTCGCATCGAAGACGTTGCTGCCAGTCTTAGGCCTGTGTATTTCAAAGACAGAAGTTGGATGGTTATCCCGACCAATTTTAACTTAGTTTAATGCCTTAAAAGAAGCAACCTTAGGGGGTTAAGCGTTTCAAACTCGAAACAATTCTATTAATGTCTACATTATTCTGTCCATTAGGTTGTCTTGGCATTTTAAACATTCACACTGATTTTTAAATATCCTTAAAAAAAGAAAAGTAGCTGTTAATGCGACGCAATCGTAAGAATAGTCCTAATTTTGTTTCACTGCAACAGAATACTTTATGAGATAATGTCTTTTTGCACATTTGCATACTGGATTCAGTTTGTATAATGTATGTTTTAAGACGTGTTTGTATGTAGCGTTTTTACTTTTACAGTGCCTTTTTAACATGACTAGGTTTTTTTTGTAATGTTACTAAGTCGACAAACAAGCGTACGGCTCACCTGATGGTAAGTGACTACCGTAATCTATAGACGCCTGCACCACCAGAAGCGTCGCAAGCGCGTTACCGACCCTATCCCCAATCCCCCCAGGAGCTCTGATCACCTTACTCACCAACAGGAACACAATACTGCTTGAAAACAGTATTATTTAACTATGATGGTCTTCTGTAAGGTCGAGGTACTACCCCAGTCGGGCTGCTTCATATTTTGAGCAGGAAATTTCCTGCTGTGCCGTACATCAGTTAATTATGTCCTCAGTTAGGTCGGCAATTAAGTTTACAGTTATAATGTTGGTAAGTCGTTACCTTAGATTACAGACACCTGTAATACCAGAAGCATCGTAAGCGTATTACAACCCAACCCTCGACAATCCCCGACCTCTGTATACGCTAACCGCTTATCATCAATTCATCAGATGGGCCTATTTTTGCCGCCCTAGTTGTATAAAAAATTGTAATATAAGGAATTGTCTTCGATGAAATATCCAAAATTAAAGGAATTTGGTATCGCACGATTCAAAGTCAGCCTCCTCCAGTGCCTTGGTTTAACCATTGCAAAATAAATAGATTGTATATTATAATAGCTCATCGTCTTAGGTCGGGACATATTCCATCAAAAAGTTTTGGATTTCTTATGAAAAAAATTGACTCTCCTAATTGTGATTCGTGTGGAACTAAAGAAGACTTATATCACTTGTTGATGGAATGTGTCAAATTACAGACTCAGAGGCAGGTATTGTTTATGAATTTAAAACTTTGTTCGTTTGATGTTGGGGCGGTGCAAAGCATTTTATCGGATCCATTATCTGAGTCTGCTAGAATGATATTTGATTTCTATAGATTATCCCTTGTTGGTGCAGTTAATTAGACCTTAGTAATTGAGGTATTTTTGTATGTTTTTGTGCGTGTTGTGATCAATTTTTAAAAGTTACAATGGGACTGGTGTGTCCATGTAGGACAAAAGTCCCAAAAAAAAAAAAAAAAAAGGAATTGTCTAATAAGCGTTTTTGAACATATTAGTTTATGAAGTTTACTCCTTAGGAATCGATTTTCAAATAAGGACCCCGGTATGAAAAAAATATGTGGAGTAAAATCTATTGAACGAATGACCTCGTTACGTTTCTCGTAACGCCATCTATAGAAATCCAATAGGGATCCGATTGATGGCGTAATGGCGTTTTCTAATAACGCCATCTTAGATAGATAGCGTTATTTGATTCTGTTATTTAGCATTTGATATGGTAGGTATTAATATTTTTCTTAGACTAGTAGCCCCTTTTGTGTCTATTTAGACACTCGATCTGAAGGAGTAAACTCCAGTCGTGCGTCGGAGCTGACACACTCACTTTTTTGTGTCTGTAGATTATTGTCCAATGAGAATAATCTGTTATACTGATGGCTATTATACGAGGCTATGAGACGTCCAGTGCGTTATAACCCTAAAAGTTACAATTATTTACTGCAGCAGTTTTAAGACCCATAATATTTCATCAAAGCTTAAGTGCTTCACGTGTATATTGCAGCATAAGATACGCTTTACATTAAATATTTATGGTCAGTCACATATTATATTAAACATAATTATAACTAAATAAAGTGTCCATGGTAGTAGTGGAACTGTGTTATCCCTTAGTCGCCACTTACGACACCAACGGGAAGAGAGGGGGTGGCTATATTCTATACTAGCCGCAGCTTTTTTATGCATAATTAAAAAAATAATATTTGGAATGGAAGGAATTATCCATATAGGTAAACTATAAGTGTGTGAAATTTCATACTCCTCCGTCCGCGCAAATTTCCTACAAAGGGGTAGAAAGTTTTTGCTTCACGGTTCACGTATTAATATATGGATACGTATGGGACATTTAAATGGGATTGAAACATAAAAGCTCAGTATAACATACATGCTATTTTTTTTTTTTTATGTTACTAAGTCGACAAACAAGCGTACGGCTCACCTGATGGTAAGGCTAAGCGCGCACTAGTGACATTTGTCACCGTGACAAAAAATTCTTTGTCACTGTCACGTCACCATACTTTCGTGACTGCGCGCACTTGCGGTGATAGTTTCTTGCATTCGATAAGATGGATCTCGAAGAGACGGTTGTCTGTGTACTCGTTTTTAGAAATAGAAAATACAAAAAAGGTGCGTGTGCGATTCACACACGATAGAAGTGAAACTTCTTTGGCAAACTAATTAAAAAAAACTAATTTGAAATTAGCGGCATGCAGCGGGGCGGCCCCTTCCCTGTCGTTTTTTCGTTGCATCTGGTTTGAAATCACAACGATTAGGTATAAAGAAGTTTCACTTCAAAAATACAATGATAAAAAGTATTACGTTCACCCGCTTTGGAGTGATAGGCTGACAAGTGGAAGTTCTACACCATGTTTGCCAACCTACGTACATATGACACGTGACATTTTGTTGCGTCACGAGCATGTTGGCGTCCTCCGCGGACAAAAAGTCACCGAATTGTCACGTATCCAAATGCGCGCACCTTCATTAGGGATGATGGACGCGGTGACAGTGACGAAAAGTCACGGTGACAAAAAGTCACTAGTGCGCGCCTAGCCTAAGTGACTACCGTAGCCTATAGACGCCTGCAACACCAAAGCGTCGCAAGCGCGTTGCCGACTCTATCCCCAATCCCCCCAGGAGCTCTGGTCACCTTACTCACCAACAGGAACACAATACTGCTTGAAAACAGTATTATTTAGCTGTGGTCTTCTGTAAGGTCGAGGTACTACCCCAGTCGGGCTGCTCCATATTTTGAGCAGGAAATTTCCTGCTTTGCCCTACCTCAGTTTACCTCAAAAACTGAGGTAGGGCTATTTTTTAACACGAGATTCCTACAGGACCTAAAATAACGTTGTTAAGTTGGCAAAACCACGATACCAAACAAGCTGATTACAAAGTATTCGTAAATGACAATTAATTTCCTTTTAAAAGTCCACTTTGAATAAATTATACATTGATCTCGATTAAAGTCTTCAATAATGATCATTCTAATTTTAGAGGCTTCAGACCTTCCTGTGGTAATAGTAATTGCCCTACTACTCAAAACGAGGACTCATTGTCTTATCAAAGAGTAGTGACGCATTATTAATTTTTTTATTTACAAAAAAAAAATACAGATTATGTTACAAAAATTTAGTAAAAATAATTAACAGTTTAACAGTGCACTGTGTTTCTAAAGTCTAAAAGATATTATAATTTATCTATACTAATATAATAAAGCTGAAGAGTTTGTTTGTTTGATTGTTTGTTTGTTTGTTTGTTTGAACGCGCTAATCTCAGGATCTACTGGTCCGATTTCAAAAATTCTTTTAGTGTTAGATAGCCCATTTATCGAGGAAGGCTATAGGCTATATATCATCACGCTAAGACCAATGGGAGCGGACTCCACGCCGACGAAGTCGCGCGCAGAAGCTAGTTATAGAATATGCCATTAAACTACACATAATAATCGGTTAATACCTGTGAATATATTTGGAAAAAAATGGACATAAAGTGGTTAAAGAATACCTATCCGTTCAGCCTATAATATCCCACTGCTAGGCATAGGCCTCTTTCCCCATGTAGAAGAAGGATCAGAGCTTTCTAGCACGCTGCTCCAATGCGGGTTGGCGGTTATATTTCTTACTATGAGTAACGATCGCTATCAGGTATACATGGTAACAACCAGGACTGACGGTTTGACGTGCTCTTCGAGACACGGAGGGAAGATCCACAAGGACTTCACAAACACCCAGACCACAGCAAATGGTCTAAGATCCGAGATAGCTAAATATTCCCTCATCTGTTAATTAGATGAAACAATTTTTTATAGGCTGATTTCAATATTGTGAATTTATAAAAAACAACCTCTGCCACCATAAGCCTGCTGCAATTTTTTTTTATCTTTTCCCTCTCATGTTAATTACATGTAGTAAGCTAAAATTGTTAATATTTTACATTAATATACCTGACTGTAGTAGGCACCCATCTCTATGATTGCTATACTTACCTGCAGCCAGGTTACTGCTGACTGAGGTTACTGACCAACTGGTGGCAGAGGTTGTTTTTTATAAATTCACAATATTGAAATCAGCCTATAAAAAAATGTTTCATCTAGGTAATTAACAGATGAGGGAATATTTTGTTATATCCCGGATCATAGACCAAAACACCTCTATGGCCAATACAAATGTTTGTCATGTGCGGGGAACCCGCAACCGCTAGCGCAACAGTACCTAACAGTGCTGTGACGACGACGATTAAAGACTTAAATATAAATCATGAAAAACTATAAAACAAAACAGTTAAAGTTTACACTATAATATATATAAGTAACATCCAATTAATCCATTGTAAACGTTCAACAAAGAGCGCTACTAGAATAGGGCGAGTATATGAATAGAGAAATTGAAGCCAAGAATGACTTGAACGTGTCCAGAATATTAGATCATAATGCCTTTACAATTGGGGCTATTTTACTATACAATTTAATTCAGACCTCGTACTGTTTGAATAGCATTTGTGTACGAAAGCCGTCTGAAAACTGCTAATATTGAATTTGGGAAGCTGGTTTCTTCAAGCTTGCAGTGATAAGTTACAAGTTAATCGAAGTGCAAGCAAGTACTATTAGTTCAGTGTTCAAATAGTTAACGAACTATTTGAACACTGAACTAATTGTACAGTTTGAATGGAAAGTATATATATACCTCCAAGAATATGTGTACAAAGTTTCATGGTGATCGGTTCAGTAGTTTTCGCGTGAAAGCGTAACAAACAAACTTACGTTCACATTATTTTATAATATTATTAGGGATTAGGGAAGGGATTTATAAAAATGAAAAAATAATAAAAGAGATGTCTGGTGACAAGTAGTCACCCTGTTTCAACATCTCTTACCTTTGCCCTACTTTTTAATCACTTTCACCCATTTTCAACGTCTGTAATTACCTATATAATAAAACTAAAGATTTCGTTACATTAACCAACTATCGCGTTGGCGCAACGATTACAACACTGGTTTGTGGCTGTTGCGCTGGCGGTTGCGGGTTCGACACCCGGCCCCCGCATATGAAAAACGTTTGTGCATTACTTGTAGGTCTCTCCACCGTGCCTCGGAGAGCACGTTAAGCCGTTGGTCCCGGTTGTCATCATGTACACCTCATAGCAATCGTTACTCATAGTAGGGAATATATCCACCTGTTGGCATATTTGATGCGTGTTCGCATTGGAGCAGCGTGATGGATTAAGCTCTGATCCTTCTCCTACATGGGGAAAGAGGCCTATGCCCAGTAGTGGGATATTACAGGCTGAAGTGTATAACCCAACTATCGGAGAAGGTTATACGACATAACATCACACTACGGTCAATAGCAGCAGAGCAGCAAAGAAAAAAGTTGCCAAAATGGGTGAAATTTATTTCTTTTGACAGCATAATATATGGGATAATATGAAAATTTCTATGCGAATGAAATCATGGCCAACAGGTATGTAACATTCTAATAATGTTACTCGATAATGAGTGAGTTTTGTTATTAAATAAAACATTTATATAAAATACTGATCATTATTTGCATTTCTAAACATCTTAAACGTATTTAACATATACGTGACACATAGGGGGAGTCCGGGAGACTATAGCCGCTTTTCACTAAAATGCTCATAAATCTTTCTATACTTTCAAATCGCTATTTTTTATAAATTGCATCTTAAGCTGCATTATTTAGCTATATTTTCTCTTAAGAAAGTTTACTACATCATTAATAGTTAATGAGTAATTAGCGATTTCTCCGAAAGTGGAATTCGGCTAATGTCTCCCGCCTGGGCGGGAGACTTTACCCAGCAAGTAGGGAGACTTTAGCCGGGTATAAAAATAGGCAAAATAATATTACAAATTGTAATTCAATAAATAAATTTAATATGACACATAGTATTACATAGCAAAATATGGCACATAGTATTACATAGCAAATGAAAACACGAGGAGGGCACTTTGAGTATCTTTAAGATACATAAGTGAGGAATCAACTATTATCACATTGATTTATACTTCATAGCATAGTTAGTTACTTATAAAATAAGCATAGATAAGCAAGTGTTTGAATTCCAATAAACTGGAAACTGTTTGGAAGTAATTGTTTCATATTCATATGCCAGCTTCATAGCCGCCTGTTTGGTTAAGTCTCCATAATTCCTTTTGGTGCAAGTTAGAAGATAATTGACAAGTGTTTTCTCTTTCTCGATTGTAAATATCAGAGCTGTTTTAAACTGGATTCCTTGTTCATTTATTTTAGTCAATTTGAACTTGTCTCTTAATTAATTTCATGAGGTATTTCAATCAATTCTATATTCTAAAGTAACACCTCTAGTAGATTTTTCTTTAACAATGTCAACTAAAGCATTTCTTATTACTAACTGATCAAAATTGCTTCTGTTCCTAGTTGTTTCTTTTTTATATTTGAAAGACATTTTGGATGATTATCTGAAATAAAATAAAGTATTATTGCAGTAGAAACTACCCTGATTGCAAGAGAGATTAGTGGCTAAAGTCTCCTCCCGACGCCTGGCTAATGTCTCCCACCCCACGCCAAGCTGTCCGTTATTACATTTTCATAAAAAACTATGACACTTAAGTAAAAATTGTCTACCGTGAATGTTACTAGGATAATTACACTTACGATGTATATAAATTACGTCCTAGAATCTATTCACAGTAAATAACAGAATTCAAAAATCGGAAATTGAAAATTTTTACTTACCGGGTACGAAAATGTCTTATTACTTCTCACTCCTAAACCAAACTGCCGATTACAACGTTGGCACGTAAGCAAGATGGGGGTTGCATAAGGAATCTAAGATGTGTGGCAATGTCTCAAAATCTAGTACTACAAAGATTCTATAAGCAGTGGCTATTGTCTCCCACCTGCTAAACTCTCCCGGACTCCCCCTACTATTAAAATAGTTTTATTTCATGTAATAATTGCAAAAAGTGTTAACATAAAACCTTATTTAGCTGTTTTAAAAAGTATGTCATATTACAGTCTTAGGATTGCAATGAAAGCCGCAGTGCAGGCCGTCGACCCGTCGACCTTTCCAGGCGCCGCGAGGTCGCCATTCGAAAAAAAATGTTTACTGCCAATTGCAATTTTCCTCGCTAAAGCGGTAAATATGTATGTCTCGGTAAATAAGTGGCGAATAAACGATAATTTTATTATGATGAAATTTTTATTGTTTTAAATCTTTTGTTGTTGTTGTGTTGTTTAAAGAGTTTATATTTTTGTTCGTTTCATTTTTTTTTTGCGGTATGTGCTGTGAACTGTGCTAAGGCATATTTCGTTTGAGGTGCTATGTTGTAGGTAACATAGATAATTGTGTTTGCTCGCAAACGAAAAAAAACCGACTTCAATTACATTGACAAGTAATACAACGTAATAAGACGAAAAAATAGTCAAGTAAATACGCGCTATTAAAGATTACTCAAAAAGTTGTTCGATCTAATTTAAACAAGACTACAAGACAAGTGTTAGCTTTCGATTAAAGTAAGAATCATCGAAATCGGTACACCGAGTAAAAAGTTATGCGGTATAATATAACGTAGGTCGACGAAAAAGTAGTCACGTAAATACTAGTGTCCGACCGAAAGTCGGTTTCCGGCCGAAACCGAAACCGAAACCGAATGTTCGGCCGTGGCTACAGTTTCGGCCGAAACCGAAACCGAAACCGAAACTCACATGGTCAAGTATAAAATACTGAAATTTCGTGCATGTTACCCATTTTACACACATTTTTTTTATTGACATGAAATGGAAACACAGTATATTAATTTTGTTGTAATCATTTATTTAATACTAGCTGTGCCGCGCGGTTTCATACGCGTTAATTGAAGGAAAAAAATAGCCTTCCTCGTTAAATTGGCTATCCAAAACAAAAAGATTTTTTTAATTCCAACCAGTAGTTTCTGAAATTAGCGTGTTTAAACAAACAAATTTTTCAGCTTTATAATATTTTTGCTGCGATGTTTTTTAAAAACTGCTATATCTCATAGGTCCTAAATATCTTAGGACCTAAGATATTTATTGAAATCGAATGGTATTAAGGGTAATTTTGTTCTAAATTAAATACTTGTAATGAAAAAGGTATTTATTTGCATAAGGATATGTCATGTTTATAAAAACACCTTCGCAAATATTGCACTATTTTAGAACAAATTTCTTTAGCATAAAAAAGGTTATTGTGAGCCAACCTTAAAAGATAGACATATGCTGTCGCGGACTTTTTTTTTAGTACTTTTAAAGTGAAACAATTCTGTCATACATGATTTTTGCGAAAATTTAACGGTTTACGCAGTGCTCGCAGCGGAAGCTCTCAAAATGAAGAAAAAAACCTCCCGATTTTGAAATATTTTTCATTGGTGCGCCGCTCCTATTGGTCTTAACCTTACGATGTATAGCCTATAGCCTTTCTCGATAAATGAGCTATTCAACGCTGAAAGAATTTTTCAAATCGGACCAGTACTTCCTGAGATTAGCGCGTTCAAACAAACAAACAAAAAAACAAACAAACTCTTCAGCTTTATAATATTAAGTATAGATAATATAAGAAAAAAAAATTGCGTGCGTACAAAGTACACATGTCAGAAGTGAAACTTCTTTGGCAAACTAATTAAAAAAAAACTAATCGTTAACGCTGCAACTTACAATTATTTAAGTTTTTTTTTGTTTAAGTTTAACACGTCTACGACTAGATGGTGCCAGTAGTAGATTCAATCGCGCTAGCAAAATTCTTTAGTACATAATTATATGGCCACGATACATTTGTGTAATTATTGAACAATCCAATATATCAAGTTGAAGCATCTCTAGTACTGGTTTAATTTGTGCTCCTGGTTGTGTTGGACAAGGTTTTGCAATTCACACTAATTAAAAAAAAACGAATTAAAATACACAAAAAAACTAGTTGAAAAAAAAAGACAACGTTTCGAGGTGTTCCCAGGCGGTCACCCATCCAAGTACTGAACGTCATGACGCTGCCGCGTTACCTGTCGCTCAAATTTTACCCCTCATTTTTCCCCCCAATTTTTTTTTGCGCCTAAAGAAGTTTCACTTCAAAAATATTAATAATATTTTGATTATTTTTTCAAATTAAGTTCTCATAGCAAAATGCTTATCAGTTATCAATAATCAAATCACTAATTGTTACTGTTTCATTAAATACTAAGTATTGGTATTTTGAAATCTTATTAAATAATACTTTGGTTAGTATTTGTACTTAGAAGAATCATCAACCTCTTTTATGTACCTCTTATATAAAAATAATAATTACTAAAATTACTATTACACTCTTAGTTCCAGTCTCGACAAAGATAATCAAATCACACATTTACGCCCAGTTTCTCGAAGGCTGATCAACGCAAAAATTAACTAATCATCTGTCAAATCTGTCCGGGCTCCCTAGTACATTTTTTTTCACTTTTTTTTAATGTAACTAGGTTGGCAAACAAGCGTACGGCTCACCTGATGGTAAGACCGTAGCCTATATACGCCTGCAACACCAGAAGCATCTCAAGCGCGTTGCCGACCCTATCCCCAATCCCCCCCATGAGCTAAAAAATTTCCTCCATGAAAACTCTCGATTGTGGTAGCTAACAGAGGTAGCAGGGGATAGAGCAGCAGTGAGCGTAGGACCGACGACGACCAGGCGACTCATCGGGAGGTCATCAAAAATTGATTTTTTTTTCTGATTTTTTTTTTTATTTTAGTTAGTTAATATTTATATAATTTAATAGTAATATTGTCCTACAAATTGCGTGGTACGTTATCCCGGTTCTACGTTCACTGTTGCTCTATCCCCTGCTACCTCTGTTAGCTACCACAATCGAGAGTTTTCGTAGAGGAAATTTTTGTTCGTCTCATCAACATGAAGCTACTGCCGGAAAATTAGCTTGATAGTAATCAAGCAACAAAAATGTACTAGGGAGCCCGGACCATTTGACAGATGATTAGTTAATTTTTGCGTTGATCAGCCTTCGGGAAACTGGGCGTTAGAATTAATAAAGATAGGTACCTAGATCACAATTATTAGAACAGTCATACTTACATTTAGAATTAAGTAACTCACTACTAAGCAACAGTAAACATTTGAATTGAAAACAGTTAGGCGAGCGTGCACGACAACTTCCGAAATCAGTTTCGGTTTCGGCAAAAGTTTCGGCCAATTTTGGCCGAAACCGAAACTTTCGCCGAAACTTGATTTTTGGCCGAAACTCGGCCGAAACCGAAACCGAAACCGAAACTTCGGTCGGACACTAGTAAATACGCATTGTTAGATATAACTCTAAAAGTACTTGTCAGATCTCAATTAAATTAAAATGGGACCACATGACACGCAACACCTTTCAATTAAAACAAAATTGATCGAAATCGGTCCACCCAGTCAAAAGTTCTGAGCTAACATACATAAAAAAAAACATACGTGTCGAATTGAGAACCTCTTCCTTTTTTGGAAGTCGGTTAAAAAAGGGAAAAGAACTTACTGTTGTTTTTTTTAAAATGAAAAATATTTGATAAGAGTATGTAGTGTTTTAACGGTTAAAGTAGGTATATGTTCAAGAGTATAATAATGCATATATGTTTGAGAAGAAAACTAAATATTGGTGGGTTAATAAATTAATTCTTTTTTTTGTACAACATACACATTCGACCATTTTATCCTTAAATATGCTCTTTAATGCATGTGTAAATATGTATATCAAGTGTCTGAACAATAGTGTAATGCCTGTGTTGTATAAAAATGTAGATATGTACATATATCAAACGCCTCTTGCCTGAGCAATAGTTTTGAAGTAAAACTTCTTTACGCACGCTTGACTCGGAGAATATAAGCTGGTGATGGTGAATGCGTGACGGTGGCCAGAGCTCTTGATGAGGGTAGGGTAGCAACGCGCTTGCGATGCTTTTGGTATTGCAGGCGTTTATACTCTACGGTATAAACTTACCATCAGGTGGACCGTACCTTGTTTAAACTCTAGACTCTAGGTCTCGTGAACAAGACATTCGCAGTTAATGTCGAAATATCGAGCTCCGCGAAGAAAAATGAATAAACATGGTACCTAAATATCCCGTTTTCGAATAATTTTCGTAATAGAAGTAACCGTGTTAATCTAAAATCTTGTATGGTTTATAAAAGTTAAGTATTAAAATATCACATCAGCAGAATATAACATGTGTATTACAAAAATCAGATTATTTGCCCGCATTGGTTGGAAGGCGGCCAGATCGGGAAGTAGGGTATAAGTAATTTCGCAGACATTTTCAAGTCTTGTACGGCACCTAAGTGGCTACGTAGAAAGCTGTAGAGCAATACTGCTAATTTAAGAAGCTAGCTTTTTATAACGTTTCTGAGAATCTTTTTGCCATTTTTATATGTGCTTGGGTAAATGATTCGTTTTTAATGAGGTCAATTTTCTCGTAGGTAAAGTTTTTTTTTTTTTTTTTTTTTTTTACTAGGTTGGCAAACAAGCGTACGGCTCACCTGATGGTAAGACCGTAGCCTATAGACGCCTGCAACACCAGAAGCATCGCAAGCGCGTTGCCGACCCTATCCCCAATCCCCCCCCAGGAGCTCTGGTCACCTTACTCACCAACAGGAGCACAATACTGCTTGAAAACAGTATTATTTAGCTGTGGTCTTCTGTAAGGTCGAGGTACTACCCCAGTCGGGCTGCTCCATATTTTGAGCAGGATATTTCCTGCTGTGCCCTACCTCAGTGACTTCTCTCAGTGAGTTGCTTCATGAAGGGATGAATGCAGCTTTTGTACTCCTGTAATTAAACATAAAAAATCTATACTAATATTATAAAGCTGAAAAGTTTGTTTGTTTGTTTGAATGCGCTAATCTCAGGAACTACTGGTCCGATTTGAATAATTATTTTAGTGTTAGAAAGCACATTTCTCGAGGAAGGCTATAGGCTATATATCATTACGCTAAGACCAATAGGAGCGGAGCACCAGTGAAAATGTTTCAAAATCGAGGTTTTTTTCCTATTGAGAGCTTCCGCTGCGTGAGATGCGTAAACAGTTTAAGTGCGGGTTAAAGTAAGCGTTAGCCCAAAGTAAATATTCCCCGCGGACGAAGTCGCGAGCAGAAGCTAGTATTTTATATAACTAGCCGTCAAAAAACTTTTATATAGCTACTAGCTTCTGCGCGCGACTTCGTCGGCGTGGACTCCGCTCCTATTGGTCTTAGCGTGATGATATATAGCCTATAGCCTTCCTCGATAAATGGGCTATCTAACACTGAAAGAATTTTTCAAATCGGACCAGTAGATCCTGAGATTAGCGCGTTCAAACAAACAAACAAACAAACAAACAATCAAACAAACAAACAATCAAACAAACAAACTCTTCAGCTTTATTATATTAGTATAGATGTAACGAAATAACAAAAACCAAAGTTTAAAATGGTATGAACGTAAGACATCTAAAGCATATTTTTATTTACGTCTTTATGATTGTCCTATAGGATTACGTAAAATCTGGTACGAGAAATCGGATACAAGTTTTACAATTGTACTTCAAAAGGTAATTAAAATAGAGTGTAGGTATTATATCTACCAGCCCGCATTGGAGTAGCGTGGCAGATTAAATTCTGACCCTTCTCCTACATGGAGAAAGGGGCCTATGCCCAACAGTGGGACGTTACAGGCTGAGTCAACGTATGTCAGATATTCACCAGGCGTTCCGTTTATTATTAGATAAGTCTACTAAGTCTACTTGTCGTCGATGTAGGACTTACAATATTTATTTTTTGTTGATTTATTGTATCTTTTTGGTCGACCCTACTTATTATTCAGGTCCGGATCTGACGCTTTAGTGATTTCTAGAGAAGGCGATTACTATGTGACCTTCGCCGCGCTAGGGGGTAAGTTCGTAATCCTTGGTACAATATATACATCGATAATCTTAATTCGACAGGCTGAATCACTGCGGTTTGATGGAGTAATCTTCCTAAAATAAAGATAACTATCACTGGACTGGCACTTTTGGGTGCCCTACAATGGGGAAACCCATAAGAAGAAATGAATCTAAAGACATCGGCTGCTAGTTGTTAACGAATTTTTGACAGTCGGCGTGATTGAAAATAATGCTACCATTGCACCCGATTTGAGAAACAATTTAGTGCAAATATATACCACTTGATAGAATTGCCTTGCTGTAGCAGAGCCTTACTGTAACTTGCTTAGGTTAGTTAGTTTACTTTTGGTTCAACTGTTGTAGTTCCCTCCGACCCGCTGGACCGTGACACGTGACATCGCAGGTGGGGGCTGGATGAGGACTGCGGAGAATCGGGAACTTTGGCGCGAACTTGGGGAGGCCTATGTTGAGCAGTGGATTGAGATTTGAGCGGGTAGTAATGTTCTTAATTGTTGTTTTATTATTTTTTCTGCAGACCTTATTAATTATTTCATAATGTAAATGTTTCTTAATGTCAAATATGTCCAGAGTTGTTAGTGACTGCAACCATATGTTACATGCGAAGATAATGAGCCACCACCAGCACTAAAGCCATCTATTGCGACTACTACGCTAATTTATATCGAAAATCCACGACTTTTTTGAATTTCAATCAAAAACAAAATCAAGAAATTCTTTGCTCAAGTTGGCTTTGAAATTATTTTGACCATCACATCACAAGGCTCTTTGAAATGTAGATTATGTTGAACATAACTAGCAAAAAATCCAACATTTGTTATTTTAAAAATCGCCATGACATTGTTGAAACATTACAAAGTCTGTCATATGTCCTGTGTGAAAGTCAAACTTATTAAACCCACGTCTCTGTCGTTTGTCCGGAGTATTTGAAAAGACAACGCAAATTTATCTCTAAATTAGAATTTACGAATAAAAGTGGACGAATTTGGTTTCGATTTTAATAATATTGTAAATTTTTATTAGTGGAGTAAATTGTAATTCAATAATCCCCGAAATCGGAATAAATCACCATGGGAGCCGTTGATTTCTCTCTCTCTTCAGCCTGTAATATCCCACTGCTGGGCATAGGCCTCTTTCCCCATGTAGGAGGATCAGAGCTTAAGCCACCACGCTTTTTTTTATGTAACTAGGTTGGCAAACAAGCGTACGGCTCACCTGATGGTAAGACCGTAGCCTATAGACGCCTGCAACACCAGAAGAAACGCAAGCGCGTTGCCGACCCTATCCCCAATCCCCCCAGGAGCTCTGGTCACCTTACTCACCAACAGGAACACAATACTGCTTGAAAACAGTAGGTATTATTTAGCTGTGATCTTCTGTAAGGTCGAGGTACTACCCCAGTCGGGCTGCTCCATACTTTGAACAGGAAATTTCCTGTTCAAATTCAATTCAAATTCAAAACGCTGTTCAAATGCGGGTTTATTGATGAATTATTTGTTTACTAAATCAGAACAGTCGAGAACAACGAAAATTTGAAAACATTTACGATAATAAATCAATAAAAAAGATTCTAAATCCTTACAGAGGAAACAAAAACAATCTGTCTTGATATCTGAGTCGTAAATCTGTATTAATAGTGAAAAGCAATTTTTGTACATTGAACACGTTAATCTCTGGATTTACGGAGCTGGTCTGATTTATTTATTTTGCTGTAAAAATCTTTTTATCGAGAGAGGATTATGGCTATATTACAAACGGTGCGACTACCAGAATTGGAATCGTTTATCAATTAATTTTATAAAAAACTAGCTGACCCGGCGAACTTCGTACCGCCTAACAGTCGAGTCATTAATTTTTTATTTTTTTTTAATACTTATCCTTCCCGGAACCCCTCCGCTAACACTTAAACTTTATGGTTTGGTATTAAAGTTCAAATTGACTTTTAAGTATTATTACGAATCTTTTGTATGGGAATATAGAAAATTGTTGTTTTTAGACTTTTTCAGGCAATTTTTTACATATTTCTCTCCGTAAGAACCATCCTCGTACTTCAAGGAATATTATAAAAAAAGAATTAGCGAAATCCGTTCAGCCGCTTTCGAGATTTGCGCTTAGCAACACATTCAGCGATTCATTTTTATATACATAATTACATACTAGCTGGCCTGACGAACTTCGTACCGCCTTATATATTTTTTGTATATATTAATTATATATATCGAAATAAAATATAGCCTATCTCTCAAGTTGAATCGAACTGCACATGGTGTGCGAAGTTAATTATAATCGGTTAAGTGGTTTAGGAGTCCATTGAGGACAAACATTGTGACACGAGATTTATATATATATATAGATGGATTGCTGGTAGACGCGCGTGAGACAATACTTTGTATGCAATTTAAAAATGTTCCTGTAGAATTAATTCAGAATTTTAAATTTTAATTGTATAATTATTTGTTTTTCGCATTGAGCCTGTAACATCCCACTGTTGAGTATAGGCCTCTTTGTCCATGAAGATTGAGAGAAGGATTGAAGCTTAATCCACCACGCTGCTCCACTGCGGGTTGGCGGATATGTTCCTATACTATGTGTAACGATCGCTATAAGGTATTTATAATAACAGCCGGGACCGACGGCTTAACGTGCTCTCCAAGGCACGGTGGGAAGACCCACAAGGACAGATATTCAAAGCAGAAACAAATATTTGTACAAATAATACAAATATCCACCCTAAGCGGGAATCAAACACGCAAATCGTCGGTTTTTTAGGCGACTACTCGCACCACTATACCAGGTTGTTATCTATAATTATTGGTATTAGTTAAATGTATTTGTTTAGGAACAATTTGTTTTAATAATTCGGGGTAATGATTCTACGTAGTATAATAAAGTCAAATTTATTCAGTACTAGCGACCCGCCCCGGCTTCGCACGGTTGCAAAAAATATGAGTATTCCTCTACTATAATATTATGCATGTATTATACATATAGACCTTCCTCTGGAATCATTCTATTTACTAAAGAAAACCGCATCAGAATTTGTTGCGTAGTAAAGATCTAAGCATACAGACAGCGGGATCGACATTGTTTTATACTATGTAAGGATTAAGTATATCTATATTTGAGAAGACCTATATGATTATTCAATATTTACTAAACTGTATACAATACAATCCAGAAATAAGATATAGCAGTATTTAAAACGCAGGTCGCAGATATGTACATACAGTTTTTGATTATTTTAACCTGAAAAATCTCACTGCTCCGTTCTCTTCCTCTCTAGGTCTCTTTCTTCGTGTAAGAGAAGATTCGAATCTTAACTCACTACACTGCTTTACTAAGAGTAGGCAGATACATACATACATACTGTATTATGGAAATAATTTCTGGAGAACAGTTGCCATAGTTGCATGCGAGTAAAACCACAAAATGTCAAATGTACTCACAAAACTAATAATATCATACGGCCGCGTGGTTAGGTTTTAATGTAATTTAACGAATCCATTAATATACCATTAATCTTTCCGCTTTCAATATGCTTTTTAGTCTACCAAAAAACCTTTCAATTTTGCCCCTTCGTTAAGTCAATATAAATTACCGTTTCCACGCTCAAAAGAGTTTTCACATCGGGCGACACGACAACGATACGTCGTCACCAATCTGGTTGTAGAAGTTAAAATTCATGCACATCACTTTAACTAACATAGTTGTAAGTTACTTATACTACTAACAAGTGAACTGTAATGTCTTAAGTAAATAAAATTATTATTATTATTATTTAAGAAAATCGACTTCAAGTAAAGAAGGAAGTTTTCAATTCGGCTATAATTTATTATGTGTGTTGCGTTTCTGATAATTATTTTTGAAATAAAACTCCTTTACGCACGCTTGACTTGGAAAGCAAGCAGGTGAATGCGTCACGAGAGCGTTATGAAAAGTGTGATCGGGCAAATGAAAATTGAGAGGGAGATATAAGTTAGTGAAGATAGAAAGAGAGAGAGAGAGAGAGTTACGTTTCGTAAATTACTGTAGGGGCAAGAGAAAGAGGTGTGAGCACACATTTTCTTTCTCTCTTTCCTCATAGCCAATTACGTTTCGTACATCTAAGACACAGTGCAGGCCTATTGCTAAACAAGTTTTGCTTCAGCCGTGTGGTCTAAAGCAGTGTTCCGCAAAGGGTGTACCGCGGCACACTGGTGTGCCGTGGTCGTTTATTGGTGTGCCTCGGAAAAATAGAGTTTACGTTTATTGATTAATCATAAATATTGTTTCGGTGATTAATAAATAAATGTTGGTTAATGTTACTTAAAAAATGATTTTTCATATGTGGTGTACCTCCAAAATATTTTCCTATTCCTAGGTGTACCATGAACACAAAAAGTTTGCGGAACACTGGTCTAAAGCACACTTGTTTTTATTTTCGAAAGCTGGTGCCTAGTTTTGTGTATTTGATGTTTAGTTGTCGATTTACATTGAAATCGTTTATTTTTGTTTGAGAGCAAACAATTATCGTAGTGTAAACTACTGCATTAGCGATCTTTGAGCGATAGAGCAGTCATCGTCTTTATTAGTTAACTAGATGACCCAACAAAATACAAATATTAAAACTGCTTTTTAAGATCTCCTTTGTGGCTGGACTTGTTGATATTAAAACCCTTCACCATAATATTGTACATACTCTATGTATTAATCTATACTAATCGTATCGTAACGAAAGTAACCGACATAGCCCACAGAATTAGCAAGTTGAAGTGGCAGTGGGCTGGTCATCTGTGTTGCAGGACCGATAGCCGTTGGAGCAGACGTGTCCTGGAGTGGAGACCGCGTCTTGGCAAACGCAGTGTGGGACATCCTCCGACCCGTTGGATCGATGATCTTCGTAAGATTGCCGGTGTAGGCTGGATGAGGATTGCGGAAAACCGGGATGTCTGGCGCGAACTTCGGGAGGCCTATGTCCAACAGTGGACTGCAATAGGCTAAACTGATACTGATTGTGAATCGTATCGTGTGATTGTCGTGTCGGAAAGTCAAAACACGCTTTAATGTCACATTGAATATTCATCGTTTTTGCAAAAGCGTGTCCCAAATATTTATCTTCCAGCAATAATTGCTTTATTCAGCGTTTGTTTAGCACTGGTTCCAGGATACTGCGGTGTGGCTGGCGAGCTGCCAAGACTTGACATTACAGATTGGCACGATACACGTTCGATAACATGTTCTGAAATAAAAAGGAGCTGTCGATGTTACTGAAAAGTTGCTTCATTTTGATCTGACTTTAAAAAAACCTTTATATGTGTTTTCATTTTATCTGTATGTAGCGCCGTTTGTAATCGTAAATAGATTCTTTTATGAATGGGTCATATCTCCAATGTGGTCTTTTAGCTAGCTTCAGCCTGTAATATCCCACATCCCACTGCTGGGCACAGACTTCTTTCCCCATGTAGAAGAAGGATCAGAGCCTAATCCACCACGCTGCTACAATGCGGGTTGGCGGATATATTCCCTACTATGAGTAACCATCGCTATAAGGTGTACATGATAACAACCGGGACCAACGGCTTAACGTGCTCTCCGAGGCTCGGTGGGGAGACCCACAAGGGCTGCACAAACACCCAGACCACGGCAAACATTTGTATGGCGAATACAAATGTTTGTCATGTGCGGGGATCGAACTCGCAACCGCCAGCGCAACAGCCACAAACCATTAACCAGTGCTGCGGGCGTTGCGCCAACGCGTGTCCTTTGTGGTAGTAAAAAACAGATAATCTAAGAAACCACGTGATTTTTTTTTGCTTTCTTAAAATATGACCATTAGTTTTACGTTTTTTCCCTCTAAAACTTAGAGCCTACTATAGTACTATTATATTAAGTTTTAATGCATATAGTCATTATACCTAAAAAGCCGAAGTGGTGAGCGTTGCTTTTCTAGAATAAACCAGAATGGAGGAATGCCTCACAATTTCCAAAACATTCAATGCTACTCAGAGTACAATGAAAAAGTCTTCATCTGTGTACTAAGAGTACGTATTACTTTCTGTAGAAACCTTTTAAAGTCCGTCGAGGCGTTACGAACCTGTCCAATGAGAAAATTGTAGGAATCGAAGCGCCTAACTGCTACCCACCAATCCTGAATGTAAGATCTTTTCGATTATTTACTTATATTCATATTAAATTTACAGCAACGAATTAAACGTTTTACGTGTCGAATTAATTGAGTTGCTATATTTTTTATTCTTTATTTTACCTTACTTTTGGAGTTTACTCCTTTCGAATCGGTTTTCATATAAGGCCCCCGGTATGAAAAAAATATGAGGAGTAAAATCTATTGAACGAATGACCTCGTTACGTTTCTCGTAACGCCATCTATCGCGTAAAGTCTAAAGGCGTAACGACGTTTTCTAATAACTCCATTCGCTATAGAGTTTCGATAGATGGCGTTATTTGATTCGTTTATTTACCATTTGTTCAATAATCTTTTTCTTAGACTAGTAAGCCTTTTTTGTGCCTCACAAGTTTGTACGATTGTCCATCATTTTTTGTGCTACAAGTTTGAAATATGACTTAGACTAGGGTTGCCAACCTCAAATTTAAAAAACCAGGATTTGAAGTTGGAAAAACCAGCACAATTCAGTTTAAAAACAGGACGCATTTAATTAAAATAATCACATTTTTTAATAAAAGTATTTGGATGAAATACGAGTTGAAAACTAGTTATCTATACTAATATATAAAGCTGAAGAGTTTGTTTGTTTGGTTGTTTGTTTGTTTGTTTGTTTGTTTGTATGTTTGTTTGTTTGTTTGTTTGAACGCGGTAATCTCTGGAACTACTGGGCCGATTTGAAAAATTCTTTCAGTGTTAGATAGCCCATTTATCGAGGAAGGCTATAGGCTATGTATCATCACGCTAAGACCAATAGGAGCGGAGTCAACGCCGACGAAGTCGCGCGCAGAAGCTAGTTAAAATATAAAGCAAACACTAGTTTGTAACAAATTTCTTAAACTTAGGTTAGAAGTATCATTCTAATATTATAAACTTATTAATTTTTACTATATTATTCAATCCCATTAATTTCCTTCAGTATTTGTGGTTGAGTAAGCAAATAATTATAAAATTGGTCACACTTCATACGTCGCATCAACGCATTTACTTGCGAGCCGTAAGGCTGCTCGTAGCGTAAAAATTTGAGAAGAGGCGGGCGAATTTTAAAATTTAAAAACCCAGGACGCTGCTTAAAAACTATTCAGGACGTCCCAGGACACTACAAAAACTAGTACATGTCCTGGGAAAACAGGACGGTTGGCAACCCTAACTTAGACGAAGTTTAAAGTAAAAGCCGATAGGAACGGTTTTTGTGACAGGACCGCATTATTGTGGTCTATAAGCCCTTAATTTTTTGTGCTACAAGAAAATTGAAATTTGAGAGGGAGATAGTTAATAATAATTAGTAAACGTTCGCTAAGAATGGATTATGTGACAAGACTGGCTTATCATGGTCTAAGGACTCGAACAAGTTTGTATGAAGATCTTTCATTTTTCGTGCCACTAATGCTACAAATTTATTGTAATAGACATCTAATAAAAAGAGATTTGGTACTTAAGAGATTTTCATAAGGGCATCAAATAAGGGTTGAAAGTGTATTTGTCATACAATCCGTCCGCTTGTCATTTTTAAAAAATAGAAGTTAAAACTTAATTTTTTGCATTATTGATTAAAATTACTAAATATAAATTTCAGCAGGAAAATAATAGGGATTGAAAGTTTAAATGAGAAATTCGACATTTTGAAGCTGAAAACATCAAATTGTAGTTCAATTGTAGACTGGTAACTTCAAAGGAAAAAAATACCTTACATAATATTATGAAAATCATATTTTATTAAAATTCTCAATTACATATACTTTTAGGATAAATAAATTCCACATTATCTTTCATGTATTTTATATTTTTATTTTCAAATCAGGTCTTAGATTTACTAAAAACCAGCCAGCCATTCTAACATCCTTGCCCGCGGCAACTCACGACGAGCGTCCTGAAATTGTTATATTACTCGTACTTATACGAGTACGTACTGGAGTGCACATCCCGCGGACAGATGAGATTTCTATTGAATTTTGATGTATACCGGCACATTTACAATTTAATTTACGATTTAACATCGATGCCCGCGGAGAACAAAATCGTAATAGAGAAAAGTAGATACTCGTTGTTCCGTATAGGAGCAAGGATAATTGAAAGTTCGTCTTCTTTAAATATACATATGTATTTTGAGAACTGAAGCTAGTACTAGTTAACACTTTAGACTTTACAATTTTTATATTAGAATAATTTGGAAAACATTTTTGTTTTTAAACTTAATAAGTTACATGATCACTTTTGAAAGAAGTTAAGTTTATGAAAAACTATTAATTAGGTTTTTTCTTGGTTGAGATAATGCAAAGGAACCAGAAAGTATGTTGCTTAAGCTTGCTTCGACCCATCTTCGTGGCGTAGTGACGCTTCCCTTCCAGTACGCTAGCCGTTGTATGTGGACGCCGGCCATTGGCTGGAAAATGTGGGGTGACCCTCGACGCGTCCCATGACTGGCTAGAAATAATGGCGTGATGCCTGGCGCGTCTCATTGGCAAATGTAATATAGATAATAAAGTTTTTAATTATCCGTTCGGAAACGGAGCGGAGCGAACATCTTCCCGGGCCTTGAAAGCTCCTGCAAAGCTTTCAAGTTCATCCGTCGACGGGCAGCAAGCAGAGGCGGTTGAGAGCTCGACGAACGGTTCCACCGGCGGTCTTCACGTCTGCAACGCGCGTTATCCCATCAGGACCAGGGAACAGCTTGGTGACTCTTCCTAGGCGCCAGCAAAGCGGAGGAGACTCATCCTTTATTAGCACCAAGTCGTCCATGCGCAAGTCTCGACCTTTGACGCGCCATTTTGTGCGTTGCTGCAGCTCGGATATGTATTCGCGCGACCATCTCGTCCAGAAGTGTTGACGCATTTGCTCGACGCGCTGGAATCTGTTGCGGAGCGAAGCTCTGTCGTCGCCATAGTTCGTAGTCGGTAATGAAGTAAGTGGCCTGAAAATCAAAAAGTGACCCGGTGTAAGAGGTTGGAAATCGTCGACTGAGGGACTGAGGGGACATAAGGGTCGGCTATTGAGGATAGCTTCGACTTGTGTAAAGAGAGAAGACAGTTCCTCGAATGTCAGATGAGTCTGACCTAAAATACGTCGAATGTGAAATTTTGCCGACTTAATTCCGGCCTCAGCGAGGCCATTGAAGTGAGGAGCGTACGCGGGAGAGAATTTAAATTGAATGTTTCGTTGAGCTGCAAAGTCACAAATAGGGTCATTGTTGGTTTTAAAGAAATCATTTATTTCTCTGGCTGCAGCTACATAATTTCTTCCATTGTCACAGAAAATGACCTTGGGCTTGCCTCTGCGAGCAATGAAACGAGTAAGAGTTAAAATGAAGGCATCCTTGCTCAACTCACTCACGGCCTCTAGGTGAACACACTTAAATCGGAAACAGATGAAAAGGCCTAAATAACACTTTGTTATCTTGCAGCCACGGCCTTTACGGTCCGTGATCAAAAAGGGTCCAGCAAAATCAGTCGCAGTAGTCATGAATGGATAATCTGGTTCTACGCGGTCTGGGGGTAATTCACTCATAATATTGACCATACCACTGCCATCAAATCGCCGGCACTTATGGCAATATTTATACACATCTCGTGCAAGCTTACGACCGCCTATTGGCCAGTACTGATCACGAATACTGGTAAGTAGCAATTGGGGCGGAGCGTGCAACAAGCGTACATGCTCGTGCTGAAATATTAGTCTCGTTAAATGATTATTGCCTTTCAATAAAATAGGGTGCCGTTTATCATAGGGATGATTTGAGGTACTGATCCTACCACCGACGCGAAGCAAATTGTTGTCATCAATAAAAACATTTAGCTGATTTAAATTAGATTTGCAGGGTAACGGTTTTTTATTTTGTAAATATTCTATTTCTGTAGGGAATGATTCTAGTTGAGCGACTTTGATGAGGTAATTCAGAGCATTTTGCAGTTCGTCCGCTGATAGTGTGCCTGAATGTTTGTTTTGTGGAACCCTGAATGACGGGACCTACCATTTGTAGGTCATTTACGGATACCCCTGAGGTACTAGGCGCTGACGCGTCGAAAACGACACGGAGCTTCGTCGACTCACTCTTAGTCCTGATGACAGGATGGTGAGGTAAGAAGCAAGCTATTTCGGGTCTATGGTCTGGCGCTTCCGATAGATGGCCGAGTTTAGCGTATTCGTGAATAAAATTTGCATACGCCCTTTTAGGCTCGGGTTGTTTGCGGAAACGGGCTTCCAAACTCGCAAACCTTTTCTTTGTTAAGGAATACGAGTCGCCTAAGTTGTTCTTTTCTTCACGCAGAGGAAGCCCAACGCAGAAGTGACCATTTTCCAGCTTGTTGGTAGTTGTGAGAAAGTGCTGCTCACAACGCTTTTCTTTTTTGGTGAAGGGGTGAGGTTGTGGAACATTTTTTAGCTCCCAGAATCTCTGTAGTTCTTCACCGGTATTAGGCGAGGTACTTACCTCATTCATAGCAAAATTACAACGTGTAACTTTGTTTCTTTGTTTATTTTTAATTTTTGGTAAAGTAGGCAAAGGACCTGTAATGAGCCATCCTAATTTAGAGCTCCTAAGAATAGGCTTATTAGTGCCTAATGAGTGCTGAGAGGAACCTATTAGGTCCCAAAATAGGTCAGCACCAATGAGCATATCAATAGAGGATGATTCAAAAAATCTAGGATCCGCTAGTTGAAATTGAGAAAAATTGAACTGACTGACATCAAGTGAGACCTTGGGTAATTTATCCGCTATTTTAGGAATAACTAGACACGCTATACTAACATTGAACGGGTCAGTCAATGACTGAACATGAAGCACGCAACGTTTCGCTTGAATGGCCAATGGGGTGTCCGACAGTCCGAGCACGTTGACATTAGTAGGCTGAGGAATCAAATTTAGTTCACCTTGTACTCTTTCGGTGATAAACGAAGACTGACTCCCGCTGTCAAGAAGAGCTCTCACTGTTAGAACTTGATTAGTATCGGGGTTCATTAGCCGCACCTGAGCAGTGCATAATAGAACCTCAGAACTAGTACCATTTGTATTGGTCATTGCTGCTAAGTTTTGGGTATGAGATTGCGTAGGGCCAGTACGAGGAGCTTCGGTCGGGTCCGAGGGATGCAATAATGTATTGTGCCTTTGCTTACAGTAACGACAAGAACCCGGCAACCTGCACCTCTGTACCATATGACCAGACCTAAGGCAGTTCTCACACAAATTTAATTTAGATACTATGGTACCCCTCTCCTCGTTACCTTTATTCCTAAACGAGGTGCATTCATAAAGACGGTGGGCACCTTTACACAACAAACATTCAATAGGCTTATAGGCTGACGGTGCATTATGCTTAGTAGTAAGGGCAAAGGATTTAGTCTGAGATTTAGGTTGAGAAGGCGGGGGCAATAATTTAGGTTTATCTTGTCGTTGTCTACCAACGGTCTCTAAAACGTTTGCACGGCTCTTCAAGAATTCAAAAAAATGATCTAAGGTAGGAATTTCCGGCAACGTGGTTCTAGCCTCCTCCCATTTATAATAAGTAGTACTGTCTAATTTTGCTGTCACCATATATATAACAAGTACGTCCCACTGCTCGACAGGCAACCCCAAGGTACGGAGAGCCCGCAAGTTTTTATTAACATGATCAACAATAAAACGAAGTGACTTTTCGGTCTCTCGCACGGTCTCGATGCTGAACAACGCCCTTAGGTGATTATTAATTAATTGTCTTTTATTGTCATAGCGTTTACACAGGAGTTGCCAAGCCTCGGAGTAGTTTGCATCGGTTACCTCTAAATTACAAAGGACGCGAGCAGCTTCCCCTTCTAAGTAAGAGAGAAGATAATGGAACTTGTGAATATTTTTGATGTTATTATTTTCATGTACCAAAGAGATAAACGTTTCTTTAAATTCGAGCCATTTAAAATATGTGCCATCAAAGGTTGGTATTTTTATAACCGGCAATTTAAAACCCAGTACGTTATCATTATGATTACATTGAGCGTTCTGATTAGCTTTACATGATGAGAATGTTTCTTTAGCGGCCGAATTAGTATCTACTAAGTTTTGAGCTAACGAAATATAACTGTCAAATTCCTGCTCAAAAGAATCGCGGATATCTAATTCCTCAGTTTGACTACATCCCTCACAAATTTCTAATTGACCCTGCACCGCATCGAACTCATTCAATAGTGTCTGTATTCTTGACAACTTCAACGATAATTTATTAACATCCAAAACTGTAACATTTTCTAACTCAGAGAAATCATCTAGATAAGTTTTAAATTTTGTTAAACGACCCTTAATATTACTACGCTTAGCTTTTAATAGTTTAATATCAGCCATATCGAAAAATTATCAAGAAACAAACAAGTAAATAAGTTAAAGAAATAAAATAAATAGGTACGATACGCTCCTCGCTTCAACAGCTGACTGGATCGCCGCTTGCACCCGGACCGGAACGCGACTGCACTCTGCCTTGTCAGCTGACTCGAGCGCAGACAATAGGTAGTTGCTCGGGGCAGCGAGATTCCCCGTGCACTTCTGTAAATGCACCAAAGCACACGCTAAATCACAGATTGAATAACAAGTAGATATATAAAGACCTTTAGTTAGACTTTCTTTATAATTTAGATTATATTTCTTTAACTAGATTGTACTATTAAAATCTTTTTTGTTTTTAAAGCCTATAAAATAAAATAACTACTACAAATAGCCAAACGACAAAAATGTACTGTATTTAAATTATTATTATTTTTTTTTTTTTTTTTTTTTTTTTTTTTAACTATGAATAATAAATCAGCTGCGAGAACAAATAGTGATCTATTTAGGTTAATGTATTTAAGAATAATAAGCTAGATATTTGTTTTTTAAACAATTTACGTACACGTTTAATTACTTGTTGTTTTAATTACTATTAATGGCAATATGAAGTTGATTATATTAATTTAATTATGAACTTGATTATGTTTAACCTCTAATGCAATTGTTTAATGGAATGTTTAATTTCTAACTAATATCAAGAACACATTTGACATTCGAGAACTGAAATCAAATCCACACAAGACAAAGAGGATTTACTAGGAAATATAGGAACGGGCTCACTTGATGAAGGCCAAGCTATAGGTATTTGGGTTTTGCTGACTGCGTCGCTGGTTCTGCGCCGCCGCGTCGTTGGCGCTCCGGAGTGCGGTGGACTGGCTGCACGCTGTAGGCACTTAGGCGCAGCGGATTGCCTTGGTGTTCGCCCAGGAATCTAGGCGCTGCGTAGATGATGCGTGGCGTGTCCCCTTGTAGCCTCTCAGAGCGATGATAGTTCGTGATGCAGACTTCTGAAAATCTGATCCGATTAGTTTGCTGCAGGTCCTGTCACGGTCGCCACTTTGTTCCGTATAGGAGCAAGGATAATTGAAAGTTCGTCTTCTTTAAATATACATATGTATTTTGAGAACTGAAGCTAGTACTAGTTAACACTTTAGACTTTACAATTTTTATATTAGAATAATTTGGAAAACATTTTTGTTTTTAAACTTAATAAGTTACATGATCACTTTTGAAAGAAGTTAAGTTTATGAAAAACTATTAATTAGGTTTTTTCTTGGTTGAGATAATGCAAAGGAACCAGAAAGTATGTTGCTTAAGCTTGCTTCGACCCATCTTCGTGGCGTAGTGACGCTTCCCTTCCAGTACGCTAGCCGTTGTATGTGGACGCCGGCCATTGGCTGGAAAATGTGGGGTGACCCTCGACGCGTCCCATGACTGGCTAGAAATAATGGCGTGATGCCTGGCGCGTCTCATTGGCAAATGTAATATAGATAATAAAGTTTTTAATTATCCGTTCGGAAACGGAGCGGAGCGAACACTCGTAAATACAGGACGAGCAATAAACAGTTTTTCTGTTATAATATTGTATTATACATCATTATTTTCATCACTTTTTACGTAATATGTAGGTATATAAAAAAATCAAGCGAGCGAAGACGCGGGTTAAAGTTAGTAAGTTTATAATAAAACTTTAACGTGTACCATTTATCACGGACGTTAATTTTAGTAATATGTTGACGATTTCTTTTGTACAACATTATTTTTTTTCATTAAAACTATTATACCGAAGAATTATACGAAAAAGAAAAATTACATTTATTGTTTTCCCTATTTCTTTTAAAATCGGAAATGATTGATATACGACGTACAACGAAGGCTTGATCTGTACGCTAGTACAAAAAAAAAAGATAAAATATGGTACCGCAGAGTTACATCAAATGGTATTATATCGACATTTCAAACCAGAAAATTCAGCAATGCGGCTTAGCTATCAAATTCAAAGACGATACAAAATTGTTTCGGGTTTCCTTATTTCCTAGTACATTTACATTTGAAAATCAACTTAGTATGTATATGTAAGTATATATATATAAGTAAAAATCGTATACGAATTTGTATCAAAGGGCTGTATCGTGAAATTGGTACGAGCCTGCTTTGAATATAAAGTATATTGTTAACAATGGAACGGGGAAAGCTATAAAATGATGTCATACTTTGGGAGACTTGTAATAAGCCTCAAGTTTCTTACATTTGCTAGGATAGTAATATTACGAATATAATGGATCGTTTCACTTGCAATTATTTGTATTTAATTGAATACGCTACGTATATTTATTACCGCTTTGGTGCAGTGGCGCGTGTAGTCGTCTAAAACACCGACGGTTTTCGGGTTCGCTTCCTGTTTGGGATGGATATTTGTATTTATATAAATATTTCTTTGTTTCTGTTAGTTTGGACGTCTGTCCTTGTGAGTCTTCCCACCGTGCCTCGGAGAGAGCATTCGGTCCCAGTTGTTATCATAAATACCTGATAGCGATAGTTACTCATAGAAACATATCCGCTAACCCACAGAGGAGCAGCGTGGTGCATTATTGTGTTTCTTCTCAACAAAAAAAAAAAAAAAAACCGACTGCAAAATACATCACAAGTATAACACAAACCATTAGGTGACAACGCGATAAACACAGCTTTCGAAAAAATAAGAACAACTAAAATCGGTACATCAATGCTTGTGTTATAGGTAACAGCCGACTGGTACAGCTATATATTTTTTTTCGATAAACATACATATAAATAATACATTTATAAAAATAAATATATATGTATATTACACCTAGACTCAGGATGGGAATCGAACCCACAACCCCCGAAGCAAAAAGCAGGGTCACTAAAATTGAGTCAACGGGCCAGTCAAATTAAAATTATTCTGTAAGACATTTTATTTACACAAAATAATTCAAACTTCAGACCAACTCTACATCCAACTCTTTTAAGTATCAATATTTACTTTAAGGTTCTAACCGATAACTACAAATAATTCGTTGTTTCTGAAAGACAAATAACGGTGTTGCCAACATTAGCCTCAAGGGTTAATCTCAGCTGCTTCGAATGTTATTCCTGTGGAAATTCCCTGAGGGCGCGATCGATCTCCCTCGACCTTCAGAGCAACGACCCTGAAAGTGGGTCGCCTCCCTGCAGGGCTGACGGCATAATTAAATATTTCATGTGATATATTGCACGGTAAGGTTAACTTCTGGTATTTGTGTTACATCCAAATTAAAACAGGTTCAAGTATTGATTAAGTTGAACCGACTTTGATATAAGGAGGTTTTCAGTCGTTGTTGTGAATTATGGGAGAAGATAGAAATAATTCTGATATAATATCATGAATATCATGAAGTTAATGTAATTACCAAAATTCCATCTCCTGTGAGAAAAAAATCTTTTTTTATACCTCTAGAGTGGCAAACATGTTAGTGTACCTTTATCTATGGACACCTGTAACATCAAGAATATTACAAGCGCGTTGACAACCCTAAAGTGATGTCAACATAGCCCGTGTGTGTTTTGCTATGTTTCAACTATCTGATGAAAAAAATTAGTCACGGATAGTTTATAAACATATAATAAATAATCCGAAATAGTACTAGTGGTCACCTAGTGGTCGAAATTCTACCATAGTTTATAAGTTTGAACATTAAACAAAAGAGGTGTGTGTGTGTCTCAAATACGTGGTAGTGTGTGTAATGTTTTTTTACTGATTTAGTGTATTTTTCTACACTCCTCTATATAAACTATAAGTGTGCGAAATTTCACACTCCTCCGTCCGCGCAATTATCGTAAAAAGGGGTACAAAGGTTTTGCTATTGCTATTAATATATAGAAGAAAATAAATTGTCCACAACTGCTTGAAAGGTTCCAATTCCGTGTGCGGAGAACTTATCCTCGAATTAGAGGAATCTCGAATTACCCTCGATTTATCCTAGAATTTAGAATCGAACTACTCCGCTGTGCCCGCCCTTTTGCAACACAACTCTGGTTGCCAATTCATTGGTACCGAGGTTATCAAGACTCCTTAACGTTACCAACTTCGGCGTCTTTGCTAGCTCATTTACCAAGTTCAAACGGGAATTGTGGAAATCATGGACGAATTATCTTTAAGATCACTACTTCAGTAGTCTGTGACTACTTCTTAATTCTTATGTATAGGTACTTGATGACTGTTATTTTTCATAGATTTAAAAAAAAATTAATTATGTTTGTATGTAACGTATATGTATACCTATTACGTTTTTCTTTTTGCATGTTTACATTAAGAAATTGTAACACTTAGCTGTATTGTCGATTAAGTTTACTGGTGATCCTACATAAATAATTAAATAAGCTATTTCTAATTCGGTAAATCATGAAGAAGGTAGGTACTCAATTATATTTGTGAACGTTATATAAAGTTAGTACAATTACTTCGGACTTGGCGTTCCTTTTTAATACCATTATTCTATTGTTATTTTCGACTCCATAAAATATAAACCAAGTGACATCTGTCAAATTTTCCACGAGAGTTAATTTTTAAACTGCTATTTGTTTTATTCTATAAATAGTGACCGCTGGTTGGCACAGTGTCCTTAAAACGTTGATGATAAAAGGTTGTATGAACCATAAAAATAGCTGTATGAGCCATACAGATATTTATGGTGTTCTAAGAGTTTGTGTTGTGATATGTGTATGCATAAATGAATTGGCTGTATTTTTGATACAATGGTCACTATATTACTTTTACGTGAATAAAGCAACACCAATGTAATTATTTGCGCACCACATCCAGTTTCAGGTCTTTATAATGTGCGTACGCTGTCTATAAATTAGTTTTCAGAACTACGATGTTGACGATCTTAATAGAGGTGTGAGAATTATTATTATTATTTATATAAAGCTTTTGGTACCGGTTGTTATCATAAACTCCTGATAAACATCGGTGTTTTGTACGAGAATTATTCCTTAACACGCAGTTTAGCAGTGGAAAAGATTTAGTTGAACCCCTAATTTATTTCGCAAAAGTCTCTTCATCACTTTTGTCCAAGGTTATGAAGCAGGGAATAAAAGAAAATATCTTATACGTGGTTGAAATCCCACGATCTCGCACTAAGCGCTTTGCTTCCTCATTCATAATACGCACAGCAAAAAAAATTTGGAATGTCCTTCCAGCTTCTGTTTTTCCAACGAATTATAACTTAGGTACCTTTAAATCAAGAATCTTCTAGAGAAGCGCGCACCACCTTAGGCTGCATCTTCATTTACCATCAGGTGAGATCGCAGTCAAGCGCTAGTCTATATAAATATATTAAAAAGAAAACTTACTTTAAATTTGGAACAGTTCAAGTGGGCTAGCACCTAAACCTTACAAATAATTACATCCCAAGTCTACACTGTTTTCGAGTAATGCTGCAGCGCTGAGTTACTGTGATCAGTATGTTAACCAAAGCTCCTGGAAATGCGTTATGTATTAACTGGGGGCTAGCTATAGGAGCTCTTACGCTTCAGCCTGTAATATCCCACTGCTGGGCATAGGTCTCTCTCCCATGTAGGAGAAGAAGCTTAATCAACCACGCTGCTCCAATGCGGGTTGGCGGATATATTCTCTAAGATCGCTACATGATAACAACCGGGGCCGACGGCTTAACGTGCTCTCCGAGGCGCGGTGGGTAGACCCATAAGACGCATAGAAGCTCTAGGATTGACAAAATGCTTGCAATACTAGGGAAATTCCAGGCATTGGAAACGTTTATAGGCTACGGTAAGCGCTTATCATCAATCTACTTTACTGTTATTGGTATAAAGATCTATACTAATATATAAAGCTGAAGAGTTTGTTTGTTTGGTTATTTGTTTGTTTGTTTGTTTGAACGCGGTAATTTCTGGAACTACTAGGTCGATTTGAAAAATTCTTTCAGTGTTAGATAGCCCATTTATCGAGGAAGGCTATAGGCTATGTGTCATCACGCTAAGACCAATAGGAGCGGAGTCCACGCCGACGAAGTCGCGCGCAGAAGCTAGTTAATAATAAAAATAAAGTACTGAGATTGCCGCGGACACAGCTTGTAAGCTATAAATACTATGACAGCTTGTTATAGTATTTATAGCTTTCAAGCTGTACGCGAGCTTTTACGTTAGCTCTGTAATTATAATTGACAAAGTTTATTATTGATATAACCTGTATTTATTTTAAAAGGCCTCATTAAACAGCTGTTAAGGTTTTAAGTTTTATGATAAATTATAATGATAATGATAATTGTGGAAGAATACAAGTACCTACTTAAAATCTCCGATACTATAAAGAATTACAAGATACTATGTTACATTTATAATTAAAACAATAAAAATTGTTTGAATAAATGTTAACATTTAATTAAGGGCAGTTTCATTTATTTTATAGTGGTGGTCTTACGTTTCGATACAGAATTAAAATTATTTTTCAATACTTACTAAATATCGTACGGTGAATCAGAGGGCTAGGATCTCTATATCTCTATCTCTATAAAAATGAATCGCTGAATGTGTTGCTAAGCGCAAATCTCGAGAGCGGCTTAACCGATTTCGCTAATTCTTTTTTTATAATATTCCTTGAAGTACGAGGATGGTTCTTACGGAGAGAAAAATTTAAAACATTCCCTGAAAAAGTCTATAGCCAACACTTTTCTATATTCCCATACAAAAGTTTCGGAATAATTCTTAAAAGTCAATTTGAACTTTGATACCATACCATAAAGTTTAAGTGTTAGTGGTAGGGTTTCGGGAAGGACAAGTATTAAAAAAATAAAAATTAAAGAATCTACTGTTAGGCGGTACGAAGTTCGCCGGGTCAGCTAGTGTTTAGTAAAAATTTTATAATTAGAACACAAAAGAAATGTAATCCAACATTGTTGTGTACACAATCATATTATACTAAGAGCTTCTAAATCGATAGACAGACGATATTAATTTACAGAAAAAAAACTCAAAGGCTTCTTTCTTATGAAGAGCTGATCAATACGTCGCGTTGCTAAGGTCGTGCTTACTATGATAATGTTTATAATAGTAATGACACATACCAATGTATTACATTACAAGTATACCATATATTTACACTAATCTTATATATATACTAGCTGTGCCCGCGACTTCGTCCGCGTGGAATTTAACAGAAAAGTTATTTTTCAATTCGCAGTTATACACACACTACAGCCTATCACAGTCCACTGTTGGACATGGGCCTCCACAAGTTCGCGCCCGATTATGACGCGAACTCGTGTGTTTTGCCCATAGTCACCACGCTGGGCAGGCCGCAGGCGGGTTGGTGACCGCAGGGCTGGCTTTGTCGCACCGAAGACCTGTCGCAGTTATAAAATAAATAAATTTCTATAAATAGATAGTAATAGAAATAATAAATGGACTAAGTAATGTAAGCCTTTTTTGTGACTATTTAAACAGTCGATCTGATGAAGTAATTCCAGTCGTGCGTCGGAGCTGACACCATTGAACTATTATTACATACTCAATGGCTGGCACACACTTTTTATAAAGTTTTTATACTGTCACAGTTATCATAAACACTTTTACTTACCGTCATTGTTATTTTGAAACTAGAAATTTTGACGAAGTTCTGACGCCATGGTCATGGGTGATTTCGTCCTTTATAAGTAAAATATTGTATGTTAACAATCAACTACATATTAAGTCTCTTTTCCTGTTAAGTCATCATCTCCCTGCCCTTATCCTATTTTATATAGGGTCGGCACAACATGTTCTCCTCTTCCTCAGACTCATGTTGTAAGTGATTTGGCATGTTATTTTTTACGACCGGCCGCCTGCTTGACATCAACCCTCCTTGGGAATGCATAGTATAAATAACAGGAAAAGTCTCTTTTCCTGTTAAGTCTATAATAATATTGTTTATGAGAAATTTGATACATACTTATAGAATCTCTCTTTAAAAGGAAGCACTCTAAGGCGTCACTTGTTTATTTACAAACAAGAGGAAAATAAAGCAAGGAACGCATTACCTGACATTCGACACTACAGCTTCTCCGTTTTTAAGCAGCTTCACACTTAACCTAATATGTCGCAGAGATGCGCGATGTGTCAACCGCTGGCGATATCATCATCAATACATATAATAAAAATGTAACGGATCGCTGTCTATACATGGAAGATATCTGAGAAAAAATATTATTGGGGCCTTTATCGACGCAAATAGCACCCAAAACAATGATTGTTAGAATTTTTGTCTGTTTGTCTGTGCGTTTGTGCACGCTAATCTCAGAAGCGGCTTATCCGATTTAGATGCGGTTTTCATGAATATATCAGTAAGCTTCACTTAACATTTAGTGTTTGTTTCATGTCAATCGTCCTGCGTCCGTAAATATTTTTGGAGTTTAATATTATAGTCGCTGTATAATTATACGTTGCAATTTCATCCACCGCTTTGGATTACCGCATTCAATGTGTTAAGCCTCTTACGATTTCCGTTTCCTTGACATTTAGCGAGCTATGACAACATCTACCTATTATTCTCATTATTGGAAATTTTAAATTATTTATTTTACTTGTTTTTTGTTCGGCTAATGCTTGAGCAACTAAATAAATAATTTCATTAAAATAATACTTAAAAATTTAAGTTTTTCTTCTAAGTACAGTAATTTAATCTGTTTGAAAGTATTTGTTTATTTTGTTTCATCGATTGATTCAGCTTTAATATCCCACTGCTGGGATGAAAATGAAATGTTTAGTTAGTTTTTTAAGTTGGAAAATTTTATGTAGTATCTGTGCAAATTTTCATTCAAAAAGGTGAAGTAGTTTTGAAGATTAGTCCGAGCAATCATCGTGACACGAGTTTTTATAAACATAGATATTTTTGAAAAAAAAAACCTTCAAATAACATGATTTTAAAATTTAGTACTTGAGTAAATTTAATTTAGGATAATAATTACGCATATTTTACTACCGCGTAGCGAATCAAGTCTAAAAAAAATTACAAGCTGTCAATATAATCGACAAACGTCGAATTTTAATGAAAGAAAGCCGAGAGGGACGCCGTGTCATTTAATTTGATACGGGATCGAGACTTAAAATTACAGCAACACGCTTTAAACATTAAAATTTACGTGACAAATATAAAAAAGAATATTCCCCGTAATATATTACTGAAGTAATACTGTTTTCAAGCAGTATTGTGTTCCTGTTGGTGAGTAAGGTGACCAGAGCTCCTGGGGGGATTGGGGATAGGGTCGGCAAAGCGCTTGCGATGCTTCTGGTGTTGCAGACTTCTATAGGCTACGGTCTTACCATTAGGTGAGCCGTACGCTTGTTTGCTAACCTAGTTAAATAAAAAAAGTAAACCTAATATGGCTGAATGCCAGAACTGTGACCTCTTGTATTGCTAAATCCGGTTGTATTCAGAGGGACTGCTCTAAATATGATGCGCTAAAAATAGAAAAAGAATAATGAATAACATTTCCGTTTTTTTATTTAACTTTTAAATTGTTCGTTTACATTTTTTTGTATACCTTTAAAGTAATAAACAAATGTACCTTTTTTGAAGTGAAACTTCTTTAGGAACATGAGGGGTAAAATTTGAGCGACCGCTACGTACGGCACGACGTCACGCGGTCAGTACTTGGATGGTTACCGCCTGCGAACACCGCGTGACGCTGGTTTTTGTTTCATTTTCAATTAGTTTTTTTTTGTATTTTAAAATCGTTTTCTTGAATTAGTTTGCCAAAGAAGTTTCACTTCTGACATGTGTACTTTGTACGCAAGCAATTTTTTTTTTGTTTCAACTATAGCAAGCAGTTATAAGCCGATACGGTTGATTTAAATGCTTATACAGTATGACTGCAAAACCAGCAGCATTATGCGCGTTGACAACCCTAACTTAGACCTTCCCCAAGTGCTTTGGCCATTATGCACAACATTAGCACAACACTACTAGAAAGCAGTATATTATTTAGCTGTGATCTTCACTAAAGCGAATAATTTAGCAAAGAAAGTATTATTTAGTAGTAATAATAGAAAAGAATTTTCTAGTTATATCCAGTCTGAAACATGTTATCGCAGTCTAGATCCTATGAGATCTCCAAATCCTTGTACGAAGTTTATTAAGTGGATTTGCTGTAGATTTCCAGAGCTCCTCGAAAGCGTATCGGAAACTCTTTCATCGACAGTGTTTATGTTTTATTTTATTATAATATTTAGAAAATATGGCCTGAAAATGTTTTACTAGGTAAAAATTTATTTAGGGGAAGAATTATCTATAAATTTTATGGTAATGTGTTCAATTTGTCGCATGCGAGTATCGACCTCCCGAACTTTGGCGCCGGACCTCGTTGCAGTGTTGACTGCGCCAATGCAATTACATTTCAGACCGAATTTCTTGAAAACAACTAATGCGATATTAACATGTAACTTGAAATGTGTAGTTAATACGCTTAGGCTTATAATATGCCTCTTTCTCTATGTAGGAGATGGGTTAGAGCTTAATCCGGCACGCTGCTCCATTGTTGGTTGGCGGATATATTCCCTACTATGAGTAAAGATCATTATCAGGTTATAGGATAATAACCGTGATCGACTGCTTAACCTGCTCTGCAAGGCACGGAGGGGAGACCCACAAGGATAGACATCCAAACCGGAAAGACATAACTGTATACGTACAAATAGCCATCGTTAGCCATCGTTTAAAAGTTACACGAGTAAGTAAGGCGAGTAATTCTTTCTTGAAAGATAATTATAAAAACTTTCAATCTATACTTCTATACTAATATAATAAAGCTGAAGAGTTTGTTTGTTTGATTGTTTGTTTGTTTGAACGCGTTAATCTCAGAATCTACTGGTCCGATTTGAGAAATTTTTTCAGTGTTAGATAGCCCATTTATCGAGGAAGGCTATAGGCTATAATATCATAACGCTAAGACCAATAGGAGCGTAGCACTAATGAAGAATGTTTTAAAATCGGGTTTTTTTCCTTTTGTGAGCTTCCGCTGTGTAAATGGTTAAAGTTTTGCACGAATCATGTATGACAGAATTGGTCCTATTCCACGGGGACGAAGTCGCGCGCAGAAGCTAGTCTTGGATATATCACTGGGAATAACCGAATAACTAAAACGTAGACTAGAATAGATAAGATTAGAATATGCTTTATTATGTAGCACCTTCGATGATTGAAAATAAAAAAATGAAATAGAAAAAAAAAATATTGGAGACGCGCGGTCTTTTATTGGCCATTACTTCCTGACAATCCAGATTAAACAGAATTTGTAAGAAAAAGATAAGCAGATCTGCCCTGACTGTCAATCAGAAAATCGGACGTTCAAATTGTGAAAACATTCATACATGGGCTCCTTGGAAAGAAGAACGGTGGTCTTTTTGGTATTTTTTTAATACTATGAAGGTGGCAAATACGCGTACGATCCACATGATGGTAAGCGGTTACCGTAGCTTATGGAGGCCTGCAACATCAAAAGAGCATTGCCAATGCGTTAACGATCCTATCCCCCGCCTACAAAGGGGATCTGGCTACCTTACTAACCACAGGAACACGCTATTTGAGAGAGGTGCTATTTAGCTGTGATAATCTGTAAGGTTGAGGTACTTCCCCAGTTAGACTGCTTCAAATTTTCAGTTAAATATTCCCTTCCCCCTACCTCAAACAAATAAATGAAGTAGTTACTAAAATAAGCAACATTTTTACATCATCCATTTATTTTCATTTCGTTTCACAAATGAAAACGTATCGATTTTGGTTTATCAATAATTGATGGTATTTTAATAATAAAACTGAATCCACAAAACATAAAATGGTCAATAAAGTTTCATTATTCATAAAAAAGCCTTCCCTTTCACCCGACAGTGAAATATTGACAACCTGTTGTTTAATATGTACTTGAACACAACACTAAGAATAGATACATTTTATTTTTACACCGTATATCAAATAGGAATAGAAAAAATAAGGCGGTCTTTTCATTGTTAGCAGTTTGTCTTAAGGTAAAATTAGTTTGAGTTTTTTTTTATAAAATATTAGTATAAAAATCCATCTTATTACACAAATGCGATTGTTAGAATCAAAGACGTTTGTTAATCAATTACGCGAATGGCTGAAGGGGTTTGGATAAAATTTAGAGGTTATATAGCCTGAATAGCAGCAAAATGTAAGTTTCCCGATGATTGTACCTATTTGTTCTTCTTTTAAATAAAGCGAGATGATACTTAATATATAATTACACACAGAATAGCTACTTGACTGTACATAGAGATAGTTTCGAAGTCAAAGAATAACCATTATATCATTAAAAATAAATAATGAATGCACAACTAGTGTTAAATAAATCAACTAATTGGAAAAATTTAAAATCAGTTTGAATTGATTCGAATGAAGATTATTGATTTAAATCAGGGTTGAATAAATGTTTAAATTGAATTAATGATTGATTTAATAAATACTCGCCGTTCTTGAGAACATGTTTATACATCACCTGTGATTAGCAGTCGATAGGAACTGCAGGGACTGTTTGCATAGTTAACTAACGAAGACATATATTCCCAAACCTCTGTAATAATCATCCCCCATTATAAAGAAAATTTGAGTATCAATACCGATCTTCAAGAGTTATATAAAGGTCCTTTACAAACTAGAATTTTTTCCTAAAAAAATCCTAAAGCCTTGCTCGGTAAATGAGCTATCCAACACAAAGATACTTTTTAGTTCGAACCAGTAGTTCCCAAGATTAGAGCGTTTAAACAAACAAACTTTTCAGATTTATAATATTAGTGTTGATGTAAGTTCCAAGGATACCCGGGGAGATACTTTGAGAACCTGTGACAGATTACCTGGATGCTGATTCACTTAAACAGATTAGTTCCAGTTCCAGTGTGTTTATTTATCTGTATGGCGCCGCGGTTACGTACCGTAGTACCGGTTAATAGTAAGTATAATTATATAGTCGTCGTCTAATTGTGCTATTAACCGACTGTAAAATAGATATGTTGTGTATGTGTACACGTGTATAGTATTTATTTCATAACATTTAAGTTAATTATTATGTTTCGTAGCTTTAATTGTTTTAAATTGTAAATATAAAATTTTAAATAACACCGCATATAAATTTAAATTTATGCGCGGTAAGTAATGTAGTTTTAAATGAAATCTAACTGTTGAATTGCGGTTATAGTAATATCGTTAATTATTATTGTATTTTGAACACCTGCTTCTCAAATCCATTTTTTAATAATTAAACATTAAATAAGAAATAACAGTTAGTTTAAGGTTGCCACGAATCTATATATATATAAAAGAGTTACCCACCCATTGACTCATCACGATATCTCTGGAACCATAAGGCGTAGAGACTTGAATTTTGGTAGGAATATTCCTATTGCCGAGTAGAGGTCAGCTAAGAACGGATTTTACGAAATTCCACCGATAAGGGGGTTAAACGGGGGTTGGAAGTTTGTATGAAAGTGCTATGATTTTGAAGTAAGAGACTTGAAATTCAAAATGTATACTCTATAGATGGTGTTGAGGTGTACTAATAATGTATTTTGAGAAATCAACCCCCTTTTGGGGTTAAAACAGGGGATGGTAGTTTTAAGACAGTCCAATGAAAAATACACCTACAAACTTGAAATTAGGAAAGGCTATAGCTATGATTTTGCTCAAATTAACGCGGGGGTAACCGCGGGGCACAGCTAGTATTATTATATCAGCTTAGGAATAATTAATATCAACTCAAAATGACACCAACACAAAACAATACTGAAACAACTAACAATAAATACTAAAATGTAGTGTAGGTATAAAAAATATTTGCTCCAATCGGGAATCGCACCAATCGTTGGCTGTCGGTAACGGTCGGTAACGATCGGCAACGGTTGTCAATTTAAAAAAATGTTTCTAACAATATTTAAAAACCAAATCATGAAATACAAAGCCTTCGTAACGCAAGAAAACTTTTAATGGAAGCCGAAACAAGGGGAACTTTACTCGATGGGCTCGTAAAAAGTTTTTGAATAAGACTTTAACATGCTAAGCTAAACGTTTATTTTGTGTTACCTCTTATTATTTTGTGTTAACTCTGATAAATTCGGATATAATGATGGATGAATACTGGTGAATATAATGGTGTACCAGTTTTATTATCTTTCGTTCTTATAAATCGTTATAATCGTGTTAGTTATTAAAGAAAAAAAAAAGTGTGTGTGTCAGCTCCGACGCACGACTGGAGTTTACTTCTTCAGATCGACGGTGTAAATAGACACAAAAAAAGCTTACTAGTCTAAGGGTGGATTTAGAGCAAACGAACAAAGACCTAGAGCTGGAACAAGCGCATTCTTTCTTGATCTTCGAACACTCGTATTCATATAAATAACAACGAAAGAATGCTCTACGCCTGTTTACACTAAAAGAATTTTGATAAAAATTTGATGTAGTGGGGATAGAATGAGCATTCGCTCGTCTCATGTAAATCGACCATAAGAAAAAGTATAATACCGTATCAAATGGTAAATAACGCCATCTATCGCTCGATCGATGGCGTTATTAGAAAACGTTGTCGTCTATCGGAACCCTATTGAGTTTTTCTTAGTAGTCTATCTTTCCGATAGATGGCGTTACACGAAACGTAACGAGGTCATTCGTTCAGTAGATTTTACTCCCCATATTTTTTCATACTGGAGGCCTTAATATATGAAAATCAATTCTTAAGGAGTAAACTCCAAAAAACTCCAAAAACAAAACGACTTTAGTTTTCATCGATACGTAGGTATATTAACAATGCACATTATTAGAGATACCTCCAAAACTTCTCGCCTGATCTCGCCCAAATTTAATTGAGACCGCATTCAGGCTTCACATAAAAAAATAATCATTGAAGTTGTTTCACACAGAAGTTAAGAGATAAAAATATAGTCTAACTAGCTTTTGCGCGCGACTTCGTCGGCGTTGACTCCGCTCCTGTTGGTCTTAGCGTGATGATATATAGCCTATAGCCTTCCTCGATAAATGGGCTATCTAACACTGAAAGAATTTTTCAAATCGGACCAGTAGATCCTGAGATTAGCGCGTTCAAACAAACAAACAAACAAACAAACAATCAAACAAACTCTTCAGCTTTATTATATTAGTATAGATTAAGAACTGCATTTTTTTAAGTCGCTTAAAAGCGTAGTGCTATGTTACAGCACATTCATATTTTATAGTCAACTGCATCCAGTAGGATATGAGCTTTGTGTCAGGTTTCCAGAAACACACACAGTATGATCACAATCGCACAGGCCACAACAAAACATCTGTGTGGCCTATATAAACATTCGTCATGTGAGGGAACACGTATCAACTACAGTGACGTAGCAAGCTTAACTCGCGCCCGGGGCACAATACCTTTTTAGAGTCCCCGCCATTCGAAAACCATATAATATGTCAACAATTTTTTTGTTTTGCGGACCATTTGGCGCCCCTTCGGGAGTAGCGCCTGGCGCATGATGCCCCCCCTTGCTCCCCTAGCTACGTCACTGGTCAGCTCAATGCATTGTCAAATATAGTAGTAATATAGTGTAAGTTTCCTGAGTCTTATTTTTCATATTAATAATTGTCTAATCCTGAATGATGACAAAGATCGTGCAAATTGGAAGAGAATTATTCAGAAGGTTGGTTCTCAATAAAAGCTAGGAATAACAATGCCAGCAAAATAGTAGTCAGGAACCAGGCCTTTCAATCTATAAAAAGAACATTTTAAATTTTAAAAATTGTACTTCCCTTAGTTTTTATTAAACTTTGAATGTACTTTTTTGGATATTTTTAAGACTAACTTTTTAAATAAAAGCCAAAAATCTTATCGTTACAATTACAACATATTTAATTTAAAAAAAAACTAATCGTTTTGTAATAGGTAGTTGTTGTAATCTATATATATATATATATAAAAGAGATTTCCACCCATTGGCTCATCATGATATCTCTGGAACCATAAGGCGTAGAGACTTGAAATTGGTAGTATTCCTTTTGCCAAGTAGAGGTCAGCTAAGAACATATTTTACGAAATTCCACCCACAAGAGGGGGTTGCGGGGGTTAATAACATATATGGCAAAACAACGTTTGCGGGGACAGTTAGTAGGGACTAAAATGAATCGTGAGAAAAAAAGAATCCTAAACTAAATTCTAAAACTATTTTCCGTTATAGTAATCTTACACATATCTAGTCTCGATAAAAGGAAAAAAAGAAGGAAATCGGTCGAGCCCTTCTTCAAACGACCCTTCAAATAGATTCGTCTTTAGATTCATACTTATATAGAACAAACAGTTTGTATATTTGTAAAGAATACAAAATAATTTACTTTGCACTTTTTATTTAATAAATAAAATATTTGTAACATTCTCTAATATGTATATCAATGACTAGTATACATAGCATAGTGTACCTACATTGTAATGGCTACAAAATATGCAAACAGTCAAATTCCCAAAATTCCTCCAGTTTTTTTCAAGTAATATAACAATTAAGAGATCAAAAAACAAAGAACGTAGTCGCAAATAAAGAGTAGTCAATTGTTTTATCTGTCCGTGAATAGAAAGTTTAACGCGGCAGGAAATTACGTTGGATTGTCGATTTGCAAAGACCAAAGTTCACGGCTTACTTCGCTCAGTAAACGAAGTGTAGGGCCGCGGAACTGGCGAGTTTTGATGCGCTTCTAAATTTACATGTAAAGCGGTATTATAATAAATATATAAATATAAATATAAAATAAATACATAAGGCCATCTGTTCCTAAGGTAAGTAACTTAGTATTCGTGTTATAGGTAACAGCCGACTGATATAGTTACATATTTGTTATCGGGAAATACATAAAAATAATACAAATATTTATATCGGAACGGCAATCGAACCGACAACCCCTGGAGTAGGAAAAGGGAGCAGGGGGAAATGGGGGTCCAAACTGCGCTAATGGGCTAGTCACAATGCCGAAATATAGGACAAAAACAAATGACAACCTCTCTGGATTAGATTCGACTACGACTATAAATCTACAAATAATTGTTTTCAGTCTGGGTGTCTGTCCTTGTGAGTCTCCCTGCAGTGCCTCGGACTGCACGTTAAGATATTGGTCCCGGTTGTTATCATAACTATAGATCTGGTAGTGATCACAAGACCCGCAATGGAAAAGCGTGGTGGATTAAGCTTCCAGTTTGAACTGAGATTTTTAGTAAATTTCAATCGAGGTAAAGTACAGCAGGAAAAATCCTGCTCAAAATCTGGAGCAGCCTGACTGGGGAAACAGCTCGACCTTACAGAAGACCACAGCTAAATAATACTGCTTTCAAGCAGTGATGTGTTTCTGTGGTGAGTAAGGTGACCAGAACTCCTGGGGGGTAAGGTTGGCAATTCGTTTGTGATGCTGCTGGTGTTGCAGGTGTCAGCTAGGTATAAGCTACGGTAATCGTTTACCATCAGTGATCGTGTGACGCGTTGCCGCGTTAGCGGTCGCTCAAATTTTACCCCTCATGCGCTAAAGAAGTTTCACTTCAAAAAAAATCCAATACGATTACTAAAGCACCCATTTCATAGCCCCAAGTCGCGTTTGATTTGTTACGGCCTACGATCACGCTAGCAACCGATATTAAGTTCGCGACATTATATTTAGGTTATTAGCTACGGATTAAACGTGAAATAGGTGCGAAAATGTTTATGTAACGCGGATAGCTCGAACGAATTAATTTCTGTTCGAAAACTCGTAATTAATAATAATGACAATCGTATTTCATTATTTAAGGTTTAATGTTTTGTATAAGAATTATTATATAGTAAAATACAGTTAGTAAAATGATAGTTATTGTTAATATTCTTATTTACTAATTAATTATATTACGTTGTGTTGTTAAGGATTTATGGTCATTGGAGGATTCAATCACATAGGAATTATTTCTATTTATTGTGTGATAAAATGTGAAAATATTCCTACAAACAGTCTAAGAGCAGCTTTTTGAAGTTTTTTTTTGTTAAATACATTTTTTATACTTCTCGAAACTAAATCTTTGTATAACTAACTTCATCGATGGCAAGTGAAATTACCTACAGTTTTGTAAATGATATTACAGCAGGTGTGATGAAAAAATAGTAAAGCCAGCAATATATGTACATACATATATACATTTACCTTATTTGAATCCACGTGAAACAGCTGATCTATACTAATATTATAAAGAGGTAAAGTTTATAACTTTGTTTGTATATACGGGGTAATCTTTGCAAATACTGATCCGATCATGAAAATTCTTTCGCTAACAGAAAGCTACACTATTCAGGAGTGACAAGATAAAAGGAAAAAGATAAAAATATATAAAGATTTTAAATCAGCAGGATTTGAACCTGCGCCCTCTGACGTGCCGTGTCAACAATTCAATCTAATCAAGCATTATTATTTGCCTTAGAAATTAATTGGTGATTTTAAAACATTTATATTTATCTGATTTGCTGAAAATAGTGAGAGTGTATTGGAACATATCAAATTTCACCGTACCCTTCTTATGTGAAATGGATTATAACGTCCAACGAAGTGGGCACGGGTCGGCTAGTAACATATATAAAGAAAGGATAACGTTGCTTTAAAATATGTTTGTTTGTTAAAGAAATGTTTGAAGTAGTCTTCCGATCTCCAGATCGGATATGGGTTAGTATCACCTCGAGGTGAACGACAAATGTTTGACGTAGACTTGTTTGAGTTCCATTACAGCTTCTGTGTAGGGCTGCTACTAGATATCCTAACTAAATTCTATGTAATTTCACATTAGCCAAGTTTTTGACGTGACAACGTCTACTCGTAATAAATCGATGAACACCGGCGGCATGCACGCAAAAGGATGACTCATTGTAGCGCTACGCTCATTGTCACGTTACGCCCATTGTACGCTTGCGCCGCATCTATCTCTCTTCCACTCGAATGGCCTATGCGTCCGAGGAGATGTTTTGTTATGACGTTGTCACATTAAACTATCGTCCCCAAACCAATTTTACAGTATACCAATTTTTTTTTGTACTACTTTAGTGCCACAACAGAAGATCACAGCTATAAATGATACTACACTTACTTATTATCGAGGAAGGGCACAACAGAATATATTGTTCCTGTGTTCTGTTCAAAATCTGGAGCAGACCGTCGGGATATTATACCTCAACAGCAGAACAGCTAAATTATACTGCACTCAAGTAGTGTGGTGTCCCTGTGGTAAATAAGTTCCCGGGGAAGTTCGGGAACAAGGTTAGCAACGCCCTTGTGATGGTTATATTGTTGCGGGTGTATATATGTTACTGTAAATGCACGAATTATGGTAAATCCTAAGATTTAAGAGTAAAACCTAAGATTTACCAACTCTTAATGGTAAAAGGCCGAACGATTTTGCGATTCGCACTTTTACTACCATTCACTTGGTAACTCTTAGGATTTACATTAAGGCACGGTAAATGTTGAAAAAGGCATGTTATAACGTGGCTAGTCCTTAGATTAAAACCTGCGTAGGTCTAATTTTGAAGTTAGATAGGTTAGGGTTTTTTTTTGTAATGAAAGTATGCCAATAAAGGGTCTAATTTTGAAGTTAGATAGGTTAGGGTTTTTTTTTGTAATGAAAGTATGCCAATAAAGGGTCTAATTTTGAAGTTAGATAGGTTAGGGTTTTTTTTGTAATGAAAGTATGGCAATAAACGGTCTAATTTTGAAGTTAGATAGGTTAGGGTTATTTTTTTTTGTTTCTGTGACAAAAATATGCCGATAAACAGTCTAATATTGAAATTAGGTAGGTTAGGGTTATTTTTTTTGTTTCTGTGACAAAAATATGCCGATAAACGGTCTAATATTGAAATTAGATAGGTTAGGGTTATTTTTTTTTGTTTCTGTGACAAAAATATGCCGATAAACAGTCTAATATTGAAATTATATAGGTTAGGGTTATTTTTTGTAACGAAATTATGCCGATAAACGCTCTAATTTCGAAGTTAGATAGGTTACGGTTATTTTTTTTTGTAACGAAATTATGCCGATAAACGGTCTAAGGGTCTTAATCTAAAGACTCACCAATTTAAGTTTTTGACTGAAATAAATTAATAAAAATTTATCTTTGTTTTATTCCCAAAACCAACTTTTACTAGCTGCAGTGGTAAGACCTAGCATGTACTAAATTCTAATAGTAAAAGCCCGAAAAAAATGTCCCGTTTTCATAAATTCTTACATTTACCAACTCCTGTCGGTAAATCCTAAGACTTACTCTCAAATCTTAGGATTTACTGTAGTTCGACCTTTTACAGTAACATATACACTACTACATAATATACTCTAACCGTCAGGCGAGACGTATACTTGAACGCGACCTTAGTAGAATGAAATAAATAAAGTTCACCTGATGGTAAGCGGTTACCGTAGCATATAAACACCACATGACAAGTATCATAGGTGCGTTCCCGAGTCCAGGGTCGGATAGGGGAGGGCGACCGGGGCTACAACCCCGGGGCCTCCATAAAAGAGGGGCCCCTAAAATAAAGAGTTCGGAAAAAAATAACTTTTAAAAAAATTGTCCATTTTATTTGGAAAATAATTTGGGGCCAATGGTCCACTCCTTTCTTGCCCCGAGGCCTCCAGACCTATAAATCCGGCCCTGCCCAAGTCAGCCTAGTCAGTCAGCGTAAACAGCCAGACCCAGGGGCTCTGACTTCTCTGCTTTATTCCTATGATAAACACTACAACGACTTTCTATGATATATCATAATGTCTGAGTAATTTTTATTACCAGACAACCCTATTAATAATGGGCTATCAAAACATGGGTGTGAAAAGTAGGTGGTAGGGGGTTGATTTGGATAGGAGGGGGGTGCGTGACCAACGACTGATGGGGGATATTATAGGCTATCTAGTTTCGATTCAGACGTTGTTTTCCAAACAGAGAGGGATTTAGGTATAGCCACAAGGCTTCAGCTTTGGGCTCGATACTTTAAGATGATGATATTATTGATATTTTTAATTTTATTAGCGATATGTACCGCGATTGTCTGTAAATAATTAGTTTGTAAGTTGTACGTTAGAAAAATGTATCTTATTGTAAAATTTGTAAAAATAAAATCGATTCGGCTGGTACATCGTTCCATAGCTTAATGGCAGTATGTCGGAGGTGCGGGTTCGAATCCCGCTGGATCAAAATTTTGAGATTTTTTGATAAAAAAAAAGAAAAACAATATTGACAAAAATTGTAAAAATGGGTTTTTGTTATATGTACCGTGTATGGATTTAGTAAAAAGTAGTTATTTTAATATTACAAACAGACACTACAATTTTCTTTATTTGTATAGATTGTTATATATTGTAGGTGTATGTTACACTTTATATATTGCTACTTATTACTTATTGTTTGTTTTATCATAGTTTGGTTACTACGAAGAAATCAAAATAGCACATACATTTTAACATCTGACTTATAATTTTTCTAGTATTTAATGTCCACCATTAACGATAATGTTTTATTAAATTTAAAGCCTCTTTATATTAAAAATCCTACCTATTTGACCTAGAATGAGGGAAAATTACTTCATAGCAGTCAAAAATAGAAACTTCCTGCGCATGTTACGTCATTCTCACATAAAACAACAAGAGAAGAAACAAAAATCTAAAAGAATAACGATCGTCGAATTGCATTCTCCTTTTTAAAGGTCGGTAAAAACAAAAAATAGCTTTATTGTTTTAACCATTAAATAATCAAATACCGAATCGAAATATCCGGTAAATAAAATGGAGTCTGGAAAAGAAAAGATCAAATAAGAAAAAGGGTACAGTTTTTTAGACACGTTAAAAAGGGTTAGCCACTCATGCGTCTCCTAATATTATTCGTTTATTTAGAGATTTGTATTACAAATAATAACGATAGAAACAAATTCCGATTCCTACCAGAAATTTTTTAAGCAATACTTTTGATCGACTTTAAGCATTGAGGTATGGCACAGCAAGAAAAACCCTGCACAAAGTCTGCAGCAGCAAGTACCTGAATTTAACAGAAAATCCCTTTGATTTTGACTGTCAAATTATTAGATTAAGGTGACTTAGGTAGATAAAACCAGAATCTTCGCAAATACGTTAGCACATTCCCAATGAACTCTGACTGCCTTGCTCACCACAAGACCTCAACACTACTCGAGGGTAACAAGTAACAACTTGAGCAAGAAATTTCCTTCTGCGTTATATCCCAATGAAGAATTTATTTCTGTTCAGTATTAACTTATTTTTAGATCGAGATTAATATCGTATTACTAATTAATTACATTGATTCGTTTGTACGATTTGTAGTTTAGCCTTATGTATTGGAAATTATATTTTTATACACAATGAGTAGATAAAAAGATACGGAAAACCGGGATGTCTGGCGCGAACTTAGGGAGGCCTATGTCCAGCAGTGGACTGCAATAGGCTAACCTGACTGACACAATAAGTTTTATTATAATTGAACACCATTTAGTACTAACTAGCTTCTGCGCGCGACTTCGTCGGCGTGGACTCCGCTCCTATTGGTCTTAGCGTGATGATACATAGCCTATAGCCTTCCTCGATAAATGGGCTATCTAACACTGAAATAATTTTTCAAATTGGCCCAGTAGTTCCAGAGATTACCGCGTTCAAACAAACAAACAAACAAACAAACAACCAAACAAACAAACTCTTCAGCTTTATATATATATTAGTATAGATACTGCTTCTAATATTACTAAACATTTATTACAACTATTATTTTTTATGACTTTAATTTTACTTCAAAGCTATTTACATAAGAAATTTCATTTAAATCAGTTGAAAGTCTTAAAGCAATTTAAATTCAAGACGACATTAGTAAATACTAGCTGCTGCCCGCGACGTCGTCTGCGTGCGTTCACTGCTCGTTTCCCGTAGGTGATAGCGTAATAATATGTAGCCTATATTCTGACCAGACTTCTTAATAATATTCGTGCCAAATTTGAAGTAAATCCATGCAGTACTTTTTGAGTTTATCCCGGACATACATTGACTTTCCTATCATTTTATTATATGTATAGATTAACTTTTGAGATTCCTTTGGATTCAAAGTTTCTGCTTGAAACTTCGAATCTTGTTTCCTACTTTGAATGCGCAAATCTTACTATCTACTGGTTCGATTTGAGAAATTCTATATCTTGATCTTGAAAGCATGTTTATTTGGAACAATTGTAGCTTATATATTGTCTAGCCCATTGGCGCAGTTTGTAGTGAACCTGTTTTCTGCTCCGGGGTTGTGGGTTCGATTTCCACCTCGAGTCTGGGTGTAATATACATATTCATTTATATATTTATATATGTATTATTTATAAGTATGTTTATCGAAAAAAAAAAATATGTAGCTATACCAGTCGGCTGTTACCTATAACACAAGCATTAAGTTGCTTACTTTAGGAACAGACGACCGTGTGAGTATTGTGTAGATATTTATTTATTTATTTATATAGGAGTAGTCATCAGTTACAGAATAATTTGAATTCCATGGAATGTTATATTAAGGGATAGTTGCTTTATCTCGGTTGATTGATGGACCGGAGGACACGGGAACGGACCGCACTGATAAGATTAATGCGGCCATCGCTCACTGACCAGCTGCTAATTGTTTTATTGGCAGATGGAATTACACTTGCCACAGGATTCAGAGCACGGATGTACTACACCAGTACTGCGGTAAGAAATTAAAGACTGAAATTAAAAGGTTTGGTAAGATAAATAAATGTATGTCAAGTGGGACCTATTTGGAAAATAGTATAAATTATGGGGTACATTTGGAAAATAGTATAAATTGTGTGGTACATTTTGAATAGTGGTATGAATTTAAGAGCACATTTGGAGCATGTTCTATCGAAGTAAAAATACCTTATCATTGAGGTAAAGATTTTGATTCTATAAATATCTTGTAACTTTAGTTGTGCTGAATATAGTGACGATTAGTTAGTTGTCCTTCTCCTACATGAAGAAAGAGGACTATGCCCAGCAGCAGTTATTTCGTAGTTAGTTGTGCTGTAGGTTTTGAACACCCCCGCTGACATTTAAGATTAACTAGCCGACCCGTGCCCACTTCGTTGGGCGTTAGTTATTTTTTGTGATGCAAATATATACTCGTAGTAGAGTTTTCATCTCGCTCACACATCTCCGACTTGATTTACATATACTATTATTTTTTACTGAAGTTTTTTTTTCAATAACAATAATATATAGCCTATATCACTCCTGAATAGTGTAGCTTTCTGTTAGTGAAAGAATTGTCATGATCGGATTATTAGGTATTTGCGAAGATTACCCCCTACAAACAAACAAAGATTAAAACTTTACCTCTTTATAATATCAGTATAGATAGGTTTTATTAAACGGGCTATTACGGCTGTCTTTGAAAAAATAGGTTGGAGTTGTAATTATTTCTCCTTTATTTTTAACGAAAAGAATTTTTGCCACTATGAAGGATACGTAAACGAATTTTTGAAATTGTATTCGATGATATTGAATTAGACCTCTTATAGCTTGTATATAAATATCTATAGTTAGATTTATTTCCTTGTAAAGTTTAACGACCGTTTCTAGCAATTATTTTTTCGTATATTCAAGTAACGTAACACTAAGATACGTATATTTAATTAAGTCGTAGTACGTCTGTCATAATATGAGCTTTTTGGCCGAGTGTCGCGACTCGCTGTCTACGCGGACTGCAGTTGTGTCGTAAGCAGGACTCGACTACGAATTTATTTTAATCCTACTGACTAGTGTATTTCAACTACTATAATATGTTTATAATAATTGAAATAGTAATGTACTTAACTATAGAAAAAAAGAACGAGTGTGCTTTAGATCACACGATTCAGCCTGTAATATCCCACTGTTGGGACTGTTGGTCTGTAGGGACTAAAATGAATCGTGAGAAAAAAAGAATCCTAAACTAAATTCTAAAACTATTTTCCGTTATAGTAATCTTACACATATCTAGTCTCGATAAAAGGAAAAAAAGAAGGAAATCGGTCGAGCCCTTCTTCAAACGACCCTTCAAATAGATTCGTCTTTAGATTCATACTTATATAGAACAAACAGTTTGTATATTTGTAAAGAATACAAAATAATTTACTTTGCACTTTTTATTTAATAAATAAAATATTTGTAACATTCTCTAATATGTATATCAATGACTAGTATACATAGCATAGTGTACCTACATTGTAATGGCTACAAAATATGCAAACAGTCAAATTCCCAAAATTCCTCCAGTTTTTTTCAAGTAATATAACAATTAAGAGATCAAAAAACAAAGAACGTAGTCGCAAATAAAGAGTAGTCAATTGTTTTATCTGTCCGTGAATAGAAAGTTTAACGCGGCAGGAAATTACGTTGGATTGTCGATTTGCAAAGACCAAAGTTCACGGCTTACTTCGCTCAGTAAACGAAGTGTAGGGCCGCGGAACTGGCGAGTTTTGATGCGCTTCTAAATTTACATGTAAAGCGGTATTATAATAAATATATAAATATAAATATAAAATAAATACATAAGGCCATCTGTTCCTAAGGTAAGTAACTTAGTATTCGTGTTATAGGTAACAGCCGACTGATATAGTTACATATTTGTTATCGGGAAATACATAAAAATAATACAAATATTTATATCGGAACGGCAATCGAACCGACAACCCCTGGAGTAGGAAAAGGGAGCAGGGGGAAATGGGGGTCCAAACTGCGCTAATGGGCTAGTCACAATGCCGAAATATAGGACAAAAACAAATGACAACCTCTCTGGATTAGATTCGACTACGACTATAAATCTACAAATAATTGTTTTCAGTCTGGGTGTCTGTCCTTGTGAGTCTCCCTGCAGTGCCTCGGACTGCACGTTAAGATATTGGTCCCGGTTGTTATCATAACTATAGATCTGGTAGTGATCACAAGACCCGCAATGGAAAAGCGTGGTGGATTAAGCTTCCAGTTTGAACTGAGATTTTTAGTAAATTTCAATCGAGGTAAAGTACAGCAGGAAAAATCCTGCTCAAAATCTGGAGCAGCCTGACTGGGGAAACAGCTCGACCTTACAGAAGACCACAGCTAAATAATACTGCTTTCAAGCAGTGATGTGTTTCTGTGGTGAGTAAGGTGACCAGAACTCCTGGGGGGTAAGGTTGGCAATTCGTTTGTGATGCTGCTGGTGTTGCAGGTGTCAGCTAGGTATAAGCTACGGTAATCGTTTACCATCAGTGATCGTGTGACGCGTTGCCGCGTTAGCGGTCGCTCAAATTTTACCCCTCATGCGCTAAAGAAGTTTCACTTCAAAAAAAATCCAATACGATTACTAAAGCACCCATTTCATAGCCCCAAGTCGCGTTTGATTTGTTACGGCCTACGATCACGCTAGCAACCGATATTAAGTTCGCGACATTATATTTAGGTTATTAGCTACGGATTAAACGTGAAATAGGTGCGAAAATGTTTATGTAACGCGGATAGCTCGAACGAATTAATTTCTGTTCGAAAACTCGTAATTAATAATAATGACAATCGTATTTCATTATTTAAGGTTTAATGTTTTGTATAAGAATTATTATATAGTAAAATACAGTTAGTAAAATGATAGTTATTGTTAATATTCTTATTTACTAATTAATTATATTACGTTGTGTTGTTAAGGATTTATGGTCATTGGAGGATTCAATCACATAGGAATTATTTCTATTTATTGTGTGATAAAATGTGAAAATATTCCTACAAACAGTCTAAGAGCAGCTTTTTGAAGTTTTTTTTTGTTAAATACATTTTTTATACTTCTCGAAACTAAATCTTTGTATAACTAACTTCATCGATGGCAAGTGAAATTACCTACAGTTTTGTAAATGATATTACAGCAGGTGTGATGAAAAAATAGTAAAGCCAGCAATATATGTACATACATATATACATTTACCTTATTTGAATCCACGTGAAACAGCTGATCTATACTAATATTATAAAGAGGTAAAGTTTATAACTTTGTTTGTATATACGGGGTAATCTTTGCAAATACTGATCCGATCATGAAAATTCTTTCGCTAACAGAAAGCTACACTATTCAGGAGTGACAAGATAAAAGGAAAAAGATAAAAATATATAAAGATTTTAAATCAGCAGGATTTGAACCTGCGCCCTCTGACGTGCCGTGTCAACAATTCAATCTAATCAAGCATTATTATTTGCCTTAGAAATTAATTGGTGATTTTAAAACATTTATATTTATCTGATTTGCTGAAAATAGTGAGAGTGTATTGGAACATATCAAATTTCACCGTACCCTTCTTATGTGAAATGGATTATAACGTCCAACGAAGTGGGCACGGGTCGGCTAGTAACATATATAAAGAAAGGATAACGTTGCTTTAAAATATGTTTGTTTGTTAAAGAAATGTTTGAAGTAGTCTTCCGATCTCCAGATCGGATATGGGTTAGTATCACCTCGAGGTGAACGACAAATGTTTGACGAAGACTTGTTTGAGTTCCATTACAGCTTCTGTGTAGGGCTGCTACTAGATATCCTAACTAAATTCTATGTAATTTCACATTAGCCAAGTTTTTGACGTGACAACGTCTACTCGTAATAAATCGATGAACACCGGCGGCATGCACGCAAAAGGATGACTCATTGTAGCGCTACGCTCATTGTCACGTTACGCCCATTGTACGCTTGCGCCGCATCTATCTCTCTTCCACTCGAATGGCCTATGCGTCCGAGGAGATGTTTTGTTATGACGTTGTCACATTAAACTATCGTCCCCAAACCAATTTTACAGTATACCAATTTTTTTTTGTACTACTTTAGTGCCACAACAGAAGATCACAGCTATAAATGATACTACACTTACTTATTATCGAGGAAGGGCACAACAGAATATATTGTTCCTGTGTTCTGTTCAAAATCTGGAGCAGACCGTCGGGATATTATACCTCAACAGCAGAACAGCTAAATTATACTGCACTCAAGTAGTGTGGTGTCCCTGTGGTAAATAAGTTCCCGGGGAAGTTCGGGAACAAGGTTAGCAACGCCCTTGTGATGGTTATATTGTTGCGGGTGTATATATGTTACTGTAAATGCACGAATTATGGTAAATCCTAAGATTTAAGAGTAAAACCTAAGATTTACCAACTCTTAATGGTAAAAGGCCGAACGATTTTGCGATTCGCACTTTTACTACCATTCACTTGGTAACTCTTAGGATTTACATTAAGGCACGGTAAATGTTGAAAAAGGCATGTTATAACGTGGCTAGTCCTTAGATTAAAACCTGCGTAGGTCTAATTTTGAAGTTAGATAGGTTAGGGTTTTTTTTTGTAATGAAAGTATGCCAATAAAGGGTCTAATTTTGAAGTTAGATAGGTTAGGGTTTTTTTTTGTAATGAAAGTATGCCAATAAAGGGTCTAATTTTGAAGTTAGATAGGTTAGGGTTTTTTTTGTAATGAAAGTATGGCAATAAACGGTCTAATTTTGAAGTTAGATAGGTTAGGGTTATTTTTTTTTGTTTCTGTGACAAAAATATGCCGATAAACAGTCTAATATTGAAATTAGGTAGGTTAGGGTTATTTTTTTTGTTTCTGTGACAAAAATATGCCGATAAACGGTCTAATATTGAAATTAGATAGGTTAGGGTTATTTTTTTTTGTTTCTGTGACAAAAATATGCCGATAAACAGTCTAATATTGAAATTATATAGGTTAGGGTTATTTTTTGTAACGAAATTATGCCGATAAACGCTCTAATTTCGAAGTTAGATAGGTTACGGTTATTTTTTTTTGTAACGAAATTATGCCGATAAACGGTCTAAGGGTCTTAATCTAAAGACTCACCAATTTAAGTTTTTGACTGAAATAAATTAATAAAAATTTATCTTTGTTTTATTCCCAAAACCAACTTTTACTAGCTGCAGTGGTAAGACCTAGCATGTACTAAATTCTAATAGTAAAAGCCCGAAAAAAATGTCCCGTTTTCATAAATTCTTACATTTACCAACTCCTGTCGGTAAATCCTAAGACTTACTCTCAAATCTTAGGATTTACTGTAGTTCGACCTTTTACAGTAACATATACACTACTACATAATATACTCTAACCGTCAGGCGAGACGTATACTTGAACGCGACCTTAGTAGAATGAAATAAATAAAGTTCACCTGATGGTAAGCGGTTACCGTAGCATATAAACACCACATGACAAGTATCATAGGTGCGTTCCCGAGTCCAGGGTCGGATAGGGGAGGGCGACCGGGGCTACAACCCCGGGGCCTCCATAAAAGAGGGGCCCCTAAAATAAAGAGTTCGGAAAAAAATAACTTTTAAAAAAATTGTCCATTTTATTTGGAAAATAATTTGGGGCCAATGGTCCACTCCTTTCTTGCCCCGAGGCCTCCAGACCTATAAATCCGGCCCTGCCCAAGTCAGCCTAGTCAGTCAGCGTAAACAGCCAGACCCAGGGGCTCTGACTTCTCTGCTTTATTCCTATGATAAACACTACAACGACTTTCTATGATATATCATAATGTCTGAGTAATTTTTATTACCAGACAACCCTATTAATAATGGGCTATCAAAACATGGGTGTGAAAAGTAGGTGGTAGGGGGTTGATTTGGATAGGAGGGGGGTGCGTGACCAACGACTGATGGGGGATATTATAGGCTATCTAGTTTCGATTCAGACGTTGTTTTCCAAACAGAGAGGGATTTAGGTATAGCCACAAGGCTTCAGCTTTGGGCTCGATACTTTAAGATGATGATATTATTGATATTTTTAATTTTATTAGCGATATGTACCGCGATTGTCTGTAAATAATTAGTTTGTAAGTTGTACGTTAGAAAAATGTATCTTATTGTAAAATTTGTAAAAATAAAATCGATTCGGCTGGTACATCGTTCCATAGCTTAATGGCAGTATGTCGGAGGTGCGGGTTCGAATCCCGCTGGATCAAAATTTTGAGATTTTTTGATAAAAAAAAAGAAAAACAATATTGACAAAAATTGTAAAAATGGGTTTTTGTTATATGTACCGTGTATGGATTTAGTAAAAAGTAGTTATTTTAATATTACAAACAGACACTACAATTTTCTTTATTTGTATAGATTGTTATATATTGTAGGTGTATGTTACACTTTATATATTGCTACTTATTACTTATTGTTTGTTTTATCATAGTTTGGTTACTACGAAGAAATCAAAATAGCACATACATTTTAACATCTGACTTATAATTTTTCTAGTATTTAATGTCCACCATTAACGATAATGTTTTATTAAATTTAAAGCCTCTTTATATTAAAAATCCTACCTATTTGACCTAGAATGAGGGAAAATTACTTCATAGCAGTCAAAAATAGAAACTTCCTGCGCATGTTACGTCATTCTCACATAAAACAACAAGAGAAGAAACAAAAATCTAAAAGAATAACGATCGTCGAATTGCATTCTCCTTTTTAAAGGTCGGTAAAAACAAAAAATAGCTTTATTGTTTTAACCATTAAATAATCAAATACCGAATCGAAATATCCGGTAAATAAAATGGAGTCTGGAAAAGAAAAGATCAAATAAGAAAAAGGGTACAGTTTTTTAGACACGTTAAAAAGGGTTAGCCACTCATGCGTCTCCTAATATTATTCGTTTATTTAGAGATTTGTATTACAAATAATAACGATAGAAACAAATTCCGATTCCTACCAGAAATTTTTTAAGCAATACTTTTGATCGACTTTAAGCATTGAGGTATGGCACAGCAAGAAAAACCCTGCACAAAGTCTGCAGCAGCAAGTACCTGAATTTAACAGAAAATCCCTTTGATTTTGACTGTCAAATTATTAGATTAAGGTGACTTAGGTAGATAAAACCAGAATCTTCGCAAATACGTTAGCACATTCCCAATGAACTCTGACTGCCTTGCTCACCACAAGACCTCAACACTACTCGAGGGTAACAAGTAACAACTTGAGCAAGAAATTTCCTTCTGCGTTATATCCCAATGAAGAATTTATTTCTGTTCAGTATTAACTTATTTTTAGATCGAGATTAATATCGTATTACTAATTAATTACATTGATTCGTTTGTACGATTTGTAGTTTAGCCTTATGTATTGGAAATTATATTTTTATACACAATGAGTAGATAAAAAGATACGGAAAACCGGGATGTCTGGCGCGAACTTAGGGAGGCCTATGTCCAGCAGTGGACTGCAATAGGCTAACCTGACTGACACAATAAGTTTTATTATAATTGAACACCATTTAGTACTAACTAGCTTCTGCGCGCGACTTCGTCGGCGTGGACTCCGCTCCTATTGGTCTTAGCGTGATGATACATAGCCTATAGCCTTCCTCGATAAATGGGCTATCTAACACTGAAATAATTTTTCAAATTGGCCCAGTAGTTCCAGAGATTACCGCGTTCAAACAAACAAACAAACAAACAAACAACCAAACAAACAAACTCTTCAGCTTTATATATATATTAGTATAGATACTGCTTCTAATATTACTAAACATTTATTACAACTATTATTTTTTATGACTTTAATTTTACTTCAAAGCTATTTACATAAGAAATTTCATTTAAATCAGTTGAAAGTCTTAAAGCAATTTAAATTCAAGACGACATTAGTAAATACTAGCTGCTGCCCGCGACGTCGTCTGCGTGCGTTCACTGCTCGTTTCCCGTAGGTGATAGCGTAATAATATGTAGCCTATATTCTGACCAGACTTCTTAATAATATTCGTGCCAAATTTGAAGTAAATCCATGCAGTACTTTTTGAGTTTATCCCGGACATACATTGACTTTCCTATCATTTTATTATATGTATAGATTAACTTTTGAGATTCCTTTGGATTCAAAGTTTCTGCTTGAAACTTCGAATCTTGTTTCCTACTTTGAATGCGCAAATCTTACTATCTACTGGTTCGATTTGAGAAATTCTATATCTTGATCTTGAAAGCATGTTTATTTGGAACAATTGTAGCTTATATATTGTCTAGCCCATTGGCGCAGTTTGTAGTGAACCTGTTTTCTGCTCCGGGGTTGTGGGTTCGATTTCCACCTCGAGTCTGGGTGTAATATACATATTCATTTATATATTTATATATGTATTATTTATAAGTATGTTTATCGAAAAAAAAAAATATGTAGCTATACCAGTCGGCTGTTACCTATAACACAAGCATTAAGTTGCTTACTTTAGGAACAGACGACCGTGTGAGTATTGTGTAGATATTTATTTATTTATTTATATAGGAGTAGTCATCAGTTACAGAATAATTTGAATTCCATGGAATGTTATATTAAGGGATAGTTGCTTTATCTCGGTTGATTGATGGACCGGAGGACACGGGAACGGACCGCACTGATAAGATTAATGCGGCCATCGCTCACTGACCAGCTGCTAATTGTTTTATTGGCAGATGGAATTACACTTGCCACAGGATTCAGAGCACGGATGTACTACACCAGTACTGCGGTAAGAAATTAAAGACTGAAATTAAAAGGTTTGGTAAGATAAATAAATGTATGTCAAGTGGGACCTATTTGGAAAATAGTATAAATTATGGGGTACATTTGGAAAATAGTATAAATTGTGTGGTACATTTTGAATAGTGGTATGAATTTAAGAGCACATTTGGAGCATGTTCTATCGAAGTAAAAATACCTTATCATTGAGGTAAAGATTTTGATTCTATAAATATCTTGTAACTTTAGTTGTGCTGAATATAGTGACGATTAGTTAGTTGTCCTTCTCCTACATGAAGAAAGAGGACTATGCCCAGCAGCAGTTATTTCGTAGTTAGTTGTGCTGTAGGTTTTGAACACCCCCGCTGACATTTAAGATTAACTAGCCGACCCGTGCCCACTTCGTTGGGCGTTAGTTATTTTTTGTGATGCAAATATATACTCGTAGTAGAGTTTTCATCTCGCTCACACATCTCCGACTTGATTTACATATACTATTATTTTTTACTGAAGTTTTTTTTTCAATAACAATAATATATAGCCTATATCACTCCTGAATAGTGTAGCTTTCTGTTAGTGAAAGAATTGTCATGATCGGATTATTAGGTATTTGCGAAGATTACCCCCTACAAACAAACAAAGATTAAAACTTTACCTCTTTATAATATCAGTATAGATAGGTTTTATTAAACGGGCTATTACGGCTGTCTTTGAAAAAATAGGTTGGAGTTGTAATTATTTCTCCTTTATTTTTAACGAAAAGAATTTTTGCCACTATGAAGGATACGTAAACGAATTTTTGAAATTGTATTCGATGATATTGAATTAGACCTCTTATAGCTTGTATATAAATATCTATAGTTAGATTTATTTCCTTGTAAAGTTTAACGACCGTTTCTAGCAATTATTTTTTCGTATATTCAAGTAACGTAACACTAAGATACGTATATTTAATTAAGTCGTAGTACATCTGTCATAATATGAGCTTTTTGGCCGAGTGTCGCGACTCGCTGTCTACGCGGACTGCAGTTGTGTCGTAAGCAGGACTCGACTACGAATTTATTTTAATCCTACTGACTAGTGTATTTCAACTACTATAATATGTTTATAATAATTGAAATAGTAATGTACTTAACTATAGAAAAAAAGAACGAGTGTGCTTTAGATCACACGATTCAGCCTGTAATATCCCACTGTTGGGCATAGGCCTCTTCCCCATGTAGGAGAAGATCTTAGACCACACGACTGAAGTAAATTTTTCTTAGCAATAGACATGCACAATATGCGTCCTGCCTGTGTTAACATACGGAGCCGATACGTGGACACTGACGAAGAGACTGGTCCACAAGTTTAAAGTCGATGGCCGCTGGAGCAGACGTGTCCTGGAGTGGAGAGCGCGTGTTGGCAAACGCAGTGTGGGACGTCCTCCGGCCCGTTGGACCGACGATCTACGTAAGATTGCCGGTGTAGGCTAGATAAGGATTGCGGAAAACCGGGATGTCTGGCGCGAACTTGGGGAGGCCTATGTCCAGCAGTGGACTGCGATAGGCTGATGTGATGATGATGATGATGTGATGAATAGGCCTACACTGTGACTTAGATATACGAAATGTAATTGGCTATGAGAGATAGAGATAAAGAAAATGTGTGCTCGCACCTCTCTGTTGCTCCGTTCGCCTCACCCGATCACAGTTTTTGTAAGGCTTTCGTTACGAGTTCACCAGCTTACTCCCCAAGTCAAGCCTGCGTCAAAAAGTTTTACTTCAAAATTAATAACATAACAAACTCAAACGGCTCTTTTTATAAGAAATAGTAATAATAATTATAATAACTCTTTATTGTACACCATAGAGAAACATTACAAAAAGTGATAAATACAAAGAAAGATGTACAAAGGCAGTCTTATCGCTAAGAGCGATTTCTTCCAGACAACCTTTGGATATTAGGTAGGGATCCCTAGTACATATTTTTCACCTGATAGTATCAAGCTAATTTTCCGCGAGTAGTTTCATTTTGATGAGACGAACAAAAAGTTCCTCTTCGAAAACTCTCGATTGTGGTAGATAATAGAGTTAGCAGGAGGTAGAGCAGCAGTGAGCGTAGGACCGGGATGACGTACCACGCAATTTGTAGGACAATATTACCATCAAATTATATAAATATTTACTGACTAAAAGAAAAAAAATCAGCTGGTTAGTTATAATTTTTGATAACCTTACGAGGTCATCAACTTGATGACCTCGTAAGGTCATCAAGAATTAATTTTTTTTTCTGATTTTTTTTCTGTATAGGACAAGGCGTAGAAAAAGAGAAGCGGTAGAGAAGTGTACAAAGAATTGATAAAGAATTGGCATAGATACTAGAGTTTACAAGAAATATGATATTGTTGCGTGTTAGGGTTCGAACGATTTGGAGAGAAAGACCTTCTGACTCTTTTAGAGACTTTATTCACTAGCACTAGGTCCGACACGAGCACTAGGTACAACACTACGCACTAAGTACAAACACTAATCACTAGGTACACACAGTAAGCACTAACAATGTCCGAGGTCGTAGCCAATGTCGTAGGTTTCCGCTGGTATCACTTCTAGTCTTCACTTCGAAGTCGCTTCGTCGTTAGCTCAAACTGAACTGAACTGACTCCGCTCGGCCACAATCGGCCTTTTTATACCGGGCCGAGCCTACACCCAGACAGTTCTAGAACGTTCCTGCGTGTACTCGATCCTGAGTTCATTCACCTATATATCCTCTAGCGCCATCTAGTATTGAGTGGATGTTTCACATTGTCTTTGTAACATAGTGGTTTGTACAGCACACAACGTGGTTCCTTTGCTCCCCGCTAGATGGCGCAAGCTCCTTTTTTTGTGTACTCGTAACACTACTCCCCTCTTAGAGATGCTCGTCCCGAGCATCGTTGTTACTGCCATGGTAACGCGCCAGACGGTCTATGTGTACCACTTTGAATGTCCCTCTTGGTTGCTTTTGAATTCTATAAGTCACATCATTCATTCGGGTAACCACTTTGTATGGACCGTCCCACTTGGTCTGCAACTTTGGAGATTTCCCTTTCCGGCGGGTTGGGTTACGCAGCCACACCAGTGACCCTTCCTCGAAGCTGCTTGTGTTCGATTTCCGGTCGTTAATAGTCCCTTGTGTCGTGAGACTATTCTTGCTGCATGCCTGGAGGATAACAGTTTTCAGGGTTTCCACCGCGTCAGCCAGAACTCGTCTCTTAGTTCTAGCTTTTATTCGTTTTCCTTGATCCCGGGCAGGGAACAAAGCCCTTTGCTTTTTCAGCTCCTCTATTTGTTCCTCGATCCTTTTCATCCTTGCCCTCTGAGTCTTCTTCTGCGGGCAATTGAGCTGAAGATGACCCCTCTCGCCGCACTTGTAGCACATGACTCCAGAACGTTTCTTCGTAGGCCGTAGCCCCACAAAAGGCACCCCGTCCAATATTTGTAAATCACATCAAAGACTTTTTTCAGTCGATCGCGTCTGAAAGCCTATGCATTCACGAAATATTGAATTTTCTTCCAACTTCGTACGAGATTGTGAGAGGAACTTCAATTTGTATGAAATAGTAAACGCTGGTTTATACGCTACAATGTTTGTTAGTATTTTTAGTTTAAACCTGTTTAGTCAATTGTTAAATAATAGTTTTCTTTGTATCTGTCTTCTATGTATGTGTGTATGTACGTATATTAACTTCTTTTTATATTGTTACGAGTACACAAGCCTTAACCTCCTTATGGAGTCATGTGCTACAAGTGTGGCGAGAGGGGCCATCTTCAGCTCAACTGCCCGCAGAAGGAGGTTAAGGCTCCTACGAAGAAAAGTTATGGAGTCATGTGCTACAAGTGCGGCGAGAGGGGCCATCTTCAGCTCATCATCATAAGGCCTGTAACATCTTGACAGATGATTTAAACAGTGTCTGTGTTTTTTATGCGACATCGCCGTTCGTGGCTGAATAAGCCAATCCGTGAATAACACATCCGTCCACACTTTGGACACGCGTATTGGGGATTCATCGGTGGAGGAGCCCCCTCGCGATTGTGTCTCTTGGCACGCTTTTGAGCTAGATCTTCGAACCAGGCGCTATCGTGGGTTTTGCAACCCATGGAGATGGTCTTCCGCCACTCATTGCGGTTTGATGCTAGGTCTTCCCAAGAGTTGCGATCGATGCTAAATGCAGCCATATCTCGTTTAGCGCAATCTTTGAAACGTAGCATGGGTCTCCCTACGTTACGCTTTGCAAACGCAATTTGGCCCAGTAAGGTTTGTCTGGGCAAACGCGCACTGCTCATTCGGTGCACATGTCCCAGCCATCTCAGGCGTCTCTGTTTGAGAAGTGCGGTAACGCTAGGAAGCTGTGCAATCCCCAGCACTCTCTCATTTGTTACTCTGTCCTTCCATGTGATGTTAAGTATGCTACGCAGACAGCGCATGTGGAAAGTGTTAAGTCGTCGTTCTTGTTTGGCGTACGACGTCCAGGTTTCAGCCCCGTACAAGAGTATGCTTAATACGCAAGTTTGGTAGACTATCATCTTAGTCTTTGTGGTAAGGTGTTTGTTATTCCATACTCTTGTACGGAGCCTGCCGAACGTCGTGGCCGCCTTGCCGATGCGGATATCAATCTCTCCGTCGACGGAAAGATTGTTCGACACAGTTGACCCCAAGTAACAGAACTTGTCGACTACTTTCAAGGGTTCACCTTCCAGCAAGATAGAAGGCTGGTAGGTGTAGCCCTGCGCTAGAATTACGGTCTTTGTTGCATTCATGGACATGGAGAACAGCGAACATGCGTATGCAAATTTGTCCAACAAAGTTTGAAGCTCTCCGGGAGTTCTCGCCACGAAGGCTGCGTCGTCGGCAAAGAGCAGACTATCGATATATAAATCCTCTCGTTTACGGGTAGATTTCAACTGAGTGGAATCAAATAATTTCCCATCCGCTCTTGTGTGCAGGTGAACTCCTTGATGTGCATCACCAAAGGCAATTTTAAGCAGCAAGGAAAAAAATATGCCGAACAAAGTGGGTGCTAACACACAGCCCTGGCGAACCCCTCTCCGCATGTCGAAAGCGTCGGACATTTGGCCATTAAAGATAACGGTACCCTTCATGTTATCGTGGAAAGACTTCACCAGCTTAAGCAATTTTGGTGGGCATCCTATTTTCTCAAGCGCGATGTATAGCCCCTCTCTACTCACTGTATCGAAGGCCTTGTTTAAATCAACAAATGCGATCAACAGAGGCGTGTTCTGCTCTCGGCACTTCTCTTGAAGTTGCCGAAGGGTAAAGATCATATCCGTGGTTGACCGCTCAGAGCGAAAACCACACTGGGCCTCAGGATATATCCGTTCAGCAAGACTTTGCAGTTTAGTCAATATGACCCTTGCAAATAGTTTGCCAACGATGCTAAGAAGAGATATGCCGCGGTAAGAGTTACAATCGCCGCGGTCGCCTTTTCGAAGTCGCTTCGTCGTTAGCTCAAACTGAACTGAACTGACTCCGCTCGGCCACAATCGGCCTTTTTATACCGGGCCGAGCCTACACCCAGACAGTTCTAGAACGTTCCTGCGTGTACTCGATCCTGAGTTCATTCACCTATATATCCTCTAGCGCCATCTAGTATTGAGTGGATGTTTCACATTGTCTTTGTAACATAGTGGTTTGTACAGCACACAACGTGGTTCCTTTGCTCCCCGCTAGATGGCGCAAGCTCCTTTTTTTGTGTACTCGTAACACTACTCCCCTCTTAGAGATGCTCGTCCCGAGCATCGTTGTTACTGCCATGGTAACGCGCCAGACGGTCTATGTGTACCACTTTGAATGTCCCTCTTGGTTGCTTTTGAATTCTATAAGTCACATCATTCATTCGGGTAACCACTTTGTATGGACCGTCCCACTTGGTCTGCAACTTTGGAGATTTCCCTTTCCGGCGGGTTGGGTTACGCAGCCACACCAGTGACCCTTCCTCGAAGCTGCTTGTGTTCGATTTCCGGTCGTTAATAGTCCCTTGTGTCGTGAGACTATTCTTGCTGCATGCCTGGAGGATAACAGTTTTCAGGGTTTCCACCGCGTCAGCCAGAACTCGTCTCTTAGTTCTAGCTTTTATTCGTTTTCCTTGATCCCGGGCAGGGAACAAAGCCCTTTGCTTTTTCAGCTCCTCTATTTGTTCCTCGATCCTTTTCATCCTTGCCCTCTGAGTCTTCTTCTGCGGGCAATTGAGCTGAAGATGACCCCTCTCGCCGCACTTGTAGCACATGACTCCAGAACGTTTCTTCGTAGGAGCCTTAACCTCCTTCTGCGGGCAGTTGAGCTGAAGATGGCCCCTCTCGCCGCACTTGTAGCACATGACTCCATAACTTTTCTTCGTAGGAGCCTTAACCTCCTTCTGCGGGCAGTTGAGCTGAAGATGGCCCCTCTCGCCGCACTTGTAGCACATGACTCCATAACTTTTCTTCGTAGGAGCCTTAACCTCTTTCTGCGGGCAGTTGAGCTGAAGATGGCCCCTCTCGCCGCACTTGTAGCACATGACTCCAGAACGTTTCTTCGTAGGAGCCTTAACCTCCTTCTGCGGGCAGTTGAGCTGAAGAGTAGTCAGGGGTATCCTTTGCAATCACTTGACCGGTGAATGTTCAAAAGGATACACGGGTATGCGACCCCGGCTTCCCGAGCTACTATTGCGGACTCCCAACCTTGCAAAGCAATAGTATCCCTTCTTTCCTCTCACCTTTCCCGATTCCACAATATCCTGTCCTATCCTTTCTTCCCGATTATTCCTCCTTTCCCCTTATGGCGAGGTAGGCGTCTTTAGCATTGGTTCGCAACCTTCCTAGGAGAAGGACACTCCGAATTCAAACCCGGAACTGGCTACTCCGTCAGGCGTGAGTAGGATGCAATCCGAAAAACGGCAGCAGCCTGCAACCGATTCGGTGGCTTTGCACGTATTGGCAAGCCATTCCTGCGAGTCAAGCTGGAGAGGTCGAGAGGATGACACAGGTCTTGGGCAACCCTGCGTTATCTATATTATGCGTCCCGGGCGATGCAGTGTCTGTGGAGAGGAAACTTCACCCACGTCGTTCCGCGGCGTGGAAAACAACACGGGGAGTGACAGTCACCGGTTCTAAGCCAGCACAAATGGACGTAAGTGTAGGCGCCAGGGGTCACTCTCGACAGTGGGAGGGTCCATCGTAGATCCACTGATCAGTTACCGCCCGCTTCAAACTGGGCAGCCCCCAGTCAATAAGGTACTGGTCCGTCCCGGCATCGTTTGTTCCTCTGGGGTGTTGGGAACATAGGGTTTCACCCGACAAACGGTGCTGTGTTGTTTTACACCCGTGAATAAACAGCGAAAAGGAACCAACAAAGCAACCACTTCCATGCGCTTCAGTACTTGGAATGTCCGTACAATGAGGACAGGTTTCCCCGACAGCTCGGAGACTTCGGATTACGCATTTCAATTGCGTAAAACAGCTGTTATTGATTTGGAACTTGCACGCCTTAACATTTCTATTGCTGCACTACAAGAAACCAGGCTTCCAGATGAGGGCTCATTGCGAGAACAGAACTATACCTTCTTTTGGAAAGGCAAGGACTCAAACGAACATCGAGAACATGGTGTGGGCTTTGCTGTCCACAATACTTTACTAAATGCCATCGAATCACCGCGGGGTCTGACGGAGCGTATAATGGTCTTGCGGTTTAACACTGAATGCGGCTTTGTCACTTTAATTTCCGCTTACGCTCCTACACTAACCTCGACTGAGGAGTCTAAGGACGTATTTTATGACGATCTGTGCAACGCTGTACGCAATGTACCGCCCGGGGATAGACTGTATATTCTGGGTGACTTTAACGCTCGTGTGGGACAGGATAACGCCACCTGGCCCGAATGCCTTGGCTATCATGGCGTGGGTAAGCAAAACGAAAATGGCCAACGTCTACTAGAGTTTTGCTCTAAATTCCAGCTGTGTGTCACAAACACTTATTTTAAAGGAAAACTAATGCGTAAGGTCTCCTGGAGGCACCCCCGGTCTGGTCATTGGCATCAATTGGACCTTGTCTTAACCAAAAGGGGGGATCTAAAGGCAGTCACCCACACGAGAACGTTCCACAGCGCACAATGCGACACGGATCACTCCCTAGTGGCTAGCAAAATCCGTCTTTCGCCAAAAAAGATTCATTCCTCCAAAACACCTGGACGGAAGACCTTAAACCTTCCCAAAACTAGGGATCCTGAGTTAGTGGAATCTTTTAGTTCAACCGTGCGACATCAGACAGCTACTTGGGATGTGAATGCTTCTATAGAAGTAGAATGGGAATCCATCAAAGAGCTACTCACCAAAACCGCTGGTGAAGTTTTCGGATACTGCAAAGTTAAATCACCAGACTGGTTTTTCGAAAACCTGGATCAGCTTCAGCCTCTAATTGACTCCAAGCGACAGGCTGCACTCAACTACCATTTTGATCCCTGTGAAGTTACACGCGCTGAACTCTGCACTGCAAAATCACTCCTCCAGCGAACTTGCCGCCAGTTTGCTAACGCGTATTGGATGAACCTGTGCCGAAACATCCAGGATTGTGCGGACGTAGGAAACTTTCGCGGTATTTACGCGGGGATTAGAATGGCTATCGGCCCTGTACAGAAGAGAACGGCTCCTTTGAAGGAGATCGACGGCTCTATTATAACCGACAGCAGTCGTCTGCTGGAAAGGTGGGCAGAACACTACACAGAGCTTTATTCTCAACCAGCTGAGATCAGCCACGTAGCAGTGGAACTTATTCCGACGTTACCAGTTATGGCTGAGCTCGATATCCTGCCTACCGCCGGAGACCTCCACACGGCCGCTCTGCAGCTTAAATGCAATAAGAGTCCCGGGATAGATGGTATCTTCACCGAGGTCCTGAAACTCAAGTGCGTGTTACCACTCCTACATAACTTTCTGGGCAAATGCTGGGAGGAGGGGCGATTTCCTCAGGATATGCGAGACGCAAATATTTTTACATTATATAAAGGAAAAGGCGACCGCGGCGATTGTAACTCTTACCGCGGCATATCTCTTCTTAGCATCGTTGGCAAACTATTTGCAAGGGTCATATTGACTAAACTGCAAAGTCTTGCTGAACGGATATATCCTGAGGCCCAGTGTGGTTTTCGCTCTGAGCGGTCAACCACGGATATGATCTTTACCCTTCGGCAACTTCAAGAGAAGTGCCGAGAGCAGAACACGCCTCTGTTGATCGCATTTGTTGATTTAAACAAGGCCTTCGATACAGTGAGTAGAGAGGGGCTATACATCGCGCTTGAGAAAATAGGATGCCCACCAAAATTGCTTAAGCTGGTGAAGTCTTTCCACGATAACATGAAGGGTACCGTTATCTTTAATGGCCAAATGTCCGACGCTTTCGACATGCGGAGAGGGGTTCGCCAGGGCTGTGTGTTAGCACCCACTTTGTTCGGCATATTTTTTTCCTTGCTGCTTAAAATTGCCTTTGGTGATGCACATCAAGGAGTTCACCTGCACACAAGAGCGGATGGGAAATTATTTGATTCCACTCAGTTGAAATCTACCCGTAAACGAGAGGATTTATATATCGATAGTCTGCTCTTTGCCGACGACGCAGCCTTCGTGGCGAGAACTCCCGGAGAGCTTCAAACTTTGTTGGACAAATTTGCATACGCATGTTCGCTGTTCTCCATGTCCATGAATGCAACAAAGACCGTAATTCTAGCGCAGGGCTACACCTACCAGCCTTCTATCTTGCTGGAAGGTGAACCCTTGAAAGTAGTCGACAAGTTCTGTTACTTGGGGTCAACTGTGTCGAACAATCTTTCCGTCGACGGAGAGATTGATATCCGCATCGGCAAGGCGGCCACGACGTTCGGCAGGCTCCGTACAAGAGTATGGAATAACAAACACCTTACCACAAAGACTAAGATGATAGTCTACCAAACTTGCGTATTAAGCATACTCTTGTACGGGGCTGAAACCTGGACGTCGTACGCCAAACAAGAACGACGACTTAACACTTTCCACATGCGCTGTCTGCGTAGCATACTTAACATCACATGGAAGGACAGAGTAACAAATGAGAGAGTGCTGGGGATTGCACAGCTTCCTAGCGTTACCGCACTTCTCAAACAGAGACGCCTGAGATGGCTGGGACATGTGCACCGAATGAGCAGTGCGCGTTTGCCCAGACAAACCTTACTGGGCCAAATTGCGTTTGCAAAGCGTAACGTAGGGAGACCCATGCTACGTTTCAAAGATTGCGCTAAACGAGATATGGCTGCATTTAGCATCGATCGCAACTCTTGGGAAGACCTAGCATCAAACCGCAATGAGTGGCGGAAGACCATCTCCATGGGTTGCAAAACCCACGATAGCGCCTGGTTCGAAGATCTAGCTCAAAAGCGTGCCAAGAGACACAATCGCGAGGGGGCTCCTCCACCGATGAATCCCCAATACGCGTGTCCAAAGTGTGGACGGATGTGTTATTCACGGATTGGCTTATTCAGCCACGAACGGCGATGTCGCATAAAAAACACAGACACTGTTTAAATCATCTGTCAAGATGTTACAGGCCTTATGATGATGAGCTGAAGATGGCCCCTCTCGCCGCACTTGTAGCACATGACTCCATAACTTTTCTTCGTAGGAGCCTTAACCTCCTTCTGCGGGCAGTTGAGCTGAAGATGGCCCCTCTCGCCACACTTGTAGCACATGACTCCATAAGGAGGTTAAGGCTTGTGTACTCGTAACAATATAAAAAGAAGTTAATATACGTACATACACACATACATAGAAGACAGATACAAAGAAAACTATTATTTAACAATTGACTAAACAGGTTTAAACTAAAAATACTAACAAACATTGTAGCGTATAAACCAGCGTTTACTATTTCATACAAATTGAAGTTCCTCTCACAATCTCGTACGAAGTTGGAAGAAAATTCAATATTTCGTGAATGCATAGGCTTTCAGACGCGATCGACTGAAAAAAGTCTTTGATGTGATTTACAAATATTGGACGGGGTGCCTTTTGTGGGGCTCGTTAATAATAGAGGCAGTTACTTTGTCCGCCTTTTTGTTGAAAACCGTATCGGAGACGTACTTCACTGTAAACTTTGAGTGATTTTATATGTTACTGTATATTGTGAGGATAAAAATTTGATTGATTATAATTTAACGTCATAAACTCTGATAGTTTGAAATACTTTTAGTAATTATTAACTTATTAATGAAGGTAAAGTACCTAATAGGTACACATAAAAATAGAAAAAAAAATAGCTAAATTGAGAACCTCCTCCTTTTTTGATGTTGGCTAAAAATATAAAACATATACATAAGGCCTATAAGTACAATATATATTTCATCGATTTTAGTTTCATCGAGTGTTTGTGTAGTCCTTGTGGGTCTCCCCACCGTGCCTCGGAGGGCACGTTAGGCCGTCGGTCCCGGTTGTTATCATGTACATCTGATAGCGATCGTTACTCATAGCAGGGAATATAATATGCGTCAACCCGCATTAGGGCAGTGTGGTGGATAAAGCTCTGATTCTTCTCTTACCAGGGGAAAGAGGCCTATGCCCAACAGTGGCATATTACAGGCTAAAGCGTTAATACCATAGTCAGATAGTTTCATTCAATACACAATGTCTAGATCTTAATTGTTATATTTATAACAGCTAATCTAAATCGATACAATTACCAGTAAATAAAAGATAAATAGCGGACAATATATCGTGTCTAAAACAAATCTTCTTGTGAGCTTATTTCACAACTCACTAAACCGTAGCAAATGCTTTTTCTAGAAAATATTAGATCCTTCGATCCTTCGCGGTCCGTTTGATAAAACATATAGGAACAGTGATTATATGTTCTTCGAATAATCGTTATTGTTTTGTGGTGCGAGTGCTTTAGCGCCTTCGTTTCGGGTTCGATTTGTTTGAGGTAGATATTTTTATTATAAAAGTATTTGTTTCTAAAGATTTTAAAAGAGATAAGAGATAGGCACAAGCGAAAATGTCTGTACTTAATTCAATTGAAAAACTCTGTATCCAAACATATCCCACGGTTAGGCAAATACCTCGTTCACTATACCGAAAAGGGGTTGGACACAATTCGCCAAGCTGCTTTACTGCAGTTGGGTTAAATCAAGAGTTATAATATAGAGAGAGAGTTATAGTTAATAAATAAATAAATATCTATACCTACCTAACATGCACACACGGTCGTCTCTTCCCGAAGTAAGCAACTTAATGCATTCGTTATATGTAACGGCCGAATGTTATAGCTACATTAATTTGTAGTTAATGTTTTTGATAAACGCATATAAATAACAAATATATAAATAAATACGTATGATTTGAATGTTGTCTACATTTGGGCAAAGAGCACGACTTTACAAAATTTTTATATGTTTGTTTTGTTTTTAGGGTTCCGTACCCAAAGGGTAAAAACGGGACCCTATTACTAAGACTTCGCTGTCCGTCCGCCCGTCCGTCCGTCTGTCACCAGGCTGTATCTCAAGAACGGCTATAGCTAGAGAGTTGAAATTTTTACAAATTATGTATTTCTGTTGCCGCTATAACAACAAATACTAAAAACAAAATAAAATAAATATTTAAGGGGGGCTCCCATACAACAAACGCGATTTTCTTGCCCTTTTTTGCTCGATATCAATAATGGCAACAGGTAGGCACGTGAAATATTCACAAAATACTCAGTTGTATTTTTACTTTAATAATAAATAATAAAATTAAAATAAAATTAATATTTAAGGGGGGCTCCCATACAAAAACGTCATTTTTGCCTATTTTTGCTTTCATACAATAAAAGTGATTTTTTAGCCGCTTTTTGCCCGTTATTACAATCAATGTACCTAGTCAATGGTGAGGAACTCTTCGTGAGCGAGTCCGACTCGCACTTGGCCGATTTTTTGTAAATTAATTCGTAGACTTATAAACGCGATGTCTGCGTCCCACGTGACCTAAATTTAGGGCTTCTAATATCCACTGACACCGCTTGACCTTTAACCGTCTAGTACATATATCTATCTGGTAAATTAATTCAATTATAATTTTGTCAGGAATTTCAATTTGAGCTAACTGGTACACCTGATGTTTTATTTAAGTTTTTATTACAAATAAGTTAGTTCTTAGTTATTTTTTTATACAACTAGGCCAACAAGCGTACGGCTCACCTGATGGTAAGCAATTACCGTAACTTATAGACGCCTGCAACACTAGAAGCTTGTAATGTCTTTGACTAGAAGCATCGCAACGGCGCGGCGTTGCCGACACTACTCCCGACCCTCCCCAGGACTCAGGAGATCTGGTCATCCCTGATATAAGCAATCTTTATTTAGTTACTGCTGATAATCTTGTGAAAATCGTCGTCCCAGTGGGTCGGGGGACGACACATTCTACACTTGCCGTGAGGGATTACAATTGGAAAATTCCACAAATCTTGATAAATATGTTATTTAAAATTGTTCTAAAGTCTAGCAGTCTGTAGGTTGATAAATAAAGTTCGTAACTGGGGTACACGGTTAGGTACATAACAACACATACATATTATATAAACGTTTTCTGTGGTAGGTATATCATAAGACATCAACAACAAAAAAATTAAAATTAAAGTGTACAATATAGTAATCAATTGTATCGAAGTACCTCAAAGTAACTTCTGTTGCGCTTCTTGCGGTGAGTCAGAAAGTTGAAAGTTACATCCCACCCTATTTCCACCCATAGCTCCCCCTTTTTCCTTAGAATAATTTACGCATTTGTCTTCGAGCGCTGTATATAATGGAAATCCCTAAATATCAGGTATTCAAATTTATTGTTACTTCATCTTTCTTAATTTTGTAAAATCTTTACATCACTTCTTATAAATAGTTATCATTTACCGTCTAGGTACATGTTACACATATAGCAAAGAATAGCAGAATATAAGCAGAGAGAAAAAAAAGATAAAATAACGAAAGCCGGGTTTTTCCATGAAGGTTTACTTTATTTAATTCTTAATTAGATATTATTATTTTTTGGTGCTGTAGCCGACGTATCTGATACATAACTAATGATATTATAACTAATGATATAGAGGCTGTTTTTAGGATACAGTTATTTAAAGTAAAGTTATTAGGAGTAAAGTTTTTCAAATTTTCCCATATTGCTTAGGGTAGAGAAGAAAAAGAAAAATCAACACATAATAAAAATTAAGACATTGTAATAGAGAAATACTATTAGTATTTGCTTTGCTAAGGAACAGACGACCGTGTGTGTATGTCGAAGATATTTATTTATAATATATTAGGAGTGCTAGGGTTACATTGCTATCTTTGATACGAGACCTAAAAATTTAATATTTAGTGATTCTCGCAATATCATTAAATAATGTTATGAAAAGGGTAAATATAAATATTTATTATAATAAATGTTTGCGCGAAGGCTTCGTAAAGTACATCTCAGAAATGTCTCGAGTGCGAATATTTTCTGCGAACAAGCTTTGGTACATGTAATAGGCGATTGCGTTTTCGAATTTCATTTAAATTACAAATTAATGTTCTCATTTGTTTTGAAGATAAAGCCTTGTTACGTTAATATCAAATTAAAATATTTATTGAAATAAATGAGCTGGTGCTAGTTGATCACTACTATAAAAACTAAAAGCCTTTTAAATGTTATAACCCCAGAGTAATAAACGGGGAAATGGTACAAGGAAAAAGAGCGATTGGAGGGTAGGTAGATATTGAGCTGGTCCCTTTGGACCGGATCGTTAACTCCTCACAATCTCAATATGATCTGTACTCTATCTCTTTTAGTTTCGTATTTATATCCAAATTACTTTGGAAAGATACGTATGTAATACGTTTCACAATAATTTACTACAAACTAATGATTGAATGATTGATTGTTTGAGCCAGTAGCATCCACTGCGGGTTGGTGGGTATATTTCCTACTATGAGTAACTATCTGGTGTCTATAGTATAGAACGGCAGTTTATCGTGCTCTCCGAGGTACTGTGGGAAGATCCACAAGGACCACCCAGACCCGAAATAAGTATTTGTACAAATACAAAATATTCATCCCAAGTGAGCATCGAACCCGTAATCACCGTTATTAAGGTGCCCGTATGGCTCGCGTACCACTACATCAAAGCGGTGTAAAAAAATTGCGTGCGTACAAAGTACACATGTCAGAAGTGAAACTTCATTGGCAAAATAATTAAAAAAAAACAATTTAAAATACAAAAAAATCTAATTGAAAAAAAAGCCAACGTCACGCGGTCCCCAGGTGGTCACCCATCCAAGTCCTGAACGTCATGACGCTGCCGCGTTACCGGTCGCTCAAATTTTACTCCCCATGCGCCTGAAGAAGTTTCACTTCAAAAATGATAAAATCGATAAATTCTTAAAAACTGACATTAAAAAAAAAATAAAAGATTCTTGCCTTTTATGACTTAAGCCACTCTTGCCGTCTGACACTTAGGTGTTTGAGAAAAGGGAACGTAGCTGAGGGAGCATGATTCAGGGCGCGTAATTTCTTGGGTTAATTAAACGATACAAAGTACTGTAATTAGCTTAAACTGTGTTCGTGTTGGGGTTTATATTTGTTCAAGATACTAGAAATGTTTTCAATTGTTACAACAAGTCTCATAATACTTATATTCCAAATAGAAAAGGAATTTTTTAGTTAGTCATTTGTAAATTTTAAAAGTACTGTCTACTGTCTCGATTTTTTAACCGACTTCCAAAAAAGGAGGAGGTTATCAATTCGACTGTAATTTTTTTTATGTATGTTAGCTCAGAACTTTTGACTGGGTGGACTGATTTCGATCAATTTTGTTTTAAATGAAAGGTGTTTCGTGTCATGTGGTCCTATTTAAATTTAATTGAATCTGACAAGTACTTTTAAAGTTATATCTAATAATGCGTATTTACTTGACTACTTTTTCATCGACCTACGTTGTATTACTTGTCTATGTAATTGAAGTCGGTTTTTTTTCGTTTGCGAGCAAACACAATTATTCAAATTAATTTTACCACTAGTCTTCGTCGTGCTACACAATGTGCTACACACAGTACTTCGTCGTGTAGCACAGTGAAGGATTGTGCTGAACCAAGTCCCAATTCTTATCTTATACGGTCAAAAGATCTTTGTTCATAAGTGGAACATATTAGCTTGATGTGGATCCATAGCTCAGTTGGCAGAGCGCTGACACGGCACGTCAGAAGGCGCGGGTTCTAATCCCGCTGGATCGAAAAATTTTGATATGATTTTAAAAATGTTTATAATTTCCTCAAGCGTGGGTAACACAAAAAAAAACGAATGGAACATACTAATTTATTAGCAAGTTGAAGTAGCAGTGGGTTGGTCACCTGTGTCGCAGGACCGATGTAAGACGAGACGTGTCCTGGAGTGGAGACGCGTCTTGGCAAACGCCGTGTGGGACGTGTTTCGGCCCGCTGCGCGCTAGACCGATGATCTACGTAAGATTGCCGGTGTAGGCTGGATGAGGATTGCGGAAAACCGTGATTTCTGACTCGAACTTGGGGAAGCCTATGTCCAGCAGTGGACACCAATAGCACACCAATAGCACACCAACACCAACACCAATAACTGACTGACTGAATGAAGTGAGACATTTTTATACTGGTTATTTGTATATTTATATTATTAGGACCGCCAACGGAAAGTGACTTTACTTTTACTACTTTTACAAAAATAAATATTAAATAACTTATAAAGTGCCTTCTCAAATAAAGGCAAATACAGCTACATAAGACTAAGTTCAGTTCTGTTCATCCAGAGCAGGTTTATTTTTTGGGTTGAGTAAGGTCAGGGATAGGATCGACAACGGGCTTGCGATGCTTCTGGTATTGCAGGCATTTATAGGCTACGATAACCGTTACCACCAGAAAGACTGTATACTTGTTTGCTGACCTAGATATATAAAAAAAAACTCCAAATTTTTCTGAGGACATTATGTTTTAGACGGTTAAAACTAATTACTCAACAGTTGTAGAGTTAATCGCCTGCCGATGCGATTAGAACACACTCGATCGTGTAAACATAGATTACCCCAAATTCTTTTACTGATTCTTAATCCGGTAACAAAATCCAGACACGCTGACATAATCAGAACGTGGCTTATAAATTTCAAAGGGGGAATATGACACCAATGATCATACACCTGAATTTTACCACGATGAGTTTTACTTCAAGATAGAATTCCTGTTTTAAAATCTTTAATTTTTCTGTGCCTCGGAGAGGACGTTAAGTATATATCCACCAACCCGCAGTGTAGCAGCATTGTGGAGTAGACTCCGATCCTTCTCCTACATGGCGAAAGAGGCCTATGCTTAGCAGGGGGATGTTACAGGCTAAATCGATATTTACTCTCAGATTAACATAATTTTCACCCATCATTCTCGAGGTCAAGGTCACTTCGCCTCACCCTTGACACTTTGCACAGACAAAATGTCAATGACCTGATAATGTCAAATCGGAGTGTACTTTATTCCATAAAATCCGTTTTTAATAGAGCATCTTTCGTATAATGACATACTGTGGTTAAAGTTAAGTTACCACTGATTCTAGATTCTGCTGAAACACTCTTTAAGTACGAGACAAATAAAAAAAATTGCGTGCGTACAAAGTACAAACGTCAGAAGTGAAACTTCTTTGGCAAACTGTAAAATAAAAAACTATTAAAAAAAAACCAATTTAAAATACAAAAAAATACTAGTTAAAAAAGGGGTCACCCATCCGATTAACGGCCCTTAATGACGCTGCCGCGTTACCGGTCGCTAAAATTTTACCCCTTATGCGCCTAAAGAAGTTTTACTTCAAAAAGAGACTTGAAAAAGTCATTATATTATTAAGTAATTATAAATTTTATCAAGAGTCCTACTTAGAAGTCGTAACATAATATGTTAGCATTGTTCTTCATACACTTGTTCCGAATATAAGCTTGCAGTAGATACCAGTCAAATACTAGAGAACGTATCGCCAACCGGCAATGGAGCATCATGGTAACTAAGCTCCTTCCTTACTACATGAAGAAAGAGGCAGATGTTACAGGCTGAATGCGATATAAATGTATGTGCCATAAGTCATGTCCATCGGTCTCAATTGTAAGTAACATTTATAAAACATTTCATGCTGTAGCCATCTGAAGCTGAAACATAAAAATTGCGTGCGTGCAATTTGCCAAAGAAGTTTCACTTCTGACATGTGTACTTTACACATGTCAGAAGTGAAACTTCTTTGGCAAATTAATTCAATAAAATACTAATTCAAAAAAGTAAAGTAAGTAGTTCAAGTAAGTAATTAAAAAAAAAAACGAATTAAAAATACAAAAAAAAAAAACGAATTGAAAAAAAACCCACAAAAAGCCAACGTCACGTCACGCGGTGTTCCCAGACGGTCACCCATCCAAGTACTGACCGTTATAATGATGGTCGCTCCAATTTTACCCCTCATGCGCATAAAGAAGTTTCACTTCAAAAATATACTATAAGTATCTTCACTTGATGTATTACAAGCCTTCCAAATGAATTCACGTGAATGATTGCCTCACATATAACGAGTATATAAGTCTATTTACTTTGTACTATATTTAGAGAGAGTGGCTTTAGTTAGGGTGACCGTATAGTTTTCTAGATTACAGAGTTTGAGAATTTTGTGTGCTGAAAGTTAAAGCAAATTCGACTTACGACTTCTTAAGTTCTATTTTTAACCGACATAAAAAAAAGGAATTTCGTATATTTTATATTGATTATTTTGTATGTAATTAAAAGGTGGTGCTATGTGGTCCCAACTGACAAGTTAGTTTGAGTTAGTAAATTAAGTAATAATACGTATTTCATGACTTTTTCGACTACCTGCGTTACTTGTAGATGTCAATTGAAATCGTTTTTTTTTTCTTTTGCGAGCAAACACAGTTATCAAACACGATTTATATAATGAGCATGAAATATAATAACAAAAACTAACATTTCCTTATTATTTGTATGTTATGTGACAGAATAAGGTATTCCACTATGTTTGAAAAAGTACTTCAAAATGTTGATTTTCTAATAAAAAGCCACAAAAAATATATTACGGCAAAATAAACACGCTTTCATGCCATAAAATTGATTTAAATTTTAAACCTTTTTTATTACCGCGAAAACGCTACAGCCATTTTGGTGACGTAATATGTGCAATAACAAAACTGTATGACGTATGTAAGAGAGTAATATAACCTACCAGCCATCAACAAATTAGTAATGAATGCATATTATTTCAGTTGGAACAAGATATGATGAGTTATTATACGAAAAAACACAACTATTACTCCTTGAAGTTAAAATTGATAGATATTAAGGATATTAGATATGTACCCTAGCTGTTGACAGCACTGACAGAACTTTGTTATTGCCCGTATGACGTCACACCGTTGCGGCTCGTGTTTTAGGTCACGTGATATACAGATTAAAATATACGACTTTTAATTTCAATATAATAAACCAATAATGTGCTTTTATGATTCCAAATCAGAATATTTAGGTGTATTTCTCTATACATTTTAGTTTTTATCAAATTTTGTAATTTATTTTTCACTACGGAAAGTACCCTATTATAGTAATCATAACTTAGGTGGGAAAAAAGAAGGAGGTTACACAATTCGACCGTATATATAGTTATGTATATTTTTTGTTATGTATGTTCGCGGGTAACTTCGTCGTTCATAAACCGATTTTGATGATTCTTTTTTGTTGGAAACGAGATATCCCAAGGGTGGTACCATGATAAGGATACTAGGATCTGATGATGGCATCCCAAAGAAATCGAAGGGAACCTTCGAAAATCGTAGTGACGACTAGTGCGTTTGTTAATTTTTTTCGTCTACTTCCGTTTTATTACTTGTCGATGTAATTGAAGTCGGTTTTTTTTTGTTTGCGAGCAAACATAATTATAACTAATATTTTAATACGGCTTCTATAAATTGAAAAACTGTGTCAATCGCAGATATAAAAGGATAGCCGATCAGCGGAATGTGTAACAGAGGTTTACAATCAGAACGTTGCTATGACAACCGTTGAATGGTTAATTTTTGTTCTGTTCTGTTCTTTGTTATAATTGTTACCAAAAGTGCCAAAACACGAACACTAAAATGTAGGATACACGAAGAACATTTTTTAGTGCGGTTGAGGTTACAAAGTACAAACCATTAATTATGTATATTGTTTTCTAATGTTTACGCGAATTTCACTCATTATAATGAAACAACTTTTTTCGGATTTTATCGCGGTTTATTAGGTTTTTTACATGCCCGATGTTTCGGATACTTTATATTAATTACATATATGTATATGCATAAATTCTTCTGTAACTGTAATACATATATCTGACCTCTTTTGTTTAGAAGTTAACAAAGATCAAGTTAATAAGGCGAAGATAAATTTTTATTCATCCATGATTAGTTAATTATAATAATAAATAAACGCTTCACACTCAACGGGCCCTGTAGGATTATCTGTTGTGTCGGGGGTCCGGAAACACACACAATACACAAGCACAAATGCCCAGACCACGACAAAGATCTGTATGGCCAATACAAATGATTTTTACGTGCGGGGATCGAACCCGCGACCGCTAGCGCAACAATCAGCTATGTGACCGCTACGCCAACGCGTCATCACAAATATATAAGAAATTTTATTATTGAATTTACTACTTCTTTTATTTTTATTTTCTTGCTTTTTCTTCCTTCAAATAATTCTTTTGGTTCTTGTCCTGGTGTGAAAATGGGTTTGTAGTGATCCTACTTCAAGGTCAAGGTCATATTTTTCTTTTGTGATTTCTTTGAGTATCTTATTAATCTTGTAGTATATGATTCGGTATTGTATGAAGGTGATCATAATTTCGAAAGTAATAACTAACCGTTACTTGGCTTTTCTGCTTTTTATTTATTTAATGGTTTCCTCAACTTTTTTATTCAGAATTACACTTTTATTAACATTCTAATCACGTATTGTTTTCTAATATTTACGCAAATTTCACTATAATGAAAAAAAAAATCGGATTTTATCGCGGTTTATCACGTTTTTTAAATGCCCGACGTTTCGGATACTTTACAGCAACCATGGTCACGGGAGGACTGGAACCGCGAAAATATTAAAAAAAAAAATTATAAAAAAAAAGAAAATTATAAAAAAAAAATTGAAAGCATTAGCAAACGAAAAAAATCGATTTCAATTACATCGACAAGTAAAATACAACGTAAGTAGACTAAAAAAAATAATTACAAACGCACTAGTTGTCACTAAGATTTGCGAGGGTTTCCATCGATTTCTCTGGGATTCCATCATCAGATCCTGGTTTCCTTATCACGGTACCTAAGTTGGAATATCTCCTTTCCTACAAAAAAAGAATTATCAAAATCGGTTCATAAACGACGAAGTTATCCCCGAACATACCTACATAAACCAAAAAATATACATATATAGGTACGGTCGAATTGAGTAACCTCCTCCTTTTTTAAATTAGCTTAATAAAATCCGAAAAATTTGTTTCATTATCACTCCGATCACGATTTTATTATGCAGTTGCTATTTACTATGTCACCTTCACTTTGAAAACCAGGCTGAGGGTTTCGGAACCCACGTCCTGGTCCTGGTGAGTGCTGCTAAGCCAAGTATTCAGAGACGCCCGGATACACTTATCTGCATGCGTATTAGACCAGGTGCTAACATATCCAGCAAAAACAATACATAATACAATTTGTTTGACAGTAGCAGCTCAGAGGTGCGTAAGAAATTACATTAAACATTATGTATAACATTAGAAGGCGTAGAATATGTCGGTAATGTGACTTAAATAAGATGTCAAATATCTGATCTTAAATGATAGTGAATTAGACAATCGATCGCCATACATTTTTTTTACATCAACTACGAAACGTGATCAACATAATTATGTAATTATGTGTGTGTTTTGTCGCTAAACAGAAGATCTTGAATCGCATCAAAACGGGCACCCATGGATTATACAAGCATTAGTCATGGGCAATTAAAATTAATCTCGAATTTGTCACTCTATAGAAAAAAAAAATTGCGTGCGTAAAAAGTACACATGTCAGAAGTGAAACTTCCTTGGCAAACTAATTAAAAAATAATAATTAAAAAAAACTGGTACCCAAGTCTTTAGATTAAGACCCGTTGACAAACAGTCATCGGCATAATTTTGTTAAAGAAAAAAAAAATAACCCTAACCTATCTAACTTCAATATTAGACTGTTTATTGGCATAATTTTTTTACAGAAACAAAAAAAAAATAAGCCTGACCTATCTAACTTCCGACCGACCCACAGACGCGGGTCTTAATCTAAAGACTAGCCAAAAAAGTAATTTAAAAAAAAAACAAAAACAAAAAAACGAATTTAAAATACAAAAACAACTTATTAAAAAAACCAAAAAGCCAACATCACGCAGTGTTCACAGGCGGTCACCAATCCAAGTACCGTCATGACGCTGCCGCGTTACCGGTCGCTCAAATTTTACCCCTCATGTGCCTAAAGAAGTTTCACTTCAAAAAAAGTTTTGATTGAAATTTGACAGTTGATAGACTGATGTCATACCGGTCGGATCAAGGTGCGGGCTTGCAAAGCGTTTTCTGTGGCCGTGCGTTGGCGTATCGATCGCGTCGCAATGCGGCGGCACGCGATCGTCTGTTTTAAATTTACTATCGTCCTCATTATGCAATAGTTGCTAGCGAGACCTGTGTTTGACCGACGTGGAGTTGGAGACGTTAAGCTGTAAGCATTTCGCAGTGGGGTTAAGGAGACGTGACGTCTCTCGCCAGTCCGTATGTGTAGGGTGGATGTAGACCAAACGAACAACGAGCTAGAGCTAGAACAAGAGCATTCTTTCTTGATATTTATGTGTAAACGAAAATTCGTATTCATATATATATAACAACGAAAGAATGCTCTACGCCTGTTTACACTAAAAGAATTTGATAAGAATTTGATGTAGTGGGGATAGAATGAGCATTCGCTCGTCTGATGTAAATCGATCATAACTGAGGCGGAGTTATACAGATTTGCCAGAATATCCACCAACTTTGACAGGTTTCTTCACAGTTAATATGACTATTAACTTGCTCATCAGAAAATATTAGGAGATAAATGAAAAGAATGTTCTGTTGAGGAAGAATATAAATGTCTTACGATCTACGTCTTCACGACATGATTATCTTACAACTAACTACCCTGCAGTTTCACACGCTTAATTTGAAAAAAAAAACAGCCTATGGCCTTCCTCGATAAATAGGCAATTTAAAACTGAAAGAAGTTTTCATATCGGACCAGTAGTTTCTTAGATTAGCGCGTTCAAACAAACAAACAAACAAACAAATTCTTCAGCTTTATAATATTAAGTATAGACTAGATTCTGCGCGCGACTTCGTCGGCGTGGACTCCGCTCCTATTGGTTTTAGCGTGACGATACATAGCCTATAGCCTTCCTCGATAAATGGGCTATCTAACACTGAAAGAATTTTTCAAATCGGCCCAGTAGAACCAGAGATTAGCGCGTTCAAACAAACAAACAAACAAACAAACAAACAAACAAACTCTTCAGCTTTATATATTAGTATAGATAGTATATAGTATATCACTACATAGTATAAAACAAAGTCGCTTTCTCTGTCCCTATGTCCCTATGTCCCTATGTCCCTATGTATGCTTAGATCTTTAAAACTACGCAACGGATTTTAATGCGGTTTTTTTTAAAAGATAGAGTGATTCAAGAGGAAGGTTTATGTATATAATTTAGTATAGTTTTATGTAAATTAGCAGAAATACGGCGATAAATGTTGAAGAAGTCGCACAAAATCGGGCCAACTGGGAGCTTTCCACGCAAACGCCGCGTAAACTAGCAAAGATACAGTGGAGTAATGTACTAGCGAATTCTAAATCTATAAAAATGCTACAAAAAAGTCCGCGATAGCATATCTCTATCTCTTACGGTTGACTTACAATAACCACTTTTATGTTCAAATTTTTAATTAAAAACATTACGTTATTTTCCAAGCTATTTTCTTTAGTTCAGTATTAATCCTTATCCAAACAAATATTTTAGTTAGCTTAGGAATTTAATGCAGATTAAAATTGCCCTTTACACTATATCAATCAGATGAATAGGTTTTCAGATATCGTCGTTAGAAGTAATTAATAGCGAAACATTTAACCCTTTAACCGCCATCGCCGTAATATTACGTGTTGTAAGAGTAGTACCTCAGCCGCCACGTCGGAATATTACGTAAAGATCCTGTCATTTAAAAATGTCATCATTGCACCCGTGCGAAGCCGGGGCGGGTCGCTAGTAGATAATAATACATCAAACCTGCAATATTTTTTTCCAAACAAAGCGCTAGATCTTCATATAGACTTTAAAACAAAGAAATGCACATACTCTTTAGATTTGCAATTATGATGGTTACGTTCAATGTCTACAGGGTACTGTTACTAAGACTTCACATTCTATTCACTCTATCCGTCTTTTTAAAATGGTTGTATTCTTGGAATCGTAATAGGACGACACTATTTGAACTGTGCTTAGTGTGAACAGAGGACTGTTCCTTTGGTTATGTTGTAGTCAATTGTTAAAAATCGATCAACTCAGGACGCTTGTGGTATAAATGAAATAAAAATAAGAAACTACTTGAAATAACAACCGATAAACTAATTATATTATACCAGCTTCGGATACGGTTACGAAATCGTCAAATATAGGTACGTAACAAGCGTCAAGCCCCAGCTTCGCACGGTTGCAAAAACTATCAGTGTTTCTCTACTATAATATTATGAATGTCTTATACATATAAACCTTCCCCTGGAATCACTCTATTTACTAAAGAAAACCGCATCAAAATCTGTTCCGTAGTTTTAAAGATCTAAGCATGCAGACAGCGCGAAGCGACTTTGTTTTATACTATGTAATGATAATAAACATTTTTTGATACCGCAGTCTATCACCGTACCTTACAAACCTAGCAACCAGTGGTCTATAGACACCTGCAGTACAAGGAGCAGAGCAAGCGCGTTGCCGACCCTAACTTCTTACTCTACCGCCGGAGCTATGGCTATTTTACTCACCATAGAAACACAACACTACATCAAAGCAGTATTAATTAGCTGTGATCTTCTATAAGTTTGAGGTAATTTTTCAGACGGCCTGCACCAAATTTTGATCACACATGTCATAACATAAATGTATATCTTATTCTTATTTAACCGAAATTATTTGAAACTTTTATATCGATTTACTTACGGATACGGGGTGGTTTTTTGGATAACCAATAGTTTCATGGTTATGGAGTTCCATCCCTACAAAGCACTTATCAAAATTATCAAATAATAAACTAACCAAAGTACCTATAATGAAAAAATAAAAGACATTTCAAGAAACATGAAATAATCCTAATATTCGTAATGGAATCCAAATTGCTCTCATATGAGACTTAATTCCGTCGCGGATTTCTGCTGACGTATATAAGTATACTAGCTTCTGCGCGCGACTTCGTCGGCGTGGACTCCGCTCCTATTGGTCTTAGCGTGATGATACATAGCCTATAGCCTTCCTCGATAAATGGGCTATCTAACACTGAAAGAATTTTTCAAATCGGCCCAGTAGTTCCAGAGATTACCGCGTTCAAACAAACAAACAAACAAACAAACTCTTCAGCTTTATATATTAGTATAGATTTTGTCAATAAAGCGAGCTAGTACGTCATACGTCTCACTGTAACGTCATTTGGATATGAAGAGTTCCTTCAAATCATAGTGATGAGCTATTTTAATATAGTTCTCTACTACTCTCGCGACTTTCTTCGAGTTAAAGATTTCTAATATATTTTTTATACTTCAAGGACGTAGGGGTTACCTACGTTGTATTACTTATCGATGTAATTGAAGTTAGTTATTTTTCGATTGCGAGCAAACACAATTATTAGAATGTTGAAACGGGATTGTAAAGAAAATATTTCAATAGAATTAAATTCAATACAGACGAAACCACGTGCTTTGAATAGTATTAAAACATTAATTAAAATAAAACTGTACAGCGGTAGAGTGCGACCACAAGTTTGTTTAACCGCAGCCGGTGGTCATCGGTGATCATTGCTCTATCACTTTCAGTTATTTATAAAATAATTTCAATTAAAGTTTATTTGTTAAATCTTTAATTTTATTTTTATTTTTGAAGTGAAACTTCTTTAGAATCGTTGTGATTTCAAACCGGATGCAACGGCAAAAAGACAGGGAAGGACGGGCCGCGCTGCAGCCGCGAAGCGCGCCCGCGCTGCAAGCCTAAAAAAAATAAAATTAGTAAATTAATTAAATTAATAAATTTAAATTACTTTTTTTTTAAATTATTTTGCCATAGAAGTTTCACTTCTATCGTGTGTGAATCGCACACACGCCTTTTTTATTTGCATGCGCTGTTTTTCTGAGTTAAGTTTTCATATACACCTGATGGCGATCCTTACTCATAGTAAGGAATATATGTAGGTACCTATGCGTCAACCCACGATTAAGCTCCGATCCATTTCCTACACGGGGAAAGAGGCCTATGTCCAGCAGTGGGATATTACAGGCTGAATCGTGATCAGGACCAGTTTTTACCCGACTGCCAAGGAAGGGTTATGTTTTTCGCGCGTATCTTGTATGTATGTATGTATGTATGTATGTAATATTCTTAATTACCTCATTTCTCTAGAACCGCTGAACGGATTTGCATAATTGAGATATCGTTAGATTTGTCTTAGCAGCCCAACTGTTCTTAGATATGTGACATTAAAAAAAACAAACATGGCGGCTGTGCGAAGCCATTGTAGTTAATGAAGAAATATTTTTTTTTTTAGAGTACCATAGTATGGGTATCAAATTAAAGGGCTTAATACAAGGATTTCAAAAATGTATATTATAATTATTATTACTATAATAATAATAAAGAAATACAATATGAAAGTTTAAAAAATGTTGACTTTGCTCTTTCCGTTTTTTACGCAGGCGGGTTTTTTGTTTTCTTTTAATTATATTACTTGTTAGAAAGTCGAAAAGCTAACATTATGTTTCTAACCTAATAGCGCTTTAAGGCCTAATAAACCTTAGTAACCCTTTAGCCACGATTGCTACAGTCTAGAATCTAGATAAAACAAAATTAGACGATTTCAAGTCTATTTAAAATAAAACAAACGGAATTCTTATGATTACGGTCGGAGGCGCACCGAATGTAAATTTCTTTAATTTGTTAATTTTTTTTCTTTAGATATATATTCTAATTTGATTCATATTGTAGGCTATATATTATGTTGCTTTGAGGATAGTGTAGTCGTAAGATTTAGTAGTGTCTATTGCATAAACAACAATTCCTAACATCATGTTTTAGCTATTTCGTCGTATGTTCATTGCTTATGTACTTTTGAAATTGAAGTGAATTGTTTTTCTTTAATACTAAAAATACTGCCATTAAATCAAGAACGGGGCGGAAATTCAGCGGAAATTTTTTGTCACATTTTCATCTTACAATTTCGTTTCACGAATTAAAAAGCCCGGAGGCTTTGTAAAATATTACTTTTAAAATAATTTTCGAGGTTCTCTCAGTAGGTATTGTTCGCGTAAAAATAATACATATTTTGTATATTTATTTAGGTACCTACTAATTTCTATTATGATATACGCGGTAAAACCTACATAAATTAAAAAGCATATCGTAAGTTATATGATTTTGCTTTTTAAATTAATCAGGCGCTTAAAAATAAATAGTACACGTTATAATAATATACTATCTGTGCCACGTGGTTTCACACGCGTTAATTTGAGAAAAAATAGCCTATATATAGCCTTCCTCGGTATATGGGCCGGGCTATACAACGCAAAAAGGACTATTCAATTCGAACCAGTAGTTCCTGAAATTAGTGCCTTTAAATAAACAAACTTTTCAGCTTAATAATATTAGTATGGGTTATGTTCGCACTTTTAGTACATTTAAGCAAGCGTTGTCATATCTTATAAGAATAAAAATATACAGTTTATTTTTTACTATTTTATAACTAAATGAATATTTTATTGTTTTAAAATAATAATTTTATATAAGGTATATATTTTATTACTATATAGATTTAAAAAAAAATCAAAAATTATAATCCTCAGTCTAGATTTGAAATACGATGACATGTGGGTCTAGCGGCTCTAGCGGACATTTCTATTAAAACACACATTTTCATTAGTTCTCCTTCGTTTCTGTATTATTTTAGTTCAAGCATTTTAGTGTACATAGGTACCTGTAAAGTGTAATTGCGGAGGAACCTTTTTGTGTAAAAGAATTCAAATGAGTTTGAGTTCTTTTTACATTTTACAAGTTTAAACCTTTTCCCGTTGGTCTACTACTAGGATGTTCATGATTTTTGTGATGTTCATGTTAATTTTAAATATTTCGCATTCAACCTGTAACAGCCCACTGTTGGGAATAGGCCTCTTTCTCCATGTAGGAGAAGGATTGGAGCTTAATCCACCACGCTGCTCCAATGCGGGTCGGCGGATATGTTCCCTACTATGAGTAACGATCGCTATCAGTATACCTACATGATAACAACCACATAACAACCACGACTGACGGCTTAACGTACTCTCCGAGGCACGGTGGGAAGACCGACAAGGACTGCACAAATACCCAGAACACGGCATTAAACTGTCTGGCCAATATAAATGTTTGTCGTGTGCGGGGATCGAACCCGCAACCGCAAGCGCAACAGCCACAAACCAGTGCTGTGACCGTTGCGCCAACGAGTCGCCAAGCGTATTATAGAAGTGAAACTTCTTTGAAATCGTTGTGATTTGAAACTCGATGAGAGTACCTACTACAGTCAGGTATATAATGTAAAATATTAACGATTTTAGCTTATTACATGTAATTAACATGAGAGGGAAAAGATAAAAAAAATATATTATATAATTATATATTTGCAGCAGGCTTATGGTGGCAGAGGATGTTTTTATAAATTCACAATATTGAAATCAGCCTATAAAAAATGTTTCATCTAATTAACAGATGAGGGAAGATTTTGTTATACCCCGGATCTTAGACCAAAAGTCATTATTTTATATCGAAGTAGGTATCATTAGTATGAATATACATAATACACATGTGTTTAGAAAATTCTTATTAAAATTCTGATATTCTGCATCGGACGATGCTCCACGTACTTAATATAGACGGTGCATGTAGCGAAGCGCATTCTTCTTGGTGACTTGTTATCTTCATAACAAGGAAATATTGTTATTGGGTGTGCAAGATTTTATTACAAATTTTTATATTTTTATGCACATTTGTGTTTAACTTTTACATGGAAAAAAATTATTCCAAGAAATTTAATGCGTTTATCATAGTGGATCATATTTACCAATAAAGTGAAAATAAAATGAACATTCAAAGGTGTCTTTGGAAGCCTTCTCGCATACCTAAAGACATTGTTGATTTGATTTGAATAATGGCCGCAATAATCAGACTAAATAAATGATTGAACCAGAGAACTGACTTTACATTATATTAATGTCTTTAAAAACAATTTTTGAACGGATAAATTTGCTTCGTCATTGTAATCCATAATGTCAAAAGGGTGATTTTCATCCGATAATACTTTTAAGAGTAGCGATTAAACGGGGAAATGCAGTCTCTGCATTTTTAGCCGGCTTGATTGCAAAGTGGTTTTATTGACAAAAATTCCTCAAATAATAATTGATCATTCCTATTCAAAACTAATGTTTTCTGAAAACGTAATAAAAACGCCAATCATCGCCCCCGTATGACGTAAATCCTGTGCTAGAAGTCCGGAAACATACACAATACACAAAAACCGGTGTGTTCTTGTAAAAAAAATGACCAAAAATGATGAAATGAAATAAAAAAATAAATAATTATAGGTAATGCTAATTCATTTACGTTTGAAAATGGAGGAGTTAGGGCCTATGCAAACCGCGTTTTTTAAACGCGATACAGACGCGATGCAAACGCGCGTGTGACGCGATACAAACGCGATGCAAACGCGCGTATGTCGCGATTCAAACGCGCCGTCGTCGCGCGTTTGAATCGATACAAACGCCAACAAACTGCTCTGTAGGATAAAAGCGCGCCGTCGACGCGCGTGTCACGCGATACAGACGCGATGCAAACGCGCGTATGTCGCGATACAGACGCGCTGTCGACGCGCGTTTTAGAAACGCGCGTCGACGGCGCGTTTTAAAAACGCGGTTTGCATAGGCCCTAAAACTTACTAATTTGAAATCTAAATAACAATCAATCTAATTGTGTTGCCAATAAGCACAAAACTGGCGAACGGAATAAGTCAAATTATTCCACTAACTATTTTTTTTTTATTTTTCTAATTGGTACTTTTTTTCAGAAAAACCAACAAAACCATAGACTTAAACTAAACGTATTCAACGATTTGCAAGAAAGAACAACCTCTGTCGGATCAGCTGGATATACAATAAATCTAGAAAACTTATTTATTAAATTTTTAAAGCACTAATCACTCCAAAAATTCTTCTTTATTCTCAGATATACAAACTTTACAAGGCTTATAGAAACGTCTGTCGTTAGTGACGAACAAAATTTCGACGGCCAGCGCAACAGAAAGTTACTGTAACTATACCCGCTGTAAAATATCCTTTACAAATACGTAGTTTTGCAAAATAGTTTCACGTCAAAGTCATTTTCGACTTTCAGTTCGACGCTAGCCTCGTTTTTCTTTATAATGAAAATTTAAAACAAAAAAATATATTTACAATATCGAAACACTGCAGAGACGGAGCGGGCACGTGGATTTGATAAAGTTCGAAGTTTTTCCATTAAAGTTCCTGACAGCGATGCAGTATTTGATCTAGTATATAGTTTTATGTATCAACGTGCATAGATCGATGTCCGATGGCTGTCCAATGTGGACGAAGTTTGATTGGATTCAGGATTTTTGTTGATAGAAATGAAACTATTATTTAGGTCAAATATTTCGATATTTATTTTTCCAAAAATACGGCATACAAGCCTATGGTCCCTCTGGTGGTAAGCGGTTACCTTAGACTATGGATGGACCTACAACACTATGGGCCTAATTCACCATTTTTTGTGGAAAAACTTTATTATACACATCAGTTGCGAATAAACTTAAACAAGAAGGGTAGAATGGGCCACTACCACCTGTTTCGCCTCAATTGAGAAATTCTGTGTAAATGTAGTGAAGTTTGGTCGTGAAAAAAAAATAATTATAATCAAATCATAAACTTTTATCCGTCAGATACTATCTTTCAAATAGCGTTAACAGCAGCCGGTAAAACAGGCCCTAAGAGTATTACAAGTACATTGCCGACCCGACTGGCGAATCTCCCAAAAAGGCTTTGGTTACCTAAGGGCGCGTTCCCACCATGTCGTAATGATTAATTATCGTTTTACGACTGTCGCCTCTAGCTGTTCCCATTATAACGATTGTTCGTCGTTAAAAATTTATGTCGTTTAGCGACTATCGTATCTAGCTGTTCCCACTGGATCGCGACGACATTTTATCGTTTCACGGCAGTCGCTTTGTCGTTTACACATCATTAGCAAGCTACAAATCTACAGTCGCCTCTGCGATAGATTTGCCGTCACGTTTTAGTCGTAACGTTTTTTTATCGTTTTACGACTGTCGTGCTAGCCGTTCCCACTATCATGACAATCTGTTATCACTGCAAAAAGTCTCGTAGACGGCAGTTAGTCGTGTCGTTCCACAATATGTGAACACCTCCATTTAAACATATGAGCCACGACACTTAAAACTACACGATTATCTGTCGTCACGACATAGTGGGAACGCGCCCTTAGTCGCCCAAAGCACACATCACTATTTGAGAGCAGTAGTATTTGGTTGTGATTTCTCTAGAGTTAAGGTATATTAACTGAGGTAGAGCACAGTAGTAAATATCCAGCTGAAAATATGGAGCACTCCGATTGAGAAAGTAACTCTACATTACAGAAGATCACAGCTAAATAATACTGTTTTCAAGCAGTATTGTGTTCCTGTGGTGAGTAAGCTGACCAGAGCTCCTGGAAATGGTCGGAGATAGGGTCGACAAAGCGCTTGCGATATTTCTGGTGTTGCGAGCAACGTTATTCGCTTACCATCACGTAAGCCGTGCGCTTGTTTACCAACCTTCTTGTATAAAAAAGCTTAAATGATTTACAGTAATTCAAGAACATTTTCTCGTTTAATATTCAGCTAATGTAGTGACTAATTACGTGTGTTAGTATACGTCATCTCACCAGATGTTATGCGGTACGTGACGGCTCGTTATAGAAAAAATCTCGCTTAGATTCAAGCTAATCTAGGTCTTAAAACCCGGACATAAAGATATTAATTGATAATATCATTCATATGATAATCTCTCCGCAATTAGTTCTGCATATTTGAAGGATCTCTAATCTCGGTCAGATGAAAATAGTGATTATATTATAGAACTAGCTGTTCCCGCGACTTCGTCCGCGTGGAATTTAACAAAAAAAGTTATTGTTCAGTTCGCAGAGTTATAAAATAAATAAATTTCTAAAATAAAAGTAGCCTAAGTTACTCCTTAGTACATCAGCCATCTGCCAGTGAAAGTCCCCTCAAAATCGGTCCACCAGTTTCAGAGATTAGCCGGAACAAACAGACAGAGAGACAGACAAAAATTGTAAAAAATGTTATTTTGGTACATGTATCGTGTATACATCCATATGCGTTTAGAAAAAGCGTTTATTTTAATATTACAAACAGACACTCCAATTTTATTTATTTGTATAGATGTATAGATATTTGTGGAGATGTTCATATTTATACTTATATGAGTTCAATAAAATAAATTAGTCTGTGTTCTTAAATGCGTTCATTTTAGGAATTTTAAGTCCATTTTTAGGAATATTTATTGAATTTTAAAGTTATTAAAAGCTCTACGGTAACCAAAATCCACTTTATCCGTTAGATAATTCTATTTTGAACCTGTGAACCAAGGTTGTAGTTTACAGAGGCTAGTCTACCCTTGCAAGGTTCAAGGTTGTCTAATCTTTTTTGTTGAAAATGGTCATTTATTTCGCCTACGTCATTCTCAATATAAAAGCGACTAAAGTCATGATCTATCATCGATGCAGAGTTTTTCATACAACAAGGTCGGCAAATAAGCGTACGGCTCATCTGACAGTAAGCGATTACCGTAGCTTATAGGCGCCTGCAACACCAGCATCAGAAACGCGTTTCAGACCTTCCTTAGCTCTGGTTATCTATCTATACTAATATATAAAGCTGAAGAGTTTGTTTGTTTGGTTGTTTGTTTGTTTGTTTGTTTGTTTGTTTGTTTGTTTGTTTGTTTGAACGCGGTAATCTCTGGAACTACTGGTCCGATTTGAAAAATTCTTTCAGTGTTAGATAGCCCATTTATCAAGGAAGGCTATAGGCTATGTGTCATCACGCTAAGACCAATAGGAACGGAGTCCACGCCGACGAAGTCGCGCGCAGAAGCTAGTCTATACATATACATTATACACCTTATATCACGCTTCAGCCTGTAATATCCCAATGCTGGGCATAGAACTCTTTTCCCCATGTAGGAGAAGGATCCGAGCTTAATCCATAGGGGCCTTATATGAAAATCAATTCTTAAGGAGTGAACTCCAAAAAGTGGTTGTTTTTTCTTTTCATTAGCAAGAAATAAAAAGTAACTTCGTCAATATTTCTCGCATAGTATAATTTTATATTGTTACTAGTTGACCCCGCAAACGTTGTTTTGCCATATATGTTATTAACCCCTTTAATCCCCCCTTTATAACTTAGGGGTATGAAAAATAGATGTTGGGCGATTCTCAGACCTACCCTATATGCACACAAAATTTCATAAAAATCAGTTCAGCCGTTTCTGAGGAGTATTGTAACTAACATTGTGACACTAGAAATTTATATATAAGATGTTGTATTAATTCATCGTTGTCCGTATCAAGTGCTTCGGTACAATCGTGTTGCTAGCCAGCTGTTAAGAGTGATATCTCGAAGGCTTAGAATCTTAGTTAGTAGGTCAATAATTGTTGGAAGATCGCCAAGAAAACGGAACTTTGTTTGTTGATACATGTAATGGACTGGTTTAATCTTAATGTGATGTTTACTTTGACTTGATGACTCGGGATTAGGGAAATATTCGAGATAAAGACGAAATTGATTGTGGTTATCCTGGATTTAGTTTCGTACTACTGATTTCTAGATCAAAAGATGAAGTTTATATTATTTTTATTATTTTATAATTATTTTTCTTATGGGCCCCGTAAACGATCAAACTTGTTTGTCAAACATGTTTGATCAAACTTCATGTTTCATATAACAAACATATTTAAAAAACCCGCAGCCCCGCACACGATCAAATAATTTGACAAAGACGTTTGTCAAACAGAAATTTAATATGAAGTTTGATCAAATATTTGATCGTCTACGGGGCCCTTTTTAGTTTACATTAATAACATGATACCGGTTTTCTCCTTGACGCGAATTGTATCTATAAAATCAGTGTTAGAGATATAACGACAGAGGCGACTCTCTGAACTCTGGTCACTTTGTATTTTATTCGTTTCTTGTTACTTTAAAGTAACAAGAAAAGAACAATTGTAAATAAGTAGTTGGTACATGGTACATACTACACTTATCTATAAAATTACGCGGACGGAGAAGTATGTAAGTTCCCACACTTACCTATTTAGTTTATATAGAGAAGGAGGGCAGAATGCCTCAATGAAATGAATTTTTTTTTAATTTTTTGCATATAAAAAAACATTACACCCACTACCATATATATAACACACACACGCGTCTATACTCATTTGTTTATTATTAAAGAAGTCTTTGAGAATAGAACTTTAATAATGTTCAAATTTATTGTTTAAACTAGCTGCTGTGTCCGCGACTTCGTCCGCGTGGAATTTAACAAAAAAGTTATTGTTCAGTTCGCAGTGATAAAAAAATATCGAAATTAAAAGTAGCCTAAGTTACTCCTTATTATATCAGCTATCTGTCAGTGAAAGTCCCATCAAAATCGGTCCAGCCGTTTCAGAGATTAGCCGGAACAAACAGACAGACAGACAAAAATTGTAAAAAATGTTATTTTGGTATATGTTCCGTGTATAGATCCATATGCATTTAGTAAAAAGTGGATATTTAAATATTAAAAACAGACACTTCAATTTTATTTATTAGTATAGAAGTATAGATTAGTTAGGGTCGAATTTCGACCACTAGTAGGTATACTGAAAGACGGTTGAAAACAAAGCTGTTAAAATAAAGATTCAATTAAATTAGTTAAGCGTTAGTACGTGTTTAGTTAAGTCTACACTTTTATACTGAAAACCAGATGAAAATCAATTGAAGTGCGCGCAGGCGATCGCAGCCGGCGCCAGCATGTCTGTCTGACGGATGGATGTTATCAAACTATGTACACTCCGTTTTCACCAAAAAATCCTATCCCGTGGGAATTCCGGGATAGAAATAAACCTATGTGATCTTTAAAACTTACAATCCAAACTTTTGAAGCGACACAGATAATTGGTTCATAAAATCTGTTAAAAGAAGGAGATGTCAACAGCATTTGCCATTTATTAATATCATTTGTGAATATACTTTCTTATTTATTTATTTTTAGGGATTTATTGCATTAACGATACTAATATTATAAGGCTGAAGAGTTGTTTGTTTGTTTTTTAAACGCACTAATATCAGGATCAACTGGCTAGAAATGAAAAATTCTTTTTGCGTTTTAGAGTTCATTTACCGAGGAAGGCTTTAGGGTATATATAATATTCAAATTACCGCGGGTAAAACCGCAGGGTAAAGCTAGTAATTTGTTTAAAAAAAAAACAACATGTACCTAATATATATAATGTGTACGCCAATTACAACCATCCATCGTTTTAAAATTAAAATTGAGTAAACATGTGCAAATAAAAAAATATATTTCTTAGTCTGTTATCTATAAATATTTTGTCTCTCTAAGAATGTTATTGGTAAAGGGAATGTTGACGAGTGCTACACTGCAGACGCTGCTAGACCGGCGTCATCATCATCATCATCAGTTCAGCCTATTGCAGTCCACTGCTGGACATAGGCCTCCCCAAGCTCGCGCCAGACATCCCGGTTTTCCGCAATCCTCATCCAGCCTACGCCGCGCGCCGGCAATCTTACGTATTAGATCGTCGGTCGGTCCAACCGAAACGGGCCGGAGGACGTCCCACACTGCGTTTGCCAAGACCGGCGTAAATGTTACATTTTTATTTAGGCAACGTTAAAAATTGTTGACAGAAATATGTTTTTTTTTGTCTTTTTGTTTTAAATTATAATTCGTAATAAAAATTATTTAAGTAGGTAATATTGACCTCTGTTAAAACTAACATGAAAAACATATATGTAAAATTTACACTTTTACTAGCTATGCACTCCGGTTTCGCCCGTGTTGTTATACAGAATGGACTTCCTCGGGAAATAGACTATCCAACACAAATAATTTTTGTGTTGTTATACAGCCTATAGCCTTCCTCGGGGAATGGACACAAAGAGAATTTTTCGATTCAAACAAGTAGTTCTTGAAATTAGCGCGTTTAAACAAACAAACGAAATCTTCAGCTCAACAATATTAGTATAGATTTATTTGTATAGATATATTTTGAACAGACTAAAACACGATTTTAATTAAATATATCAAACCGGAAAACCCCAACGTTAACCATATGATTCCGGGAAGACATCAGTTGATAGGATGTGACGTCATTCTCGCACCCTCGAGGGGAAGCCATGCGTCATGCTCCGTTTTTAGGGTTCCGTACCCAAAGGGTAAAAACGGAACCCTATTACTAAGACTTCGCTGTCCGTCCGTCCGTCCGTCTGTCACCAGGCTGTATCTCAAGAACGGCGATAGCTAGACAATAAAATAAAATAAATATTCAATAATTATATTATTTTTGTTTTTAATTAGTCTCCAACGCCATCTCTCAGAAATTAGGAAAACTTCATAGATAGACTAATAATAGTTTTCTAATAGCGGCATAGACGGCGTCACAATTGAATAAATATTTTACAGAAAATTTACTTATATTTACTTTAGTCAATGGTACGGAACCCTTCATGCGCGAGTCCGACTCGCACTTGGCCGATTTTTGTAATTATTTCAATTATTTGCTTACTATTTTTACTTATAATATTGATTATTTTATGGTTGGTTAAGTTAGGTTATTTTTGTATATTGATTTCCCGCAGTTGGCAGACTTGTTTTCCGCTCCAGGGTCATCGTTCACTTTTCTTTTATAACTATTTTAATTAACCGTTTAGTATTTTTACTTTAATGATTATTTAATCGTTGGTTATTTTAGGTGTTATATTGATTGAGTCTGGCTTGTTGGCGCAATTGGCAGTTACTTGTTTTCTGTACCGAGATCATGGTTCATAATTCTTTTATAATTATTTCAATTAATCGTTTGCTATTTTTACTTTTAATACTAATCTATACTAATATATAAAGCTGAAGAGTTTGTTTGTTTGTTTGTTTGTTTGTTTGTTTGTTTGTTTGTTTGTTTGAACGCGGTAATCTCTGGTTCTACTGGGCCGATTTGAAAAATTATTTCAGTGTTAGATAGCCCATTTATCGAGGAAGGCTATAGGCTATGTATCATCACGCTAAGGCCAATAGGAGCGGAGTCCACGCCGACGAAGTCGCGCGCAGAAGCTAGTTATTTAATAACTCGTTAAGTTAGGATATTTTATTCATTATATTGATTACGACTGGGCCATGGGCGCAGTTGGCAGTGACTTGTTTTCCACTACAGAATTGTATATTCACAATTTTGTTTATAATTATTTAAATTAATGGGTTACTATTTTTAACTGACTTCAAAAAAGGAGGAGGTTACTCAATTCGACCGTATATGTTTTTTTATGTATGTTCGTGGATAACTTCGTCGTTTATGAACCGATTTTGATAATTCTTTTTTTGTTGGAAAGGAGATAATCCCAACTTAGGTACCATGATAAGGAAATCAGGATCTGATAATGGGATCCCAGAGAAATCGAAGGAAACCCTTGAAAATCGTAGTGACAACTAGTGTGTTTGTTCATTTTTTTTCGTCTACTTACGTTGACTTGTCGATGTAATAATTGAAGTCGGTTTTTTTACTTCTAATATCGATTATTTTATGGTTGGTTAGTGTTAACTGTTAAGCTATTTTGGTTGTTATGTTGATTATATTGGGTTATAGGTTAAATTTCCGTACCGAGTCGGTTTGTGATATTATAATTTTATTATATATGTTTGTGATATTATATATTATAAAGGTTGTCAGGAAGAGATCGCTACTAAGCGATAAGACCGCCTTTGTACATTACCATCTCTATCTGTAAATAACTGTTTTGTGTAAATCTTTTCTGGGTGGCGTGCAATAAAGTATATTATATCTATCTATTATATATGTATCATACTATATAAAACTAAAGGTACGTAAGAAGAATTCCACTTCTGGACAAAGGTCTCTTATTTATTTAAGATGATCTTAATCCACCCACCACACTTCTAAACAACGATAGGTATATCAAGAACATTATTCTGAACACGCGTGTATCAGCACGAGATGAACTTCAAAGATAATGTAAGAGTTTAAAATTCAATAGTCCCGACCCGTTTTATTCGACCAGTTCTCTCTTGTGAAGTACTTCAAAGTGAAAAGGTACGACTTAAACATTAAGTGCTATGCCTGGTGTGTATTGAACTTTTCTGGAAAAACAAATTGACAGTTCCTTTAACACAATTTTTAATTAAAAAAAAAAAAATAAATGCTCAGCACAAAGCGATGGCTTTTTAATAAAAAAAGTAATGGTTTAAAAATAGCAAAAGTGAAAACTGTTATCATTTGAAAATTTGCATATTAAAATTGTTTTATATTCGTAGGTATATAATCGGTACATTTTTTTAACGGGAAAGCTAAGTTATTACATAGTCACACAAACATAGCCTCATGTGCTTATCGGATTATGTGGCACTAAGACATAAGATCTGATTGATGCTTGTGCTCTGAAATCGAAACTTCGTATGATGCTAACCTGTATCATATTAAACTAGTATCATAACATGATGATGTCTTCAGGATTAGAGCCTGTAAGTAACTGAAAAAAGACCACATGATAATAATCCTATATATATAATCCTAGACATATCATCTTCATCCCTAAAATAACAGAACTACCAATGGACTCACTGCGTAAGGACCTTGATATAATTTTGAGTTTAACGAAACTACCTTAAAAAACTCTTAAAGTATTCATTTTTATTTGGAGAAAATTTACCAACCAACTTATATTTTAGCTAATTGAATGGTTTTCATATACAAGACACGGAGGCGTTTATTTAATATTATTTAATAAAGCCGTTAGCCGAGGATAAAGTAGGAAGGTAATGTCTACCGAGACATTAGTAACTTAATATTTTGACTAAGTTAAGGTTTCTTATAACACTGGGTACATTACGTAAGTTTGTAATATACCTAATGTTGATATAAATTTTTATTTTTTATTTCATTGTTTGATTTTTTGCTGCCTTAACTTTCTGTTAATATTGTTTAGTTTTTTTTTTTGTATAATTTATTTTTTTGACTTTCGTTAAGTGTGTATATCATCTTATGGCGAAAGAAATGTTTTCATTTTTCATTTTCATCAGCTGAACAGGTCTTTTCTGAATCATATTAATAGATTATATGCTATCGGATAATTTATTTCAAGAACAGGCAATTAATAGGCGAAATCTTAACTTCAAATCTTTCGCTTAATATAATTTCGTAATGGAAAATCATAAAAATCGTTTACCGCGGCCGTCTTCGTATAATTGTACGGGAAATTCGGTCCTAATCCAATTTAGTACACGGCTAATCAGAAAACTCTTGTTAAGTTTCTGCGCGAAACAATTTTCAAGTTTCAAAATAAATTTTGTGTTTTTTGGAAAGATAATTCAAATTTATTGTTCTTTTATTTCTCATTTGGGGAAGTAGTATGGAATCTAGAACTGTTACAAATACTGGGACTCGATGGTACCTGGTAAGCTTTAATAATATAAAATTGTGACTAAAATTTCTGCAAAAGATTTCAAATGATAATGGAAAAAACGCCATTTTGTGTGGAAACGATCACGATTCTGCCTGTAATATCCCACTGTTGGGCATAGGCCTCTTCCCCATGTAGGAGAAGGATCGGAGCTTAATCCACCACGCTGCTCCAATGCGGGTTGGCGGATATATTCCCTACTATGAGTAACGATCGCTATCAGGTGTACATGATAACAACCGGGACCGACGGCTTAACGTGCTCTCAGAGGCACGGTGGGGAGACCCACAAGGACTGTACAAACACCCAGACTACGGCAAACATCTGTATGGCAAATACAAATGTTGTCGTGTGAAACATCTAAGCATAAAACGTATTTATATATTTTTAATAAACATAAATGATACTTAAATATACGTATACCTACATAGATATTAAAAACATCACAATAACGATTCCGCCTGTAACATTCAACTACTTGCCATGTAGGATATAAAAAGAAAGAAAGCAATAAAAAACATGTATTTGATCACACACGAGAGACACCAACAAATAGTTTAAATCGACTACAGAAAGCAACATACACATAATACTCTTACACTTATTAAACTATCGTTCGCCTCAAGAATGCGCCAAATTGGTTCGGTTCGGCATAAGTCAGATTACCATAGTAAAAATGTGACAAATTGGTGATTTGTGACAAACAAAGGGTGAGAGTTGACAAACGCAGTGTGCGGCGTCCTCCGGCCCGCTGGATCAACGATCTACGTAAGATTTCCGGTGTAGTAGGTGGCAGGATGAGGATTGCGGAAAACCGCGATGTTTGGCGCGAACTTGGGGAGACCTATGTCCAGCAGTGGACTGCGATAGGCTGATGTGAAAGGTTAGATAATGCTACCGTGCATAACGAGCCGGATGTCTTACTGACATCCTATTGACATATATATTTACAATTTTTTTTTTTCGATAAATATAAAAGGCGAAAGTCAAATTCAAAACAATGCAGGGTTATTACCAACAGCACTAACAAATCTATACAAATAAATAAAATTGGAGTGTCTGTTTTTAACATTAAAATAACCACTTTTTACTAAATGCTAATGGATCTATACACGCTACATATTATACCAAAATAACATTTTTTACAATTTTTGTCTATCTGTCTGTCTGTCTGTTTGTTCCGGCTAATCTCTGAATCGGCTGGACGGATTTTGACGGGACTTTCACTGGCAGATAGCTGATGTAATAAGGTGTAACTTAGGCTACTTTTATTTTAGTTTTTTTTTTATAACTGTCAACTGAACAATAACTTTTTTGTTAAATTCCACGCGGACGAAGTCGCGGGCACATTACCTAGTCATACATATAATTATAACTTTAATCCACGTGAAACTGCGGTAACAAACTTGTGTGCTATTGTATCTGTGATGAATGCTCACTGATTTCCAGTTTCATCAACAATTTAAATTAATATCATTGTTCTGTTAAATACTCCCAGTGAACTTATTGTTAATGCGGCTTGATAATGAAAATAAACCGGGCTCATTAAATGTAATACATTTTTATATTTTCAATATGTTTTAATTAAAATTAATTCCCCCCCCCCAGAGCTCCTGGAGGAGGGTATAAGGATAGGGTCAGTAACGCGCTTGCGATTCTTCTTGTTTTGCAGGCGTCTATAAGCTGCGGTAATCGCTTACCATCATTCATTACGTAAATAAAATAAAATAATTATTTATGGTTATATTATAATACATATATCTTTTAGTTACTGTTTATGTAGTTTAGTTTTTTTTATTTCATTTATATTGAAAAATTTAAAGCTTATTTATAACAAATATAAACAATCTTCGGAGCAGAGAGCAGCGTCAACTTCGCAACTACTCACTAGATCAGGGTTTCTTAACCTTTTTCTGGTGATGGACCCCTTTAAAAATTTCAAAGAGTCCACGGACCCTTTCTAAAAAAGAAAAAAAAAACACACAACGATGCTTTACTTCAATCACCTTTAATTGTTTGCAATAAAACTTTGCATATAAATTAATAATTAATAATTAGTGTGAGGGTTGCTGCTGCTTATGCTGGATTTGAATATCAAATTGAGGAGCTGTTTTTGATAACGCGCAAAGTGAAAATATTTACCCACAACATAAGTAACAACATAAGCCTTGGACCCCCGGCTTTCATAACACGGACCCCTTAGGGGTCCATGGACCACAGGTTAAGAAACCCTGCACTAGATAATAAAAGATTTTCGATTTTTTTCAATTCATAGTACACTGAGATGTGTACTTTAATATATCATTGTACGTGTTATAACATCCACTTAGTACTGTCACACTTTCATCGTCAGTTGTTTGTCACTTGTCTAATGTAGGTCAACCAGTCTAATCGTTTCTTTTTCAGCCGCTCCCCTTCGTATAATTATGTTATAATTGGCCATTTCATACTCCAAGAACAGCGTGCCCTAAATTCAACTGCCGTAATGAGGATACAGTGTTATATTCCTGGAAAGGATTTAATGTCTTTGGATGAATTATAAGGATGCTACAGATGTTTGAGGATGAGAGATATTCTCTCGATAAATTAAATTGACGATGCAGCCTTTGATATCCCAATTCTGAGCATCTTTCTCCATGTAGGTGAAAGACCGGAGCTTAATCCACAACGCTTTTCTACTATAGTTTTTGGTAAATATATCTCCTATTAAAAAAGTAAATCGTTTTCTCGCTAAATAATAAGATACGATTGTTTAGTCAGGATTTATTACGTAAGCACTGAAGTAAGCCCGTGATCATTGCGCATGCAAGAGTGCTGAAATATTGGTAATTTAAGATGACCAGCAACAAATATATAAAATATCCCGTATATCAATATAAATCATAGCGTTCGATCACGATCACGATTCAGCCTGTAATATCCCACTGTTGGGTATTGAATTGGTGATTATTAAATTTTAAAAACCTTTAAAATAAATAATGGAAAAAATGTCTTATGTATATGCTATTTTAAATGAGGTAGGCTTAAAGTATACAAATGTATACTCTAAGGAGGTAGGGCACAGCAGGAAGTTTCCTGCTCAAAATAGAGCAGGCCGACTGGGATAGTGCCTCGGCCTTACAGAAGATCACAGCTAAATAATACTGCTTTCAAGCAGTGTTGTGTTCCTGTTGGTGAGTAAGGTAACCAGAGCTCCTAGGGGTAGAGTCGACAACGCGCTTGCAATGCTTCTGGTGTTGCAGGCGTCTATAAGCAAAAAGGTTTACTAGTCTAAGAAAAAGGTTAATACCATATCAATGGTAAATAAACGAATCACCCTATTGGGTTTCGATAGATGGAGTTAACAAAAACGTAACGAAGTCATTCGTTCAGTAGATTTTACTCCTCATATTTTTTTCGTACTGGGGGCCGTATTTGAAAATCGATTCTTATGGAGTAAACTCCAATAAATTCGTAGACTGATACAGTACAGTAACATTAACTTAAATAAAACATTGTGAAAATTGTTGTCTAGAAGCAACGGCTCAGGGTAAACAAATCCAGTAAATTAGCGCTTAGGGAGACGAGGATAATAAACAACTCATCATTCCAGATCTGAGGCTGAAAAGGACGGATGGATCTTGCTCAAATATTACGCTGGAGAAATAGCACTTATTTTAATTTCTACACTTAGTTTCCTACTAGACTTGAAATGGAATCCTTATATTGTACCTATGTCTCTTTTGAGATGTGCATGTGTTGGAGATATCAACATTTGAATTACAATTAAAAAAAAAAATCGACTGTGCTTTCTATTTTCACTAACTTATATCTCCCTTTCAACTTCCGTTCGCCTCGATCATTCACACATTTCATAACGCTCTCTTCACGCATTCACCATCTTACTCCCCAAGTTAAGCGTGCGTAAAGAAGTTTTACTTCAATAAAAACAATATTATAAATTTGTATATCAGTCTTTTTCTACCTGAAACAGAACAAGCGAATAAAATAGGTTAATTGTAAACTCAGATTACGATAATTATTTATTAAATTAGATTAAAACTCCTGTTTATTGAAATTCCAAAATATCCTGTTGACTTGGAAATATTTTTAAAGCACACTAAAATATAGCTTGACTAATACTAGACTTCAAAAAGAAAATACGATTTCTGAAAAACATTCAATGAGAAATTTTTTCAGTTACATTGAATAGTGAATATATCACCAGTTCCTTTCTCATATTCTGTAGAAGAATTTATAACATCTCGTACAGTTTGATTTAAATTTCCATTGATTAAGTAAACGCATTATTAAGGTTAACTCAAAAAGTAATCTTGCTTATTTTTAATGGGATCAATTACATCGACTAGTAATACCACGTAGGTAGACGAAAAAATAGTTAACTAAATACACACTATTAACTTAATTAGGCTGACCGATGGCGGGATAACCATTCTACTGCTGGCTTTGAAATACACAGGCCAAAGACGGGCAGCAGCATCTTCGGTGCGACAAAGCCACCCCTGCGGTCACCAACCCGCCTGCCCAGCGTGGTGACTATGGGCAACACACATGAGTTCACGCCATTTATGGCGCGAACTTGTGGAGGCCTATGTCCAGCAGTGGACTGTGATAGGCTGAAGTGAAGATGAAGTGATGAACTCAATTAGTACTTGTCAGATCTCTATCAAATTTAAATGGGATCATATGACAAGCACCAGCTTTCGAATAAGAAAATCATCAAAATCGGTACATTCAGTGAGATGTTACGAGGAAACATAAAAAAAATACTTAATCGAAACCTCGTTATTTTCAAAGTTGGTTAAAAATGCATTAAAATATCTTTGATGACCAACTTGTTGATTTCATGGCATACTATTTGCTTCTTCATGTAGCAATGTATAGTAGTCATAGCGTAATATTTTATAGCCTAACATAAATAACATAAGCCACAGACCACAGAAAACATAAGCAATAAAATGTTTTTCTTGAGAAAAATAATGTTCGAAATCGCAATAAAATTGATAATATTGTAGAGAAGTAAATCTAAGATTTCAGAAGATTTCAGTTGATTCTTGTCTCATGAACAAGTATTAACAATAACATACATCCTCAAATAATTTCATCCTCTCTTTAACTCCATCAATATCAGCAAAATTTCTTCTACTGTCGTCACTACCTACGATATGTAAGACATTACTGTGTTTAGTTTGTGTTTTTATAAATAAATGTTGTTATTTAATATTATCTATACTAATATAATAAAGCTGAAGAGTTTGTTTGTTTGATTGTTTGTTTGTTTGTTTGTTTGTTTGTTTGAACGCGCTAATCTCAGGATCTACTGGTCCGATTTGAAAAATTCTTTCAGTGTTAGATAGCCCATTTATCGAGGAAGGCTATAGGCTATATATCATCACGCTAAGACCAATAGGAGAGGAGGTCCACGCCGACGAAGTCGCGCGCAGAAGCTAGTTAATAATAAATACGCTACGTTGGCGCAGCGGTCACAGCACTGGATTGCGATTGGCTGTTGGCGGGCGGTTGCGGGTTCGATCCCCGCAAACGACAACATTTGTATTGGCTATATAGATGTTTGCCGTGGTCTAGGTGTTTGTGCATTCCTTGTAGGTGTCTCCACCGTGCCTCGAAGACCACGTTGGGGACGTCGGTCCTGGTTGTTATCGTGTACACCTGATAGCGATCGTTACTCAGCGTTGAGCAGCGTGGTGGATTAATTTCTGATCCTTCTCCTACATGGGGAAAGAGACCTATGCCCAACAGTGGGATATTACAGGCTGAAGAGTATTTAATATTATTTATTAATTGTATATCTTAATTGTATCAATTGTAGTTTAAATACAACCTACACAACCTACATTCAGGGATTGTTTTAAAGTAGGTATAGAATTTACAAAAGGTAATCATTCATTTGGATTGATATATCACCTTTAGTACTTCCTCATATTTTTGTTTAAAAAAAAACCGTTAAGATCAAATAGATCTCCTTCAGCAAGTTTCCTATAGCGGTGATAACAAAGACGCGAATCTGTTATCGGTGTCGGTGCTCCTGAGAGCGACACTTCAAGTGGCCAGCGTTCGGAAGTCCGCAAACAGAGCCGCGGCACCGCTATGATTATATCATTATCGATTGTACAACCTTTGGCCAACAGCTGAGACCGAGGTGACTTAGCCGGCTTGTTTAGACGCAATGCAGATCACGTGTGCGCCGCTCGGCCTAGAGCCTCCTCTGTATACGCCCTACTAATCTTCCCTCCCTATCACACAAGTGGAGAAAGTTACCTGTTCGATGAGAGAGAAAGTCGGGGCTGGTGAGACGTCGGCGCGTCTGCGTGCCGCGTCTAGCTCGGTCGATTCCAGACCGCTGCGCGCGCAAACGGGTGGCTCGATGTTCAGTTAGTGGCATTCCGTGCGGAGTTGTCGTCCGAAGCGGTCGTCTCATAACGCTTGTACTGGGCGAACCGTCGGCAGTAGCGCCGGCGCCGCCGTCGGCGATGGATCACGACGAGGACAGGTCTCTGTCCCTAGGGACGGAGGTCTCGGCCTCCGTGCCGCCCCCGAGCCCTTTGACGGGATGCTATCTTCTCGCCGTCATAGGGGAACCCCACACTGATGAACACAAGGAGATTATACTGCAGCGGCTCGTTAAAGGTAAGTCCCGGTCTAATGTCACCGTGACAGCTGTCAGATCCCTAAGGGGTATCCCCACTTTCGCCGGTTCGTTTCTAGAAAGTTGTTAATTTTTTTTTGCGTGATCGCGTCGTGTGAATGCATTGTTTTGTGACGGTTTCCTAGACTAGAAAAAAAGTGTTCGACGTTTGATTGGAAGGATTTTTTTTATCGAGCGTCCGTTTTTTGTTACGTCATCCGTGACGTACCTAGTTTTTATGGGCCGGCTACCTAATGGAGTCAATTGGCCAGCTTTATTCACACCATTTCATAGTTGCGGTACTGGAAATGTTTATATAAATTTTTATGGCAACTAACGTTAAAATCACTAACAGTTTTTTTAATACAATTTTATTAATCTATTTATGAATAAAAAAAAACTGTCACCACCATATTATACGCCTATAAATTATTTCAATAATAAGTTTTACGAAAAATTCTAACTGTAAGTATTTATAAATATAGACAATTTAAAATGCATTTATTTATATTTAATATATATCATAATATAATGTGTTTGTCGTTATGTAATTATTTACTGTTAGTCTTACATAGGGGTACCTACTGAATAACAAAAAGCCGGCTTTTTGCGGAATCATATTCAGGAAAATATTTACCTTGACTATTAAATTATTAGACTGATAGTCATAATTTGGACCGTATTTCATGTTTCAAAAGTATATTTTTCTTACAATTTTTATTAGTTTAAAAGATAAAACAAAATATTTTTCATAGCTCTATATGACAAAAATGACTCTACCGCTGTTGCACGCAATCTCGCTTTTCTAGCAATATATCACTCAAAAACTGTATATTTTTTACATTTTGTTTTTAACACAGGTTCACTAAAATCCGTTTCAGTCTTCCTGTGGTGATCGAGTTACAAACATATAACATTTTTTAAACTCTCCACTCCTCGTAGTTTCACATACGTAACTTGCAATTTCTTGATCCTTGATTCCTACCATTTCCTTGAGAATATCGGGATTAAAATAAGCCTATATATTACTCTGGATCCTCAGCTATCTATCATTTTTATTACAATTAGTTGAGTGGTTTAATTGCGAAACAGCAAAAAAATCCATCCATCCGTTCATCTTCACAAACTCTCGCATTCATAATTGCAGTAAAATAATTATTATGTCTCAAACACGCGATGACAAAATCTTCGTTGATATTTAAAACTTTGATAAAAATGTATATATATATATATTTATGTACAGATAGGCTTTTATTATTAAATACTCCCCGCTTATGTGTCACAGCGTGATATTTTATAGCCTACCAACTTCTGAAGTAAAATAGGCTAAAATATGTATAGATCACATATTCGGTGCTGTTTTATTATATATAAATACTTATATCAAATTATTTAATGTGACTTATAGTTGCAATTATATATTTTATATGTAATTACTAAAAACATAATAATTATCAACATCACTCCGTCATTATTTAGTTTAGTTGCGATGACTTAGTGTTAAGAACAACGTGATACCAAATAGTTGCGGACATTGAGCTATTATTACTAACGTATAGAGAAGACATCGCAGAACACTACTGTGTTCCGTTCAACTGCGGTCGGCCGGCCGCACCTCACTCAGTCGCTTGCGAATCTTAAAGCTATGCAGTCGCAATTTGGTCGTAATATTTTAAAACGAAATCGTGTAAAATCTCTTTAAATATGCCCTCGTGTGTGCTGCGATATTGTAGTAATAACTCAACCAATACGTAGAAGTGCAAAGGGGTAACTTTCCATCGGTAAGTAACTATATATTAATTTTAAATCTTAATTTAAGCAAAATGTTTAGTGGACGCCATGTTCCGTCATTTGTCATTGAGAAAAATAGCATCTCTAAGCAGCTAAGCGCTGCATGTTTTAATAATTTGTTTAGACAACAGTCGCTATGTAGCGCTGCAGCATAGCCGAGCGACCGGAGCTCGGGCCACGCCCACCCCCCGCGCTCTTGCCGTCAAGATGTGACACGTTTTTTGTTTGGTATAGCTTCTCTATACGTTAGTAATAATAGCTCAATGGTTGCGGATGCATTTCCGACAAAAAAAATATAGATTGATTCTTTATTTCCTAACTTCTTTAGGTTTATTTAGAACACATATCTATGACATGTATATTTCACCAGCTCGGTGAATTAAGGTCCAATCAGTGTCTTACATAGATGAAGAACTGGTCTATGCCCACCAGTGGGATGTTAACACGCCGTTATAGAAGATCATAATTGTTGAAAAATAGTGACTAACATAATTATGATAATTACAGTTAGATTTTTCGTAATATAATAATATTAATTTCAACGTTATTTCAAAGAATACTTTTTTTATATAATAAGTAAAGTTGGTTTATGGACGATAGTTTAACGTGACAACGTCATAACAAAACATCTCCTCGGACGCATAGGCCAATCGAGTGGAAGAGAGATATATGCGGCGCAAGCGTACAATGAGCGTAACGCTACAACGAGCGTAACGCTACAATGAGTCATCCTTTTTTTTGCATGTATGTTGTCACGTCAAAAAATATAAAAAATAAAAACATCATTCCCTAACAACGTTGAACACGTGTTTTACCGTAAAATAACGTAACGATACGAAACGAAATGATAACAACGATATGAATAACGGGCTTTTAAATTTATACCGTTAACCAATTAGTTATTTCGGTAATTAACTCAAGCTAAAATAACAATTAAACTTTATAATTTATAAATATAAATATTTCATATAACTTTTATACTAGCTTATATGTTTTTATACAACTTAATTTAGTTCAACGCATTATATTTGTTATTTGTAGATATACAAGTTAATATAGAATATTAAATCAGATAATATGACAAATAACACCACAAATAAATAGAAAAACTTAACAAGTTTCATAAAGATATTACTGAGGATGAAGAATGTTTATTTGAGTAATTAAAACAACCATTGAAAACAAAGAAAAACAGATCTCTAAAGATAAAGCCAAAAATATAATAGCCGTCGGTACCGGTACTTTATCTAAGAAATGAAAACTTAATTGGAATACAATTAAGCCACAAATTAAGTCAACAGTCAGACGCAGTCAATTTATATATTTGACAATGATTTTATCACTCACTTCAGCCTATCGCAGTCCACTGCTGGACATACACCTCTCCAAGTTCGCGCCAGACATCCCGGTTTTCCGCAATCCTCATCCAGCCACCACCTCCCTCCTGGTGGATCTTACGTAGACCGTCGGTCCAGCGATTCATGATTTTATATTTTTTATTTATCAATCATTCGGAATTTATGCGCGAATTCACATTACGGCAATTCACTTTTGTTTATGTATGTATAAACATATTGGGTATTTATTTATTTACTAGCTTCTGCGCGCGACTTCGTCGGCGTGGACTCCACTCCTATTGGTCTTAGCGTGACGATACATAGCCTATAGCCTTCCTCGATAAATGGGCTATCTAACACTGAAATAATTTTTCAAATCGGCCCAGTAGTTCCAGAGATTACCGCGTTCAAACAAACAAACAAACAACCAAACAAACAAACTCTTCAGCTTTATATATTAGTATAGATTTACTAATTAGCGACCTCTGTCCTTACATATTTTTTTACACGATAAGTAATCACCAACATAAATACTTCTCCGAAACACGCTGCATCTTATGGCATAATTATTATTCCGATCGGTTCAGTAGTTTTTGCAGTATAACCAGACAAAAAACCGGCTCTCCATTTATTAGTATGGATTTAAATCAATTAAGTACCTAATAATAAACAGATTATGATTATGTCAACATGCTATTTATACATAAAATATATCTAATTAAATATTAAACAACAGTAACGGATATCCTAAGTTCATAAAAGTTGTCTAAAGTTCTGAATTCATCAAACAATTTAGGTAACTATATAAACTTGTATGAAAATGCAAATGTCAAGTAGGTAGGGTGGCGGATTGTACGTTTTAACTTTCTTTAATTTTATTTTTTATTGTACACCACAAACACATTACAAACAAGACTTGAGGATAGTTACAGATTATGTACACTTTTAATCCTTATCCCAAGAGGTTGATGCGAAGTTTTGAGATAAAAATTATCAAGTCTTAGCTATAAACCGTCGCGCTATGACTAACTAGCTTCAGCGCGACTTCGTCGGCGTGGACTCCGCTCCTATTGGTCTTAGCGTAATGATATATAGCCTATAGCCTTCCTCGATAAATGGGCTATCTAACACTAAAAGAATTTTTCAAATCGGCCCAGTAGTTCCAGAGATTACCGCGTTCAAACAAACAAACAAACAACCAAACAAACAAACTCTTCAGCTTTATATATTAGTATAGATTATATATTCAGCTTTAGATATTAGTATAGATAAAAATTATCAAGTCTTAGCTATAAAACGTAACGCTACAAATGACTCATTTAAACGGAGTGGTAAACAAAAACATCGAGTGGAACAATCTTCTTATATATAGGAAGGAGTATGTTAGCTATTAAATAATTTTAAAATAGGACCTTAGTGTTTACTAAATCATTAATGTTTGTATTCAAGGCGACGACGGAGACGCCAAAAATAGAATTGTTTTCAATGCACTCTGTTATCATTTTGATAATTTTAGAGATAGCATATTTTACGATAATTACAATATATACAATATTTACCGTCGATAAAAAACGCACTAATTTCTTAGTTTAAAGAAGGTTAAGGTTCTACTTTATTGTTTTTTGAGCATATTGTATAATCATGATAATTGTGATGTTTAAAATTACGAAATTAATTCCATTTAAAGTTTATAACTAGCGAAACTCAAAACTATTTAACTTTTATTTTAATTCACTTGATAAATAAGAGTTTTGTTTCGATTGAAATATTTTTAACTGTGTCTTCTTTAACGTTTTGTGTCATCATCCACACATTATCTAGATTTAAGACTTCATATTAAGTACTATACTTTATCTAGACCGAACTAACATTACATTAAAGCCTTGAAGTTTGTTTCTTTGAATACGCTAATCTTATGAGTTAAGATTTATTAGGAAGATTATAAAATTGCTCTTTTCCCCTGTAAACTTTGTTTCATACTGATTCAGACACAAATCAATATGAAACAAACAAGTCTGGAGAAATTGACGCAAATACAATTAGAAGTTCATTTTAACTTAGTATAGGTACTTAGTCAAATTTTGTCACGGCGAGTAGGTTGCAGTGGCTTGAAAAGCCTGTGTCTTGAGTCAAGAAGCACATGCAGTACAAACACAAATTATATTCTTTATTGCACTAATCAATTTCACAATAGTCATTATAATATAGGAAATTGGCAAGGGCGAACTTATCTCTAAAAGAGATCTCTTCCAGTCAACCCATGGTGGTGAGAGATGATGTGAACGCGGGGCAAAGTAGTCCAGGAATAGAAGAATAAAAGAGCATATAAAATACATACACTATATATACATAAAACATACATATACTTACTACATATATATGCATCTCAATCAATCAAATGCCCATATCACACACACACACATCCTATATGACATAAAAAAACTTTGAATTGAATGAGCGAGATTCGAACAACTTCGTTTCGCTAACGAAATTTAATTGTACGTGAGGAACGAATCGTTTTATGCATATAGGAACTTTTTTTATATTTTAAAATTAATAAAAGAATAAAAAAAAAATTGCGTGTGTACAAAGTACACATGTCAGAAGTGAAACTTCTTTGGCAAACTAATTTAAATTTTTTTACATAGATTTACAAAGTAGCGCGGCGCGCCCTTCCCTGTCGTTTTTCCGTTGCATCCGGTTTGAAATCACAACGATTCTAAAGAAGTTTCACTTCAAAAAAACCGGTCAAGTGCGAGTCGGACTCGCGCACCGAGGGTTCCGTACAAACCTGCAGGTATATAAGTAAAAGTTATGGTATTTTGCTGCTAAATGAAATCCGTAACGTTACAATATGGAAAGTTGGAGGAGCATAAATTTAAGACAAAGGTATCTTTATCTTTTCATTAATCTTTTAATTTATATATAAAATAAAATAAATAAATAAAATAAAAATCGCCTTTATTTCTTTTACTATTAAAATTTCAATTAATACTAGCGTAAGTATTCTTAGTTTAAACATATGTATGTATAATAACCTATGTATATATTTATTCTATACTCGTATAATTAACTCGTCTACATGTTTATAACATCACTTAATTAATATTGGTAATAGTAATAGTCGCCTCTGCGGCGTAGGCCTCTCCTAAACATTTCCATGTATCCCTTTCCCGTGCTTTCTGTATCACATAATTATCTGGTTGAAGATATCTCTCCACCTTTTAATTGGTCTCTCTTTTTTCCTTGACCTGTCTCTTGGTAGGAAAGTTCTTTTATCGAAGTTATTTATTTACAAATTTTTTAGTCACTATCTAGAAATCTGGTTCAAAAATACTTTATTACTATTAAGTATTAAATTTGAACCATATTATATATAGTAGATATTTATTTATTATTTATTTATTTATTTAAATAGTCCCACAGATGATGTAACATTTATTTTGTAATTTAATTCGAGCCTTTTTGACCTTTGTACCTGTTTTCAAGTTTGTATAAAACATGTTTTCCTAAATTTATTTTTATTATTGTCTGCTATTATTTAAACATATATATTTTTTAATGTCTAGAATTCTCATTACAGTGTTAATATTACTTGATTTCATTAATCATTTCAATACAATCAAATGATTTTGACTTACTACTAGCTATACTTGGTTCTCTTAACATATCTCCTAAGGTGTCTGACTGGTTTCATAGTTACTTGCATGGTCGCCGGACGAATACATATTGAAGAACTTTCTTCATTCTGCCGGGCTAGCATGCGCACCACGACAAAAGATTGTCTACCCCTTTTCTCGTATTATCTCTTTATGTCTACAGTAGCTAACATGCGTGCACGTGATACTCTTCTCGTCACGACAATTGAAGAGATAACAAGAAATTTTAGTTATCTCTACGGGAGCTAACATGACATCGTAATTTTCAAAGACTACGATAAACGAAATACATATATTAATATTATAAATATTATTATAATATCTTTTGTATACCATGGCGTAGTCTTCGGAAGAGAATTATGTCTCTCGTATTGCGCATGCTAGGGTAATCGAGAAAATACTCGATGTAGACATTATCTATCTCTCTCGTCAAGAGAATATCTCGTTGTACGCATGCTAGCCCGGCTGGTCTAGAATCAACGCTGGCGTTAAAGATAAATATTATATAATATGTACTTCTTCGCTTAAATGATAGCCTAACTTTGAAGATACCTTCACATTCGTCTTCCTTTTATTCTAAATCTTTCACTATTGAAGCTTATCGTCTTTCGAACTTATTGCCACTGTCTAACGCGCTCAATCTTTAATGACATTTGAAAAACTTGTTAAGGAAATGTACTTATCATATTAAATTATGTTAAGCAACTTTATTTTATTATTTATTATATTTCATGAAGTTACGTTATGTTGTTATGTCATTCGTCTTAATCTATCAATTTGCTTATAGTGTATATACGTATGTATGTATGTATTTATATATTTGTGTATACATATGAGTAAACTTATATGTACATATGTGTAATTAAATATAGCATCTATTGTTATATAGTTATTTATTTATATCTGATTTTTATTTTATATTGTTCCTTTTTTTACAAAATTTTGCGCCCTTCCCCTAGTTTATATGCAAGTCCTCTGCCCAAAGGTTGCCTGGAAGAGATCGCTGTGTTAGCGATAAGGCCGCCTGTTGCAATTGATGCAAGTTTATTGTTATAAATTCTATGTATTGTTCTTTTTAACCGACTTCCAAAAAAGGAGGAGGTTATCAATTCGACACGTATGTTTTTTTATTTTTTATTTATTTTATGTATGTTAGCTCAGAACTTTTGACTGGGTGGACCGATTTCGATCAATTTTGTTTTAATTGAAAGGTGTTGCGTGTCATGTGGTCCCATTTTAATTTAATTGAGATCTGACAAGTACTTTTAGAGTTATATCTAATAATGCGTATTTACGTGACTACTTTTTCGTCGACCTACGTTATATTATACCGCATAACTTTTTACTCGGTGTACCGATTTCGATGATTCTTACTTTAATCAAAAGCTAATACTTGTCTTGTAGTCTTGTTAAAATTAGATAGAAAACTGATTACAACTTTTTGAGTAATCTTTAATAGCGCGTATTTACTTGACTATTTTTTCGTCTTATTACGTTGTATTACTTGTCGATGTAATTGAAGTCGGTTTTTTTTTCGTTTGCGAGCAAACACAATTATGTGTATTGGTGTGCAAAAAGAGTTAGTAAATAAATATTACTTTGCAAAGTTTTATAATTGAAAAACAAAGCAGAAATAAACAACATTACACATACTATTTCTGTGGTTGCGATGTAACTATACATTTAAGGTTTTCGTAATTTTTCCTGTATCTGTGCTATAAGACGTTGATTCATACCTGAAGATTTTAGATCGACGGGAAGTATTCTTTAGATTTTTATTCCCTTGTCAGTTGTTTGCTAGTTTCAAAATATGCGGTTTAAATTGCTGTTTCTTTTGATATCGTGGACATAGAAGTTTGATTTTGTTACAGCTTAAAGTTATTATAGACGTGAGTATTTGATATGAATTTCAATTTAATACTTTTACGCGCTCAAGAGAAAAGTGGTATTAAGTGTAAAATTATTAAAATATTTTTTTTTTATATGTAGTAACTAAAAATTTACACTTTTCGCAATTTTTCCTGTATCTGTGCTATAAAACGTTGCTTTGTACCAAATATCAAGATTCTGACTTCACGGGAAGTACCCTGTAGGTTTTGATTCCTTTGGGACTATTTTCGATGAAAATATGCGGCTTAACTTGGTTTTTCTTTTAATACCGTTGACATAGAAGTTTGATTTTGTTACAGCTTAAAGGTATTATAGACTTGAGTATTTGATATAAATTTCAATTTAATACTTTTACGCGTTTATGAGAAAAGTGGTATTAAGTGTAAAATTATTAAAATATTTTTTTTTATATGTAGTAACTAAAAATTTACACTTTTCGCAATTTTTCCTGTATCTGTGCTATAAGACGTTGCTTCGTACCAAATTTTAAGATTCTTAGTTCACGGGAAGTACCCTGTAGGTTTTGATTCCCTTGAGAGTGTCGAAAATTTGCAGCATAAACGGCTGTATCTTTTGATTGCCTTGGCTTAGAAGTTTCATTTTTTCACAGCTTTAAGAGGCAGCAGATCTGAGTATTTAATATAAATTTCAGCTTGATGCCTCCACGCGTTTCTGAGAAAAAGGGTCTTGACAGACAGACGGACAACAAAGTGATCCTATAAGGGTTCCGTTTTTACCTTTTGAGGTACGGAACCCTAAAAAGGAACTGTATTTAATAGTGTACATAACTTCATATATATACTGGTTCCTTTATAGGATTAAAGAAACATAGTATGGTTTTAGCACATATTTGTAATATATAACATTTTTTATTATATTTTCGTCAGCTGTTACGAAGCCTTACAGTCGGATGTAACGTCACTGCTTCAAGACGTGTTCTATTTTACTAATATCATAAAATTATTAACACTCAAACGCTTTTCACACAACGGCCACAAGTAGGATTTTCTCCTGTTGCGGGAGATCGGGAACTCACATTATATTATGATTGTGTTTTGCTCATAAACGAACAAAGAAACTGACTTCAATTATACCGACAAGTTATACAAGATAGGCGCTGAAAAACTTAATTAAATACTCATTATTGGAGATAACTCAAAAAGTACTAGTAAAATCTCGGTTAAATTTAAATGAAACTTCATGGCAAGCAACTGCATTTAATTAAAATAAAACCGGTCAAGTGCGAGTCGGACTCGCGCACCGAGGGTTCCGTACAAACCTGCAGGTATATAAGTAAAAGTTATGGTATTTTGCTGCTAAATGAAATCCGTAACATTACAATATGGAAAGTTGGAGGAGCATAAATTTAAGACAAAGGTATCTTTATCTTTTCATTAATCCTTTAATTTATATAAAATAAAATAAATAAATAAAATAAAAATCGCCTTTATTTCTATTACTATTAAAATTTCAATTAATACTAGCGTAAGTATTCTTAGTTTAAACATATGTATGTATATTAACCTATGTATATATTTATTCTATACTCGTATAATTAACTCGTCTACATGTTTATAACATCACTTAATTAATATTGGTAATAGTAATAGTCGCCTCTGCGGCGTAGGCCTCTCCTAAACATTTCCATGTATCCCTTTCCCGTGCTTTCTGTATACACAGCGGTCCACATAATTATCTGGTTGAAGATATCTCTCCACCTTTTAATTGGTCTCTCTTTTTTCCTTGACCTGTCTCTTGGTAGGAAAGTTCTTTTATCGAAGTTATTTATTTACAAATTTTTTAGTCACTATTTAGAAATCTGGTTCAAAAATACTTTATTACTATTAAGTATTAAATTTGAACCATATTATATATAGTAGATATTTATTTATTATTTATTTATTTATTTAAATAGTCCCACAGATGATGTAACATTTATTTTGTAATTTAATTCGAGCCTTTTTTACCTTTGTACCTACCTGTTTTCAAGTTTGTATAAAACATGTTTTCCTAAATTTATTTTTATTATTGTCTGCTATTGTTTAAACATATATATTTTTTAATGTCTAGAATTCTCATTACAGTGTTAATATTACTTGATTTCATTAATCATTTCAATACTGTTGATTTTGACTTACTACTAGCTATACTTGGTTCTCTTAACATATCTCCTAAGGTGTCTGACTGGTTTCATAGTTACTTGCATGGTCGCCAGCTACGAATACATATTGAAGAACTTTCTTCATTCTGGTTTATAATCAACGCTGGCGTTAAAGATAAATATATAATATGTACCTCTTCGCTTAAATGATAGCCTAACTTTGAAGATACCTTCACATTCGTCTTCCTTTTATTCTAAATCTTTCACTATTGAAGCTTATCGTCTTTGGAACTTATTGCCACTGTCTAACGCGCTCAATCTTTAATGACATTTGAAAAACTTGTTAAGGAAATGTACTTTTCATTATCATATTAAATTATGTTAAGCAACTTTATTTTATTATTTATTATTTTTCATGAAGTTACGTTATGTTGTTATGTCATTCGTCTTAATCTATCAATTTGCTTATAGTGTATATACGTATGTATGTATGTATTTATATATTTGTGTATACATATGAGTAAACTTATATGTACATATGTGTAATTAAATATAGCATCTATTGTTATATAGTTATTTATTTATATCTGATTTTTATTTTATATTGTTCCTTTTTTTACAAAATTTTGCGCCCTTCCCCTAGTTTATATGCAAGTCCTCTGCCCAAAGGTTGCCTGGAAGAGATCGCTGTGTTAGCGATAAGGCCACCTGTTGCAATTGATGCAAGTTTATTGTTATAAACTCTATGTATTGTTCTTTTGTGTATTGGTGTGCAAAAAGAGTTAGTAAATAAATATTACTTTGCAAAGTTTTATAATTGAAAAACAAAGCAGAAATAAACAACATTACACATACTATTTCTGTGGTTGCGATGTAACTATACATTTAAGGTTTTCGTAATTTTTCCTGTATCTGTGCTATAAGACGTTGCTTCATACCTGAAGATTTTAGGTCGACGGGAAGTATTCTTTAGATTTTTATTCCCTTGTCAGTTGTTTGCTAGTTTCAATATATGCGGTTTAAATTGCTGTTTCTTTTGATATCGTGGACATAGAAGTTTGATTTTGTTACAGCTTAAAGTTATTATAGACGTGAGTATTTGATATGAATTTCAATTTAATACTTTTACGCGTTCAAGAGAAAATTGGTATTAAGTGTAAAATTATTAAAATATTTTTTTTTATATGTAGTAACTAAAAATTTACACTTTTCGCAATTTTTCCTGTGTCTGTGCTATAAAACGTTGCTTTGTACTAAATTTCAAGATTCTGACTTCACGGGAAGTACCCTGTAGGTTTTGATTCCTTTGCGACTATTTTCGATGAAAATATGCGGCTTAAATTGGTTTTTCTTTTGATATCATTGACATAGAAGTTTGATTTTGTTACAGCTTAAAGGTATTATAGACCTGAGTATTTGATATGAATTTTAATTTAATACTTTTACGCGTTCATGAGAAAAGTGGTATTAAGTGTAAAATTATTAAAATATTTTTTTTATATGTAGTAACTAAAAATTTACACTTTTCGCAATTTTTCCTGTATCTGTGCTATAAGACGTTGCTTCGTACCAAATTTCAAGATTCTGACTTCACGGGAAGTACCCTGTAGGTTTTGATTCCTTTGGGACTATTTTCGATGAAAATATGCGGCTTAACTTAGTTTTTCTTTTGGTACCGTTGACATAGAAGTTTGATTTTGTTACAGCTTAAAGGTATTATAGACTTGAGTATTTGATATAAATTTCAATTTAATACTTTTACGCGTTTATGAGAAAAGTGGTATTAAGTGTAAAATTATTAAAATATTTTTTTTTATATGTAGTAACTAAAAATTTACACTTTTCGTAATTTTTCCTGTATCTGTGCTATAAGACGTTGCTTCGTACCAAATTTCAAGATTCTTAGTTCACGGGAAGTACCCTGTAGGTTTTGATTCCCTTGAGAGTGTCGAAAATTTGCAGCATAAACGGCTGTATCTTTTGATTGCCTTGGCTTAGAAGTTTCATTTTTTCACAGCTTTAAGAGGCAGCAGATCTGAGTATTTAATATAAATTTCAGCTTGATGCCTCCACGCGTTTCTGAGAAAAAGGGTCTTGACAGACAGACGGACAACAAAGTGATCCTATAAGGGTTCCGTTTTTACCTTTTGAGGTACGGAACCCTAAAAAAAAAAAATCATCAAAATCGGCTCGGTCCACCCAGTCGATGGCGATATTTGATTCATTAATTTACCATTTGATATAGTATTAATCTTTTTCTTAGACTAGTTAACCTTTCTTGTGTCTATTTAGACAGTCGATCTGAAGGAGTAAACTCCAGTCGTGCGTCATAGCTGACATATACTTTTTTATTTATATTTGGGAAACAAACATTATTGTATATGTATACATAATAATATACAGTAAAACAAATATAATACAACATACAAAATATAATAAAACAAAATCCAGCCAATTAAAATGTTAATCAATAATAAATTTGTCAAAGGTACCTAATACTAATAATAACAATTTATTTTATAAAAACATAATATACGATTATATTTAATATCAAAGAAATCTTTTAAGCGGTATTCAAGTCTAATTGGTCTCAGAGCAACCGTCTGATTGGAAAAGTTTATGATTTCCATTATAATAATTATAAATAGAATTCTTTCATCATATAAATTGTGAATTTTCGTTTTATTGAAACGTTTTTTAGGTAAAGTTTTACATTGATATTGAGTACGCTTTGGAGTTTTTCTTTCTTAATTTGTTTGTATTGTTTTATGAGCTAGTTGTTTGGCTTGTTTTTTGTCTTAGTAATTAATATTTTGTAATTTAAAATGAGCATTAAAAAAAAAAAACTGTGAATGTTATCTGTATTTATGTGTCAGTCATTTCAAAATAACGCTAGAATAACTGAGAAAACAATAAAACGTAAACAAGTAATTAATCTGAATAAATTAAAAACTTAGATAAGTACATTTTTTGTAAAAAAAAACGAGTGTGTTTTGACCACAGACTAAAGTAAAACTTCTCTAGCTCCATCTAACTTATATCTCCCTCTCAACTTCCGTTCGCCTCGCCAGATCACACTTTTCGTAACGCTCTCGTCACGCATTCACAATCTTATTCCCAAGTCAAGCGTGCGTAAAGAAGTTTTTAACTGAGGTAGGGCACAGTAACTGAAATAGGGCACAGCAGGAAATTTCCTGCTCAAAATATGGAGCAGCCCGACTGGGGTAGTACCTCGACCTTACAGAAGACCACAGCTAAATAATACTGTTTTCAAGCAGTATTGTGTTCCTGTTGGTGAGTAAGGTGACCAGAGCTCCTGGGGGGGATTGGGGATAGGGTCGGCAACGCGCTTGCGATGCTTCAGGTGTTGCAGGCGTCTATAGGCTACGGTCTTACCATCAGGTGAGCCGTACGCTTGTTTGCCAACCTAGTTACATTAAAAAAAAAAAACTTCAAAAATTAACCAAAGTTAAAACTCGCCGAACGAGCGTCTATGACTACTCACAGTGCACAGGGAAGACTCAACCACAATGTATTGTATAAGATTGAGAAAAATATAACTTTTTTGAAGTGAAAGCTTCTTTAGCCGCGTTGGGCACTTTTTGTAATAGGGTAAAATCTTATGCTTATAACCTTATCTTAGCTTACAACAGGCTCCCAGAAAACGTTCAAAAAGCTTCTATTGCCAAATTTAAAAAAATTGTGAACGAACGTTTGTGTACTATAAAGGATATTATTCGATTACCGATTTTATAGAAGACAGTACGCCTTGGGAATAATGTGATCGCCGCCAGGCTATTTCAACCTATATTGTAAATTTCAATCTGCTTTGGAAAAAAAAAACATTAGGATAAAAAAATGACATTAGTCCCACTGAGTTCCTTTCGCCAGTTCTTCTCAGGTCAGAGGCTTTTTCTTTCCGAACTGGTAGTAGACTCATGACGTTCAGTAAGAAATTTTAATAATTTTATGCTGACTAAAATATTTTGAATTTGAATTTGAATATGGGTTCGCGTCACCCACATGCTCTTGAGTCATGACTCACGCGCAGCGGCCGTGTGCTGTGCGTACTAGACGCTTTTTGGATGGGTGGAAATCTCCTGCATTCCTGTCACCGACATGATTATAGCAGGTCTGTAGCTATACAGCTGAAGTATTGTGCAACAATGTACACATAATTTTAATTCAAACATTATGAAACTTCTAAAAAATACTAAAAGTTCTTTCTCTATAACTGCCAATTTTTAAAGTGAAACTTTTATTACATCGTCTCAAACTTTTTCGTATGTGTTGCATGTCGCGTGACGGTAGGTCGCGCGGTAAGATTGATAAAGCCATTTTTATATTCTTAATGGAATATTATTCCAATGTTTTTTAGTTAAATGTCTATAATGAGAAAAAAAGTTTCACTTTTACCGTGGTTTCATAAAACCACACAGGTTTTTTTAAAATATTATATCAATCAAAACAGCCATTATAATATGTGATATTTAAGAAAATAAATAAAAGTTAACAGTTAATGCACTATTAATATAAGTCAGATAACCTGTATTCTAGTCTAGACTTACACTAGACTGAGTGAAAGTAACTGTTAATTGGGAGTCGATATGACCATTTCTGCAGCATTCAATACGGTGACATTAAAGCAGTTCCCTGATATAACGATACAAGAACATCAAACATTATGCTCTTACGCTAATTATGTGATAATAGTAAAATAAAATAAGAGTGTGCTTTAGACCTCATGACTGAAGTGAAACTTCTTTAGCACTAGGCCTCCACAATAGACCTGCACTGAGTTTTAGATATACGAAACGTAACTGGCTATAAGAGAAAAAGAGTGAAAACGTGTGCTTGCAACTCTCTCTCCTCCCTCCGTTCGCCTCGCCTCATCACACTTTTCGTAACGCTCTCGTCACGCGTTCACCAGCTTACTCTCCAAGTCAAACGTGCGTAAAGAAGTTTTAGTTCAATATTATTAAATTTTTCTAATATATTTTAACATTCAAACACTGTCGTCTGTTCCTTATGGTTGATTTACATCAGACGAGCGAATGCTCATTCTATCCCCACTATGTCAAATTCTTATCAAATTCTTTTAGTGTAAACAGGTGTAGAGCATTTTTTCGTTGTTATATATATGAAAACGAGTGTTCGAAGATCAAGAAAGAATGCTCTTGTTCTAGATCTAGCTCTTTGTTCGTTTGGTCTAAATGCACCCTTAGGTAAGCAACGTAATGGTACCGGAGCAGAAAGCAGGATAGTAAGACTAGACAAGTAATATTATTATTTCAAAAGTTTCTTGTGATTAAAAAGCTAAAATCTGAGCTAGCAAATCCTGTTTTTCAAATGCATTTACTTCGTCACTATAAAGGAAGGAACGGCTGAAATAGAGCACCACTAAACACACAAATTATTGTCATTAAATTATAATTTTGAACTGAATAATACGATAACTATTCAATTCAATTTTTTTATATAACTAGGTCGGCAAACAAGAGTACGGCTCACCTGATGGTAAGCGATTACCGTAGCTTATAGACGTCTGCAACATCAAGCATCGCAAGCGCGTTGCCGACCCTATCTCAAATTTCGCCAAGGAGCTCTGGGGTCACCTTACTCATACATGAACACAACACTGCTTGAAAGCAGTATTATTTAGCTGTGATCTTCTGTAAGGTCGAGGTACTACCCCAGTCGGACTGCTCTATATTTTGAGCAGGAAATTTCCTGCTATGCCTCCTCACTCCTACCTCAGTTATTGTTGTGTTTTTTCAGTGTTTTAATTTAATTTCATTTATTGTCTAGTATTATATAAATTAAAGAAACAGTTCTAGACCATTTCTATAAATTATTGTCAAAGGACAATTTACTCGCAAATCCAGTGATTAACTACGACATCGCTGATCCCCATAATGCTATATAGGAACTTCTATGGTATCCCGTTTAGTTGCTTCAGTACCCATGCGTTGTATTGACTTTACATACATATAAGTAAATACTTCATTGGCTTCTTTCGCTTGAAAACAGCTGTTCTAATTATACGAATGCAATTGTTTTATTTATTCTTGCAATGATTATCATTGTACGTTTTATTTAATTTAGAACTTTAACAGACGCAATATAGTGTATAATTATGTATATACATTTTTATGTATGTTCGAGGATAACTTCGTCATTTATAAACCGATTTTGATAATTCTTTTTTTGCTCGAAAGGAGATATCCCCAGGGTGGTACCGTGATGAGGAAACCAGGATCCGATGATGGAATCCCAGAAAAATCGAGGGGTACCCTCGAAAATCGTAGTGACGACTAGAGCGTTTGTTATTTTTTTTCGTCTACTTACGTTGTATTAATTGTCGATGTAATTGAAGTCGATTTGTTTCGTTTGCTATCAAACACAATTATTAGTATATATTCTTGTTCAATGGTCCACACTGTGGACTCCACAGTACAATTTACGCTTGTGTCGGGTGTCCGGAAATAGACGCAATACACAAGTATCTTATGTATTTTGTACAACACAATGTAAATTATATTTTCGAAATAAATAAAGAAATAAAAAAAAAACTATTCAATCTATAGAATCGCGCGATTACAGTCTTATGAAACAATATAATAGCAATATTAATTGCATTATATCCACAATTTTGCATCGCAGCTACAAAAGAAAGTCAGTAGCGTACCAATTAAGATCACCACATACCGGTGAGATTTGCGATCTCTATCTGTCCACTACGCTCGGATAGTGGAGACTCTGATACGAATCATTAACTTGTATATGACTAGCCCGTGACTTTGTCCGTATATGTATTTTAATCCGTAGTAGGCTGTTTTTAGATTTTAACCGACTTCCAAAAAAGGAGGAGGTTCTCAATTCGATTGTATTTTTTGAAGTGAAACTTCTTTAGAATCGTTGTGATTTCAAACTGGATGCAACGGCAAAAACTACAGAGAAGGGCGCGCCGCTACAGAAGTCCAAAAAAAATTTACCAAAAGCAATCTTTTTAAACACTTATTTTTAAATATTCAAAGCAGAAAAAAGTGTGTTTCAGCTCCGACGCACGACTGGAGTTTACTCCTTCAGATCGACTGTCTAAATAGGCACAAAAAAGGCTTACTAGTCTAAGAAAAAGAATACCATATCAAATGGAAAATAAACTAATCAAATAACGCCACCTATCTATCTAAGATGGCGTTACGAGCAACGTAACGAGGTCATTCATTCAGTAGATTTTACTCTTCATATATTTTTTTCATACCTTATATGAAAATCGATTCTTAAGGAGTAAACTCCAATAAACTCCAAAAAATAAAAATACACTTGAGTACTTTTAACAACTTGATCAAAAAAGTAAGCACGACAAAGTACAAACTCTACTAATAATGGTCTTCAACAATCCTTCAATAACATAATATAACCTACATACATAGGTATCTCTTCTCTATATATATATAAAAATGAATCGCTGAATGTGTTGCTAAGCACAAATCTTGAGAGCGGCTGAACCGATTTCGCTAATTCTTTTTTTATAATATTTCTTGAAGTACGAGGATGGTTCTTACGGAGAGGAAAATTTAAAAAATTCCCTGAAAAAGTCTAAAACAACAATTTTCTATATTCCCATACAAAAGATTCGTAACAATACTTAAAAGTAAATTTGAACTTTAATACCATACCATAAAGTTTAAGTATTAGAGGAGGGGTTCCGGGAAGGATTAGTATTAAAAAAAAATCGACTGTAAAAAATCGACTGTTAGGCGGTACGAAGTTCGCCGGGTCAGCTAGTTATAAATAAAAAAGTCCTAACACTATAAAACATTCGAACGAAATTCACAAATAATTATTCAAACCAGGACAAAAGACGAAGAAAAGTGTAGCCAGACGCAGACTTTACTTATTCGAGGAGAATGAATTACACGAAAGGGTCTGGAAATTGTGAAAGGTCGTGATATAGACGATTAGAGAATTCGCACATAATATAAGAGGTCTGATAAAGGTCAAGGTGACAAGGTCGCAAAGGTCAATCGGAGTAATGTAGACAAGATGTTTGAGATATTGAAATATTTAACAACTAGCTGCTGCCCGCGACGTCGTCTGCGTGCGTTCATTGCTCGTTCCCCGTAGGTGATAGCGTGATGATATGTAGCCTATGTTCTGACCCGACTTCTTAATAATATTCGTGGCAAATTTGAAGTAAATCCATGCGGTACTTTTTAAGTTTATCCCGGACATACATTGACTTTCCTATCATTTTATTATACCTATAGATATATCATATTAAATATTTGTGCTTCAATTAAGAAAGGCTGGTTCATTTTAATAACCGCTCTAGTGTAGTGGTGCGTGTAGTCCAAACACCGATGGTTTGCGGGTTCGAATCCCGCTCGGGATGGATATTTGTATTTGTACAAATATTTCTTTCCGGTTTGGATGTCTGTCCTTGTGGGTCTCCCCACCGTGTCTCGGAGAGCACGTTAAGCCGTCGGTCCCGGTTGTTACCATTCTATACACCTGATAGCGATCGTTACTCATAGTAGGGAACATATCCGCAAATCCGCAGTGGAGCAGCGTGGTAAATTAAGCTCCAATCCTTCATATACACGGAGAAAAAGGCCTATGCCCAGCTATGAGATGTTACAGGCTGAACCGTGGTTCATTTTCTGTCTAGTAATTATGATTTGTTAGGAGGCATTCTTTACACTATTTAACGGTATGAATCAATCATACACGTTCACAATAATGTTATGGATAGCATTTTTAGTCAATTTTATTTATCTTTGATTTTCTTATTAAAAATATTTATTTATTTCCGAAGTTGTTTTGTACTGATCTAAAGTACCTACATTTCCTTATCAAAGTCATTATTTACAATTAGAATTAATATTTTATAAGATATGAACATTTTTAAGTGAAACTTCTTTAGGGCGCATGAGGGTAAAATTTTTTCGAACAAAATTTCATAAAAATCGGTCTAGACGTTTCGGAGGAGTTTAGTAACAAACACTGCGACACGAGAATTTTTGAGACATATCCTGAGACAATAATCTTAAATGTCTGACATAACAAATGCGTTGATGAGCCCGCTCGGTATAATGTCAGGCGCATGCGTATCGTAACTGTTCCTACGTAACTTCCGTTCGATCAGTAAACAGTGAATTTTAATTGATTCCATAACTGTACTAACCTTATTATGTTCTTGTTAGAAAGATATCTATGTACAGGCGTGTATGTATTGGATAATTTAACAGAAGATTGTATGGTTTGAAAATAATTAAAATACATATATAATAATTGTTTGTTATCAAACTAAAAAAATTTGCGTGTGTTTAAAGCTATAAAGTACACATGTGAGTGAAACTTCTTTGGCAAACTATTTAAAAAAAAAACTTATTGAAAAAATAAACAAAAAGTCAACGTCACGCGGTGTTCCCAGGCGGTCACCCATCCAAGTACTGCCACGTTACACGTCGCCGCGTCACCTTTCTCTCAAATACCCCTCATTTCAAGTTTCACTTCATAAATTGAACCTTGGTTCATAAGCTTTGATATAGTTCTCAGTGTAACATATACTTGCCAAAAAAATACAGTTAAAAGAAAAAAATATATACACCTATAAGACCCTTTTAAAACATATTAAAAATACTAGCTTCTGCGCGCAACTTCGTCGGCTTGGACTCCGCTTCTATTAGTCTTAGCGTAATGATATATAGCCTATAGCCTTCCTCGATAAATGGGATATGTAACACTGAAAGAATTTTTCAAATCGGACCAGTAGATCCTGAGATTAGCGCGTTCAAACAAACAAACAAAAAAAAACAAAAAACAAACAAACAAACAATCAAACAAACTCTTCAGCTTTATTATATTAGTATAGATTCAATCTTAGCTGATATCCTTTCATAGAGAGTAGTTTGCAATATGAATCATGACGGAAGTTAGCGATGTAACGTTTCCTTGATCGAGGGAGGGCTATGGAGGGGCAATAGGTCACTCGGCACACTGGGCTTCACCTACTCTAGTTGTATAGACACAGAGTAGACACAGTAATATACACAGATTAAATACAGTCATTTTTTTAATTGTTTGTTTTTTGAAGTTAAATACTTATTTTGGCGCGTTAGGGAAAAACGATAAGAGTAAATTTTTCCGATGCACGCGCACACCGTCACGAAAATAGCCGACACGAAGAAGTTAGCAAAGTGAAGTTAGCTAGCCACGATGTATATATAACTTCTTACGTGCGTAAATAAGTACACACATTGTTTAAAATTTTCATAAGTTTTTACAGCTGTAAAAATCTTTTATTTACATTACCTATATTAGATAATTATTTAATGAAACAGTTGCATATTTGAGAATTATTCCTGGGGGGGGGGGATTGGGGATAGAGTCGGCAACGCGCTTACGATGCTTCGGGTGTTGCAGGCGTCTATAGGCTACGGTCTTACCATCAGGTGAGCCTGCCGTAGGTACGCTTGTTTACCAACCTAGTTACATTAAAATATATATATATATATATATATATATATATATATATATATACTACATAATTATTTCATATACACCCAAAACACGTCGATATTCCGTTGTATGACTGTATTGGGTGTTTACGAAATAATGTATTGATATCTCTACTGAAACGTCCTTAAACGGGTTAAACGGGTTCAATTTTTTGTCTCTTTCTAATTGGGCGGAGCGTCTTATCGACTTTGAAGTAAGTGCTAACAGCAGAAAGAGATAGAAGATGTGACTTCCATTTAGCTATTGGCGAATTCGTTTCTAGTTATGTATAAATACGTTAGTATATAGAAATGTTAAAACTATGTAATATACTTAATTAATTAATTATGATGGTTGGTTTAATTAATTAGTTGTGTTAATATTTTTCTGTTGGTCTATGAATGATGAGTCTGTGGCATTTTTGTTTGTATGGATCATTTTTTTTTATTGTAATAAATTTGTAGTTGAATTTGGACTTCTTTGGTATGACACGCATTCAAATAATGTTCACCTGTACGCTATATAAAAATAATATTTGTTTTGTTATTCCATATATTATGCATAAAGCTCCACAGTTGAAGCAAAATTTTTTATTCTAGTTTGGCTAATTTTTTTCTACAATTCTACAAAACTTTGTAGCCAATTGGAACTAACTTAAGGTTGATTGAATATTTTAGTTTTAATATCTTTATAAAAAGTAGCTTTGTTCGATTTCACTTAATTTTTTTCTTTTATTTTTTATTATCATCTTTTAATATTCTAATGATCTACACATAGTTACAGCCTTAGACCAGAAATAACTGAATCATACGGACACAGTACCTATCATAAAGCCGTTTGCTCAAAATCCTATTACATTCATACGGTTTCTTGAACTTGCTACGCTTGCGATGCTTCTGGTGTTGCAGGCGTCTATAGGCTACGGTAGTCAACTAGTCACTTACCATCAGGTGAGCCGTACGCTTGTTTGTCGACTTACTAACATAAAAAAAAAAAAAAAAAAAAAAAAAAAAATTTCCCGAAGCAGACTATAGGCTATATAATATTTTAGTAAGGTTTTTTTCTCAAATAAACCGCGGGGCACAGTTAGTTGGTGTATAAGTATACTCGTAATAGTCAATAGCGACAACCCTAGAGCTGTCAGCGATGGACCGTGAAATGAGGTCTTTTATGATAACTTCATCGTTCTTAGAGTAAAGATGTTGATTCCGAAACCTCATTATATTAGTCTTTATGTTTATTTTTTTATATACTATAGTTTTTAAAGCATTTAGTGTCCTTTAAGTGAACAATTTATTTACTTAATACTAGTTTTTAAGTGATGTATGCAAGATAGACTGTTGAAAACCGTTTTGAATATTCTTCGAAACCACATGCGCACTATTGCGCACAGCAGCTGTTGAATAAAAAATAATCAATTCACATGAAAAATACAGTCTAATTCAAAATCGCTTCTGCGTCCGTGATGGTGTTTTAGTTATTAACTTATTAGACGGTAGAAGAAGCGAATTTTTACACATTAAGTATGTTAAATGTTTGCACATCTACATAAATACTGAACAATGGACAATTGAGTTTTTTATAGTGTTTACTTTTTAACAAGAGTTACTGTAAAGCCAAGTTTTATAATGTGATAAAATAGTAATATTACATGTTTATTTTGTTATAGTTTAAAGCTTAACTATTATCTAATATGATATTATATTATTCTGTATACTTGCAAATACAGATTATTATTTGAAAAAAAAAGTATTATTTTACGGTCTCAAAAATTTTATTGAGATTGTAATCTCGACCGCACTGATTATTCTCTTTCGTGTCTTCTCTACTCTATGTGACATTGGTAAACATTTTATTACTATTTTGAAATTAATTAAATCTATTAATCTATATTTATGTATGTACCCATTTATGTGTATATTATATACCTACATATGAACACTTACTTATTCGTAACTTATTTTGGCGACGTCGTTGACGCCATGGTCACGGCCTTACCTTTGTAAGGGATCCTAGATAGACAGCTACGAGTACTTATGTATGTAAGAACATTCATCACATCATCACATATGTAAGAAATCAGGACATTAGTCCTAGACATAAACATGCAAATAACGTTTATTAGAACATATGAAGGTCGTGACTATCTCATAAATATTGCTAACGTTTTCTCATTAAAATAAAACATGCAGATGGACGAAGAAAATTGTTATTAGTTTAATATTTCATGAATTATTTATGAGGGGTGAACACGTACAATGTAAATTAGGTGTCAATCTATATAAATTATTATATTATGAGGTATATTCTATTTTATATTATTAATTTCTTTTATTTCAATATTTTAACCTCTTAAACTTTTAAATATATTTATAAAAAAGTGTGTGTGTGTCACCTCCGACGCACGACTGGAGTTTACTCCTTCAGATCGACTGTCTAAATAGGCACAAAAAAGCTTACTGCTCTAAGAAAAAGGTAAATACCATATCAAATGGTAAATAAACGAATCAAATAAAGCCATCTCGATATATGGCGCACAAAAACGTAACGAGGTCATTCGTTCAATAGATTTTACTCCTCATATTTTTTTTCATACCGGGGGCCTTATATGAAAATCGAGTCTTAAGGAGTAAACTCCTAAAAGACAAATAAAAATATTTAAAAACATAAAAAGAGTAGTCCACCGGTGGCAGGTTGAATCCAGACCGCTGGTAGTTAAGTCTCCAGGCTGAGGAACCTCCTCACAATGCGGGCCGTTTCAAGCAACACTGCCTTTTGAATCCAACAGAGATGTTGGTCGAAACTTTTCGCTAACAAATCATTGACTATTATTTCTAAAGAGTAACTACGGTTATTTTTTTCTAAAGAGTATTTACGGAGTTTCTTGCGAAAAATCGGCTCCACTTTTAACCATAATTAATAATTTAATTTGAAAATTACGTTTCGAAGGATCGATTCGATTTTGATTTTATAACTCGCCAACCCGTACTCCAGTAGCGTTGTGGATTATGCTCCGAACCTTATACTACATCGAGAAAGAGGCCTATGCCCCGCAGTGGAATACTACAGTCTAAAATTCTAAATCAATCGAGAGGTATACCAACCAAGTGTACGTTCCGCCTAATAATAAGCGGTTACTAGTCTACCGCCATACTATGGTCTATTGACGCCTGCAACACTACTTAAAATACAGATCCGTAAAGATAAAATCAAACAAATTAACTTCGAGATAAAAGTTTTTAGTTAATTTAATCTTACGATTTTACTAAACAATGAGCTAATAAAATTACAAAAAAATACTAATTATTTGTAATGCTGCATCCTTAGCGCATTTAAATGATATAATATACCTACTTATTTATTAAATGATACGCTTTTTGTTAGATAAGTCACAGAAATAAATGGAATATATTGTACAGTTTTAAGTACCTACTATATTGATTACAACATACCTACGCGTATTTTGATTTTTTTTACTTAATAACTTTAAGTTTTTAATGATTTTATTGTTATAGTTCTGTTCTGTTCTTTAATTTATTGATCTATACCTTATATTTGAAGTTTATTCTTATCCTAATATTGTTATTAAATGTTACTTTATTTTTAGGTATAATTGTTTTATGAATTTATCATTTTTGTCGCCACACAAAAATAACAAAAAAAAATTGACTACACAGAAATTCTGAAGCCTTATAAAAATTATTGTATAAATAATTTTAATGAATATTAATTTATATCATAATAAAGTAAATGTAAACGACATCTGTGACACACAAACACACATTTATTTTTAACTCATGATGTGATTATATGCAAATTTTCGTAATAACTTTATTGTTGGCTGAGATAACAGACAGAAGGACATTGCTAATTTATTGCTTCTTAAAAATTAAATTAAAATAATATGTTCTGTATAGTTATAATATTGCATTGTTTTGATACGATACAAAATTTATATGTGCTGTTAAAAATTTCCCAGTCATCAAATCTACTGCTTAAATCTTCCATCGTTTTTTATCTTTAGCTCTTCTTAGAGCAGTGTTTCAATTCCAAAAATAAATTGGATATCAGCCGCTAATTATTTTCCATTTAAAGACTAGATTCTGCTGCTCTTCGTCTTGGTCTTCTACTTTCTTTCTTCTTGCTGCTCCAGGGTTTTTTGATTCCAGCTCCAAGTCTAGGTAATATATACGTAAATTTATTTATATTTTTGTTACAAATACATAAATATATAGCTATATAAGTCGGCTGCTAACTAGAACACAGTAAATAATCAGCTGTCCTTTTCCTTAGGAACAGACGACTGTGTGTATAAAATACATTAAAAAACATTATTTTTTTCACAAATATAGTTCTATCGATAGCGTCATAATGGCGTTAAAATGTTTTAGTAAAAGATTATAAAACGTGTACCCCTACTTACGGGACGTTGAAGACACCTTCTCAAAATGTCTGCTTCATCGTATAAATAAATCCTTTAATCCGCAACCAAGCGCGTTGGATTAAGTCGTGTATCCTTCCACTTAGAAGAACGGCCTTTCCTAAGCTATAAGATCATGTCCAGTGTCTGGTAAAAGTTTAACCAAAAAAAAAAAAAAAAAAAACAACAAAAGTAATAAAGAAAGAGTTTCATGTTGAAACTATCTAGTAATAACTAATGTTTTATTTATATAAGTAGGTGTATTTTTTTGATATTTCTTTGTATTAAAATACAGAAAAAACCTCCAATAATTTGTGATTGTGTGAATATTAATTCGTCTAAATTTTTCCGAGTGCCAGTTGACAATGCTGACAAAAATAAATTGAACATAAATTGAATAATTTTCTCAGTGAAACAGTACCTAGGTAGGAAGTTAGGAACTAAGTTTGCTTGGAAGAGAAGGCCCCCTTAAGTACTTGTATATTTCTCTATTAAACGTTTTTACTTTTTACTACTATAATATTACAGGTAAAAGAAACAGTCCTTGTTATTGTTGTTTCTGTTGTAGGAACTGTATAAGTAATAATGATAATCGATTCACACTCAATATCCTAGTAGTAACATCTCTTTAGCCTTTATAAATACTTGTCACTGTATAATATTGTTTCACTGAGGTAGGGCACAGCAGGACCTGCTCAAAAAAATGGAGCAGCCCGACTGGGGTAGTACCTCGACCTTACAGAAGACCACAGCAAATAATACTGCTTTCAAGCAGTGTTGTGTTCCTGTTGGTGACTAAGGTGACCAGAGCTCCTGGGGGGGAATTAGGGATAGGGTCGGCAACGCGCTTGCGGTGTTGCAGACGTCTATAGGCTGCGGTATTTGCTTACCATCAGGTGAGCCGTACGCTTGTTGGCCGACTTAGATATAATACATATATTTAAAAAATATGTCATGACTAGGGATCGAACTCGCGAACGCTAGCGCATACACCAGTTGCTATCACTACTACGCCAAGCCAGTAGTAATAAGTACCTAGAATATAAGATAGTTTTTATAATTTTTTAACGGAATTCTGAAAATTATGCACTTCTCATATCCGAGTCTTACAATCTCACGTAGCCATGATCTCATCTGTTTGGACAGATACTGTGAAGGTCGCTATGACTTAATGTTTTCGTTTTCATTCTCCCGTTCCGTTCGTGTAATGCGGTTAATTTATACGATTTCTTTAGTGGGTAGTTGTTTATTTCGATACTGCATCTATAAAATTTTGGCATAATCGTTATTTTTACGATTATTGATTTTATTGGATAAAAATCTATTGAAATCTATACTAATATATAAAGCTGAAGAGTTTGTTTGTTTGGTTGTTTGTTTGTTTGTTTGTTTGAACGCGGTAATCTCTGGAACTACTGGGCCGATTTGAAAAATTCTTTCACTGTTAGATAGCCCATTTATCGAGGAAGGCTATAGGCTATGTATCATCACGCTAAGACCAATAGGAGCGGAGTCCACGCCGACGAAGTCGCGCGCAGAAGCTAGTTGTAAATAAATGTTGAAATTTTGTATTTTCTTATATCAAAAATTAATCTCAAATAGTTTATTTTGTTAAGGGAATTAAAAGGCAATAGGAAGGTATCAAAGATAGGTGAAGAAGTGGTATTGTTTTACAGTTCTTTGGCACATTGTGCTATCTACAGCTATACCGGGTACTGTGTGCCAACTTTCTATCAAAGTTTGTTTATTTTCTTATTATCATGCTAGTATACCTTCAATTTTGGCTTTGTCACAAGAGCAACTATTTACTTAAAAAGTCAGTCATACTTTAAAAAAAATTTTACTACAATAATTTCTTTGAATAATTGTTTTTAATGGTGCCAAAATAACACGGACGATTTGGCCAATGCCCACAAGACATGAAGGAGATTGGTTAATCCGATCGAGATTACAAACTTAATTTCATTTTTGAAGCGCTTTATATTTATAAGTGTTGTTTTTGTAGACAAAAGTATCTAATAGATATTGTGTTACTTCAAAAACAATTTTCTTACACAGGAAATCGGAAGTTCATATTAAAGTTTAAAAGTCCGAAAAATATTCATGTTTATTATCCTACAGTTTCAAAGTTGGTTGAAAGTCTAGACTTCAATAGACTTTATAGGTCAAGAAGACAGACCAAAGATTTAACCTAATTACACTAGGATTGAATGTCTCATTATCAGCATATGGCGGGACCTTGAGACTGCGCTTAAAATTTGTGATTTTGCCGTTTTGGTGTGGTGTAAGACAAGAGATAATAGAGATTTTTCAACGTTCTATGATTACATATTTTTGGAGTTTACTCCTTAAGAATTGATTCTCATATTAGGACCCCGGTATGAAAAAAAAAATGTAAAGAGTAGAATCAACTGAACGAATGACCTCGTTACGTTTTTGTGTGCCATCTATCTGAACCCTATTGGGTTCCGATAGATGGCGTTATTTGATTCGTTTATTTACCATTTGATGTGTATCAATCTTTTTCTTAGACTAGTAAGCCTTTTTTGTGGCTACTTAAACAGTCGATCTGAAGGAGTAAACTCCAGTCGTGCGTCGGAGCTGATACACATACTTTTTTTACTCTAAAACATAGTTTTTTTTTATTCTTTTGAAATTAATTATGTTACAATATATCGCAAACCTTCGAAACGGCTTGACTTTTTTTATGTGTATATTTTGTTGGTATGAGAATAGCTCGTGAAGTATATTCTATACAACTAGTTAATTAGATAGTCCGTATTGAAAATTTTTTCGTTAAATTATAACATTTACATAATTAGAAGATCTTTTTGAATTCTATCCTTATGAATCACAGAGTGAAAATTTAATTAAAAAATAATAAATATTTTCACAATACACACACAGTCGTATGTTCCTAAAGTAAGCAACTTAATGCCTATATCAGTGACTTGTTTTAGCTTGCTGTGGTAATAGAATAAAATCATTAATCGCTCATCGCTTATAACATTTGTGACGCATGGATTAGAACACATGACGCAAACGAAGATTTTTAAACACACTTTACGACTTTGAACAAATTTATGTTTTCTGCGAAAAGATCGAAATCGATGTACTGTTATTTGAAGTTCTTATGTGATTTGTATTTAGTTTATTGATTTCGTATTTTTTATAGATAGAACTTGTGTTAATAACAATATGCAATATAGAAAGTTATATATTGCAAAACTAAAAGAGAAAGAGTTGTTAAATGGTTTTAGTAACTTTTTCGATATAATTGAGCTAGTTTATATATAAGCCAGAGCAGGAAATACTTTGCTCAAAATCTGGAGCAACCCAATTGGGTTAGTACTAAAACTTTATATAGAAAATCACAGATAAAGTATTTCAAAAATATAAATGTTAGTACAAAAACAATACTGCTTTCAAGTAGAAATGTGTTCCTGTGATAAGTGAGCTAACCATAGCTCTTGGAGGAAATCCTGGAAATCGCTTGTGGTGAGAGAAGTAGCTAGAGTTCTTGGGGAAGATCGGCGGGGGGATCGACAATGAGATAGCGATAGTTGAGTATAGTAACCAAACCTTTGATAACTTATTGTTAATAAATTGTATAGATAACAAACTAGTTAGTACATACTGGTGCTCGGTTTTAATAGCCTACCTTAGATTTTGCTTAGGTACCTACTTTAGATAACATTTTGACAGTAAGACATTTGGTCATAAATTTATCTCTTGTAACCAAAACCAAATGTAAACAGATAACTGAATATTACTTTTGCATTTCTTATTTATCTTAAACTAGCTGCTGCCCGCGACGTCGTCTGCATGAACGCTATACACCAAATAAAGGTTCACTGCTCGTTCCCCGTAGGTAATAGCGTGATAATATGTAGCCTATATGTTAACCCGACTTCTTAATAATATTCGTGCCAAATTTGAAGTAAATCCATGCAGTACTTTTTGAGTTTATCCCGGACATACATACAAACAAACAGACAAACAGACAAAAATTCTAAAAACTAAATTTTTGGCTTCAGCATCGATTGTAACACCCCAAGTATTCTTGTAAGAAAATATTCAATGTACAGTTTTGACTTTCCTGCCACTTTATTATTATGTATATAGATTATTCAAACATCATCAGACCCATTAATCAGTGACGAAAAATTTTAACGTTCAAAATTTGAAATGGCTGTAGATGATGACCCATTATTGATTAGGGTTATCCAGTACACGTTTCATGACCGATCTTAATGGCCTGTATAATGGTCATTTTATGATCCCGTATGCCCCGAATTGCCCATCGGGACTATTTTATGGGGCACTCGGACCCGTGACCCGGGTGACACGAAATGCCCCGTCTGTGACTTTATTCGTTCTCCCATTTTGTAGGATTTATTTCGCGCTGATTATGCGCTGATATTTGAGTTTGAGATAGGCCTTATTTTAATTTACGAATGCTTGTTATCGGGATTTAGGATTTTGATGACATTGCTTTAAAATATGAAACTGCTTAGGGCTCCCTCGCTCTTAGGCTTTTAATTAATAATATTTTTTGGCAATTTTAATAAATAGATTCTCGCGTTTACTACTTACTTATCTACTAAGTTGTTTTTTTAAAATAATTAAACCAAAATGCTTATCAGTTCTTTCTAACTTGACACTAACTTTAACGAAGTAGTCAAAAAACTATCCGCTGCAATAGCGTTTGTATATTTTATGTCTATGCTTTATCATGGTAAGGATAATTATGTTTGTCTATGTTGTATGTGTTTTCGGACCCACTGCACAGAATTTTGTACTACATGGGGTTATTAAGTATTAAACTTTTATTACTATTCTACAAAAGACCACAATAATCTATACATCTATACTAATATAATAAAGCTGAAGAGTTTGTTTGTTTGATTGTTTGTTTGTTTGATTGTTTGTTTGTTTGTTTGAACGCGCTAATCTCAGGATCTACTGGTCCAATTTGAAAAATTCTTTCAGTGTTAGATAGCCCATTTATCGTAGAAGGCTATAGGCTATATATCATCACGCTAAGACTAATAGGAGCAGAGTGCACGCCGACGAAGTCGCGCGCAGAAGCTAGTATATAATAAAATGATAAGAAAGTCAATGTATGTCCGGGACAAACTCAAAAAGTACTGCATGGATTTACTTCAAATTTGGCACGAATATTATTAAGAAGTCGGGTCAGAACATAGGCTACATATTATCACACTATCACCTACGGGGAACGAGCAGTGAACGCACGCAGACGACGTCGCGGGCAGCAGCTAGTTGTAGATAAAATAAGTAAAACTAGTAAAAACTAGCTGCTGCCCGCGACGTCGTCTGCGTGCGTTCACTGCTCGTTCCCCGTAGGTGATAGCGTGATAATATGTAGCCTATGTTCTGACCCGACCTCTTCATAATATTCGTGCCAAATTTGGAGTAAATCCATGCAGTACTTTTTGAGTTTATCCCGGACATAGGTACATACAGACAAACAGACAAACAGACAAAAATTCTAAAAACTATATTTTTGGCTTCGGTATCGATTGTAGATCACACCCCAAGTATTCTTTTAAAAAAATATTAAATGTACAGTTTTGACTTTCCTACCATTTTATTATATGTATAGATAATAAAATAGATATAACAAAGGATGTAAGAAACGAGAGAACCGAAAGACCGTCTCGAATCGATTCGTTTCCGGCGACAGGCGCCATTTTAGCCGTAACTATTGTAACATGTAGCGACTTGCCTTAACTTGTTATATAATACTGCGGAGTTTTTATCGATATCTTTTACGACTTACACGGTATCACGTAAAATCTTGATACTTTAGAAATAAAATTTATTGCTACTGTTAGGTTTCTATGTGATGTAGTTTGATGTTTATTGACCTGTAGACATTCCCAAATGATATATTTTTAAATAAATAAATAGATTCATCAGGAACTTCTGCATCCAGCGGCTTCCCACTGTCTTCTTCAAGTTGTCAGTCCACATTTTAATTATTAAAAATTTCAGTCATAATTAAGAAATAAACTGTTTTCTAAATTCGTATAATTACTTTCAACTTACGATAGCTTTTGGAATGTTTCTGTCAATCAAGTTAGAACTGAAATGGTTTTAATTATCATTATTCAGTAATTAGCAATTTGAATTATGTTTTTAAGGGTAAATATGGCAAAGAAACTGCCTGATACATTTTGAACTTCCACGTAAAGAGTTTTCCTCTTACAATTTTCGTTGAAAAAGCTATATTTTTAATTTAATGTTACTGCAGACAAAATAATAGTTGTCAACTAAAACAATTTTATAAATATCTAGTATTGATCGACAGACTGTCAGAAAACGTATTCTTATAGTTCAATTCTTTGATTAGAGAAACCTAACAGCACAAACTGAATTCCAATTATGTTAATTTAATAATTGTTTAATTAAATACATACGGGTGTAGTGATGTCAACGCAACCGCGCGCAAACAAATATCATTTGACATTTAGTTGACAACTTGACAAGTAAATTAATACAAAATGTCACCACAAGTGTGAAATGTTTGTTTAATATAATTTAAATTAATAATTATAATCCGTATTTTAAGTAATGTATTAGAAAACTTGTAATATTTAAAGCATATTATTAGATTCAAGATTACATTATTGATTAAAATGAGTAGGTTTAGTTTTTTTCTTTAGAGTAGACTTTGAATCGGTAGTAGACATGCGTGATCGTATTTAATTTATTGAATACTGATATAAATATAATTTGTAAAATATCGATTAAAAAGTGTTTCAAAAGTCGACATAAATAAAAAAAAAATCAATTTGTTTAAAAAAAAAACAACTATAATAAGTTTAAAAAGAGACAAATAAAAAAACGATTTTGTAATTGACTCCTTTAATTAGACTTATTTTCATTAGTCTTTTTACAAGAATACATTTATTCTACCAAAGAATCCAAATTCTACCTAGTAAGGTTTCAATATGGCTCGATGACATAAAAATTGCTAGCAATAGTAGGTTCCAGTAGGTTTTCAAATCCCATTCTACATTCAAAGTATTCTCGTACCTTGAATCGGATATCCTAGTCGAGTTATCGATAATCGAATCGTCCCATCACTAGTCGCTATTCCAACCTTCCAGTCGGCTATAATTACTCAATTGAAAGCAGATGCATTCGAATTTTTCCCATGAATGACTCAATCGCCGTAATTGAACCTTTATAAGAAAAACTTCAATTAACTATATCATTATCGTATTATGCTATGCCTATTTTTAACTTTATTTTATTGATATGTTCCATGTAACTATCTCCTATGGATGCCCTAAGACCCATTATCATATCCTGGTCACGTGGACCAATTTGTAACACTATCATGGTAGTGGCGTTACAAGCTAATATTAAGCTTAAGAGGATATCAATTATCTTTGGCCTTATAATTGTGATCGTCTAGTATAAAGGAAGGACTCTACGTTGTGTTTGATTTTTGTTTCAGAGTAACTTCAGTTCCTTTCATGGTATGCCGAAGGAAAGACATAGTATATGTTACTAGAAGCCCCGACTTCTATACAAACTCTAACTAACATCCTACCCAGCCACTAATTCAAAACAACATCCCTGCACAATGACATCAAATCACTGAAACCAATTCATCCCAAAATCCAATTGAAAGACATTTACACTTACCAGCGATACAAATGCTATAGATAACTATCTCCTGGAATACTATTAAAAGGAAAGAAAGATATTAAACTTTATAACACCTTATTAGTAAATCAATTAGGAATTAATAAAATTTAGTAAATTAGAACCGTTAAGAACAAATAGTAATAGACTTATTTATTTAGAAATAACTATCACCTATTGTTTAACTAAATATCTGACGTCTCCCCAAGAATGTGTAAATTATAATTGCTAATACTTTTAGTGAATCTAGATAGCCAAAATAGAAATAGAGTCAAATAATTATATATAGGATATTCTATAATGACACTGATTAATTGAATAGTGTCTAAGTTTCTTTTACATGTATTTTTAGTTCAAACCTGATATAATAGATAGATTCCAACAACTCTAAACAAATGAAATAAATAAAAATATATAAGTAAATGAAATAATGATTAAATACATATTATATAGTTATTAATTATCTTGAAATAATTTATTCAGTTAATAAATTATCTCAGATAATAGTGAAAAATAATGTGTAGTGTTTGTTTGTATGTGTTAATCTGTTAGGATAGGGTTTATAGGTATTAAGGAATTAAAAGGCCGGGTTCAATTGAACCCGGGGGGTCGCAACCACCAAGCCCCTCCGACCCCAACCGATCCACACCGTGCTGAAGGCTCTAAATTAAATTAGGCACAACGTTGGTGCTATCCAATCAAAAGAAAGGTAGTAGGTAGGAAATGAGAGTACCCAATTTTCTACAATAAGTTAGACGGAAATATATCCTGTCTAACAAATGCTTGTTTCATACCGCTGCAGCACAATCATGCAATGACTGTATTTGAGTAATCCCTTGGGACGTCATATAGACATAACCAGTGAATTACTAGAGTTGATGTAAATACCAAGCTGTAATCAGACATGGTATTAAGATGTGTTCCACGTGAACAAAAGGAGATCGTGTCTACTGATCTTTTCATTGTGTGCTTACTAGCCCATACGGGAACTTCGGTCACACAACTACTTTGAAATTCGATCACGAAACCTACTACTTTTGCCACAATTGGATTGTGTAGTGTAATTTCCCATAGGAAAGACCTACTGAGTTACGGGTCTATAGTCAGCTATATTGTCAAGCCTCGCCACCATTGTGAGATGGGTCGTCGGCGACTAGCGACTGGCGACAGCGCAACCTTTCGAGTGTCCTATAAGGAAAATAAGAATAATTAAAGGTATAAGACCAACGTGTAGAGTAGGTGTATTGTGTAGGTTTGTCTTTGCATGACTCACAGCATTCAATGAAACAGCATTCATTAACCAGAATAGGTTGTTCAATTGAAACATTGAACCAGTAATTAAGTTGTTAAACATTTGAATATATCAGGCTCTCTTAGGAACTGAATGGATTTATCAAAGGACATAGTAGTGTCGAGAGATAAATAAAACAACTAAATATAACATATTCATTTACTCAATCAGAATCTCTGAGAGTATCTCATTTTCACAAGGAAGAGAGAATGTATATTTAATAGGTTTTATGATCCATCAATGTTTGTATGTTTGAAAAACACAAGAGGACTTGATTAAGGCTTGGCTTAAATCTCAGTAAATCCGCCTTAGGACTTAACAGAGACTGTCCACAAAAATTAGCAATAAATTAATTGGAAAAGTGAATATGTTTCTCTATTAGTCTAAAATAGAACTTCATACCACTGTCCAAAACTAAATTACTAACCTTTGTTGCAGTTCAAACATCGACCATACACTAGGTGTTTGGTGGAGTTTGTCCAATGTCTCTCATCAAAGATGAGGAATTCTTATCAAAGATAAGCAAACATACGTATAGTATTTACCAAGAACATAGTTCAGTTAGGCAAACACAAACGCAGAGGTTGGTAGGAAGTACTCGCAACTTTCTTTACTAGATAGACCTAGATTAGGAACTACCTAGCATCGATGACGCGAAGAACTGTGGCTTAGACAGGCCTTGCCTTATAGGGGAAACCTATAATAAAACACTGGCGAATACAAACATTTATGGATTCACCTTAACATAGTTTATATAGTTCAATGAAAGTCATCGTGAAATTGAGACGCTCCAGTCTACCAGATACCTCGTTTTGACACTTATTTAAGAACATAAGTTCTTAGATCAATGTTCAAAACTACAATAGTTGTGTAATGTCATAGTTCAGTGTGTAATTACCTCATCTTAGAATGTATTCAAGAGCTAAAAGTATCCTTGAACTCATTCAAGACTACAAACCACCTGTGTTACCTCGCTCCAACATATATTTAAGATCTACAATTTCTTAAATTAATGTTTGAACTACAAAGTTTGTGTAATGTCAAAATGAAGTCAAATACACACATATATATATATATATACATATATACATATACATACAATAGAAGCATATTTATATGTAGAGAATATTCAATAAGATACGACAACTAATCATTAGTTTGTTTATAGGTCATATTTTCCTAGAATTATTCACCACTCTATTTACTTCCAAAGTAATGACATAGTAAAATCTCATTTCATTATTTAAATACACCCTAACGAAAATCTATTTAACCCTTAATATCTAATATGATAGTTTTAACCAAGATTCATTCAATTTATATATGTACTTTAAAGTATAACGGATGTAATTTCATTTTATTCTAACAACATCATATTGTGGTTATGTACTTAAGTTAGATTTTATTTTATTAGTTAAATTCAATATAATTATGGTCATAAGGCTTATTTCATAATAATTCCATTCATTAATCAATCAATAATTAATATTATCAATGTAACCTTTTCATAATAATTTCATTCAGTAAATAATCAATAGTTAATATCAATGTAAACCTAGATAATAATTCCTTTCAATAATTAATCAATAATTAATAGTTTCGACGTAAACCTAACTAATAATTCATTAGATATATTTTATTCAATAATCAATTGATAATTAATAATATCAATGTAAACCTAGATAATAATTCCTTTTCAATAATCAATAATTAATAGTTTCGATGTAAACCTAACTAATAATTCATTAGATATCTTTTATTAAAAATCTCCGTAAAAGTTATAAAAATCAGGAAAAAAAAACACAACATGCAGAAACCCAAACATGCAAATAAATAAAAAAATTAATGCATTCGAACCAATCAGGAGCGCTTCATCACAGGTCTTTCACTGAATTTATTTAGCGGATTACAATTTAAGATTCTATAATAAAGAATTGCACTTAATAATAATCAGTAAAATTAAATTAAAACTAATTCGCGATCTACACTGAAGTTACATAGCCACTCGGCCAGCTTACGCTAATGAAATCCCTGAATCAGATCTAAAAAATACTTTTTAGGTATTTCTATCTTTAATCTAAGTCAGAAGTTCCATAGCTTCGCCGGCCAAGAGGCCGCGGCGGCCGCGGAGGCCTACCGCTTCGAACTCCCAATTCAAATTTGAATGTCAAACTGACTGCCCCGAATTCAAACTCCCCATCGTATATATTGAAATCTCGCGTCTGTTTTTCCCCCACCCTAACACGTCCACCAATGCGCTCTGCAGTGATACCATACTCACAGCAATTCCCGTGTTTTACGGAAATTCGGTGATCCCCGCGGTACATTTCCGTATTCAAAAAAAAATACGGCAATCCCATGTGTAATTGTTCTTTCCCGATAGTTTATAAGTCATTATAGTGCAACACAAAACAAGAACAAGAAATAAAATTATTACAAAAACAAGGAATAAAGTTATTACTTCCTCAATAATTTGAACTTTACTGGCTGTGAGCACTTTTATCCGATCCAAAGGAAATTGCGTAAATCAATTAAACAAAACACAATAAAAGATAAACAATAAAAGGGAAAAACAAATATACATTGAATAAAGCCGAAGAAAACAATGTTAGTTATAATAAATTTGTATGACGGTTGTGAAGAATAATGTATTATTCAACCGATTTCAAAAGGAAGTTATTTAACCGATTATCGTCATTTTTAACCTTACATGTTAATGTAAAGTAAATACACGTCAATTTTGTAGTTTTTAATCCAAACAAGGTAACTCAAAACTTTGTGATGGCAACCCCGGCGTCCTGTAATTACAGCAAAAAACCCACTCATACGCCGGGTCGAACCCTTAGGCCCGGGTTCCACCGCTTAACAGAATTATGCTTTGCTTAATCGAATTTATAGTTCGATTCTAACCTTGCTTTCGTTTAATTATTATTACGAATTATTTGTATGAGAACATAGCAAAGTGCTGTTTTAAGACTTTTTCAGGCAATCCCTTTAAAATTCCTCTCTGTAACAAACATCCTCATACTTCAAGGAACACAAAAAAAAAGAATTAGTGCAATCGGTTTAGCCGTTATTCTCTAACTGCGTTTAGTTTATGTTAGTGAAATGCAATTTCCAGCTCTAAACTTTGTTAAATGCGTAAACCGACTTTATGTCGAACTAATCGCGATTATATCAATCAGTGGAAACTGGCCCTTAGAACATTCCCTCGCATCTGTCAACACAAAATTTTAAGCCTGTCTCGAATATAAAATTTATAACTCTAATATTTTAACAACTAGCTAAAAACTGTTTGAGTTCCCAGCCAATAAATTTCTATTCAAGTACAACTTAAAATTTGAGTCCCTAATGGATTTGAACCATTTTCGTTCATTGAGTTGACTGTTTTATGTTTATATGTCAACTCACATTTCAATTTATGCGTTTGTAATCTTAAGTATAACTAAAATTTATGGCACCAATAACTTAAAACTGAACTGTGTTTACGTGTTACGTTACAATCGCCCCTTAATTATATAATGTAGTTTATCGTAATTATTAATTAATCACAACAACGTAACCAAATAACACAATTCTGTATCATGTTACTTCTCAATTGAAAGGACACTCATGAATCTTTACATTCAACTTCAATCAACAGCACTTAGAAGCATACTCTTCTCCCAAACATCCAACCTCTCATCAATCATACTACTAGCGTTATATTCAATGGTTAAAATCAAAATAATCAATTTCAACCAACCATTCCAGCTCCTTCACCCACTCTCACACTCACATAGATCCAATTTGATTTGAATTCCTACATCTAGGCTCAATTTTATCTTATAACAATACACATATTGTTTTAAAAATATAAAATCCGGCTCTCAATGTTAAATATACAACTTAACAGAGTGCAGTTCATCTTATTTTAGAGGAGATGGGGACTTTTAGGCTAAAATGTATTAAGTACAGATATGGTTTTAAAAAATTGGTCATATATATATATATTTTTTTTTTTTTATAAAATATAAAATATCAGCTCAATTCTGAATCTGGAAGCTGAGAAAAATGAAAAAGATAGTTTTCGTCAAATTAATTGGGTATCGATTTAACTATAATCGATTATAGAATTTAAAAAAATTTGCACTAGTTAATTAACTCAAAGTATTCAGATACACATTTGAAGTTATAAACAATAAAGTGTATTTAATTAAAGTTACATTAATATCGAAAATAAAAATTAATATCTGATAAACCCAAATTATTATCGATTTCGTATCGATTGAAAATAAATCATATCGATTTAACTATAATCGATTATAGAATTTTTAAAAAATTTGCACTAGTTAATAAACTCAAAGTATTCAGATACACAATTGAAGTTATAAACAATAAAGTGTATTTAAATAAAGTTACATTAATATCGAAAATAAAAATTAATATCTGATAAACCCAAATTATTATCGATTTCGTATCGATTAAAAATAAATCATAATTATTTTTAATGACAGCTTTGACAGCTGACTGATATTGAAACTGTGTGCCCGTCATGGTCCCGTCACTGTCACTTGTTTCATGTAATCATGTTTATAATTGTTTAATGTTTTCAGTGTATTCAGATGCATCCTGAGTCCATTCCTGATATTTATTTATGGTTTCAAGTGATTGATATTTGTAATGATATAATATGATAACCTTTAGTGCTTCAGGAACTTAGTGATTTTCCATAGACATTGTAACATAACCTCAATTTTACAAAACGTCTAATAACTCCGCTCTTAAATAGCCAAAATGTACAGAATTTCAGCAAGGAATCCATAAGCGTAAATACATTAATTGGTACTATTTCATTACGTTATATTTTACATTGCATTTCGGCCCAAGAATGTATGGAATCGTATCCGTTTCCTTTCAGAATGGATAAATTAAAATATTTGAATACAGTTGCACAATTCATATCTAATACTAATATGAATTGGTGATATGTTGTTTAGTATATTGCAGTACTTGGACAACTCGTATTGCAAACAGTCAAACTTTAAGGTCTGACCTATATTTTTGCAATTCAATTTAGATTGAATATAACTTAAAATGTTCAGTTAATTTTGTGAAGAAATGACCGCCCTACTCCCCACCAACTATTTTTATTAAGCTAGCGCTTAATAAGTATTTGATGAAAGAAAAAAAAATTTATATATGACTTAGTAGTCCGTTGAAAATTAAATTATTATTTCTATTAAGCTAGCGCTTAATAGGTTAAGTAATGATGAAAAAAAAATTAATATATGACTTAATAGTCAATTGAAAATTAAATTGTTATATAATTATGTGAGAACTTTTAAGCGCTCCAATAAAATTAGTTGAGTCATTTCCCTGACCCATCGTTTCCTTAATTTTTATTTTTACCCATAACTAAACCTAATTACAATTACACTTATCTAACTTATTACTATCTATTTTAATCATTTAATTACTATTTTAATAACCTAATCTCTTACATATCTAACTTATTTTAAGTGCAATTCATTTCCTTATAAAATCATCTATAATTTTGACATTAAATTATTGTGAAAATATAATAAATCTTCAATAAAGTTTATTGATATTCTAGTTTAAAATCTATCCTTTTCAATTCCACATTATTAATTCAATTGTTTATATCAACAGTTAAACATTGATAACATCTATAATTGATCGTGATCAATTTATTATTGATAATATCTATTTAGATGTATTGTATTAAAGTTTCCTCTAATTTCTTTAGTTATAGGGTCCATTAATGTGTAAACATTTGCAAATGGAATCGCACTAACTACATAAGGTCCTTCATACAGCAATTGAAACTTTTTTATAAGTTTCTTTTGAGCCTCTGACTTATTTACTTTACGAATCTTTACATAATCTCCAATCTGAAATTCAATTAAACGATGGGACCTATTAAATTTAGTTTGTCGTTTAATACTGTTATCTTTTAATTTTTCCTAACTTGAATTCTAATTTGATTAATATCTCTAGACTTATTTAATTGAGGCAAACAACTATCAAATGACATATCATTACTCAATCCATATAATATTTCATTAGGAGTAAATCCCGTACTTTCATGAAATGTGTTGTTATATAATGTTTCGATTTTATTTAATATCGTTACCCAACTTTTATGATTTTTATGGCAATATGTTCGAAATAAACGTCCTAGTTCTCTGTTAACCCTCTCTGTCGTATTAGGTCGAGGATTTCTTACAGTTGTAAATATAGGTTTTATACCCATATCTTTTAAAGTTTGTTTCCAACTTTCAGATGAAAATTGACTACCATTATCAGTCATAATTACTTTAGGCTTAATTATTTTAACAAATTGTTTTAATTTTGTAATAACTGAACGAGAAGTGGCTTTAGACAAATCATATAATTTAACAAATTTACTAAATGAATCCTGAATTACAACTATATAAGCAGAACCAAACCGTCCTTTCGGCAATGGTCCATATAAGTCTGCCATAACTAAGTCACCTATTTCTTCTGTCACAATAGATTTACATTTGCCTACATATTTTATATTATCACTTTTAGAAACTTGACAGAGATGACAAGTCTTTAATAATACTTTAACTGTTCTATGCATATTAGGAAAATAGAATCTATCCTTAAGATATTTGAGTACCTTAAAAACCCCTTGATGTCCCATTTCTTTATGAATTTGAGAAATTACTTCCTCTCGTAACTGAGAGGGTAAATAAATTACATGTTTATCTGAATCAATTTTAAAATATAACACTCCTTTCTTGATATAACAACGCTTAGCAATATTATTTATTCTACCACTATGATTATTACTAATGTTATTTATAATATCCATTATCAACTGTACTTCATTATCGTTAGATTGAAAACTAGATATATTTTTTAAGTTTGTTATTAATGTTTTATTTTTATTAATTTCCATATAATGTATTTCTGGACAATAGATTCTATCTTCTTGTATCATTGATGAATCAGGTGGGAACCTAGATAACACATCAATAGCGACATTATCTCTACCTTTTATATGTTCGATACTATAATCAAATTGTTCAAGAAACAATATCCACCTAATTATTCGACTATTATACAATTTCCATGTCCTAACAAACGTCAATGCTTTGTGATCAGTTCTAATTATAAGCTTTGCGCCCCTCAAATAGGTTTCAAACTTCCTTAAACAATAGATTATAGCCCAAAACTCTTGTTCAGTAACAGTCCATCTTAATTCGGCGCCCCTAAGAGATCTGCTACAATAGCCTAATATTTTCATTTCCCCTTGTTCATCGTACTGAAATAAAACCCCCGCAAGACCTACTCCCGAACTATCTGTTTGTAAATAAAAAGGTTTAGACATATCCGGATGATGCAACATTATTGTCTTTAAAAAACTGTTTTTCAATTTTTCAAAGGCTACTTGTGCTTCTGAAGTCCATGTCCATCCTTTACTCTTTTTTAATAATTGGCATAAAGGTTGAATTATACTATTATAATCAGGAATGAACCGCCTATAATAATTACAAAGTCCTAAAAATGCTCTTAAATGTTTTATTTTCTTGGGAACTGGGAAATTCTTAATTGACTCTATTTTTCTGGGTCAGTTTTAATTCCCTCGGTAGAAATAATATGTCCTAACATCTTAACTTCTTTACATATGAATTTACATTTTTCAAGATTACATGTTAACCCCGCTGACTTTAATTTGTTTAATATTATATCAATATGTTCTAAATGTTCATTTAACGTTCCTTGAGTTAAGATAGCAAGGTCATCTAGATAATTCACGCAAAAATGTCTAACTTCAGGCCCTAATATTAATTCCATAGCTCTACTGAAACTTCCCACTGAAGTCTTAAGTCCTTGTGGTAAAACATTGTACATATAAGATTTTCCATTAAATGTGAATCCGGTATACTTTTTACTATCCTCAGAAATGGCAATTTGAAAATATGCATTATTCAAGTCTATTATACTAATATAATTAACCCCATGAAATGAATTTAAAACATCTATTTGCATCGGAGGTGCTTCCGACTCAGCTATCATGTATTTATTGATTTCACGTGCATCTAGTAGAACTCTAATTGAACCATCAGATTTTAAGGTGTAAGTTAACGGACTACAATACGGTGTTGAACCTCTAGATATTATTCCCATATCAACCATTTCGGCTAATTTTCCTTCCATTTTTTGTCTATACGCGTACGGAACGGGATAAGACCGTTTAATTATTGGACTATGATCCATCATTTTGATAATATGTTGATAACAATTAGCTCTACCTAACCTTTTAACAAATACTTCGCTATATTTAATTAGAATCTGTTTTAATTTATTTAATTGAGTTCCTTTAAGAGGTGTACCCGTCTTTATTTCTTGTAAATATTTATTGAAATCAAAGCTATTATCTACCTTTGTAATATCACAAATTCTCCTTTCCTCAAAATTATATTTAATAAACGGAATTAATACTCGTTGATCTCTATGTTCGATAACTAACCCTATGGATGGCTCTTGTAATTTAATATTAACATTATTTGCCATAAGCCAGTCAAATCCTAATATCATTGAATGAACTAATTTTGGTACTATAAAAAATCTAATCTCTAAATCAATTACCCCAAATCTTACAGGCAATAAAACCATTTGTTGTATTTTAGCACTCTTTTGTCCTACTGCTCCACGTATCTGAATCGGCTTAACAGGTAACATGTCTAATTTGCTCCCAGTTAATGATTTTAAAGATTCCCAAAATGATTCTGAAATGCAGGTTATATCACTCCCTGTATCGACTAAACATATGACTCGTTTACCAGATATTATCACTTCAATCTCAGATTTAATTATTTCTAATTTATCCGCGGTAATATTATCTTCCTCGTCAAATAATGAAAAGACTGCTTCGGTTTGCACTAACGACTCATTATCTATTTCCGATTGATTTTTTAATGTTTGTATGATTTTATACTTGAAATCTGTTGAATTATTTTTATTTAATCCTGAGCCTAACCCTGATTTACAATATTGTCCCTTAGCTATGATTGGTTTACGTATACCATTATTATGTCTACCTAATGTCTGTCCAGGTTCCCACCCGAGTTTAAGCATAATTCTTAAAGCTACTGATGTACTGTTCGCCCCTACTAAAGTTGATGTACCGGGGTCTGTCACATCAACACTTATTAGTTTAAATTCTCTGTTGATACAGAGTTTTCTATAGAAACATTGTTATCATTATCTACTCTATTCGTACCATTAATGCTATTCTTCTTGTTTGGTATCACCTTACTCATTGATCTAGTGTTCATAATTCGCTTCCGGTTGAGACCGCCTCTGCCATTCTGCTGTTGAACTGCCATCTCAGGTCTTTGAACGCTGCTAGACTGGGCATTAATGCCACTACTGAAGTTATTTTGCTTATTAATGTTATCTAACTTTCGTAGAAACTCCGTAGCTTGAAGAATCGATGTGTAATTACTTGTTGACCAAGCATATTGAACATCTTTAGGAAAATGATTCATAATGTCATTTATCAATTGTCTCTCTTGAATAGGATACGTCAACATCTTCGCTTGCCCACATAACGTAATGAAATGGCTTAACATAGACTGAACTCCGTCCCACGAATTCTGACTGATTCGTCTTCTTAATTCATTCTGCTCAGCCTCGCCCCAGTATGTGTCTAAAAAATCCCTTTTGAAGTCTTCAAACACTGTCCATCTATCTCTATAAATACGCGCCCAATTTCGCGATTCATTTTCAAGACAATCCATGACAATGTCTATTATATCTCTCGCCTCTGGTGCAGACCTTCTTAAATAAGCAGTCAGGTCTTCGATGAACGTCACAGGATGTTTTCCCTTAAATGGAAACTTAGGTCTTTCCGTAGGCATCTGCGCCACTGGATAGTATACCGTTGATGTTCCCGGCTGTATGATAGGTTGAATAAAATTTTCTCTCGGCATAACATTGTCCGATGATCCACTAGGAGTAGACATTCTATTTTCCAACTCCGAGATTCTATTATTGATGTTATTCATTGCCTTTTCCATCATTCGAGATATGTATCGTAAAGAATTAATCTTCCTTACTTTAGTAGCAGGTCTAACTGCTGACACTCGCTTGTTATTAGAATTAGTCGCCTTGGTTCCAACAGGACTAGCTTTAGGTTGACGCCTAGGCATTGTTATAGATTTAATTTGCTTCAAATGTAACACTGATAATGTTTATCTAAATTTTAATTAATTTATTCTAATTCAAAAAAAGATTCACTGCACTCTTATTTAATTTGAGTTTAATTTAAATAAACTTTCCAAATGTTCACACAAAAACTATCTCTTTCTAATCACCTTTTAAACTTCTAATATTTTATTGAAATTTTATCAAGTCGACCGGATTCTGCAAATGTTAAACTTAGTTTTAATTTTAAAATATTAAATGTTTACAAGTTTAATTAAAATTCAACTATCATACTTCAAATGAAATATGACAACTTCATTTCTTCTCTAGTATTCATTGATAACATTCTTAACAAACATCAATTCCATTCCATTCACCCCAAACAATACATCCATCAACAAAAAAAATAATAAAACTATCACAGTGAAATCATAATAATTAGAAAATATCTCAAATCCTCATAAATGTTAACTGCCAAATTCATACTATCCCTAATCGTCCTTTTCTATAATAAATACTACAGTATATATTTTTAAAACTACAGTATATATTTTTAAATTGAAATTCAATTTACTCGGATTGAACTTTCCACCTTGCATATGACATTCAATTCCCTCATCCACTGAACCATTGTATATATCTTATAAGATCACAACCACGCCATCTTTGTTTCACAATAAACACTTCCATATCTACACTCGATACTACGCCATTTCTATTTCAAAGCCTACCTTTCAATACCACTCACTCTCAACAGATGGCGTTACTGACATGAGACATTTTGAAATTCTTTCAGCGCCATCTACGAACACATAGCACAACCATCCATAACTTCCGTAAGCAACTCGATATTAATTCACGTTTGTCCACCAGATGTCGCTACCAACCCTACTACAATTTTACTGTCGCTATTAATTCACGCTTGTTCAATACATTTAAAACCACACATCCTCTGATATAAATACTAATAATTAACAAGGTTAATATAAAATTCTATTCAATTCAAATTTGAAATAAAAGTTTCCTCCCTTTGACAATTGACAGTTCAAAATTCGAGGAAAGCTAACAAAAAAAATAATAATAAATTAAAATAAATAAAATGTAATAATAATGTTCATAAAAAAAAATGTTCTAAATTTTTTTCCAGTAATGTCTTATTAATATTTAAAACAAGAACTTTTTCAAAAGATTTTATTGTAGTTGTTTTTAGAACGCAATTTCTAATGTCACAAACTAGTTAAAAGTTATATATAATCTATGGTCACAAACACATATTTTTGATTTTAATTAAGTAGTTCTGTAATTCTGTACGATCCCTTTTAGACAACTGATAATTGATTATTTATAAGCAAATTTATTGGTTCTTTAGTATATTAGAATAGAATTGAAGTATACATAAAGAGTCTGAATAAGAGTGCCATGTTTACAACCTAATGGTTTTATAGTTCTTATGAATGCTATGTCATTCGGTAAGCTATACTCTTTTTATAAATAAAATTTTCTTAAACAGTTCCAGTCAATTCCTAAAATTCAAGGTCAAAATAACCCTGTTACCTTCATAACCTAATTCAACTTCTATTTAACCAGTACATTCTCGCACACATGACTAAAGTGCACTGAATTTTCTATACTTTAAAATCTGTTATTTAAACTAAGTATAATTTGCTATGATAGCAATGACTACACTTAATTATTTCTAAAATCTAACATTAAAATGAATAAATATACCAAAATACATAGTTTTTCCTGTACAGTCTTTGCAAATAAATGAATAAAAGTTAATTCCACAGTTAGTTAATATTATAATTAATTTCCAATTTGCACTAACTATAATATTAATACATTATTCTATCTTCACATTATGTTTGCATATTTTTAATACTATTGAATACTACCATTTCAGCCTAACATCCACGTACATCTAGCCAGCCCTAAGGATGATCAACGCATAACTATTGGGACCAATTTCAACAAAGAAGGAAATTACTTCAGCGTCAGTGACTAAATGTGACAAAATAAGTTTAAATTGTACATAACCTAGAATAATTTGTATCTGTAAGTAATATTAAAATTTACTGCAGGCTTTTATTTAAGAATTCCCTAACAATATTTAATTAATACAATCTAAATTTTATTAACTATCCTAACAATGTCTATTGATTGACGATAATATAATAATAATCAGATAATAATTAGATGTGCTTGAGACCCACTTCAATATACTACTAGTCAATTTTAGTAATGTTGTGTAGGTAGATACTTTCATGTAATTTCATGAATAAATAATTATTTAAATATGCAACTATCCATCATTAGTAATAATACATGAGACAATAGGCTGCTATGGTCCGACCATTCAAATCTTATTACTGAGAAGCTTAATGCAACCTTTAAGTATTAAACATCTCTTCAATATTACTCTTAAAACAGATTTATTTAGATCTATGCACCTAACTGTAATTCTAACTGCGCCAAGACGCTATATACCTATAGATCCATTTTTAGATTGTCTAAAACAAGTTAATATGCTTACATAATATAAATTTAATAGGTTTATCTTATTTTGTGTAAAATGACTTAAAGAATTGTTAAGTAATATGCTTTGTGTCTTCTTCAAAATGCAATCAATGGTACATGTATATTCTTGTTATCTATCAGTGCAACTATTATCATTTTATCACTGGCATTACATTTATTCACTGTAAATGTTTTGAAAAGTTACATTAAAGCTTCTAAGATACTCGCTTACTTCGGCATTTGTGCAACCACGAATATCCTGGTCACGGCACCATTTTGTAACTATCTCCTATGGATGCCCTAAGACCCATTATCATATCCTGGTCACGTGGACCAATTTGTAACACTATCATGGTAGTGGCGTTACAAGCTAATATTAAGCTTAAGAGGATATCAATTATCTTTGGCCTTATAATTGTGATCGTCTAGTATAAAGGAAGGACTCTACGTTGTGTTTGATTTTTGTTTCAGAGTAACTTCAGTTCCTTTCATGGTATGCCGAAGGAAAGACATAGTATATGTTACTAGAAGCCCCGACTTCTATACAAACTCTAACTAACATCCTACCCAGCCACTAATTCAAAACAACATCCCTGCACAATGACATCAAATCACTGAAACCAATTCATCCCAAAATCCAATTGAAAGACATTTACACTTACCAGCGATACAAATGCTATAGATAACTATCTCCTGGAATACTATTAAAAGGAAAGAAAGATATTAAACTTTATAACACCTTATTAGTAAATCAATTAGGAATTAATAAAATTTAGTAAATTAGAACCGTTAAGAACAAATAGTAATAGACTTATTTATTTAGAAATAACTATCACCTATTGTTTAACTAAATATCTGACGTCTCCCCAAGAATGTGTAAATTATAATTGCTAATACTTTTAGTGAATCTAGATAGCCAAAATAGAAATAGAGTCAAATAATTATATATAGGATATTCTATAATGACACTGATTAATTGAATAGTGTCTAAGTTTCTTTTACATGTATTTTTAGTTCAAACCTGATATAATAGATAGATTCCAACAACTCTAAACAAATGAAATAAATAAAAATATATAAGTAAATGAAATAATGATTAAATACATATTATATAGTTATTAATTATCTTGAAATAATTTATTCAGTTAATAAATTATCTCAGATAATAGTGAAAAATAATGTGTAGTGTTTGTTTGTATGTGTTAATCTGTTAGGATAGGGTTTATAGGTATTAAGGAATTAAAAGGCCGGGTTCAATTGAACCCGGGGGGTCGCAACCACCAAGCCCCTCCGACCCCAACCGATCCACACCGTGCTGAAGGCTCTAAATTAAATTAGGCACAACGTTGGTGCTATCCAATCAAAAGAAAGGTAGTAGGTAGGAAATGAGAGTACCCAATTTTCTACAATAAGTTAGACGGAAATATATCCTGTCTAACAAATGCTTGTTTCATACCGCTGCAGCACAATCATGCAATGACTGTATTTGAGTAATCCCTTGGGACGTCATATAGACATAACCAGTGAATTACTAGAGTTGATGTAAATACCAAGCTGTAATCAGACATGGTATTAAGATGTGTTCCACGTGAACAAAAGGAGATCGTGTCTACTGATCTTTTCATTGTGTGCTTACTAGCCCATACGGGAACTTCGGTCACACAACTACTTTGAAATTCGATCACGAAACCTACTACTTTTGCCACAATTGGATTGTGTAGTGTAATTTCCCATAGGAAAGACCTACTGAGTTACGGGTCTATAGTCAGCTATATTGTCAAGCCTCGCCACCATTGTGAGATGGGTCGTCGGCGACTAGCGACTGGCGACAGCGCAACCTTTCGAGTGTCCTATAAGGAAAATAAGAATAATTAAAGGTATAAGACCAACGTGTAGAGTAGGTGTATTGTGTAGGTTTGTCTTTGCATGACTCACAGCATTCAATGAAACAGCATTCATTAACCAGAATAGGTTGTTCAATTGAAACATTGAACCAGTAATTAAGTTGTTAAACATTTGAATATATCAGGCTCTCTTAGGAACTGAATGGATTTATCAAAGGACATAGTAGTGTCGAGAGATAAATAAAACAACTAAATATAACATATTCATTTACTCAATCAGAATCTCTGAGAGTATCTCATTTTCACAAGGAAGAGAGAATGTATATTTAATAGGTTTTATGATCCATCAATGTTTGTATGTTTGAAAAACACAAGAGGACTTGATTAAGGCTTGGCTTAAATCTCAGTAAATCCGCCTTAGGACTTAACAGAGACTGTCCACAAAAATTAGCAATAAATTAATTGGAAAAGTGAATATGTTTCTCTATTAGTCTAAAATAGAACTTCATACCACTGTCCAAAACTAAATTACTAACCTTTGTTGCAGTTCAAACATCGACCATACACTAGGTGTTTGGTGGAGTTTGTCCAATGTCTCTCATCAAAGATGAGGAATTCTTATCAAAGATAAGCAAACATACGTATAGTATTTACCAAGAACATAGTTCAGTTAGGCAAACACAAACGCAGAGGTTGGTAGGAAGTACTCGCAACTTTCTTTACTAGATAGACCTAGATTAGGAACTACCTAGCATCGATGACGCGAAGAACTGTGGCTTAGACAGGCCTTGCCTTATAGGGGAAACCTATAATAAAACACTGGCGAATACAAACATTTATGGATTCACCTTAACATAGTTTATATAGTTCAATGAAAGTCATCGTGAAATTGAGACGCTCCAGTCTACCAGATACCTCGTTTTGACACTTATTTAAGAACATAAGTTCTTAGATCAATGTTCAAAACTACAATAGTTGTGTAATGTCATAGTTCAGTGTGTAATTACCTCATCTTAGAATGTATTCAAGAGCTAAAAGTATCCTTGAACTCATTCAAGACTACAAACCACCTGTGTTACCTCGCTCCAACATATATTTAAGATCTACAATTTCTTAAATTAATGTTTGAACTACAAAGTTTGTGTAATGTCAAAATGAAGTCAAATACACACATATATATATATATATACATATATACATATACATACAATAGAAGCATATTTATATGTAGAGAATATTCAATAAGATACGACAACTAATCATTAGTTTGTTTATAGGTCATATTTTCCTAGAATTATTCACCACTCTATTTACTTCCAAAGTAATGACATAGTAAAATCTCATTTCATTATTTAAATACACCCTAACGAAAATCTATTTAACCCTTAATATCTAATATGATAGTTTTAACCAAGATTCATTCAATTTATATATGTACTTTAAAGTATAACGGATGTAATTTCATTTTATTCTAACAACATCATATTGTGGTTATGTACTTAAGTTAGATTTTATTTTATTAGTTAAATTCAATATAATTATGGTCATAAGGCTTATTTCATAATAATTCCATTCATTAATCAATCAATAATTAATATTATCAATGTAACCTTTTCATAATAATTTCATTCAGTAAATAATCAATAGTTAATATCAATGTAAACCTAGATAATAATTCCTTTCAATAATTAATCAATAATTAATAGTTTCGACGTAAACCTAACTAATAATTCATTAGATATATTTTATTCAATAATCAATTGATAATTAATAATATCAATGTAAACCTAGATAATAATTCCTTTTCAATAATCAATAATTAATAGTTTCGATGTAAACCTAACTAATAATTCATTAGATATCTTTTATTAAAAATCTCCGTAAAAGTTATAAAAATCAGGAAAAAAAAACACAACATGCAGAAACCCAAACATGCAAATAAATAAAAAAATTAATGCATTCGAACCAATCAGGAGCGCTTCATCACAGGTCTTTCACTGAATTTATTTAGCGGATTACAATTTAAGATTCTATAATAAAGAATTGCACTTAATAATAATCAGTAAAATTAAATTAAAACTAATTCGCGATCTACACTGAAGTTACATAGCCACTCGGCCAGCTTACGCTAATGAAATCCCTGAATCAGATCTAAAAAATACTTTTTAGGTATTTCTATCTTTAATCTAAGTCAGAAGTTCCATAGCTTCGCCGGCCAAGAGGCCGCGGCGGCCGCGGAGGCCTACCGCTTCGAACTCCCAATTCAAATTTGAATGTCAAACTGACTGCCCCGAATTCAAACTCCCCATCGTATATATTGAAATCTCGCGTCTGTTTTTCCCCCACCCTAACACGTCCACCAATGCGCTCTGCAGTGATACCATACTCACAGCAATTCCCGTGTTTTACGGAAATTCGGTGATCCCCGCGGTACATTTCCGTATTCAAAAAAAAATACGGCAATCCCATGTGTAATTGTTCTTTCCCGATAGTTTATAAGTCATTATAGTGCAACACAAAACAAGAACAAGAAATAAAATTATTACAAAAACAAGGAATAAAGTTATTACTTCCTCAATAATTTGAACTTTACTGGCTGTGAGCACTTTTATCCGATCCAAAGGAAATTGCGTAAATCAATTAAACAAAACACAATAAAAGATAAACAATAAAAGGGAAAAACAAATATACATTGAATAAAGCCGAAGAAAACAATGTTAGTTATAATAAATTTGTATGACGGTTGTGAAGAATAATGTATTATTCAACCGATTTCAAAAGGAAGTTATTTAACCGATTATCGTCATTTTTAACCTTACATGTTAATGTAAAGTAAATACACGTCAATTTTGTAGTTTTTAATCCAAACAAGGTAACTCAAAACTTTGTGATGGCAACCCCGGCGTCCTGTAATTACAGCAAAAAACCCACTCATACGCCGGGTCGAACCCTTAGGCCCGGGTTCCACCGCTTAACAGAATTATGCTTTGCTTAATCGAATTTATAGTTCGATTCTAACCTTGCTTTCGTTTAATTATTATTACGAATTATTTGTATGAGAACATAGCAAAGTGCTGTTTTAAGACTTTTTCAGGCAATCCCTTTAAAATTCCTCTCTGTAACAAACATCCTCATACTTCAAGGAACACAAAAAAAAAGAATTAGTGCAATCGGTTTAGCCGTTATTCTCTAACTGCGTTTAGTTTATGTTAGTGAAATGCAATTTCCAGCTCTAAACTTTGTTAAATGCGTAAACCGACTTTATGTCGAACTAATCGCGATTATATCAATCAGTGGAAACTGGCCCTTAGAACATTCCCTCGCATCTGTCAACACAAAATTTTAAGCCTGTCTCGAATATAAAATTTATAACTCTAATATTTTAACAACTAGCTAAAAACTGTTTGAGTTCCCAGCCAATAAATTTCTATTCAAGTACAACTTAAAATTTGAGTCCCTAATGGATTTGAACCATTTTCGTTCATTGAGTTGACTGTTTTATGTTTATATGTCAACTCACATTTCAATTTATGCGTTTGTAATCTTAAGTATAACTAAAATTTATGGCACCAATAACTTAAAACTGAACTGTGTTTACGTGTTACGTTACATCCATAGCCTAATTGGCTAGAGCACCGACACGGTATGTCGGGGGTGCGGGTTCGAGCCTCGCTGGATCGAAATTTTGATATGATAATAATAAAAAAATTATAATTTCCCCATGTGTGGGAAAAACAATAATTGTGTTTGCTAGCAAACGAAAAAAAAAACCGAATTCAATTGCATCGGCAAGTAATAAATAAGTTAACAAACGCACTAGTCGTCACTACGATTTTCGAGGGTTTCACTCGATTTCACTGGGAACCCATCATCAGATCCTGGTTTCCTTATCATGGTACCTAAGTTGAGATATCCCGTTTCCAACAAAAAAAGAATTATCAAAATCGGTTCATAAACGACTAAGTTATCCGCGAACATACATAAAAAAACATATATACGGTCGAATTGAGTAACCTCCTCCTTTTTTGAAGTCGGTTAAAAAATGGAAATAATACGAATTCATCTTATTGGTTAGAACAAGGATCAATGAGACGTTTAGGCCTTGGTTACGGGATGTCATTTTTCGCTTAAGTCCTGTTTCACTACTTGTGGATAATGTTATATATATATATACTCTTTATTGCACTTTTAAAAAATATGATTACAATTCATTTTTATAAAGAATGTTGGCAAGGGCGAACTTATCTCTATTAGAGATCTCTGCCAGTCTACCCATGATGGTGAGAAACGATGTTATCGCGGGACACAGTGGTGCAAGATTGATAAAGAGAAAAGACAAAAAAAAAAAAAATAGACAAAAAGGTTAAAAATAATAATAATACTTATAAGATATAAACAAATTTTATAATACATATATATTCAAGAAACTAGTAATATAAAATACATATTATACATACATACATATATACATACATACATATATACATACATACATAAACAAATACAATGAGAGAACAATAATTATGAGAGTTTCGTCATTTCGGAGAAAAGATGATTTCTTAGCTTGTCCTTGAAAGCATAGATTGAGGTGCTTTCTTGGATCACTCTCGGTAACCGGTTCCAAAGCGTTGCAGCACGTATTGTGAAGGAATTGAGTAGGAAGTTGGTGTTATGTCTGGGAACTTCGAGCTTCGATGTGATGCAAGACCTCCTAGAACGTGTTGGGGTAGGAAGAAGATGGAAACGGGACCGAAGGTAGGAGGGAGAATTTGGATCATGGAGTATGTTATAGAGAAAGGAAAGGATGTGCATATCACGGCGAAGTTTGAGAGGGAGCCACTTAAGTTGAGTACGAAACTGTGAGATGTGATCATATTTACGTAAACCAAAGATAAAGCGTATCGCGAGATTTTGTAGACGCTCTAATTTATTAAGTAGCTCTTGTGTCACATCTAAATAGCACACATCTGCATAGTCGAGTATAGGTAAAAGAAGGGATTGCGCAAGCAGAACTTTGGTTTTAAAAGGAAGAAAGTATTGAAGACGCTTAAGAGAGTGAAAGGTGTAGTGCATTCTTTTGCTGACTTCGCTGACATGAGCTATCCAAGATAAGTTCTTGTCCAAAGTCAATCCTAGGTTTTTAACTTTGTCACAGTATGGTATCGGTGTGCCACAGTACAAGACGGGAGGTACTGTGTCCCAGGCAATACGGTTTCTCAGACGGCTGCTGCCAATAATAATTGCCTGAGATTTGACAGGATTTATAATAAGTCCAAACGATTTGGCCCATAAGTAGATTGCAGCAAGGTCTTTATTAAGGTGGTCGATAGTTTCATGCAGCTCAGTCAGCCCAAAATGACGGTATATTTGTAAATCGTCTGCATACAGGTGGAAGGGAGAAGAAATAGCATTTGAGATATTGTTAATAAAAATAGAAAAAAGTAAGGGAGAAAGTACGCCGCCTTGTGGAACTCCAGCAGTGAGAGGCAACCAATTTGATGAGTTATTATCAGTTGTAACTGACTGCTGGCGTCCAGAAAGATATGAGTGAAACCAGTCAATGCAAATTGGTGAGATGTTAACAGCACGCAGAGTGCCAAGAAGTATGTCATGGTCTACAGAGTTGAAAGCGCTACTGAAGTCCAACAAAATCATTGCGGTGAGCTTGGTGTTATCCATGGCCCACCGAATATCCTCCGTCACATTCAATAGCGCTCCAACAGTGCTGTGAGAGGGACGGAAACCGGATTGGTAGGGGCATAATAGGGAGTTGGAAATAAGGTAGGAATAAAGCTGTTGGTGAACTATAGATTCCAGGACTTTAGATAAAATGGGAAGGATAGATATAGGACGATATTGAGCAGGACAGGAGGGATTTGAGGTTTTAGGTAATGGTATGACAACTGCTTTCTTCCAGAGTGATGGAAAAACATTGCATGTCAGTGAGAAGTTAATAATATGTGTGATCACAGATGCAATGTCCTCCAACACTGGAAGAATCATCTCAAGACTGAGATTGTCACTACCAATGGCCTTGGTAGAGATAGATCGGACACACTTCTTTATCATATCTGCATCGACTGATTTGAAGCAGAATTGAGGAAGGTCGGGTGGAGCTTGACTATTTAGAATAGAAAGAGTGGATGTTTTAACATAGGTGTCTAAGGTAAGAGGTGGAGTAGTAAAGTGAAAGTTTAAAGTATTAAGATCCACTGAGCTTTGACAAGCTTCAGAGGGTTTGCCCACTCCTAGCGACCTTAAGAACCTCCAAACTTGTGCTTGGGTAAGATTCTGAACTGAATAATGAATGTAGCGACGTTTTGCATCCCTACACATCCTGTTGCAGAGATTACGCAGAGTTTTATATTTAGTTAAATTATCAGCCGTCGGAAATTTTTTATTTGCAGATTTAGCCCTGTCACGCTTGGCCATGGTCTTTTTGATGACAGGTGTCAACCACGGGGCTGGAGCTCGTTTCATTCGTACTGGTCTAATGGGGGCATGTACGTCATAAATTCTAATCAGTTCGGCAGTTAATGATTCGACCATGGTATTAATGTCGTTTGCATTGTACACAGATGACCAGTCGATGTTCCTTACATCCTCTCTTAAGCGTTCCAGATCCATCCGCTTAAAATTGCGCTGAAGGAGAACTTTGCCTCTGATTTTGGGAGGACGTACTTTGTACGTTAGGAAGATTAGGTCGTGATAGGAAAAAGGGGATGTCATTTGTCCATGAGATGGAACAAGATTGGGTTTTGAGACGAAGGCTAAGTCAATAAGGGATGGTCTGCAATTAGGAAAATGGTGAGTAGGAGCTGATATGGGAATAAGGTGAAGATCGACGGACGAGGTAAGCGAGAGTAACGTTTGTGCTCTGCTGTCATTTTTTAGAAGGCAGGTGTTAAGGTCGCCTAGGCAGATTACGTGCTCATAAGTAGGTACTAAGTTTTCAAGAATATCCTCCAGGTTGTTAAAATAATTAACTTTGTCATTTGGGCTATATAGAACCCCCAGGAGAAGTTTTCTGTGGCTGATGATAATTTCTAGAAAAAGATATTCAAGAGTACCTGATAAATGTGAAGGTGAGCAACAAACGATAGTAGCCGGGATGCAGCTGCGGAGAAAAATACCCACGCCTCCGCCACCTCGATCCGTGCGATCATTACGGAATAGCCGGTAGCCAGGAAGAGAGCAACTAGTGGAAGGGATGGATGGTTTAAGCCAGGTTTCAGAGACAAAAATGCAGTCAACTATGCCAGTGCTAAAAGATGTGAGAAGATCAGAATAGTGAGCAAGTATGCTCTGCACATTGATATGCACCAAGGATAAGAATTTCCGCTGATTCAAAAATCGTTGAGATAATTTGTCTGCTAATGTTTCGGAATCAGATACCGAGGTGTCGCAACTATGTCCATTGCTCTCGAATTCGTCTGAAGAACAAGTGAAATATTCATCATCAATCATATTTCTCTCAAAAAAAAGCTAAAATATATATATATAAATAAAATAATAAATAAGAAATAATTAACAAATAACAATAATAATAATATACAAAAAATATGTAAATAATAAAATAATTTGTATATCTGTATTTAAAAAAAATGAATATTAAACTACAACATCCTCACCCATGAGTTGACTGCAACTTTCAAGTAAATAATAAATACAAATTAGACACAAAAAAAATAAAAATAAAAAATGAAAAAAAAATGGGAGAAAAAAAATATTAAATTACCACACTATGTAACCATCATAAATGTTCTATGTGGCGAATCCGAACGTAGGTATTAATTTGTTCTGACAACAGTCGAAATTTATAAAGTGACAGCACTGACATATGACATATTATGACAATAACAAAGAATAATAATAGAAGTTAAAAGTAGGTGTAAAAATTATAAATTGAGTTATTTTTAAGTATGCATAGTTACATAGAAAAGAAAAAAAAAACAAGATGAATACACCCACATAGAACTAATAAATATATGAAAGACAAAAACAAGTTAACCAACCAGATTAAATTAAAGCACATAAACACTAATTGTCCTCTACTTGCGATGTGGAGCTTTTTGGATGCTTCTCAATTAATTGTTTCAGCTCAAATGCCGATGTTATTTTTGCCCGTGTTTTATCCGGCAGCAGAACAATTATTACACCATCTGCTGACCAACACTTTCTCATACCAAAGTGGCTACGCGCCGATGCAAAGATATGCTGGCGAGTCTTGGTGAGGAATTCCGTAAGGGTTATCTTTGTGCCTTTTAACAGGGTTTTTGCTTTCCAAGCTGCGGTCCGAACATGTACTGAAGAAAAACGTATCAAAATTGGACGTGAATTTTCTTTCTTGGTACCTAGCCTGTGGCAGGTTTCAAGTGAATCGGAGTTCAAGCCCGCTAACTTCATGTTGTTAGATAGCACCGAGAGGGTCTTTTTCATAACATCCTCATCGGACTCCTCTTTGACTCCATGTAAAAGAAGCACCTTCTTACGTGAATGCGTCTCCAGGCGGTCCAATTCGAGGACCACGGCTTCAATCTGGGATTTTAGCAGGCTAAGAATATTCCACACAAAGTTTTTAAATGTGTAGTACTCCGCTGCCAGAGCTTTCACAGTGGGGTTGGTCGGTGTGGTGCCAGCTGCAGGTAGGTTCTTTTCGAACTCGTCCATCCTACCACTGAGCTTAGTAGAGATCTCTTCCATGTTTTTGAAAAGCAGATCAACTTTGGCGTCCATAGTGGTTGTAAAATATGTGAGAAAGTGAGGTGAAAGTCAACTAAGGCGAGGTACACTAGTTATATCATAAATAAACTGTAACTACTTTTAAAAAATAACAAATATTATGGAGCAGCAACAAACGCGTCTTAACAGTTTCAAGTCTACCCGCGGAAAAAAAGATTATTTGATGGATCGGACGGTATCTGAAAGTTTATCTTCTGCGAGATTAAGGTACTTTCCAAGTCGCTGCTCCAAATTTTGAGCAAGAATGTGTAGGATAAGATTTTTCCTCCAGTGCCGTAAGTATTATTTTACGGTCACCAACCCGCCTGCCCAGCGTGGTGACTATGGGCAACAACATGAGTTCACGCCATTTTTGGCGCGAACTTGTGGATGCCTATGTCCAGCAGTGTACTGCGATAGGCTGAAGTGATGATGATGGTGAAGAGATTATTTTACGAGTATCAGTGTTACAATGCTGAAATATTGGAAACTCAGAATTAGTTACAAAAATTGTGTTTAACGTCTTAACTATCTTGTAGCCAAAGTTTTAGGTAATATGTCGTAATGTTTTATAGCCTAAGCGTTCTTAATAATATGTAAAGTTATTTCATGCGCAAATTATTATAAATATTTCTTATACATTTCACACTAATAGATTAAATTTCAAAGTTGTACTGCAATATTCCTTCTAACATTGATTTTTTAATGTTATGGTTAGAATTCAGTTTAGGATTTTGTTATTTCAATATTAAAAATGGTTTTTTTTTTGCTTTTTCAACATTAAAAATGGTTTTTATAGCAACTAATTGTTGCAATCGATCGTTTTAAAGACAGACAACGCACTGTATTTCTTTGTAATTGCATACAAATTACATTATATTCTGATATAGCCATTAGTGTATGAGGCATAAAGTCCATTTTTACGATCGATTCGCATAGAAATCTATTAAGATTTGTCAAGTCATGTTCGAATTTGATACAAGGTTGCAGGTTCAATTAACAACATTATTTACGATTTTTTAAAGAATGGCTTTTTAACTTATGCTATCAAGGATATAGAAATTTCACGTACCTATTATTTGACCTTAAAATTTTTATTTAGCATTCCGTTGAGAAGATTACGCCTTCCCTATTTATTTCAGTGTTTAGAAATACTGTCTTTATTAACCAACTTCAAAAAAATAGTAGGATATTTTTAATCGAATATGGTGCTTTTATGTGGTCCCGTGGTGGTCCTATTTAAATTTAATCGAGATTTGACTATTACTTTTTAAAGTGAAACTTTTATTACATCGTCTCAAACTTTTTCGTCTGTGTGTTGCATGTCGCGTGACGGTCGGCCGCGCGGTAAGATTGATAAAGCGATTTTTATACGATTAATGGAATATTATTCCAAAAATTTCCTGCTGTACCCTACCTCGGTTAATATATTAGGTCAATTTCGACATCATTTTCATATTTATGTTTCATTATTTACACTCATACCAAAGTCTTGCAAGACGGTTAAATAAAGTAGACCTAAGTATAGTCTAGTCACTAGATCAAACAATAGCGTCTAGTGTTCTACTATTAACACTCTAATGTCGAAAACCTATTGACCTAAATTGTGCTTTCACATATTAAAAAACAGTATGTATGTCATAATTGATCGCTGTCGTGAGTTGTGGTACTTTACGAATGTCTAACTTTTTAGTTTTGTAACGTGTTTATGTTTTGTTATAAATAATTGAATTAGAGGTTTATTGTTAATTAGTTTATTTTTAATAACGATTTTTTTTTTTTAATTTAATAAGAAGTAATATTATTTCTGAATTTCTGATAGGATGAGCTAGAATGCTTGTATTCACTCTTTCGAAATTAATCGATTTTATGAAAATAACGAGTGTGCATTAGACCACACGACTGAAGTAAATCTTTCTATCTTCACTAACTTATATCATACTCTCAATTTCTGTTAAATCGCCTGATCACGCTTTTCGTAACGCTCTCGTCACGCATTCACCAGCTTACAGCTTACACCAGCTCTCATGACAATGTCTAAAAGATAAATTAAGACAATCATATTTATGTTAAAAAAAAAAATATTAGTAACTTCGACGGTGTGGACTCCGCTCCTATTGGTCTTAGCATGATGACACATGGCCTATAGCCTTCCTCGATAAATGGGCTATCTAACACTGAAATAATTTTTCAAATCGGTCCAGTAGTTCCAGAGATTACCGCGTTCAAACAAACAAACAAACAAACTCTTCAGCTTTATATATTAGTACTAGCTTCTGCGCGCGACTTCGTCGGCGTGGACTCCGCTCCTATTGGTCTTAGCGTGATGACACATAGCCTATAGCCTTCCTCGATAAATGGGCTATCTAACAGTGAAAGAATTTTTCAAATCGGCCCAGTAGTTCCAGAGATTACCGCGTTCAAACAAACAAACAAACAAACAAACAAACAAACAAACAAACTCTTCAGCTTTATATATTAGTATAGATAGATATGTATGATGCTTGAAATAAATATCATCATCATCATCACATCAGCCTATCGCAGTCCACTGGTGGACATAGGCCTCCCCAAGTTCCCGCCAGACATACCGGTTTTCGGAAATATATATCAACCTATGAATCATCAGTAGGTACTCATTCATTAATGTAATATTATATAACAACTAGCTTCTGCGCGACTTCGTCGGCGTGGACTCCGCTTCTATTGGTCTTAGCGTGATGACACATAGCCTATAGCCTTCCTCGATAAATGGGCTATCTAACACTGAAAGAATTTTTCAAATCGGCCCAGTAGTTCCAGAGATTACCGCGTTCAAACAAACAAACAAACAAACAAACAAACAAACAAACAACCAAACAAACAACCAAACAAACAAACTCTTCAGCTTTATACATTAGTATAGATTAGAAACCAAACCAAACACCGCAACAACGTAATTGATAAACAAGAAAATCATTTAAAATTCACCAGACGAAATGTTAACGCTGACTCAATAGTGAGCGTGACTCATAATCGTGACCAGTATCCTCGACCTCCCCCGCCCCTCCCGTAACTACATTTAACATTACATTGCACGTGTAATGAATTGAATGTTAGGGCTCAAAGTTGATTGGACGAGTCTCACGCAAGTCTCGTCGTGACCTCAGCTGGTGCGAATGTCTCGTTGTTTTGTTAAAAAGTTTGTCCTATTTATGTCATATCGATCGTGCTAACACGTATGTTATTAATAGAACTGGTATTTATAGGTCATTTAATAATTAATAGGAATAAATTATAAACGCCGTACCCATACTGGCCCACCGTAGACAATACATACATACATATAATCACGCCTCTTACCCGTAGGTGTAGGCAGAGACCACTTCTTTCCACTTGCTACGATCCTTACATAGGTACTTGTTTCGCTTCGTCCACAAGATGAAATCAAATCAATTATTATGGTTAAAAGTAAAGCTACCACCTATCCGAAATGCAGATTCAGAAACGAAATTTTATACAAGTAGGTCAGCTACAAGCGTACGGCTCACCTGATGGTAAGCGATTACCGTAGCTTATAAACGTCTGCAACACCAGAAGCGTCGCAGTCGTGTTGTCGACCCTATCCACTACCCTCCACACGAGCTCTGGTCACCTACAACTACAGAAAAACAACACTGCTTGAAAGCAATATTATTTAGCTATGGTTATGGCAATGTTGGAAGCTATTCATCGAATGAATTGATGAATGAATGGCAGCTTCTCATTATTATACATTATCGTCAAATATCGATTTGCAAGTGCTATTAAAATTACTGCAGTAAAGTTATTATTGGTTTGCTTTATCAACCAAACATTGAACGCTTAGCATTAATCGATGTTTGGAAACGTATTGAAAGCTTTAACAAATTTCCTGAAACTGTTCTAGGAACTTTGAACGTTTTCGAATGTGCAAATTCCGATAAGCGCTTTCCGGTTAAACAACTTTGGGGAGCGCTTTTTGATTATTTCGTTCGTAGCGCGGTGTATGTTTATAAAGAAGTTTTAAGTTATTTCGAGTTAAAAATGAAGAAATCGAAAATCAATATAAAATTGTTAAGAAAACGGCTTTTTTATCTGAAATGTTATCTATTTCAATAAATATTTCAGTAATTCGAAAAAATGTTTTTCGATTTTTTTTTATTTTCCTAAAAATTTAATTATCAAAACGCTTTTATATATAGAAAAATGCCTATGATAAAAATACTGTCTAAGGGACGAAGAAGGTTTACAGCTAAACTTAAACTTCTAATTTGACTGCAGACTGGTTATTTATAGCTTGAAAACGGTATGTAGCATAATTATAATCTAATAATTCTCTCTTTTATTCCCGTATGCAAATAGTAATGTACAATTTGCACAATAATGTCGTCCAAACTCCTTTAATTTAATAAATGCATCGAAAAGAAAAAGCAGAGCATAAAAAATACACGATATAAGTTCTAAATTCGAATTCTAGTTCCAAACATGAAAACTGACGTAGTCGTAAAGCATTTCCGTTCTCGTATTTGCACGTCAAAGAGAAAATTTTCAAGGAACAGCGCACGCTTTCCGCGAACAATGGAAACGTCACTCCAGAATATTTCGGCACGTCGGATTTAGATTTTATTCACATGATTTCTTTTCAAATTTTCTATCGTTTTGTATTTCTCCTTGTGTAACTAATTTATAGGACGTTTGAAAATTAGTACAAAATTAAACCATTTTTTAATCTCTCTCAATTCTAGAAATCTTTCATACAATTAAATTTTTATACGAAACTAGCTTCTGCGCGCGACTTCGTCCCCGTGGAATAGGACAAATTCTGTCAAACATGATTTGAGCGAAACTTTAACCGTTTACGCAGCGGAAGCTCTCAAAAGGAAAAAACTCCGATTTTGAAACATTCTTCATTGGTGCCACGCTCCTATTGGTCTTAGCGTGATGATATATAGCCTATAGCCTTTCTCGATAAATGGGCTATCTAACACTGAAAGAATTTTTCAAATCGGACCAGTAGATCCTGATATTAGCGCGTTCAAACAAACAAACAACATAACAGTGTGATAATTCATCACTGCTACAGAAATGTCTAATATTGTTAAGCAAAACAATTACAGCACAATCCACAGTCCACTGCTCCATTTCAAATAACAATGACAACAAGTGACAAATTATTACCTACTGCCCCAAAAACTATCCAAGCATCCGGGTGTTTTCGCAAATCACGCAGCACAAATTCTAGACTGCAATGGACTAGGACGCAAATACATAAAATTTGTTTCGTTATGCCAAAATTTATAATACCTTTTATTAAATTCGCACTGATTTTCGTAAATCGATTTTAAGCAAACTTGGCGAAATTCGTTTCGACATTTTTTTTGTGTGCATAAAATGTTTTTTTTAGTATCTATATGTAAATCTTATCCTGATAATAATAAACACAACAAAAAAAATTCCATTTTGGCGCGGTTGTTTTGAACTTATGTGCGCATTCATTTTGGATTTAATATTATAAAGCTGAAGAGTTTGTTTGTTTGTTTGAACGCGCTAACATCAGAAACTACTGGTCCGATTTGAAAACTTCTTTCATTGTTAGATAGCCCATTTATCGAGGAAGGCTATAAGCTATATACCATCACGCTAAGACTAATAGGAGTGGAGCACCAATGAAGAATGTTTCAAAATCGGGGTTTTCAATCTTCTTTTGAGAGCTTCCGCTGCGTGCGGTGCGTAAACACTTAAAGTTTCGCAAAAATCATGTATGACAGAATCGTTCCTATTCCACGCGAACGAAGTCACAAGCAGGAGCTAGTATAAATATAAAGATTTACGCGAAATAGAACAATACCTATAGCTGCTAAATATTCTAATTTAGCCTAGTAGACCCACCCACACGTACACATAAGGATGAAAGTAATGAAAGCAACGAACAGCCAACGATACGTAATGTCAATGTTTCACGATCGCAGCACGAGTATTATCTCCTTGACCTCACAATTATGGCAGCAATCATACCATTGAAACACGCCTTTTTGAATTTTATTAGCACGTTCGCTTTAGGTAGTCTCATTGTCCTGATGATGTAAGATTTTGAACATTTTTAGACTTGTTTTCAATAGTTTTTCGTCTAGATTTCCTTGTTTTATTATTGTCCGTCCTTAGTCATTTGAATAGCCATTATTAAATTGTGTTGCGTCATCAACTTTTTCGTATTATAGTGTTTATATGTTTATTTTTTTTTAAATTCCAAATTTGAAATCAATAAATGTAATTTTTTGTCCAAAGTCGAAAAGTAATTTTTCTGTCAATTTTTTTTAAAATTAGAATCGTGCTTTGAAAAATTTGAATTTCGGAATGATCTACAAGAAATAAGAAAAGAAAGTTTACTTATCCTAGTAAAATATCATTTTAAACAATTATGTTTTAATTAAGAACATATGGCATTATCATTAAGCAGCTCGAGTGTGAAGCTAAGGATTAACGTACTAACTTCTATATTTTCTAATTGATCAAAGCGGCCAAAAGATTTCAGTACATCTTTTTGGAATCGCTCGCGACGTATTCACAAGATGACGCATAGACGTACATGGCGTCGGATTGTCGCAAATCTAATTTAAGCGCCCTCGGCGGAGGCAAATTGCTCCATATTAGCTCGGCACAAACTCTAGCCTGTAGACTGCTATATAATTACGAATAAATAAAATTTGTTTCATATTGCCAACTTTTGCAATACTTTTTTATTATCCTCAAGGTTGTGGACGGTTCTTATACTAAAAGAAATAGTCATTTACAATGTTTGTCTCTGTAAGTCGTTTGGACCGATTTTGTTAGTGCTTCCTCTAAAATCTCAAAGGTTTTTTTTAATGCAATCATTACTAAGCCCGAAGTCAGAGTAGGTACTTGATAAATGCACTAAAAAAAAAAAGATGTGTGTGCGATTCACACACGATAGAAGTGAAACTTCTTTGGCAAACTAATTAAAAAAAACTAATTTAAAATTAGCGGCTTGCAGCGCGGCTCGACCTTCCCTGTTGTTGCCTTCGGGTTTGAAATCACAACGATTCTAAAGAAGTTTCACTTCAAAAATCTTCAACTCCTTAATATCCGTAACAAGAATCTTCAAGGTAATAAACTAAAAGCAATGTTATAAAGTAATTATCTATTTATGATTCTGTCGTATGTCTGTCGTATGTAATTGTGTTTCTGCATTTGACATGAGAAGCTGACACTGACAACCTAGAAAGCAATTAAGTTGTGGAACTTAGATCATTACATGGGTATTAGGATTAGTTTAGCAGAAGCGCCTGATGTGACTTAACTCACTTGAAGGATATAATTAAAGATATGCGATGAGTGCTATAAACAAGTTACGTATTTAAACAAAATTATTTTATTTATGTAATTCTTTTGTTTTTTGATTTGTTGTTATTTTAGTGACAATACAAAACCACTAAAATAAAATTCGAAATGACTTAAAGGGAACCTTTCTTACTTCGTAATCTATTATCACTAGCAACTCACTATGTATTCTGTTAATTCATAATGTTTATTTTTGACAAGTTTCATATTCTATTACCAATGAAGACACAGTTCTGTCTTTACCTACTATTTTATTTGTCTACCGAAACCCTCGCATGTTAAATATCACAGATTATTTATTTATTTAAATAGGACACCAGCAGTACACACATGATAACACTTTTGTTAATAGAAAATTCAAATTCATTCTGATGTGTGCACCTTTGTAGGCTTCACAGTGTTCACAATTTCACATGTCAAAGCAAATAATTATATTATAAATAAACAAAAAGTAATAGTAATAACTGACAGTAATCAATAATTTTTACAATTAATTAAATATAAATGAACGAATTCAAAGAAATAAAAGACAATTAAAATAACAGAATAAACAATCATATAAATAATAATTAAAAAACAATAATAAATTCGGAATACTAATTGGACTGATTGAGCTTGAGATAAAAAATTAATCATTTAAACACGATTAATGTAGCAGCATTTCACATTCATTATGTGCAAATTTATTTCTTAAATCTCCATACATTATTCTGATAGCACGTAATCTCTGAAGTATGCTTTTATAATGACGATGACATTTAAAAACTCAATACCGTGGAACTCGATCTCGTGTTGCACCAAGCGTTATTTTTGGTTCACGTATTCATACAGTTCTTTGTTCTGTACTTTGTGCTTTTCTTCATTCATCTCATCCAGACTTTGAGCAAATACAGAAAAGTTGAAAATTTCTATTGATATCGGTGACGCCAGCGTCGTTTTGTTTTAACGTTTATGTTTTTGCACTTGGCGGTGATGTGTTAGAAATGAAATTTTTATCGATTTTGTCTCCCGTTTCGCTTTGTTTTTTTATTAATCAACTGAGGTAGGGCACAGCAGGAAATTTCCTGCTCAAAATCTTGAGCAGCCCGACTGGGGTAGTACCTCGACCTTACAGAAGACCACAGCTAAATAATACTGTTTTCAAGCAGTATTGTGTTCCTGTTGGTGAGTAAGGTGACCAGAGCTCCTGGGGGGATTGGGGATAGGGTCAGCGACGCGCTTGCGATGCTTCTGGTGTTGCAGGCGTCTATAGGCTACGGTCTTACCATCAGGTGAGCCGTACGCTTGTTTACCAACCTTGGAATTTCAAAAAATAAATAAATCAAAACAATATGTAGTTGTTAGAGGAGCCGAAAATGACGAACTATATATTTTTTTTAATATTACGAAGCTTTCAATTTTTTATTACGAAGCTTTCAATTTTACTCATTCTTCTCCATCATCATCCTTCTCCTACATGGGGAAGAGGCTTATGCCCAATAGTGGGATATTACAGGCTGTATCGTGATCGTGAATTTTACTCATTAAAATTTTTAAAAATTTGAACAAAAACATCAAAGCGTCGGTCCAGAATAAAAGGTACATACACGGAAGTAAACTTTAAAATGTTTAACTTGTTCCGTAGGTACATAATATTTTGTAACCTGTTCCAGAAAACACACATTAAATAGGTTTCTAATGTTAGATTGATTTTATCCGCGAAGTTACCGTTAAAGGTACATTTGTACCTTTATATGTTATCTTATTGAGAACTTTTCTTAACATTACGAGATACTTTTCGTGAAAAGGTAGATAAATTAGATGATCCAGACATTCACTGAATCAAAAGCAACTTCAAATATTCCAAAGAACATTTATAAGTTAATTGAATGATGCTTAATTCTTTTTTTTTTATCTACACTTCGAATTAGCTTTAGTCAATGAAGTAAAGAACTTTAAGACTTACATTTAAATTCCAACTTGTGCTATAGAAATGACTTTAAAAAGATGTTAGTAAAAGGTAGGTACCTATTAAATTTTTCGTCAGCAACACGCTTGTGATGTTCTGTACAATAATCGTTTGCCATCCGGCGGACCGTACGCTTTTTGTAGTTGTATAGTAAAAATTGGAAATAGCTTTCGTTGTATCTACCGATAAAGACGTACTAAATCCTAATAAGAATATGAATAAGTACAGCAACTCAAACGGAATGTTAAATAACAAAAATGGAAAGCTGTATTATAAGTTATAAGTAAGTGAGGTAGGGTACAGCATGTAACCAATTTTTAATCCAAAATACTGCTTTACATGTAATAGTTGGTTTAACAAGTTACCGTAAGTCTTGCTTCGTCCTGTCCAATGAACAGCGAACATACCAATTTAAAACGGTACCGTGAAATGTTTCAAATCGAAACGTAGAAATGGGCCTGGATTTGATTGAACACGGTCGAATGCGCTACGAATTGTGCTTGGTCTAAATAACGATAAATTGCAAAGTTTACCAATTTTGGTTTGTGATTACCAGCACGTGGTTTTGATTTTTATTAAAGTTAAACTTTTATTACATCGTCTCAAACTTTTTCGTCTGTATGTTGCATGTCGCGTGACGGTCGGCCGCGCGGTAAGATTGATAAAGCGATTTTATACCCTTAATGGAAATTCATTCCAAAATTTTTTAGTTAAATGTCTATAATGTGAAAAAAGTTTCACTTTTACCGTGGTTTCATAAAACCTCACAGGTTTTTTTTTGCGTGTTGTGACTTTTTTTTAATTGTGATCGGAACTGTAATTTTCTGGATGTCAACGTTGGAAGGTTCAGCTTTCTAGTATTAATATTTAATAGTAAGCCTTTATCAGATTAAGTGCATAATATTTATACTGAATGACGCTGCGCCTAAAGTATATTTATTTATTTATATTTTTATTTGTTCTTTATTGTACACATAAAAAACTATAATGTTGTATTCTTAAATTCTAACTCTGATGTCAGAAGGGAGCGCAACAATACGACTCTGTGACATTTTAGCGGAACGTGTGGCAATAGCTTTAGTGCTATTAATTTATAATAGGCACTTGATATGTATTTATTCATTTAAGTAAAAGTTAGTGTAATATTCAATTGTCTTTGAGTTATTTAATTACTTTTTAATAAATTCTGATCAATAATATAATCAACAGACTAAATTTCAATCGCTCTCCAGTAGCTTATACGACCGCCACTTGTTGGTCTCGAATCAAGTGTGTTATTAAAATCCTGAGTTTATCAAAATATTACATTGTTGCTTTTTAAATACGCCTACAAGGTTTTTGCCAATAGTAATTGTACACAATTCATTTCATAACAAACTTAAGAGAATTAAAAAGACGTTGCAAAATACAAATGTTTATGTCAACGACGGTAAATAATTTTATTGGATTTTCACTTTGAACTATAAACCCCCTAACACAAAGAACGTTGTACTTACTTTCAGTTGAATTTATAGTCGTAAAAGCTTCGACAATACTAAAATGAAGACTTTAGTTAAAATCTCTTTCAGTGTACAAATTGAAAACTAGTATAAGCAGAGCCCAGCGAGCCGCAAAGTCAATAAGATGTGAAGTGTCAAAGGCTTTTGTGAAATCCGTTGCAGTTGAGTGCGTCTTCGTGCTATTAACAAGTTTATTTTTCAAAGTCGCTTGTTTGTAATTTAATTAATTCATTTCAATATTTAATTATAAGCGTTTCATGCATCGTTTCGAGTTTATATTATTTTTAATTCACTATTTGAAAGCGCGTAAAAATGCATTTCATTAAAAACATAAATTGAAATCGTACATTTTATTTTAAGCTCAAACGGTTATTCGTCTTTTCTTTGGTATGTATATACCTACATAATTATAAATAAAATTAAAGTGTCTCTCTGTGATTTCAAAGTAACTGTGTTTTATCAAGTGCATTTAGTTATTTACACGATACAAAAACAAACGATTTTAAATTTTTGTCTGTCTGTCTGTCTTTCTATTTGTCAGGGCTAACCTTCGGAATAGCTGAATCGATTTTGATGGGACTTTCATTAGAAGATAGAGGAATTTATGAGGCAACATAAAGGCTACTTTTATTCCTAGTATTCCCACCAAATCGGAATTTACCTTGGAAAAACCGTGTTTACCGCAAGTACTTACCTCCCAGATAAATATAAAAGATAGAGAGATTTTATAAAGCTGAGAAGTTGTTTAATTTGTTTGTTTGTTTAAACGCGCTAATCTCAATAACTACTGGTTTGAATTGAAAAAATATTTTTGTGTTGGATGACCCATTTACCGAGGAAAGCAATAATAAGCTATTTTGTGTCAAATTAACGCGCTTAAAACCGCGGGAAAAAACTTTTTGTAAATAAAATAGCACTATTTTTGATTAATTTAAAATTGACACGTAATTTAATTAAATATACGTGTCAATTTTAATAATTACATTTGTCGAATATGTTATCTTCATGAAAGCAACGTTGAAATTAAATTACAGTACGCACAAAAGCTTTATTAATAAAAGGTAAACTAACAGTACGCTCTAATTTCTAATACATATATCTCTCTGTTATTCGGTGACCTAATATCAGGTCAATCGATATAATTGAATATTGGTAAATGTACGCTATAAACTTATGCTATTTAAATATTGTTGAAAATTTAAATGTTTTGTCAAGTGTGAAATATGTTGGAAATTAAAACAAAATGAGTGTGCTTTAGACCACACGACTGAAGAAAAACTTACGAAACGTAACTCTCTTTCTTTCTATCTTCACTAACTTATATCTCCCTCTCAACTTCATTTCATCTCGCCCTATCACACTTTTCGTAGCGCTTCGTCAAGCATTCTCCAGCTCACTTCCCAAGTCAAGTGTGAGTAAAGAAGTTTTACTTAAATTAAAAGTAATCAATAAATAATACTATAGAATCGAACATTGAGGTGATTTGAATCTTCTAATGTTTAGATGACGTTGCACAGACGCTAGTCACGGGTTCAATACTTAACCGAGTCTTAAACCATAGAAGTACCAAACCTTCAAAACCTATCAACAAAGTTGAGCAAAATCTTCCACCAAAAAATTACCAGCGTTAAATCGTAAAGCTTGAAACTCCGTGAACTAAGCATAAATATGTATATAGTAAATGTCACATAATAAGAACCTTTGCAAGCAAGCGATCCACGAGTTATTTATTCCCTATAAAGCGAGTAATGTTAAATTTATAATGCCACAAATGTTAGTCGAACGTGACCAACAATGTATTTGGTGTTAAGTTTGTTTTATTTATTTATTTTGGTATGTATTTTTATAACCGACTTTTTTCGATAGCCGAATTCTTTAAATTTCATCACAGAATATAGAAAAATAATAATATTGGTTTGCCTTGCCATGTCATTTAGCTAGGACCAATTTTACGATGTTTTATTTAAAAGAATGTTATTTTAGACGTAAGTTGTCATAATTACAATCTGCAGTGTTGTTTTATTTAGATTTTTTTTAGTTGCGCCTTCTTCAAAAACCTTTTTCACGGCTAACATTGTGCTTACTATAATTTTTCAATAAAATTGTCGTTGAAGTCTTCTGTATTACATTAACCTTTTTTCCTCATCATATTTTATTAAAAGAATTATTCTAAAATAAAATATTTATCCTTTCTCGCAAATTCTGTGGATTTTATGGTATTATTCTATGAAATTTTATTACGAACATCGGTGCATTTGTTGCAAGTACGATGCATTACATTGTGTTGACAAGTACAATGTTCTTAAGTGATTTATTGTTGACAAATGGTTCTAGTTCTTTGTTAGAATCAGTTTCCACCGCTGTGACGACATTCAGTGTTGGTCTAGCTGTTGCCATTGGGATATGATGATAAATTTCCTATGACGTTATCAGAGCCAATCTTTCAGTCAAGTCCAATCGTTTTATTGTGGGTATCTTGTTAAAGACTATATAACATGTTCCGTGGGGCCATTCATGTCTTACGTTTGTCAGATTGTTTGGGTACAAATTTAGTTATCTTTAGATTTTTAAAACAAGTTTATTTAAAGAAAATATAAGTTTTAGATAGCTTTTATTTTTATCTTCTTTTTTCTATGTTAGTAAGTCGACAAACAAGCGTACGGCTCACCTGATGGTAAGTGACTACCGTAGCCTATAGACGCCTGCAACACCAGAAGCGTCGCAAGCGCGTTGCCGACCCTATCCCCAATCCCCCCAGGAGCTCTGGTCACCTTACTCACCAACAGGAACACAATACTGCTTGAAAATAGTATTATTTAGCTGTGGTCTTCTGTAAGGTCGAAGTACTACCCCAGTCGGGCTGCTCCATATTTTGAGCAGGAAATTTCCTGCTGTGCCCTACCTCAGTTAAAAAATCTTCTGTCAAATACGACTACTATGTAGGTCTAAATTACGACTTCGAACATAAATATTAATGGCTTTTATTTGTGCCAAACGAACGCAAATGGTTCCGCGAATGTCACGTAAAATAGAGAATACCTACACAGTTCATAAGGTTAATTTGTAAAAAAACAACCTCGTCAACTTTGTATTGTATTATTACGGACTTTTAAATTATTTTAATTTTTTATATTCCGAAAGAATTCTGTCACGCTTCTCGTTAACTTTGCTGCCTGAAAATCTATCAGATTGTTGTCACGGCCACGCTTGTTAATGTTATACGTGACAATTTTTGGGCTCGTTTGCGGAATTCTAACTATAAGATCGATGAGCTTTTTATTTTTGTCATGTACGAGATGGAGTTAATTATAGACTTGCATTATCAAATTCACCCAATTTCTTGATTGACACAAAACATTTTATGATATTGTTTTTACTGGCCTAGACAATGTTACATTAAAACAGAAATAAGAAAAAGTGCCAGGATATGATGGATATCAATGGCTATTTATTGGATAATTAAACAGAACTCTAAAATAATTTTACAAAAAATGTTTCATTGAAATAAGAAAAACTAGACTACTTTTGGCTATATAAAGAACTTAAAAAAAATTGGTTGTCTATAAAGTTGGTTTACGGACGATAGTTTAACATGACAACGTCATAATAAAACATCTCTGTCGCATAGGCCAATCGAGTGGAAGAGAGATAGATGCGGCGCAATCGTACAATGAGCGTAACGTGACAATGAGCGTAACGATGAGTTATCCTTTTTCGTGCATGCCGCCGGTGTTCACCGATTTATTAGACGTTGTCACGTCAAAAAATCGTTTCCCTTTTTTAAAGTAATTATAGGTAATTTTACCTACTATCTATGTATATGTATATTTTCGAATATTTTTATGCATGATCTTTCAGAGGGTTTGTTAGATAATCACGTCAGCTTGACGTTAAGAAAACGACAAAATGAGAAAGGCTTCCACGCAACAATTGCGTCATCAATATTTAAAATTCTAATAAGTTATAAACACCTATTGAGAGAGGAACAATTGCACATTGTGTTGAAGTAGATGGGTCTATCTCTGCAGCCATTGTGAGTAACGGAAATAAACTTCAGATGCTATCGCTTTGTCTTTATGAGAAAACTGTGGGTGTATACGCAAGCCTTTCTAAGCGAGGCAAAGAGAGGCTTTATTGAAACATGGATACTTTTTAATGACGTTGACTAGACTAGTTTCAAATGAAAATATGAAGAAAGATGTATTTCTATCTATCTAATTATTGTTATTCTATTTATTATCTATTTATTTATTTACTAGCTTCTGCGCGCGACTTCGTCGGCGTGGACTCCGCTGCTATTGCTCTTAGCGTGATGATACATAGCCTATAGCCTTCCTCGATAAATGGGCTATCTAACACTGAAAGAATTTTTCAAATCGGCCCAGTAGTTCCAGAGATTACCGCGTTCAAACAAACAAACAAACAAACGAACTCTTCAGCTTTATATATTAGTATAGATTTATTAAAACTTTATTGCAAACAAAAAAGATGATACAATTTAGAAACATTAGATACAAAAACAAATAAGTATGCAAAGTCGGCCTTATTGCTTATAGCGATGTCTTCCAGGCAACCTATAATGAAAGTAGTATAGGGAAAGTGTGATCTATTATTTCTATATATCTGAAATAGAACACAGCAGGACATAATATCCTACTCAAAATCTGGAGCAGCCCGACTGGGGAAGTACCTCGACCTTATAGAAGATCACAGATAAATAACACTGCTGAATCAGTGTTGTGTTCCTTGGAATAAAAAAAATCAACACATGCACGAAAAATAAAAAAAAAAAAACGAGTGTGCTTGCGTGCGTTGCGTGCGTGTTACGAAACGTAACTCTCTTTCTATCTTCACTAACTTATATCTCCCTCTCACTTCCGTTCGCCTCGCCACGATCACACTTTTCGTAACACTCTCGTCACGCATTCACCATTTCACTCCCCAACTCAAGCGTGTGTAAAGAACTTTTATTTAAAAAAAAAAAGACCAAATTTCGCCGTGTCAGCTAGTTTGTTCTTAAAGAAATTGAAAGACTGTCGTAATGTCGTTTACTTTCTTTGATATAATTCACGAAAGCGGATAGCTAAAGTAATACTCTTATAAGTTTTGTCGTCCCGTTATGACAGCGTTTGTCAAACTGTCACTGACATGTTTTTGTATCGGTTTTTCAAAGGCTTGTCCGTTGATAGCGTTGATAAGTGGCTGGAACTAGATATGGTAGTCGTATGAAAGTTGAATACAACTTGTTACTTAGGAATACGACTTGTGACATGTGCACATCGGTTTGTGACGGTAATTGAATCATTTCATTTTTTTTATATCTTTTAATTGAAGTCATTGTTGCTTATTTGATTGACTGTTGTGTATTGCTTATTAATTGACTTAAATAATTCAAAAAAAATCGATAATTTATAAGAAATTAAAAAAAAACAGATCCGGAGAACTTTGTACCGACCGTTTAGTTTTTTTTTTTTTGTAAATGATTTTTTTTTGACTTTCGTTAAGTGTGTAATACCACCTTATAACGAAATAAATATTTTGAATTTGAATTTGAATTTGACATTTAACATTTCTATTGTTTATCGTGAATTTATAGTTTTTATTTTTTATTTGCTTACATACAAATCTTTTGTCTATACTTATTATAAAAATAAGTCCCCCGGCCGCGTCTTTCTGTCCTCCTGTCTGTCTGTCTGTCTGAACGCGATAAACTCGAAAATTACGCAACGGATTTTTATACGGTTTTCAACAATAGAAAGAGTGATTCTTGAGGAAGGTTTAGGTATATAATTTATTATGTTTTAATGTAAATTAGCAGAAATACGGCGATAAATGTTGAAGAGGTCGCAAAAAATCTCGCCAACGGGGAGCTTTCCACGCGAACGCTGCGTAAACTAGCAAAGATATCGTTTTATAATGTACTAGCGAATTCAAAATCTATAAAAATGCTACAAAAAAGTTCGCGATAGCATATCTCTATCGCTTAGGGTTGACTTACAATAACCACTTTTATGTTCAAATTTTTAATTAAAAACATTACGTTATTTTTAAAGATATTTTCTTTAGTTCAGTATTAATCCTTATCCAAATGAATATGTTATTTAGCTTAGGCATTTAATGCAGATTAAAATTGCTCTTTACACTATATTAATCAGATAAATAGTTTTTGAGATATCGTCGTTAGAAGTAAGTAGCAGCGAAACATTTAATGCTCGGCGAGCCAGCGTTGAGCGTTCTTTCCTTGAGATGCCTATAACGGCGCGGGCGAGTCCATCCCCTCTGCCCCGCATCGCTCGACCGCCTGCTCATGCTATTAAAGGAAATCAAAGAATATCAAAGATCATTTTATCGAACTTTTTTTTTAACTTTTTTGTTAAATTCCACGCGGACGAAGTCGCTGGTACAGCTAGTTGACAATAAAGGACATTAGGACACAAAACATTATCCAATTTGTTTCAGTAATTTACTTTTATTTATAGAGATATGCGTATATATGTTACAGTTAGTAATAGTCTTTGAAATAGAAATTTTAGTTAATTAATACTAAATAAGTATATCCGAAAGAATAATCTTAAACGCCTCACAATGGCCCCTACTAGGGTATACTCCTGTGTCGGGGGTTCGGAAACTCACAATACACAAGCACAAACGCCTAGACCATGACATATCAAATAATAATATAAAATTCTCAATTAAAGTAATGATTTTTCCTCAATTATAAATATTTTGTGTGCATATTTTAAAAATTTAACTAATAAATTTTCTTTTGCCTTTTTACAGGTAAGTGATGTTATGTTACCGTCATCAGGTAACGTACACGTTACAGGTAAGTATAATCAAAATTAAGCACAATGAAGTAATCAGTGAAAAATAACTAATTTTGGCGTCTTTTTTTAGTCCACAGTCAAAGTAAGAATAGCAAAACCGTTTAAATTAAAAATGACGAAAATATGATCTTGGGCTTAATAATATCTTGAAAGTAGTATGTGTCTGTTGGACATAGCAAAGATCTTAGAAGTTCAATTTTCAATTTTAACGATTTCTAGGTTCATATCTATACATAATTATAATAAAATGGTAGGAAAGTCAAAACTGTACATTGAATATTTTTCTAAAAGAATACTTGGGGTGTGATCTACGATCGATACCGAAGCCAAAAATATAGTTTTTAGAATTTTTGTCTGTTTGTCTGTTTGTCTGTATGTATGTCCGGGATAAACTCAAAAAGTACTGCATGGATTTACTTCAAATTTGGCACGAATATTATAAAGAAGTCGGGTCAGAACATAGGCTACATATTATCACGCTATCACCTACGGGGAACGAGCAGTGAACGCACGCAGACGACGTCGCGGGCAGCAGCTAGTTTAAAAATAATTTTAATCACACTTCAGCCTATTGCAGTCCACTGCTGGACATAGGCCTCCCCAAGTTTGTTTCAATTTTAATACAATACAATAAAAATGGATTAAGAGTTTTGTAATTCTAGATAAATGATGGAGGTTTTGCTATTTTATAGACACTAAAAATGAGAAATAACCACTCTTCCGCTGAACACAATAATTATTGTAATCGAGTGCTAAAATACTATAAAACAGTTAAATATAGAAATGATTGTTCTGTATTTAAGTCAGTAATTACTGAGTATTACTGAGTACATTAAAAAGAGTGAGTTAAAAAATTAAAAATCGGACAAATAATTCGTATAACTTTATATTTTATTTCAAAACTAGCTATGCCCGCGACTTCGTCCGCGTGGAATTTAACAAAATACATTATTGTTCAGTTATTGTTCAGTTCGCATTCTAAAAATAAATAAATAATCAAAAAAAGTTACTCCTTATTCCATCAGCTATCTGCCAGTGAAGCCCCGTCAAAGTCAGTCCAGCCGTTTCAGAGATTAGCCGGAACAAGTAGACAGACAGACAGACAAGGATTATAAAAAATATTATTTTAGTATATACATATTATGAATTTAGTTAAAAGCGGTTATTTTAATATTACTAACGAGCTAAGGGCCTGTTCCACCGGTTCTGGATAACGCTGTTTGACGGATATCGGTATACAACAGATAAAATATTTAAATAAATTATTATTTTTAATCAACGAATTCCACTATATTTATGAGTTATTATAGTCTGTCTAACGAAAGATGATACTGAAAAAAACGCGGCATATTTAAAAAAACCACACCCTGGCAACTTCAAAGATGCCATCTTGTTTGTTTATTTGTTTTTTTTTAATATTGCCATACTCTGATTCCGATTCTTCCCATCTCTGTTAAAATCGTCAAAATTTGTCAATCTTTATTAAAAAATTTTAAATTGCCGAGTACTTATTTTGTCCTAAATTCTAATTGTGTTTTCAGACGTAGTAATTGGATTAATTAAGGTTTTGCATTGGTTGTAATATTATGTATCTATATTTAAATCTTAGTAGGTTCCCGCTAGTTATTTCCCAATTAAAGAGGTAATGTACCCGATGGTGGGAACCCTCAGTGTTGTCATTTAAAAAGTATGCAAAAAAATCGAGTATCATCTTTCGTTAGCCAGACTATACTACTCGCATATATGAATCTAAAACTTGTTGTTTATTAATTGAAGAGAATTAAGTCCTAAAGGCCCATTCGACTCAGTTCAGCCTATTTCAGTCCACTGCTGGACATAGGCCTCCCCGAGTTCGCGCCAGACATCCCGGTTTTTCGCAACCCTCATCCAGCCTACACCGGCAATCTTACGAAGATCGTCGGTCCAGCGGGCCGGAGGACGTCCTACTCGACTGTTAATGTATATTCGTAAATTATGTACTGGATAAACTTATCCAACACCAATGAAACCGGCCCCAAGTCGAGAGTAAAAGTTAACTGTCGGATATTTTGTTGATATAAATGTTAATAAAATCGAGTCTTAAGTAAACAAAAAGCTGTATTTAACGGAGCGAGTCCAAAGTAATTATGCAGTAACATACGGTACACTTTAAGTTATTCGCATTAATATGAGTGGCGTCATAACGATAAAGTCACCGCCATACACGAATAATTATTTGTTTTTTTTTTAACTAGATGTTCCGCGCTTCTTTTGCCAGATATTAACATTAATGTTATTGTTTATTTACGAATAAAGAGGAAAGATTTGATTGTTTTTTTGTTTGCATTTAATAGGCTCCGAAACTACGGAAACGATTTGAAAAATTCTTTCACTGTTGGGAAGCTACACTATCTGTGGGTGACATAGGCTATATTATATTTTGGAAAAAAAAATTAGGTCACCCGCAGATAAGTACCTAGTGTAGCTTCCCAACAGTGAAAGAATTTTTCAAATCGGTTCAGTAGTTTCGGAGCCTATTCAATACAAATAAACAAACAATCAAATCTTTCCTCTTTATAATATTAGTATAGATAAAATACGAAAAGACTTTTACCCCGACTTATTATATGGACCAAACAGTTATAATGTTAAATCTATTCCAAAACATTAACAATTTCTTCCTAAAATGTAACTGCGCGTGCGGCGGTGTCGTCGACACTAGTATGCGAGCATTGCTCTCGACAAATTTAGATCACGCCCGTCTCGGCGTCGTTTTAGACGTCTAGATTTTAGCCTTAAATAGACCTAAGTTGACGTATCTCCACGGTCGGTCTGAACACATCGGTCACTCCGATTTTATAGCGATAATGATAATACAATACAATACGTTTGGGGATGTCTAGGTGATTAATCTTTGTAATTACCCTATTTTTATTTTTAACGGACTTAAAAAAGGAATATGTTCTCAATTCGACTTAATTTTTTTTTGGTGTTACCTCATATTTTTTTACTGGGTGTACTGATTTTGATGATTCTTTTTTAATCGAAAGCTAGTGCTTCTAATGTCCCATTAGTTATAGTCACGTTTATATTAGATCGACGTTTGACTAGTACTTTTTGAGTTATCTCTAATGATGCATATTTAATTGATAATTTTTTTGACTTGCCTACATTGTGTTAGTTGTTGATGTCAATTGTAGACAGTTTTTTTCGTTTGCGAGCAAATGGTCTAAGATCCGAGAAGCTAAATCTTCCCTCATCTGTTAATTAGATAAAACAATTTTTTATAGGCTGATTTTAATATTGTTGCAGAGGTTGTTTTTATAAATTCACAATATTAAAATCAGCCTATAAAAAATTGTTTCATCTAATTAACAGATGAGGGAAGATTTTGTTATATTCCGGATCTTAGACCAAAACGTATTTATTTTATTTACTTAATTATAATAAAAACCATATAACAAATTAGCTATTTGTCTTAGGTGTAAAGTATAAGCAGAATTTTTACCAATAAATCAGAAGCCTGTTAGAATATCCGCGAAAATTAATCTGCGAGTATCACTAGAGACAAATTCGCTTATAATCAAATTAAGTTTAGTTATTTTACTATTACGTATTACACAATCAAACACGTTGAGATAAGTCTTGTTACAATTAGCGATGAGCATATTATCTTAATGTACTGTAATCAAAGACTGCTGTAGCGAAATTGACAAATGATTACGGATTGTGGGATTTTGATTCAATATAAGAACATCATTTTGAGACGGATTATCAAGAGCAAAGATAGAACTTCACGAAATCAGTAGATAAAACAAAAAACAAAAAAAACCGCATATTCTTAAGTCTCTTTTTTTCAAAGATATAGTTTTTTAACCGACGGAAGGATGGCAGAGTCTTAGAAAAGGGTTTGGCAATGGCAATCTTTAGGTACAGAAGCTCAAAGAAGGATACTATAATGTCTTTGCAAATAAATGAATCCGTCGTAAATTATTTTATCGCTTATAAAATCAATTCTACTTAGAAATAAAACGTTTTAGTAGCCATACGTATAAAACTGAATTTATTGCACGATACTGAAATAAAAGACATTCATCGCCTTGTTTAATGGCCAACGGCTCTCAAAGTGGTAGCTTCTTCCCCCTCCTGTGTGCTCTGTAACACTTTGTATTATAATTTTATTACTTATTTTTATTTGACTTCGGTAAACACACATCAATAAATATTTAAAAAAATCTAATTTAAAATTAAAACTAGAACTTAAACAATCAAAGTTTCTACTTAAAATGATTCAAAAGATATTACAGTGAAGAGAAAAAAATTAAAAAAAAACGTAAGCATGAAATGTATAACACAATTACATCAATTAGTTAACTCTAAACTTAGTTAAATATCTAGTCCGGAGAAATAAAAGTAGCGTTCTAGTTATATCAAGAAATAATTAACAATAACCGTGGATTAAATATTTAAGCAATTCTTTAAATTAGCATTTGAAAAAAAAATAACAGCCACTAAAGCACAAATAAAACGTAAAATTATTGTTTCAAAAATAAATGTTACTAGCCGACCCGTGCCCACTTCGTTAGGCGTTAATTCTTTTTGCGATGCAAATATAATAATATATTCGTAGTAGAGTTTCAATCTCGCTCGCACGTCTCCGACTTGATTTACATATACCTACTATTGTTTATCACTGAATTTTTTGTTCAATAAAAATAAAATATATCATATAACACTCCTGAATAGTGGTAACTTTCTGTTAGTGAAAGAATTTTCATGATCCGATCAGTAGTTGCGATGATTACCCTCTACAAACAAACAAACAAAGTTAAAAACTTTACCTCTCTATAATATTACATAAATTATTAGTAAGTATAGATTGAATGATATACAGCGTTATCCTCCCTTTGCTACAATTTTTAATATAAATGTAATAGGTAGTTTCTATAGAAATATATTTCATTTCAAGTCCAATGTCGCTAACATTTGAATAAAATATATCGCTCCATTTAATATCCAGCGCTTCTCAAAGTGGAAGCTTCATTCCCCTCGAAAGTGTTTCGTAACACTTTACGTAACAATCTGACTGTGTTCCAGGATCACTTCTATTTATTATGGACGGGATTGTCTTGAATAATAAATACATTTTATTAGCCATGTTACTTAATGCTTTTGTTTCATTTCGTGAAGTAGCTGATATAAATAATTTTAGCATAATTACAAATTTATCTTTTATTCTGAGTTTTAATATATGTTTAAATATATTAGAATGTACAAGTTATAAGATACACATCTAAGTTTTAGATATATTTTCGAATTAAGTAATTGAAGCAGTCTTTCATTGAATATCCATCCGCCAACACGCTGTAGATCAGTGGATTAAGCTCCGATCCTTCTCCTACATGGAGAAAAAGGCATATGTCCAACAGTGGGATGTCACAGCCTGAATCGTGTTCATTCAACATAGGCTTAGTAGAAAATATCTTGTTTTATATCTGCAGTGTTATGTTTCTGATGGCGAATGAGATTTTCTGAGTTCCTTGCGATGTGATGCGTTAATAGCGAGAGTAGGTTCGGTAATATGCTTATGAATTTCCTAAGCTAAAATAAAGGATGTTGTCCATCCTAGTGGTAGATAAAAGTTAGTTTACTTTCTCTGCTTAATATAGGTCGTATAGCGATAATTGTCGTAATAACTGACTGAAGTTTCAATACTTAATGCTAAATTACATACGCCTCCAGTAATACCGAATAATTTTGCGATAATTCGTAATAATTAGCAGCACTTTTAATGCCATAATTTAATAAAGCCGTTAAGAGGTCTTCAGTTATTATTTTTCTGTTATTTTTTTTTTATACAACCAAGTCGTCAAACAAGCGTACGGCTCACCTGATGGTAAGCGATTACCGTAGCTTATAGACGCCTCAAAGACGAGCTTCGGAGAGCACGTTAAGCCGTCGGTCCCGGTTGTTATCATATACACCTGATAGCGATCGTTACACATAGTAGAGAATATATCCGCCAACCCGCATTGGAGCAGCGTGGTGGATTAAGCTCCGATCCTTCTCCTACATGGAGAAGAGGCCTATGCCCAACAGTGGGATATTACAGGCTGAATCGTGATAGACGCCTCAACACCAGAAGCATCTCAAGCGCGTTGCCGACCCTATCCCCGATCCCGCCCACGAGTTCTCACCTTCAGTATTATTTAGTTGTGATCTTCTGTAAGGTCAGGATACTTCCCCAGTGGCGCTTACCATCAGGTGAGCCGTACGCTTTTTTGTCGACCTAGTTGTTGTGAATTTTCTAACATAATAAAAAAGTGTATTGGTTTATTATATTGAGCAAAATTCTTACTCAATTCTGTTAAAATTTTCCACAGGAATAACCCTTGTATAGACTAAAATACACCTAGATTAAGTTTCAAAGTAATGTAATAACCTAAGCTTAATAGGCAAGTTCTAAGGAGTCTTCAAGCAGTTAGGTGGAATATATTTAACTAGAAACACGGTCTTGTAATAGCACCGTCGAAGATATTAACGATATTTGACTTGGAAATTATATGGTTTAATATTGAAGAGACTGGAGTTGTTAGACTGAAAATTGAGTTATTATTAGAATTTCTATTAGCCAATAGTGAAAACTGTTTTTGCTATTATTTAAATACTAGCTGTGCCCCGCGGTTTCACACGCGTTAATTTGAAAAAATAGCCTATAGCCTTCCTCGATAAATGGGCTATCTAACACTGAAATAATTTTTCAAATCGGACTAGTAGTTTCTGACATTAGCGCGTTCAAACAAACAAACTCTTCAGCTTTATAATATTAGTATATATTTTTTTAAGTAAAACTTCTTTACGCACGCTTGACTTGTGGAGTAAGCTGGTGAATGCATTACAAGAGCGTTACGAAAAGTGTGATCGTTACTTATAGTAGGGAATATATCCGCCAACCCGCATTGGAGCAGCGTGGTGGATTAAACTCTGATGCTCCTCCTACATGGGTAAAGAGGACTATGCCCAGTGGAATATTACAGGCTGAAGAGTATCTATATTATCGTATAAACCAACCGTGACAACCTTGCAGACAAACAGAATTACCGATGTAATAAAAATGTGTGTGTGTATAGCTCACTAAGCCCCGTCTCGGCGCGAAAACCGGATGAAACCCGGACAATAGCGAGTAATACCCGGGTGTGAAGGCGGATATAATAAATGATGCTATTTCTCTTTATGTTTCGAATAACAAAATGAAATAAAACGGGTTTTGATAACAATTGATTATATTAAAATGATGCACGGCTTGAAATATTGAAATCAAAATGAAATATTAATTACTATCTGACCCCGCAAACGTGGTTTTACCATAATTATATGTTATTAACCCCCGCAACCCCCTCTTGTTGGTGGAATTTCGTAAAACCCGTTCTTAGCTGATCTCTACTTGGCGAAAGAAATATTCCTACCAAATTTCAAGTCTCTACGCCTTATGGTCCCAGAGATATCGTGATGAGTCAATGGGTGGAAATATCTTTTTAACCGACTTCCAAAAAAGGAGGAGGTTCTCAATTCGACACGGAAGGTTTTTTTTTTTTTTTTTTTTTTATGTATGTTAGCTCAGAACTTTTGACTGGGTGGACCGATTTCGATCAATTTTGTTTTAATTGAAAGGTGTTGCGTGTCATGTGGTCCCATTTTAATTTAATTGAGATCTGACAAGTACTTTTAGAGTTATATCTAATAATGCGTATTTACGTGACTACTTTTTCGTCGACCTACGTTATATTATACCGCATAACTTTTTAATCGATTTCGATGATTCTTACTTTAATCGAAAGCTAATACTTGTCTTGTAGTCTTGTTTAAATTAGATCGAAAACTAATAACAACTTTTTGAGTAATCTTTAATAGCGCGTATTTACTTGACTATTTTTTCGTCTTATTACGTTGTATTACTTGTCGATGTAATTGAAGTCGGTTTTTTTTCGTTTGCGAGCAAACACAATTATATATCTAATATATATAATAATGAATCGCTGAATGTGTTTCTAAGCGCAAGTCTCGAGAATGGCTGAACCGATTTTGATAATTCTTTTTTTATAATATTCCTTGAAGTACGAGGATGATTCTTACGGAGAGAAAAATTAAAAAAATTGAAAACAACACTTTTCTATATTTATGCCCATACAAAAGATTCGTAATAATACTTAAAAGTCAATTTAAACTTTAATACCATACCATAAAGTTTAAGTATTAGTGGAGGGGTTCCGGGAAGGATAAGTATTTAAAAAAATAATGAAAAATTAAAGAATCGACTGTTAGGCGGTACGAAGTTCGCCGGGTCTGCTAGTATATAATATAATTATTTAATCTATTACAATGAAACAACTTTTTCGGATTTTATCGCGGTTAATTAAGTTTTTTAGATACCCGACCGACGTTTCGGATACTTTATAGCAACTATTTTTCAAATTTCAATTTATTTTTCTTTTTACATGAATAAGATAAAAAAATATAAGACTGCTAATGATTAAAATACTTCATACAAAGCAAATTGAAACAAAAACTCTATATTTCCTAACGACCGTCTTTGTTTTACTTTTTATAACTGTAAAACTCACCCGGTCCGAACCTGATAACCGGATGAGAAGGGAACAATAGTGAGGAATACCCGGGTATGAATACCAGTATTAACCCTTTGTGTCTAGTATATCCCTTTTGTTTCTTGTTAAGGATTACAGTATCATTTTATTTTGATATTTTTAATATATATTTATGATGTGATGAGAGCGAGCAAATTAAGTTTTTTCTTTTGTTTTGTTGTTTCGAATGAAGTGCATAAGGCTGTTTAAACATTATACTTTCATGATAAAATGTCATTTTATCATCGAATTTAAAAAAGGAGGAGGTTCTCAATTCGATTGTATTTTTTATGTGTTGCTTTATAAGTTTTTACTTGGCGTACCGATTTTGATGATCTTTTCTTTTAATCAGAAGCTGGATGCTTGGAATGTGATCTCGTTTAAATTCTGACAGGTACTTTTTGAGTTCTTCTTCTTCTTCTTCTTTTATTTTTGGCATTCGATCGCCATTTGCGACATTCTGCCAGTGTCAAGTATAAATCAATATAAAAATAACAAGCGGACTTGGAATTTTAATTTTGAACAATTTTGTTGTTCGAAGAATATATAAATATTTTAATTATAAAAATATATAATTTATTTGAGGAGTTAGAACAATTAAGGATTTGAATAATTTAAATAATAGATATTATAAACTTCTAATTCACGAGGACAAGTTATAGATAAATTAAATTTTAATGTTGTTAGCGTTAATAAATTTTGCAAGGGTATAAACCACCTTAGGATCTTTAAAGAAGTGTAAAAGCGAAGTGAAATTAATAGGAAGTGGGATATTAAGTTGGGATAAATTATCAAATCTGTAATAGTGCGTATTTACTTGACAATTTTTACGTCTACCTACGTTGTATTACTGGTTGATGTAATTGAAGTAGGTTATTTTTTCTTTTGCGAGCAAACACAAATATTGGAAATGTAAATGGATCACATGTTTCAGACAGTTCTTCTCAGCAAAATTTACATTTTGCATAAGTGACAGTTTCACTTCAATATAATGTATTCTAAGGTCTACTTAAGTAAAGATAAATTTTGAATTTGATTATTATTTATTCTGCTGACAATGTATTACATTCATTTTATTTAAGGATATCATTTATCTTATCCGTCAACACGCATTAGAGCAGCGTGGTGGATTAAGCTCTGATCCTTCTCCTACACGGGTAAAGAGGCTTATGCTCTCACACACACACACACACACACACACACACACACACACACACATCAGCCTATCGCAGTCCACTGCTGGACATAGGCCTCCCCAAGTTCGCGCCAGACATCCCGGTTTTCCGCAATCCTCATCCAGCCGACGCCGGCAATCTTACATAGATGTATTTAGGCCTATGCTCAGCATTGGGATATTACAAGCTGAAGCGAATTTATCTTATATTGTATTTAATTGGTTTTTGTTATCATTTTCTCTTTTGGCATTACTTGACGAAATCATTTTTATATGGCGATGTTATCTATTTAATTACAATATTCAAAGAATCTTTTGATAATAAAGACTAATCTACGAAATGCATGCGCCGTATAATTTCCTAACGATTGTAGAAAATACATTTTTTTTTGGTTCATTATTATGAGTACAAGGCTTTCATAAAATAAAATTAAAAATAAAAACGGTATATTCAGGAAGAATAATAAGGTGTTACGAAGTTCTACTGATCAGCTGGTTTCAATATCAAATGAGCCAAAATCAGCAGAAAATTTCATTTCAAAATTATAAAGAGAAAAAGATTTATTGAGGCTTACAAAAGTAATTTTAGGAAATCAATTATATGAGAAAATTGCCGACGCTTCAACTAAGCAAAATTGAAAATTGCCCTAAATCACACAACCTCTGTTTGAAATCTACATAATCTATAAAGTTTAAAAGTTTCTCAATTATTATCTATACCTCACTCATAAATTCATACTTTAATTCGTATTATTTTTATTTTTTGTGTTACTCACACATGAGGAAATTATAAACATTTTAAATCATATTAAAAATTTTCGATCCAGCGGGGTTTGAACCCCGGGGTTTTTTATTTTAGTGTTAGATAATTGCAGACATGGTAACACAAATTAGAAATCTATTGTTGTTAATTCTTCGTCGTTAATAGTTAACGAAATAAAATTCTTGCAGGAATTAACAGAATATTCTTCAATCTTTCGTTAGATTAGTGTTCTTAATATAACCTAAATATATATAAATTACGCGTCAAGTTGTTTGTCCGCGATGGACTCCCAAATTACTTAACTGATTTTAATCAAATTTATACACCGTTTACAGTTTGATACAACTTAAAAGATAGGCTATATTTTATTTCGATAAATATAATTATTATATTCAAGAAATAAATAAGGCCAGTAAGTTCGCCAGGTCGGCTTGTATAATATAAATAGCAATTAACGCAGTTAATCAGATAATTTCAAGGCTTAAAGCGTTTGCACTCATAAATCCGATTCTTAATATTGATATATACCAGACGATCCCTCAATTTCCCTCAAATATTCTTGAATCATGAATTCCCCCTCCTGCCCTCATACAAAGCGCTCATAAATAAAAAATGTGCTTTATCACAAGTTCCTAGGGCTTATATTACAGTGGCAGATCTTTGCGTCGCGACCGTAAAATGTTCAAATAGGAGAGTCGTAAATTTTATAAGTTTGGGGTAACTGTGGTCTTTGTTCTGCATAAGTGACGAGAGTGGGTAACTGCGGCTTTTTTAATGGATGTCAAAATAAGTTCATAATGGTGGAGGGTAAGCTGAGATTTTCCAGTAGATTATTTTTACCAATAAGTACAACCCAGGGGTAAATTTGCATAATTTTCAATTAGTACCTAATATTAATTTATGGAATTATTTAAGGGACATTATCGATTCTTTTTTTTAAATTCGATAGTTTTGTATTATATTTTAAGAACTTGTAATCGTTTAAATCTAATCCACATATGCGACTTCAAAACATCCTTCAATGCATGCTTGCATATGCCACAAACTAAATAGTACTATTTTCAAGCAGTATTGTGTTCCTGCTGGTGAGTAAGGTGACCAGAGCTCCTGGGGGGGATTGGGGATAGGGTCGGCAACGCGCTTGCGATGCTTCTGGTGTTGCAGGCGTCTATAAGCTAGGGTAATCGCTTACCATCAGGTGGAGCTGTACGCTTGTTTGCTGATCTAGATGTATAAAAAATCAGTTTACTACATGAATTAAATCTGTAGCTACATTAAAAACTAAGAAGAATGGGCTTATTACTATGGTTTTAACTGCTACAGAAAGAAATGCCTTAATTTAGTGTGAAGAGGTTAATGGTCATCGTGTGTTTTCCTACAATAATTGTGTTTGCTCGAAAACGAAAAAACGTAAGTAGATATACGAAAAAGTAGTTAAGTAAATACGCGTTATCAAAGATTACTCAAAAAGTTGTAATCAGATCTCGATTATTAAATTAATTTAAATATGACAATATGGTAGGCATCAGCTTTCGATTAAAATAAAAATCATCAAAATCGATAAACCCAGTAAAAAGTTATGGAGTATAATACAACGTAGGTCGACGAGAATATTGTCAAGTAAAAACGCATTATCAGATATAACTCGAAAAGTACTTTTTAGATCTCAAATAAATTTAAATGGGACCAAATGACACGCTCTACCTTTCGATTAAAACAAAAATAATCGAACTCGGTCCACCCGTTCAAAAGTTCTGAGGTAACATACACAAAAAAAAAAACAGTCACCACACACAGTCGAATTGAGAACCTCCTCCTTTTTTGGAAGTCGGTTAAAAAGAAATAAAAGGGTGCAGAGAACAAGAAATAAGACTGTTATTAACTGCCCCATGTATCTTGGGAACGCAATAAAGCGAAACAAATAAATATTAATTGCTTTGTATCTACAATAATGTACTAAGTTGAAGTTGAGAGGGAGATATAAGTTAGTGAAGATAGAAAGAGAGAGAGTTACGTTTCGTATATCACTGTAGGGGCAACTAAAGAAGTTTGAATTCAATCGTGTGGTCTAAAGCACAATCGTTTTTTAAAATAAATTTAACGTGTAATAGAATAGAGTGTTATACCTTAATGCACACCAATTTTAAAGGATTTACATTGAACGGTTATGACTAGTCCGTTGGCGTAGTGTGTTGTGACACTGCTTTCTACTCCGTTTTGTGGGTTCGATATCCTCCTGAATGCCTCCTGAGTCTTGGTGTATTATTTGTATTTATTTATATACATATTACTTCTCTGTATATTTTTTTCTTTGTATGTTGCGTATTACGTATAACAGACTACCGCGTATTAACATTCTAAAAAAAATACAGATTGAAGTGTAGGCAGTATTATCGCTAAGTAGGGTTCTCTACCAGATAACCTTTAGATAAAATAAAAAATAAAAAAAAAATTAAAATATGGTTAAAAGTGAAAACGAATCATTTATTTTCTATAGAATGAAAAGTTTATTTGTTTCTATGGCTTCGTTTACAGTTTACAGTATAATACAAAAAAGTTGATGATTTCAACTTTAAAAAAAAATTAAAAAAAGAGAGCATTCTTCAAAATAATTTTGTTAAAAAAGTCGAAGCAAGGATTGAGCCACGAGCACAACAGTGGGCCTATGCAAACCGCGTTTTTTAAACGCGATACAGACGCGATGCAAACGCGCGTGTGACGCGATACAAACGCGCGTATGACGCGATACAAACGCGCCGTCGACGCGCGTTTGAATCGATACAAACGCCAACAAGCTGCTCTGTAGGATAAAAACGCGCCGTCGACGCGCGTGTCACGCGATACAGACGCGATGCAAACGCGCGTATGTCGCGATACAAACGCGCTGTCGACGCGCGTTTTAGAAACGCGCGTCGACGGCGCGTTTAAAAAACGTGGTTTGCATAGGCCCTAAGACAGTACCTAGTTTATAAAGCAAAAACGAGGTATTTGGTACATTAAATTTTATACCCTTATATAATTGTAATAAATCTGTAAAGAATATAGTTTCAGATAACGTTTATATAATTCATATCGCTTGGGAAATAACAAGTGTTCGAGATTTGGAATCGATACCGATGTTTCTATGAGTTATTGTTGGAAGGTCTTGTTTGAAGAAAGTTCTTGGGCGCAAACCATTTGAACCATTAGATAGTTTTGTAGCTAAAGTTGCGTTTGTACAATATTTGTTTGCTAATGATATTAATATTAGTCTAGGTAATATAAATAACTATGAAACTTGTATTGCCTTTTCAAAATGTTTTATAACAAATAATGTGACGTAATTATTGAAATATTTTGACCAACAACCTACTCAACATATTAACATATTCTTGTTTACTGTCTTAAATTTGTTTGTGTCCCAAAGGCGCCTGTTGTTCAAAATTTATACTTAAGAGATAAAATCTACTAAAGGTCGGCAACGCGCCCGCTAATCCTCTGATTTAGCGGGTGTCCATGGATGTTGGTTTCACTTACCACCAGGTGAGCCGACTGTCCGTTTGACCCCTCTCCTATAAAAAAAATCTCTAATATTTTAACTAGATTTTGAAATATTGCTGTTGACATCAGCTTGGAACAGATCCACAAAAATGGTCTAAACTAATCTTGTCTGTCATTGTAAAATTACATTAAAAATTAGTTTCAAAAACTGAGCTATTACTGTATCAACAAACGGCTGAACGAAATTAATTCTAAACTGAAATAAATTCAATAAATTAATAAATTGAGGTCGAATAAAAAAATTACCAATCTGCACTTTTCCATTAAGTGGTAATCGCATTATCCTAAAAATCCCTACCCAATAACTGGATTCCAGTAAGGACAATTAAGTGACCTTTGGTCAAACGACCTAAGTAATGTCGGAATTACACGACCTCGCTCTGAATCAGACATTTCTAATTATACGTCATTTGGATTGAGATAAGTGCGAAGCTTTAAGCTTTGTTTCATTAATTTGCACTAGACCGTTCTCTCTCAATTTGTCTTTAGTGAACGTATTTTTCCTTTATCTTGCTTGAAATTGTACAGCTGAATTTTAAATTTTAAAATAGCCGTTTGATGCTTTCTTTTGTTGAAAATGAAAAGTTCATTGATCGTGTTAGAAAATTTAAAATTAATATTTAATTCTTACTAGATGGCCCGGTGAACTTCGTATCACCTACCTACATATATTTGTGAAAAATATACACAAAACACTTTCTGAACGCACCTATAAATTTTAGACAACCAATTGACAACTTTTTTGACAAAAGACATTAAATTTCCCCGCTAGAAACATTTTGTATTGGAAAATGAAATCGTCGTTTTTATTATTTTCCGTTACATATTATTTATGTTTCTCAGCATTTAAACCTTCCCTGAACTTTCACAAATATTTCAAGATGAAAATTAGGCAAGTTGGCCCAGCCATTCTCGAGTTTTAACGAGACTAACGAACAGCAATTGATTTTTATATACATAGATGAAAGGAGTTATAATTTTCATAGTCACCAGAGAATTTTCTTATAATATTATCCTAGACTACTTACTGTTTGAATATGTCTACATTAATTAACAAGAACCATTAAAAATACTCCGCAATTAACTTATTCTACTTCCTCGTATCTTTATTTCCGTTTTCTAACTATTGTAAAATTAAGTTCTCCATTAGTTGGTTCAATTACTCTAGTGCAAATTACGTATTTTCAATTATAATCAACGCCGGATAACATCCAATCAGAATCGTTTCCTAAATTTACATCACCAATGGCAGCGATTGAAGCAGTCCATTCCGTGATTGAAAACTGTGATTCGATTATTGAAAATCCGAACGATTTGGGACATTGTTAATTTTTGATTTGATCGATATTCCATTTGATAATTTCATAAAATTCATTTATATGTATGTATGAATTTTATTTTGCACGAAACTATAGAAAAATATTAACCGATAGCGACGTTAAATTTGAACGATAGACTCTAATTCGATATTTGCTCAAATATATGAAAATGGGAGAAATCGCCTGATGCCTTGGAAGAATTTGTTCTATCTCTGAATCTTTTGGTCGAATTCCTAGTAAATATGAGTCGTATAAAATCAAAGGCGGCTATCTACACTTTAACTAATTTTTGGTAAACTAAAAAAAATGATTTCTCCTAAACTGTGTGACTGATTAATAATTTATAAACTATAATTATAATCTATGGTTATTTTTCTTACATGTTAACATGCAAATAATGTGATGGAGTTCAAGAATAAGCTACTATTAACGTTTTTTTATTGACAATAGCCGTATTTGATACTAACCTCCAGAAATGGCCGGATTTGATACCAACTTTCTTCACAGATAGCCATATTTGATACTGACATGTAAATACAGATGGCGATAAATCTTAGGGCTGCCCAAAAAATATATATCAACAATAATGAAATCTTTGGAAATCAATAATAGTTAAATCTTTGGAAATCAATAGGTAATAATTAAGTCTTTGAAAATCAATAAATAATTTAATCTTTGGAAATCAATAATAATTAACAATAATTGGAAATCAACAATTAAATGAAAAAAAAATTCTTTTCTAAAAATATGCTTTTTAGCTTCAACATTAATAAATTTGAAATTTAAATTCGCAAATCATTCGATTCATCGAGCCTTTCTTCACAATAATCTTCTGGACTGGATGTTGCCGTCAGTTGTTCTTGGACAAGTAATAAGTCTTTATAAAACTGCAAAGTAGGCAATTCACGCCAGTCAGCTCCAAAATGCTTTCCGAGTAACTTATTAATATCATTTAGTTTATTTTTGTTGATTGCAACATTTGCGGTCATAGGGCTTGGATTTATCAACCCAATATACTTTTTTTTTCGGCAAACATTTATTGGAGTTGCTAAGTCACTTTTATAAAATGGTTCTCCACGAATAAGGACATTATTAAGATTCTTAGACCGCTGCAAAACAAATCGTTTGCACTCTTTAAATGCCATCGGCCAAGCTGTTGTTGGTTTAAAAATATCCTTAACAGCTTGTCTCCAATCACTGACTAAACAGTCTACCCCTAACTTAACTAATGTGGAATTTTCACTTATAATATTTCTTATTTCATCGGGGTGCAGGAATACTTCGTGCTTTTTTAGTTTTTTTTCGATTACACCAAACTGTCTATCTGCCGGCATAAATGAATGCCCAGTGACGGGAAATACTAATTCGATACTTTCGATGTTTTTGTTTAAAAGAAGCCACTTTGAGCAAGCTCCAATCAAAATGCAATTTTTATTTTGCCCCCCGCAGCCATCTGCTATCAGACGTACATTTTTTATACCAGTCATATCAGTGTTAGACAGGCGGTGGAATATCGAAGAGGCAACTAAATTCGAGTCTTTATGAAACTCATTTTCGGTGCAATAATAGGCAAAAACTCTGTCTTTTGATAGCGGTAGGAGCGAAGATCCCTCCACCATAGTCAAATTATAAAAATATAATTGTCTGGTATAATAAGACATTTGATCCGGTAGCTTCGGAAGAGGTAAATTTTTTTGGCAATCAAACGATATTAATTTAGTCCCTTCGGGCACATAACGTAGTTTTTCAAAAAAAGCCTTACTTCTGAGCGTATGGACTCGTTTTTCTGTTATTAGAATGTTCTTTTTTTTTGAATCATTTTCATTTTTTATTTTTTCTATTAACTCAAGACAAGTAGAGCAAACATCTGTTTTTGGTGATCCAAAACCTATATTATAATTGCAGTTAAATACACTGCGAAAATATGATTTCTTCACTCCGTAGATGTAACATTCACTGCTTCTGTACATATCATACAATTTCCGTATATTTAAATCTGAACTTAAATATTTTCTTTCTGCTATCTTTGTACGTCTACAATAATGCGCCTCAACACATTTTAATTTTTGAATAAAGTTATGAATAGATTCTCTTTGTGGCCCGTACTTCTTTTCTTTGTGATTTCCACCACGTCTTTCATCGATGACCACGTCTCCAGCATGGTGAAATCTATTCATTACATAGGAAACCCTATGTTTCGTTATACCATAAATTGAGAGAAAGAAGTCTTTACATATAGGTATTCTTTTATTGTTCAGAAGCACAGAATATTTTATTGCAGTTTGCTTTCTACCCTTGTAATTTGCACCTTTTTTAGTATTATTTATACTGCAAGAGTTAAAAATTATTGAGTCCTGATCCTTTTTATTTTTATAACTGTAAAACTTTGTGTGTAAAGCCATCAAGTTTACCATGTTAAGAGAATTGCACTGAAAAGATTTTGTAGAATGATCACATACCCTTTCGGGTACACTTTTCGCTGAGTACCTGAACAATAACAGATAAAATATTACAATACTCTCTATAAAATGTATACCTACACACCAAAACTATTGGATTCTTGCATAATGAAAATATACAGATAAAAACTACTTACATGGTATTAAAAATTCTTTAGATAAAAAAAATGTTATGGTCAACCCTAACTAAAGTACTCACCTCATTCTCTTAGCTACATTTCTTTTCCAGTTTTCTGGATTTCTCTGTCGTTTTCTTGCATAATTATAATGTACTTGTGTTAATTGACTTTCCATCTTATATAATTACGTTAATATATGTCGCTTTTATTATTTTATCACTTAAAAAATCGTTAAAAACTGACTACAAAACTCAACACCTTGTAATGAAATCACCGTTAAACCAACTGTCGAATACGCGTCTGTGATTGGCTGGGACATTATAATAGCCATTTTTGAAAATCACATCTGTAAGATGGCCGTATTTGTTTCTGTAACGTAAGTTTGGATACGATTCACAAGTTAAATAGCCGTCTCTGATGATTAACGAATAACGAAACGTTTTTGATTCAAACTTTGCTATGTTGCCACATAAATAACTTAATTTTGCCAATAATGGTAGATAGCCGCCTTTGATTCTATACGACTCATATATGGACGTCTATTTTTTTGGTTATCTTCTGATCTAAATATTTTGTTGTATTTATACAGGCATGTGTACATATATATCAATACCTAGGTATTACATGCGTATTGTATGTTTTGTATGATGTTTAGATTGTAAAGAGTATCTAGTACTTGGTCTTCTGACTGACTGAATCTGAACTTTGTGCCTGTTCAGTTTAGAAAACCTGTTTAATTTTCATATTTAAATATTACATTGTTTTAGATGTGTGATAAATTAACAAATTATTTGTGCATACATTTTTTTTAAGGTTACTAAAGAAAAGTAAAAACGTTGGTTACAATTCCGTTTTGAAATTTACATTATCAAAGTTCTCATTGGCTATTTCGATATGGTGTGGCCTTGCAGAAGTTTATAGAAGCATTGTTTTAGGAACAAAGCGTGACAAGTAAAGGACGTTGAAAGCTAGAACAATAGTATACTTGTATATGCTTGTCAACAACAACAACATTTTGTAATACAATAGTTGCTGGTAGACGCTATCTTTTCTCGATTTCATTTGTGTGATATATCTTTAACGAACATAGTAGAATCGAAACTTTGTTAATTTAAACTTTTTTAACGATTTATTACAGAGGTACAATATTTTAATAAGGCGACGATGCGTTGGCGCAACGGTCACAGGACTGGTTTGTGGCTGTTGCGCTCGCAGTTGCGAGTTCGATCCCCGCACATGGCAAACATTTGTATTGGCCATACAGATGTTTTTCAGGATTGAGGACTGGAGTCCATGGTTGCTGTAAAGTATCCGAAACGTCGGGAATTTAAAACACTTAATAAACCGCGATAAAATCCGAAAAAGTTGTTTCATTTCAATAGGTACGTATACCTATAAATTTAAATTAAAAAAAATGATTGTGTGCGTGCGTGTGTAAATGAACTAATAGGTATAGTCAGTAATTAGCAAAGGTTAGGTATACCCGGACTCAGAGGCAACTAACGTTGAAAGTATGCGAGTGACGTCGGTCTCTCAATTTGGGAGAGCAACACGTCCCATCCTGTCCCAGTTTCATTGAATTGATAATGACACTGTTTTAGGAGTGCTTATAAATAGATGGAAAGAATTACGGTTATATTAAAGACTAGACGACCTGGTTTGATTAATCAATCTTACTAGTAATAGCTTATTATTCGGTGCAGGATTACATAAATTGTAAAGATGACGTGGACTTAGTGACGCTGTATATCGTACAAAACATTTTGTTTTAAAACACAGTATTTTTTTTAAAGAGTAACTGCGGAATTTATGGGGATATTATGTAATAATTATGCGTATTTAATTGTACTATTTTTTTAACTATGTACTTTTTGAATTTTGAAGTCAGTTAAAAAGCTAAAACATTGAACGATCAGTCGTTGAAGCTTTAATAAAATCTTAATATATATAAATCTCGTGTCACAATGTTTGTCCTCAATGGACTCCTAAACCATTTAACCGATTTTAATCAAATTTGCAGACCGTGTGCAGTTTGATCCAACTTGAAAGATAGGCTATATTTTATTTTGGTACTAGCTTCTGCGCGCGACTTCGTCGGCGTGGACTCCGCTCCTATTGGTCTTAGCGTGATGATATATAGCCTATAGCCTTCCTCGATAAATGGGATATCTAACACTGAAAGAATTTTTCAAATCGGATCAGTAGATCCTGAGATTAGCGCGTTCAAACAAACAAACAAACAAACTCTTCAGCTTTATATATTAGTATAGATTAAAAGGAAATTCTCATTATACCAAAAGCCTCGTTTACACTAAGTACCTTGCACCGAAGCTTCTAGACTTTTCGAGAGCTTGTTAGAAGATGAGACAAGTTGAGCACTCTTTTGAATAATCTCTAAAGAATACGTTAGTTTAAGTTTAAATATCGCTCGCTAAGGGTTTTTAATATTTTATAGAGGCTGAGAAGTTTTGCTGAATAAAGAATTCGATTTTATATATTTTTATTTAACGATCATTAGGATGGTGGTGAATTGAAATAAATTGTGATGTACCACCGTTATTTTATATTATACTAGCTTCTGCGCGCGACTTCGTCGGCGTGGACTCCGCTCCTGTTGGTCTTAGCGTGATGATATATAGCCTATAGCCTTCCTCGATAAATGGGCTATCTAACACTGAAATAATTTTTCAAATTGGACCAGTAGATCCTGAGATTAGCGCGTTCAAACAAACAAACAAACAAACAAACAAACAAACAAACAAACAAACTCTTCAGTTTTATTATATTTATAGATAACTAGATGTGCCCACGATTTCGTCCGCGTGGAATTTAACAAAAAAGTTGTTGATTGTGAAAGTCCTGTCAAAATCCAGCCGTCTCAAAGATAATTCGGAACAAACAGACAGACAGACAAATCGCCTTAAGGAAAAGCATAATTTTAATGCATGATGTATAATAAAAAGCATAGGCATTTTAGAGCCTATGGTCGTAAAAATCAAATTTAAAAAAAATGTACTACTTCTGGACAAAGGCATTTGCTTCTTTCTAAGTACCTAAATCATAAAAAAATTAAACCTTAGAATCTTTATTTTAAACTAATCTGCTTTTACATTAGCTGATCCGGTTGATATTGTCTAGTCTTTCGAACTAAAACCGCGTAAAGTCAATCGTTGTATTTTCTCAAATATTTGAAATTTACTGAGTAATTATCTTTTTTTTTCTATAAGAGCCTTCGACGAATCATTAGTAAAAAAAAGGAATTAACCGAACTAGTCCTGTCGTTCTCAAGTTTTACACCTTTGAAAATATTTCGTTATTCATTTTTACTTAAATAAGTAAATTTCCAAACTCCTAGTGGTACGATAAGCTATTACAAAATAAGTACGAGATCCTTAGTCGATCATTTAACCGTAATACGATATCTCATACCTGGAGTTGAAATCCAATTTAAAACATCTCCAGTTTTCGAGGGATTTCTGAAAGCTCTCGCGTGTATTAGCTATTATTGGAAATTAAATTGATTGATTATACTCATCATATTACACAAATAACCCTAGAATTATTGGTTGGTACAAAATGTACCTGGCGTATTGTTTTTTTTAATTCGTTTTTTATTTGTTTTCACATGTTCTATCGTTATATATAGATCTATTCATTCGTTATATTTAGATCTATTCATTCGTTTTTATTTTTTTATTCGTTTCCATATCGCTTGTATTTAATGGAGTGTGTTATTACGATATCGGGATTATAATTATTATATGAGAAATGTTATGTTCAATAGATATAAAAAGTATAATTGCTTCATTTTCATTATTTTACTTTATTTTATTTTAAAGTTTTACTAACAGTTGTTTACATAAGCACAAATGAGGTAAAATATACAAAATTTAACAACTACTTAAAGGTAAACTCAAAACAGAAATAAAAAATAACAATGTAAATAAGTCATTGAATGCAAAGATACGTAATAACTCGAATAAATATAGCTTTAGTATTTATACTAATATTACAACAGCAGTGCATATAGCGCTTGCTATTTCAAAGTCATAATTTTTTGATGAAATAATGTAAATGCCGTTAAAATAGTTTTGATTTAGAAAGAACCATTAAGGGTTAAGCATTAAGTTTAAAAATGAACGCAGACAAAACCAAGCTGGTTATCTAGTTAAAATTAATACATATTTTTTACCTTTGACCTGTCACATATTTTTTACAAAGGACTCTTACTACGACATACGTCACCATATATCATACATGACTCGTACTTGCAAATTGCCTTCTCTGTAATAAGAGAAACTTTTCGTTCTAAATAAATTTCGGTACTTCAATTTTATTACGTGTACAAAGGAGTCACTCGGGGTTGGGATCCGCCCTTTTGTCATAATCAGGTCGGGATCTATTCAACAAAGTTTTGGGATATTCTTCTTATACAGATGGCATTTGAAGGGTTAAGAGGCGTAGTTACTGAAGTTTCTTACGTTGATTTATTTTGCCAATACCATAAAACAAAGCCATAGGGTAGTTTATTTACTTTATCTAGTTTTTTATTGAAACCAGTCAGTATCTAACAAATTGGTAACTTATAGCCAACATGTAGATCAAGGTTTTTTAACTCGTTAACACAACTCAACGTCTGATTAATCGGACACTATAAAATTGTATACTTACAATTTTATACTAGCTTCTGCGCGCGATTTCGTCGGCATGGACTCCGCTCCTATTGGTCATAGCGTGACGATACATAGCCTATAGCCTTCCTCGATAAATGGGCTATCTAACAGTGAAAGAATTTTTCAAATCGGCCCAGTAGTTCCAGAGATTACCGCGTTCAAACAAACATACAAACAAACAAACAAACAAACAAACTCTTCAGCTTTATATATTAGTATAGATTGTGAAGAAATAATTAAGTTATTTAGAAGAATATTAAATTTTTATTAGTTTAAGTTTTAACCCTAGTGTAAGGTTCCTTAATGCATAGGTTCGATATATCGTACAATTGTAACTATATATAAGTGCTATATTTTTACGGTTTAAGCTTACAATCACAATAAGTGTTTTAACAACATTTATGCAGTAATGGGTTAATAGTCTCGTTTACCCTTTTCAAGTCTTGTTCAATTAATTTGTTTTGTATTTTGAAGACAGATTTGCGCAGCGGTTATAGCGAATGACTCTCGTGAAAAATATTTGTATAGACCATTTAAATATTTGTCGTGTTCTAGGCGTTTGTGTTTGTATTACAACACAAGATTTCATTCTATTCAAAGCCTTTAATGAAGTTTATTTTCCTTAGTTTTTTTTTTTAACCAACGTATACATTGTTTTTTTTTTTTTTTAATGGATACTCATAAAAGATAAAAAATACTTTCCTAAGTAAAGTAAATAAGGCCAAACAATTTACGGTCAATTAGTAACTTGAAGTACAAAGCACTAACATAAAAGAACTTTCTTTTACTATTACAAGTAGTAAATAAGGCTTCCAATATCTGATAAGGGCTTGATAGTTGCTGACGTATGTCTTTATGGCGAAAACCGAGCCTTAACTACGGGCCATAATAGTTTCAGTACTCCCATTATCTTAATGTATCCAGGTCTGCCATTATTGTAAAGTGCCCAGAGCTCTCAATAGGTTTAAGAGAGTTCTTCCCTTAGGAGTACTGTATCAAAGTATGAAGTAATATAACTTGTAAAAAATGATACTGAGTAAATCACCTGGGACATATAAAGATATACTCCCGTTACTCCTTTCAAAACTCTAAAAGCATTTAATTTAAAGATGTTTATAATAATATACTAGTTTAAAAACGTTAAAACACGTAAAGTTGAAATATAAAAGAAAAAGATAGAGACAACAAGTTTAGTTTAATTACTTAGCGGTATTTATTTATTTATCATTAAGTTAAGCAACAGTAGTATTAGTTCTAGTAATACATCTTCTCACATCGTTCTTACATCGATTCATGAAAATTTAAGTAAAAGAAAAAATATTATCTCTATATATATAAAAATGAATCGCTAAATGTGTTGCTAAGCGCAAATCTCGAGAGTGGCTGAACCGATTTTGCTAATTCCTTTTTTATAATATTCCTTGAAGTACGAGGATGGTTCGTACGGAGAGAAAATTTTTAAAAATTGCCTGAAAAAGTCTAAAAACAACACTTTTCTATATTCCCAAACAAAATATTCGTAATAATACTTAAAAGTCAATTTGAACTTTAATACCAATCGACTGTTAGGCGGTACGAGGTTCGCCGGGTCAGCTAGTAATATATAAATGTAACAGCGACTGTACAGACTTACACCACATATAATATGCTAAAACACAGTTTATATATTTTACTTTCAAAAGAGTAACTGCGGAGTTTCTTGCCGATTCGTCTCTGCAGAATCTACATGTCGAAACGGTGATTATTACAAAAATAATAATCATATTAAAATTTTAATTTATAAAATGACGATTCGAAAGTGCTCTTGGGGCCAATTTGAATAAAGTTGTTTCTGATTTAAACAAATCACGGTTGCAATAAGTAATAACAATTAATCACTAGTCATAATAATTTAGTTCTTAAGTTGTGAATTGTAAATAATTATGTATAACTAGCTTCTGCGCGCGACTTCGTCGGCGTGGACTCCGCTCCTATTGGTCTTAGCGTGATGATATATAGCCTATAGCCTTCCTCGATAAATAGGCTATCTAACACTGACAGAATTTTTCAAATCGGACCAGTAGATCCTGAGATTAGCGCGTTCAAACAAACAAACAAACAAACAAACAAACAAACAAACAAACAAACAAACAATCAAACAAACAAACTCTTCAGCTTTATTATATTAGTGTAAATGTCTTTCGTAATAAATGTTGCATAGTACTATTTTTGGTGTAAATTATACTTTACGACACTTTGTCATACCTACTAGATGTACACAAAAATGTGCATAAAAAAATCAACCAAGTCGTTTCAGAGGAGTTCACAAACAGCGTGACATAAATTTTTTTTATAAATTAATTGATTTTGAACTCTGAGTGTCAAATTCCACGGTCGTTTATTGAGGCGTTGAAGCGTAAAAGGAATGATTAAGAAAACGGAAACGGTAGGTATAATATTTTATCAAGTATAATGTTTTTTTTTTTGTTTTTTTTAGCGTCAATGGCCTTGACAGCGCAGTGATCAGGCTAATGACTGATAATGACTAATGACTGATGACGATTTTTATATGACTTCAACTTTTGAACTAAAAGTGACTAAATCATAAATTCTACCTATACTTCTCATTTTTAAAGGTCTTTGCTCAGCTGTAGGAAGCTTACTGTACAATTACAACCTAGATAAGATACATGAACGTTAGCCGAATAAATCATAAACTCTACCTATACTTCTCATTTTTAAAGGTCTTTGCCCAGCTGTGGGAAGTTTACAGTTACAACCTAAGATACATGAACGCTACTTGCAGCTTTATTTCGTCAAACACTTTATTGAACACCATCCTTAACACGTTGAACGCCAACGAATAAATGTATATGTTTCCGGACAGGCCATGTCGGACAATGTTGACCGGCACTAGTATGTCTCGTTCGGGCCATGGGGGACAACGCTGTCCGACGGTCAGACCAATTTTCAAACTTCTCCGTTGAGCCGCCGGGCATTAATTTTAGGCTGTTTTGTATGTGGTATGACCCGCGCGGCTCCACGGAACAGTTTGAATATCGCAGCACTTAAAGTTTTTAATTACTTGTTAAGAAATTGCCTCTTTTTACTTAGACTTTTTTACAGCACAACTATAGACGAACTACTTACTTATTTAATTACTTAATTACTGAAATGTAATATTAATACGGCTAGTCAATGATGAAACACATTAATATCCAATGAAATTAAATTTTTTATTGATAATGAATATACAAATATCTTAAAATATAGTAAAAAAAAATTCGAAAATATGAGATCGTTATGAGACCATTCTTGTTTTAAATCACATTATTGAGATAATCGCAACAGTTTTATTATAATAAGTTTAAAAAATTAAATAACATAACTAGTTTGTAATATAAAAATATTTTAAACAAAACGATGTGCTTTATTAAAACAATTCAAACATAGAAATGGTTTGTTTGGGCAATCGTCACAGAACGTTTGCACTTTTTTCACCTTGTTTTTAGCCTGTTTTCTTCCCTGACTCTGTACAATGTTCTTGTAACACTGAGAGCATGATCTCCTACCAATTGAACTCTTTCCTTCTTTCTTTACCAGTTTGTGTTTTAACCTCTTAGGTCTTCCATCTTTAATATCTGTCTGCATACAAAAAGATTTCACGATATCTTTTCTAAAGTCACTTATAGAAATCTTTTTATTTGTGCATTTTTGGTAGTAAATTGGCGGGCGTGGTTCCGAAAGGCCGTCCAAGAAGGACTTTCGAGGATCAAATCCGAAAAGTCTTGGAAATCGGCCAAGTAAGAAGTACGCACAATCGCCGACAGTGTATGAGAATATGCATGACTGTAGATGAGGCACGAGGGTTTGTCAGGATCGTGGCAGGTGGAGGGACGTAATCTTTGCCTACCCCTCTGGGATACAGGCGTGAATATATGTTATGTTATGTGTTTATTTTTGGTACAAAATGTAGGCGTTGACCAATGTTGTATTGAGCAATAAATTAATGGCAAGCTTCTTGTGCCACTTAAGAGATTTTCTCAAAGGTGTTGAATAAGCAGCCAATTGATCAGCCAAATCAACCGCACCTTTGGCTTTATTGTAGTCTACAATAATTTTAACGGTAAGTTTTACAAAAAAGTTTACAATGCGAAATTTTATTCTCTACAAAAAAGGTCTGAATAACTTTTGCCCTAAAGTGAATAGCTTTCGAGATATCGGCCAAAAACTTTTCTTTAAGATTGCGATCGAGGCTCCACCTGGATCTGTCAGCATTTTGTGTTTTTAGGGTCATTAAGTGACCCTTAGCCTAAAAAAAAATTAAAATTGGATCGGAAATTTAGTGCGAGGTTAAATGCTTTATTTACTGGCCTAACTATTTACCAATGATATTTTAATATCTCCAAGTTGCGTCAAAACGTCATCTGTAATGTCAAAACTATCGTCGAAGTCAGCAATTATAATTAGTAATTGGCGGGAAAAAACACAGTGCTATCGTAAAGCGTGTAACGTCCGGCGCGGTGGCAAACAGAGTGATCGACGACGTGACCCGCGCGGCCCCATACGTATTAAATGCCGATGATCGTACGCAGAGGGCCGCGGGGGACAATGTTGGGTGACATGATCTATTGTCGTAATCAGACTGTTTTCGCCAGTTTCCTTAATAGTGATATAGTTTAAAAAGCTTAACTATTCATATGCACTAATAAAACAAAAATGGAATTTTGGACATTTTACTATTTTTTTGTATGGCCTGTGAAGAAAGTTAAGTGTCGCCCAACATTGTCCGACATGGCGTTCAACGTGTTAATAAAAGTCCAACCAAAATCCACATTCTTGAATATTACGCTTCAGCCTGTAATATCCCACTGTTGGGCATAGGTCTCTTTCCCCATGTAGGAGAAGGATCAGAGCTTAATCGTTGGTGGATATATTCCCTACTATGAGTAACATTCTTGAATATTTACTCCTCAAATAAAGACAATTGAGTAATTGTGATACTCAAATCTCTTAGAATATCACTAGCTTCTGCGCGCGACTTCGTCGGCGTGGACTCCGCTCCTATTGGTCTTAGCGTGATGATACATAGCCTATAGCCTTCCTCGATAAATGGGCTATCTAACACTGAAAGAATTTTTCAAATCAGCCCAGTAGAACCAGAGATTACCGCGTTCAAACAAACAAACAAACAAACAAACAAACAAACAATCAAACAAACTCTTCAGCTTTATATATTAGTATAGATTACTGTACTATATCAAAATATAATTAATCATTAATTAAAATTAATCGCACATTTCTAAATTGATTAACGAACCTTTAAATTTCGAACAGGCCATTTTCAAGCAAAAAGAACAGTTTTTTTTTTTAAATTTTAATATAAGAACGAGGCTTAAGTCAACAAGTATCATTACACAAGTTTAAGACTATTTCGAAACATAATACATTAAAAGCGAGAGCTTTGTTAAAGTTTGAAGTATCTTATATCACAGACGTTGATCACGAGGTGGCATTGTGTAATCTGAGGTGGGGACAGTATCAAGAGTTAATGCCACCCCTCTGCGAACTAAAGTTACTTACATAAACATGTGCTGCTGCAGCGTCTTGTGAAAATACTGAAGTATATTATACTTGAAGCGAAATATTTAAATTCTATATACATGAGACATACAATAGTAGAAACTTTATAGTACTGGTGAATGAAGTAAAATAAATATTGAATTTTCAATTATATTAAGACATAATATCGAGTAACTTTAACTTGATACATTATCAAATACGTTTTATTTCTATTAAATAAGCATCAATTATCATATATCTGTGATGTGTCTATCTACTTGAACATATACTATAAAAACTCTTCGTTTTTCCTTCAATATAATTATACATAGTCAGTTGAGAATCAATTGTATTAATTTTTTTTCTCCCGACATAGCACATCGCAACTGTAATCAAAAAATCACAAATAACCATATTCAAATTGGTGTTAAAAGCCTTTGCATGAAATTCATCACCACTAAACCCACACATACACGGTATATACATACATATAGAATATTCTGTTTTTACAGTTTGCAGTAAATAGAAATATGTATTGCCAAATACCTAAATTAGATCCTGAGATTTTTTTTTAATAATATCCTCCAGTTACACGAAAACACTTTTTTTCCAAAACCGTCCCTTGTGACATCCCTGAAATGAATTGGAACGAAGGAAAGGATCGAGGAGAGGATCTTTCCACGATGCTTTGTCTGGCGTCGGTGATTGATTAGAAGCTTCCAGACGTGTCTGGTTAGATCGATGGAACTTGAATACGAATGTACAACCTTTCCCTTATAGATTCTCAGGGCGTTTAATGTTTGAAGGTAAAGTTTGAATATGCCATTAGAATACTCTTTTTTGATATTTTATTATAATGAATTTTAACAATAATTAGTTTACTAAAAGCAAATATTATTTTTAATTTACTAAATGATGTTTCAGATGTGGTTTAAAAGCCTATTTTAATAATGTAAATTTTGATTTTGATTGTGTACCTGACAAGGTAAGTATTGATCGCTATGGAGCGAAGTATAAAACAAATGCTATATCAACAACATGGTAACTTTATTTACACGAAGAACTCGATATGAAGAGAAGTATCTAATGTAAGAATATATTTTATATTTAACATGTCAGATGTGCAAAGCTCAAACATAAAAAAATGTTATTTTAAAATGTGGTATGGCATTATTGTGTTTGCTGAAGCAAATATTATTTAAACGCTTAGATTTCCTTGTATCTCGTGGTATGGATATTAAATTCTTCTTAAAGACCGAAGCGGGTGTGTAAGACATTCTATTAAGAAATAAAATTAGTCTACTTGAATTCAAACTATAATCTGTAATCCATATTTTTTTACACGATAAGTAATCTCCAACATATCCTACTAGGTTCTGCGCGCGACTTCGTCCCCGTAGAATAGGACCAATCTGTCATACATGATTTGTGCGAAACTTTAACCGTTTACGCAGTGGAAGCTCTCAAAAGGAAAAATAACCGATTTTGAAACATTTTTCATTGGTGCTACGCTCCTATTGGTCTTAGCGTGATGATATATAGCCTATAGCCTTCCTCGATAAATGGGCTATCTAACACTGAAATAATTTTTTAAATCGGACCAGTAGATCCTGAGATTAGCGCGTTCAAACAAACAATCAAACAAACTCTTCAGCTTTATTATATTAGTACTAGCTTCTGCGCGCGACTTCGTCGGCGTGGACTCCACTCCTATTGGTCTTAGCGTGATGATATATAGCCTATAGCCTTCCTCGATAAATGGGCTATCTAACACTGAAAGAATTTTTCAAATCGGACCAGTAGATCCTGAGATTAGCGCGTTCAAACAAACAAACAAACAAACAAACAAACAAACAAACAAACAAACAAACTCTTCAGCTTTATTATATTAGTATAGATAGATACTAAAACCTTCTCGGAAACAGCTTATATGCGGTATAAGTATTATTCCGATCGGTTCAGTAGTTTTTACAGTATAACCAAACAATAAAACCGGCTCTCCATTTATTAGTATGAGATGACTAAAAAAACATAAAGTAAATGTAGACATAATTTTTCTTTATTGAAATCATCATATTTTATAGGGTCTTTAAATTTAAAATTAAGCTCGCTCGAGGAGTCCTTTATATAAAGCGCTTAAAATAAATAAGCGATAATTTTAATTACTCGAATATAAAATTAATTATTTAATACTATTTTCTTTTCGCATAGTAATATTTGTGTTTAATTATTTAAAGAGAATCAGGTTTTCTTGGCAAGTGCTAGACTTGGTAAGTTTGAGGGTGGCACGCCCCACGCCTCGCCTTCTCTCAGCTTCTAACTACACCCTCGGTCATCTTAACTTATGAACAAGAAATATTTATATTTAATAAGAAAACATATTTGCATAAATTTCAAAGCTTATAAAACGTCAAGAAATGTTTCATGTTATTTTTCATATAAGGTAAAAGTTTATAGTTAAATTCATTAAGAATTTGTTCTACAAATTAATTTTATAAATTTAAATTTTAAGTTATTTACAAATTATTTAGTTACAAACAGTCATGTAGTATTTTCCAATACGTACGTAGGTACAATTTATTATTAATCTATTCTATTAATAAATTCCATTGCATTCTATTCAAAGATTGATTCACGATTTTTGTATATCGTTTAATTTTGTAACTTTTTTTTTATTTTCATTCAAGATTATTGTAAAGACTAATTTTTAACCCACCTTTTCAAGAATATCATTAAACTTTTCATTCTACATACCTACTTAACTGTAACTCCTTTTATTTTGTAGCTTTTAAAAGAAAAGTGAAAGAGTATTCTAATGAATTCGAAGCAAAAGTTTTAAAAAACGTTAGAATGTTTCCAGAACTTCTTTAAAGAAGTTTTAAAAACATTAAGTATTCTGAGTTTTGACTTGAATACTTCTTGTTTTTAGTTATTCTTACTCGACTACTTTAAATAATTGTATACCTACTAGACATGGGTAACTCATGAGAGAAAGATATAAATGAACATTTCTTTTCAATTGATCTAATCTTTCACCAGCTCACTTGCATTTCAAATGTATCTCCAGCTCACTAGGGTTATGATTCATTTTCGAGATACTGACGGACTGAGAGAGAGTAAACGAGACCGGACGATGGCGCTTATCATGCGAATGAGAGAGACAGCTGTAACTCTGTTACTGAGCCAGAGTAAACGAGATCGGACGATGGCGCTTATCATACGAAAGAGAGAGATAGCTATAGCTCTGTATCTTTTCGATTCATATCGTATCATACGATGAAACACTTGTCAGTTGTCATTCACTGAGGCAAATGAGATGAAGAGACAATTGAGTAATATATATACTAAGATCAAAATGATATATATCTCTCTTATCTTTTCAGTGATATAAACTTCGCACGGCTAATACCTACTAGCTTCTGTGCTAAGGCTACGACTCGTTGGCGCAACGGTCACAGCACTTGTTTGTGGCTGTTGAGCTGGCGGTTGCGGGTTCGATCCCCGCACATGACAAACATTTGTATTGGCCATACAGATGTTTGCTGTGGTCTGGGTGTTTGTGCTGTCCTTGTGGGTCTCCCCACCGTGCCTCGGAGAGCACGTTAAGCCGTGTGTGGCGACATCTATCGAGCCACATACAAACTGACGATTCTAGATCACGCTATCGAAGTTTCCAAAGCGAATGAACTATATATACAAGAACCCGACAACAACCGTTGGGGCAGTAGCCCTACCAGACACAACACCCGTCTGGTTGGAGGATCCTCCCTTTTCGGTGGACGAACATCTTACCAAACTGGTGACCCCGAGCATGAACATCAGCGCAGCCTTCGTCAATCTACATCATCGTGACGTCATTATCACTTCCTCAAAGTTTCAAGCAGCGAGTCCTACAGCCAGCCAGCATCCACAGCTACTACGGGTATCCTGACCACCAGCATGCAGCGGACGCGCATACCTGGTCAGCACCCACAGCCTTCTCAACGACTTTGGCACAGCACACTGCACTTCGGCCGGTCAACAAAGCAGAGACGCACCTCTCTCCTGGTCGACGCAGCAGCCAGCCACTACGCAGCACTGCACACTCCGACTCACTGGAGAATTTGCAGCATCACCCCGACTCACTGGGGCATCACCGCAGCGGCGCAGACAGTTCCGACTCACTGTGAACTATGCGGCATCTGGTTCCGACTCACTGGAACATTCCACTGGCCCGGCAAGCATCACAAGATGTGTATGGACGACTCAAACCGCTATCGACCTCCGGTCTCGGAGGGGAGTGATGTGGCGACATCTATCGAGCCACATACAAACTGACGATTCTAGATCACGCTATCGAAGTTTCCAAAGCGAATGAACTATATATACAAGAACCCGACAACAACCGTTGGGGCAGTAGCCCTACCAGACACAACACCCGTCTGGTTGGAGGATCCTCCCTTTACGAGGGTGGATGAAGACTTCACACCTTGTTCCTTCCACCCCCAAACCGTGGGTCCCGTTGTGTGCCTGTGAGTAAGGTACCAGCTCTTAGAGAGTGTCGGCAACGCTCTTGTGATGTTACTAGGATTGTATAGGCGTCTACAGGTTACGGTAATCGCTTACCATCATATGGGCCGTACGCTTGCTTGCCGACCTAGTCGTATAGAAAAAAAAATAAAAAGGGCGTGTGTCAGCTTCGACTCACGACTGGAGTTTACTCCTTCAGATCGACTACGACTGTCTAAATAGGCACACAAATGACTTACTTGTCTAAGAAAATGATTAATGCCAAATCAAATGGTAAATAAACGAATCAAATAACGCCATCGATAGATACCCAAAAACGTAAGGAGATCATTCGTTCATTGGATTTTACTACTCATATTTTTTTCATACCGGGGGTCTTATATGAAAATCGATTCTTAAGGAGTAAACTCCAAAAAAAAAAAAAAAGAGAACTAGAATACGAAATTTTGATACATTAAGCTTTTCCGTAATAAGCCGTGTTATAAGATTGCTCTCAAAATCTCATCAATCACTATCGAGGGTAATTTATGGAGGGCCTCTTAAATCTTAAATGCTAATGTAAATGTATGAGTGCTTTCGAGCTTATTATGTTACCTGGATGAGAGATAATTGAATTTTTTCCGCTAAAATGCTTTAAAAAACAATGTGTAGGAGGATGTGTCATGTGATTATATAAAAATAATATATTGCGAAACGGTTAAAACGAATTCTTTGTTATCTTTTAATGTAAGGGTTTTGTTCATCGAGGTATTTTTGTCTAGTATAAACTACACCTATTGTTGAAAATATAAAATATCAATTAATACACTAGTTATTCTTCTCTTCTCCCCACCGTGCCTCGGAGAGCACGTTAAGCCGTCGGTCCCGGTTGTTATCATGTACACCTGATAGCGATCGTTACTCATAGTAGGGAATATATCCGCCAACCCGCATCGGAGCAGCGTGGCGGATTAAGCTCTGATCCTTCTCCTATATTAGGAAAGAGGCCTATGCCCAACAGGGATTATACAGGCTGAAGCGACAAGCGACTCAGGCGGGAATCGGACCCACAACCCCCGGAGTAGAAAGCAGGGCCACTACAAACTGCGCCAACGGACTAGTGTAAATAAAATCATGAAGGTTCTAGTTAATAAAAAATATTTATCAAATTTTGATAAATGCTAAGAGTATGTCTAACTTTTAAGGTCGGAACAGAAAGGAATTTTAACGCAATTATCTCTAGTCGTTAATTTTGTGCGTAAAGCCTTAAAGGGGTGATGAAACGTTTTAAATAAATTAAGGTCCCACGCGAGATACTTTAACAAAATAAAAACATTTTAACACACATTATAAAAATTTGGGACTGACGATAAAGTAAATATGTAATTAAGTGTGAACTCACGTAGGTAACTTTACTTATTTAATGTGCTATGGCCCCTAGCTGGGGCAAAGCTTCTACAGTGCCCCGCCACGGTGTTTTGTGATAAAATTTAAAATAAATGACTAGTAAAATATTAAAGTGTGTTTGGTTGCCAAAGAATTTAACAAAAAAGGAGTTTGTCTGCAACAAACAACTAAAGTTTACGGATCAAAACATACAGTGTGCAGTGTTATGCTAAGCTTACTCAAACATTAGTTTGAGTTTGCTTATCGTATTTTATATGTTCGTGTTGTTTTAGGTTCACGGTATAAGTGTGGCAAAATACCTGCTAATTGAACGGTCTTAATTTCTTAGCTTAACGGTTCTAACATTAGGCTAATGATAGGTCTTCACGTATAAATAATACGTGACATTGGCAAAATCCATGCTATTTAGCGCTGTTGAAAGTCACGCTTCCTGTCATATCCCACTGTTAGCATAGGCCTCTTCCCCATCGTCGGAGGCTGGCGCATGATCGCCGCCTTCCTCCCTAAACGCCAGGCAGAGGGCGGTCGACTTGGACTTGGGGAAGTCGGCAGTCCACCAAATCTGCCGGGTAGGAGCGCGCGGTGTCCGCTGCGTGCCACCCAACTGGTAAGGGCCTGACGAGGCACGCCGCCGGGGTTTGCAGAAGAATACGGACTCCTGCGACCCTGGCACAGGCGATGAAGGTGGACACCGTGTGGTTTTAGTGGGTAACCTACCAGGGAGTCGGCAGGAGTCCCACATACCCCGGTCGCTTCCCCAGCGGCCGGAAATGCATAAAGCATTTCCACACGTTAAAAAAGGGCCTCTTTCCCCATGTAGGAGAAGGATCAGAGTTTAATCCACCAACAGCCAGCGCAACAGCCACAAACTAGTTCTGTGACCGTTGCGCCAACGCGTCGTATTGAAAGTCATTAACTATAATTTATTGAATTACCTTAGTAATTGAAAACATACATTTCCTATAAAACAAATAAAGCAACCTCGACTTGCGATGACAACCATACCTTGTTTTTGTTTATTTGAGTAATCCCGAAACCTTTCGGAGAAAGCTCAAATAAACAAAAACAAGGGCAGGAAAAATTTGCGCAGCAATTAGTTGACAGTGACCTTAAAAAACAACCTAATGTCAATTTTTTTCCCAAATTTGTATTACGATCATCAATCAATTACACAAAGGACATCAACGTACGAAACTGCCACCAGCATTCGTTATTTTCGAAGTAAAAGTGAGTTACGAGCCACTTTGATGGATTACTCGCGAGATTTATGATGTCAGAATATATACATATGTAAATAAACTATCAAGATTTTAATAAATGTGGGTATTGTAACTATTTATTATAGATAGAGCTAAATGGAAAACTTTAAGCCCACAGCTGGGCAAAGTATTTAAGTTAGATAATCCCCGTTTCTCCGTATATCGGTAAATACTATATTATGTACCTGTTCAATATATGCCAAGATAGTTTGGAAGTCTTTAAGTTTTTCGCACTTAAAACCAGTTGATTTTATAAGAAAAATCTGTAAAGATAAAATATTTGCTCTTTAAAAAATATTTTCTTTCACCCGCTGGATCATCTCAACTGCAAAGGAAATTATAGTCAAGAAATTGAATGGTTACTTAAAAATATTTTATTTGTTTCATTAGGAAAATCGAAATTAATTAATGATTGAATTGTTTATCTAATCTTTATCTAACCTTACAAGGTTTTTGATAATTTCAAAATTATTTACGTAACGGGTAAAGCAAACGCTATGACACGAACCATTTCATTCAAAACATACTTCATCATAATTTCATATCAAACGAAATCACCGCATTATGACTGAAGTTTTACCATATTTCCAAAAAAACTTTTCAAAATTTTCAGCACCTGTAATATTGTTTTAATATGCCAAATTTTAATTACGGATTCTAATTAAGTCCAACTTAAGCACGCTACTGACTAATTAGTTCCCCAGAGTTTTCACGACCTAGAATACCTAAACGGTCTTTTATACGCCTGTCTTATAAACTTGAAAGAGAATTGGCCATTTTGAATTTTTGCACTTTCAAGTGTTTTCCTTTCTTTCTAAAGGTCCTTCTTTTTCTTCGTCTTAAAGTAGGTTCTATAAATTCTTTTATGTTCCATTTTGTTCCACTTTAATGAATCCCTGAAATGTTTAGTCCTTGTGTAATTGATAGTTATATCTTTGAGAAAATTAGTTAGGATTTAATATAAAAGCGTTGATATTTTTAGTGATTTTATGAGTTCAATTACAAGAACTTTATTCTAGAATATGTTATTCAAATATTATTATAAAAAGTTTTATGAAATATCAATATATTTTCATTTTTATCGAACAAACACAATTTACTTAACAGATTTTAATGTAAATGTGTCTGAAGAGAGAAAGTTGGCCTATAATTCCATTTACGCTAGGAGATGTTATCTAATATTTCGTGTTTTTCTAATCCTGTTCTACAATAGCTCATTATTTTGAATCATTTCATTAAACATGATCTGTAATTTACCTTCACTTATATTTTCACTAAAAATATAATAACAAAAATGATCATTTATCGTTGTTACCTTTTTATTTGTTCATTTCGTTAAACGTTATTTCTCTCTTTGACCGAAATATCTATTATTTGCGAATATCATTTTCGAAACACAATATCACAGTAAGCTAAATAGTAAATGGAATAACCTCAATTTAGGACACGGCTCAATCGACTGCTCTGGTCAAAATATACAGAATAAATACTGTTGACCATTTTCCCGGCAATTCCCTAAATAAACCTCACATTTTAGAATTATTTTTGTTTCTATTATTTTTGTGTAATACCCACACATGAGGAAATTATAAACATTTTTATAATCTATACTTAATATTATAAAGAGGTAAAGTTTATAACTTTGTACGTGTTGTATATACGGGGTAATCTTCGCAAATACTGATCCGATCATGAAAATTCTTTCGCTAACAGAAAGCTACACTATTCAGGAGTGACAAGATAAAAGGAAAAAGATAAAAATATATAAAGATTTTAAATCAGCAGGATTTGAACCTGCGCCCTCTGACGTGCCGTGTCAACAATTCAATCTAATCAAGCATTATTATTTGCCTTAGAAATTAATTGGTGATTTTAAAACATTTATATTTATCTGATTTGCTGAAAATAGTGAGAGTGTATTGGAACATATCAAATTTCACCGTACCCTTCTTATGTGAAATGGATTATAACGCCCAACGAAGTGGGCACGGGTCGGCTAGTATCATATAAAAATACCGACCATTCCAGCTCACATTAGTAACAGTTTACATTTTTGAATTATTGTTTATATCATCATCATCACTACATAGTATAAAACAAATTCGCTTCCCGCTGTCTGTCTGTCCCTATATATGCTTAGATCTTCAAAACAGAACAGAACAAACAGATTTCATATTTTTTCTGTTGAATAGGTACAATTTCATTTCCTTTGGAGGATAATTCATCTAAAATAGTCAAATATTATTACTATAAATTCTTCGCCTGTGGCTCTAGTCTTACGTGTACCTTGTATTTATTTAATTTAGATTCCTTTATGTAATAGCGTTTCGTGTGAAATTCATATATTTGTTGTATTTTATGAGCCTTTACGAGCAATGGTGGCAATTTACTGAAATGAGTATTTTTTCTTATGATTATTTTACGATTTCTTGGTAGCTTGGCTAGCTTTTATTAAAAATGTTTGCTTTGCATTATATTTTACTACATATGTTTATGTTCTTTAAATCCAATCCGAAATGGTTTCAAAAGCAGTATTATTTAAATAGTTTTGATCGATACAATGTGTTATTGTTTATTCTTGAGTTTCTTGAACAATACCAAGATATTAATTTTGATTTACAAAATAATATTAATAATTAATATTAATATTAATAAGACATAATGTAAGAATAAACTAAAAAGATTTTATTTCCAAAAAAATTAAATAAACAAAATTTAATATTTAATTTAATTAATATATATATAATTAATTAATATATATAATATATATTTAATTAATATATATACATTTTTTATTTAATTTAAATAAACAAAATAAAAACTAATACAAGGAATATACTAAATCCTACAACCCGCAGTGGAACAGCGTGATGGATTAAACTCCAATCCTTCTCCGACGTGGATAAAAAAGCTCATGCCATGCTGGGCAGCAGTGGTATGTTAAAGACTGAATGATAAACAATAATTATTTCAGTTAGCTGTATTGATTTGATTTTTATAAAAGCGCCAGGTTTTTTCGTTTCCGAAACAACATTTTAAACCTTGGAACGGCTCTACTCTAAATCGATTGTCTTGCAGATATGACGTTATTCTACGGCACCGTCGAGATGATAGAACAATTTTTAGTCAAAATTTTTAATCACCTTGTTAGTTTTAATGCCTGATTTAATTTTATGTGCAAGAAAATTGGAGAATAAAGGATATTATTATACTATATTATTTTCCAATGGGTGTTGCTAAAGTCTTAAGCTTCCTTAAAAGTATATATAAACAATATAATACATAAATGTCAAAGCTTAAACAATATTCCAGGCTACAGTTTGTTTTACTAAAAGCAAAGTCTACATTTAGACCAATATTTAAACACTAGGTGTTCTAGCGAAATGTCGGAGGCGATAAAGGGGTGCGGTCGATCGATAGCTATGACTACGCATTTATAAATTGAAACTAGTTACTATTCCATTACTATTAGGACATTACTGGTTATGTAAACAGATACTCAGGGCATATTCTACCTTCTAACAGGTGGCGCAAAACTACCGTTAGGGTTTGTATGTATGAATAACTTTTTTATTTAATGGTTAATTATTATTACTTTTGTTATAAAGTATATTGATGGGGAATATTTTTGACTTCAGTATGAAAAATTATATCCCGTCTCCGATTATGCCATTTCATTCCGACAAAAAGCAGAAGAAAATTGCGATTTCATAAGCAATTTGATAATGAGCGATGAAGCCCATTTCTATTTGAATGGTTTCCTAAACAAGCAAAATTCCAGTATATATATATATATATATATATATATATAAAAACCGGTCAAGTGCGAGTCGGACTCGCGCACCGAGGGTTCCGTACAAACCTGCAGGTATATAAGTAAAAGTTATGGTATTTTGCTGCTAAATGAAATCCGTAACATTACAATATGGAAAGTTGGAGGAGCATAAATTTAAGACAAAGGTATCTTTATCTTTTCATTAATCCTTTAATTTATATAAAATAAAATAAATAAATAAAATAAAAATCGCCTTTATTTCTATTACTATTAAAATTTCAATTAATACTAGCGTAAGTATTCTTAGTTTAAACATATGTATGTATATTAACCTATGTATATATTTATTCTATACTCGTATAAATAACTCGTCTACATGTTTATAACATCACTTAATTAATATTGGTAATAGTAATAGTCGCCTCTGCGGCGTAGGCCTCTCCTAAACATTTCCATGTATCCCTTTCCCGTGCTTTCTGTATACACAGCGGTCCACATAATTATCTGGTTGAAGATATCTCTCCACCTTTTAATTGGTCTCTCTTTTTTCCTTGACCTGTCTCTTGGTAGGAAAGTTCTTTTATCGAAGTTATTTATTTACAAATTTTTTAGTCACTATTTAGAAATCTGGTTCAAAAATACGTTATTACTATTAAGTATTAAATTTGAACCATATTATATATAGTAGATATTTATTTATTATTTATTTATTTATTTAAATAGTCCCACAGATGATGTAACATTTATTTTTTAATTTAATTCGAGCCTTTTTGACCTTTGTACCTGTTTTCAAGTTTGTATAAAACATGTTTTCCTAAATTTATTTTTATTATTGTCTGCTGTTGTTTAAACATATATATTTTTTAATGTCTAGAATTCTCATTACAGTGTTAATATTACTTGATTTCATTAATCATTTCAATACTGTTGATTTTGACTTACTACTAGCTATACTTGGTTCTCTTAACATATCTCCTAAGGTGTCTGACTGGTTTCATAGTTACTTGCATGGTCGCCGGCTACGAATACATATTGAAGAACTTTCTTCATTCTGGTCTAGAATCAACGCTGGCGTTAAAGATAAATATATAATATGCACCTCTTCGCTTAAATGATAGCCTAACTTTGAAGATACCTTCACATTCGTCTTCCTTTTATTCTAAATCTTTCACTATTGAAGCTTATCGTCTTTGGAACTTATTGCCACTGTCTAACGCGCTAAATCTTTAATGACATTTGAAAAACTTGTTAAGGAAATGTACTTATCATATTAGATAAGTTCGCCCTTGCCAACATTTATTACAAATATGATGTATTTTATCTGTATTTTTAAAGTGCAATAAAGAATATATATATTAAATTATGTTAAGCAACTTTATTTTATTATTTATTATTTTTCATGAAGTTACGTTATGTTGTTATGTCATTCGTCTTAATCTATCAATTTGCTTATAGTGTATATACGTATGTATGTATGTATTTATATATTTGTGTATACATATGAGTAAACTTATATGTACATGTGTGTCATTAAATATAGCATCTATTGTTATATAGTTATTTATTTATATCTTATTTTTATTTTATATTGTTCCTTTTTTTACAAAATTTTGCGCCGATCCCCTAGTTTATATGCAAGTCCTCCGCCCAAAGGTTGCCTGGAAGAGATCGCTGTGTTAGCGATAAGGCCGCCTGTTGCAATTGATGCAAGTTTATTGTTATAAATTCTATGTATTGTTCTTTTGTGTATTGTTGTGCAAAAAGAGTTAGTAAATAAATATTACTTTGCAAAGTTTTATAATTGAAAAACAAAGCAGAAATAAACAACATTACACATACTATTTCTGTGGTTGCGATGTAACTATACATTTAAGGTTTTCGTAATTTTTCCTGTATCTGTGCTATAAGACGTTGCTTCATACCTGAAGATTTTAGGTCGACGGGAAGTATTCTTTAGATTTTTATTCCCTTGTCAGTTGTTTGCTAGTTTCAATATATGCGGTTTAAATTGCTGTTTCTTTTGATATCGTGGACATAGAAGTTTGATTTTGTTACATCTTAAAGTTATTATAGACTTGAGTATTTGATATGAATTTCAATTTAATACTTTTACGCGTTCATGAGAAAAGTGGAATTAAGTGTAAAATTATTAAAATATTTTTTTTTATATGTAGTAACTAAAAATTTACACTTTTCGCAATTTTTCCTGTATGTGTGCTATAAGACGTTGCTTCGTACCAAATTTCAAGATTCTGACTTTACGGGAAGTACCCTGTAGGTTTTGATTCCTTTGGGACTATTTTCGATGAAAATATGCGGCTTAACTTGGTTTTTCTTTTGATACCGTTGACATAGAAGTTTGATTTTGTTACAGCTTAAAGGTATTATAGACTTGAGTATTTGATATAAATTTCAATTTAATACTTTTACGCATTTATGAGAAAAGTGGTATTAAGTGTAAAATTATTAAAATATTTTTTTTATATGTAGTAACTAAAAATTTACACTTTTCGCAATTTTTCCTGTATCTGTGCTATAAGACGTTGCTTCGAACCAAATTTCAAGATTCTTAGTTCACGGGAAGTACCCTGTAGGTTTTGATTCCCTTGAGAGTGTCGAAAATTTGCAGCATAAACGGCTGTATCTTTTGATTGCCTTGTCTTAGAAGTTTCATTTTTTCACAGCTTTAAGAGGCAGCAGATCTGAGTATTTAGTATAAATTTCAGCTTGATGCCTCCACGCGTTTCTGAGAAAAAGGGTCTTGACAGACAGACGGACAACAAAGTGATCCTATAAGGGTTCCGTTTTTACCTTTTGAGGTACGGAACCCTAAAAATGCATTCATTTTTTGTCTGTCTTTCATTCATTGTCTGTATGTCCTTTCTATAATCTTAAACTATGCATTTGATCATGTCATGATCTTCAGCAAAGTGTTGTGCATGAGCCCTCAAAGGTTTCTGAGTTAGTACGACCAAAAAAAAGCGTAGCAACGTGCGCAAGGTACAGCTAGTAACTAATAAATTCACGACCACGATTCAGCCTGTAATATTCCACTGTTGGGCATAGGCCTCTTTCCCCATGTAGGAGAAGGATCAGAGCTTAATCCACCACGCTGCTCCAATGCGGGTTGGATTGTGACACTGTGACACACTGTGACAGAAATTGGAAAAAACTATCCTAATTTCTTTTTGATCCATTTGTTGTGCTTAGTAGGCCAACTAAGGACTCTTTAATACAATAATTTCATTTAAATTTATAATAAGCAATTACCCAGTAATTTGGTCATGTCCGACTGAAGAGATATAATTGTGTTTTAGAACAAAGCTATTTGAAGCGTAGTGATTTTAATTAAATTTTACTGGCAATGAATTTGGTAAATATAAATTAAAATTTTAACACATAAAATTACGTCATATCATATGATATCACATTAATGCGAGAGATACACAGAGTAGGAATTTTGATTATGGCACATTTGTTAAAGGGAATAGTTCTGCAGAACATGAATTTGTTTAATCTTGAAATATATCTACATACATACATATATACAACGAAACGAAACCTCAGAGAAGTTAAATATTATGTTCATCTAAATATAATCACGTCATGACTTTTGATAGCTAAGAGGCGACCACCACGATCGACTTAACTAATAATTTAATAATATATACAGGGTGTTAGGGGAATGGTTAGCCATAGAGGTATGTTGGGTAGGGGGGGTCATTTGGAACCTATTTAGACTAACTTACCTATATGCAAAGTGTTACGGATTTTTTTTATGATTTTTTTTTTCATTTTTTGAAAAAAGTGCCGAAAATTAGTGCTTTGACCATCATATCTTTTTTGTTTATTGATATATCAACGCCATTTCTTTTTTGTTTTGATCATCAATACATTGCGCATGTAAAATAAATGTGACTTAATTTAGAAAACATCTACAAAAAAAATTATGGGCCAAAGAAATCTTGACAGAGACAAAAAGTAAATCAAACCTTCAAGTTTAGGTATAAATTAAAAAAAAATTAAAGCCTCCAGACAATTTAAAATAATTTAAAAAATTACTCTAGTTAACACTATTTTAAATAATATTACTTTCATTCACCTACCATACTTAATTTTTTTTAAATGATGAAATAACGAAATGGTTTCTACCTGAACCCGCACTCTACGCTGACAATTATAAGAATAATTGTTATTACGCAGGGCGGTATGTCCCTGTATAGCACATGGTAAACTGGAATGGAAATAGGTTCCAAATGACCCCCCCTACCCAACATACCTCTATGGCTAACCATTCCCCTAACACCCTGTATATTAAGTAATAAATTTAAGTAATAATTTTATGTACTAAAGTTTAAGAGTACTCTTATTACCGTAAATACTTTCAATTATTTCCTTTGAGAACGTAACTTTTTTAATTTCATGCTTTTACGGTACATTCTTCAGCTACTTTGTCTATATTGTTAGAAGAAAAATTGTTTTTGAGTTGTTGAAGTAAAACTTTTTTACGCACGCTTGACTTGGGAAGTAAGCTGGTGAATGCGTGATGAGAGCGTTACGAAAAGTGTGGTCGGGCGAGGCCAACGGAAGTTGAGAGGATGATATATAATCCATATTATATTACCACCTACCCTATATGTACCTGGCATAGCCCTTCCTCTCTGCCTAAATATTTCGTACCAGTAAGGTGTCCATAATAAATCTATTGTATTTTTTATAATTACAATGTAAATTATGGTTGCGAAATAAATAAATAATGGAATAAAGAAACCCTTATTAAAGAAAAAAGGTAAAATTATTAAGGGGATAAAGAATAATCATACAACGAAAATTAGGCAAAATACTTATAAACAACGCCCAAATAAGCATGGCTTAAACTGTCTTATTTTTACAAAAAATAGCGTGAAATATACTCGAGACGTAACAGCAAGTCTTAAGACGGCTCAGTATTTAAAAATTTCCTCTTTATCCCGTCTTACAAAAGAGATTTACAAGATGACTTTTATGGAGCATAACATTTTACCGTGAAGCTGCAAAGTTCTAAATATACACATAACTTTTGTTTATATATTATTTTGTCACAACTTTATAAAGAACAGTTTTTTTTTCGTCTATAGTTTTTATTGTCATAATAAATTAAATTTCACTTACAATGAGTTATAATCAATATGCTGAAATAAGGTATGACAATTTTAATCTCTGGAATATTGACTAGTCCGTTGGCGCAATTTGTTGACTTAATTAATATTAAAACAGCTTTATATAATAAGCAAAAGGTTATGAATATTTCCAATTAACTAGAAATTCGAAATTGGGAGAAATTATATAACGTAAAAATACATAATGTATAACATATACGTGTACGTGAATAAGCTTCAAATTTATCGCCATTTTTATCACGCGATGTTTGAATAATTCGATACGGGTGGGAGTAATTTTAGTCCCATTGGATTTGCTACATTTTGAAAAAGAAATGAGAATTTTTTGCATGTAAAGTATTGGAGCTGTTTCATCAATTTTATTATATCGTCGACTAGCCCGTTGGCGCAGATTGTAGTGGCCCTGCTTCCTGCCTGCTTGTGGGTTCGATACCCGCCTGATTCTGAATGTAATATTTGTATCTATATATTTATATATGTATTATTTCCATGTATATTTATCAAGGAAAATATTTAGCTATAACAGCCGGGTGCTATCTATATATGTATAATACAAGCATTAAGTTGCTTACTTTAGTAACAGAGGTCCGTCTGTGTATGCTGTAGATATTTATTTATTTGTTTATTTATTTATATAACACCTACTTCAAAGGCTTCATAACTCAGTATTCAATTTAATATCAACTCTTATTTATTTTGTATTATTTGTTCCATTCTGTTAATCCTTTAAACGAAAGCACGTCAAAATTAAATTGAAACGTTTTGTTACTATTAATTTTCAATTATTCTGTGCTTAAACAAATTATACTGGAGTTCAAATTGTGTGTTTATTGAGGTTTTTGATTTAAATAACGGCTTTTTTTAATTCAGTTCAGTTTTGACTCATTATACCTACTTATATTTTTTTTACAATTTTTTGAATGAGCTTTATAGCTGAAGAGTTTGTTTGTTTGTTTGTTTGTTTGTTTGTTTGTTTGTTTGTTTGTTTGAACGCGGTAATCTCTGGAACTACTGGGCCGATTTGAAAAATTCTTTCAGTGTTAGATAGCCCATTTATCGAGGAAGGCTATATGCTATGTATCATCACGCTAAGACCAATAGGAGCGGAGTAAACGCCGACGAAGTCGCGCGCAGAAGCTAGTTAAATAATAAAAATGCTGTCGATATGTATTTTACTATATTTGACCGAATTATATATAATATATTTTTTTATAATTATGTTTATACTTAATAGTGCCCCGGAGAGCATTCGATCCTGGTTGTTATCATTGACGTCTGATAGCGATCGTTACTCATAGCAGGGAATGTATTCGCAAACCCGCAGTAGAGCAGCGTGATGGATTAAGCTCTGATCCTTCTCCTATATGGGAAAACAGAACAAGTCCAGCAGTGGTATGGTATGCACTGAACCATATAGTAATATCCTTAAGTCAGAGATTTTTAATGTTCGACAGTTTAAAAGTAAGGATGCTTCGATCAAGTTTTTGAATATTATATTTTATTGACAATATTATTACCCTACCATAAAATAAAATATACAAACTTAGAAATCAGATCAGAATATTTAAAAAAAATCAGGTGAAACCACGACAAAACGTCTATTTTCAGTGAAATACACATTAGGTTACATTAAAATGAACCTCAATTAAAAAAGTACGCTGAAAAGAGTTCTTAGTCCTTATTTTAAATAATATAAAACCTTTAACCTAAATATACATACGTTTGAAAAGTGGAAAAGCGTGTACTCTTTGAAAACCTAATGAAGTCAGTTTTAATATTATATGAATATGTGCCGTTTTATTGCGAAATTATAAAATAAAAATTCTCGTTACTGTTTATTCATTAAGCTGACATTACACTGAGTCTAATCCGCATACGAGTGAAAGAGGTCGACTGTGAGAGAGGCGGGGCGTAAAAAGAGGCCGGGTGATAAAAGAGGCGCAGTGCTAAATCGCGACCGACCTATGACCTCGTTAGCCTAAACAGGGTTTAGTTTCCTCTGGTCTAATCTCATCTCATTTCAAATATTAACTCTTATTTCCTTTTGTTTTTTCATATGTCTCCATTCAACCTGTGGAACTATATAGGAACTATATTATGACTTCTGTTGAGAGTCATAATTGAGGAAGTTTAATAAACCAACCATTTACGTATTGATCAAAACTATTGAAATGTTTTTTTACTGCGGAGTTTCTTGCCGATTCTTCTTTGCAGAATCTACATTCCGAATCGGTGTTAGCTTCACTTTTAACCACAATTAATAATTTAATTTATAAAATGACGATTCGAAGGCTCCGCTCTTGAAGAATCACTCCTCTCTCGTAAGTTATAAAATTATAATTTATAAGCGAAATTATGTATTTGTCAATTAACAGATTTCCTATCAAAAAAAAAAAAACAAAAAAAAAACAAAAAAAAGTCAGCAATAAGGAATCAAGTAACTGTTAGGGTTCTTGGCAGTTCTTATGTTCTATTATATTTATAATCATGTTAAATAATTTTCTTTTGAGGTATTCTTGAAAAGGTGAACTTTTGATTTTTGCCAATACATGCAGATTTACGAATGTTGTTTTAATATACTAATACTTATAAACAGAACAAAACGTGTGTAATTCTTTCCTGGGGTAGACTAATGAGTGCACAAGACTGTAATACTTAAATTTATGTAATTGTTCGCGTGAATTTTTTGTTAGTTGATTCACTTGATTAACAAAATAGCGTGTTGAAAGATTGGATCGTCGATAAGCTTAAGGATTTTATTTTAATGTAACGTTTATGTAACGTTCAGAAATAGAGGAAATGAAAATCGTTAAAATATTATCGTACATTCTAATGTATTTAATATTTATTAGAAAATGATTTGTCATTTTAACATCCATTTTAGACTATACTAGCTTCTGCGCGCGACTTCGTCGGCGTGGACTCCGCTCCTGTCTTAGCGTGACGATACATAGCCTATAGCCTTCCTCGATAAATGGGCTATCTAACACTGAAAGAATTTTTGAAATCGGCCCAGTAGTTCCAGAGATTACCGCGTTCAAACAAACAAACAAACAAACAAACAACCAAACAAACAAACGAAAAAACAACCAAACAAACAAACTCTTCAGCTTTATATATTAGTATTTAGTATAGATTAATAGTATAAAGACCACGATTTTTAAATTTTGGACACGACAATTTTTTGTGTGACGAATAAAATTTATTACCAAGGAATATCCAATTCTTAGTAAAATATCACTTTACAAATGATGATGAAGAAGTTAATTCGCACATAACTATCCTTTATCTATGAACTAACAAGAAATAACACTATTCACGTATATAAAATAAAAAAATTAACCACAAATCTTTAGCTGATCTGAAAAATGTCTTGACTCAAAGCAGGTAGGTAACGCTTCGATAGCGTCTAGCTCTTTCATAAAAGGAAGTTCCATTCAAATAGACCTACTTCGACTTTTATGCAAATATTAATGCTTCCATAAATTTTAGCACGAGCAAAAACCTCTTCGTGCACGAATCCATTTTTATGTTCAGAAGTTTTATATACATGCAAATTTTCTTTAACTTCATTTCCTAGTTCTATTGTTTAGTATTATTGAAATGGTACTTAATTTTATATATGGGTGGGTATAAAGGAAGGCTTAAAATTATTTTTATATAACTTTAAAAAGGAGGAGGTTCTCAATTGGACTGTATGATCGCCGACCAACGTTATGCCTCATAACTTTTTAGTGAGTGTACCGATTTTGATGATTTTTAAATCGAAAGCTGGTCCCAAGTACTTACTGAGTCATCTTTAGTAATGTGTATTTAGTTATTTACTTGACTATTTTTCAAATTCGGCTTTTTTTCGTTTGCAACCAAATACAACTATTTCGAAATTTTTTACCACTTATACTTAACACTGTTAATATTGGAAGGATTTTCGAAAAATAATGTTCTTTAATTTGACTTTACCAACTACGCCTCACGGTTCTTCCCGCGAAACTTCTGAAACTCTAATTAACACCAATCCTTCCACCATCTATCCTCAGAAACTTTTGCCAAACTATTAGTAACTGACATAGACATACCTGCAACGAAACTGGCAGTTAGATTAATATATTAATAATAATAATAATAAACATCATCATCATCATCATCATCATCAGACATCATCAGTCCATACTTTTTAGTAAGTTACATTTTTTTAGGGTTCCGTACCTCAAAAGGTAAAAACGGAACCCTTATAGGATCACTTTGTTGTCCGTCTGTCTGTCAAGACCCTTTTTCTCAGAAACGCGTGGAGGCATCAAGCTGCAATTTATATTAAATACTCAGATCTGCTGCCTCTTAAAGCTGTGAAAAAATGAAACTTCTAAGCCAAGGCAATCAAAAGATACAGCCGTTTATGCTGCAAATTTTCGACACTCTCAAGGGAATCAAAACCTACAGGGTACTTCCCGTGAACTAAGAATCTTAAAATTTGGTACGAAGCAACGTCTTATAGCACAGATACAGGAAAAATTGCGAAAAGTGTAAATTTTTAGTTACTACATATAAAAAAAAATATTTTAATAATTTTACACTTAATACCACTTTTCTCATAAACGCGTAAAAGTATTAAATTGAAATTTATATCAAATACTCAAGTCTATAATACCTTTAAGCTGTAACAAAATCAAACTTGTATGTCAACGGTATCAAAAGAAAAACCAAGTTAAGCCGCATATTTTCATCGAAAATAGTCCCAAAGGAATCAAAACCTACAGGGTACTTCCCGTGAAGTCAGAATCTTGAAATTTGGTACGAAGCAACGTCTTATAGCACAGATACAGGAAAAATTGCGAAAAGTGTAAATTTTTAGTTACTACATATAAAAAAAAATATTTTAATAATTTTACACTTAATACCACTTTTCTCATGATCGCATAAAAGTATTAAATTAAAATTCATATCAAATACTCAGGTCTATAATACCTTTAAGCTGTAAGAAAATCAAACTTCTATGTCAACGATATCAAAAGAAAAACCAATTTAAGCCGCATATTTTCATCGAAAATAGTCGCAAAGGAATCAAAACCTACAGGGTACTTCCCGTGAAGTCAGAATCTTGAAATTTGGTACAAAGCAACGTTTTATAGCACAGATACAGGAAAAATTGCGAAAAGTGTAAATTTTTAGTTACTACATATAAAAAAAATATTTTAATAATTTTACACTTAATACCACTTTTCTCTTGAACGCGTAAAAGTATTAAATTGAAATTCATATCAAATACTCACGTCGTTACTCATATGTATACACAAATGTATAAATACATACATACATACGTATATTATACACTATAAGCAAATTGATAGATTAAGACGAATGACATAACAACATAACGTAACTTCATGAAAAATCTATACATATAATAAAATGGTAGAAAAGTCAAAACTGTACATTGAATATTTTTTTAAAAGAATACTTGGGGTGTGATCTACAATCGATACCGAAGCCAAAAATATAGTTTTTAGAGTTTTTGTCTGTTTGTCTGTTTGTCTGTTTGTCTGTATGTATGTCCGGGATAAACTCAAAAAGTACTGCATGGATTTACTTCAAATTTGGCACGAATATTGTTAAGAAGTCGGGTCAGAACATAGGCTATATATTATCACGCTATCACCTACGGGGAAAGAGCAGTGAACCTTTATTTCTTCAAATGTATGCCCGGGATATACTCAAAAAGTACTGCATGGATTTACTTCAAATTTGGCACGAATATTATTAAGAAGTCGGGTCAGAACATAGGCTACATATTATCACGCTATCACCTACGGGGAATGAGCAGTGAACGCACGCAGACGACGTCGCGGGCAGCAGCTAGTAATAAATAATAAAATAAAGTTGCTTAACATAATTTAATATGATAAGTACATTTCCTTAACAAGTTTTTCAAATGTCATTAAAGATTGAGCGCGTTGGACAGTGGCAATAAGTTCCAAAGACGATAAGCTTCAATAGTGAAAGATTTAGAATAAAAGGAAGACGAATGTGAAGGTATCCTCAAAGTTAGGCTATCATTTAAGCGAAGAGGTACATATTATATATTTATCTTTAACGCCAGCGTTGATTCTAGACCAGAATGAAGAAAGTTCTTCAATATGTATTCGTAGCCGGCGACCATGCAAGTAACTATGAAACCAGTCAGACACCTTAGGAGATATGTTGAGAGAACCAAGTATAGCTAGTAGTAAGTCAAAATCAACAGTATTGAAATGATTAATGAAATCAAGTAATATTAACACTGTAATGAGAATTCTAGACATTAAAAAATATATATGTTTAAACAATAGCAGACAATAATAAAAATAAATTTAGGAAAACATGTTTTATACAAACTTGAAAACAGGTACAAAGGTCAAAAAGGCTCGAATTAAATTACAAAATAAATGTTACATCATCTGTGGGACTATTTAAATAAATAAATAAATAATAAATAAATATCTACTATATATAATATCGTTCAAATTTAATACTTAATAGTAATAAAGTATTTTTGAACCAGATTTCTAAATAGTGACTAAAAAATTTGTAAATAAATAACTTCGATAAAAGAACTTTCCTACCAAGAGACAGGTCAAGGAAAAAAGGGAGACCAATTAAAAGGTGGAGAGATATCTTCAACCAGATAATTATGTGGACCGCTGTGTATACAGAAAGCACGGAAAAGGGATACATGGAAATGTTTAGGAGAGGCCTACGCCGCAGAGGCGACTATTACTATTACCAATATTAATTAAGTGATGTTATAAACATGTAGACGAGTTAATTATACGAGTATAGAATAAATATATACATAGGTTAATATACATACATATGTTTAAACTAAGAATACTTACGCTAGTATTAATTGAAATTTTAATAGTAATAGAAATAAAGGCGATTTTTATTTTATTTATTTATTTTATTTTATATAAATTAAAGGATTAATGAAAAGATAAAGATACCTTTGTCTTAAATTTATGCTCCTCCAACTTTCCATATTGTAATGTTACGGATTTCATTTAGCAGCAAAATACCATAACTTTTACTTATATACCTGCAGGTTTGTACGGAACCCTCGGTGCGCGAGTCCGACTCGCACTTGACCGGTTTTTTTTAAACTAAGTTAGATTCAGACAATTTGTTACAAACAAATTATATTAAATCAAAATTCGAACAAAATTAAAATCAATACTAAAATTAAACCAAAATTACACTCAAAATCAAAATAAAATCATTATAAAAAATTCAATCGAAATTACAATTACAAATTAAGAATATAATTCGAATATCTATTATCTATTACATATAATAAAATGATAGGAATGTCAATGTATGTCCGGGATAAACTCAAAAAGTACTGCATGGATTTATTTCAAATTTGGCACGAATATTATTAAGAAGTCGGGTCAGAACATAGGCTACATATTATCACGCTATCACCTACGGGGAACGAGCAGTGAACGCACGCAGACGACGTCGCGGGCAGCAGCTAGTATATTATAATTTCGAATATTACGAAATGAAATATCCTATTCATTATTCCGAGATACCAAACGCTTCAAAATTAATCAGACTGATATCGAGTTCATAAATCACGAGGTAATAACGATCACAATATATCATCTATTTGACAGCATTAGCAAAATTACGGCACATCTGATGCTCTAGTTAATATATTATAACATTCTATAGTGGCAAACAGAACTAAAACAGCCTGTGTAAATATTCCACTATTTTACAAAAAACTCCATATAAGAGAAGTATTGGATCTTAGACTAGTTCGCTGTTTCGGCGGATAGTTTCTCTATAAAGAGTAAAAATGACAAACGTCTACCCAGAAACAAATATGTATTTTAAAAAATATTAATATTTTTTTCGATAGGGAATCGAGACCAAGACTCGACCATAGAGCGGTTGTCATAGAAGTACATTGTCATATCGATGAAAGTTAGTCACATTTTTTAAACTTTTTTCTTATATTCTGCGTCTATAAACTTTTAAGCTATAAATAGTGTTGTAATTTATTTTAAATTATTATTGAAGATTATTAAAAACTAATCTACAATGTCTTCCTTATTCTATGGAGATTGTTATCTCAACCACACCAATCAGTCTTCATCACATATACTCTCTCCTACGTGACGTTGACGAAGTTATCTGCGCTGTTTCGGGACTAGTAAAATCCGTTAATCCTAATGAATGAATCTTCGACGTTTCCTATCGGATATTACCTCGAGCAAGGCTCTATTTCTGAAAATAAATACTACATGCTACATGCGCTTTTCTTTTACAAATTCAATTTTTTTATCTATCTGATTTCTTTCTGATAGATAAATATGTAATTCTTTGAGGGATCAAGCGGATTTAATTAATTACAAAGGCTGTGTAGATTTACTTATTGAACTAATTTTCTTTGTACATCTATACTAATATAATAAAGCTGAAGAGTTTGTTTGTTTGTTTGTTTGTTTGTTTGTTTATTTGTTTGTTTGTTTGTTTGTTTGTTTTAACGTGCTAATCTCAGGATCTACTGGTCCGATTTGAAAAATTCTTTCAGTGTTAGATAGCCCATTTATCGAGGAAGGCTATAGGGTATATATCTCCACGCTAAGACCAATAGGAGCGTAGCATCAATGAAGAATGCTTCAAAATCGGTTTTTTTTTCCTTTTGAGAGCTTCCGCTGCGTAAACGGTTAAATTTTCGCACAAATCATGTATGACAGAATTGGTCCTTTTCCACGGGGACGAAGTCGCGCGCAGAAGCTAGTGTTAAATATTCTTAAATATTTGTAAATACCTGTTATAAAGGAGTAATAGAAAGAGAGAAACACACACACAGAGAAAGAGAAAGAGAGAGAGGCAAAAGTGTTGAAATGAGGTTCTTACTGCTTCTTTGATTTTACTATAATACAATATTTGTGTCAAATGACAATTTAAAAAAGTATACCACAAAATGAATTAATTACCTACTGAGAGACACATCAAAATTACTTCTATTCAACAAGTGAAGAAATAATACGAGCTTTAATTCCGGATCCGTGACCTATAAACAAAGAATGGTGCATTGAAACGGGCAGCTCAAAATGAAAAGAAAATTTTAATTACGGCCGAAGTGTCTGCTGTAATCGCGGAACCCTTCATTGTTCTGTTTTGTAATTGTCGTGAGTGAATATTTAGTTATATGGTTAACTAGACGCCCCGTGAAATTTTACCCGTTGTCTATATCATATCCATCAATATTTTTGATGATTATGCATTCTGCAACCGTCGCTAACTCTGAAGAAAACATTGCTTACAACAACATGACAGCTTGTTAAAGGTCTTTTTAACCGACGAAAAAACGGAGGAGGTTATCAATTCGACGTGTATATTTTTTTATGTATGACCACGCATAACTTTTTACAGCGTAGTCCGATTTTAATAATTCTTTTTTTATTGGATAGAGTATACCCCGAAGTTTGTCCCATATAAATTTGAAAATAAAAATCTAACCCTAAGAGTAGGAAATCAGGCGATGATTGATTGTTCACTCACTGATTGTAAGGTATGACCACGCATAACTTTTTACAGAGTAGTCCGATTTTGATAATTCTTTTTTTTTTATTTCATCTACTCACGTTGTAAGTTATATTACTTGTCGATGTAATTGAAGTCGGTTTTATTTACAATTATATACAATTATTTATTTAATTAATCATTAAAAAAGTAGCAGTTTAGTGCTCATCTAAAATTCGCGGATGTTACTCGTTGGTTGTACGAAAAAGACCTTGTCCCATAATGAACATAGAACAATGCATGCTTAGAAATGTAACAGTGATATCACTTGACCTCTCACTCACTCTCAGCCAGAAATACAACGGCTTAACTATAACTAGACCTAACGAATGTGATGTTCAGAAACTTTGCAAGGTTCTGACCCAGGTTAACGTCGACCTTGAAGCGACTGTAGGTACTACAGTTTTGGTAGGTGACTTAAGATGCCAATAAAAGACCAGGTCCAATACTCAAAATGAATTAGGTTCCAACCCATCTCCTACAAGGTAAAAGAGACCCAGCAGTGAGATATAAAAAGCTAAGTCAATCATTATACAAAGTAATAAAAAGTGTGTGTGTCAGCTCCGACGCACGACTGGAGTTTACTCCTTCAGATCGACTCTCTAAATAGGCACAAAAAAGGCTTACTAGTCTAAGAAAATGATTAATACCATATCAAATGGTAAATAAACGAATCAAATAACGCCATCTATCCCTATTGGGTTGAGATAGATGGCGTTAACAAAAACGTAACGAGGTCATTCGTTCAATACATTTTACTCCTCATATTTTTTTCATGCCGGGGGCCTTATATGAAAATCGATTCTTAAGGAGTAAACTCCAAAAAAGCCGTTCGTAAGCTATGCGCGTACACACATTTCGGCAATTCATTTTATACAATACTAGCGACCCGCCCCGGGTTCGCACGGGTGTTTATTATACATATAAACCTTCCTCTTGAATCACTCTATCTTTTAAAAAAACCGCATTAAAATCCGTTGCGTAGTTTTAAAGATCTAAGCATACATAGGGACATAGGGACAGAGAAAGCGACTTTGTTTTATACTATGTAGTGATATTTTATGTTCTATTATATATTCATTTTTTTGTATAACATATACCATAAGGTTGTGTGGAGGAGCTCGCTCTTTTAGAGATAAGACCTTCGCATATTTAAACAATTACTTCAAATCAATCAAAATATACACTGATAAAAATCCTGTTAACACAAAACCATATCTAACAACGATGCTACACTTACCGAATCATTGAAAGTAATATTTATTATATACACTCGACATTTCTATATCTGAAATATCAACAATATCTGTAGTTTAATATTAATCTACTCAGTTCCACTTCTCGATATTTCGTTATTAATTTAGTTCAATAAACTTGTAGCAAACTTTCCCCCGGACGCCTCAGGAAGTAATACAGGAAATTGTCCCTGGAACTTCTATATACAAGTCAGTCTATTGTCCGTTTGTTTGCGTGGCTCGTGGACATACTGCGGTCCAGGTTATTGTCCTGGAAAATACCGGTCATAATGCTCGTTATTGGAATTTTATTATTGGATTCCTAGCGATGATAATCCTTTATTTCTTACTTGTATTCTACCAATAAAGTGTTAAGAATTATTACTATAGATGTGTTTTAATATTCGATGTGTCAATTTAGGAAGGATTTATAGTATAACTTATAAAATTATAATAAATATTACTAATTAGGTGTATTTGAATCTTAAGTATGTAATTATACTCGTAAGAAGGTTATACATAAAGACTGTTTTAATATACAAGTGTTTCCAAAACATAGTAAAAAACATACAAAACACCTGTAATATCTTTTCTACTATTTACTTCGTAATGAAAAAAAAAACCAGTAAAAGCATGTTTAAAAGAACGAATCCAGTTCCTTATTAAAATAAATAGATATTGTACATACGAGAAGTAACATTATGTCATTTATCTTGAATTTTATTTGCCGTACTCGATATTAATGTGATATTTTATTACAGGGCTGCTGTCATGGGACTCTGGCGAGCACCAGGTCGATCTGGAGAAGGAACTTGCCACCCTCTCGGCCCAGGCACCCGAGGGGGAGGAAGCCAGATACGGTACGTACCTATTTCATATAAATATTGTTTCTTAAGGGCCTATTTTTTTGTGGATAACCCTATTTAACATGTATATGTCGGTATTCAATAGATAAAATTATCTGTAACAAATCTTAACAAGAAAGATTATAACGGATGCTTATTAAGTTGTACGTCTATTTTATTGCGTAAACAATTTATATCCTCACAAATCGAATCCAGTGTCGAATTCCACATACAATTATTCGGTTACGCAAGAAACATCTTTAAAAGAAACTATAATAATAGAAAAAATACCCATAAATCTTGTCTGTCGAATAAAACTTTCAGCGTTTCAATGCCAGCGTAATAAATAATAGAGGTAACTTAGTAAATCTTTGTGGGAAATGTGGATATGGACCGATTACATTTGTCTTCTTTCTGTAATCTGTGGTCTGAATATAGAGCACAAAATATCCGACGTTTTTGGGTAGCTTTTGTAAAATTCAGGTTACCAAATTGTTCTTGTCAGGTGTCGGATTTTTTTTAATACCTCAAGTTTGTTTTTTATTTCATTTATTCTTAGGTTCTTTATTTACAAGCGATCTTAAACCTGCAAACGATAAAAGTAACACGCTACACGTACTACGCGGTATTTAACAAAAATTTTAAAATATTTTTTTCCCTCATTTTTTTGAAAATACAATATGGCCTATGTCATCCGCGGATAGTGTAGCTTCCCAACAGTGAAAGAATTTTTCAAATCGGTTCAATAGTTTTGGAGCCCATTCAATGCAAACAAACAATCAAATATTTCCTCTTTATAATATTATTATAGAAGACAAAACTAGATAACATAGAAATGTATGGCTTTTTATAAGATTGGTACGATCAAAATATTTTCCCAAAGAATTATACACTTACCATTTTGAATTAATTCTTATTTTCTAGTCCATTGACTGTTGCTATGGCAAATGATCAAGCCTTATCATCATAGAATTTATTTGACTATCAAATATTTAGACCTTTGCTAGCTTTGCTCTTTACATACTACAAGCTGTACCCTGCGAGCGTTGCAACTAGAGATTGCAAACCGGGCCCGGCCGGGCCGGGCCCGCCCGGGCCCGGTGCCCTTTTAGACACCCACCGGGCACGGCCATTCTGACCGAGCCCGGTCACCGGGCCCGGTACGTAAACCGCGACCATACAAGTTTGCTTGTTTACAGTTACAGTACACCTATCATATAAGATTTCGCTATTTAGACACTCACTAGTCTAAACTCTTAATAGCCAAAGTTTAAGAAAAAACATACTTTACTTTTAGCAAACAAGAATTTTTTTTGTTTATAACAATTAACAAAGCTACCAAAGTTTATCTATCTATCTAATCTAAGTCTTTATGACACGTTTAGTACCTTAAGCTGCGTTATTAGTTTATTATTAAGCGACGTCCAAAAAGGAGGAGGTTTTCAATTTGATTGAATTTTTTTAAATGTATGTAATTTATGATCAGAACTTTTGACTTCGTGGACTGATTTCGATGAACTTTATTTCAACTGAAAGGTGTTGCGTGTCATGTGGTCCCATTTAAATTTAATTAAAATCTGACAAGTACTTAGAGTTATCTAATAATGCGTATTTCCTTGACTACTTTTTCGTCGACCGTATATCGTATCGTTATATCGTATCTCGTATTAAACCGCATAACTTTTCACTGGGTTTATCTATTTTGATGATTCTTACTTTAATCGAAGGCCAATACTTGTCATGTAGCTTTGTTTACATTTGATCAAGATCTGATTACTACTTTTTGAGTAATCTTTAATAGCGCGTATTTATTTGACTATTTTTTTGTCTTATTACGTTGTATTACTTGTCGATGTAATTGAAGTCGTTTTTTTTTTGTTTGCGAGCACACACAATTATTTTAATACTATGTTTTCAAATAGACACTATAAGGAGTAAAGAGAAAAACCTGCTTATTTAAACTTATTAAAATGAATAATTACTAATAGATACTAATGTTACTTTTCCGTCCATAAGTAAAAGTAATAAATTCTATATTAAGTGCGATTTTGAGACTTGGGTGAGGCTGATTATTATGATAATTGTTCATAAGCCAGTTTGAAATAAATATTTACCTTGAATCATTGTGTTTTTTCATTCATATAGAGAAAAATTTCATAAATTACTTAGGTTTCATCGCTAACACACGGCGGGCCCGGCCGGGTTGGCGACGAATGCAACCGGGCCCGGCCGCGTTGAAAAACATACCGGGTTGCAATCTCTAGTTGCTACGCTTTTTATTCGGTCGTACTAACTCAGAAACCTTTGTAGGCTCATACACAACACTTTTCTGAAGATCATGACATGATCAAATGCGTAGCTTACAATTCTATAAAGGACATACAGACAAACATTTATTTTTATTTATATATGTATATAGATTTTGTCTAAAGCAAGACTAAGTAGATCCTTTGTCTTCTATATTCTAAATAGTCTCAACTCTTTGACTTATGTCCCTTTATAAGCTTATAAATTATCTAAATACCTAGCCGAACTTAGATGCTTCTTTTTTGCAGCGAAAAACCTTGAAACAGAGCAAAGACTCAAGTCGTATTATGTAATAAACGCTTACTGCCTTCCCGAACAGATGTCATTACATAAATCGGTTACAATATAGAGGTTATATTACGTTATACGTCATTATTTTTTATGATAGCCCTCATATTTCGCTATAATAACTGTTATCGGCTTTTTGGGGTACTTTATTCTATTTGTTTTTGTGAAAGGGTACTGTTGTCTTTATTTATGATACTAGGGATTATGGGCTTAGGATTTCAGGTAAAAGAGAAATGTTATAAAGAGTCTATATTAATATTATAAAGCTGAAAAATTCGTTTGAATGCGCTATTCTCAGTGTCCAATGGTTATTGGATATTTTTGGGTTGGATAGTTTATTTACCGAGGTAGGCTCATAGGCTATATTATATTCTATGTTTTCCTCTAATTAACGTGGGTGAAACCGCGGGGCATGGCTAGTTAAAAAGAGGAGTTCGTGTGGAAAAGATTTTGTCTAATCACATCTTACACTCCCCAGTCCATATTTTTCTTACAATCTCATTTCTACCCACAAAATTAAAAACAGTATGACGTGTAACATGATGTATTACTGCCACAGAATAATACAGTATTTGTGTAACGTCTCAAGGTCGCTACAAGGGTGAAAAGGACGATGACGTCACAGTTTTCGTTTAAGGATAAAATAATGTCGTTTTGGATCCAACTGCTATTCGAGAAAATATGAGTTATACCTATTCCAAAAAATTCCTCACTCAAAATTATTTCTTCTCTTTCCGAGAAGTAAAACTTTTTTACGCACTCTTGACTTGGGAATTAAGCTGGTGAATGCGTGACGAGAGCGTTACGAAAAGTGTGATCTGGGGAGGTGAACGGAGCAAGAGAGAGAGATCCGAGCACATATTTTCTTTCTCTCTTTCTAAGCAAAACCTGTGATCTGTTATAGTGAATAATAGAAGTGCATTTCTTCTACTCCATCTCTATTACTATTTTCACTGTCAAGATTTTTTTATACAACTGGGCTGGTAGACGAGCGTACGGCTCACCTGATGGTAAGGTATTACCGTAGCCTATAGACGAAGTTTATTACAAAGACACATTCAAATATTTAAATCAGACAGACATCATTTTTCATCATGTGATACCCACGTTTGGTTCCATTTTCGTAAAAGCATATACTGTTACACAGAAATGAAAATATTTCATACTTTTAAAAATATCCAATATCATTTCCATCAGTTTTAATCAATTTCGCGTTAGTTCGCTGCGTGTATAAGCTGTAGTTTAATTTGCAGATGAGTTATATCAGAATGCTGGCTCCATTCCAGCGCCGTTTTATCTGTGTTTCTAGTTGAATGCTTTTACCAAAACTCGAATTTACGCTAAGTGAATAATGACTTTGTGAACTTAGTTTAAATATTAATTATAACTTAATAATATTGTTGAGTTTTTAGTTATAAGTTTATTTATTTCGTTTATTTCACGATAATAGAAAACACGTTTATTAGAAGGCAAGCCTAAACAGACTTGGTGTTGCAGTGTTGGGGTGTTTTACAAAATAAAAATAAAACATTAATACAAAAAAAAAAATTGCGTGCGTACAAAGTACACAGTCATGTTAGTCCAAGATCCCAGGGCCACCAGACGTCACGTATTTTCTGACGAAGGAAATATGGACGATTGAGTAGTGTTAGTATGTACTAAGAACGCATGCCTACCTGCTAGCTTGCTCAGACGGCCAATTTTCCTCGCCCTCGCGCTCCTACCCACAGAGGTATTAAAATTGAGCTTAGGGGGTGATTGGCCCCTTAGATCGGTTGGTTTTCTTGTAAAAGATTTTAAAATAGTTGTCTGGTAGACATATATAAAAATAGAGCATCAGAATTTACGTGAAGTTAAGTAATTATTTTGGGAGCTTTAAAGCGTCTGCAAAGCAATACGGCCGACGGTAAGTGTCTGGGAGTATTGGCGACTTATTTTTAAGGATGTTGCCTAAAATATACGTAAAAATCAGCTTGGAGAATTAACGTGAGGTTTTTATGTACCTTGATTACCTGATACCTGAAAATTGGCCGTCTGAGCAAGCTAGCAGGTAGGCATGCGTTCTTAGTACATACTAACACTACTCAATCATCCACATTTCCTTCGTCAGAAAATACGTGACGTCTGGTGGCCCTGGGATCTTGCTCCAGAAGTGAAACAAAACTAATTATAAAAAACGAATTTAAAATACAAAAAAAAGTAATTGAAAAAAAAAATAAGCAGTGGTCACCCATCCAAGTACTGACCATCATGACGCTGCCGCGTTACCGGTCACTCTACCCCTCATGCGCTTAAAGAAATTTTACTTCAAAAAATAAAAAAATATATATTTGTAGGTAATTTAGAATACATTGAAACATAAAGTTAGGAACATACATACAAAATTATGGTATATAATAAAGTTTTTGTGATTCAAGGACCTAAGACGATTTTATGAATAAAATAAATTCATTTGAAACTTATTCAAACTCAATGAACGAACAATTTTAAACCAAATTAAAAAAATAATTAAAAATTAAAATTCTCAATTTCAAAGCCGTTAAATAATTTTTCTCGGCTAAGCCAGCATAATAAAATGACTAAAAAATTTATCAAGGCGAGAACTCCGCTTCGGGCGGCGCAACGCCTCTGCGAAAGACATTTCCTACGAAAAATATTTTTCAAGTAATATCTTATGAAAGGCCTCGACGAAAATACTTCAATTACATAAAAACCCAGTTGGATAAAAAAAATGTTGGTTAAATTTTACTTAATGGTTCTTAGCATGAGGAAACCATGCATTCAAAGGAAATCACATGTAGACATAAATGTTATGTTACAAATCTTTTCCACTATAGGAAAAAATTATAATTGTGTTTGCTAGCAAACGAAAAAAAACCGACTTCAATTATATCGACAACTAATACAACGTAGGTAGAAGAATAAAATTAACAAACACACTAGTTGTCACTACAATTTTCGAGGGTTTTCCTCGATTTCTCTGGGATTCCATCATCAGATCCTGGTTTCTTAATCATGGTACCCAAGTTAGGATATCTCCTTTTCAACAAAAAAAGAATTATCCAAATCGGTTCATAAACGACCAAATTATCTTCGAACATACATAGAAAAAAAAACATATATATTCGGTCGAATTGAGTAACCTCCTCCTTTTTTGAAGTCAGTTAAAAAAGTGGTCTAGATCCAGTGTAAGGCAAGTAATATAGGAAAAAGCTAAAAAGACCAAAGAAGAAGCATAAATACCTGTTTTATATTCATGTAGCATTTATCACAAAATAACTCAATGCCTTTCAAATTGGCAAGATTTCTGTCCATCCTTTCATCCTTTCATTCAGTCAATACTCTCAAAGTGGTATCAAATTTATAAGCCCTTTTCATCTGAAATAGCTAAATGATATTCTCTTCAATGATAAGCTCGATACTCGAAAAGTGAAGTAAATAGACCCATTGAGTGACGATCGGATTACCGGCACTCGAAAACAGAATGAATGGCGTGAGTGGTTGTCGTAAGGTTTGAGGACGGGAAGAGATTAACACGTAAATATATTAAAACTTGTTACTTTGACAATTTTGTAAAAATTAGATTTTAATTAATTTTATTTCGTTTACCAAAAAAAAATCTGTTAAATTTATGTTAGATCTAAGAATTGATCGAACTAAGACAAAGTGGAAAAAGTATTTACCTACTATACGCTAATGATAGGTATATGTGATATGTAAAATTCGTACAGTCTTTACATAACAAAATTAAAAATGTGTATCTATTTCGTTTCAAACCAGCTTCAAACACCCTATTATACAAAAATATCATTTTACAGTTGTATAACATAATTATTGTGAAGCTATAAACGGATTTGTGATTGAAATTCTACTGGCAAGAAAGTGCAATTTAACAGTTACCTTTAAAAAGTCTGTAACTAAAGTAAAATTAATATATTAAAAATATATTACCAACCCATGCATGTTTCCCTGCCTCTACACTTGCTGTTTCTATCATATGAGTACCAGATACGTGCACATGATATTTCAAAACGGAAGCATTGATTCAAATACGAAGTCTAAACAAAATATAAATTCAAAACATCCTATCCTTAAATTCTAAAATTTTGAACAATGAGGGGCGACTCCATGTTATAAAAGAAAAGTAACTGAAAGAGTTAGTTATTCAACGAAATTAATCTCGTAACACAAAAGAAAAAGTTACAGATGAAATAAAAAATTCAAAAAGAAATGTGGAATGAAAACATAAAAAAAAACCTTAACGAAACACCGTTTGCACAATTAGCAAAGATAAGAGATATTAGACAACAGACAGAGTAATTGCACGCAGTAACAACCGAGAGTTATGAACAAAGCACTGTTGGTATAATTGCCCTTTTCTAAGGGTCAAGGTCACTTGAGGGCGTTGAAACCTCCCCTCATTTTTAGGATTTCTCGTCGTTCTTCCCTCGTTCCGAAATACCAAATGACGTGTAATTAGTACTCGCCTTTGAATTCCGTCGCTTAAATGAATATTACTTTTTTCTCTGAGCACATCTTTTCTGACATCAAACTATGGAAATGTGATAATGGCACTAATTAAGGCTATAATAATATAAAAGAATATGAAAGTACGATTAATGAAAGTCTAATCTAAAAGAAAATTGAAATATTAATGAAAAAATGAGTTATAAGTACCTACGTATTCATACCGAAATCTACAATGTAATACAATGTAAAGTGAAGATTTAAGTACGCATGGTATTATAAAGATCAATACAGATATCAATAAACTATTTGTTATAAAAGAAAAAACAATATTCAGGCCCTACAACAGGATTGTATGTAAAAAAGGGACTAAAGCATCACAATCTTTTTTTACACATGGGCAAATATTTGAGATAAAAAGGTTTACGCAGCAAACGTGTTAGAAAGGAGGTAGTCCGGTATAGACAGCAAACTCCCGCAGCACCCGCAAATTTCAGTCTCGTGATCAAGACATTCGCAATCAATGTCGAAATATCGAGCTCCGCAAAGCAAAAATACTAAAAATGGTAAATATCCCGTTTTCGAATAATTTTCGTAATAGAAGTAACCATGTTAATCTAAAATCTTATAAAGCACATCTATCTTTTTTTTTACACGTGAGCAAATATTTGAGATAAGAAGGATTATCCATTAGTTTACAAGAAAACATCCTTAGACGGAGAAATTATTTGTATTTTGGAAAATATCAGTACATTTCTTACTTTTTTCCGCTCAGCTGAGTGTGATTGAGATAAACGAGTCAATAACCAGCGCCTGGCGCTCCATTAATTTTGTTTACGAAGACAAGGTCAAGGGCGTCATTCTGCGTTACGCTAAGAATATCGTTTGGTGTCGCTTTGAATCTTCTCCCCCTTTCGGGTTTTCTCATTGGGTTTTCTTTTGTTTATGTTTTACTTTTAGATATATGTGTTTGCTTGCGTTGACATTTTTATTCATCCTTATTTCCTCTTAATTCCACATGTTTGTTAAATTGTTGATTTAAATCTAGGAATAATATTACTTTTATTTTTGAATTGTACTGCATTTTAACTGAATTGAGACTTATTTTTGTTGTTTTAATAGCTTTTACGAGTATAGACTGTATAGAGTGTCAGACACACAGCATATATGTAATATATATAATTGACTATTGCTAAAGTACTGTAATTTCTTGACATGTTGATGTGTGTTAATGATAATTTTTTAAGAACTTTGGCGATTTTTAACACAACTGCACAGTAAGCGATTATAATCTGCAACACCGCTGAAACCACGGGGCACAGCTAGTTAAAAAATAGTTAAATTAAGTATTAATTTGTGTTATATTTTAATCCATACTAATATTATAAATGCGAAAGTAACTCTGTCTGTCTGTCTGTCTGTCTGTCTGTCTGTCTGTCTGTCCGCCAATCACGCCAAAACTACTGAACAGATTTAAATGAAATTTGGTATATAGATATTTTAGAGTCTGGGAAAGGACATAGGCTACTTTTTAATGCGGAAAAAAGGGTGTAAGGGGTTGAAAGGTGGGAATGAAAATTTGTATGGAAGTGTGTTCGCGTTTTGTAACTGTCAAACATTTCATGTTCATCCCGTGGATATCGTAAACTCTACCCTAAAATTAAAGAACGTATAAAAATACACGTTTCGAATCGACAACATATATCCACAATACACGGATAGTGGCGTATTTTATATTTTAAAAATGTATAATAATGCCAGTAATGAAAACGGATTGACATAATTTATATTGGTTGTCAAATATATGCGTGCGTTCAGAAATTTATTAAGTGTAAACTAAGGAAAATATATCAAGCTACTAAAAGCTATAAAATATTTTTTATATACCTAATGTATTGACTTTAACTGGGTTGACAGAATAATCTGGAATGTTTCAATGAGACCAATCAATTGAACGGTTTTTTTTGTATTTAATTCATTTGTACATTTATCGTTTATTGTATATTTAAGTAGCTTGATATATTTTTCTTAGTTTACTCTAAATAAATTTCTGAACGCCCCGCACGCATAAATATTTGACAACCATTATTTATTATGTCAATCCGTTTTTATTACTGATATTATTCTACATTTTTAAATTCTAAAATACGCCACTATCTGTATATTGTGGATATATTATGTTGTCGATTCAAAACCTTTATTTAAATACGTTCTTTAATTTTAGGGGAGATATTACCATATCGATGGAATGAACATGAAATGTTTGACAGTTACGAAACACGAACGTTATACAATCATAATTCCATTATTTTATAATTTTCCTGTGGCAGGACTACTGGAAGAGATTCCATCATGGGATAAGTAGTGCCTTTATATCAGCATTGTTTATAAGTGCTATTTCCTATTGTTTTCCAATGTACATAAATTGTTAAATAAATAAATACAAATTTTCATTACAACCATACAACCCCTTACACCTTTTTTTCACATTAAAAAGTAGCCTAGGTCCTTTCTCAGACTCTAGAATATATGTATACCAAATTTCATTTAAATCTGTTCAGTAGTTTTGGCGTGATTCCGAGACAGACAGACAGACAGACAAAGGTACTTTCGCATTTATAATATTAGTATGGATAGTATGGATTATAAACCTGAAAATTGGTTTGTTTAAACGCGCTAAACTCAAGAACTGCTGATTCGAATTGAAAAATTCATCTGAGGTGGATAGCCTATTTAAAGAGAAAGGTTACCTATGCTTTAAGAAGAAGGAAGGCTATTTTTTCCCTCAAATCAACGCGGGTGAAACCGCGGGCACAGCTAGTGTAAATAATATATCTCTATGTACAATCATTAACACTACCAAAAGATAGTTCTCGTAATTTTACTACATTAACAAAAGGATGTCTGGTGGAGATTAGTAATAGAATTAAGACCGTCTTTGCGGACTCTTGTGTGTTTTATGTATTTTTCTTTTATTTAATGTATTTTGTACATGTCTTCATTATGATAGAAAATAACAAGAAATGAATATAACACATAATAAGACATTTAAGAAAAAAGAAAACAAAATTATACAAGCAAATTGTAATAGTATGGAAAAATATGATGGTATGTTAAGAAAAAAGACGTTTAAATTAGACTGGTTAACCCACCGAACTTCTAAATTTTATATTTTATTTCGTCAATACAAACCATGTCCTGACAATAAGGTACAAAAAAAGAGTGTGCTTTAGACCACACGACTGAAGTTTACTTCTTTAGCGAACGCGCGTGTGTCTTAGATATACGAAACGTAGCTGGCTATGAGAGAAAGAGAGAAAGAATATCTGTGCTCGCATCTCTCTCTCTTGCTCCGTTCGCCACACCTGATCACACTTTTCGTGACGCTCTCATCACGCATTTGGCTTTATAAGTTCCACTACTGAACTGTGTTATCCCTTAGTCGCTTACTACAACTATCAGTACCATTAAATATCTTACCTTATTTCCAGGCGAAAGATTGATCCAGTACGCGTCCGAGAACCTCGTGACGGAGATCCTGATACACCCCCAGATGAACACGCTGATGCAGTGCATGAGGAACCTGCTCAGCTCGTTCACGAGACACAGACACCTCGTACACGCCGGATATACGTTCGCCGGCAACGGCTCCTGGATTATGCAAGTGCGTATTGGTTGCTTTTATTACATCGTCTCAAACTTTTTCGTCTGTGTGTTGCATGTCGCGTGACGGTCGGCCGCGTGGTAAGATTGATAAAGCGATTTTTATACACCTAATGAAATATTATTCCAAAATTTTTTTTGTTAAATGTCTATAACGTGAAAAAAAGTTTCACTTTTACCGTGGTTTCATAAAACCCCACAGGTTTTTCTTTTCAATGTCCTTTTAAGTTTGGTGCGACTTTGGGGACGCCAGTCACTTTGTCCAGCAGTGATCTGTAGTCGAGAAAAAATTAATATGAAAGTTGAAGAAATGTTTGCAATCATTGATATCAACAATTTTCCTTCTCTTACTTAAATTTATATGGCAATCAACTTAATCACTTTGACCAATCATTGTTTAAGCATATGATACATGGATTCATGCTATAATACTAGACTAATAGGAGAACAATAGCAGCATTAAATGCAGTAAAGCCAATATTATTACAAAATATGACACGTGTTACCTTTTTTTTTTTGTTGCCAAGCGAAGCTCGTTACGGGTTTTTAATTTCCGCTTCGCTCCGACACGACATTAACGGATAGGAATGACATTGATTTATCCGGGAAATGTGTGCCATTTTCAAAATTTATAGATACCTCTACGTGATATTGGTGAAACCATTCGTGCCATTCCAGAACCTTTGGAAGCCATTAAACCAGATGAATTAATTAATTTGAAAATACTTATATTCTTAACATTGATTTAATAAACGGTGAGGGATTATGAATTGACAATTCGACTAATTGACATATGAATTTAAATCTGATGCTCAATATTGTCATGTGTGCGAAACCACGGTATAAATACGACATTAATATAGAAATCAGATTAGGTACTATTTTTTTTATTTGAATCGATGTAGGGATGGAATTGGAACCTGATGAAATAGCAAGAATACTAATTAGAAATACATTCCTCAGTTATTGATTTTCATAATTATGTTTTGAAAATGTCTAAAAATCTATTTCCGGAAACATATTATACGATAAAGGCATTAAGGTTTCTTAAGTTTTTTTTTTGCTTCAAAATTTTTTACTCAACCATTTATCATCCTAAAATTTTTTCCTACTTTCATCATCTTTACACTTTTGTCTCTTTCTTGAATTCTTAAATTACAGATGGGCTTAAGTCAACACGTATCCTAAGGTTTAAGTATTATTTCGTTTCCTTGGCTTCTTGATAACATCATCTAATTTAAAAACTTAATGCCTTACACTACTTACTTTAATATACTCGTAGCTTCGGAACTAATGGCCTTAATCTAATAATAATTGATATTTTAAGAATCGATTTACGTATATTTAAAAACAGAGGCCATACTTTTACTAATTCAATAAACGTTAGTCGTTCCGCATCATGCTAAATTAATTTATTTGATGATTACAGCGTCTGCATTCTATAACATTAAGTTAATAAACTATAAAATCAAGTATCCAACGACTAGGAAAGTACCTCTACGTTACAGAAGTTTACAGCCAAATAATACGCAAGTAGACGCAATTTGTAGTAATTTTTGTGACAGCAAAGGTAACTAGAGGTCCTGGGGAGAGTCGATGGTAGGATCATCAACATGCTTGCAATGGACCATCAAGCGGACCGTACTGTTGTTGGCCATCATAATGATATAAACAAGAATTTATTGGAATTATCAATATCTAAATTTTTAATAATTAACTGACGTCAGGCACAGCAGGAAATATTCTGTTCAAAATCTGGAGCACCCCGACTTCGCAAATACCTCGATCTTAGACAAGTTCACGGCTAAATAATACTGCTCTAAAACAGTGTTGTATTTCTATGGTAAATAAGTTGACCAAAGCTCCTGTGGGGGATTGGGGGTAGGGTCAACAATGTGCTTGCAAATCTTTTGGTCTTGCACTCGTCTATAAGCTACGGTAATCGCTAGCCATCTGCTGAGCCGTACGCTTATTTGCCGACCTAGTTGTACCAGTAAGCACTACAAACATATTTCCTAAAGCTTTATTAACGATAATATCTTAAATGACTCCCAATTGTTTCAGGATGGGACATTTTCCCTTGCTGATTTTACTGACGCATACCAAGAAAACGAAGTTCAGCGCGTCATCCGCGCCTACGAGAACTCGATCTCGATTGACATACATTGCTCGACCGGCGGCGGCGAGTGGCACAAGCTACCCGACATGCCGTTCGTCAAACACTGCAAGATCAGGGTCAACCCCACTGATATACTCGACTCAGGCTCGCAAGCCATCAAGGATTTTATCAGTAAGTACTTGCTTATTGTAGCTATTTGTATAAAGCGTTGTGGCGTGACCAAAATATTAACCAATATTCCGATAGAATTCATTAGTCAGTTTATTTATAAAATATGTCGCCATATTTCTTATTTTGCAATACACGGTCATTAGTCAAAATGAAATATAGCCTATATTCTAAGTTGGACTAAGTTACATATCTGTGCAAATATGCATTTGTGCAGGAAGTTTTTATAAAAAAAAGAAACTTCTACGTGTATAGAAGTTAATAGGTACTAGGTTTATACACAAAATTAAAAATATATTATTTAATTATTATAAACTAGCGACCCGCTCCGGCTTCGCACGGGTGCAATGCTGATACTAAATATAAAACATAAAATAAATATTTGCCATCTCAGCGCAAAAAATGTTTTTATTAACGACATCACATTAGAAAACTTTAAAACTATCAGTGTTCCTCTACTATATTATGCATGTATTATACATATAAACCTTCCTCTGGAATCACTCTATTTAGAAAGAAAGAAAGAAAGAAAAATATTTTATTGTTCACAAAAAAAATATTAAAATAAAACAAATGTAGTTTTACAGAGATTGCGAACAATAGAGGTAGCCACTTAGCATTTGCCACACCATTGCGACAATGGTGAGACGCTGATTTACTAAAGACAACCGCATCAAAATCCGATGCGTAGTTTTAAAGATCTAAGCATATATACAGACAGACAGACAGCGGGAAGAGACTTTGTTTTATAATATGTAGTGATGTTGATACCACAGAATACACAGTAACATCGACTCTAAATTGAATATAATATGCATACTGAATTTCGTTGCTGCAGTTTCAGATGCATAATTTAATTAGAATGACGCCTTTGCATGATAATCGTGAGATGCAATTTCAAGTTATCTTGCATCGCAATTTTGGATGCAATTTACAATTTGAAACTTATCAACAATATTCTTTAGTATGAAATTAAAATGCTTAGTGTAAAATGAGTCTAGCGTTTTTATCTATACATATTATAAACAAAATTGAAATATCTGTGATTTCAAAATAACATTGCTTTTTCGAGTGCATATATTTATTCACATGATACTAAAACAAACAAACGATTTTATAATTTTTATCTGTCTGTCCATCTTTCTGTATGTTGAAAAACTTACTGACGCTGACTTTGTGGCGCTGTATTTCATGCAAGGTACTAATTTTGTAATAAAATACAGTTTATATATTATTTTCAAAATAGTAACTGCGGAGTTTCTTGCCGATTATTCTCTGCAGAATCTACATTCCGAATCTGTGGTAGCTTCACTATTAAAAACAAAAAAATAAACTAATAAATAACAAATATAACGATTCGAAAGTGCTTTTCAAACCTATTTGAATAATGTTTTTTTTTCATATAATATTTTTTTTACAAATAAGTTTGATTAATTTTCGTATTTGAATAAAATTCATTTTTTTTATTTTGTTTGTGTGAACGCGCTAATCATGTTGAATAAGCCCATTTACCGATGAATGTTATAGTCTATTTTACCTCTGAAATTAACGCGGTTGCGGCACAGCTAGTTTCTAATAAAGTCTTGTGTACTTACTGTTACCAAACTGACTATAAGATCCTAGTTTAATTGCATATATTAACGCTATAAACTTTGACTACTAAACATCTGACACATCAGCAGATTCGCGTGATCAAGAACAGACAAAATGGTGACGTTTGAATTTATTTTCGCTTTTGATGTTTTAAAATAAATCTTGAATGTTTCTTGAAACTCGATTTATTTACAAAAAGAATTACTTCTATAAAAGTAAAACCAAGTCATTGAACTTCGTATTTTTTACTAATATTATAAGTTTTAAGGGCAAGACTGTTTCTAAAATTTTTGTGAAATAAGGAATAGATGTCACGACGATTCAGCCTGTTACATCCCACTGCTAGGCTTTTCCATGTAGGACAGGATTAGGAGCTTAATCCACCACGCTGATCCAATGCGGGTTGGCGGATATATTCCCTACTATGAGTAACGATCGCTATCACGTGTACATGATAACAGCCGGGACCGACGGCTAACGTGCTCTCCGAGGCACGGTGGGGTGATCCACAAAGGACAGACAAACAAACAAACAAATACAAACATCCATCCCGAGCGGAAATCGAATAGATATGTTTTTACCATATTTCCATATGTGAAATTTTGCAACAAACAAACATATTGAAATTAATTATTAAATAATTAAAGCAACTTTTAAAACACTAAGGGGTGTTATATTAATTACATAGTAAACTCTGGAGGGTTGTTAGACCACTCTAAACTAATTAAACATACATTGTTAGTGCTTTTAGCGCTTCTGCTAAACTATCCAATTTGCTTTATAGACATAACTCTGTAAAAGAAGACAAAGGATTTAAGATAAAATGAAATCTGGTCCAAAGTTAACTTTTTTTTAATACTGTTTTTGCTAAAACGTATTTCACTCATACTTATAATTACTCATACTATATATTACTCAACACTAAATAATTACCACTATTAATCCATAATTTTAATCAAATCATAACCAAAAGGATTAGTAATTTAATGAAACGCGAGATATATTTGTATCAAAACGTACTAATTTTAGGTTTGTACGGCATGAATATGAACTATTGTTTTAAGAAATATTTAATTCTTTGTCTGTAGCTCATAAAATCGTAAATTATTAACAATTTCCTCAACTATAAAACCAACGTTTTACGATTAATTTTAGCAAACAAATAAACATAATCTTTATTGCAATTAAATTATATTATCTTAAACGATTCAGTGATTATGTTTTAGTTGAAATTCATTATACATCTTTCAGTTCCACCATACAATCTTAACTTTGGCTTTCTCCAGATAGTTCTGTCATTTCCATCCCATATTTCGCTAATTTCCATACGAATGACACTATTTAGCCACTCATAAATTGGAGAGCGTAACTGTTCTAAGATTCAAATCTAATGATGCTTCTTGTGGCACGACTTGAATAGAATTAATAGATCATATAACTTAGGTGTAGTTACTGCAACATTGAAGTATGAATAACCTATATAATTTAATATTATAAAAAGGTAAAGTTTGTATTTTTTAAACCTTTAAACTAAAGATCCTATTTTAAAAATTCTTTCACCGATAAAATGCTACATTGTCACTGATTGACATAGGCTATATTTTACGGAACGAAATTGTGCAATCCACAATGGTGAAGTTGCGAGCTGATAACTTATACCGAATAAGAGTGATTTCATTTAATAAAAAAAGTGTTTACAAGTGCTTGATCTTTAGACTATTAATTGGCCATTAGTTGACCGTTAGTTGACCTGTAAGACTATGCAATTAAATAAAATTCACAAATAATTTCAAGTACGTTCTAGTATTTCAATCTCATATACAGATTCAACTCTACTTATCATTTTATACTATGTAATATCCAAATGAGCTCATAACTAGCTTGTCAACTGTCTGCTATCGCTTTCAATATTCTATCTATCTCTGGTTTCGCCTACTAACGATAGATTTTTGACACAATTTGTATAGAGGTTACGTCAAAATTCTATCTCTAGTAGGCGAAACCAGATATGAGCGAATTCAACGAAAGATAGAATATGGAAATTGGCCGTTAGGGCGCGTTCCCACTCTGTCGTGACGACAGATAATAATCGTGTAGTTTTAAGTGTCGTGGCTCATATGTTTAAATGGAGGTGTTCACATATAAAACGACACGACTAACTGTCGTCTACGACACTTTGCAGTGACGATAGATTGTCGTGACAGTGGGAACGGCTAGATACGATAGTTGCTAAACGAAAAAAATTTTTGACGACAAACAATCGTTATAATGGGAACAGCTAGAGACGACAGTCGTAAAACGATAATTAATCGTCACGACATGGTGGGAACGCGCCCTTAGACGACTGGCTATCATAACAGTAAGTCTGGCGAAACAATAGAAGTGTTTATCACTTGTTTTGTAGCTATTTACTCTTGCTCTGTGCCGGCTGTCTTCACTGCGATTATAAATGAGCATATCTTTGAATCCTTTGTTTCGTTTCCCTTATTATTCATTTCTTCCTTCCGTTATAAATTTTCTGAATTATAAAGCCTTGCATTAATTTTAGAATTATTGTTGAACTTGTAATTTGGTAAAATGTAGGAAATTATTCAATAGGCATTATAAAACCAGCGATATTAAATATGCTATGGCTTCTACGAATAAATTATTTAAATATTCTTCTTTTGAGGGAAATAAATGTGTAAGACTATGGCTAGTTTCAAGTGTACACTTAAATTTAGCGTTTGTGCTATACTACGTATTTCATAGAAAAGTCATAACACGACCGTAGTCGCAGCGTCGTTCAAGTAAATACACCTTAATGGCTTAGCAATCGCGCAAATGGATTTCAGTGAAGCACAGTCAATTAAATGTACGTCTATTTTATTTGAAAAACTTTTAAATTTAAATCTAAGCAAGTGATAACGTTTGAAAACATTTTAAACGTTGTACATTCGATTGTCACTTTGGACTTACGGTACTTTTTATTACTATGTTATCGTACTGTGCAATTTTAGTATTTCATTAAGAAAGTCACAGTTATTGAGGTGTAATGATAAATGACTCAACTAATTAAAAAAAAAACCACTTCAATAACTTTCCTTTGAAACCCGTAATATCGAGCTCGGTCGCGCTGAAAGGAAGTTTTCCATTAAAAAGTGCAATTTCAAAACGACGCGCGACGTCCGCGATAGCAAACCTATCCCTCGTAGCGAGGTCGCAGCTCACACGGGGACGTGAAATTTTTATTAGTTTTACTAGTTCATTTCAGATTTGAAGTATTTTCTAACATATGTCCTAGTAATGACTCAGTTCTATCTTTATGTCAGTCAGTTAGTCAGAGCAGCCTATCGCAGTCCACTGCTGGACATAGTTCTTCCTAAGTTCGCGCCAGATATCCCGGTTTTCCGCAATCCTCATCCAGCCTCCACCGGCAAACTTACCACACTGCGTTTGCCAACACTAAAATTGATGACGAAAGTGATTTTAAATATGGAAAATTACTTCCATTAGGATACCTTTACCTAAAAGTCGACTCGTAGAAACAGGCTTGAATTATACTTGTAGTCGTGTAGGATAAATAAAGGCTTGATTCAACAATTGCTGGTCGATAACAAAAGTCATTAGTGCAGTTGAAAAAAATTCAACAATTTATGTTGAACGTATTCAGAATTGATGATTTTTCGATTCGTTGAATATCAAGTAGTTTTCAGTCGAACGAAGTTTCATTAATAAATTATTATTATTATTTCTACTACTACTGTTTTGCGAGATAATTACAAATTATAAAAACAATTAAAGGTGTCAACAACACTGAAATCTTTGTTTTGAAAACAGTTGTGCCTTTTGTCAAGAAAAGTAGGAGGTTCTCAATTAGACTGAATTTTTACGTCTGTTACGTCATGATTACTAATTATACCGATTTTGATGATTCTTGTTTTAGTCGAAAGCTTGTTACGTGGTCCATAAATGTGTAAGATCTGATTAGTAATATTTTAGCTATCCTTATTAAAGCTTATTTAATTGACTTGACAAAGTTCTCATTTTATTACTTGTTGACGTAAATTGCAACATTACAAGTATTATTTATTTTGTGATGATAAAAAAATATCAAGAAAGCCATTAGCATTTAAACTATGTAGTTTAACAATTGCAATTTGTAGCTGTGTAAACGCTTCAAGCATACTAACTTTGCAGGAACTCTCAACGACAAATTAACTGCAGGGAATTTGTAATTCACGTATGTAGGTAAGTTAGTAACACTAGTATAACAATATTGCCGGGTTCGAGCGGTGTTGTTACGGTTGTTATACAACTTTATTATTACGAGCCTTGAAGTTCTGCTGTTAAACAATTTGTTGTAGCACATACACCAATTATGATGTTTGATCTCGAAATAGAAATATGCAATTTAAATGCTGACTCTCTTCAATTAATTACCTTATTTGCCTAATTATTACTTTCTAATAATTATATAACCAAACCAGTTACTGAGGTAGGTCACAGCAGGAAATTTCCTGCTCAAAATATGGACCAGTCCGACTGGGGTAGTACCTCGACCTTACAGAAGACCACAGCTAATTAATAATATTTTCAAGCAGTGTTGTGTTCCTGTTGGTGAGTAAGGTGACCAGAGCTCCTGGGGGGAATTGGGGATAGGGTCGGCAACGCACTTGCAATGCTTCTAGTGGTGCAGGCGTCTATAAGCTACGGTAATCGCTTACCATCAGGTGAGCCGTACGCTTGTTTGTCGACCTAGTTGTAAGAAAAAATATATTAAGTTTCACTTCAAAATTTAATAAATTAATACAACGCATAAAATAACATTATATTTTTGAATGTATTTTAAATTGTAGGCTCTCAAGCTACACGTCGCTTGAACAAGCTTATAAAATTAGTATTTTGTTATTTAATTTTAGGCTTCGTTGAAAGCCTTATCGTGTAGGTCCTGAATTACGTAAATTTTAATGAATTATTCAATAACTCCTGTTAAATTTATAAAGGCAATATTTACCCACAAATTATTTGCTAATTTCGCTGCTTCATTTATTTTTTGTAGAATGCTTCATTCGATATTTGACCTATAGGTTAATGGTTTTCTATAGCCAAATGAGCACAGATAATTTCGCCCATGTCACGTATAAATACTTCTTTTTAATTGACGGAATATTTAAATGAAAACATACTTTATTACATAATTTTTTTTGCCTTCATATTCGATTATTTTAAATTAATTTCCTAATATTTTAATATTAAATTTTGATTTGTGCTGTTTTCGCTGTCTGTATTAGATTTAAAATTTAATTTAACAGATAAAAATCCGTATATTTTATTTAATAAGCGTTTACTACTATAAAGTTTTTGGTCGGAATTTTCAGTACATTATTCCAATCTGTTGGTAGCTTTATCTACTCATAATTATGTGTAGTAAATTGGAGCATCAGGTAACAGCTTTCCGAATAAATTCACTTCAAACAAATTTAAAAATTAACAAAATAAATTGACGACTTAGGATATCTATACTATATAATATATAAAGCTGAAGAGTTTGTTTGTTTGGTTGTTTGTTTGTTTGTTTGTTCGTTTGTTTGTTTGTTTGAACGCGGTAATCTCTGGAACTACTGGGCCAATTTGAAAAATTCTTTCAGTGTTAGATAGCCCATTTATCGAGGAAGGCTATAGGCTATGTGTCATCACGCTAAGACCAATAGGAGCGGAGTCCACGCCGACGAAGTCGCGCGCAGAAGCTAGTCTGTTTAATAAAAAAAAACTGTTTGATTAAAATGTGTTAATTACATCACTACACCTTAGCACATCTTAGAAATTATGAACAATGCTAAGGCTTGATCATTTCATTTCTTATTATTCTAAACTTTGTCCTTCTTACACTTAAATACACTTAAAAGCAAAGTATCAAGGAAAATAGTAAAATTAATTCCATGAATTCTTCTTAAATAAGCTCGTCTCAACGAACGTTCTACAGTGAAAGTTTAGCCGAGCTTTTTCCGTGTAAATGAACTTTTTAAATGCGCCGTTTATTCCTACTCCTATCCGGTACATTGTCGCTTTATGACGTGGAAATCTTATAGTTTTTTTTTTTTTTTTTTATGTTACTAGGTTGGCAAACAAGCGTACGGCTCACCTGATGGTAAGACCGTAGCCTATAGACGCCTGCAACACCAGAAGCATCGCAAGCGCGTTGCCGACCCTATCCCCAATCCCCCCAGGAGCTCTGGTCACCTTACTCACCAACAGGAACACAATACTGCTTGAAAACAGTATTATTTAGCTGTGGTCTTCTGTAAGGTCGAGGTACTACCCCAGTCGGGCTGCTCCATATTTTGAGCAGGAAATTTCCTGCTGTGCCCTACCTCAGTTAATTATAGTTTACGGTTTTCAATATATTGTTCTGTATTTTAACTTACGACGAGCGCTATTAGCGTAAAACTTAGTATTTTTATTTGTATGTTTATGTTGAAAGTTGCTCTTCTATTTTTCTACGTTCTATGGATAATATTTTTTTAAATAGTATCTGTAAATATTGTTTAAGTTTCCGACTGCGCAAAGTAAAAGTCTCCTATCTGGGTAATGGTATTCGCATGTATAATAAAATCCCACAAACAATTTTGGAATTGTCTCAACATAAATTTAAAGTTTTTATTAAAAAGAGATTAATAGATAAAGCGTATTATTCGGTGCGGGATTACATGGTTGATAAAGATGTGTGGACTTAGTGACGCTGTATTTCATGCACGACATTACTAATTTTGTACTAAATTACAGTTTGTACATTTTTTTTCAAAAGAGTAACTGCGGAGTTTCTTGCCGATTCTTCTCTGCAGAATCTACATTCCGAATCGGTGGTAGCTTCTTAAAAAAACTTAATAATGACCTTTAATTAAAATTTTGTAAATTGACGATTCGAAAGTGCTCATGGGGCCTATTTGAATAAAGTTATTTTTGATTTTGATTTTGATTTTACATTGTTGAATCGACGTAAACGGGATTTTTGTGTAGGTATACGATACGATACGATTCAGCCTGTAATATCCCACTGTTGGGCATAGGCCTCTTCCCCATGTAGGAGAAGGATCGGAGCTTAATCCACCACGCTGCTCCAATGCGGGTTGGTGGAATTTTGTGTATATTACGTGATATCTTAGTAAGTTGCATCAGAATGATAACTAGAAAATTTAGCGAAACATCACTTTTAGCCTTTACATTTCAGAAATTGGATTCACCGTAAAAAAAAATTGATGACTTAAATCGCCATTTTTTTAACTTTCATAATCATAACCTCGTTTAATTAGTACGTAGAACTAAAACTTGTTACATATATTTAAATTTCAACACACGTTATTTAATTACCAAAAAAAAAAAATTAACGCGTACACCAAAAATGAACTAGTTTATTGTTAATAGGCCTATAGGATATTAAAGTACAATATCATTATAACTTCAGTGCCCCTACAAACTGTATAGGGCATTCTGAAACTAACTTTCTAATTGGCTTCTACCTGACCTAACAAACAAAGTCACATATGTGACCTAAATGCACAGATAGGCTCTAAATCTAATCAATGACCAAGTTATTCCTGCCTCACTTTCAGTATTTATGATATAATTTTAAACAAATTTCTGAAGGTAATTTAACGTGATATTACAATATTCTGATTACGGTATTACAGGCTAGCAAATTGCAGAGTAGGTACTCGTACTTAATATGTAATAAATTGAAAGAGGTTGTCAGTGAGGGAGTTTGAGTTAATTATTCATCTAAATTAGGTCGTAATATTAGATTTATACAGATGTTTGTCGTGGTCTGGGTGTGTGTGCTGTCCTGGTGGGTCTCCCCACCATGCCTCGGAGAGCACGTTAAGCCGTCGGTCCTGGTTCTTATCACGTACACCTGATAGCGATCGAAACCCACAAGGACAGACATCCAAAGCGGAAAGAAATATTTTTACACATAAATTAATAAATCCATACCAATCAATGATCTTTTTTCTTTCCATGTTCCAATTGTAATAAAAAAACGAGTATGCTTTAGATCACACGACTGAAGTAAAACTTACGAAAGGTAACTCTTTCTCTTTCTATTTTCACTAACTTCACACGAGAGCGTTACGCATTCACCAGCTTACTCGCCAAGTCAAGCGTACGTAAAGAAGTTTTTGTTCAAAACAACTAAAAGGAAAACAAATTGACGCTTGCCATTTATTCATTTATTGAAGCGAAAACTTCTTTAGCGGCGTTGAGCACTTTTGTGGGATGGGTAAAAACTGTGAAACTCGCGTCAGGACACGTGGGCTGATCGGAAATTCGTAAGACGGTTGGAGAGTATTGTTGTAACATCGAAATCGATTAATCGACCAATCGACTGTTTTCTTTCGATTGTCGATATTTTTATTTATTAACATACATGAAAGAATATAAATTATAATAACTAATAATAAGATGCCACATAAACTCATTTGAGTTTTACCGGACATCAGTAGGTATTGTCGACATTATCAGTAGTAGGTACCTAACTGTAAGAATTGTGACTGTAGGTAATTTGTTTCCGTACAGTAAATACCGGTAAACTATTATACCTGTATCTTACATTAACAGCTAAAATCGCTGTAGAGACAGAGAGTCAATCTTATCGCCAGCGTTACTTGTTTTACACTCTTTCACTCTCAGTTTTTTAAGGAGTTAACTCCGAAAATCTAACAAGACCTAGACATACTCTAATGCAATTATGTATTACGCTAAAAGCTATGAATATTTTAGCCCACAAGGGCGTTACTGTTATTAAGAAACAATATGAAAGGAAATGTATACAGCGTTACCGAAAAAAATTCGTTACATTAAGAAATGAAACAGCCCAAGAACGCATTATCTTCAAATTTATTTACAGATGACGTAATAAAAAAAATTCCCTCAAGATTACTTTTATCTCGTTAAACGTCTTAAAATATTATCTCGAGACAGAAATGTGAAAAGTACAAGCTAGAGGCTCACGAACGAACCCGTAGGGAAAAGTTTTAGCATCCGTAAATTCTCGTAAAACCTCCAAAGAAGTACATTGTTAATTTCAATTTGTAAATTTAATTATCTTTCATTCTTCTTTATTCTTAAATTGTCTTAAAATTAAGGATCTTGAGATGTAATAACTCATCTGATTAGGTATCTAATTTTTATGGCACGTATGTAGATTTTTCTTCTGTATTCATTATTAGGTAATTACATGTATTAATTTGCTTAAATAATATTTTCGTACGAAGATATTTTCAAAATATCATCTATATATAAAAGAGATTTCCATCCATTGACTCATCACGATATCTCTGGAACCATAAGGCGTAGAGACTTGAAATTTGGTAGGAATATTCCTTTCGCCGAGTAGAGGTGGGCTAAGAACGGATTTTACGAAATTCCACCCACAAGAGGGGGTTGCGGGGGTTAATAACATATATGGCAACGTTTGCGGGGACAGTTAGTCTATATATATAAAAATCAATGCCACTTTTCGTTGTAATTTTATAACTCAAGAACAGGCTCACATATCCAAACTAAATATTTACACTTTGTTCGGACTATTTAGTAGATGGTTTGTGTGAAGTTTGCACAAAATCGGTTGAGCTGTTCTTCATTTATCACATTTTTTGTAGCAAAGAAGGATTTTGTTAATGGGGATTTTGCTGTCAAATTGAATCTTTTTCAGTGTTGACAGTACAAGCATGTTGTTATGTCAATCATTTCTGTCATTTCATTTTGGACGTGCTTCGATTAAAGCAAAGTACCTGGGTGACCGAGCCTAGCTCGGTATTTTCATTTTATTTTGTTTTTTTTTTCTCGGTATTTTTATATTTTAATTTTATTTAAATAATAAATCACGAGTGAAATTAAAAAAAAAAGAAAAAAAATTTATCTGGAGACTGAGATTCGAACCCGGGTCAACACGATTTGACACCCGCCGATTTCCTAAATACGCCATTAAAGCTATGTTGACGCGAAGTGAAATTAAGCTTCGTATTCTAATGATATTTTTTCATTGCCTAAAAACAGGGATAAAACGACATTTTTTTTTAAATGAATCCTAGCTAGATCAATTTTTCGCCCCCGAAATCCCCTGCATAGTGCATACTAAATTTCACGAAAATCGTTGGAGCCGATTCCGAGATTCAGAATATATATATATATATATATATATATATATATATATATATATATATATATACAAGAATTGCTCGTTTAATAGTATAAGATTAATGATGAAGACAAAAACCCAGGGATATAGTACATCACAAAAATAATTAACGCCCAACGAAGTGGGCACGGGATGGCTAGTATAGTTATAAAACGTCACGGTATATCTTACAGGATGAAAGCTTAAACAAAATGTACCTAATAAATAAGTTAAACGGCGTGCGTCTTGTTAATTAAATAAATAGAAACAATACTTTGTCAAAAAAGTAATACAATAGATATGCTTTGATCATTTGACAAAACAAGACAACCGAAAATATTACGTACATATACATATATTACATATCCAGTAAAATACGTATGTTATAGTTAAAAATGAAGCTATACCACCGATTCGGAATGTAGATTCTGTAGAGAAGATTCGGCAAGCAACATAGCAGATACTCTTTTTTTTAAAAAAAACATTGTTTTATTATTAAATTACTAAATTAATTCATAAACTTTTTTCAACAGCGTACCTCGAACCATACGTAGTGCCCGCAAGCCTGGAACAGTTGCTCGTGTCCAGCGACGTGGTGGGCAACATTCGCTTCAGTCACCCGACCCTGTACGTCTTCCCTGGCGGTCAGGGTGACGCTGCACTATTCGGCATCAACGGATTTAACATGCTTGGTAAGTGAACATGATTCTTACTAGAATAATTTTAAACCCTGGACAGGGGTTGGGCAACCTGCCGTTCGTGAGTCACACGCAGCTCTTTGGATGTGAATAAATAGATATTAAGTGTTAATTAATTATATGTGCATTAATATACATATATGTATATTATTTCTTATGAATAAAAGATTCGTTTTTTTTTTCCTAAAAAACTTTATTTATGCGAGCACCTAATATTTATTATTGGCAACAAAAAAAAATGTGGCTCTTTAAAAACTTTGGAATTTTGTAAATTAACACAAACGGATACAAAAGGTTGCCGACCCCTGCCCTGGACCCAAAAAGAGGGGTTTTACAAGTTTGACACCAATATATGTCTGTGAGTCTATCCATGGTGTCAAACTCTCGGACATATGGATCAATTTTGATGTGTTTTTTCACGTGTAAGCGAGTTCCATGACATTAGTTCTTGGCTATGTCTTGTAAATTGTAGTAACAGATCCAGCAGTTTGAAGAGTATCAGATCTTTTCTAATGTAGGACATTTTCGGCATAAAATAGAATTATTGGGTAGATTTGGTAGATATATTTTAAATTTAACAGTTATTACGAGTATTATAAGACTGGCTTATCTAAGGCTTTTCTCGACTGTAGAGAAAAGGATCAACATAAAAATATGTAAATCTAAGATCAGCTGTGTGGCTACGGCATATAATTTAGCCTCTCCCTCTCTTCCCGTGGGTGTCGTAAGAGGCGACTAAGGGATAACATAGTTTCACTACCACCTTGGAACTTAAAAAGCCGACCGATGGCAGGATAACCATCCATGCTGGCTTTGAAGTACACAGGCCGAAGACGGGCAGCAGCGTCTTCGGTGCGACACAGCCCTGCGGTCACCAACCCGCCTGCCCAGCGTGGTGACTATGGGCAAAACACATGAGTTCGCGCCATTATTGGCGCGAACTTGTGGAGGCCTATGTCCAGCAGTGGACTGCAATAGGCTGAAATGATGATGATGATGATGATGAAGATACATAATAAGTATTAGTCTAGCCTACACATAATACAAAGGACCATGATGTTGTTTACACTAACGTTTGTCAATTATATTCTTGCGTTTGCGATGTTTTTACATTTTTACTTGTATTATTTTTCCTAACCCTTGGTCTTACTAGGCACAGTTAAATGCAAAAAAATTTACTTCATTTCAAAAGAAATCTAAATTTTAATAAATAATGTCTTTAACTTAAACTTTACAAACAAAAACAAATTAATAATAAATACTCAAATATTTCATTTTAATATAAAAAAAATCAAAACAAAACATTTGGAAATAGCAGTACAAATTACGATAATTGCGAAAAATACTTTTCGATATAGAATGGGAGAAAAAGTTGAAAACGAGCTAAATTTGATTTATCATCAACCGAAGTTTTCAGAGCGAAAAAATACTCGAGACGGCAATAAAATTTTTCTCGATCATAAAATAAATATTATTCGATAAAAGAAAAGTGCTAGATAGAAAACCAATATTCCGCTTGGCACAGTGCCGAGACTCTCCAGCCAAGGCCGGTCTAGCCTCCGGGGCATCCGTGATTTAAACCTCTTAAGAACCGACGGGGCGGAATCACAGTATATTGTGTTTTACTTATATTGTCTCAAATACTAATGCAATTGGAAGAGTTGTTGTAGAAATATATCAAATTAAGATTAATGTTCGAAGAATTGAGGAAATTAAAAGTTTTGTGGGATAAATAGTTTTTAAATTAAATTGATTATGCCACAAGTCAGTAAGTAGATGATATCCACTAATTTGAATTAGACAGTATTGTAGATTAAGTCTAACTTAGCCTTACACAGCTTACACTTCTCCTATTTAGAAGACACCTTTGTCCAGCAGAACACTTTCAGACAATTTTAGGATAGTTCAGTAGTTTAACTACTAGTAGTTATTCGAAAAACATTACAAAACTATTTTTGTAAAATTTATAAAGATAAATTAAGTACAATTACAAAGAATTTTGAACATTCACTTACAAACAAAAAAAAAGTATTCATTTTATTACATTGAAATTCAATGTATTGCAGTTTATTTTCTGGACGTAGACATACCTTAAGTTTACAATTCACTGAATAAAAATCACCTTAAGATGTTAGTCTCCATTGTGATAAAACTATAGGTAGGTATATTCAAAATATATCTATACTAATATAATAAAGCTGAAGAGTTTGTTTGTTTGTTTGTTTGTTTGTTTGTTTGTTTGTTTGTTTGTTTGTTTGTTTGTTTGTTTGTTTGTTTGTTTGTTTGTTTGTTTGTTTGAACGCGCTAATCTTAGGATCTACTGGTCCGATTTGAAAAATTCTTTCAGTATTAGATAGCCCATTTATCGAGGAAGGCTATAGGCTATATATCATCACGCTAAGACCAATAGGAGCGGAATCCACGCCGACGAAGTCGCGCGCAGAAGCTAGTTCAAAATAAACTTAAAAAAACTTAAAAAAAATTAAAAAAAAAACAAGAATCTAGTAATTAATGTAAGGATAATGTGTTCCAGACTAATTTCGCCTACTGTCGATATTATCAATTATCACTGTGACTGACTGACATATAGTCTCAAAAATACAGAGACAATTACTATTTTTCTACATATTTTGGTCGATTTCTAACTAAGCAAACTAAACAAAAAATCAAGATTGAACACTAATAAGCTTTAAAAAATCGAAGGACACTGTCTAACCCAGATGACAGCGACATCACGAATAAAAAAGGAAAATAATATCTCGACCAATTTTGGCGTTGAGCCAGACGTTACGACAAAAAAGTAATTCATGCCGTTTAAGCGTTTTACCCGAGCAAGAGCGCATGTTTTACAGTTTTTTTTTTTTTAATAATTATGGTCTAATCATTCACTTTATTGTCTATGGTTATAATAAAAACATAATTGACAGATGTCTGTCTATGACAGACATTTAGGAAAAAGTAATTATGAGGGTATTTAGAAATAGAAGCCCTGAAGGACATATTAAGACTATTTTTTTTACAATTCGCTATTTTACTTTCAAATTTTTTTTATTATACGATTATAAGCCGTTTTGTAAATTTGTTGCACCGGTTAAATATTTTATATGTATGTGTGAGTAATCAGTACAAGTCTCTTTCAGAATCTAATAAGATTTGAAATATTTTAGTTATATTTTTTTAACTACTTCCAAAAAAAGGAGGAGGTTCTCAATTCGATTGTATTTTTTATTTTTTTATGTATGTTACCTCAGATTTTTTGACTGGGTTGACCGATTTCTATGATTTTTTTTAACGAAAGGTGAGGCGTGTCATGTGGTCCTATTTAAATTCAATTGAGATCTGAGAAGTACTTTTGTGATATATCTAATAATGCGTATTTACTTGATTTTTTTTTCATCGACCTACGTTGTATTATATATACCGCATAACTTTTTACTGGGTAAACCGATTTTGTGGATTCTTGTTTAAAAAGCCGATAATTGTTGTGTGGTTCAATTTAATTTTGATCGAGATCTTAGAACTACTTTTTTGAGTAATCTTTGACAAAGCGTATTTATAGTTAGTTCAAGTCATCTTTGCGCGGGGCTCTATGTATGCGTGCGCTTGTAATTATAACACTTTGCGCGCACTAGTAACTTATGTTTAAAGAATTTATTGTCACGGTGACAAAAGTCACTAGTGCGCGCTTAACCTTAATTTGTGTAGCAGTGACGCAACCGCCGTCATTCGAAATTTCAAACTACACGTCTTCTTATTGGTCATTTTTCCACCGGTACAGTCGTTAAAGAAAATGTCTAGTTCTTCACGGATTTTTTTAAGGAGTCAGGTAAATATTTTCAATGTGCTAATTTCGATATTATTAATATTTATTATGATTAAATAATGTATACCTTACCTACATTAGTAACTTACTTTAAAAACTATATTATTTTTAAAGTGAACGTATTATTATTGTTTTAGACTCGTGAAACTATTGCCAAGGTGTTCGAATTTCTAAAAAAGGAAAACATAGTTATATTGCAGCTAGTATAAGTGATCCAATTTGCAGTGCAGGTCCAAATTAGGGGAGAGTTGGGGAATACCGCGCGGTTGATAATTCCGCGCGGTATTTAAAAACTAGCATAATTCAAAAACTATCCATTAGTTCTACTATGTAGTGCGTATACATCGAAGCCGGACATGCCTACACCCTTCCTACACACCCCCATTACTGTCCCCGCGACGACTGAGATAGCACGTGCTGTAAACTGCTGTAGATGTTTTTTAGTCACTGCTTATAATTTTTCGTGTACTTTCAGAAAGAGATAATAAATACTGTATTTATATTGTAAAACTTTGATACCTACTATACATTTTTAATGCTGGTATACTGTAGAATTAATGTCAGAATACTTTTTTACGTACTATAATATTTTCCATATAATTTTGAGGTAAAAAAATAAAATGATGAAGTTTAATAATTCCGCGCCGTGGGCGGTTCCCCTCAATTTCTCTTTTCCCGGCGTGCGTGTATGCAACGACTAATGAATGTTTTTTTTTTCTTTATTTTAGAGCTTTGTCGCTACTGCGACTATGTCGCTCTGTAATTATACACATGTGTTAATACAGATACATGAATTGATAAGTACCTTAAGACACTATTGTACAACTTCATCAACTAATTTATACAATTTCTTTGCCGAAATAGATTCTGGTTTTGTCAGAATACTATTGCATTCTCCAACATTGGTATAAAATAATTTATTAGTAAAAAATTGGCGTCTTTTGGTTTCGTTCTTAACACATTCCATTAAAATATGATAGATATCCTCTACTACTCCACAAACTGAACAATTAGGGTTTGGAGTCCTACCCATTAAATATCCAAATTTATTGAATGGAATATGTCCAGATGTTGATGAAGCGTTTTCGCTTAGGTTTGTCAGGATCGTGGCAATCTTGTCTCTGCCTACCCCTCCAGGATACAGGCGTGAGTTTATGTATGTATACTATTCGTCACCGAGATATAATTTTTTATTTTAAATTTTTTTCAATAACTTTATTTATATTTTTCACTTCACTGTACCCCTTGTCACGCAACAAAGTCACTGTATATATACAAGGTTTACCTACACATAGCGCCGCGCGCAAAGATGAGTTGAACTTAGTGTACTTGACTATTCTTTCGTGTACCAACGCTGTATTACTTGTCGATGTAATTGAAGACGGTTTTTTAATCGTTTGTAAGCAGACGCAATTATAATATTTGTACAGTAAATGTGCCATACTTAATTAAAATCCTAGAACCTCTTTCATCACCAAACTGTGTTGATAGTTTGTCGAATTTGTTAAGAAAAACAACACAAGTAACTAAATTTGTAATTTTCTGGTAATAGATAATAAATAAAAGTTATTTAGAATAGCTGTATTTTCAACTGATATAAATATAAGTATTGTACCTAGTTCTGAAATATTAAAACATACATAGACGCATGAATAGAAGAAATTAGTCTGTTCTCAGCTAATTTCTGCTCATTTCGCATTGTACAAGTTGCAATTTGCGTTCGTCTGCGAATCCTTTTCGGTAGTTATGTCGGAAATTGCTCTTTTGTTCGCATCTGGCTCGAAGCCAGCGATACGAAAGCCGTGCATGACTCTCTTAGGCGTTTTGTGACTAAAATCCTCCACTTACGTGTTTTATGGGGCGATATTTTTAAAGCATTGTTAAACGTACCTGTTTGAATAGTGAAATCCGAGTTAGTTTTTCTTCGATTTTAGATACATATATCATATAAATCACGCCTCTTTCCCGTAGGGGTAGGCAGAGACCACTTCTTTCCACTTGCTACGATCCTTACATCTCCTCTTTGGTTTAGGGTACTCTTGACCTGGCCTTTTTTCAGGACATCCCTAATTTGGTCCCTAAATGTCCGCCTAGGTCTACCCCTTCCAACACTTCCATTCACACTCGCCTTATACACTTTTTTCGTCAATCGTTCTTCATTCATTCTCTCGACATGGCCAAACCATTTCAACGATTTTAGATGTTGCTGTCAATTTGTTTTGTCGTCACCTGTTTGTAATTTCATGCAAAGTTTAATAATTTTTGACTATGATTTTTCTTCTCCTTTTTTCTGAATGATTATTGATGGATTATTTCGTGGGTCTCCCCACCGTGCCTCGAAAAGCACCGTTAAGCTGTCACGCTGTCAGTCCCGGTTGTTATTATATACACCTGTGACCTGATAGCGATCGTTACTCATAGTAGAGAACTAGGGAATATATCCGCCAGCCCACATTGGAGCAGCGTGGTGAATTAAGCTCTGATCCTTCTCCCATATAGGGAAAGAGACATATGCCCAGCAGTGGGATATTACAGGCTGAAGCGTATTGGATTTACATTACTAGAATATTAAATATTACTTGAAAACATAATTATTTAAATTAAATATAGATACTCGTACTATAAGTCCACACATAAAAACAGATACTGTACATAAATCTTAACCTATTTATTCAAAAACTCTTTCAAGTGACCTCGTTGTCTGAGTAAAATGTTACTTAACGTACAAAGTTTGCTAAATATGTACACAACGATACACATCGCGGACGCTAAGAGCACTCTCGTGGAGCACCGGGATTGAAGAGCTCATGAACGAACGTGTCACAAATATACAAACAGTTTAACATAAATATAAGAGTTATATCAATATCTAGTACATAATGCATATATTTTTCTTAGTTTACTCTAAATAAATTTCTGAACGCACCGCACGCATAAATATTTGACAACCAATATTTATTATGTCAATCCGTTTTCGTTACTGACATTATTATACATTTTTAAAATCTAAAATACGCCACTATCCGTATTTTATTGTGGATATATGTTGTCGATTCAAAACCTTTATTTTAAAACGTTCTTTAATTTTAGGGGAGAGTTTACCATATCGATGGGATGAACATGAAATGTTTGACAGTTACAAAACACGAACGTTATACATCATAATTCCATTATTTTATAATTTTCCTGTGGCAGGACTACTGGAATAGATTCCATCATGGGCTAAGTAGTGCCTTTGTACCAGCATTGTTTATAAGTGCCATTTCCTATTGTTTTCCAGTGTACATAAATTGTTAAATAAATAAGTACAAAATTTTCATTACAACCTTTTCAACCCCTTACACCCTTTTTCGCATTAAAAAGTAGCCTAGGTTCTTTCTCAGACTCTAGACTATCTGTAGGTATACCAAATTTCATTTAAATCTGTTCAGTAGTTTTGGCGTGATTCCGCGACAGACAGACAGACAGACAGAGTTACTTTCGCATTTATAATATTAATAGTATGGATTATAAACCTGAAAGTTGGTTTGTTTTGTTTGTTTAAACGCGCTAAACTCAAGAACTACTGATTCGAATTGAAAAATTCCTCTGAGGTGGATAGCCTATTTAAAGAGAAAGGTAATGCTTTAAGAAGAAGGAAGGCTACTTTTTCCCTCAAATCAACGCGGGTGAAACCGCGGGTACACCTAGTAAATATATATACAAGAATTGCTCGTTTAAAGGTACAGTACCTGGGTTACCGACCTTAGCTCGGTATTTATACGAATTACATTATTGATACAATATGAATAAAAATTTTCAATTTTACCGACATAATAATAAAAAATATGAACTAGGTAGTTATTTAAATAAAAAATCACGAGTGAAATTAGAAAAAAAAGGAAAAAAAATCGGTCTCGAGACTGGGATTTGAACCGTAGTTTTATCGGTCAATCCCGGCCGTCCGATTTCCCTTGAGCTATTATAACTTTAATGACAATCGCGAAATTTACCTTCGTATTCTAACGATATTGTAGCCAATTTTTCATTGTCTAAAACAGGGATAAAACGACATTTTCTAAAAATGAATCTTAGCTAAATCGATTTTTCGCCCCCGAAATCCCCTGCATACTAAATTTCATGAAAATCGTTGGAGCCGATTCCGAGATTCAGATTCTATATATATACAAGATTTAATAGTATTAGATATTAGATGAATAAAACCTATATATCGTATGAATAAAGGAAAGGTCATGCAAAATAACCAATTCGAATTTAATCCAAGTTTGTAATGGTTTAAAAAAAAGCATTTTCAATACATTTCGTAGCGTGTACAAACACAGAGCGAACTGGCCGTCAATTTATTTTTCAATCAACCAGGTCGATGTATCAAAGATTTATCTCTACCACGAATCGTGAATCCATAAAATATTATATTTGCTTTCATTTAATCGAAAACTTTGTGAATGGATTCAGAATTTATTGGATTAGGTTTTCCTTTTAAAAACTTTCGAGTTAAAGATTACTGTGTACATTGATTTTAATTTGAATAGAGTTTGAATTTATTTTACTGAAGAAAAACAGTTAAATGTCTACAGGCTCTTACTGAATTTTACAGTAAAATTAATATTTTGAACCCACTAATCAGATATTGTTAACACGATTTAACCGTTTATTATTGTATGATTTGATTTGTTATGATTTACGTTAGTGGAAATAGTAAGATGTCGTTGCCTATCTGTGTTGCTACATTTTTTAAACTAACTTAAAAATTTATTATAATTCAATTTATGACAGAAATCATCAAAAAAAGAAACAACTATGTTTATATTAATATTCAATTGACAATTAAGGTGTTAATTCGAAAAGGGTTTATTATGTGTGTTACCTCATAACTTTTTACTGGGCTTACCGATTTTAATGATTCCTCTTTTATTCGAAAGCTGAAAGCTATTTCCATTTTTTGAGGAAGATCTGACGAGTCCTTTTTTAATTAATGCTTAATAATCTTACTAATCGATGTCGATGTCAATTAAAGTTTTTTTTTTTTGTTCGACAATTATAATTCAACAATTTTTTTCGTAACATTCCAGTTGACGGTGGCTTCTCTCGGAAGTCGTGCTGGTGGGACTTCGCACGTCATTTGGACAGACTCGACGCGGTACTCTTTACAAGGCTCAACAACTGTTCCGTCTCGGGCATGGCGTCTGTTCTCCATAGAAAGGCAAAGGCCTCCGTTTACCCACAAATTGGTCACTTCTTCTGCAATCTTGAAGTGAGTATTTTGATAATTTTTTGAAGTTATACTTCTTTTGGCACGTTAGAGAGAAGTGATGAGAGTAAATTTTTACGATGCGCGCGCACACCGTCACGTCACGAAAAAAATATGACACGACATGAAGTTAGCTAGTCAACGAATAAAAAGCTAGCGACGTGAAGTTAGCTAGCCAATGAAGTATAACTTCTTACGTGCGTACATAAGTACACACAAAATTTTTTAGACAATTCTTTGATTTCTGCTACGGTCCTACAAGTGGCTGCGTAATTAAATGCAGCCTTCGATGTTTTTTTTATAGATTTAGACCAGACTTTAGGCGGAATGTGCCTACTGTGATGAAGAATTTTTTTAAAGTCAGTCTATTCTTCTTATTTTTATAAAGGGCTACGTCCCCAAGCAAGGGTACGGCCCATCTAATAGTAAGCGGTTACCATAGCCAATAGAGGCCCGTAACACCACAAGCATCACAAGCGCGTTGCCGACCCTTCCCCCGATCCTACTCTAATGGGTATATGAAATATAGATATTATCTATATACATATTATAAAAAGAAGTCCCCCTGAATTCTGTCTGTCTGTCTGAACGCGATAAACTCTAAAACTATCAAACGGATTATTATACTGTTTTCAACAATAGAAAGAGTGATTCTTGAGGAAGGTTTAGGTATATAATTTATTATGCTTTTATGGAAATTAGCAGAAATATGGCGATAAATATTGAAGAGGTAGCAAAAAATCTCGCCAACTAGGAGCTTTCCACGCGATCGCCGCGTAAACTAGCAAAGATATAGTTAAGTAATGTACTAGCGAATTCAAAATCTATAAAAATGCTACAAAAAAGTCCGCGATAGCATATCTCTATACCTTACGGTTGACTTAAAATAACCACTTTTATGTTCAAATTTTTAATTAAAAATAAAAACATTACGTCACAGGGGCACAGCTAGTAATGATATAATTATCATTTCGATACTTCGATGATTATGTTTAATTATATTTCACAAAAATTATTTGTGTTTACTTATACTTAAATCGTAATTAACTTTTTGGTATTAGCCACTGGTCGAACCAAAACAGTAATAAGTATAATTTTACATGTTACATTTAAAAAAAAACCGGTCAAGTGCGAGTCGGACTCGCGCACCGAGGGTTCCGTACAAACCTGCAGGTATATAAGTAAAAGTTATGGTATTTTGCTGCTAAATGAAATCCGTAACATTACAATATGGAAAGTTGGAGGAGCATAAATTTAAGACAAAGGTATCTTTATCTTTTCATTAATCCTTTAATTTATATAAAATAAAATAAATAAATAAAATAAAAATCGCCTTTATTTCTATTACTATTAAAATTTCAATTAATACTAGCGTAAGTATTCTTAGTTTAAACATATGTATGTATATTAACCTATGTATATATTTATTCTATACTCGTATAATTAACTCGTCTACATGTTTATAACATCACTTAATTAATATTGGTAATAGTAATAGTCGCCTCTGCGGCGTAGGCCTCTCCTAAACATTTCCATGTATCCCTTTCCCGTGCTTTCTGTATACACAGCGGTCCACATAATTATAAGGTTGAAGATATCTCTCCACCTTTTAATTGGTCTCTCTTTTTTCCTTGACCTGTCTCTTGGTAGGAAAGTTCTTTTATCGAAGTTATTTATTTACAAATTTTTTAGTCACTATTTAGAAATCTGGTTCAAAAATACCTGTTTTCAAGTTTGTATAAAACATGTTTTCCTAAATTTATTTTTATTATTGTCTGCTATTGTTTAAACATATATATTTTTTAATGTCTAGAATTCTCATTACAGTGTTAATATTACTTGATTTCATTAATCATTTCAATACTGTTGATTTTGACTTACTACTAGCTATACTTGATTCTCTTAACATATCTCCTAAGGTGTCTGACTGGTTTCATAGTTACTTGCATGGTCGCCGGCTACGAATACATATTGAAGAACTTTCTTCATTCTGGTCTAGAATCAACGCTGGCGTTAAAGATAAATATATAATACTCGTATGTACCTCTTCGCTTAAATGATAGCCTAACTTTGAAGATACCTTCACATTCGTCTTCCTTTTATTCTAAATCTTTCACTATTGAAGCTTATCGTCTTTGGAACTTATTGCCACTGTCTAACGCACTCAATCTCTAATGACATTTGAAAAACTTGTTAAGGAAATGTACTTATCATATTAGATAAGTTCGCCCTTGCCAACATTTATTACAAATATGATGTATTTTATCTGTATTTTTAAAGTGCAATATAGAATATATATATATTAAATTATGTTAAGCAACTTTATTTTATTATTTATTATTTTTCATGAAGTTACGTTATGTTGTTATGTCATTCGTCTTAATCTATCAATTTGCTTATAGTGTATATACGTATGTATGTATGTATTTATATATTTGTGTATACATATGAGTAAACTTATATGTAAATATGTGTCATTAAATATAGCATCTATTGTTATACAGTTATTTATTTATATCTGATTTTTATTTTATACTGTTCCTTTTTTTTACAAAATTTTGCGCCCTTCCCCTAGTTTATATGCAAGTCCTCTGCCCAAAGGTTGCCTGGAAGAGATCGCTGTGTTAGCGATAAGGCCGCCTGTTGCAATTGATGCAAGTTTATTGTTATAAATTCTATGTATTGTTCTTTTGTGTATTGGTGTGCAAACAGAGTTAGTAAATAAATATTACTTTGCAAAGTTTTATAATAGAAAAACAAAGCAGAAATAAACAACATTACACATACTATTTCTGTGGTTGCGATGTAACTATACATTTAAGGTTTTCGTAATTTTTCCTGTATCTGTGCTATAAGACGTTGCTTCATACCTGAAGATTTTAGGTCGACGGGAAGTATTCTTTAGATTTTTATTCCCTTGTCAGTTGTTTGCTAGTTTCAATATATGCGGTTTAAATTGCTGTTTCTTTTGATATCGTGGACATAGAAGTTTGATTTTGTTACAGCTTAAAGTTATTATAGACGTGAGTATTTGATATGAATTTCAATTTAATACTTTTACGCGTTCAAGAGAAAAGTGGTACTAAGTGTAAAATTATTAAAATATTTTTTTTTATATGTAGTAACTAAAAATTTACACTTTTCGCAATTTTTCCTGTATCTGTGCTATAAAACATTGCTTTGTACCAAATTTCAAGATTCTGACTTCACGGGAAGTACCCTGTAGGTTTTGATTCCTTTGCGACTATTTTCGATGAAAATATGCGGCTTAAATTGGTTTTTCTTTTGATATCGTTGACATAGAAGTTTGATTTTGTTACAGCTTAAAGGTATTATAGACCTGAGTATTTGATATGAATTTTAATTTAATACTTTTACGCGTTCATGAGAAAAGTGGTATTAAGTGTAAAATTATTAAAATATTTTTTATATATGTAATAACTAAAAATTTACACTTTTCGCAATTTTTCCTGTATCTGTGCTATAAGACGTTGCTTCGTACCAAATTTCAAGATTCTGACTTCACGGGAAGTACCGTGTAGGTTTTGATTCCTTTGGGACTATTTTCGATGAAAATATGCGGCTTAACTTGGTTTTTCTTTTGATACCGTTGACATAGAAGTTTGATTTTGTTACAGCTCAAAGGTATTATAGACCTGAGTATTTGATATGAATTTTAATTTAATACTTTTACGCGTTCATGAGAAAAGTGGTATTAAGTGTAAAATTATTAAAATATTTTTTTTTATATGTAGTAACTAAAAATTTACACTTTTCGCAATTTTTCCTGTATCTGTGCTATAATACGTTGCTTCGTACCAAATTTCAAGATTCTTAGTTCACGGGAAGTACCCTGTAGGTTTTGATTCCCTTGAGAGTGTCGAAAATTTGCAGCATAAACGGCTGTATCTTTTGATTGCCTTGGCTTAGAAGTTTCATTTTTTCACAGCTTTAAGAGGCAGCAGATCTGAGTATTTAATATAAATTTCAGCTTGATGCCTCCACGCGTTTCTGAGAAAAAGGGTCTTGACAGACAGACGGACAACAAAGTGATCCTATTAGGGTTCCGTTTTTACCTTTTGAGGTACGGAACCCTAAAAAAAAACTTTAACATACACACGCGGTCTGTTCTTAAGGTAACTTAATGTCTATGCTTAGGACACAGCGCTCTTATATTTAATTATTAATATTTTTATAAAAGACTAGCTGACCCGGCGAACTTCGTACCGCCTAACAGTCGATTCTTTAATTTTTTATTTTTCTTAATACTTAACACTTAACCACTAACACTTAAACTTTATAGTATGGTGTTGAAGTTCAAATTGACTTTTAAGTATTATTACGAATCTTTTGTATGGGCACTAGAAAAGTGTTGTTTTAGACTTTTTCAGCCAATTTTTTTAATTTTTTCTCTCCGTAAGAACCATCCTCGTACTTCAAGGAATATTATTAAAAAATAGCGAAATCGGTTTAGCTGCTCTCGAGATTTGCGCTTAGCAACACATTCAGCGATTCATTTTTATATTATAGAAGATAATTACCGTACAATTCAGAATGAAAACAAACAACTACTAAACTTTTTTACTTAGCCCAGCCTTCTTTGTAATTTATGTTATGTTGTAAATAATTATAAATTTCTAGTAAATAAAACAACTGCCTTGTATTTTCAAGGAACGCCGAGCCCTAGCGAGTCCTGACGGTGACAAGGACTCAGACCCGCTACTAGTCTCTCTCTTGCAATCGGGTTCTGATATGATGACAGATCTCCGACACTTAAATCTAAAACCACAACACTGCTACAGAAGTCCTGATCCAATAAATTTATATCACAAAGTTGGACACGGTAAGTTGCTATTTTTCGTTTCTCTTCATGTTTTTCTTTCATTTTTCCTATTTTTTCGATGTTAAATTTATGGGTCTGATTAATACAGATTATGAGTTATAACTCTTGCCTTAGTTTTTATATAAAATAATTTCTAGAAATTAAAAAAAAGACATAATTGTAGTACCTACTTGTTATAGTTACAAATTTTAGCAATTATTGTTTCAATATTTTATCTAAAATTTTAATGGTAGCTTTTTATTATTCCAGGTACCTTAGATATGTACGTGCTAAATCCGTCCAAGGACTCAAAATATGTTCGAGAGTTCCTTAAGAGGTGGCATAATAGTGAACAGAAACTTTTTGAAGGGGCTAGTATATCGGGACAGTTCAATTTTCCTATTCCTAATTTAGTATCGATATGTGCACTTTTAGTATGGCGACCAGCTAACCCAGATGATACGATTACTAGAATAATGTTTCCCGGATCGACACCACAGCACAAAATTTTCGAAGGATTAGAAAGGTTAAGACATTTAGAGTTTTTACAACATCCTACGTATACAGGACGTCAAATGACACCTGTGCCAGTATCGGCACCTGCTACCACTATTACCTCAACTATTACGAAAACGACTAAGCAATCTTTATCAAAAGTTAGTAAAGACAAAGGTATTTTTACAGAAAAGAAAGAGGACAAGGTTAGTGAACCTGAATCTAAACTAACTAAAGATGAAACGGATTCCAAAAATATAATAGACAACAAATTACTAAGCGAACTAGCAGATGGCGATGATAAAAAAATAGAATCAGTATTAAAAGATGCTATAACTGGTAGAGTTGATACTAAATTAGATGATAAATTTGCTCAGTATGAGAGTACTGTAATAGATGGTTTAACAAAAAAGAAAGATGCCAAGAAAAAAGTAGCTGATAAAAAAATTAAGCGTATTGATAAGACTGACGAAATTAAAGACTCTAATATTAAAGCTACAGAAATAAAGAAATTAGAAAGTGATAGTAAGTTAAAAACTGAACCAAAGAAAAAGTCTGAGAAAACAAAAGTTGACACAATGACGTCATCAGTAACTAAACCTAAAGTTAGTAATCGCACACAACTAAAAATGGCAGAGAAAAAAGTTCCATTGAGTTCAATAGACAAAAAATCTCCGCCAACTACACCAAAGAAAGTAATAGATTCCAAAACTACTATAACTTCAACTAAAGATAAAATTAAGGCAAAAACAAGAAAGTTAAGTCCAGGAAGCACTCCAGCAAAAAGTATGAAAGAGGCGAACAACCGACGAGTAGTCGAATCCAAATATAAACAAGCTTCTCCAAAAAGAGAACCTACACAAAAAGCGTCGGATAAAAAAGAAACAAAAGCTAAACGTGAACCAATATCTCGTCGACCAAGACCATTGTCATCACCTGTTAAAGGGATTAAAGCAATCAAAAGCCCTACAAAATCTATGAAATCTGTGAAAGCTGACACATCAAAGTTAAAAGGTCTTCAGAGAGTTAATTACGAAGATATATTACGAGATGCCAAAAAATCGGATGAAGAAACTTCAAGATCTTTAGACGACATTAAGCAGCAAGAGTTAGATGAGAGAGAGGAACAAGAAATAGTAAGGGAAATTGAAGCAGTGTTTAATAGAGACAGTGAAGCTGACGAAAAAATGGATTTCGTTGGGAGATCTGATATAGAAAAAATAACTTGTCTTTTAGATGATGTCAAAACTGAAACAACAGCTGACGGTGAATTCGAAGAAGAATATCTGATTATTGAGAAAGAAGAAGTAGATCAGTATACGGAAGAATCTATAGCTGATAGAGAGAGTAGCCATGAAAAAGAAGATGAGTTACAGAAACATCAAAAAGATAAAGAAGAATCTGAAAAGAAAAAACTTGATCAAGAAGAACAAACCAAACCAGAACCAGCACCTGAAAAGGAAAGTAAAGGAATAGAATCTAAGGATCATTCTATAAGTGTAGAAGAAAAGCAGGATATAAGCAGCGAAAAGAAAACATCTGATAGTAAAAGTGGTCTCATAAAACCAAAAGATTCACTTGAAAATATTATTCAAGAAACTCATCCGGATGAGAAAATATCAACTACTATAGAATCTGGTGCCACCACCGCTCCTACGCTACCAGAAGACGAACGTATAACATTAGATGATATTAAGGAAGATCAGCATGTTGAGGAAAAACATATAAAAGAGGACACAAAAGAAATTCAACCACCGCGAACTCTTGTTCAAAAACCAATATCTGCAGAAAAAAGTCCGAAAATTGCACATTTGCCAGGACCTATTAGAGAGATCGTAAAAACGCCGGACGAAGTTGCAGACTTACCGTTACACGAAGAAGTTGACTATCGAACTTACGAAGAGAAAAAGACATCAATAGAAGATGATTTTAAACGTAGAGTAGAGACAGTGCCCAAAGACTTGCCTTTGGTAGACAAACAATCAGATGTGCCACTTAAAGACATGAAAACTATACAAGACAATGTAATTGTTAAGACTGTTCAACGTCCTTCTCATGCAGAATTGGTTACTGTAACTCCTGGTTCTGCACCAGAATCGCCAATGTATCATGATCTAGCGAAAGTCACGTTAATACCAGGAAAAGATTTAGAACCAGTAAAAGAGTATGAAGACTCAAGTTTTACATATGGACAATACACGGAAAAGTTGAGAGAAACCCACATAACAACTGTTGACTCTCCTATTAAGGATGATATTATTATTATCGAAGAAATTCCTTCAATGCCTGAAAAGATACCATCTATACCAGAAGATGTTGAAAAAGAAATAGAAGAAGCAAGTAAACTGGAAGGCGTTGATAAACCCTTGCTGAGTCCAAAATATGTTGAAAAAATAGTTGCAGACGTTGCAGAAGTATTAAAATCTGACAAAAGCCTTGATGAACTTATCGCTGAAAAATCGCCTATGCTCCGAAAGTCTCCTGAACTATTTGGTAGAGCTTCTACAACAGAACTTAGTCACATAGACCTTACAAAAGCTTTTCTGAAAGAAGAACAAACAAGTGGTGAACCTTTAGTTATCAAATCTGATATTGAGAAAACTACAAGGTCAGTAACTTCTGAAGATATTAGTGATGTATCTGACAAAACAGTACTTAGTGAAGGAAAGAAAATAAAATCTGAAATCAAGGAAGATGATATTGCTAAGAAAGAAAAATCTCAAGTAAATGGTTTTGCGGCCGATTCCTCTGAACCTAAAAAGCTAAGTGTTACATTAGAATCAGCAAAAACATTAGAAAAATTGGAAGAAAAAATGGCAGATCTAAAGAAAAAAGAGGACCGATATAGACGTGACATAATGGAAGACAAAACATCAGAAAAAGACCTTATTCATAAAATGGAAATTAAACAAGAAATTGCCATCGACTCATCAATGTCAACAGACTCACTCAGTAAAGTTCTTGAAAAAGAACTTATTATTGAGGAAAAACAAGAACCTAAAAGAAAACCGGATATACCAAAGCCTGGTATTAGTAAATCCATAGATACAGAAAAGAAAGAAGGTTTACAAATTCCTACTCATATGCATCCAGGCGAAGAAGATGAAGTTCTCAGTCCAGATTTAATACAAGACGTTAAAGGTACAACACAGCTCACGGAATTTGACGACAAACAAAAACAATTACCTCTTATTGCTTCTGGCAAACTTGATGAAAAGCAAGTAAGCTTAGAAAAAGATTTAAGAGATATTCCACAAGATGTTGAACAAAAAGTTATAAAAATCGATGGTGATGAAGAAAAGAAAATAAAACCAGAAGAGAAGAAAAAAGAAAGTAAATCTATGATAAGTAGTTTTATGAATAAATTTGATGAAAAACTAACCAAAGCAAAAGGACTTTTTACAAAGAAAAGTGAGAAATCATTAGAATTAGATGAAAGTACTACACCTGAAAAGTTATTGGAAGAAAAACCTTCTGAATCAAAACCAATGATTCAGGAAAAAGATATTAAGATTATATTAAATTCAGTAAAAGCTTTTGAAGTTTATATGATAGCCTTACTGTCATCTCAAAAGGAAATTGAAGAAACACTTCGTGAATACTCGATACACGGAGAACCACTAGAAACCTTCGACGTGAAAATAGATAATGTAGTTGAGAAGGAAGTTTTAGTAACACGAATTAATACAACACGAATAATAAAAACAAAGTGTACTGATAGATATGGAATAGTTAGAAAACTGAAAACAGTTACCATTACAACAGTGACAAACTGTCGGCCTGATGGAACTTCTTCCACTGAATTAGATGGTAATTTGGCGTTAAGTGATATTGACGACAAAGTTATTTCTGAAATAAGGCGTTTTAATATTAAAGAAGATACAAAGACTGAAAAAGTTGATCAGACAAGACGAGTATGCATAGGTGAAAGTTGGATAATTCAAAGAACTAACACGACTACCATTAAGGAAATAATTACAAACCAAATGAGATTACGACGAAAATTAAAAACAACTATCGAATCTAAAAGTGAACTCAATCTAACTGATAAAGAAGTAGAAAGTGTTGTCTCTGCTTCAACTTACGTAGCAGACTACAATACAATTACGAAACGAATATCCAATGAAAAACTTGTGAAAATTCAAATATCATCACAGAAATATATACTAAATATATCTAAAGAAGAGACGCCTACTTTACCTGACATAAATACAATTCAAAGAAAACTTAATACGACCGAAGCAATAGAAGAAGCCGACACAATTCAAGTTACAGAGCCTGCAAGAAAAATTATCGAAAAAAAACAAATACTACTAACGTCAGATGAACAAGTGGTAGACAAAGTTAAGGTATCTGACAAAACACCAATTCTATCAAATGAGAAAGAAACACAACTAAAACTAAAAACAATCGACGACAAAGCTCCCAGCATAGACAAAAAAGAAGACACAAAAATAAGTAAAGAAATAGAGATGCCTGAATCAGTCAAGCCTGTCACGATTGACATGGAGAAATCGTTATTAGACAAGCCAATCGCGATGTCGAAAACACCTCTAATGGATAAAGAAGAGAAATATTTCCTCGAAAAGGCAGATAAAAAGGTTCCTAGCCCTAAAACAGAGAAAATAGAAACACCATTATCTACAAGGCCAGACGAAACAGTTCCGATCACTGTTAAAGAAGACAAAAAAATTCCTGTCTCAGCAAAGCCAGTTGAAAAAATTCCAAGCCCTGTCGAGGAGGTAAAAGAAATAACAACCTCGGTGAAGGCTAATGAGACAATCCCGAGCCCTGTCAAAGATGAAACAGAAACATCTGCCCTGGTAAAGCCAGACGAGAAGATTCCAAGCCCTGTCAATGAAGAAAAGGAAACTCTTGTCTCAGCAAAGTTGGACGAAAAGATCCCGAGCCCTCTAAAGGAACAAAAGGAAATACCTTTCTCAGTCAGGCTAGACGAAAAGATCCCCAGCGTTATCAAGGAAGAAAAGGAAACACCTGTCTCAACAAAGTCAGACGACAAGTCTCCGAGCCCTGTCAAGGAGGACAAAGAAGTCCATGCCTTAGTGAAGCCAAACGAGAAGGTTCCAAAGACTATCAAACAAGAAAAGGAAACACCTCTCTCAGCAAAGTTGGATGAAAAGATTCCGAGCCCTGTTGAAGAAAAAAAAGACACACCTGTCTTGGCAAAGCCAGACGAGAAGGTTCAGAGCCCTGTCATGGAAGAAAAGGAAACACCTCTCTCAGCAAAATTAGATGAAAAAATACCGAGCCTTGTCAAAGAAGAAAAGAAAATACCTGTCTTGGCAAAGCCAGATGACAAGACACCAAGCCCAGTCGATGAGGACAAAGAAGTAACTGCCATAGCAAAGCCAGACGAGAAGGTTCCCAGCCCTGTCAAGAAAGAAAAGGACACACCTTACTCGGAAACGCCAGATGAAAAGACTCCACGCCCTGTTAGGGAAGTCCCTGTCAAGGAGGAAAAAAAAACACATGCCTTCGTAAAGCCCGACGAGAAGGTTCCTAGCCTTGTAAAGGATGAAAAAGAAACACCAGTGTCTCCAACGCCAGACGAAAAGATCCCAAATCTTGTCAAGGATGAAACAGATAAAAATGCATTGGTAAAGCCAGACGATAAAATTTCAAGCCCTGTCAAGGAACAAAAAGAAACACCTGTCTCAGGGAAACCAGACGACAAGATTCCGAGTCCTGACAAGAAAGAAAAGGAAACGCCTGGAACGAAAGGAAAGCAGGATGAAAAGATTTCAAGACCTATCAAGGAGGAAAAAGAAACACCAGTGTCTACCAAGCTAGATGAAAAAGTTCCCAGCCCTGTCAAGGAACTGAAGGAAAAATATGTCTCAGATAAGTTGGACAAAAATATTTCAAGCCCTGTTGAGGAAGAAAAAGGAACACCTGCTTTGGCAAAGATAGAAGAGATGGTTCCAAGCCCTGTTAAGAAACAAATGGAAACACCTGACTTGGAGAAACCGGAAGAAAAGATTCAGAGTCATGTAAAGAAAGAAAAGGAAATACCTGTTTCAGAGAAACCGAATGACAAAATTCCGAGTCCTGTCAAGAAAGAAAAAGAAACAACTGTCTCAAAGAAGCCGGATGACAAGATTCCGAGCCCTGTCAAGGAAGAAAAGGAAACACCTGTCTCAAAAAAGACAGATTACAATATTCCGAGTCTTGTCAATGGGGGAAAAAAAACACCAGTGTCTACAAAGCTAGGTGAAAAGGTTCCTATCCCTGTCAAGGATGTGAAGGAATCACCTGCCTCAGAAAAGCTAGATATAAAGACTCAAAGCCCTGTCCAGGAGGCAAAAGAAACACCTGCCTTGGTAAAGCAAGACGAGAAGGTTCCTAGCCCTGTAAACGAAGAAAAAGTAACATCAGTATCTGCAAAGCCAGACGACAAAATTCCGAGCCTTGTCAAAGAAGAAAAGGAATTACCTATGTTGCAAAAGCTGGATCAACAGATTCGGAGCCCTGTAAAGGAAGAAAAAGAAACACCAGTTTCTGCAAAGCCTGATGAAAAGATTCCGAGCCCTGTCAAAAAAGAAAAGGAAACATCTGTCTCGGCGAAGCCCGACGACAAGACTCCAATCCCTGTCAAGGAGGACAAAGAATCACCTGCCTTGGTGAAGCCAGATGAGGAGGTCCCAAGCCCTGTCAAGGAAGAGAAGGTAACACCTCTCTCAGCAAAGCCAGAAGAAAAAATTCCGAGCACAGTCAATGAAGTAAAGGAAACACCTGCCTCGACAAAGCCAGACGAGAAGATTCCTAGCCCTATCAAGGAACAGAAGGTAAATCCTGTCTTAGGGAAAACAGGCGACAAGATTCAGAGTCCTGTCAAGAAAGAAAAGGAAACAGCTGTCTCAGAAAAGCCGGATGAAAAGATTTCAAGACCTGTCAAGGAACTGAAGGAAACACCTGTCTCAGCAAAGATGGATGAAAAGATTCCGAGCCCTGTTGAGGAAGAAAAAGAAACACCTGCCTTGGTGAAGCCAGACGAGAAGGTTACAAGCCCTGTCAAGGAAGAAAAGGTAACACCTGTCTCGACAAAGCCAGACGAAATGATTCCGAGCTCTGTCGAGGAAGAAAAAGAAAAGTCGGCCTTGGCAAAGCCAGATGAGAAGTTACCAAGCCCTGTCAAGGAAGAAAAAGAAACACATGTCTCAGAATTGCCAGATGACAAGATTCCACGCCCTGTCAATGGAGAAAAAAAAACACAATTGTCTGCAAAGCTGAGTAAAGAGGTTTCCATCCCTGTCAAGGATGTGAAGGAATCACTTGTCTCAATAAAGCTGGATGAAAATACTCCGAGCCCTGTCGTGGAGGAAAATGTAGCACATGCCTTGTTGAAGCTAGACAAGAAGGTTCCTGGCCCTGTAAAGGAAGCAAAAGAAATAACAGTGTCAACAAAGCCAGACGACAAGACTCCGAGCCTCTTCAAGGAGGACAAAGAAGCACCTGCATTGGTGAAGACAGACGAGAAACTTCCGAGCCCTCTCAAGGAAGACAAGGAAACACCAGTCGCGGCAAAGGCAGACGACAAGATTCCGAGCCCTGTCAAGGAGGATAAAGAAGCACCTGTCATGTCAAAGCCAGACGAGGAGGTTCCAAGCCCTGTCAAGGAAGAAAAGGAAACACCTGTCTCGACAAAGCCAGACGACAAGACTCCGAGTCCTGTCAAGGAGGATAAAGTAGCACGTGCCATGGTGAAACCAGACGAAAAACTTCCGAGCTCTGTCAAGGAAGACAAGGAAGCACCTGTCATGATGAAACCACACGAGGAGGCTCCAAGCCCTGTCAAGGAAGAAAAGGAAACACCTGTCTCGACAAAGCCAGAAGACAAGACTCCGATTCCTGTTAAGGAGGACAAAGATGCACCTGCCTTATTGAAGGCAGACGAGAAAGTTCCAAGCCCAATCAAGGAAAAAAAGGAAACACATGTCTCGGCAATGCTGGATGAAAAGATTCTGAGCCCTGTCAAGGAGGACAAAGAAGCACCTGCCTTGTTGAAGCCCGACGAGAAGGTTCCACGATCTGTCAAGGAAGAAAAGGAAACACATGTCTCGGCAAAGCTTGATGAAACGATTCCGAGCCCTGTCAAGGAGGACAAAGAAGTACCTGCCTTGGTGAAGACAGACGAGATGGTTCCAAGCCCTGCCAAGGAAGAAAAGGAAACACCTCTCTCAGCAAAACAACATGAAAAAATTCCGAGCCCTGTCAAAGAAGAAAAGGAAATACCTGTGTTGGCAAAGCCAGATGAGAATGCACCAAGCCCAATCGAGGAAAACAAAGAAGCACCTGCCTTGGTGAAACCAGACGAGAAGGTTCCGAGCCCTCTCAAGGAAGACAAGGAAACACCAGTCGCGGCAAAGGCAGACGACAAGATTCCTAGCCCTGTAAAGGAGGACAGAGAAACACCTGTCTCGGCAAAGCCAGAAGACAAGATTCCGAGATCTAGCAAGGATGACAAAGAACCACCTGCCTTGTTAAAGCCCGATGAGAAGGTTTCTAGCCCTGTCAAGGAAGAAAAGGATATACCTGTCGCGGCAAAGGCTGACGACAAACTTCCGAGCCCTGTCAAGGAGGACAAAGAAGCACCTGTCTTAGTGAAGCCAGACGAGAAGGTTCCAAGCGCACTCAAGGACGAAAAGGAAACACCTATCTCGCCAAAACCAGATGAAAAGATTCCGAGCCCTGTCAAAGTGGACAAAGATACACCTGCCTTGTTGAAACCAGACGAGAAGATTCCAAGCCCTGTCAAGGAAGAAAAGGAAACACCTGTGTCGGCAAAGCCATATGACAAGATTCCGAGTCCTGTCAAGGAGGACAAAGAAAAGCATGCCATGGTGAAGCCAGACGAGAAACTTCCGAGCCCTGTCAAGGAAGACAAGGAAACACCAGTCGCGGCAAAGTCAGACGACAAGATTCCAAGCCCTGTCAAGGCGGACAAAGAAGCACCTGTCATGGCAAAGCCAGACGAGGAGGCTCCAAGCCCTGTCAAGGAAGAAAAGGAAACACCTGTCTCGACAAAGCCAGACGACAAGACTCCGAGTCCTGTAAAGGAGGACAAAGTAGCACCTGCCTTGGTAAAACCAGACGAAAAACTTCCGAGCCCTGTCAAGGAAGACAAGGAAACACCAGTCGCGGCAAAGGCAGACGACAAGATTCCGACCCCTGTCAAGGAGGACAAAGAAGTATCTGTCATGGAAAAGCCAGACGAGGAGGCTCCAAGCCCTGTCAAGGAAGAAAAGGAAACACCTGTCTCGACAAAGCCAGACGACAAGACTCCGAGTCCTGTCAAGGAAGACAAAGTAGCACCTGCCTTGGTAAAACCAGACGAAAAACTTCCGAGCCCTGTCAAGGAAGACAAGGAAACACCAGTCGCGGCAAAGGCAGACGACAAGATTCCGACCCCTGTCAAGGAGGACAAAGAAGTACCTGTCATGGTAAAACCAGACGAGGAGGCTCCAAGCCCTGTCAAGGAAGAAAAGAAAACACCTGTCTCGACAAAGCCAGACGACAAGACTCCGAGTCCTGTCAAGGAGGACAAAGATGCACCTGCCTTATTAAAGCCAGGCGAGAAAGTTACAAGCCCTGTCAAGGAAGAAAAGGAAACACATGTCTCGGCAAAGCTGGATGAAAAGATTCGGAGCTCTGTCAAGGGGGACAAAGAAGCACCTGGCTTGTTGAAGCCAGAAGAGAAAGTTCCAAGCCCTGTCAAGGAAGAAAAGGAAACACATGTCTCGGCCAAGCTAGACAAAAAGATTCCGAGCCCTGCCAAGGAGGACAAAGAAGCACCTGCCTTAGTAAAGCCAGACGAGAAGGTTCCAAGCGCACTCAAAGACGAAAAGGAAACACCTATCTCGCCAAAACCAGATGAAAAGATTCCAAGCCCTGTCAAAGAGGACAAAGATACACCTGCATTGTTGAAGCCAGACGAGAAGATTCCAAGCCCTGTCAAGGAAGAAAAGGAACCTGTCTCTGCAAAGCCAGATGACAAGATTCCGAGTCCTGTCAAGGAGGACAGAGAAAAGCATGCCATGGTGAAGCCAGACGAGAAACTTCCGAGCCCTGTCAAGGAAGACAAGGAAACACCAGTCACGGCAAAGGCAGACGAAAAGATTCCAAGCCCTGTCAAGGAGGACAACGAAGTACCTGTGATGGCAAAGCCAGACGAGGAGGCTCCAAGCCCTGTCAAGGAAGAAAAGGAAACACCTGTCTTGACAAAGCCAGATGACAAGACTCCGAGTCCTGTCAAGGAAGACAAAGTAGCACCTGCCTTGGTAAAACCAGACGAAAAACTTCCGAGCCCTGTCAAGGAAGACAAGGAAACACCAGTCGCGGCAAAGGCAGACGACAAGATTCCGACCCCTGTCAAGGAGGACAAAGAAGTACCTGTCATGGTAAAACCAGACGAGGAGGCTCCAAGCCCTGTCAAGGAAGAAAAGGAAACACCTGTCTCGACAAAGCCAGACGACAAGACTCCGAGTCCTGTCAAGGAGGACAAAGATGCACCTGCCTTATTAAAGCCAGGCGAGAAAGTTCCAAGCCCTGTCAAGGAAGAAAAGGAAACACATGCCTCGGCAAAGCCAGATGACAAGACACCAAGCCCAGTCGAGGAAGACAAAGAAGCACCTGCCTTGGTAAAGCCAGATGAGAAGGTTCCAAGCCCTAACAAGGAAGACAAGGAAACACCAGTCGCCGCAAAGGCAGACGACAAGATTCCGATCCCTGTCAAGGAGGACAAAGAAGTACCTGTCATGGTAAAACCAGACGAGGAGGCTCCAAGCCCTGTCAAGGAAGAAAAGGAAACACCTGTCTCGACAAAGCCAGACGACAAGACTCCGAGTCCTGTCAAGGAGGACAAAGATGCACCTGCCTTATTAAAGCCAGGCGAGAAAGTTCCAAGCCCTGTCAAGGAAGAAAAGGAAACACATGCCTCGGCAAAGCCAGATGACAAGACACCAAGCCCAGTCGAGGAGGACAAAGAAGCACCTGCCTTGGTAAAGCCAGATGAGAAGGTTCCAAGCCCTGTCAAGGAAGACAAGGAATCACCAGTCGCCGCAAAGGCAGACGACAAGATTCCGACCCCTGTCAAGGAGGACAAAGAAGTACCTGTCATGGTAAAACCAGACGAGAAGGCTCCAAGCCCTGTCAAGGAAGAAAAGGAAACACCTGTCTCGACAAAGCCAGACGACAAGACTCCGAGTCCTGTCAAGGAGGACAAAGATGCACCTGCCTTATTAAAGCCAGACGAGAAAGTTCCAAGCCCTGTCAAGGAAGAAAAGGAAACACATGCCTCGGCAAAGCCAGATGACAAGACACAAAGCCCAGTCGAGGAGGACAAAGAAGCACCTGCCTTGGTAAAGCCAGACGAGAAGGTTCCAATCCCTGTCAAGGAAGACCAGGAAACAAATGTCGCGCCAAAGGCAGACGACAAGATTCCGAGTCCTGTCAAGGAGGACAAAGGTGCACCTGCCTTATTGAAGCCAGACGAGAAACTTCCAAGCCCTGTCAAGAGAGAAATGGAATCACCTGTCTCGACAAAGCCAGACGACAAGACTCCGAGTACTGTCAAGGAGGACAAAGGTGCACCTGCATTATTGAAGCCAGATGAGAAACTTCCAAGCCCTGTCAAGGAAGACAAGGAAACACCAGTCGCAGCAAAGGCAGACGACAAGATTCCGAGCCCTGTCAAGAAGGACAAAGAAGCACCTGTCATGGCAAGGGCAGACGAGGAGGCTCCAAGCCTTGTCAAGGAAGAAAAGGAAACACCTGTCTCGACAAAGCCAGAGGACAAGACTCCGAGTCCTGCCAAGGTGGACAAAGATGCACCTGCCTTATTGAAGCCAGACGAGAAAGTTACAAGCCCTGACAAGATGGAAAAGGAAACACATGTCTCGGGAAAGCTAGATGAAAAGATTCTGAGCCCTGTCAAGGAGGACAAAGAAGCACCTGGCTTGTTGAAGCCAGAAGAGAAAGTTCCAAGCCCTGTCAAGGAAGAAAAGGAAACACATGTCTCGGCCAAGCTAGATAAAAAGATTCCGAGCCCTGCGAAGGAGCACATAGAAGAACCTGCCTTGGCGCAGACAGACGGGAAGGTTCCAGGCACTGACAAAGAAGACAAGGATACACCTGTCTCAGCAAAGCCTGATGATGATACTCCGAGCCCTGTAAAGGAGGACAAAAAAGCACCTGCCTTAGTGAAGCCAGACGAGAAGGTTCCAAGCGCTCCCAAGGACGAAAAGGAAACGCATATCTTGCCAAAACCAGATGAAAAGATTCCAAGCCCTATCAAAGAGGACAAAGATACACCTGCCTTGTTGAAGCCAGACGAGAAGATTCCAAGCCCTGTCAAGGAAGAAAAGGAAACACCTGTGTCGGCAAAACCATATGACAAGATTCCGAGTCTTGTCAAGGAGGACAAAGAAAAGCATGCCATGGTGAAGCCAGACGAGAAACTTCCGAGCCCTGTCAAGGAAGACAAGGAAACACCAGTCGCGGCAAAGGCAGACGACAAGGCTCCGAGCCATGTCAAGGAGGACAAAATAGCACCTGCCTTGGTAAGGCCAGACGAGAAACTTCCGAGCCCTGTCAAGGAAGAAAAGGAAACACCTGTTTCGACAAAGCAAGACGACAAGACTCCGAGTCCTGCCAAGGAGGACAAAGGTGAGCCTGCCTTATTGAAGCCAGACGAGAAACTTCCGAGCCCTGTCAAGGAAGAAAAGGAAACACCTGTTTCGACAAAGCCAGACGACAAGACTCCGAGTCCTGCCAAGGAGGACAAAGGTGAGCCTGCCTTATTGAAGCCAGACGAGAAACTTCCGAGCCCTGTCAAGGAAGACAAGGAAACACCAGTCGCGGCAAAGGCAGACGACAAGATTCCGAGCCCTGTCAAGAAGGACAAAGAAGCACCTGTCATGGCAAAGGCAGACGAGGAGGCTCCAAGCCTTGTCAAGGAAGAAAAGGAAACACCTGTCTCGACAAAGCCAGACGACAAGACTCCGAGTCCTGTCAAGGAGGATGAAGTAGCACCTGCCTTATTGAAACCACACGAAAAACTTCCGACCCCTGTCAAGGAAGACAAGGAAACACCAGTCGCGGCAAAGGCAGACGACAAGATTCCGACCCCTGTCAAGGAAGACAAAGAAACACCTGCCTTGTTGAAGCCAGACGAGAAGGTTCCAAGCGCTCTCAAGGACGAAAAGGAAATACCTGACTTGGCAAAGCCAGATGACAAGACACCAAGCCCAGTCGAGGAGGACAAAGAAGCACCTGCCTTGGTAAATCCAGATGAGAAGGTTCCAAGCCCTGTCAAGAAAGAAAAGGAAACACCTGTCGAGGCAAAGGCAGATGACAATATTCCGAGCACTGTCAAGGACGACAAAGAACCACCTGCCACTGTGAAGCCAGACGAGAAGGTTCCAATCCCTGTCAAGGAAGACCAGGAAACAAATGTCGCGCCAAAGGCAGACGACAAGATTCCGAGTCCTGTCAAGGAGGACAAAGGTGCACCTGCCTTATTGAAGCCAGACGAGAAACTTCCAAGCCCTGTCAAGAGAGAAATGGAATCACCTGTCTCGACAAAGCCAGACGACAAGACTCCGAGTCCTGTCAAGGAGGACAAAGGTGCACCTGCATTATTGAAGCCAGATGAGAAACTTCCAAGCCCTGTCAAGAAAGAAATGGAATCACTTGTCTCGGCAAAGCCAGATGAAAAGACTCCGAGCCCTGTCAAGGAGGACATAGATGCACCTGCCTTGTTGAAGCCAGACGAGAAAGTTACGAGCCCTGTCAAGGATGAAAAGGAAACACATGTCTCAACAAAGCAAGATGAAAAGATTCCGAGCCCTGTCAAGGAGGACAAAGAAGAACCTGCCTTGGTAAAGCCAGACGAGAAGGTTTCAAGCTCTATCAAGGAAGAAAAGGGCACCACTGTCTCTGAAAAGCCAGATGACAAGACTCTGAGACCTGTCAAGGAGGAAAAAGAAACACCTGCCTTTTTTAAGCCAGACGAGAAGGTTCCAAGCGCTCTCAAGGACGAAAAGGAAATACCTGACTTGGCAAAGCCAGATGACAAGACACCAAGCCCAGTCGAGGAGGACAAAGTAGCACCTGCCTTGGTAAAGCCAGACGAGAAGGTTCCTAGCCATGTCAAGAAAGAAAAGGAAACACCTGTCGAGACAAAGGCAGATGATAAGATTCCGAGCCCTGTCAAGGAGGACAAAGAACCACCTGCCATTGTGAAGCCAGACGAGAAGGTTCCAATCCTTGTCCAGGAAGACCAGGAAATACCTGTCGCGCCAAAGGCAGACGACAAGATTCCAATTCCTGTCAAGGAGGACAAAGAAACACCTGCCATGGTGAAGCCAGACGAGAAACTTCCGAGCCCTGTGACGAAAGACAAGGAAACACCTTTCGCGCCAAAGGCAGACGACAAGATTCCGAGCCCTGTCAAGGAATACAAGAAAACACCTGTTGCTCCAGAGGCAGATGATAAGATTCCTATCTCTGTCAAGGAGGACAAAGAATCACCTGCCGTGGTGAAGCCAGACGAGAAGACTCCGAGCCCTGTCAAGGAGGACAAAGAAGCACCTGCCTTGGTGAAGCCAGACGAGAAAGTTACAAGCCCTGTCATGGATGGAAAGGAAACACACGTATCGTCAAAGTTAGACGAAACGATTTTAAGTCATGTCAAGGAGGACAAAGAAGCACCTTCCTTGGTAAAGTCAGACGAGAAACTTCCGAGCCCTATCAAGGAAGACAAGGAAACACCTGTCGCGGCAAAGGCAGACAACAAGATTCCGAGCCCTGTCAAGGAGGATAAAGAAAAGCCTGCCATGGTGAAGCCAGACGAGAAGGTTCCTAGCCCTTTCAAGAAGGAGAAGGAAACACCTGTCTCGGCAAAGCCAGACCACAGGTGTCCAAGCCCTGCCGAGGAGGACAAAGAAGCACCTGCCTTGGTGAAGCCAGAGGAGAAGGTTCCAAGTGCTGTCAGGGAAGAAAAGGAAACACATGTCTCGGCAAAGCTAGATGAAAAGATTTCGAGCCCTGTCAAGGATGACAAAGAAGACCCGGCCTTGGTGAAGCCAGACGAAGAGGTTCAAAGTTCTGTTAAGGAAGAAAAGGAAACAACTGTCTCGCCGAAACCGGATGAAAAGATTCCGAGCCCTGTCAAAGGGTACAAAGAAATACCTGCCTTGGTGAAGCCAGACGAGAAGATTCCAAGCCCTGTCAAGGAAGAAAAGGAAACACCTGTCTCTGCAAAGCCAGATGACAAGATTCCCAGTCCTGTCAAGGAGGAGAAAGTAGCACCTGCCTTGGTGAAGCCAGATGAGAAGCTTCCTAGCTCTGTCAAGGAGGAAAAGGAAACACCTATCTCGCCAAAGCCAGATGAAAAGTTTCCGAGTCCTGCCCAAAAGGACAAAGTAGCACCTGCCTTGGTAAAGCCAGACGAGAAACTTCCGAGCCCTGTCAAGGAAGATAAGGAAACACCTGTTGCGGCAAAGGCAGACGATAAGATTCCCAGCTCTGTCAAGGAGGACAAAGAAGCACCTGCCATGGTGAAGCCAGAAGAGAAGGGCCCAAGCCCTGTCAAGGAAGAAAAGGAAACACCTGTCTGTGCAAAGCCAGATGACAAGATTCCCAGTCCTGTCAAGGAGAACAAAGTAGCACCTACCTTATTAAAGCCAGACGAGAAAGTTCCAAGCCCTATCGAGGAAGGAAAGGAAACACATATCTCGGCAAAGCTGAATGAGAAGATTCCGAGCTCTGTCAAGGAGGATAAAGAATCACCTGATATGGTGAAGCTAGACGAGAAGGTTCCAAGCCCTGTCAAGGAAGAAAAGGAAACACCTGTCTCGGCAAAGCCTGATGATAAAACTCTGAGCCCTGTCAAGGAGGACAAAGAAGCAGCTGCCTTATTGGAGCCAGACGAGAAGGTTCCAAGCACTCTCAAGGATGAAAAGGAATCACCTATCTTGCCAAAGCCAGATACAAAGATGCCGAGCCCTGCCCAAAAGGACAAAGTAGCACCGGCCTTGGTAAAGCCAGACGAGAATCTTTCGAGCCCTTTCAAGGAGGAAAAGGAAACACCTGTCTTGGCGAAGCCAGACGACAAGAGTCCAAGCCCTGTCAAGGAGGACAAAGAAGCAGCTGCCTTGGTGAAGCCAGAGGAGAAGGTTCCAAGCGCTGTCAAGGAAGAAAAGGAAACACATGTCTCGGCAAAACCAGATGAAAAGATTCCGAGCCCTGTCAAGGATGACACAGAAGACCCGGCCTTGGTGAAGCCAGACGAAGAGGTTCAAAGTTCTGTTAAGGAAGAAAAGGAAACAACTGTCTTGCCAAAACCAGATGAAAAGATTCTGAGCCCTGTCAAAGGGTACAAAGAAATACCTGCCTTGGTGAAGCCAGACGAGAAGATTCCAAGCCCTGTCAAGGAAGAAAAGGAAACACCTGTCTCTGCAAAGCCAGATGACAAGATTCCCAGTCCTGTCAAGGAGGAGAAAGTAGCACCTGCCTTGGTGAAGCCAGATGAGGAGCTTCCTAGCCCTGTCAAGGAGGAAAAGGAAACACCTATCTCGCCAAAGCCAGATGAAAAGATTCCGAGCCCTGCCCAAAAGGACAAAGTAGCACCTGCCTTGGTAAAGCCAGACGAGAAACTTCCGAGCCCTGTCAAGGAAGACAAGGAAACACCTGTTGCGGCAAAGGCAGACGATAAGATTCCCAGCTCTGTCAAGGACGACAAAGAAGCACCTGCCATGGTCAAGCCAGAAGAGAAGGGCCCAAGCCCTGTCAAGGAAGAAAAGGAAACACCTGTCTGTGCAAAGCCAGATGACAAGATTCCCAGTCCTGTCAAGGAGGACAAAGTAGCACCTACCTTATTGAAGCCCGACGAGAAAGTTCCAAGCCCTGTCGAGGAAGGAAAGGAAACACATATCTCGGCAAAGCTGAATGAGAAGATTCCGAGCTCTGTCAAGCAGGATAAAGAGTCACCTGATATGGTGAAGCTAGACGAGAAGGTTCCAAGCCCTGTCAAGGAAGAGAAGGAAACACCTGTCTCGGCAAAGCCTGATGATACGACTCTGAGCCCTGTCAAGGAGGACAAAGAAGCAGCTGCCTTATTGAAGCCAGACGAGAAGGTTCCAAGCACTCTCAAGGATGAAAAGGAATCACCTATCTCGCCAAAGCCAGATAAAAAAATGCCGAGCCCTGCCCAAAAGGACAAAGTAGCACCTGCCTTGGTAAAGCCAGACGAGAAACTTTCGAGCCCTTTCAAGGAGGAAAAGGAAACACCTGTCTTGGCGAAGCCAGACGACAAGAGTCCAAGCCCTGTCAAGGAGGACAAAGAAGCATCTGCCTTGGTGAAGCCAGAGGAGAAGGTTCCAAGCGTTTTCAAGGAAGAAAAGGAAACACATGTCTCGGCAAAACCAGATGAAAAGATTCCGAGCCCTGTTAAAGGGGACAAAGAAGACCCGGCCTTGGTGAAGCCAGACGAGAAGATTCCAAGCCCTGTCAAGGAAGAAAAGGAACCTTTCTCTGCAAAGCCACATGACAAGATTCCTAGTCTTGTCAAGGAGGACAAAGTAGCACCTGCCTTGGTGAAGCCAGATGAGAAGCTCCCTAGCCCTGTCAAGGAGAGAACGGAAACACCTATCTCGCCAAAGCCAGATGAAAATATTCCGAGCCCTGCCCAAAAGGACAAAGTTGCACCTGCCTTGGTGAAGCCAGACGAGAAACTTCCGACCCCTGTTAAAGAAGACAAGGAAAGACCTGTTGCAGCAAAGGCAGACGAGAAACTCCCGATCCCTGTCAAGGAAGAGAGGGAAGCACCTGTCTCGGCAAAGCTTGATGATAAGACTCCGAGCCCTGTCAAGGAAGAGAGGGAAGCACCTGTCTCGGCAAAGCTTGATGATAAGACTCCGAGCCCTGTCAAGGAGGACAAAGAAGCACCTGCCTTGGTAAAGCCAGACGAGAAACTTCCGAGCCCTGTAAAGGAAGACAAGGAAACACATGTCTCGGCAAAGCTGGATGAGAAGATTCCGAGCCCTGTCAAGGATGACAAAGAATCACCTGATATGGTGAAGCCAGACGAGAAGGTTCCAAGCCCTGTCAAGGAAGAAAAGGAAACACCTGTCTCAGCAAAGTTAGACGAAAAGATTTCGAGCCCTGCCAAGGAGGACAAAGTAGCACCTGCCTTGGTGAAGCCAGACGAGAAACTCCCGATCCCTGTCAAGGAAGAGAAGGAAGCACCTGTCTCGGCAAAGCTTGATGATAAGACTCCGAGCCCTGTCAAGGAGGACAAAGAAGCACCTGCCTTGGTAAAGCCAGACGAGAAACTTCGGAGCCCTGTAAAGGAAGACAAGGAAACACCTGTTTTGTCAAAGGCAGACGATAAGATTCCGAGCTTTGTCAAGGAGGACAAAGAAGCATCTACCATGGTGAAGCCAGAAGAGAAGGGCCCAAGCCCTGTCAAGGAAGAAAAGGAAACACATGTCTCGGCAAAGCTAGATGAAAAGATTCCGAGCCCTGTCAAGGAGGACAAAGAAGACCCGGCCTTGGTGAAGCCAGATGAAGAGGTTCCAAATTTTTTTAAGGAGGAAAAGGAAACAACTGTCTCCCCAAAACCAGATGAAAAGATTCCGAGCCCTGTCAAAGGGGACAAAGAAATACCTGCCTTGGTGAAGCCAGACGAGATGATTCCAAGCCCTGGCAAGGAAGAAAAGGAACCTGTCTCTGCAAAGCCAGATGACAAGATTCCCAGTCTTGTCAAGGAGGACAAAGTTGCACCTGCCTTGGTGAAGCCAGATGAGAATCTCCCTAGCCCTGTCAAGGAGGAAAAGGAAACACCTATCTCGCCAAAGCCAGATGAAAAGATTCCGAGCCCTGCCCAAAAGGACAAAGTAGCACCTGCCTTGGTAAAGTCAGACGAGAAACTTCCGAGCCCTGTCAAGGAAGACAAGAAAACACCTGTTGCGGCAAAGGCAGACGACAAGATTCCCAGTCCTGTCAAGGAAAACAAAGTAGCAGCTGCCTTGGTGAAGCCAGACGAGAAGCTTCCGAGCCCTGTCAAGGAAGAAAAAGAAACACCCGTCTCGGCAAAGCCTGACGACAAGATCTCGAGCCCTGTCAATTACGAAACAGAAACACCTTCCTCGTTAAAGCCAGATGAGAAGGTTCCTAGCCCTGTCAAGGAAGAAAAGGATACACCTGTCTCAGCAAAGCCAGACGAAAAGATTCCGATAACTTTCAAGGAGGAAAAAGAAACACCTTCCTTTGTGAAGCCAGACGAGAAAGTTCCGAGCCCTGTCAAGGCAGATGAGAAAGTTTCTAGCCCTATCGTAGACGACAAAGAGAAAACGGTATTAGAAGAGCCAAAATACAAGACTGCTAGTCCTATCAAGGAGGAAAAAGATATATCTATCTCAGTAGAGTCAGATGAAAAAGTTCTTAGTCCTATTAAGGAGAAAAAACAATCACTTGTTTTAGAAAAACCTGCAGAAAACACTCCTAGCCCTTTCGAAAAGGAAAGGGATGCTAGTCCAGTTAAGGGCGAAAAGGATACATCTATCGTAGAAAAGCCTGAAGAAAAGACTCCCAGTCCTACCAAAGATGAACAGAGTCCAAGCCCTGTCAAGGAGGAAAAGGAAACTTCTGTCCTAGATAAACCTACAAGTCATGTTAAGAAAGAAAAGGTTCTTAGCCCCGTCAAGGATGAAAAAGGATCATATGTCTTCGAAAAGCTGATGTCTGTTTTGGAAACGCCCAAAGAAAAGACTCCTAGCCCTGTCAAGGAAAAGTCCGAAGAAAAGTCTCCTATTTCTGTAAAGGAGGAAATGGAAACCTCTGTCGTGGAAAAGCCTGAAGGTAAGACCCCAAGTCCTGTCAAGGAGGAAAAGATTCCTAGTGCTGTCAAGGACGAAAAGGATACATCTGTTTCAGAAAAGCCTTCTAGCCCTGTGAAGGAGAAAATGGTTCCTAGTCCTGTTAAGGAGGAAAAAGATAAATCCGTTTCAGAAAAGCCTGAAGAAAAGACTTCTGGCCCTGTCAAGGAGGATAAAAAATCACCTGTATTAGAAAAGTCTGTAGAAAAGCCTTCTAGCCCTCAAAAGGAGGAGAAGATTTCTAGCCCTGTTAAGGAGGAAAAGGAAACTTCTCTCTTAGAAAAGTCTATAGGAACGACTCCTAGCCCTATCAATGAGGAAAAGGTTCCTAGTCCTATTAAGGAGAAAAAGGATACATCTGTTTCAGACAAGACTGAAGAAAAGACTCCTTGCCCTGGTCAGGACGAAATGGTGCATAGTCCTGTTAAGGAGAAAAAGGAAACATCTGTCGTTGAAAAGCCTGAAGCAAAGACTCCTAGCCCTGTCAAGGTAGATAAAAAGTCCCCTGTTTTAGAAAAGTCTGAAGAAAAGCCATCTAGCTCTCAAAAGGAGGAAAAGGTTACTAGTCCAGTTAAGGAGGAAAAGGAAACATCTTTCGTAGAAAAATTTGAAGAAAAGATTCCTAGCCCTGTCAAGGAGGAAAAGGTTTCTAGACCAGTTAAAAAGGACAGTGAAACGTCTGTCTTAGAAAAGCCTGATGAAAAGCCTGCGAGTCCTGTCATGGAGGAAAAGGTTTCTAGACCCGTTAAGGAGGCAAAAGAGACACTCATTGACAAAAAGTTAGACGAGAAAACATCTAGCTCCTTACAGGATGATAAAGTAAAACCTGTCCTAGAAAAACTAGTCGAGAGAGCTCGTAGTCCCGTTACAGCAGCCATCAAGACACCCAGCTTAGATAAGCCTGATGAAAAAGCGGTCTTAGAAATATATGGCGAAAAATCTTCTTGCCATCTCAACTTCGACAAAGAGACACAAGCATTTTTAGAAAAATCGGACGACAAAATACATGGTAAAAAAGGATTAACCGACAGACTACATAGCTCTAGTGAAGAAGAACAAGATATCAGTTTCCTGAAAGATAAAGATGATATAAGTTATAATGAATTTACAACAGTTGAAGAAAAATCTGTCACTGAAGACAAACAAGAAAGAACTGTAACTGTAAACGGTAAAAACATTTTACAAATTTTGACAATTACTACAACTAAAGAAATTTTAACTAATGAAGCAAGATCGTCTAAAAAATTAAAAACTACTGTTGTAACTATTACAGAATCTACTTTACCTGACGGTGTTACGGAAAGGACGAAAGATGTCAAAGTTTACTTTTCAGATTACGGCGATACCACCGATATCACTGACGATTTCTCTGAAATCGGTGAACCTGTCATTGAAACTGACACTGTATCGAAAACTATTAGTAAAAAGGGTATAATGGTTAAGCAAACTGTAACAACAACTACAACCAAACAAGCTTTAATTAATATTAAAAACAATAGTAAGGTAACTAAAAAAGTAGTCACGACGGTCATTAAAGAAGTGTATCCAGATGGTACCGAAACTATTAAAACTAATGAAGCAGTTTCGGTAACTGACGAAGTTTTTGAAGGTACCTCTGACAAAAATATTAGAGATGTGAACAAAAGTAAATCAGAAAGACAGCCATTAACAAAATATGCTCAAGATGAACAACTGAGTAGTCTTGAAAGTGTTAAAGAATTTGAATCCGATGATTCATCAACTGATGATATTCCTGATGGTTTCTACTTAATGGACAAGCCTAAAGAATTTAGCACGGTAAATATTGAGAGTATTACAGAAAATAACGTTATTATTAAAAGAAAAACAACGAGGACTACAGTTGAACAAACTTACAGTAATCCACAAGCAAATATGCATAGAATTAGAACAATTGTAACAATAACAGTTGAGGATGAGTATCCTGATGGAACAATTACAACTAAAACTAGCAAAGAAATAAGTTTGGTTGATAAAATATTGAACGTTGCTGACATTACTTCAACTGACAAAAAATTAGAAATTACGTCAGTATCGTCTACCGAGGGATTCGAGTTTTCAGAGGAACCAGAAGAAGAAACTACCACGCAGATAGATTCTGTTATAGAAAATGGCATATCAATTAAAAGAAAAACAATAGTGTTGAAAACCATTCAAACGTTTTATAACGTACTTAAAAATATTAAGCGAACCAAAACAACAATTAAAACAACTATTGAAGATGAGTACCCGGATGGTAGCATTATAGTAAAAACCACTGAAAAGGTATCAACAGTTGATGATACTGTAGACCACCAACATATAAATGAAAAACTTCAAAAACATGAAGCAGATCAAAAACAAAAGCTAACAACAAGTGATAAATTACCGACAAAAGAGTTAGATAAGTACGAAGAAAAAGATTTAGATGAAAAGGACGTTTTAAAAGTTAATGGCGTATCTTCGAAAGAAGAAGCACTATATGATAAGAGTGCTTTAAAACCAAAAATAAAAGAAGAGGACAAAACTACTAAGATGCAACTACCTAGTAGCGAAACAAAACCAGTGGGTGAGAAAATACCAGAACAGGAAGGCACAAAGGAATTTAAACCAACATCATTACCAAAAGAGGCTCATGATGAAATTAACAAGACACTACAATCAAAATCTATGGCTCAATTAGCAAAGGAAACGGAACAAATGCTTCATGAGGAAAGATCGATGATTGATCGATCAAAATGCGAAACACAGTTGAAAGAAACTTCGAGCGCTAGTAAACGTATAGTCGATGATACAAGCATAGATAAAGAAGCTGTCTCACAAACTCTGGTACATAGTAGTTCAGAAGATGTTTCCAAAGAAATTAGTCTAGAAGAGAAGTATTCTTTTGAGAGTTCTGAAAAGATTCAAAAATCTGCGCAGAAAAAAGAAGATAAGTTTAATTTGTCTGGTACAGAATCACTTTCCATTGAACCGTTATTAAAAGAAATTGAAATGGATAAATACGGCGAACTAAAAAAAATTACATTGGATGCTCTTGAGCAACCAAAAAATGAAATTCTTTTATCTGAAACATCTGATTCTGGAATACACAGCATACACGTAGATACAGATCAAAGTCTACCTGTAAGTGATCGCAGTGCTACACAAGCATTAACAGAAAATGCTATGCAATTAATGGAAACTGTACATAAAGCGTTTAGCGAAGATACTGTACAGCAAGGTATAAAAAGTGAAGGAGTAGAATCTCTAACTGTGTATCCTGAGTTTGATAGAGTATCTACACCGCCTACTGTCCCTGTCAGTCCTTTACCAAAGGTACCAAGTAGCTTCCAAGACGTTAAAGTAAGTGATGGTGTTCAAAGTGAAGTAACATACGATAAATCTGATGGAAGTGAAGAAACAATTACTAAAGTTGTACATGTAGGTGACGATGTACTTACTCAAAGGATATCGACATCTACTGAGAGAGTACCTAAAACACTAAAAAGTGACACCGAAGACGATGGAGATTCTGAGATATTGAACTTAATGCAAACGGTTGGCAAGCTTAAAACTGAAACTGACACAGTTACGAAAATTATAAAAGAGGGCGAAAATGTTGTTACCCAAACAATCACGACAGTGACAACTAAAGAAATAATTTCAAGAGAAGATGGTACTCCTCAAAATATTAAAACAACGATCGAAACTACTACTCTTAGTAAGAGTTCCGACGGTTCTATAACTACTACTAAAGATACACAAACTCTTCTATCAGAGTGTTCTTCCAGCCTTAAGTCTACCTCACTAATGGATTTATATTTGAAAGATAACAAATTAGACAAATCCTACCTCGACTCAAGCGATCAAAAGACTGAAACCACTACAAGTAGCCATATTAAGGATAGTACTGAAAAAGTATCCCAAATGTCTTCCAGTAAAAGTAAAGATATCAAAAAAGAAGAAACTGGATCTAAAGCTGATGTCTCAGAAGAATCTGATTCTGAGGAAAATATTGAAGATACAGTAATCGACACTGACGTAAATAAACGAGTTATTAAAGAAAACAATATAGACATTGTTGAAACTATTGCTACCACTACAAAGAAAGAAACTATAAGAATAAATGAAAGTAAAAAGATTCTCAAGACTACAATCGAAGTGACTACTACAAAAGAATATCCTGATGGTTCTACGGATATTCAAAAGACTGTAGAAGTTAAAACAGAAGATCTTGTTTTGAATTCTAGCAGTAATCTTGATAAGATATTATGTGAATACGTTACTCTAGGCGAGCCAGAAGAAAGTGTATCGACTAAAACAGAAGATATAGTACACGAAAACGTTATTATAAAACGGACAATATTAACTAGGACTGTCAAAACAAAATATGCAAACAAGAATGGAAACTTAAGAAAAATAAAGACAGTAATCACAGTCACCACAACTGACGAGTATCCTGACGGTTCAACTCAAACAAAAGTCGATTGCAGCACATCTTTAACAGATGTTGAAGATAAAAATGTTGTTGAAACCACAGAACTTAATGATTATACTCTCGTAGAAGACAAAACAGTTGATGTTGATAAACAAGAAAAGGATACGGTAATTGATGGTAAAAATGTACATCAAATAATAACAACGACGACAACAAAAGAAATTTTAACAACTAGTGATAAAACCAAGAAAAAAGTTAAAACTACAATTGATACAGTCACTGAGTCAACGCTTCCTAATGGTACAACTGAAGTCACAAAGGAATCTAAAGTATTGATTTCAGATTATACCAGAGAACCTGAAGACGAAGTACCTGAAGGTTTTGAATCTGTAGGTAAACCTAAAGAAGAAGTTACGGAATTTGTGGAGATTGTAAATGAGAACGATATTCAAATAAAACGAAAAACAACAATAACTATTATTACTCAAGAATTTACAAATGTAGTACAAAATGTTAAACGACTCAAAACAACTACTAAAACAATAATCGAAGATGAATATCCTGATGGTTCTGTTATAACAAAAACTAGCGAAAAGGTTTCTATTCTAGATGATGTACTGATAAATAGCACAGAAGAAAGTCCTATTGAATCTATAAAATCGACCAGTATGCAACTCACATCCAGCCCAGTACATGAAGATGCTAGTGATACAGTAGAAGAAGTACTACAAGATCTTGCTGTAATGGGTGAACCCAAAGAAAGTGAAAATACCGAAACAAAAGACATAAAACACGATGATTTAGTTATAAAAAGAACAATCTTAACTAAAACTGTTAAAACAAATTATGCAGATGCACATGGAACAGTCAGAAAAATAAAGACTGTTACTACTGTAACTACAACTGACAAATATCCAGATGGTTCGTCGCGCATCAGCGTTGACAAGAGACAATCAATTACAGATGTTGATGGTGAGGATTCATTGCAATCAGATGAGTTGAAAGAGTATTCAAAGTTATTAGATAAATCAGTGAATATAGATAACCAGCAAAAGACTGTTGTGAGAGATGGTATTAATGTAAATCAATTAATTAATATAACGACAACTAAGGAGATATTATCTACTGTAGATAATGCGAAGAAAATTGTTAAAACAACTATCGAAACTATTACAGAGACCAAACTACCAAACGGAACCACTGAGGTTACAAAAGATGTAAAAATCACTGTATCAGATTATGAAAGCGATTCTTTCGATGAAAACTTAGTAGGTTATACACAGCTAGAAGAGCCAGATATACAAACAAATGTACAAGAAGAACAAATTATAGAAGACGGAAAAACAATTAATAGAAAAATCACAATTACCACAATTCGAGAACAATTCGAGAATGTCCAAATGAAATCTAGAAAAGTTAAAACAACTATTAAAACTACTACCGAAGATGAATATCCGGATGGTACAGTAGTAACTAAGAAGAGTGAGAAAGTTTCTATTGCAGATTTTCTTCTTAGTGTTCCATCAGCTGAAGATGGAGAAGAGAATACGGAAGCATATATAGGTGAAAGTGAAATAGTGGAGGATACATCTGAAGATTCTATTGTTAAAAATGAAATTGTTAGGAAAGATAATATGGATATAAACCGCACTATTACAACCAAAACAAAACGTGAAATTTTGGCTAGTTCAGACAAAGATATTGAACGTGTTAGGACTACTATAGAAACGATAACAGATGATGAATATCCTAATGGATTGATTGAGACGACAAAAGATATAAAAATAACAATTTCAGAATCGCAAAAAACTTATGATAGTGATTTACAGGCTGCATTACAAGGTCTTAAACCGACAGGCAAAGTGAAATCATCAGTAGACAAAAAATCGAAAGTAATTTTCACGGATGATTCGAAAAAAATAAATCAAACAATAACAACGTATGTCACAAAGGAAGAAATGGTAAATGCCGAAAAAAACCAAGTAGCAGTTAAAACAGTAACTGAAACCGTTACAGAAAGTGTGAATGAGGATGGAACAACGCAGATAACAAATGATATAAGTACTCAAGTGACATATCTCCCAATGGGAACAACGCTTGAAGATTGGTCTCCAGAAGAATTAGAAGAAATAGAAAAACAATCCTTATCTCGAAGCGATGGTAGTGCTACAGAGGAAAAACCGACTTTAAGTAAATTGCCGTTAGAATCAAAAATAGAACTGCAACCGGAATCCAAGCCCAAAAAACGCTCACCCGTAGGTGAAATAACCACAGAAACAGATACATTCACGAAAGTGTTAAAAGAGGGTGATAATGAGATAACTCAAACGATAACCGTGGTTACTACTAAAGAAGTTATATCTCCTGAGAAAGTTAAAGTTACTGTCGAAACGACCACTGTTAGTAGAGGAAGCGATGGTGTCACAAAAACCACCAAATCGACAAAAACAACGATATCTGAAATTAAAGAAGAATATGAAGAAACCATCGACACGGGAGAAAGTGAAAAGTCATTCTCTAAATTGTCATCAAAAGCCAGTGATATGCGAAGCTCATCTGCCGCAAGCGATGATTTAGATCATCCTGGCATATCATCACCACCCTCTGATATTAGTTCAAGAGAATCACGGGCTGCAACTCATATTTGGGGAACTGAAAGTAGTGGTATGTACTATAGTGACGATGACGGTCAAGCAAGTCCAAGTAGTACAAAATCTCAAATAGCACATTCACCGAGGTCAAACTTGAGTTTCGAGTTAGACTCGAAATTACCCCAGCACAAAGAAACCAGTCATGATACATTTACGGCTAGAACAGGATTTGATCCAATGTCAACGTCAGTTTACGGGCAATTACCTGATGACGATTCCTGTACATATTCAACACATTCCGATGAAAAGACTGAAATACATTTCGTTGATAAAACAGATACAACATTAACTGAAGAGTTTATTAGCCAGGAACAATCCCACTCTAGTGTAACGAAACCTGCTAGTAAAACTTCAGATGCTTCGTTTTTGAAAGAAGCAGATGAACACTTTGAAAAGGCAATTGAAGAGCATAAAAAAGTGAGTGGGCCTGAAGTGATATCTAGCGTTACAGGGAAATATAGACTCGATCAGCATCACTTATCTAGCTCGAGTCACGAGCAGCATGAAAAAGAAATTACGTCTTTAACTCTCAAAGATCTGAAAACCGATACGAAAAAAGTGACAAGTTCTTCGTCTAGCAGTAGTAAAGAAGAATCTAAGTCAGAAATACCTGAACACATAGCGTCGCACACCCTCTCTAAAGATCCAATAGAATCATGGGGTAAGCCACTTGGCTTACCAAGTCCAATCCTTCCACCTAATCAGGGTGATAGTAAAGGCACACCAAAGAAACAAGTAAGCTCAACCGTGGCGAATAAGAATAAAATAAATCAAGAGAAGAGTAAAGAAGCGAAAAGGGCATCTGAATCTCCTTCGAAGAAAAAATCTCCAGCTCCAATTTATATGGATTTAACGTACGTTCCTCATCACGGCAATTCGTATTATTCAGCTATGGAATTTTTCAAAAGAGTTCGAGCTAGATATTATGTATTCTCTGGAACGGAGCCGTCGAAAGAAATCTATAACGCCCTTCTTGATGCCAAGAAGACATGGGAAAATAAAGATTTAGGTGAATTATCAAGTTCTAACAAAATCTAAATAAATTTTAAACATTTACTTCAACTAAAACTAAAATAAACCTTAATTTTTCAATTACAGAAGTCACCATAATCCCCACGTACGACACCGACGTTCTTGGCTACTGGGTGACCGAAAACGAGGAAGCTCTCGAGAAATACAAAATCGATCTTTCTCCCTCCGCATCCCGCTGCACAATTAACTTGCAAGACCACGAGACCTCATGCGCTGCGTATAGGCTCGAATTCTAGGTGTCGGGTCTATTTGTAGCCTTCTCATCGAAGAAGTGATCCTCTTTTATAAAACTAGGCACTTTTGATTGGGGAACCAAGAGTCATATATTGTTGTAGGAAATTAAGGCTGTGATAAAGAACGGAGCATTCAAAAGCGCCTATTTTGGAGGACACTACTCCGTATGAGATAGTTTGCAAATAGATGCAGTAAAAGACTATGTGATATTAGAACGAAATCGACAGACTGCTGTGGAGTTTAACAAACCCGTAGAAGTTTTATGAAGTGTATAGTGATTGTCGGCCGAGATTCGATCTTGAAACGATAAAGTCCTAAACCGCATCCAATACGAATGTCAAAAACCAAATTCTCGACCTAAAAACAGAAACGTCCATTTTTTTCTAAAACTGTTTTCTAGTAGCGTCATTGACAAAAATAGTACATGCCATTTAAAATATTTTTCTGACGGTATTTTTGAATTTGGTCTTATACAATCAGTAGTGCTTTTATACACGATTTTTAGCGAAACCAGTCCATTTTGTTTAGCCGAAAAAAAAACACCGCTTGTGCGAAATATTTAAATTTTTAAAAAACGAAATTATTTTGCTAAAGCATTGACTTCTTAATAGGACTTATTGTTAAATATTGTATACGTAATGCAAATTATTTTAGCAAACCGCTTTGTTATGGACGTGATATATGAAACGATGTCCAGTTCGATTTGATAAACGATAACGAGAACGATCGATGTTCATCTGAATTACACGAATGGTTTTGTAATATGATTGAAATATATATTTGAAGAGTATATTTTACTTATTGTCTTATAAAGACGCTTCTGAAACGTCTGACGACGAGCTAGTGCCGCTTGCACTAATTACGTAAACTAATTATTGTTAGAAACGATGTCATTTTATTCTATACCCATATCTAGCAGACAAGGATAGTTGTTCCTCCGACCACAAACGACTGAACGGTACCGAAGGTTGAAGGACGTAGATTCCTCAATATTTCCTTTAATACTAAGTACCGCAATCAACTGGGACCTTTTTGAAAGTGTACAAAGTAAACATGTAAAATTACAATCGGTGCGTTCGTGGAACTTATCAAATGATGCCTGCGTTTGATGCGTTTCATCACGCACCGTATTCCCCCATAAAGAAGCAGCTATTTGTCTTTCTAGATATCAGCCTAAGATGATAGAGAGCTTACTCCATATTAAAATAAATGTTTTATTAGAATTATTAATAAAAATAAAACAATATATTTACCTTTGTTTTAAGTTGATAACTGCTTGTTGCGATGACTATGATATTTTAAATGTTGTTTAAATCGAACTCATCTCATGTACAGAATACAGAGTTATAACAGGATTTACGAATCGTTTGGCAATATTTTATTTCTGAAACGTTTTTATTGATTATATTAAATTTCTAGTCGATTTCAACCCAAATACATGTGAATGCGTATTCATATTATATGTTCCTATGTAAAATGATTTATAGAATTTTTATCTATTGATTTCGATTTAATGGTATTATAATCAATGTGAATAGATTTCTCCTTTAGATGGGTATTTGTTTAAAATTACCGTAAAATTCAAGTCTGTGTGAGAGAATGTGATATTGATTAAAAAAAAAATCATCAAATTTTACCATCTAGTTTAGTGGATAAGCTGTAAGAGAACTTTCCTTGAATGAGAAAAAAAATCTCTTTTCGTTTGCCAATTCAAGTGAAGATTTTGAGTCAATTAATTTTAAGTCATCCATAGAGTTAAGCAGAACAAAGCCTGTCATCGCTTTTTTTGCCAAACTAACTAAAATAATTATTGAAAAAAATAGTGAAAATGATTCTGTATGATGGCACCAGCACAATATAATAACATATATATATATATACGTATACATTATCTAATACATAAATAATTGTATACAATATATTTATTTCATATCTAACAATATTGTGAGAAAGGATGTGAATTTATTTTATAGTAATATAATGTTTATTATATCAATGTGTGTTAGTTTTGTGTGAGCACAATTATGTTCTTTGTTATGTGAAACGCTTATAACAGTTGAATGGGACGAAACAGGGAGGCGAGAATTATTTGAAGTGTATATGATTCATTATTGGTGCATCTCTTGAAGTCTCTCGTTTTATTTATACTTGCTTTTTTTTAATACTAGGCTTTCGCTTTAGTGATACTTTTAAGACTTCTGCTCTAGTGTTTAACTCTTTTTTAGTTTCATTAGATTCTGTTTTACCTTCTGAGTCTTCTAGAAGATGCACTGATCTTGAAACATTTGCTTTCTGAATGTTAGTGGGTATCTATTTTGGCTTTCTATTCTCATCCAGCGACCACTATCGCTGGTTTCGAAGCCTGACCCAAAAGTTTACTATTGTATTTGATAGCTAGAACTCTAATTAATGCATATTATATTAGGAATATTAAAATGTTATTAAAATAAGAATTGTATCAGCTTAGTGAACATCAATAGCTCTGAGAAATAAATCATTATCAAAATTATTAAATGTTGTATTCTTCATTATAACACTGACGCTTTTGTTAATTTTTTTTAATATTTAACGATTTAATGTAAAATAGTAAATAAAAATCGAAAACGAATTATGAAATTCAAAATTTTGTAATTTCGTTCGAAGCTTCTCTGAATCTCTTTACATTTAAGAAAAGTTCTATGTATTAAAATTGTTTCGATCGGCTTAAATCACTTTAATTATTGATATGTTAATGATTTAAATTTTGAAATTTCGTGATGTATACGGAAGTTTAAATAATTCTATGGTAACGGTGTGAAAACCTTGCGTAAATATGTGGTGCTAACAACTGCTAAGACGAATTTGTATAATAAATATTACCAAAATAAATCACGGCTTTATAAAATATTATATTCCTAAATTATATATGTTTTTACTTTGACTGAGTCGCGATTTATTTCGGCAATGACGCGGTAGATGGGCAAGAGACTGATGAATGTATTGGTGGATTTATTTTTTTTGCATTTATTTTTCGATTCAATAATTATTTAATAATTTCAATAATGATGTGTAATCCTTTCGTGGATCTTTAGGTGTTTGTAATGTCTACTGTATTATGTAAATTAAAATTAAAAGTATATAATTAAAAACCATTCATTGTATCAGTCATGTCGCTATTTTCCATGGAGCGTGTTTGGTGTGAGAATCATTAAAGTAAAAAAAAATATTTCAAAATGTTATCGTATCTTTTATTTCTAACAGTTAGATTCATAACTTCCTATAGTAGAAACACCCAACTAACTTATAACGAATTATTATAATATTTTCATTTTTTTTTTTTTTTTTGTATAACTAGGTCGGCAAAAAAGCGTACGGCTCACATGGTAATTGATTATCGTAGCTTACCTGCAACACCAGAAGCATCGCACGAGTTGCCGACCCTACCCCCAATTCACCCTAGGAGCCTGGTCACCTTACTCACCAACAGGGAACACAACACTGCTTGCATAGTAGTCTGTGACTGCTTGAAAGCAGTATTATTTAGCTGTGATCTTCTGTAATGTCGAGATACTTCCCCAGTCAGGCATCTCTATATTTTAAGCAGGTCCTGCTGTGCCCCACCTCAGTCAAATTCATTCAAATCAATGGTACATAATATCTTTATATTATAATATCTTTATATATTTATAGCTATCCAAAGGGGGAACGCTGCCAGTATCTTCGGAACCTTGCCTAAAGGGACTCCTTTTAATAATACCTTTAGCATTTTTTCGGTCCGGAAACACAAACAATGTCTGAGATTTAAGTGTCAGCTAGCTAATATTGATACATATTTTAATAAATGTGTAAATAAATCTATAAGTACTAACTTAAAAACTCTTTCTAATTTATAAAGATGAAAAGTTTTTAACTTTGTTTGTCAAAAGTGAAGCCATCCTTGGCAAACTAATATAATAAATATTTAAAAAAAGTCTTTTTTAACTACATTTTCCTTAAGATTTTTAGAACTAAATACGAAAATTTTCATTTAAAAATTGGCACATTTTGTTTCACAAAACGAATTTGAAAAATAATAGTAGGTGCTACGAATCGCGCTGTCTCTTGACGAACTGTACACCGATGTATAGTAGCAGCGGACGGCGCGCTCAAGCAGCGTCGGTGTTCACGACGTTCACCAGAGTATATAAAGTGCACTTCATTTAAAAATTCGTTATTATTCTGTACGCGTTAAATTTAAAAACTTGAAACATATCAAATTACTGTAAAAATCAAGAAATATACGTTTATACTATTTGTCTTGCATCTTATTGATCTATTCACTATCACTAACAGTAGGTATATGTTCATCAAGTCGGAGAAATACGAGCGAGATGAAAACTTTGCTATGTAAATGCACCACAAAAATAATTAACGCCCAACGAAGTGGGCACAGATCGGCTAGTGGCATTAAGTCCGGGTGACACGCAACGATAAATTGTAACAATTTATTGAACGATTTATCGATGTCGATATCAGTCCAACTCAAATCCTAATAAATCGTTACAATCTCCCGTCTGCAATCTGCAGGTTGTTCCAATTTATCGTTGCGTGTCACCCAGGCTTTATAAATATCTATCACGAGTTCATCTGCTGCGTTATTTGAAACGCAAATCATCGGGTTTTCTTAGGAAGTACGCGACGCGATCAGTTGGCACTTTGTACTCGTGCATCCATCTGTTTCCTTTACGCAGGGAACCGTCGATACCGTCTTGCCACAGCCCGGCGGGGAGATACACTGGAAAGCACGTAAAAATCACGTTAATTTAAATGTATTTATGTAAATATTATAAAACTAAAACAGTCTTGTGGTTAATCAGCTTATGTTGTGATTTTTACGATAAGATTTACATAACAAAAAACCTGTGTGGTTTTATGAAACCACGGTAAAAGTGAAACTTTTTTTCACATTATAGACATTTAACTACAAAAACTTGGAATAATATTCCATGAAGGGTATAAAAATCACTTTATCAATCTTACCGCACGGCCGACTGTCACGCGACATGCAACACACAGACGAAAAAGTTTGAGACGATGTAATAAAAGTTTCACTTTAATAACATAATTATAACATAGAGATAAAAATGTTATTTTTTTTTATATTTTTTTTTTACTTGGAGGCAAATAGATAACTTGTGTTTTGACAGAATCCAAAAAATGAAGTTTGAAAGCGAATATTAAAATTGAGAAAATGTCTAATTGTATATAATGAAGATAAAGCTAAATTATACTACTCTTAAGTAATGTTGTGTTCCAGTGGAGAGTAAGATAGCCAGAGCTCCTGGGACGGTCGAGGATAGCTTCCATAACGCGCTTGTAGTACTCCCGGTGTTGCAGACGTCGATACGCTTACCAACAAGCTACGCAAATATGTAAACCTAGCAGATATATCACTTGTACCTTCCCTAGCAGTCTCCCCCTGACGCAGTACTAGCGCCACTACGATCTCGTCCCCGATCAAGAACTCGTCGTCCACCAGTAGAGGCGCGTCTCGGTCCGCCACCAGCCACAGCGGTCTGATCAGAGGCAGGCCTTCTTCCAACGCCTCGCGTTTGTATTTCAGGAGTAGGGGAGTTATCTGTAATTATGTTTCTTTTTGAAAAAATTCAAGAAATTTTGAGGTGTTATTTTACTTCAGCACCCTGCTGCTGACCCAGCAAAAGTTTTTTTACCATACCTATATGTTATTAACGCTTTTAACCCCCCCCCCCCCCTATAACTTAAGGGTATGAAAAATAGATGTAGGCTGATTCTCAGACCTACCCAATATGCACACAAAATTTCATAAAAATCGGTTCAACCGTTTCGGAGGAGTAACTAACATTGTGACACGAGAATTTTATATATAAGATTAATGTCAGTTACATAATAATGGGTGCTTTACGTTTGTTCTAGTGTTGTAGTGCATGTACTCGTAGTTGCCATATTAACGGCGGCGATCGCAAGTCGATTCCTGCTCCAGGCAGTTTATTTGTTTATATACCATATTACACTAAGATTTTATTTTTTTTATGTCGAAAAAATGTACTTACAAGGTTCTCTCTTAACAACGTCAAGTTTTTGGCCATCTCAAGCAGTCTTTCATCATTGTACTTGCTTGGAAGGTGAGTGAACTTCATAACTGGTAAGAAGGTTGCCATTTGCAACCATCTCATATAGAGCTCTCTCTCTGGTAGTGCTATACCGTTATCTTGTGCTGTATTCGTGTTTGGTTCCGCTGCACCTTTAGCTGATGGTGGAAAATGTTCACTACCCGTCCAGTATATGTCACCACCTACCGCACCAGGCATCGTAAATGGAAAACCGTTTACACCGTACGTCAACATTGTTGGAATAACTAGTCTCAAAGCTTCCCAACTCGATTCAAACGGTGGTAAAGATACAAAAGTCGGAGGTCTCGGCAAGTTAATGGCTGAAGAAACTCCGATTATGTTCAGGATTTTTTCGAAAGTTCTAGTAAATATAGTTTTGTATTGATCGGGATTAATTAATCTTTTCTCACACTGATAGTAATTGGGCATATCGTATGCGGTACCGAGATCAAAATAAAAGGAATCAATGAGATATTTATCTATAACAGCCTGTAGTTTATCTAGAATCCAAGGCACTAATCTGTTATTTGTAATGTCTAAAACACCGGCACTGGCTAATGTCTTAAATCTAGTTAAAGCTGGTATCCGTCCATCGCTATTTCGTTTACTTATGAGCAAATGCTTTTGCACAGTTTCAGCATAGTTCTTACTCTCTGTACTTATAAAAGGTTGAATAGTAAAAGCTACTTTGAAACCTCGTCTGTGAAGCATTTCAACAATTGTACTGAACGTTGCAAATCGGTTTGTATCAACAGTTAGATCACCTATTTCGTTTTGCCAAAATTCGTTAATAAGAACATGCCCTTGTTTTAAAAAACCTAAGCTGATGACATCTTCTGTGTAGTTTGCAATCGTTTCATCTTGTAATTCGTGTTTGAAACGTGGAGTGATTTGCCACACTGGTTCAGAAATGAGAGATTCCAAAGTTTTCATATCAGCTGGTTTTAGTCCATCCCACAATGGAGCGCGCCTGTGACTATGGATGGACGTATGAAGAGATTTCATATCTCTTGACGTACAGATATTATATTTCATTTCAGGAAATTCTGTGACTTTATTAGCGAATGCAAAGTCGTCATATTTAGCTTTTAAACATATCTCTCTCTTTCCTTGATTAACGGAAATATGCAATGGAGTTTCTTCATCAACAATTATTGCTGCGCCTTTGGAGTTTATCAGATAGCGTGTTAATACGTTACCCCATTGAGATTTCTGCATATCACCAGTTATAAAGGGCGTGTAATCGATTGAGCCAGAGTCGAGTGGCCATGTTAGGTTAACTGATTGTCCAGCACCGAACCAGTGTACTTTCGTGTCGCTCCAATCGAAACAGTCATTTGGTGTAACATCTGAAAAAAAGCATCGAATTGGTTACATGATTCAGCAAGTCACCAAATTAATTGTATTGAAACTTAGTATCTAGGTAACTAGACATTCAGAATAACACATAAGCTACTTTTCACTACGACATTTCCATCGGATCAGATATTAAGCGCTCAAGACCGCAAGGCAAAACTAGTAAGTTATAAATTTGCAAATACTTAAATAAATTATTATTGATAGCTACCAACCTGGTTTTAATGCCTTCCAATGAACAGAATAGCACGTAGTTTCATCGACTCCAGGGTCGTGGGGAAGACATTTTAAATAGAAGCGGAGATTGTGAAGCCATTCCAAACATTCCGAGCCATCGGACAAACGGTGCTCCGGGAGACAAGGAAATGATTTCTGCTCGCCTTGAATACCAACAGCTGAAATTTCGATTAGAAATAAGTAATATATTATATTTTGAAGTGAAACTTCTTTAGACGCTTGAGGGATAAAATTTTAGGGACCGGTAACGCCACAGCGTCATGGACGGTCAGTACTTGGATGGGTGACCGCCTGGGAACTCCGCGTGACGTTGGCCTTGTGTTTTTTTTTCAATTACTTTTTGGAGTTTACTACTTAAGAATGGATTTTCATATAAGAAAAAAATATGAGGTGTGAAATCTATTGAACAAATGACCTCGTTACGTTGCTTTTAACGCCATAAACTACTAAGAAAACGTCGTCGTCTATCGGGACTCTATTGGGATCCTATAGACGACGACTTTTTCTAATAACTTTATGGATTGATCGATAGATGGTATTATTTGATTAGTTTATTTACCATAACGCGTCGTTGTCGTAACGCCATAGATGCCGCTATTCATAATAAATGTAAATAGAATAAAAATATTATATTTAGGTATTTTCATTAATTCGTTTATTTACCATTTGATATGGTATTAATCTTTTTCTTAGACTAGTAAGCCTTTTTGTGCCTCTGCCTATTTAAACAGTCGATCTGAAGAAGTAAACTCCAGTCGTGCGTTGAAGCTGACACACACGTTTTTTTTTTTTAAATTCGTTTATTTTTGGAGTTTACTCCTTAAGAATCGATTTTCATATAAGGCCCCCGGCATAAAAAAAATATGAAACGAATCACCTCGTTACGTTTTTTTGCCTTTTCAACGCCATCTATTGGAAACCACGAAAACGAACGAGATATAAAATAATTCTTACCCAAGCTGGCTTTCAAAATCTCGACGTCGTCGTTATTAAAAACTCTTATTAATCGTTTGGGTTCGTTGAACCTTACGCTCTGGAAGTAGGCCTTGGTGAGCGCCTGTCGGGGGTCGAACAAGTACGCAAAACAGACGAAAAGACCCACCGTAAGGAACATGAGGCCGACGAATGCTAGGAGCTTGTAGTCAATGGTTTTTTTTTCTTATTTTTTGTGGGATCCTCTGAAAAATGTATAATTTACATAATATGTTTATATTATGATTGTTATTGTTAGATAAAAATAATATGACACTAGTCATATTTATTTATTTTTTGCATAAATTTATCAAGTAAATAGTTACAAATAAATATTCATCATTCTTAAAATAAATTATAACAACAAGTGAATATAATTTTAAAACATTATCTATATATATAAAAGAGATTTCCACCCATTGACTCATCACGATATCTCTGGGACCATAAAGGTCGATTCACACATATCAGTGAGCCCACAGTTCCGGCACAGTACCGCATCAGTGATAATTATTCTTTCAAACATTCTCTATGGATGTATTCACACTTGTCAGTGTCAGTGTCGTCTCAGTACCGTCAGTGTCAGTGCCGGCACCGGCCATCACGGACGTGATCGGCGGCGACGATATTTTATCACGGATCACTGACGCCGCTGCATCGAAAACAAAATGTATATGTATTTCCTAGCTTCTGAAGGAGAATATTAAAACAGCTTTCCGACATTTTAAAATATTCAAAATACTTTCTTTCGTCTTTAATTAATTCTTTGTATAATGTCCATGCTTCATGTACCCATTTTCTTTTTTTTCCTCGATTCTCCTCTTCTTCTTCGTCTAAAGTAATGGCTATCATAGCTAATTCTGTGTTATTGAAGAGTGCCATCAAAACATTCGACGTCAACGCTAGTCTGAAGGGAACGTCGTGCACGAAGACCCGCAGAGAACTGTACTGTGCCTGATATGTGTGAATTGAAGCACTGACGCACCACTGTAGCACGGATACGGAACTGTAACGGTACTGTGCCGGAACTGTGGGCTCACTGATATGTGTGAATCGACCTTAAGGCCTAGACTTGAAATTTGGTAGAGATATTCCTTTCGCCAAGTAGAGGTCAGCTAAGAACGGAATTTACAAAATTCCACCCACAAGAGGGGGTTGCGGGGGTTAATAACATAAATGACAAAACAACGTTTGCGGGGTCAGCTAGTTGATAAATAAATTGCTATCATTAAAGGTTAACTGGAAGAGATAAGGCCGCCGTTTCATATTATTTGTTTGTACCTTAATGGTTCTAAATTGTATTTTTGTGTGCAATAAAGTTTTAATCAATAAAATAAATAAACTTAACTGAGGTAGGGCACAGCAGGATATTTCCTGCTCAAAATATGGAGCGGCCCGACTGGGGCTATACTTCGACCATAGAAGATTACAGATAAATAATACCGTTTTAAGCAGTGTTGTGTTCCTGTTGGTGAGTAAAGTGACCAGAGAGCTCCTGAGCTCCTGGGGGAAAAATCGGATAGGATTGAAAACACGCTTGCGATGTTTCTAGTGTTGCAGGCTTTTATAATCTACGGTAATCGCTTACCATCAGGTGAGCCGTACGATTGTTTTCCAATCAAGTTATAAAAAGAGACAAACTTCTTAGCATTCCATGTATTCACCGTGCGGGTGCCGGGTCCATCGTGTGGCAGAGGGACAAACTCAGAGCAGTTCCCAGGACTTGCGACCTAGGTGTACGTTTAAGGAGGGCCCCTTTGAGATACGTATCAACGCTCACCTTCGCTGCTCGAGTTGTCCACCCTGCCTAGCCAATGTGGAACCTGTTAGTGCAACCTTTGACACTCGTTCTAAAATAGAACTTCCTGCAGTTCTCGACAGGCCAAGGTCTTTCAGAAGATTATAGAGAGATTTTGGTGGTATAACTCTCGCTTAATACTTCTACCACGTACAAATTAACCACATAGCCATTTTTATTAAATTCATTTGTCAGATCGTAATATTATTTAATTTTATTAAAATAATGAAAAAAATGCGTGCGTGCAAAGCACACGTGTCAGAAAAGAATACTTCTTTGGCAAATTAATTTAAAAAAAAAGTTATCGTAAGCGCTGCAACTTACAATTATTTAAGTTTTTTATCTATGACTAGATGGCGCTAGTAGTAGATTGAATCGCGCTGGCAAAATAATTTCTTCTTGTTAGTATGTGGCCACCATACATTAACCTCACGCGGTGTTTTCAGGCGGTCACCCATCCAAGTACTAAACGTCATGACGCTGCCGCGTTACCGGTCGCTCAAATGTTACCCCCCCCCCCTCCCGGCCCCCCATGCGCCTAAAGAACTTCAAAAACTTACATAATTATAAAATTTAGCACACGAGGACAAGTCACATCACTAAAACTGTGCAAGAGCCGGCCTGTCACGGCGTTAGTCAAGACACACTGGCCGGTATGACGCAGCGTTATAATTTAAATAAGTTATACGCCAAGTGACAGATACCCCGCTTTCCTGTCCAGGATCGTGGGATTTATACTTGCCTCTGATATGAGTCAAAGGCTGCGAAATATTGCAGGTTGGCCCTAAAATAGAAGTAATATGTTGTCTACCTTTAACAGAGTAACGAGAGGTATATTTAGTCTTTTTATTTGTATGTGCAAGATAAATTAACTGAGGTAGGGCACAGCAGGAAATTTCCTGCTCAAAATAAGGAGCAGCCCGACTGGGGTAGTGCCTCGCCTCGACCTTACAGAAGACCACAGCTAAATAATACTGTTTTCAAGCAGTATTGTGTTCCTGTTGGTGAGTAAGGTGACCAGAGCTCCTGGGGAGGATTGGGGATAGGGTCGGCAACGCGCTTGCGATGCTTCTGGTGTTGCAGGCGTCTATAGGCTACGGTCTTACCATCAGGTGAGCAGTACGCTTGTTTGCCAACCTAGTTACATAAAAAAAAAAACAAAAAACAAAATATTGTGTATTTTTTTAAACACTGTTTTTAAAGCATAATAAAACACAAATATACACATGCTCTGAATATAAAGATATGTCATGAACAGAAATCTAATTCCCGATTGCTATAGAAAGGGCTAAATTTTAATTCAGAGGCAGAGGTCAAGCACCACATTTTTTCAATGTTGTGTCACGAAATTTTGTCCACAAACCTCAGATTCGGATTCAACACTCCAAAATACATCTAGAATGAAAGAAATCAGAACTACCCCAAAACTTTCCCACTAGCGACCCTTTAGAGTACAAATTGATTGAACTATGAAGTATTTAGTAAAATTGTATATATAATTTATAACATTTATTTGAAGTTAAGGAGAGTTTGAGTTCTAATTAAACTTTACGAGATAAATTCTTTACCACTCAACTTCTATTTTCACATAATTATTTATGATGATCATTTATTATGTAGTAATTATTTTTCGACTTTCAATACTAATACCAATTCATTTTACAAGTTAGGCATACAATAAAATACCTATACCTATAATAAATGCCTATATTAACTATCAATAACTTTAAAAATAAAAAATAACAATTACTATATCTTTTTAATTTTAATTTTATAATTTAAACATTTTATTTTGGCATGACGTGGTAATTTGTTATACCCTGTCCGGCCACTTATTATCTTTTTGACAGCTCACCCCTATAAATTACGGTTGTTTTTTTCTGAATAACGTACTAAAAATTCTACTGTAATGTCATACTTTATTGACGATTTGATTGATTGAGTGAAGTACCCTGTGCATAACAAACAACCACAGACTATGAAACAGTTCTTAAAATAATAAATCGATAATAAATCGATCATAAGATAAAAATAATTTTACGTCATGTGATTATTGTTTCTATAAATTTAATAAAAAAAGGAAATAAAAATAGTATCTATGACTGCAACATTGATTATTTGCAAGGAATTAAGTCGAAATCTTGAAATTTAATTTCAAACCAAGAGTAACGAGCAATAACTCTGTTCATTCATTTATTTATTATTTATATATTTCATTCATAATTTAAAAAACTAATGAACGAATAAATAAATAATATTTTTAAACTAAATGTATTTCATTAAATCGATTGAAAGTTCCTCTTGAATAAAATTGATTATTATTTCAAATCGAATAAATAACGTGTGAGGCAGTCACTAATGTCAAAATTTCTTGAAGTGTCAAAAAGATAATTAGTGGCCGGTTGTATTAAATTTCAATATGTTGTTTTTTTTATTTATTGTATCATCTTATATTTATGTGTTTTCGACATTGTATTTTATCATGTACTAGCGACCTCTGACCGTCAATATTTTTTTAACACGATAAGTAATCACCAAAATATCATATATACTAAAACCTTCTCCGAAATACTCTACATATTATGGTATACTAGCAACCCGCCCCGGCTTCGCACGGGTGCTGATACTAAATACAATGCTGATATCAAATGTACTACAGAATGTCATACAGCGTCCACAGCTTTTTTGAAGTGAAACTTCTTTATGCGCATGAGGGGTAAAATCTGAGCGACCGCTAACGCGGCAACGCGTCACACGGCCAGTACTTGGATGGGTTACCGCCGACCGCCTGGGAACACCGTGTGACGTTGGCTTTTTGTTTTTTTCAAATAGATTTTTTTTTGTATTTTCAATTCGTTTTTTCTTTTAATTAGTTTGCCAAAGAAGTTTCACTTCTGACACGTGTAAGTGCTTTGTACGCACACAATTTTTTTGTCATAATACAATACAAAGAAAAAATACTCAACTAAAATGCATTATTATTGGTGATAACTTAAAAAATACTTGTCTTAACTCGATTACATTTAAATGCAACCACATTATAAGCACCACCTTTTGACTAATAAAAGAATCATTCGAATCGGTCTAATGACCAAAAAGTTTTGAGGTAAGACACAAAAAAAATACTTGAATTGGGAACGACCTCCTTTTTTGAAGTCGGTTGTCAGTCAGTCATCTGAATGTGTCAGTTGACTGTCTAAACACTGTTTTCCTATTAGGTACCTTAGGAACAAGCGTGTGTTTTTGTTCGATATATTTTTTACATAGAATGTAGACCATACTGGGGATATTATTGTGAATGAAAACACAAACTCAACAAATTAGCATATATTTCATTCAACATATTCAGAGAAACATTCAAATATTGAAAAAAATCTACAATAAGACTAGATTCAAGAAGACGATCACGAAAGAAGCAATGAAATTCAATTCTCTTACTCGTAATAACTTACATTACAACAAATATTACTAATAAAAAGATAAGACAAACGCAGAGGCATCAAGAGATGGTTCGAGAGCGTATAGTCTCTGATTCTCTGAATGCTCTTGAATCACCTCTTAACATAAAAAATTCTATTTATATAGTTACTTGCTAAAATATATATGTATATATAAATAAAAGTTTACTTAAACTTAAATATTTTCCGAAATTCAAGATTGAACATCGTAGTGTTTTATCACGTTTTTGCTATTAATTAGTTTACTATTACGAAAATTATTTAACATCTACCCGCAAATTTCAGTCTCGGGATCAAGACATTCGCAGTCAATGTCGAAATACCGAGCTCCGCAAGCGAAAATGATAAACATGGTAAATATCCCGTTTTCGAATAATTTTCGTAATAGAAGTAACCATGTTAATCTAAAAATCTTATAATTAGTTACTACATACGAGTATACCTACAGTTACTGTCGAAAAACTTCAATTAAACGAAATCTATATATTGTATCACGATGTATGTTCACGATTAACTCCGAAACTACTGAACCAATTTTCATCCAAATTTTGTAACCAACTGTAATTTGGTCCAACTTGGGAGATAGGGTAGTTTTTATCTCAATAGGACCCGGTAGGTGGCGCTGCTATCGGTATGCAAGCAATCAAATGAAGGTATAAAAACACAAAATCACATAAGCTATACTAAGAAATAAACAATGCTATTTTTATATAATTATCGCTTATGTTTGAATCACATTTATCTTAAAAATACATTTCATTATTAACTTTAAACTTTTTATGTACAACTTCATATAATATAGTTTTTGGTTAATTTACTTTGGATGGAACATTGCTCATAAAGTCATAATTTAATTGTATGGGGAAGCACAACCCCATGGAAAGCAATCAATTTTAACATTAATTAATTATCTACGACTAGCGACCCGCCCCGGCTTCTCACGAGTGCAATGCTGATACTAAATATACTACAGAATGTCTTTATATGCAAGGTTCACAGCTTTTTTGTCATTAGACAATACAAACATATTTTCTTTAGAGGTTTCTCTTGAATGAAATAATTATAATAATTAGAAATGTGAAAAACACTCAACGCTCCAATCTAAGCCTGCAACGGTGAATCGCGGACTTTTTTGTAGACCTTTTTAAGGTACCTATACAATACTGTAGAACATTATTTTGATCTATCTCGTAGGGTTCAAGCAGCGTTTGCAAATTAAGCACAAAAAATGTGTTTATTTACGACATCACATTAGAAACCTCTAAAATTAGCAGTGTTTCTCTACTATATTATGCATGTCTTAGACATATAAACCTTCCTCTTGAATCACTCTATCTATTAAAAACAACCGCATCAAAATCCGTTGCTTAGTTTAAAAGATCTAAGCACATATAGGGACAGACAGCGGAAGCGACTTTGTTTTTTAATGTATTGATTATAGATTGATGAAATACTAAATGTCTAAAATGGCGCCAATCTTTTTAAATTCAGCACTGAATAGTATACAGCAAGCCAGTGCTTAAGTAATTGAATAGATGGAACCTATCCACATAACAACACGTTTTTTCATTAAAAAATTTTACATTTCCCGAAAATTCAAACTATTACTCAATGCACTGTCATAAGGCGCCTGTTAGTGAGATAATGAAACCTCATTTCTGAAAGCGTTTTATTTTTAACCGACTTCCAAAAAAGGAGGAGGTTCTCAATTCCGTCGACTGTATTTTTTTTTGTATATGTTACTTCAGAACTTTTGATTGGATGGACCGATTTCGATAATTTTTTCTTTACTCGAAAGGTGGTGTGTGTCATTTGGTTCCATTTAAATTTATTTGAGATCTAACAAGTAATTTTCGAGTTATATCTAATAATGCGTTTTTACTTGACTATTTTTTCGTCGACCTACGTTGTATTATACCGCATACCTTTTTACTGGGTGTAGCGATTTTGATGATGTTTAATTTAATCGAAAGCTGATGCTTAGCATGTTGTCACATTTAAATTTCATCGAGATATGATTACAACTTTTTGAGTAATTTTTGATAACGCGTATTTACTTGACTACTTTTTCGTCTACCTACGTTGTATTACTTGTCGATGTAATTGAAGTCGGTTTTTTTTTTCATTTGTGAGCAAACATACATATTATTGACCTCTACGCGACATTGGCGGAATCAAACGTGCCCCGCTGGCACAATTAAAAACCATTAAGCCAATCAACTAATCAATCAATATTATTTACAATAAATATACATATTACACGGAGTCTTTGTATTGGAATCCGTTTTTTATTGTAAAAAAGTGTGTGTGTGCGTATGTACGCACGTAAGAAGTTATACTTCATTGGCTAGCTAACTTCACGTTGCTAACTTCTTCTTCGTTGACTAGCTAACTTCAGGGTGTCGGTTTTTCGTGACGGTGCGCGCGCGCATTGTAAAAAAATATTCTCGTCATTTTTCCTTAACGCGCCAAAAGAAGTATAACTTCAAAAAGATACATATAACCTTCTTCAATCAAATAACGCCATCTATCGGAAGCCAATATCGTTCCAATAGGTGGCGTTATTTGATTCGTTTATTTACCATTTGATATGGTTATAATCTTTTTCTTAGACTAGTAAGCCTTTTTGTGCCTATTTAGACAGTCGATCTGAAGAAGTAAACTCCAGTCATGGGTCGGAGCTGACACACACACACACACACACTTTTTTTCTGGTCGTGTTAAGGTATTTTAAAAAAGTGAATTTTAATTAAATTTTTCTTAATGTTTTTAGAATTAAAAACAATTTTTAAAACATGAAATTTGAATTTCCTTAACACATTCTAGGCAAAAAATGACAACTGGCAACCCTAATCTATACAACTACAAATTTTATCACATTAGCAATACTATTATCATTTTAGGCGCTGAGCATTCTCTAGTTTCGACACTTGACAACTCGTAACAACCTTTTTTTCCGTTTTTATACAAAAAAATCGTTACCGTAAACTAGGCAAACGTAGTTGCCGCAACCCTAACTTATAAAAAGTTGACAGTTGCGTCAGCTAAAATTGAACATAAGCGCAGCGACTTATGGCATTATAAATATCTATCACGAGTTTATCTACTGCGTTATTTGAAACGCAAATCATCGGGTTTTCTTAAAAAGTACGCGACGCGATCAGTTGGCACTTTGTACTCGTGCATCCATCTGTTTCCTTTACGCAGGGAACCGTCGATACCGTCTTGCCACAGCCCGGCGGGGAGATAGACTGGAAAACACGTAAAAAATCACGTTTAATCTAAAGATTATAAAACTAAAACGGTCTTGGGTTAATCAGCTTATTTTGTGATTCTTACGATAAGATTTACATAATTATCATAACATATAACATAGAGATAAAGATGTTATTATTTTTATTTTGAGGCAAAAAGATAACTTAGGTTTTGACAGAATCGCACAAATACAGAGGGCACTGTGCATAAGACACTAATACACAGATACAAAAGATGAAGTTTGAGAGTGAATATTAAAATTGAAAAAATATCTAATTGTATGTAATCAACACAGACGCACACACATCAGCCTATCGCAATCCACTGCTGGACATGGGTCTCCACAAGTTCGCGCCAAAATGGCATGTATGTTGTTCATAGTTACCACGCGGGCAAGGTGGTAATGGAACTGTGTTATCCCTTAGACTTTGGTCCCTTACGACACCCACGGGAAGGGGGTGGCTATATTCTTTCCTTTCCTAGCCACATAGCAGAATTGTATGTAATGAAGATAAAGCTAAATTATACTACTATTAATGTTGTGTTCCAGTGGTGAGTAAGACAGCCAGAACTCCTGGGGACGGTCGAGGATAGGTTCCATAACGCGCTTGTAGTACTCCCGGTGTTGCAGACGTCGATATGCTAAGGCATCCTCTTACAAGCTATGCAAATATGTAAACCTAGCAGATATATCACTTGTACCTTCCCTAGCAGTCTCCCCCTGACGCAGTACTGGCGCCACTACGATCTCGTCCCCGATCAAGAACTCGTCGTCCACCAGTAGAGGCGCGTCTCCGTCCGCCACCAGCCACAGCGGTCTGATCAGAGGCAGGCCTTCTTCCAACGCCTCGCGCTTGTATTTCAGGAGTAGGGGAGTTATCTGTAATTATATTTTTGATGAAGCTACTAAAGGAATTTACTCCTTAGTAGGCCAATAAATGCCTTATATATTTCTCTGTATTGGCAAGCTCTAAATGGCAACAATGACAAACCTCTAAAAGGATGGTATGTCAGAAAAACACATCTGCACCTGTGCATTGGCCATTGTCTCTTACGAAAATTATACTGATCTTTTTTTTACTGTCAGTTTTCTTTGTGTTCGTTATACGTAGTAGTGCATGTAGTCACCGTAACGGCGGCGATTGAGGGTCGATTCCTGCTCCAGGCAGTTTATTTATTTATTTACCATATTACACTAAGATTTAATTTTTTATATTTCGAAAAAATGTACTTACAAGTTTCTGTCTTAACAAAGTCAAGTTTTTGGCCATCTCCAGCACTCTTTCATCATTGTACTTGCTTGGAAGATGAGTGAACTTCATAACTGGTAAGAAGGTTGCCATTTGCAACCATCTCATATAGAGCTCTCTCTCTGGTAGTGCTATACCGTTATCTTGTGTTGTATTCGTGTTTGATTCCGCTGCACCTTTAGCTGATGGTAGAAACTGTTCGCTACCCGGCCAGTATATGTCACCACCTACCGCACCAGGCATTGTAAATGGAAAACCGTTTACACCGTACGTCAACATTGTTGGAATAACTAGCCTCAAAGCTTCCCAACTCGATTCAAACGGTGGTAAAGATACAAAAGTTGGAGGTCTCGGCAAGTTAATGGCTGAAGAAACTCCGATTATGTTCAGGATTTTTTCGAAAGTTCTAGTAAATATAGTTTTGTATTGATCGGGATTAATTAACCTTTTCTCACACTGATAGTAATGGGGCATATCGTATGCGGTGCCGAGATCAAAATAGAAGGAATCAATGAGATATTTATCTATAACAGCCTGTAGCTTATCTAGTATCCAAGGCACTGATCTGTTATTTGTAATGTCTAAAACACCGGCACTGGCTAATGTCTTAAATCTAGTTAAAGCTGGTATCCTTCTATCGCTGTTCCGTTCACTTATAAGCAAACGCTTCTGTACAGTTTCAGCGAAGTTCTTACTCTCTGTACTTATAAAAGGTTGAATAGTAAAAGCTACTTTGAAACCTCGCCTGTGAAGCTTATCAACAGTTGTATTGAGTGTTGCAAATCGACTTGTGTCAACAGTTAGATCACCTATTTCGTTTTGCCAAAATTCGTTAATAAGAACATGCCCTTGTTTTAAAAAACCTAAACTGATGACGTCTTCTGTGTATTTTGCTATTGTTTCATCTTGTAATTCGTGTTTGAAACGTGGAGCAATTTGCCACACTGGTTCAGAAATGAGAGATTCCAAAGTTTTCATATCAGCTGGTTTTAGTCCATCCCACAATGGAGCGCGTCTGTGACTATGGATGGACGTATGAAGAGATTTCATATCTCTAGACGTACAGATATTATACTTCATTTCAGGAAATTCTGTGACTTTATTAGCGAATGCGAAGTCGTCATATTTAGCTTTTAAACATATCTCTCTCTTTCCTTGATTAACAGAAATATGCAATGGTGTTTCTTCGTCAATAATTATTGCTGCGCCTTTGGAGTTTATCAGATAGCGTGTTAGTACGTTACCCCATTGAGATTTCTGCATATCACCAGTTATAAAAGGCGTGTAATCGATTGAGCCAGAGTCGAGTGGCCATGTTAGGTTTATTGATTGTCCAGCACCGAACCAGTGTACCTTCGTGTCGCTCCAATCGAAACAGTCGTTTGGTGTAACATCTGAAAAGAAGCGTCGAATTGGTTACATGATTCAGCAAGAATTTTCAAGTTTCAAGCAAAAACTATTAAATTAATTGTAATGAAACTTAATATCTAGTTAATTAGATATTCAGAATAACCCATGATTATCATCATCACTTCAGCCTATCGCAGTCCACTTCTGGACATAGGCTTCCACAAGTTCGCGCTAAAAATGGCGCGAACTCATGTTTTTTGCCCATAGTCACCACGCCGGGCAGGCAACACAGAACGGCTGTGGACATTTCCATGGGATCGGATATTATGCGATCAAAACTACGAGGTGTAACTAACTAACTAGTTAGTTATAAATTTGCAAATACTTAAATAAATATTATTTATAGCTACTAACCTGGTTTTAACGCCTTCCAATGAACAGAATAGCACGTAGTATTATCAACTCCAGGGTCATGGGGAAGACATTTTAAATAGAAGCGGAGATTGTGAAGCCATTCCAAGCATTCCGAGCCATCGGACAAACGGTGCTCGGGGAGGCAAGGAAATGATTTCTGCTTGCCTTGAATACCAACAGCTGAAATAATGAAACGAAAAGGATTAAAAACTGAAGCTGTGCTCCTGATATTTGTATGTAAACGTTTCTTTATGAAATAAGTAACAAAATTATATTTTTATTGAAGTTACTAAAGGAATTTACTCCTTAGTAGGAGAAAATGCCTGTAATGTCCAAACAGGTATACACAACCGTTTTTTGTAACTTTATTGTATTTTTATTATTTGCCATCATTAAGGTCATAGTAAAAAAATATGTGGTTACATTTTAAATTAAAATTCTAAAATGAAACTCCTTCATTGGAAAAGAGGCTTTTGTCGGTTGGGTAGTACTTAAAGGTAGTCGTATTCGTGGACAATACCAATAGCTCATTTTACTGTAAGCGCAATTTATCAGATGAAATACATTTCCGAATATTGGGTTATTTCATTGTACATTACTATGTCACCTTACCTATGTAATTTTTTACTGTAATAGGGCACAGCAGGAAATTTCTAAGTCAAAATATGGAGCAGCCCGACTGGAGTAGTACCTCGACCTTACAAACGATTACAGCTAAATTATACTATTTTCAAGCAGTGTTGTTTTCATGTTGGTGAGTTAGGAGACCAGAGCTATTGGAAGGGAGGGGGGGTAACAGGCGTCTATAAGCTACAGTAATCGCTTACAATCAGGGGCGCCGTATGCTTATTTGCAGACCTGTTTAAATATTTAAAAAATATATACTCATATTTAAGATCTATCCACATTTTCGACATATAAAATAATTCTTACCCAAGCTAGCTTTCAAAATCTCGACGTCGTCGTTATTAAAAACTCTTATTAGTCGTTTGGGTTCGTTGAACCGTACGCTCTGGAAGTAGGCCTTGGTGAGCGCCTGTCGGTGGTAGAGCACGTACGCGAAACCGACGAAGAAAGCCACGGCGAGGAACATGAGGCCGACGAACGCTCGGAGCTTGTAGTCAGTGGGTCTCTTTCTTATTTTTTGTGGGATGCTCTGAAAAATGTATATATGATTGTTATTTTAATTTGATTACAAAAGACGCGACAAAGGTGCGACAAAGCTAGCCCTGCGGTCACCAACCCGCCTGCCCAGCGTGATGACTATGGGCAAAACACATGAGTTCACGTCATTTTGGCGCGAACTTATGGAGGCCTATGTCCAGCAGTGGACTGCGATAGGCTGAAATGATGATGATGATGATGATGAAAAAAGACTGAATTCTGTTGTTCCTCTCTCTCTTAGTCGTACTTTTATACATGTTTAATACACTTACTTATCAAAATGTATCCCGCATGCGTTCCGTGGCGGCCCAAGATACAAGCGTATCTGCGTATAGCTTAGTTTGGATTCCTCTATCAAATACTGTATATTCTATGCAAATGTAGTTTACTTGAATAAATAAATATATAACACTAGCTTCTGCGTGCGACTTCGTCGGCGTGGACTCCGCTCCTATTGGTCTTAGCGTGATGACACATAGCCTATAGCCTTCCTCGATAAACGAGCTATCTAACACTGAAAGAATTTTTCAAATCGGCCCAGTAGTTCCAGAGATTACCACGTTCAAACAAACAAACAAACAAACAAACAACCAAACAAACTCTTCAACTTTATATATTATATTATATTATTATAGTATTAGTATAGATATAATTTCTTATTAATTTTTATGTATTTTTAATAACAATAATAATACAGAATGTGTAAAAATATTAAAAGTGAAAGTAAAGTAAAAGTGTTGTTGATTTATACGGTAAAAGAAAGATTTTAATTTAAAGTATAGGTGGCTATTAATTTATACGTTTTGTGCAAGTTTTGTGTCACTTCTAGCTACGTGCTGCCAACAATGAAAAGCAAGTCCGTGAATCTTATGGTCTAAGATCCGAGATAGCTAAATATTCCCTCATCTGTTAATTAGATGAAACAATTTTTTATAGGCTGATTTCAATATTGTGAATTTATAAAAACAACCTCTGCCACCATAAGCCTGCTGCAAATTTTTTTTTATCTTTTCCCTCTCATGTTAATTACATGTAGTAAGCTAAAACCGTTAATATTTTACATTATATACCTGACTGTAGTAGGCACCCATCTCTATGATTGCTACACTTACCTGCAGCCAGGTCAGCAACCTCAGTCAGCAGTACTTGGGGAGTAAGCTGGTGAATGCGTGACAAGAGCGTTACGAAAAGTGTGATGGAGATATAAGTAAGTAAAGATAGAAAAAGAGAGAGTTACGTTTCGTAAGTTTTACTTCAGTCGTGTGGTCTAAAGCACACTCGTTGTTTTACTTACTTGTAGTTTTTCCTTGAGCAAGCTTGCTAACGAATTGACGCTGGTGACCGAGTTGCTTGGCGAGTACTCGTCGTCATCCATGCTGAACTCTGATCTGAATCTTCTGGGCGCTGTTGACTTGCGACGAGGTGACCTGAGGGGAACTCTGAAAGAAAAAAAAAATGATTAAAATGAAGCTTGGGTACCAGACCGGATGTAAATATTTGTATAAACACAAATATCCACTTCATATATAATATGTATATCAATAATAGTTTATTTGACAAGTAGAGCTTATTAATTTCAGGGGTGTATATTTTTGTTTTTTTTTCTGCGAAGTATTTAATTTCGCTAAACTATACATTATTGACGCAAACATCATTTTGTGTTTCAAATTTCTAAAATTAAAGTGTTAACCAATTACATATTTTCTTTTGCGATGCGATGGTAAGCGATTACCGTAGCTTAGAGACGTTTGCAACACTAGAAGCATCGTAAGTGCGTTGCCAACCCTTTGCCCTATTCCTACCAGAATCTCTGGTCACCTTACTGACCACAGGAAACAACACTGCTTGAAAGCAGTGCTATTTAGCCGTGATCTTCTGTAAGGTCGAGTTACTACCCTAGTCGGGCTGCTCCAGATTTTGAGCAGTATATTTCCTGCTGTGCCCTACCTCAGTTAGCATATGAAATGATATAACTTTATTTAAAAAACACACTTGAACTTACTAGAAGTACTTCTACCCGTATTAACAGCATTTATATTTAATCCATATCCCTCAGGACTTAAGGCTCATATTCCTATCAAATGTAAAGGTGTTACAATTTTGTGTTTTAAGTTATTCTCGTGTAATGCGTCGTTTCCTCATTACCTCAGATGCAAGATTCTGGACAAGGTTAATTTATTGACGCTAACACTGAAATCTTTTCTTACGAGGCTATTCTGTGATATTAACTATTATGTAAAACTAGATTTTGTTCGTTACTTTAGGCACTCTTGCCTAAGTTGAAACCGATCACTTAATTCACTATTCAGACATAATTATTATAAAAAAATTCATATTTCAGGGTAATTAAATGAAATAAAATTTATTTCGGCATAAGGTTATTTTACGAAACGAAAGTCAAATAATATATATCTAAGTAGTTAAGTACCTACATTCTCAAAAACAAAACTCAAGGTAGCAAAAACATCCGTCACAATTAAAAACTTGCTACATCTAAACATTAGGTACATTACAAACTTATTACAACACTAGCAGCTGTGCCCCGCGGTTTCACCCGCGTTAATTCGAGGAAAAACGTACTAAAATATTTTGACGTGACAACGTCTAATAAATCATGCACGGAAGTCGGTTAAAAATATGAAACAGACACTAGTCTTATTTATTTATTTTTTGCATAACATTATAAGTAGGTAAAATAATAGTTATGCTACTTTATAAATATTCATCATTCTTAGAATAAATAACACCTTGGTATTTTTAACCGACTTCCAAAAAAGGAGGATGTTCTCAACTCAACTTAATTTTTTTTTTATGTATGTTAGCTCAGAACTTTTGACTGGGTGGACCGATTTCGATCAATTTTGGTTTAATTGAAAGGTGTTGCGTGTCATGTGGTCCCATTTTTTTTAAATTAAGATCTGACAAGTACTTTTAGAGTTATATCTAATAATGCGTATTTACTTGACAACTTTTTCGTCGACCTACGTTGTATTATACCGCATAACTTTTTACTCGGTGTACCGATTTTGATGATTCTTACTTTAATCGAAAGCTAATACTTGTCATATAGTCTTGTTCAAATTAGATCGAGATCTGATTACAACTTTTTGAGTAATCTTTAATAGCGCGTATTTACTTGACTATTTTTTCGTCTTATTACGTTGTATTATACTTGTCAATGTAATTGAAGCCGGTTTTTTTTCGTTTGCAAGCAAACACAATTATAAATAAATGAATATAATACAAAAATATTATTGATAAATAAACTGCTGGCATTAAAGGTTGCCTGGAAGAGATAAGGCCGCCTTTTATATTATTTGTTTGTACCTTAATGGTTCTAGATTGTATTTTTGTGTGCAATAAAGTTTCAATAAATAATATAAATAAATGAATATATTTTCATATTTTTTCGAACGAATTCTTATTAAAAATTAAACGAAAACACTTCCTTCCACACTCCGCTTTAAAAAAATTAACTTACCAAATAAAACTTAACAAAATGATAAAAATCTAAAAAATAGAAACAAAATAAAACCAACAACGTTTCAACAAATTCGCACAGAGAGACAAAAAATACGGACACAAGATAGTTTTGGTAACCCTGATTGAGATTATAAAAAAAAAAAAACTAAATATAAAATTTAGCAAACGAGGACAAGTCACATCACTAAAACTGTGCAAGAGTCGGCCTGTCACGGCGTTAGTCAAGACACACTGGCCGGTATGACGACTCAGCGTTGTAATGGAAATAAGTTATACGCCGAGTGAGAGTGCATCGTTAATACAACAAAAGTTTTTTTGAAGTGAAACTTCTTTAGGCGCATGAGGGGTAAAATTTGAGCGATCGGTAACGCGGCAGCGTCATGACGTAGAATACTTGGATGGGTGACTGCCTGGGAACACCGCGTGAGGTTGGCTTTTTGTTTTCTTTGTTGTTTTTTTTTTGTATTTTAAATTCGTTATTTTTTGTTTTTTTTTTATTTTTTTTAATTAATTTTTTTTAATTAGTTTGCCAAAGAAGTTTCACTTCTGACATGTGTACTTTGTACGCACGCAATATATTTTATTTTATTTTATTACTGGATCAACTTAATTTTTTATTCTTTCGACATTGTATTTTATCATGTATTTCTGAATTGTTACTGGATTAGCACATTATAATTGACACACATTGACGAAATTGTTCATTTTAAATTTTAATTAGTGATTACTTGTAGATAAACTTATTCATTAACTAATTATTGTACTTAGCAATTAAATGATATTAAAATTCTTTGTCTAAAACTTGACGTATATTGAATGTTGTGATAGCCTGTAATTAAAAGAACATTGACACGTGTAAGAAATTACAATTAATGTATATTTTATTGGTTATCGAATAATAAATAGATACAATCGTAAAAGTACGAGTATGTATGCTAAGTTATACGAGTATTGTATGGTATATTAATTCCGCGAAACATAGAAAAAGTAATCCCTTAGATCAATGGTTCCCAACGTGAAGCGTACACCTCCTAGGGGGAAAATTTGAAATATTTGGTAAAAATAAATTTCATTTTGATGATTAAATAGTGAGGTTTAAAGAAATTTAGGTCTATTCAATTTTATTTTATTGGCAAAAAATTTGAGGGGGACATTTTGCAAATTGGAGAGACAAATTTGACTTTTTAGAAAAAAGGTTGGGAACCACTGCCTTAGATAGTTCTAATTACCTCTAATTGAATGGATGTAAAAAAACTGTGTTGCATGGGAGAAAAAATTATATCAACATAATTATCAATTATAGCGCAATTATATAGGATGTTCGACTGCCAACTACGTTCCTTCAAATGGGGGGTCCTGTAGGTTTTATAGATCACGTTATACGTGATAAAAATCCTAGCCTTTTTTAAAATTACCTTGTCTTAATCTACTCTGGTAAGGTACTTCTGTATAACCGTCCAATAATATTTTTTTAGCCCTAAACAATGTCGATAAAGTGAAATATTAACACTAACTGCCGCATACAGTTAAAAAACCGCATATATGGAAACAAATTCTTTTTCTCGGAAAGTGTTCTTTATTTTAAATTACAGCCTGCTTACGCACTCATGAAAGGTATCATGCGGAACGATACTATCAAAGTAGCTCGTCTATTTAAACAAAGTCAAAATTAAAAAGGGCTAGGAATTTTTTTTACGCGAATCTATTACACATACATAGTCCTATTTGTAAAAACGCAGTTAGAAATCAAACATTCTGTAGGTATATGTGATTTCATTTAATTGTAATGAATTATTGCTAAGATGAGTAAATAATAAAGCCTTTTGATTGGCATATAACTATATACAAAGCTCGTAACTAAGCGACAATTGTAGTTTTATATAATGTATGATGTAATATGATGTTAGCAATATTATGCTATTATAAACAAACGCTTAATACTCAATCAGTTATATTCTTTAACTAACACTGAAAGAATTTTTCAAATCGGACCCGTAGATCCTGAGATTAGCGCGTTCAAACAAAAAAACTCTTCAGATTTATAATATTAGTATAGATTATTGTATTAAGAAAAAAGAATATGTTTGAATCAAAAATCGCACTGCTGTTTAGCGAAGCGATATTATTTCTTTGAGAGAGTTCCTCGTACTTCGTTAAGGATAGAAAGCTTACAACATTAGGTACCTAATAATTGTTTGCTCGCAAAAGAAAAAAAAAAACGACTTCAATTACATCGACGAGTAATACAACATAGGGAGACAAAAAAATAGTCAAGTAAATACACATTATCAAACATTACTCAAAAAGTATTCATCTTTCGATCAAATTTAAATAAACCACAAGACAAGCATCAGCTTTCGATTAAATATAATTGTGTTTGCTCGCAAACGAAAAAAACCGATTTCAATTACGTGGACAAGTAATATGTACAATGTAATAAGATGAAAAAATAGTCAAGTAAATAAGCGCTATTAAAGATTACTCAAAAAGTTGTAATCAGATCTCGATCAAATTTAAACAAGACTACATGACAAATATTAGCTTTCGATTAAAGTAAGAATCATCAAAATCGGTACACCGCCCGAGTAAAAAGTTATGCGGTATAATACAACGTAGGTCGACGAAAAAGTAGTCAAGTAAATACACATTATTAGATATAACTCTAAAAGTACTTGTCATATCTCAATTAAATTTAAATGGGACCACATGACACGCAACACCTTTCAATTTAAACAAAATTGATCGAAATCGGTCCACCCAGTCAAAAGTTCTGGGTTAACATACATTAAAAAAAATACAGTCGAATTGAGAACCTCCTCCTTTTTTGGAAGTCGGTTAAATAGTCAACCGCTTCTAGGAGTATAAAATAATGCAACCGAAGTCGCGCGGTGCGTGTATATTATTTACAAAAGTAATCTATATAATATATAAAAGAGATTTCCACCCATTGACTCATCACGATATCTCTAGAACCATAAGGCGTAGAGACTTGAAATTTGGAAGGAATAGTCTTTTCGCCAAGTAGAGGTCAGCTAAGAACGGATTTTACGAAATTCCACCCACAAGAGAGGGTTGCGGGGGTTAATAACATATATGGCAAAACAACGTTTGCGTGGACAGCTAGTCTTATATATAAAATTCTCGTGTCACAATGCTACTTACAATACTCCTCCGAAACGGCTAGACCGATTTTTATGAAATTTTTGTGCATATCCGGTAGGTCTGAGAATCGGCCAGCATTTATTTTTCATACCCCTAAATTATAAGGGGGGGGGGGGATTAAGGGGGTTAATAACATACATTGCAAAACAACGTTTGCGGGGTCAGCTAGTTCATATGTAAATATAGATGACGCTGTCCAATGACATCCTCCTTTTTAACCGACTTCAAAAAAGAAGGAGGTTTCTCAATTCGACCGTATATTTTTTTTTTTTTATGTATGTTCGGGCATAACTTCGTCGTTTATGAACCGATTTTGATAATTCTTTTTTTGTTGGAAAGGAGATATCCCAACTTAGGTACCATGATAAGGAAACCAGGATCTGATGATGGGATCCCAGAGAAATCGAGGGGAACCCTCGAAAATTGTAGTGACGACTAGTGCGTTTTATCACTTTTTCCTTAACTACTATAAAGCACTACTATTTAATGTAGGTCTGGAGTCGATCTGATGATGGAGTCGAAAGACAGTTGAGGGAAATCTTCAACTATTTACAGCAATCACCTGCTGTTTGAGCTTCATTCATTTCTACTGATGAGAACTTTGCACCCATATGAGTTAAAAGTGCCATTACCGGTCTGCTGATGGAGCCCATAAATAGTCGAGGGAAATCTTCAACTATTTACAGCAATCACCTGCTGTTTGAGCTTCATTCATTTCTATTGATGAGAAGTGAGAACTTTGCACCCATATGAGTTAAAAGTGCCATTACACGTCTGATGATGGAGCCCATAAATAGTCGAGGGAAATCTTCAACTATTTACAGCAATCACCTGCTGTTTGAGCTTCATTCATTTCTATTGATGAGAACTTTGCACCCATATGAGTTAAAAGTGCCATTACAGGTCTGATGATGGAGCCCATAAATAGTCGAGGGAATTCCTCAATAATTTACAGCAGTTACTTTTGGTTGTTTGACGACCGCTTTGATATAATGGTTCATGTGCCGTGTCGGCGGCGCCTAAACACCGACGGTCGCGGGTTTGATTCCCGCTCGGAGTGTATATTATATTTATGTTTATACAAATATTTATTTTCGGTCTGTAGGTTTCGGTTCGGTCCCGGAGAACACGCTAGGCTGTCAGTCCCGGTTGTATATCACGAACACCTAATAGCGATCTTTACTCATATATAGTAGGTACTTATGTCGATGCGTTAGCGCAGCGGTCACAGCACTGGCTGTTGCGCTGGCGGTCGCGGGTTTGATCCCCGCTCACGACGGACATTTGTATTGGCCATATAGATGTTTTTCGTGGTCTGGGCGTTTGTGTTTGTGTGTTGTGTATGTTTCCGGACTCCCGACACAGGAGAAAACCCTACTGAGGGCCGTTGAGTGTGAAGCGTTTATTCATTGTTTATTATAGTAAGGAATATATCCGCCAAACCACAGTAGAGCAGCGTGGTGGATTAAGCTCTGATCCTTCTCTTACATGAAGAAAGAGGCCTATGCCCAGGAGTAGGATATTACAGGCTGAAGCATTTTATTTTGTTGGGCTTACTTAATACTGCCGAGAAGCATCCTAATTAGGTCTACACATCACTAAAAATTGTAAAATAAAATAATTTTTAACAAAAAAAAAACCGACTTCAAACAGGAAACTAAAAAGTAACAAATAAATTTACTTAGCACAAAGTAATTCTTATTTTGATTTAGTTAATCAGAAATTATAAAATAAATATTTTATAATTTTGAAGTCGGTGCCAAGTAAAACAATAACTAGGTATAGGTATTATCAATTTTTCTCACCCCTCAAGCTAATATTGGCAGGTAATTATTACGGAATATCTATCCTGTAGTACCTAATTAATTATCTTCTTTTATTAGTATTCGGAGACCGCGCACGGCATAAAGTTCACAAATTCGGTGAATATCTGTGGTGGATATAGTACTGAAGGCACCGACTTCAAAGTTATAAAATATTTATTTTATAATTTCTGATTAACTAAATCAAAATAAGAATTACTTTGTGCTAAGTAAATTTATTTGTTACTTTTTAGTTTCCTGTTTGAAGTCGGTTTTTTTTTTGTTAAAAATTATTTTATAAATGTTTGAATGAATCAGATTATTAACGTCACAATACTGAGTAGATAAAGGCGTCTTTTACATAAAGGAAAAGAATTGGACCTTATTCAATCATTATATCATTAGACCAATTGACGTAATATATAAAAAATAAGGACAAAAACATTATTTATTTATAAAGTTACACCGTATACCAATAAACGAATATACGTATTAGTAATTTCCTATATCGCTTATCATATTTTAACGAATTAAATAAGCGCCTGTGAATATTTTCAGAGCAAAAATGTCGTTTAGGAAAATATTTTTTTAACTTAGTTAAATTGAAATAGTAATTTTTATTCGACAAAATAAGCTAGTTATAATTTAGTCGAGCTTTTATGTTGAAAACATTTTTATGAGACAATTGATATATTATCCATTTACTTAATAAAGATATAAAGACTATGTCAGTTCTGGTAAAAGTATAAAGTATTATCGATTTTTTACATCAGTAAAATGATAAAATGTTAATGATATTTGTATTAAAATTGTTTGACATGTGGCGTGTTTTTTTTTTTTGAGAACATGTTTTCATATATCTTATATATTATATAAAATTCTCTTATCACAATGTTAGTTAGGTACCATACTCCTCCGAAACGGCTGGACCGATTTTTATTAAATTTTGTGTGCATATCGGGTAGGTCTGAGAATCGGCCAAAATCTATTTTTCATACCCTTAAGTTACAAGCGGGGAGGATTACGGGGGTTAATAACATATGTGGCAAAACAACGTTTGCGGAGTCAACTAGTATTACCTATATAATACTAAGTTTTCTTATCAGTATTATAAGGGGAGGTAACCAGCCATTTCCCAAACAGTTCTCTATGACGATTCACCAGAAAGACTCAACCATAATTTCTTATAAAGATTTATAATTAATAAAACTCTTATAAATATATTATACATACAAAAATGATCGTTTCATGTAAACAACAAAAAAACGAGCGTGCTTTAGAGTTAGACCATACGACTGAAGTAAAACTTACGAAACGTAACTCTCTCTCTATCTTCACTAACTTATATCTCCCTCTCAACTTCCATTCGCCTCGCCCGATCAAACTATTCGTAACGCCCTCGTCACTTTCACCAGCTTACTCCCTAAGTCTAGCGTGCAAAGAAGTTTAACTCCATAAAACTTCTAATACACACACTGAGACCAAAATGAAGACAGTCATTGTTTCTAAGCAGTTAACGACAGTAAACGCATTACTGTCATTAGCGTGATCGTAGTCGGTAAGTGTCAAGCGACACAGTAATGGTCAGATATAAATCACCTCAGTGCGATGTGTGTCAATTGCTAGTTTATTCAATAGGGTGCTGAAGGCTGAAGGTTTCTTGACCGGTTGGGTGACGAACCCGAAAGAAATATCACCTACATTTTTTTTAAACTAGCTGACCGCGTAAACGTTGTTTTGCCATATACATTATTAACCCCTTTAATCCCCCCCATTGTAACTTACGGGTATCGGTTCAGCCGTTTCATAGGAGTTTGGCAACACTGACAACGACTTCATTCGCATTGAAATGTTTATGATGTTCCTTAGTTATCGCTTGAAGGCACTTCAAGCCCGGTTCTTGCGTCCTGAAGTTTGGTAGGTACTTGTACAAATATTTATTTCTGGTCTAGCTGTCTACTCTTGTGGGTCCCACCTTGCCCCGGAGAACACGCACTCCTTCAACTTCAACGCCTTCAGTTGAGTTACAACTTACAGGTTGAATCAACGAAATAATTAAAATAATGAAGCTTACTTGAATGAGGCCATTTTCTTATTTTGAATTGATTTTATTGAGTGAGTTAAATTACCCTTAACTTTAAATTATAATATATAATAAACTTTTGGCACAGCAGGAAATATCCTGCTCAAAATATGGAGCAGCCCGACTGGGGAAGTACCTCGACCTTAATTATTAAGATCACAGCTAAATAATACTGCTTTCAAGTAGTGTTGTTTTTCTGTGGTGAGTAAGATGACTAATTGACCAGAGCTCCTGACAGGATTTGGGGTAGGGCCACTAACCCTTTTTGAAATGCTTCTGGTGTTGCAGGTCTATAAGGTACGGTAATCGCTTACCGTCAGATAAGCCATACGCTTGCTTGCCTGCAAAGTTGTATAAAAAAGTCTGTTTCTATCCGAATCCGAAAAACAATTCCTTTATCCTCATATTAAGTAACCTAAATACAAATACAGATTAACAAAACAGTCGCAACTCGCAACTCGTTCACGTGGTCAGTAATGCGATTTCTCAACGTCTGAGATTTAATGAGGAAGTGCATTCGACCGTTGACCCGTCCGCCCTTTCGTCATCGCGATGTAGGGCGATTGGCGAATATTACGCTCTTCCGTAGTTCATCTATGATGTTGAGTGACTTTTGTACTTTGTAATATTTTAAGTGTAATTTATCTGCGGTCACCAACCCGCCTGCCCAGCGTGGTGACTATGGGCAAAACACATGAGTTCACGCCATTTTTGGCGAGAACTTGTGTAGGCCTATGTCCAGCAGTGGACTGCGATAGGCTGATGTGTGTGTGTGTGTGTGTGTTATCTGTAAGTTTGTCTCGAGCTTATCTTTGAATAAAACCCATTGTAAGTTAAATCGGGTGTTTTGGAAGATATTTTCAGTGATGATAGTTCTAAGATAAATTATGCAGTAATGTTGTAGGCGTCTATTGGCTACCGCTATATATCAGGATCACGCTATTACAGTTCTGTAGTAAGTATAACGTGATCAGGCGTTTATAGTCTACTAGGTACTTTGGCTGGGAAGGTCTAGTCACAGCTGTCAAATCAACTCCTGACAAGCGGTGCTTCTGACATTAATGTGTATTGTATAAAATTATACGTTAATTATCAGTAATTATCGTATAATTTTATACAATACACATTACTAGGGATCCTGGACTATCAGTAGTCCGGGATCCCTAGTACATTTTTTTCACTTGATTACTATCAAGCTAACTTTCCGGGAGTAACTTCATTTTGATGAGACGAACAAAAATTTCTTTCTATCCTTCTCCTACATGGGGAAGAGGCCTATGCCCAACAGTGGGATATTACAGGCTGAATCGTGATCGTCGAACAAAAATTTCCTCTACGAAAACTCTAGATTTTTTGTTCTCAAATTTTTGATGACCTTACGAAGTCATCAAAAATTATTAATAACCAGCTGTTTTTTTTACGTTAATATTTATATAATTAAATATTATTATTGTCCTACAAATTGCGTGGTACGTTATCCCGGTCCTACGCTCACTGCTGCTCTATCCCCTACTACCCCTATTACCTACCACAATCGAGAGTTTTCGTAGAGGAAATTTTTGTTCGTCTCATCAAAATGAAGCTACTCCCGGAAAATTAGCTTGATAGTAATCAAGTGAAAAAAATGTACTAGGGATCCCGGACTATGAATGCAATATCACGGTATAACTTATTATATACGAAGAACAGTTAGGTACCATCAGAGTCAAGCTTAAGCCTCGTTGGTTAACTGGTCTTAGATAAAAACAAATAAAACCTACTTGGTGGCTTCTTCATCAGAAACGACGTTCGCGTCATCCGCTTGGTTGTCGCCATCGCTGAACACGGATGTCGAGCTCTGATGATGTTCAGGGATCTGATGAAAGACAAAATGGCTTCAATATCTTTGCAAAAATAGTATCGTAATTTGATTGTGAACTAATGTTAGCAAAAAAAAAATAATACCTAAGTGCTAAAGTGCTCAATATTATTTTAAATATTCATTTTTAATGTTATGTAAACTGGCGACTATATTACTTCAAAAACATTTTTAGGATAGATTATTAACTAGGTAAATAATAAAATAGTGTGTATAAGTGTTATTTAGTACTTCAAAAATTATCTCTTTTGAAAATGTGAAAATATTTGTGAATAGAGAGAGAAGAAATGAGAGAAAAAGCTGTAATCTCGATATACGAGTAGTCGAGTACATATGATATTAAAAACACCGATTTCGACCACACTTTTAAGAATATTATCATGGAGACTAACCAATACCTATCTATTTCACATTACACTATCAAAAATATTTTGATTATTAAAACTCCTAATAGTAACAATGTACTTCTATACATGTAAATATAAAATAGCTGTAGCCTTTTTAGAAAATAATAAACCAACCATTTTAGTCCAGCTTCTGATTCCATTTTGTATTTAAGTTTGTAGAATACCTATGTAAATCTTATCCATATGGTCTTAATATGCAAAAAGCATTATGTTGATGTCATTTATACACCTACATTGAAAACTGCTTTATAGAAAAAATTCTCAGGCACAAATTACTGACCATATAAATAACTCGCAGGTGCTTTAAATCCATCTCTTCAGATGTTTGCACACAGTTTTCGAGTAACTTTTCGAATACATGTCAGAAGTAAAAGTAACATTGTTAGGCATTAACCCGTTTACCTAAACTAGACGCCATGTTTTTTTACAACATAAAATTAGTTCAGAATTAAATTACGTAGAAATGAAGCAAAAATGGGCCAGACTATGTTTAGGTCTAGTCTCCAGAATATAATTTATTAAAATGATTAGCTCAGTTATTTGAGCTTGAAAAATGGTTCGAAATGATACCTACAAGACAGGCCGAAAGCTAATATATATATAGCATAATCTTTACGATTATCAATTAGGTATTCGATTTAAACCCATTTCGGTCGAAAATAACACTTTTCAGGGGTTGACGTAAATGAAAATCGCAATGTTTTCAAATTGACTTATATTTGAATAGAAAATAGAATAGGGCTACGAAAATACGAAATATTTTTGGATATAGGGGTCTGAGGTTTCAGTTAACGTTGGAAAAGGTGTCTCTTGTCCGAAAAAATGTGAAATCCTTTTCGAAATGGTGTTGTCCATTCTTCCAAGGTGCTAATTTGACTGAACTAACACTTTGTCAACGTTCCACAGACTACACCTTTACTCCAAATAGGAAGAAGTATTACTTAGTAGACACAGACTACAAAACCAACTTAATAAAAAATAATACAAAACTATTTTCGAAACTTGCATCTTGCTATTAGTTATACTATTTAAATGTTTTGTCCAAGTGCAACACATAATGTATACAAAAAAAAAAAAGCAAACCCGACCGTCACTTCAACTTTTCTAACTCAATAGCATATACATATAATAACAATAAAATTATTTTATTGTAAGCTTATCATCGATAGTTTGAGGGAACCAAATAAAATTAATTTACTTTGGTTGCTATGTCAATAATAATAAACGACTCACTTTATATTAAATTTGATTGCATACTAGCTGTGTATCGCGGTTTTACCCGCTTTAATCTATACTAATATAATAAAGCTGAAGAGTTTGTTTGTTTGATTGTTTGTTTGTTTGTTTGTTTGTTTGAACGCGCTAATCTCAGGATCTACTGGGCCGATTTGAAAAATTCTTTCAGTGTTAGATAGCCCATTTATCGAGGAAGGCTATAGGCTATATATCATCACGCTAAGACCAATAAGAGCGGAGTCCACGCCGACGAAGTCGCGCGCAGAAGCTAGTTTGGATATAAGCCTATAGCCTTCATCGGTAAATGTACGATACAACAAAAAAAGAATTTTTCAATTCAATCCAATAGATCCTGAGATTGGCGCGTTTAAACAAACAAACTCTTCAGCTTTATAATCTAAATTCTAATACTACTATCTATACTAATCTATACTAATATAATAAAGCTGAAGAGTTTGTTTGTTTGATTGTTTGTTTGTTTGTTTGAACGCGCTAATCTCAGGATCTACTGGTAAGTTGGAGCAACTTAATATTCACGCCTGAAAAGTGAAAGGCAAAAAAACGTAACGAGGTCATTCGTTCAATAGATTTTACACCTCATATTTTTTCATACCCGTGGCCTTATACGAAAATCGATTCTTAAGGAATAAACTCCAAAAAAAAACACATTGGATACGAAAGCTAGAAAATCAGTTGCTTTCAATGCCCTTCAAATCTGTCCTTGAAGTGTGGACACGGAGTAATACAAACAAAATTACCCTTATCTCATAATTGTGTTAAGTACACAGCAGCGTAAGACCGCAAACGTTGCCAAGTAGCCGGTCTTAGTATTATCAAGGTAATGTTTACAAGTAAGTACATTAAGAGTACTCCTTAGAGTACTCCTTATATAAATCTAAAATAATATGTGTATAGATTTAGAAAGAGTCCTCTGATCTAACAGAAATCATTAATATTAGCTACTAGCTGACCCAGAGAGAGTTACGTTTCGTATATTACTGTAGGGGCAACTAATAAAGAAGTTTATCTTCAGTCCTGTGGTCTGATAAGGGCCAATAAGGGCTTGTTTTACTAGTTGTAGACAACGCTATTCGACGAATGACGATACAAATTAGAACATGTTTCTATTCTATTAATAAACTGCAACTTTAAGATTAATATAATAGAAGTATCTCAGAAGAATACTATATCATAGAAGAATTTGATGGTAAAAAAGAATAACGAATCAAAAATTTTGAACTGTCGGATACCGTCCTCCGTAAAATAGCGTTATCCAGAACTGGTGAACAGGCTCTAAGACTCACTTCTGCTCGAAAAAGGACAAAAGACGATCAGCCCCCTCAGCCAAGTTGACAATCTACAATCGATAACGCTATTAGAAAACTAACAAATGTATCGGAATGACACTAGCGTTCGACGAACAACGTCGAACAACGTCGGTTAGTAACTAAACTACTAGGGGGGCAGGTTATTTTGTTATATTATTCACAGACCAGAAATTAATTAAAGCTATTTTTATTATTCATTCCAATAAATTTTCTAATAATATTGTTAAAATACATTTAATCGAATTTCACTCATTAAAATGTAACAACTTTTTTGGATTTTATCGCGGATATTAAGTTTTTTAGATGCCCGACGATTCGTGATTCGAATACTTTACACTTTACAGCAACCATGGTCACGGGAAGAATAATAATTTATCCGAAACGTCGGGCACCTAAAAAACATAATAAACCGCGATAAAATCCGATAAAATTGTCTCATTATAAAATATATTTAGTTTTGTTTATAATAGTAGCCAGACCTTAGTAAGAGGAATGCAGTCAAAATCACGACGTTTGACACTGCGCATCTTGAAACCCGCTGCACCGCGGTGAACCGTAAGTCCGTAACGGATCTCGGAGTGACAATTAGAGACCCTTTAATTAATTGACGTCTGACTCGCGTCTGGTCTCAGATGGTAAGTGTTACTTTGACCTGGACGTAATTATTTGTATTGTACCTTTTAAGGTACCTATGTATTTCGTCGTAAATGTTGAAGATTTTCATTTATTTTGGGGATTTTTTTAAAGAAACGCGTATCACACACACACTTTTTTTTTCAAGTTGGAAGAAATTATGTGTAATTAATTATATTTATGTAGTAAAATACAACCCGCCCGCCCAGCGTGGTGACTATGGGCAATACACATGAGTTCACGCCATTTTTAGCGCGAACTTGTGGAGGCCTATATCCAGCAGTGGACTGCGATAGGCTCAAGTGACTAACATAAAAACTAATAAAATTATTATTTTTTATCCATAAGCGCTTTCTCTTTCAGATTTCTGAATTTACACAAAAAAAATTATAATTACAAAAAACCAACTAAATAACTTATGTATATCATAGTATAACCCACGATAAAAAGCATCCAGTAGAATTTCGGATTGACAGGTAAGTATCCTCAGTACTATTCAGCTATTGCATGTAAGAACAAAAAGGTCTTGAAGATCGGTTATATTACTGCTGGTAAAACTTATCAATAGCGTATGTGCAAGATAAAGCAACCGTTGGAACAGATTAACATCAGTTGAATGCAAAATAAACATATCGTTTAATAAAATTTAAATTGACGGTTTAAAAAAAATGATCGGATTACATCTCACTACCGCCATCTACACGTCTTTCAGTGAAACGATTGACATTGCCCTTAATAACCTTAGTTGATAGTGCTCAACCTGTACTATATAGTTCTAAAGTTTACCAACAGAGGAGCAGAATCAGTAACTCATTGCTGTTGAATTTTTTTTTTTGTCATTATAAAAGTTATACTGAATTAGATGTAGAAATACATACGAAGTTATACGAGCACATTAATATGCAGTAAAACTTCTTTGGCTACTCACTAATTCCCCTATTAATCTAAGGTAACCCAATGTGGGTTACAAATCCCAATCGCCACAGACAATATTTTTAATAATTCAGTCATTTCTGACTGACTGATATTTTTGGGACTGATTTCTTAATTCTTATGTCACATGCTTAATTGCTTAGCTGTTAATAATAGCTCAGTTAATAGCTCATTTGAACAGTTTGTAGTGACCCTGCTTTCTGCTCCGTTGGTTGTGGATTCGAGTCCCAGACTCTTGGTCTAATGTCTCTTTATTTATTTATATATGTAAGTTTATCGAAAAAAAGCTATAGCAGTCGGCTGTAACCTATAAAAAATTTACTAAGTTGCTTACTTTAGTATCAAACCGTATGTGTATGTTACAGATGTTTGTTGTTTATTATTATATATATTAAACTTTTAGAATAAATAATTATACAATCACTAATTGGTATAATACGAATTCAAATATTTAATAATGTTGTAATTATAACCACAGTTATCTCGCGCAGTGTTGCAAAGTATTGTAATTTATTCCTTTGTTTTACCGCTTCCTGTGTTTATCTAATGACAGTGACACATTATTTTATATAAATATACACGTATATGTACGAGTACACATATAAACCTTAAAGAGAAAATTACCGTTTGTTTAAAAAAAATCAAAATTGTTTTTACCTATTTTAGTTGTATAATAGAAACAAAAAAAATTGTGTGTATAAGCTCCGACGTACGACTGGAGTTTACTCCAAAATCGACTGTCTACATATAGGCACAAAAAATGCTTACTAGTCTAAGATAACATATCAAATGGTAAATAAACGAATCAAATAACGCCATCTACCGAAACTCTATAGCGAATGGAGTTATTAGAAAACGTCGCTACGCATTTAGACTTTACGCGATAGATGGCGTTACGAAAAACGTAACGAGGTCATTCGTTCAGTAGATTTTACTCCTCATACTTTTTTCATACCGGGGGCCTTATATGAAAATCGATTCTTAAGGAGTAAACTCCAAAAAAATGTTTTTTTTTTATTGTATTATTTAAACGCACTAATAAGCGCCGACCTGACAACCGTCTCTGATACACGACATCAAAATCAAAAAGAAATATAATTAATAATTAAAATAACCAAATGAATAAATCTATCTACCTTTTTATCCAAAAAATTGTTGATACTATCCGAACTATTGGAACTGCATTCCAAACTCTCGTCACTGTTGCCCAACCCCCCACTCCCACTCCCACCCCCACTCTCACTCTTACTAATGTCTGAATCAGATTCAATCCACAACGGTGACCGGTATTTGAATGTATGTGCAAAAGCGTTTAGTTTTGATTCATTGTTCATTTGGGATGTTGAATACGAACTCTTCATCATTTTCAATCGCGGAAAAGTGAACCTTACTTAACTTTTAATAATTTATTTGTACTTGAATACAAAGGAAATAAGATTGCTGTTAATATTTTCTCACGGTGACTTTCGCAAACAATTTTTATAACCTGTCACTTAAATAATAGAAAGTATATGCCAAACAAAATTAAACACAATCAATTAAATAATTTGTTGATGCAAAATATATTAACACCTTTAAATCAAACGCATCGAAACTCAGAATCACAAGATAACCTTTAAATCAATAATCAAATTTAAATGAATCAAATTCTTAATTCGAATTAATTTTTAAATGTAAACGGTAAACTTTAAATCAAACACATCACAGTCAAACGAATTTAAGATAACAGATGGTTTGTAAGATCACGGGCGCTTGATGTAGGCAAATAGGCAACGAGACACAGGCGACCTTTAAGATTTAGTGATGTGATATATATAAAGTAATAAAATTAATAATGTATAATTTTTAGCAAACTTCAATTAAGGTCAACAACTTGAAGCTGTTAACGTGTGATAAGCCAAATCTACTTAATTTTTACGCTGTTGGAATTAAGCTTGTTTGTAAGACATTGTAATAAAACATGGGTCTTTATATCTTGACTATAGTAATAATGAATAGAGATCAGTTAAAAAAAAATGTGTGTCTAATATTTAGAATATAAATGCTCTATTAAATATGTATATTAAAATAATTAAACTAGTTAGTGAAGATAGAAAGAGAGAGAGTTTCCTACATTACTGTAGGGGCAACTAAAGAAGTTTACTTCAGTCGTGTGGTCTAAACTCTAAAGCACACTTTTTTTTTTGAAGTGAAACTTCTTTAGGCACATGAGGGGTAAATTTGAGCGAACGCTAACGCGACAACGCGTCACGCGGTCAGTACCTACTTGGATAGGTGACCGCCGGGAAACACCGTGTGACGTTGACTTTTTGTTTCTTTTCAATTCGTTTTTTTTCAATTAGTTTTTTTTTTGTATTTTCAATTAGTTTGCCAAAAATGTTTCACTTCTGACATGTGTACTTTGTACGAACGCAATTTTTTTTAACTAGCTGCTGCCCGCGACGTCGTCTGCGTGCGTTCACTGCTCGTTCCCCGTAGGTGATAGCATGATAATATGTAGCCTATATTCTGACCCGACTTCTTAATAATATTCGTGCCAAATTTGAAGTAAATCCATGCAGTACTTTTTGAGTTTATCCCGGACTTACATTGACTTTCCTATCATTTTATTATATGTATAGATACCATGGTCTTACATCCTATCTTTAAGAGTAAACTCTAATAATAGTTAATAGCGAAATTTTCAATGTCTCGATAATCGATATATAAAGGAATATTATCGTTAAAAAATCGCGCGTCCCTCGACAGGATGTCGGGCAATTTCGTTGAGACGACTTCAGTGTGTGCCGCGGACTTGTCTGTTGTTCGTTTAAAAATATATCGAACTAGAACTTTACCGAGGTTTCGACCACGGCGATGTGGCTATTAATGATATGGCCGTGAGATTGCCAATAGAAGCCGGATGAGGATTACGGAAAACTGGAACTTTGACGCCGCATTGGATTTGGCCGCATGGACAGCACTGGATTGCGATTGGCTGTTGCGCGGGCGGTTGCAGGTTCGATCCCCGCACTCGACAACATTTGTATTGGCCATACAGATGTTTGCCGTGGTCTGGGTGTTTGTGCAGTCCTTGTGGGTCTCCCCACCATGCCTCGGAGAGCACGTTAAGCCGTCGGTCCCGGTTGTTATCATGTACACCTGATAGCGATCGTTACTCATAGTAGGGAATATATCCGCCAACCCGCATTGGAGCAGCGTGGTGGATTAAGCTCCTATCCTTCCCCTACATGGGGAAGAGGCCTATGCCCAACAGTGGGATGTTACAGGCTGAATCGTGATCGTGATCGTGGAATCTTTGATTCCAACTTGGGGAGGCCTACGTGGCTACGACCAGCAGTGGACTGCGTTTGGCTGATGTGATGTGATGATGATGTGATGGCAAAATTACCATCTTCTATTTGTTTTGACATGAAAAGTTCCAGACCAAATCTTAAAATAAAAATATATGACAAACTACGTGATATTTGCAAGGGTTGACCCATATCAAAAACATAAAATAAGGAAATTTCCTCGATAAAATATAATCACGAAGTAACCTCTAATTTTTATATTTTTACCCGACTGCCAAGGAAGGGTTATGTTTTTCGCGCGTATCTTGTATGTATGTATGTATGTATGTAATATTCTTAATTACCTCATTTCTCTAGAACCGCTGAACGGATTTGCATAATTGAGATATCGTTAGATTTGTCTTAGCAGCCCAAGTGTTCTTAGATAGGTGACATTAAAAAAAAACAAACATGGCGGCTGTGCGAAGCCATTGTAGTTAATGAAGAAATAATTTTTTTTTTAAAATACTACAGTATGGGTATCAAATTAAAGGGCTTAATACAAGGATTTCAAAAATGTATATTATGATTATTATTACTGTAATAATAATAAAGAAATACAATAAGAAAGTTTAAAAAATGTTGACTGCTCTTTCCGTTTTTTACGCAGGCGGGTTTTTTGTTTTCTTTTAATTATATTACTTGTTTCTATTTATACTCGATATGGTTATGACCATTAAGACAAAAATTTGATAATTAATTACATTTAAATATGAGTAAAGGCTATGCCAAGGCATTTAATGTAATTACTTTTAGTTTCGGAATTATATACAAAATAACATATTTGTCGTTTTTTTACATTCGTAATGCGCTCAAAACTATATCGTCTATCGCACTCTGACACGAGGCTTTGTGTATATTTTGTTTCATCGGGCGCGCGGGTGAAATCTGATTTTTTACTCGCCTTATGCACGCTCTTAACTTTTTATTATAAACTAGTTGTACCTCGCAGTTTTAAGTCCGTTATTTTGAGGAAAATACATTCTAAACTCCAATACAGAAAAAAATTGCATTTTAACCGACTTCCAAAAAAGGAGGAGGTTCTCAATTCGGCTGTACTTTTTTTGTGTATGTTAACTCATAACTTTTGACTGGGTAGACCGATTTCGATCAACTTTGTTTTAATTCAAAGGTGTTGCATGTCATGTAGTCCCATTTAAATTTAATTAAGATCTGACAAGTACTTTTGGAGTTATATCTAATAATACGTATTTACTTGACTACTTTTTCGTCGACCTACGTTGTATTATACCGCATAACTTTTTACTCGGTGTACCGATTTTGATGATTCTTACTCTAATCGAAGGCTAATACTTGTCATATAGTCTTGTTTAAATTAAATCGAGATCTGATTACAACTTTTTGAGTAATCTTTAATAACGCGTATTTACTTGACAATTTTTTCGTCTACCTACGTTGTATTACTTGCCGATGTAATTGAAGTCGGTTTTTTTTTTCGTCTACAAGCAAACACAATTATTTAATATTATCTCGAAACAGTAGTTAGAGATAAGCGCGTTTAAGTAAAACAAATAAATAAACTTTTCAGCTTTATAATATTAATATTATAATTATAATTCTTTTTAATATTATCTATAGTATCTATATCTATAGATAAAAAAAACTTTTTTTTAATTTTTTTTAAAATAACGCAGTCAATAAATCTTACAGCACTCAAAAAAGCGTTTATGAACGAATATAGGATGTAAAATATTAAACTATGACTTATAAAGTTATAAGTAAAGCCACCACCGCCAATTGAAGAAAATATTGTTTTAGTTATTAAGATTACTAATACTGAGTTATGAGTTCATACCAAAGCATGTATCCATAAAATTAAAAAAAAATATTTCACCACAAATATCTCCAAATACACGTGAAGATTTTATCTGAGATATTAAGATAAATTTTTAATTATACGTAAATCCTGTTAAGAATGAGCTCACCAGACGGTTTTAATTCTTGTTATCTATATATTTTTTGTATTAAAAATATATAATATACTAACTTGACTTGACGCCGCATTGGAGCAACGACGGTCACAGCACTGGTTTGTGGCTATTGTGCTGGCGGTTGCGGGTTCGATCCCCGCACGTGACAAACATTTGCATTTGCAATACAGATGTTTGCCTTGGTCTGGGTATTTGTGCAGTCCTTGTGGGTCTCTCCACCGTGCCTCGGAGAGCACGTTAAGCCATCGGCCCCCGTTGTTATCATGTACACCTGATAGCGATCGTTACTCATAGTAGGGAATATATCCGCTAATCCGCATTGGAGCAGCGTGGTGAATCAAGCTCTGATCCTTCTCCTACATGGGGAATGAGGCCTATGCCCAGCAGTTGGATATTAAAAGCTGAAGCGTAATGTACTAACTCTCCGCAGAGTCTTCGTTCGGGTGTATAGGTACACAATTTTGACTGTTCCGTTGTTTCTCGTTAAAATGTAGCCTAAGAGGCCCTAAGACACTGCAATAACGTAGCATTCTACTGTTTTCTACAATTTTTGAAAATCGAACCAGAAATTTTCGATTTAACCCATTAGAAAATTTAAAAAATACAAGTCTTTTCTCTCCATAATATTATCTAAGCTAATGATTTATATAAAGATACAGTTTTTAATATTTCATGGTTAAAAATGACTTATATATAATAATAAAAAGATATGTTAACAATGTCTTCTTCTTCTTTCTTCTCTTTATATTCAGTAATCAGTGTTACATGTAAATCTGGTTAATTTACCTATTTAATTGTAACAAGTTACGTCTACTACTTTATCTATTATAAACTAATATATACACGGCAGCTGATTCTTTTGAACACACATCTCAATTTACGGAATCGAAATATGAAGATTTTTTTTTGTTTTTAACAACATTTTGGCATTGTGACTGTAGGCTATATTACATACACACGTACCATATAAGTCGATACAGCAACGAAAAACTTCGTTTTGAAAGTTTTAGTTATTTTCGTTTAGTCTTTTTTTGCTGTGTGGCTACGGCAAAGAATTTAGCCTCCCCCTCTCTTCCCGTGGGTGTCGTAAGAGGCGACTAAGGGATAACACAGTTCCACTACCACCTTGGAACTTAAAAGCCGACCGATGGCGGGATATCCATCCAACTGCTAGCTTTGAAATACACAGGCCCAAGACGGGCAGCATCGTCTTCGGTGCGACAAAGCCAGCCCTGCGGTCACCAACCCGCCTGCCCAGCGTGGTGACTATGGGCGAAACACATGAGTTTACGTCATATTTGGCGCGAACTTGTGTAGGCCTATGTCCAGCAGTGGACTGCGATAGGCTGAAGTGAAGTGAAGTAAAGTGCTTTTTTTGGTAATGATTGTGAACTTACATTATTTTGGTTCGTAGTTCTTTGGTAGTGTTTCAATGTGTCCGAAACGACAGGACTGTCTTCATTTTCTGAAGGCGATCTTGTTTGTTCTTTGCTATTATTAGCGTAGTCTTCTGGTTCAGAAATTTTTATTTCTGGTGTTGAAGAACGAAATCCTAATTTACTTGGCGATAACGGACTACCGGCTTGAAACCCTATTGTCGGTTTGTTATCATCGTCGATGTATTGTATATCGTTGGGGGTTTTATTAGCTTCGTGTATTAACCGTCTCGTTTCCGGCGGCATTTCTACATAATCATGGCGATATGATGGTATATCCAGACGAAGATCTGGCTTCTTCCTCGTCCTCATTTTCACATTAATTCATCCACTTATCATAACTCTAAGTATGCTCGAAATAACGTGAAAATATTTCTTTTAACGTAAATATTTGATATATTCTAGCCACAGATAACGCTTATCTTATTTCAAGGATAAATTTTCTCGATCACAAGGAAGTGCCACTAATCTCGATAAGCAAGAAAAATTTTATGATACATATCACAAACTCACATTAAATTGAAATTCAAATTAAACACTTGAGTTTTTATTGAGTTAAAAATTCAACATTTAAATTTCGTAATTATCACATTTGTATCACAGAGACGAGAATGTTAAACTGAAGTTAATTTCTTTCTTGTATTTATCAAATTTGCTATCATTTCGCTTTGATAAAAACTGACGCGAGATAATGAAATGATTGTCAAAGAAACATTCATTTCATTGTTTGTATAATGTTTCACTGCTGATTGTATATGAGAATAAGTCTCCTTAGTGGGGATTTAGAAGATTATCTTTACAGAGCTAACATCGCATAAGTACCCACAATAGTGTCAAGGGTTAGGAAATTTAGATAAACGAGTGTAAAGAGTTAGATCAAAGTATCCAGATGATGATCTTAGACTTATTAATTGATATATCTTGAATTTGCAACGAGTTTATATGACCATTTAATATCTTTGTAATTAAATATAACTGGAAATTTTAAACTGGAATTACGTAAATGATTCACCGTTATAAATAAATTCTCATCTTTGTCTTAAATTTAATTATAAAAAATAGCAAAAACAAAATACCCATCTGATCTTGCGTATTTCCCATGTACTCTAGATTCGGTAGAGTAGGCATCGATATGGAATTCCTTCTTAAGCTCCTTCTTCGCTGCTCAACTTCTTTTTCGACTGTTATCAAATCTTCTGATTCTAAGGCTCCAAATGGTTTAGGACTAGTAGGCGTCTCTATAGATACATCAGTCGATTGAGTACTGGGACTAGTAGGTTTGGATGATTTAGACAAATCGGGATCAAGTGTAATGTATAGTGTTCCTTCAGGCGTATTGACTACTATAGTGTCACTGTTTGGTGAGTGAACTGTACCTAAATCAGACGCATGAATCTTTTTATCCTGTTTTAGTTCAAAAGGATCTATGTTTTTCTCTACGTCTCTAAGACGCTTCGGTCTGATTGGTTCGTCAGCTGTAACGTTTTCCATTTCAACTACTTCGTCTACGTACGGTATGTTTGTATTCGATCGTATTTCGGGTGAGTTTAGTCCTTTCGCTACATCTTCGTATGGTGCGTTGCTTGTATCCTTTTCTGCCATGGTCTTGTGTTGTTATTTCATAGCAATTGTCTGCAAAAGTTAATAAGCTTAGATTAGAAGGAATTAGAAGGCAGTTTATATTACGATTTGCATTAATGATTTTTGAATACTTATGTTTTCAGGAACGATTATTTAATAATATGTTTGATAGTTGATAATATTTAAAGATTTAACGTAGATGTAATTTATTTCAAAGTTACTAACTTATAAGTAAGTATTTGTAACCAATACCGATGAATATGAATTCACGAATCGTTAATATTTTTCCATTGAGGCGAGTTGTTGTATTCTCTACCTCAAGTTGTTTTTTTATTGTAACAACAAGTCCCTAAATCTAAATACAAAATAAAATAAAACAAAGTTAAAAAAGTTGTTATTATTCACATTTTTACTATACATTGTAATACTAATAGATAATTGTTTGTTAATATGGAATATAATACCTATTACTTGTTTGCTCGCAAACAAAAAAAAAACAACTTCAATTACATCGACAAGTAATACAACGTTGATAGACGAAAAAATAGTCAAGTAAATACGCGTTATCAAAGATTAAAGTATTAATCAGATATCAATGAAATTTAAATGAGACTATGCGACAAGCACCACCTATCGAATAAAAAAAAATCATCGAATTCGGTTCACCCAATAAAAATTTATGAGGTGTAATACAACGACGCGACGCTCGACGAAAAAATAGTCGAGTAAATACGCATTACTAGAGATTAATCAAAAAGTTACTTCGATACAGCCTTTATTATCCCACTGTTGGGCATAGGCCTTTTCTCCATGTAGGAGAAGGATCGAAGCTTAATCCACCACGCTGCTCCAATGCGGGTTGGCGGAAAAGTTACTTATCAGATCTCAATTAAATTTAAATGGGACCACATGATACGCACCACCTTTGTATTAAAAAAAAATCGAATTACCCAATCAAAAGTTCTGATATAACATACATCAAAAAATACAGTCGAATTGAAAACCTCCAGCTTTTTTTGAAGTTGATTAAAAATATATTCACATAGTTAAATATAATATTTTTCTGTTAGTTTTATTTCTGTGTTCGTACAGTCCCGTGTGTGCTAATACAATTAGACACTACATGACACACATTGACTAAGCACATAAAACCTAACATTCAATCAACTTATAATACTGCTACAAATCGATAAGAAAATCAACAAGAGTGATTCTCGAAAAAGTAACAAGAAAAGTTAACGAAATAATTGTGTTTTAATCAGATCTCTATCTAATTTAAACAAGACTACATTACAAGTATTAGCTTTCGATTAAAGTAAGAATCATCAAAATCGGTACACCGAGTAAAAAGTTATGTGGTAGGTATAATACAACGCAGGTCGACGAAAAAGTAGTCAAGTAAATACGCATTATTAGATATTACTCTAAAAGTACTTGTCAGATCTCAATTAAAATTAAATAGATCCACATGACACGCAACACCTTTCAATTAAAACAAAATTGATCGAAATCGGTCCACCCAGTCAAAAGTTCTGAGTTAACATACATTAAAAAAACAGTCGAATTGAGAACCTCCTCCTTTTTTGGAAGTTGGTTAAAAAACCGACCTCAATTACATCGACAAGTAATACATTACGAGTACAACGTAAATAGGCGAAAAAATAGTCACGTAAATACGCGTTATCAAAACAACACTCACTTATTTAGGAAAACTGCACTAAAATTTAAAGTTTCACTATCTTTAGATTTCTAATTCTAATATACCCAAAAATCTTTATCACCTAAATTATTCCAATCACAATTATACACCAATTTTTTTTACGAGAATTTAATTTTAGGTTAAGCTTCACTTCACATACTATTAATTATGTACACAGCACACTTCACATGTTTGTCGTGATTATCTCTTGAGATATTGAAGATAATAATAATCTTCACACTTACCGTTTGATACATAATGAATCTACGTCACTTGTATACAAGTATACAAGGGCCTTGACAATGTAGCGAAGATTTTGAATATAATCTTAATATATATATATATAAATCTCGTGTCACAATGTTTGTCCTCAATGGACTCCTAAACCACTTAACCGATTTTAATCAAATTTGCACACCGTGTGCAGTTTGATCCAACTTGAAAGATAGGCTATATTTTATTTTGGTATATGTAATTATTATATTTAAGAAAAAAAAGGCGGTACGAAGTTCGCCAGGTCAGCTAGTAACTTAAATATATTATAATCCGCTAAACCTTTCTGGTGTAATGGTGCGTGTGCCGTGTTGGTGGCGCCTAAGCAAAGACAGTCACGGATTCGATTCCCGTTCGGAGTGAATATTTGTGTTTATTGTAGGTATACACATTTATTTCCGGTCTGGTTGTTAGTACTTGTGGGTTTCCCCACAGTGCCTCGGAGAGCACTTTAAGCTGTCGGTCCCGGTTGTTACCATGTACACCTGGTAGCGATCGTTACTCGTAATAATACATCCGCCAACCCGCATTGGAGCAGCGTGGTGGATTAAGCTCTGATCCTTCTCCTACATGGGGAAAGCCCCAGCAGTGGGATATTACAGGCTGAAGCGTATATCTTATACTAGCGGACCCGACAGAGGTTGTCCTGCCCGGAAAACCGCTACCTTTGATTACTTACATACCGATAGCAGCGCCACCTACCGGATCCAATTGAGATAAAAACTACCATAACTCCCAAGTTGGACCAAATCTGTAGCTTACAAAATTTGATAGAAATTGGTTCAGTAGTTACAGAGTTTATCGCGAACATACATCGTGACACGAAATTTTTAAATACGAGTATATAGATGACTAGCTGCTCTCAAGGGCTTTCACCCGTGTGCGCACACAATTTCCCGTGGGAACCTATCATTTCCCCGAGATAAAAAGTAGCCTATGTTACACAGGGATAACTAAGCTTTCAAATGATGAAAGAATTTTTTAAATCGGTCAAGTAGTTTTTGAGTTTATTCATTACAAACATACACACAAAAGTACAAATCTTTCCTCTTTATAATATTAGTTTAGATATATCCTTGATAAATACATCAAGAAATTGTATTTGTTGGATACTGTCAACCATCAAATAGCTTTATCTACAACCGGTAAAAGAGGACTACAGATGTAACTTCTAAAGAATGCATGCAAAATTCTTTGTCAGTAACTTTAGTGGTTCCGTTTGAGTAATAATCAGCCCGACTGGGGTAGCACCTCGAGCTTACAGAAGATCACAGCTAAATAATATTGTTTTCAAGCAGTACTTATTGTGTTCCTGTTGGTGAGTAAGGTGACCAGAGCTCCTGGGGGGATTGGGGATAGGGTCGGCAACGCGCTTGTGATGCTTCTGGTGTTGCTATAAGCTAACGGTAATCGCTTATCATCAGGTGAGTCGTATGCTTGTTTGCCGACCTAGTTATAATATAATTATATTTTTTTTAAATAACCACTTATTATAATGAAACAACTTTTTTGGTCGTTTTGTTTTACACCTCAGTCCTCCCGTGACCATCGTTGCTGTAAAGTATCCGAAACGTCGGGCATGTTAAGAAACCTAATAAACCGCGAAAAAATCCGAAAAAGTTGTTTCATTATAATGTGTGAAATTCGCGTAAAAGTTAGAAAATAATAATAACTACTTATGCGCAATATTGAGTTATTGACCACTAAATACCAGATAAACTACCAGATAGTATGTTGACTATTTCCATAAAATTATTAATAATAATTACCTGATTTATCAGTCTTCATGGTGTGAGAATCATAAAATACACGAATATTGTCACCAAAGCCACCGTTAATATGGCATAAACAATATAGTCAAAGTTCAAAATAAACCAACGACCACAACCCTTTTCAGTAGATTCACATTCCACATTGTCTTTCATTATTATTATTTTTTAATTAAAACGATAATTTTTATATTCTTAATTTAAATGATATTTCATTCAATTATTGAAAACTGTATTTGGATAATGAATGAAAATATTTCTTATATTAGTTATTTTCCAAGCCGTCTTTCCTTTTTATACTATTATTTTTTATACAACATAATCGTACATACTTTCTCACTCAAGTACCTATATACAAAGTTAATGAGAATGCTTTAGCTAAGTTGCGTAATTGCGTTTATATATTATGGTATGGTATGGTATGGTAGGTATGGTAGGTATGGTAGGTCTGAGATATGTCTTCACAAAGTGACTTAGTCTTTAAATTAAGGAAAATACTGAATATACGTAACACTCAGCCTCTAATATTCCCATTTTATGACGTTCACAATTATTGCATTGTCATTAAGTCTTTACTATATTTTTGTCTGATTATTGCACTGTCATTCTTAATTGATACTGTTATTACAACTATTTTATATAAGGGACAAGAGGACTTTTATTTTGGTACTGCACTGCAGTGCTGCTCAAAATCTGAACGGAATTTCCTGAAAGCTTTTCAA